>CM051404.1:26370-1288380 GCA_028052125.1 Melia azedarach
TATATTTGCAATTAAAATACTTTTTTAAATTTAATTTTTGAAAAGCAATTCTCTTTCTATTTTTTAAAATTTATTGTAAAACAAGGTGATTTTGTCAAAATAATTATGAAAAAAAAATTCAAACACATAAAATGACTTTTGGCTACTCAAAGAATATACACATCCTTTTCTCTTGTAATAACCTCTTCCTTCTTAACTTATTTGGCCTAGTTAAATACATCTTTAAAATGGGAAGAAAATAAAACTTTTGTATTTGAATTAAACCAAAAATAATAATAATAATTGAACTGCCACTATTTTGTTATGTCTGGTAATTTATGGGTTCGTATATAACTATCTTCTACTAAAATATACATGCCATTTCAATTATTAGAATCGTAAATTTTTATTAAACTATTTGAACTAAATTAAATAACAATGTATTTATTATGTAAGTTCTTATATATGTAAAGCTTGTCTCAGAAAATCCATATTTCGATATATATGTAAAAATTAAAAATATAAAAATCTCCATTAATTATTGGAAAAAATTAAAATTTCGAAATTGGTGTCGCAAACTGGAATTCAGAATCAATTTGGTGTGTTTGAATGGCTGTATGTGTGTGGATTTGTACATGTATGTATATAATAGGTATACATAGGATTCCCTTGGTGATTAAGTCAGAAGATATTAATGTTAAAATGTAGTATTCGTAAAGGCAACGGCGCAACAGAACAGTTCGGTTTGCAATGTAAATTTAATTAGTGATGTTCATATATTTACAAAGGAGAGGATAACGATCTGCTTAATGCAATAGCAACAATTCGGTGTTTCGTCACCGTGTTTGACCGGGAACCATATACATAATTTTGGTTTATTACAGAGAGAGAGAGAGAGAGAGAGAGAGAGGTTGCGTGAGAATCCATTCGGGTGTGAAATAATGCAGTCACAATCCCATGCATATATTAATTTCATATTATTATATTAAATTGATTATTTAAGCCAACCGAGACCTTGGATTGTGTAATATGTGTTGGATCAGCACGTGCATATGCCACGGACTTTCAGGATTTTGCTTTCTCATCGTCCACACCCTTCTCACGTGCAAAACCTTCCTATCCATTCTTCAATTCGTTTATAATTTGTTTTTTCTATTAAATTAAATCAATACTTTTTTTGTTCCTTAAATCTGTATAAAATCAAAATCAAATAGGGTCATAGAAATCATTAAATTAATTAATATAATAAAAATAAAATAGGGTGTAGAAACTAATGAATTAATTATTAACGGAATGAATGTATAAAAAAAAATTATATATCCTCCTCCAATTTTTATTATCACAAGATGCATGGCTAATTAAGCATGTATTTTGTTGAATTGTGGACCCTGAAACAAAGGAGAGTATAGGATGTGGCCTATAGCCTTGCTGATTTTACACACCGAGCTCGGATCATGTATCATGCTTTCAATTATTTATTTTATGATATCAAACGGCGTACTCGACACCACCACCTGCTTCCCCGAATTAATACTGTTAATTAATGAGGATTAAAAGTAAAGTAAAGATATCACATGTTTTGAAAAACTAATAGTGCTTGCACTGAATTTGATGTAACCCATTTTGATTAATTGGATTTAAAGGCATGCAATGTAATGCAATCCAGTGGATCATCCCTTCATCCTGCTTTTTAATTGACTGGAACGTCCTGTAGAGTTAAGGTTCCGTGCTTATATAAATATTAAACCTGGGGTGGTCTAATTTGTTGATTAAAAATTAACGAAATATAATTGTCATTACTAAAATCTTCTTCCTCAAAATTTAGTTGTTGAATAGTGTCATGATTAATTTTGACATCTAGCTAGCTAGCTATAGGCCGCATATAATAATCTCTAGGATTACGACCTTTATACAAACTACAAAAATATATTATTATATCAGCAACAAAAGATTAATGTAAACAAAAACAAAAACAAAAAAAGGAGTGAAAACAAATAAAACAAAATAGGCGGTGGAAAATGGAATGAAGGAATAAAAGGGGAATTCCTTCATTCCTCGCTGACTCTGACCGTGTGTATATAATTGTAGACAGATAGATATTTGAATTAAAGCAAAAAAACAGATTAAAAATAAATTTAAAAATAAACTGTCAAAATAGTATTTGACAGTTAAGCAGATTTTCTTCACTTTAATGAGGCGAATTTCGGGATTAGGGTCTCCCATTCAACGGACATTTACCAGAGACTTTTTGCCTGATCGTTCATACTCATGAAATTGAGAAGAGACAAAGCCAACCCCCTCCCAAACTTGTTGATGCTCGTGGTCAGTCTAGAGATAGATATGTAGCTACTATCTAATTAGCCTTAGCTTTTCTTTTAATATTATATTATTTTTTCTTTATTTCTGTTCCCATTCTCGGTTGTCAGGCTTCCTCCTTCATAACCAGAACCTTGACGCTGATCCTCATATCCTCTCTCTTTCTCTCTCTTAAAAAGCCACACCGTGCCCCCGAAGCTAAGAAATTGGCCTCCTCGATTCATTCCTTTTCTTCTTTCTGCTCGTCTTTTTTTTCTTTGCACGGATAGAAATTTCTCCATTATTAAAGGTTTGATACTATCTTTTACCTCCTCATTTGCTTTCGCGTGCATTTTCTTTCTTCAGAAAATATTCAACTTTGTCTTCATATGAAGGCAGCACGAAATGCTTTATATTACAGAGTTAAACATTTATACTTATTAAGACTTGCGTTTTATTTCATCAAGCTCTTGAATTCTTTCTTCCCTCAAATGTGACGTCTTCATTAAGACAGATTTTGATTCGTTAGGGTAAAAAAGGAGTTCAGAATACGATCTTCTTGTTTGTAAGAATAGGGAGGTTATAGTAAAAAAATTTGATTGCTCTATGCCTGCAAATTGTAATTTTAGCTTTAGCTAAGAAACACAGCTTTATTATCATCATTATTCTTATCGTTTTAAGATTTGTTCATCCAGATTTGAGAACCTCAGAGAAAGATCAGAATACACCATACATGCCTTGAAGCAACATTCCATTCACTTGGAATGCTCTTCTACAGACGAACGGTTCAAGTGTCATATGTCATGTCTTATTGTACGAAAAGAGAAAAGAAAAAGTAAATCATGCATAATACAAAAGGTTTTGAACTTGATTCTTCCATCAAATAACGTTTGAAACTGAAAGACAAACAAATATGTTGAATGATGACTTCTGTTTACTTTTGATATATATATATATATATGCATGCATGATCACTAGCTTATTACAACTTCTTCCTCATCTTCTAGTTTCTAGCTACTACATGTATTGTTTCCTATTTCTCGGTTTCATTTTGAGTGAGACATAGTTCAATATGAATAAATTTGCTATCAGTTCCTCTTTACATCTTGACTCTAGGGTTAGAGTCCAAAATCCAAATCTGATTCTAAGAACTTTCCTGCACGCTTCCATACAATGTTCATGGATTTGCACGTAAGAATAAATCCTTTGACAGCATCTTTAACTAGAGAAAAGCTTCTAACTCCTACGACCAATAACATAATATATTTTCTTGAAATCATGCTATAATATCTCTTACTTTTTACAGGGAAAAAGAGTAGCAGACCAGATCGTAGATGATGATGGCAGGAAATGGACAGTTGTCGGTTCCTCCAGGTTTCCGTTTTCACCCGACAGATGAAGAACTCCTATATTATTATCTGAGGAAGAAAGTATCTTACGAAGCCATCGACCTCGATGTGATTAGGGAGGTGGATCTCAACAAACTCGAGCCTTGGGACCTCAAAGGTAATTAATTCTCCTTTATAATAGCAACCTTTCTACATATTTTGCATGTACGATCGAATCATCGCATGATACTAATGGTTTTATCAAACGATGTATGTTTGGATCGGGGAATAACTTTAATTTCCTTCTTTTTTTCTAATGTATTATTTTGCATTTTATAATCGATATTAAGCATATCATTGCTCTTGACTAAACTAGATTAATATTTAAAATATTCAGTGAATTTTATCATCCTGTCAAATAAACGTTCTGATTTTGCATATTCTTGCAGATAAATGTAGGATTGGTTCGGGTCCTCAAAATGAATGGTATTTTTTCAGCCATAAGGACAAGAAATATCCAACAGGAACTCGAACAAATCGGGCAACGACTGCTGGCTTTTGGAAAGCAACTGGAAGGGACAAGGCCATCCACCTCAGCAACTCTAAAAGGATTGGCATGAGGAAAACCCTAGTTTTCTACACAGGACGCGCTCCTCACGGCCAAAAGACTGATTGGATCATGCATGAGTACCGCTTAGACGACGACAAGTCTGAGGTTCAGGTGCATACATATATATTCTCTTCTAGAAAGACCTAAAACATCAAAAACCAGAAATGGGAAAACAAGCTAGTAATTGTTAATTTCCAAAAATTGCTTCATATGATTTGATTTTGATCCACAGCTTCTATATTTAGGCTTGTGTGTGCCATGCGGTGCCTTGAGAAACTCTAGTCACTATTTATTCTAAATCCTATGTACTTTTGCTCTTTAAAACTTCTATTATTACATTTTTCTAACTGTAATTCCATTAGCAGGAAGATGGCTGGGTCGTCTGTAGGGTTTTTAAGAAGAAAAATCACAATAGATGTTTCCAAACAGAAGTCGCTCATCAAGAAGAACACTTCTCCTACATGAAGGCCAGTGCTCCTTCTGTTCCATTGGAGACAAGACAAAGTCATATGCAAGCACTATATGACTATACCTTTGATGGTTCCATGCATCTTCCACAGTTGTTTAGCCCAGAATCAGCCGCTACCCCATCCTTCGTTTCACCTCTCTCTTTGAACAACATGGACATTGAGTGCTCTCAGAACCTGTTGAGGCTGACATCAAGCAGTTCTGGACTTGTGCAACATGAGAGGTTCAGTGGTGATTGGTCTTTTCTAGACAAGCTTCTTGCATCTCATCAGAGCCTGGATCACAACTTGCAAAACAAATGCAATGCTTCGTCTCAAGTTATTGATGTGGGTACCTCAAGTCAGAGATTCCCGTTTCATTACCTTGGCTGTGAGAGTGACTTTTTGAAATTTGCCAAGTAGAGTTGAAAGTGTGCGACACTAAGTTTTATCGTATTAAGCTTATATATATATATATATATATATATATATATATATATATATATATATATGGACTGACAATTTTATTTGAATTAGTGTCGCAGTTGTATTAAATCAAGTTAATTCGTGGAAATTCTATCCTTTACGAGTTTTCTTTCGAATATCAAAATGTATATATAGTTAACTTCTGAAATATTAAATTTAATACCAAAAAATTCTCGCTCAACGGCTCTACCATGTATAAGAAAGAGATCATTATTTAAATTGTTTGATCTTTCCTTTGCTCCGTTTTTAAGGTCAAATCGTTCAATACTTCCTTACAGGCAGGCTTAAACAAGCATGTACACAAATAAACAAAAACTCGTGGGATGCTGCTAAGTGCTAACTAAGTCCAACCATAATAAAATTTTTCCCAAACTTTTGCATTTGGAGGGAAAAGAAAGCAAACTAATCGTCTAAAAGCTTGGGTCAGAGTTAAATTGTGGTAGTGCAACTGCATTGTGCAGGGACATTGACGTAACCTCACAGCCACCAAATTCCCAAACTTAAAACTCTCAATTTTGCATTAGAAGAGTTATAATACCTTATATATTTTAGTTAGAAGTCAATCTAGCTAAGTCACTCGCCGCATTAGTTCTTTTGAGTCATAAAGAATTTCTAATATTTTAATGTGACAAAAAAATAAAATATAGAATATATAAAAGGAGTAATTTCACTTTGATCGTTAAAACGTCATTTTGGTTAGCATGCTTGATGTATTAGGTTAAAATATTTTTAAACTTTTTAAAAATCATCATTTTGTTCTCAACATTTTAAGAAATGTAACTTTATTAGCGTATCTGTATCAGCTAAAAACTCTTTATCATTTTTTAAAATCATTACTTCGATCTAAAATATCTTAATCAATATTATTTTAGTACCTTGACCAAACGTTAATTAACTTCTTGTCTTTATTTAGTGTAAGAGAATGGAAGAAGTATACTTTTAACCTTAACTAAAATTTTCAACATAGAATAACATATTTTCCTTTAATTTATATTACTATATATTCTACATTTTTATAAAAAACTAAATTAGTTTGAATATTTTTTTAGTTGTGGAACAAATATTTGTAGTTTAAAATATTATTTTTTTTAGTTATGGAACTTATTATTGTTTGAAATTCTGAAAAAAAAATTAATAATATATAAGCCATAACTCATTAACTTGATTAGTTATAACTAATAGTTTTAAAAATACTCATCATTTTAAATTATTATAAAAATTATGCGCTTATTTAATAGTAGTTAGCTAAAAAAATAAAAATATCAAATATATAATTTATTTTATTTATTTTCTAATACTTATATAATATATTGTAAATTTTTAAAATTATATTATAATACAATAATATAAATATTACATTATAACACATTTTATTTATAAAGTAGTATTTTTTATGATTTATTTTATTTATTTTATAATATCTAATTAATATATTAAATTATTAATCTATCGTAAAATAAATAAAGTTATATTTTAACTATAATATATCAATTAATATTTAATTATCAGTGTGTTATAAAATAATATATATTATTATTTTATATTTTATGTTTATATGGAAGTTGAAAATAATTTTTTAGCTAATTACTATTAATAAAGATATAATCGTAAATATTTAATAAATTAAAATTTTTATAAATATTTTTATAACTATTATAACTATTTAAGTAACAATTTAAAGTTTATGGACTCATATATTATTTTACTTAACACAGTTATATAATATAACAGGGAATCGAGACATTTTTAAAACAATAGAGGAAAAACGAGATATTAGACTAAATAACAAAGGAGAAACAAGAATTCTCCCTAATTTTTATTATACTCTTATTTTTTTATAAATTAATATATTATGACAAACGTTTTCATTACATTTTAGTTTATATATATATATATATATATATATATATATATATATATATATATATATATATATACGAGTTAATTTTTTTTTATAAAAAAAAATCATTGAATGGTAAAAGTGTAATTTATCTCTAATGGATGTTTATTCAAAAGATTAAAATAATATTGATTAAAATGTTTTGAAATAAAGTGATAATTTAGAAAAATGATAAGGATGTCTTTACTTATTACATCAAATATTCCAACTAAAGTGAAGTTTTTAGAATATTGACGACCAAAGTGAAATTGCCCAAATATAAGATGTAATACCAATCATACAGTATTTGTTTGGGTCATACCTTGCATTATTTTTCAAAAAGAACTTGAGATATAACTTAAAAAGAACTTTTAGATATTACTTTTAAAAGGTTTGTATTATTTTCTTGTTCAACCTTCATGGTTTGTCAGTCCTGTGAGTTTACTTTCTTCCTCCAGCGTTGTTAGGATACGAGCATGCAACATGAAACCGCTCAGATGATCTGTGAGGCCAACAAATTATATGAGAATTGGACAGCAATGATCCAAAACCTTAGATTTATTTCACAGAACAAATGTAAAATGTTCCCGCAACTAAAGCTTCGTTTGATTTAACATTGAAATAGGGTGACTTTAAAATTATAATTTGTGTGTGTGTGATACCTGCAAGTACATAAGATTGTAACAAGTAATATAGAGATAAAAAGAATATTGATCTCACGAAGAATGCTAATCAATTAAGCATCGAAGGTGATTAATTCTAAATTTATTTGAAGATGCATGAGAAATAAAAATAAACAAAAATTAATTACTTAATAAATTAATTAAAAGAAATTCAACATTAGGGCAAATGATTTTATCTTAACTAATAGCATTCAATTCTTCAATTGATATTATTGTAATTTAATATCAGTATTGTCGATTAATTATCCTCCTCTATTCGACATACTCTCTCGAAATCAATCGACACTACTCTACACCTAAAAATTTATTATATTTTTATATAAATTTGATTAAGTGAGAGTGCATTACAATTGTTGATAATTTTAATTTAAACTGCATAAATCATATTAGTACATCACTGTCTAACATGTAATTTATGATATTTATCCCACGGTCTAGACATGATAATTACCTCTTAATTCATATTAGTTCATAATTCATTTAAATATTAACCAAATATTTAAAAGTATTAAACATCATGATAAATATTCAATACTATATATTAAATCATAAATAACACAATATCATAAGATAGATATTTTTAATAAGTTAAATTATTATGCTAAAAAATAAATTTAACCACACATAAAAGTAAAATTCAAGAGTAATCATAAAAAATTTAACAATCAAATATATTTTCTTAGTCAACATAAATTATTCAATTCAAGATAAAATTTAAAAAAAAAAAAACTAAATGAGGAGAGTTTAAATTCACAAATTTAATAAAATTCCTTCAATCTCTTCATAAAATTTCTCTCTTGTTAATTTTTTTTTCTCCTTCTTTAGTATCCTTCGTCCGCTTTTTTTTTTTTTTCCTAAAATTTACTTTTTAAAAGTAGTTGTGGTGACTCATGATTGAAAAATATAAACTCAGAATACCACCAAATCTGACCATCCATTTTAATGTAAAAGTAAAAAATGGGCCAAATCAAATAAAAAAAATATGACTCGGGTCACAAACGACGAGGGCGTGCCATGGCTTGGCGAGGCCGCATCATGCTTGCTGCCGAGGGGCAGAATGCATGGCGATCCCGCGGGCCCTGGGGGCAAGGCCGGGCCATTGATTCCGCCTCCAATTGAAAATTATGCTCTTAATTTCAATTAGGTCCATCTTCTTTTGATTATTTTAAATTTAGATCTCTATATTAATATGTTTTCATTTTAGTCCTCATTGCTTGCATTTTATCTCCAAAAATAAAATTTTGTGGTTTTCAAAGATAGCCAGCGAATATACTTTTATACTCCATTTTCATGTTTTTTATATTAAAACACGTCAGCACATGTAAAATAAAATTAAAATATTTTACAAAAAATAACCACTTAAAACGGATTAAACAATATTAAGTATACTATAATATGATAAAAAATTTAAATATAATCATATAACAAAAATTAAAATATCATGTTGGTTATCAAATAAAGATAAAAAATAAATATCTTTACTAAAAATGGATATTTATTAAATACTTCATTCAATAATATTTTCAAAGTAAGAACATCATAATCTCAAATAAAGCTTAGTCAAAAACTAGAAAATAACCTTACAAAAATTATTTATAAATTGTGTCATGACTCCCTGCAAACTACTTGTTCTAATAGTATATTTAAAATAGAAATGTAGTGACCTTAAAACTCTAGCGTAACGAGATGAAAATTAGAGTAAATCTGGCAGTAAAGAATGTTATCAAATACTTTTTTCAACTTTATTTTTTAAATAGAAAAACGGTTGATACCCCCTTTAGTTTAGTCTAATTACTCGATATTCTCCTAATATTTTAAAAATTATCTGTTACACCCAATTGTTAATTAAGTTAACATAAAATTTTATTTTTCAAAATATTTTATTAAATTAACCCTGAATCACTTCTTGATAAAATAAATAACTTTTATCTAATTGTCGATGGGCCTTACTAGATATTATTTGAAATTTATATATAATATAAAATAAATTACTAAATTGAGTGGATCTCATAATCAAATAGTTCAAAATCTCAAAAATTAAATAAATATATTCTTCTCATCTTTAAAGTCTTCTCATCTCTAAATTGGAAATATATATATATATATATATATATATGTGTGTGTGTGTGTGTGTGTGTGTGTATAATTGTTCTTGAAATGTCAAATAGAATCATATAGCTAAGGGTTAGGGTTAAATGTTTTAAGGTTAGTTTATTATTCTTATATTTATTATTTTATGTATAAATTATAAAAATAAAATAATATTGATAAAAAATAAAATTGTAATATTTTTATTTAATTTTTTATTAATATAATTTTTTATTTTTTAATTATTATAATATTAAAAGACAAATTTACTCTTAATATGATAGTTTGACCGTAATCAAATTAAACGGTTGGGTATAAAGGATAAATTTTAAAGTAGTAAGAGAGTACGGAGTAATTAGACTAAAAAACCATACAGAGTATTGGCTGTTTTCCCTTTTAAGAATATATCCTTAATCTCTCCTTATTCCCATTAATTTTCTTTTAGAAAAATATTACAATATTATAATTTATTAATCTTTATATCAAATATCTATTAAAACTTGAAAACTTTGACAGTTGTGGAACAGTATATATCTATTGAAAAGAACCTGACAATTATGAAATAATCAAGATATTTACACATAACATGTACATGATAGACCTACATATTGAATGGAAACCCCACATTCAGATTGAGGCAGATGGAGTGAACACCAGATATCTCCTGGTGGAAGGAACACGCTTTTACCGTCCAGCCTAGGCTGGATGGCTGTCCCCGCTAGTTATGTAAAGTAGAAAAATCGCTAGTTATGTATCGAAGAAAAATGAAAGTGACCGGCACTGTAAGATATCTTTTTGCCGCTACAGGGAAGCCTCCCGAGTGTGGTGATCATAACTTGCTCACGCATTGTAAAGTAAACAATTATCTCTAACAAATAAAATGGATTAAATGATCAAAAGAAATATAAGATTGAATTCGTTTAAGAAAATGTCAACATCCCACTCAGCTTGCACATATTGGTCAAATCCGATCCAAGCTAAAAAGAGAGTGCGTAAAAAAGAGTAGAATCTATATGTAAGATGCATGAATCATGTCATGATCTACTAAAAATCAAGACTTTGTATACTTAAGCTAGAAGGACGTCGCCTTAGTAACAAAAGTTGTTCATCGGTTCCCTCGAAGCCTAACAGCCAAAATCTGATGGAAACTGATGATACTTGGCCCAACGACAGAGGATCCCACACTCAACCCCACATAATGAAATATTTAAGCTGTGTCATTCGAAGATTCAAAATCCAGCTTCATACCAAAAGCTTTTCCTTTCAGTGCTACACATCTACCCATTCTCAACAGCTGTACAGACATAACCGAAGGCCTACAAAAAGCCCCTCGAAAACAGATACCATAACCAAAAGAGCACGGCCACAATCACTGAACTCAGTAATGCACACCGTTACCGTTGCTATACACACCATTTAGAGATCCATTTGATGACTTAACAATGCTTCCATTTTGGTGAATTTTCACCATTGGTTTTCCATTACTGAACCCATTAGTCAATAACTTGCTAGCATGGCCATACTTTAGGACCAACTCCAATTGCCCACATGCTGCTGCTATAAGTCCTGTAACATGACAGGGATCAAGATTGAAACATCCACACAAATCCAGATACAACTTAATATGTTTAAGTTGAATTCAGGACAGAAGACAATAGTGACATATAATATGAAATGATCATGCAGAGCACCTGACAACTGTAATCAACCTTCAGTGGTTTTACGGTTATATATCTTGCTATTGTTGCACATAGCACAGACCATGTCTCATATTTTGTTCAGATTCATATCATCTACGTATTATACATATCATGAATGGCAGACTGAGGGTAAAGATAGCATTAACCACCTAGAAAAATCAGTGGTTTTATCAGATCATCCCAAAATCTTTTATTTTGAGGGTAAAGATAGCATTAACCATTTAAGTGCAGGCTTGACACTTGTTAACAGATTAACATTAGACTAAATAGACTATTTTTTTTCAGGTTTTACAATGCACCCCACCTGAAACACAAACAAAAATTAAACTAATCCCCCTCCATGGTTGGTGTGAAGGGGATTCAAACCCTGGACCTCTTGCTTTTACTACAAGAGGCCTAACAGTAAATTTTTAGGGTAAATAATTGGCTAACATTTAATATTTTGAATAAAGTACCTAAGAAAAGTGCAGAAGGTTTTCCTGGCCTGGACTTGAATTCAGGATGGAACTGAACACCAATAAAGTATGGATGACTAGGCAGTTCAACAATCTGCAGGCAGTAAACCAATAAAATACTGGTCAGTAGAATTGTAACAGCAAAAAGTATTGTAAATCCTTCAATCAAGTAAAGGTAGCTTTGTTAAATACAATCAACTGCCCTGCTTCAGTAACAACTTACCTCCATGCGCCGTCCAGTTTCATCTCTCCCAACAAATGATAGACCAGCATTTTCAAGTTGTGATACCATATCAGGATTGACCTATAAAACATATTTACTTATTTCATAAACCTCAGCTACAACAGAATATAATGCACAAGGACCAGACAACATGTCACCACATGCATATTCTGACGACGGGCAAGCATTACCTCATATCTATGTCGATGTCGCTCATCAACAAAGCTTGCATTGCCATACCTGTACACAATTCCAAATTATACATGTAGATTAAACAGAATTAATAATGTTTCATGATGATCCATCAACTACCATCACATTTCAACTCCAGTGAAAGGAGTGTTACTACATTCCTCCTCAAAAACAAACTGTTCAAATTGAAATGTGCAGCAACTCGCTAGAGGGAGTCTGAGGTATTAAGAAGCACATATTTATAAGCCCTAGTCCTTACAACTTTGCAGATTTGCAGTCGGTAACCGTCAAATTTGTCCTCCTTGACCCCAGACGCATAGTTCCTCCCATGTGAGTTTTTGAACCCTATCCAAGAGAAAGAGAGGCAGAGAAAGCACTTCAATAGATAAAATGATGAAACAAAGGTCAACATAAACTTGATTAAAGCTCCTGTAAATTTACATACCTCTGGCATAAATATGACACAAGGATTTGAAGTTTCAGGATCAAACTCTGTGCTGTTTGCATCAGATAAACCAAGAACAGAACGTGCAAACTCAATGACAGCAATTTGCATCCCCAGACAAATTCCCAGAAATGGCACTTTGTTTTCGCGAGCATACTTTGCTGCAAGAATTTTCCCTTGTACACCTCTATCACCAAATCCTCCAGGAACCAGAACGCCATCAGCACCCTGAATTTAAGGAGTTCCAGTATACAAATAAAAAAAAAATAATTGTACAAGCTGAGATAATAATAATAATAGAATGTAAGATCACATGACTAATTTAACGCAATCAACCCATAAAGCATAACTACCTTCAAAAGATCCCATGCAGCTTCGTAAACACCAGGTGCCTGCAAGGGCATACAAATCAACGCATATATTTGATGCCAATATAAAATAACTCTAACATCAGATGGAGAATTGTAAATAACAATAACCACCGACCTCTTTTGCAGTAGCATCTTCTAGGTCACCTGCTGCAACCCATTCTATGGTAAGCTTCCGATGGCAAGCAACAGAAGCATGTAAAAGAGCCTATTACAAGAGACTAAAACATCAGAATGTGATTTATAACATAATAACTCCTGGACCAAATGACACACATGGTTCAGTTTTCTGAATCATACATTACAAACATGATATGCATATACTTAGTGTATTACATAAAAAGTGAGCAGAGATGGATAATTCCAAATGTGTACATTTTCAAATGCACACAAGAAAAAATTGGATTTTCAATTTTGGGGTAGAATTCTGATGAGTCCAAAAAATTGTGTCGTATCATGATATTGGAAAGCAAGTATAAGTATGAGAAAATGTTCCATTGGGAACCCCTTACATTTTTGGACATGGAAAAGCACCATCTCATATATTATTGCATGTTGAACTTTCAGATATAAGATGCAAATGGATAGTGGAAAACTTAAAACAACCAAACTGTGAGAAGGAAAAAACATATCCAACTTGTACGAAAACTACCCTTTTTCTCCACTTTTTTTTTAATTAGTTGAGCACACAGAAAGAAGCCGCAAGAAAACTAGAATTCATAATCATAATAAAGCAGAAACAACTTCTTGAGGGAATTATGATAAAATTAAGAAATTAAATATTTAAAAAAAGGAAAGGCATGAAAGAGAAACGAATTTTCAGGTGAAGCATTCACCTTTATAACAGAGAGGTAAGAATCTGAAAGGCCAGTGTATTTTCCAACCATGGCAATTTTAACCTGTAATCACATGATAGTCAAGTGCACGCTAGTTGGTACTTGAAAAAATAGAAAGGAAAAAAAAATAATTAATGAGAAGACCCACAGGATCATGCAACATATCACAAATTTTCGTCCTGGCAGTCCACTCCTCCAAAGAAGGCTTCCTGGCAACACTGCAGATTGTGGAATGTTATTATGCTAGCAGCAAAGATAAGGCCAGATTCTGCATCAATATTATTACACAGCTAATACCTAAAGGAAAGAGAGAACACACACACACACACACACACACAAACAGAGCAAGAGAACATGCAGCAACTGAGAGCAAAAGAGTTTATATGGAAATTGGAAAGTAGTTTGTAAGACAAACCCCAGAAGGTTCAATTCTTTCAAGATAGCTTCATGTGCATTTTGATCCTGTCATCGATGAGGAAAATGGCAAAACAAAAAAAAATATTTACAAATTCTTGCTCATACAGGTTCCACCAAAAAAAGATTCAGATGCATCAAAAGGGAACTTACTCTCAGCAGTAATGGAATGTGCCAGATGTTTGGAACATCATACAGAGTAACAATGTTTTCTTCCTGTAAATATGTCATCTCACTTAGAAAAAGCAACTAATTGATCAGGTAAAAGATACTAATAAAATAGAACTGATGTTACATACTGGTACATGGCAAAATTGAGAGAGCTTAGCTTTTACATTCTCATCAAGTGCCTGTGAAACACAAATTAAAAATGTACAAAATGAGACTACCTCCAGCATAAGCTGTCAAGAAAAGTGAAGGCATGATAAAGGAAGTGAGCAAAACCTTTGTACTGCGACAAGCTAGAATATTCGGCGTCAACCCAAGTCCTCTAAGTTGCCGGACACTATGCTGGGTAGGCTTGGTCTTCTACAATTCGAAAATATGAAGGATTAATAATTATTAAAAAAAATGAATGATCGAGCAGTAAGTTGATCGATTCATAAGGCTATGATTCAATCAGTTCTTAATATACGAAAAATCAATCTACTGTTCAAGTATATACTGGATAACATAGTAAAAATACAAATTTATCTGCACATACTTGTTCACCCACAACATTGAGGACAGGGACAAGGCTGACGTGAATCAAGCAGAAATTTCCTGGACCTAAAGCAAGCAACAGTTAGGTAAGAAAAATGATCTGAAAACAAATTTTATCTGCATGAACTAGTAAAGTAGAGATGCAGATCATTTTAAGCTTACCTACACGATATGAGAATTGGCCAAGTGCCTCTATAAATGGCATTGATTCAATATCCCCTGCATTTAGAAAAGAACTTTTTAGAGGACAGCGGCAAAAACAGCTATCTAGACACAATATACCTATGGTGTTAATTTACCTATGGTTCCGCCCAATTCAATGACACAAACATCAGCTGGACCTTCTTTTCCATCCACTGGAACCATTGCTACGCATTCTATCCATTCTTGAATGGCATCAGTAATGTGTGGAACAACCTGAAGCAAGAAGCGGGTTGGCTTAAATTACCATGCAGGAAAATTGCATTATGTCATGGTCGGAACAAGAATATTAGTCCCATAGTGCTGATACTTACCTGGACAGTTTTTCCAAGATAATCCCCCTTTCTCTCCTTGTCAATAACCGACTGTCAAAAATTATGACAAAGAATTTAGTTAATGGACAGGAGTTCACACTAGGGGAAACAACACTTCTAAGATGGGAACCTTCAGCTCCATAATCAACAAGATAGGCCTAGGAAGATATATAATATACCTGATATATTTTTCCAGTCGTTATATTATTGTCACGGGTTAACTTGATGTCTAGAAAACGCTCGTAGTTACCAAGGTCCAAGTCCACCTTTAAAACAATACAGCAGTCAAGACATATATAGCAATACAGAAATAGTATTGGCACAATGGCAAAAGTGAATAAAATTACCTCACCACCATCGTCCAAGACAAATACCTCTCCATGCTCAAAAGGGGACATTGTCCCCGCATCAGTGTTCAAGTAAGGATCTGCATAATAAGTCACAAATTACCATGAAAATTATAATCTTCTAAAGCTAAAAGATATGTAAATCCCATGAACTAAAGATAAGAAAACTATTACAAATCCTTAAAAGCTAAAACTTTATATTGTTAGGAGAAAAACAAAAAGGATAGAGACAAAAAGGGGAATAACATAGATAGGAAAGCAATCCAATTAACAAGTTATGGCAAAAGCAGAATCCGAAAGCAAGAATTTAGTCAGTAAAAGAATAGTAAATTACCAATCTTGATAGAAGTAACGCGTAGACCACATGCTTTAAGAAGAATTCCGATGCTACTGGCAGTAACACCTTTACCCAGTCCGCTAACGACACCGCCAGTGACCAATACGTACTTCATTTTGATTTAAGACTCGTTCTTTCTTCAAAAACTGTAAATTTAACTGTAGTAGAACATCAGTAGGTGGTATTATAAATATAAACAGGATTATAAGTAAAGCAAAGGGTCTGATGAAACCAAAGCAAAGTGGAAAATTTTGTGTGTTGTGTTAATCAAAGGAGGATAGACATAGATATCATAGAAATCGTTTTAAACCGAGAAAAAACCTTGTTAACAATGACGGTCTTTACAAAGCAAAATTTCCCTCTGCTTCTGCTCCCTTACCCTTTTATTTATCTATATAATGAGTTGTGATGATAAGTTTAGCAACCAGTCTCTTAGACTAAGAACAAAGATTTTCCCTTTGAAATATCAATGCTATAATGTGAATCATAAACAAAAAAAGCAAAGAGAAAGAACGAAAGAAAGATTCTGCAATTCCCTAAACACCCACCCAAAGTTTTTCCCTTTGCTTTGTTTTTCTCTATCAGGCGGCGGTGTATAAGAGACTTTTGAGAGTTGAGGGTGTTAACTGTTGCTCCACATTTTTTTTATTACTTTCACATTAAAAAATTAAAAAAAAAAATAAACAGATTCTTTTTTAAAATTCTTTGACTAGGTATAAAAAGATATACACTCAAAAAAATTAAAACCAAATATTTTTTGTAATTTTCTTCTTTATCTGTTTATTTAAAATTATGAAAAAAAGAAAGATTAAATGTAAGTAGTAATTAGGGTTTTTATGAGATTCTATGTCTCATTCTAGAATATATATTTTTAACTAGGGAGAAAGAATCTTTTGCCTTTTCGTTGGTAGTTCCCATAAAAGGGTTTTCAACTGATAAAAATTGTCATTGATTCACACCAGACAAATTTTTTATTTTTAATAACACTGAAAGCAACACATGGCATTAAAATGTAAATGTGATCCTATCAATGGCTACCCATCAAATAAGACACACAAAAAAAACATATGAAATGAAATGGAAAGCCTAATATTTATTCGTATACAGCCCACCCGTGTTTAGAGGCCCTACCCTACCAGTCAATCTTTTTGATTTTGTGTATTAATTTACATTATCCCTTACTTAGGTTACATCTTAAGACTTATTCTATACTATTCTTTTTTGAACTTATCTTTTGCCCTCGCGTTTTCACGCTTCGTCGACTTTTTAGTTGTTTGGAATCCCCAGTTAGTTTACTTGCCTTTTACATGCTTATAATAATATGTCATCAAAATGGTTTGCTCCAATCAATCATCCATCATTTTACTCTTATCTAAGCCAATACCAATCAAGTCATTTGCATAACCAGGATTATGTTCTGGATTCCAACTCATCGAGAGACAAAACAATGACATTAGGGCTGACCCTATGCCGAATTTGTATGCCCAAATCTCTGATTGGTGCAAGTCAAATTGAGTTGGTTTTCCTAAATTAGCTTCTTCACAAGCCATCCCATGTCGGCCTCTGGTAACATAATTTCTTTTTAAAATCTTTTATTCCTGAGGTTTCCCAAGTCATTTATGCCCAAGTCCTAAAAGATAATGATTTCCATGCATTTACAGATTTTCTATGAACCTACAAACAAATCAAAGAGAAGGTTGCGAAAAATTTGTTCTTTTTTCTTTTTCCCCTTGCAAATGAAGTATATTTAAAACTTAATGGCGGCTGGAAGAAGAGTGACAATATGCAGACATGTATAATCTGATTGAATCATTACAATTTCCGTTTCCAATGTATAAATCTAACAAGAATGCCCTCTCGTGTCTCAGCTGCTGCCTTTCTATCTGGAGCATGTTAATCACCTCATGGGAAAAACGAACCACGTGATTAACTTCAATGGCAGTTACAGCTACCGCTTTGACAGAGTGTACAAGGAATCTCGATCAATCAGCTCAATCTTCCAATTACATTGACTGCTGGTGGGATCCATTGTGGATATATGCAACACTGTATCGTGAAAATCATACAAGGTTCGCCGATGGCCAACGCTAATATATGTTATACCTGCTGCTTCAATCTGCCGGTATAAATGAGCCTACAAAAGAGAAGCAACACCATCAAAACCTCACATTACAAGTATGCAACCCCAGTATCAGTCAAACAAAGAGACTTGTGGTCACTATGCAGGGACTACCAAGAAGTCACAAGATCATTATTCTACTTACTACCATTCTCTTCAGATGAGTAATTCATGCTATATAAAGCACGTTTTGGATCTTATCTCACATACAGAAAATCAAATTGACATTGACCTTCACTACAATCATGTTTACCAATAGCTTCAACGTCTCATCTACACCCTTTTTCTTTGTCCGGAATTATACCTACTGTAGAAAATCTCAACAAATTCTGCAGCCAACAGATCTTCTTTGTAAGCAAGCAATAATATGTTACACAAGGTTTCTTATGTCATAGGATTCGTAAGACTTATACTTTTATTCAGTCATGTTCAACTTCACTAACATGCACGACAAATGTCCACATGGCCCCCCTAGAGGGGGTAAGTAAGGAGTTGTTTAACCTGGAAAAAGTAGAATGTTCCACATTCATTGGTCTTAATACATTTTATTACAAAAAGTAACGAATTAAGAAAAATTTAGAATCTAAAAGTACCTCATTGGCTTCATCTAAAGCACTTGTAGACTCATCCAATAGAACCATCTTTGGTTTTGATAGCAACAAACGTGCAAAAGCAACGCGCTGCTGCTCACCAAGGGAGAGAACACTGGACCACTCATGTGTTGTGTCCAGACTATTGAAACGAGACAAGATATAGCCAAGACAGACATCCTCTAGCACCTTTATTAGATCATCTGTTGTGGGCCTGGTAGACTTTCCATTGACATTTTCTGTGCTTTGTGCTGATGTCAAGAATGGCAATGAGCCTATAAAAGCAACAATATCAGTCTCAATGATAACGCCATGTTCCTAATATTCTTCTCAGTAAGGTCTCTGTGTTATTGTACTATTGAGATGAAATGGACAGGAAAAAATACAGAAAATTCAATGACAAAGGGAATAATGATTGAAGGCAAATCCCCCCAGAAGAAAGAGCAAATTGATTGATCATTATTCTAACGAACTTCTTACAATGAGATTTCAGTAACTTTTACCATGAATTTTCTACATTACTCAAAATTTTATGCAAACACAACTTCCCAGAAGAAATATTTAAACTGTTTCTCTAAATTTCAATTAAATATTTTTCTCAATAAGCAAAAGCAACACATCCACTACAATTGTAGCACCTGTTAACTTACTAAAAGAAAATGCAAGACAAACCCCCAAGGGTGATGGTTAGGGCCAGTTATACAAATGCTTGGCAGCAAAATTCAACATGAATGATCCCTTTGCTAAAACAATTGCATTTCCAACAATCATAAGCATAGAGATTGAATTATCATTAATCTCTCTGTTTCCAGCTATCATTAGGATAACATTCAACAACTGTAAGCCACTAAATCTTCCTATGGACTTTAATGTCTCATTGCAAGTGTTTGCAGCACAATTTTAATGCACATACCAGCAGGTTTAGTACTATCCGATGTCGTCACGACTTCTTCAGTCCATGTGGGATAAAGCAATTGTTGACGAAGTGTACCTAAAACCATATATGGTCTCTGAGGAAGAAAAAATACTTCTCTTGAGTTTCTATTTGCAGGTCTTTTAAGTTCGCAGTCCATGCTTTGAGAATTTACTTGACCAGAAACCGAATCTGAAGAAGTATGAGCCTCGGAGTCTTCTCCATCTTTCACATAAAATGTAATTTTCCCTCTTCCATTACTCCAAAGACCAGCCATAGCCCTTAACAAGGAAGTTTTACCACTTCCACTAGGTCCCATTACCTATCAAGACATTTACTTAGTGAGCATCTCCAGCACCAAAAGGATCATCATCATGCCATGTAAACTCGAAAGAATCCAATATATGAAATCATTCACTCACCAGCAAATGCTCTTTTTTGTTGATAACCAATGATAAGTCCCTAACCAATGTTGCTTTACTTGTTGGTGTCTGCAAAGTTAAATTGTCCATATCCAGTAATTTCTGACTCTTTTCTGTGGACACGGCTCCATTAGGCTCAGATAAGGGAAAACTTTTGGTACTGCAGTATGTAAGACAAATTTCTTCTATGGAGTCAGAGAGATCTTTGGATTTGCTGCTATTCAGAACATCATCAAATTCACCTGCATTTGAGAGATCATTATGTAAATGACGGCTAACAATTAGAGGAAACTAACCCCATCAAGGATCTTCTTTCTGACTTTTATTATGTCAAGCATGATTGTTCATATAGTTTGAAACACTACAAGAGATGGGACATGAATCTATGATAAAGAAAAATGTAAAATGAAGTCAAATGGCTATCATCTTTGCATTGGTTTATTTTCTTAGCAAAATGCAAAAAAGCCTCGCTAAAGGAAGAAAGAGAAAATAAAAAAAAGGATGGTACCTAAACGGTCAATGACAGCTGAAAATGCGCTGATAGCTTGAAACTGGTACACAATGAGAGAGAAGTCTCCAAGTATATGATTAAAAGCAGATACAGACTGATTAATGACACCAAACTCAATTTTTCCAGAGAAATACATAGGAGCAACAACAGCTGCAGGAAGAATCTGGATAAGATATCGATAGCCACTGGTGAAGAACTCTAGATTTCTAGAAGATATCAACAATTGCTGAAAATGAAAAAAGAAAAATTATTAAAGAAAATAACAATATGAGAAAAAATATTACATGTATCTATAATAAGACGACTAGAAGAAACCTTCATGATGCAAAAACCATAAAAAATATGTCCACCAGCAGAATTTTGGGCTTGTAAAAACAATATGGCAAATGACATGCAAAGTCAAGCTCTAGTTCAACATTAATGTGCAGCATCTGCGTAGGAATATTTTTAAAAATAATTTTAATAAGATAGATAAGATTCAAGTCTGTGGCAACATCTTCAGGATACCAGCTAAACAAGCCTGGAGAGATGTACAGTCTTTACTCAGTAAGCAAGAAGTTTTTCCCAGACTTTCAGGATCTAAGCAAGAGGAAGCCACAAACAAAATAAAGTCATATGTTCCTAAATAACTACAGTCCTACTGATTCTGAAGTCAATCATAGTATCATGAGAAATTAATGAAGTTGGCATTTCACCCTTGCTAAGGCCATTCAACCACAGGAGCAGATTCATATTCCATGCATGCATACATGCAGCGTTTACCATATCACTTATGAGTCTAAATATATGCAAAATATAGTACCAATACCAAAGAAAATAGGTTGACTAAATTAACCAATGCAACCACAAAAAGTTATGGATACAAACAAACTGACCATTGCACAATAATAGGAGTGAAAACTGAAGAATCAAAGGAACAGTAACTAAGAAATATCCATACAGTTAAATTTTCAAAAGCACTTTTGAAACGCTGCAGCAAAAGTTGCATTTCATTCTCCTCTCCACCATAGAAAGCAATTGATTCAGCATTTTCTCGAACCCGTACGAGTCCATAACGGAAATCCGCCTCCTTTTTCTCTTGCAAAAAGTTCAGAGTCACCAATCCCTGAATTTGCAAGTGAAACAGAAGTTTACATTCAATTGAATCAGAACCATCTTGTACTGCACACTCTAAATTACAAGGGTAAATCAAAGAAATTTACCTTTCCAAGGAAAACACTTATAGCTGTTCCGCCAATTGAATAAACTAGAAGAACAACAAATAATGGAGGATAGATACCATACAAGATATTACTAAATGATATCAAATCAACCGCAGCATTAAAAAGTGTCAAAGAGAATGAAAGAGCAGTCCCTGTGAAGGCACTTAGATCATCAACAATCCGCTGATCTGGATTATCAATAATAGATTGGGACTGAATTTTGTAAAATGTCTGATTCTTGAGATACTGCTGCATGTAATACTTTGTCATCCAAGATCTCCATCTCAAAGCAAGAGTGTCCCTTGCATAATCCCTCAATACAAAAAACTGCAAAACAAAAATGACATTATGATGAGTATCGATTAGTGCACAAAAACATACATGAAACTATTGGCATCAAACTACAAGTGCCAATCATGAAAAGTAAAAGCCAAAAAGCCAAATTTTAGACAAATTATTTTCATGTCATAACTGAATGTGTTCCATATGGGCATTTCTAAATTGTTTATTTTTTAAATGTTATCATGATAGGGAAGAAAGAGAATGCTAGTAGGGGGAATACCTAAGACAAATGGAGCTAATGTGCTCACCGGAATTCCACCAGCAAAACCGCCCAGGTAGTAGAGCAGTTGCTTCGTGAACTGTTCTTGGTCCTTGTCTTTGCATCATCCAAAAAAATCAAAACAGAATCATTAAATTAGCATCATATAATGCATTTAAACATATGTTCGTTTATTATTAATATTTAAAAAGAGAGAGGGCGAGAATAGATAACCAATAGTAACAGACTCACTGGCAAGAGCATTATAGAAGTCACGGCCAAGGAAATTGAAGCCGACGCTGATGCCAGTGGTAGCAAGAGTGAGAGCAAACACAGCTGCAAGCTGCAATCTTGCTTGTACTTTGTCATCTGAGAACCAATACGGAGCTGCTACTTTCCAGAATCTCCTGAACAACGCTTTTAACTCCGGAGTCTTTCTATCATTATCGTTATCAGGTTCTGGTGTAATTAATGAGGAGCCAGTAGTGGTTGCAGCAGAGGAACAAGATCTGATATTTTTATTAGAAATTGGGTTACTATTCTTCAAACTCCTTCTTCTGCGAGCATTACGGAACGACATGGCAGCTAACAGTGATGGAGATCTAAATTTACCCAACAGATACACTTGACTACGAATGTGAAGTTGCTGCTCGGACTTGGGATTGTAACTGCTAATGCACAGACTCTGTGATTGGGCTTGTGTGTGTATTATCATTTTCATTTTTGTTCTTTTTTTTTTTGCGTGGATAACTAGAAAGAAGTAAAAAGGAAATTGCTTCCCCGTTTTTCGATCGACCTTAATTTGCTTACTAACCGAATCTTTAAAATTTCAGTCTTTAGAATTGAGAATGAATTGAGTGAAACGACGATTCATTATCCACAAGGGAAGGGTCAGCCTTAACTTATAGCCATCCAATTTATGCCACCACAATGTTACATTTTCGCTTCCCAACCTCAATCAATTGGAACCTCATAATTATTTATTTATTTATTTAAAAAAATTAACACATATTTCTTTAAAATTTTTAAAAATTTATACTTAAATAATAAGTATAAAAAACATACACTTATTTTTTCTGAAACATTAATTAATTATCTAATTTTTATGAAAGTATTTAAATATCTTAAAATATTCTTATTTTTTTTAACAAAAAAAAACTTTCTATATTATTTGAATTTTATTATTTTATATAATATATTATTTATTTATTATATAATAAAATAATATAATAATTTTTTAATAAATTAATAAAAATATATTAACTAATTAATAATATAACATTACTTTATATGAAATATAAAATTTTGTTTCAGATTTCCGTTGACTTTGGTGGTTAATGCCCTTGCTGACAAGAAATTAAAAACAAGAAAATGAAACAAACCCATTTTAGTACCAAGTGCGAGTTTGTTTTCTTAATTTGAAATATAAATATAATTCAATTTTAATTATTTAAATATTTTAAAGTATTTTCTAACTTAATATTGAAAATTTAGTAATCATTTCTCAATAAAATAAATTAAAAATTGTAAGTTAACTTCATCTGAAATTTAAATATATTTTTTAATTATAATAAATTAAAATATCTTTATAAAATTTATTTATTTCTAAATATATAAAGTTTATTTTAATTTATAAAGATATGATGAGTAGAATTAATAGTATTTATATATTTGTAGTTAGAAAGTGATGAATAAAAAACAAAAAATATTATGCAGAATCATTCATATTTATATATTAAAATTTATTTACATTTCAAATCCATTTAAATTTTAGATTAAAAAAACAAACAATCCCAACTCTAACTCCTTGAATGTAGAGATGACAAAATGTTTTATGAGATCCCAAATTCAGGAAGTCCCTCCTAGACAGAAGAGAATTCAGGTAAATTTACAAAAAATAAAGCGAAAAATAAAAAGAAATTAATCTCCAATTTATTAATGGGACAGAGATTGGTTTTACTCCCTTGTCCCACCCTGACCTCATTTTTCATTAAAATATAATATAAATATATTTATAAGAGGATTTTCCATCCTCACCTCCATTAAATTTATTAAAAAATGGGGCGAAAAATGAGTATCAAAATAAATTCCCTACCCCATTGCCATCCCTACTTAGAAGCAAAAAAAGAGAGATTATACTTTAAAAAGTATTAAAGCTTTCAAAATGGATCAGCAAAAATCTGCGTGACATTTACATGGCCGACAGGAAATGTAAGTCATGTATAATGTTTAAGGAGCTTACTCCTGGACATTGAACCAGGAATAAACCAGCAGTAACCACAAAAGACACTAAGGTAATAAACAAGAAGCTGCTAGTCAAAGCTCCCAAACTCCTGGATCTTATCATTCTTGTTAAGGAGCTTACTGCTTAATCAGTTTCAGCCTCTTTCTCATCCCCCTCTGTGGATGTTCCTTGCGATCCTGCCTTGGCCATGACCTCTCCCGGGGTTGGGTGATCAAACTTGCATGTTGAACCATACTTGCAACTGCCGGTCTTCATATAATATGGACAATGAACGGCACCCTGTCAAAGTGTTGCATTCATATGAGTGACCTCTCCTCATAGCATACATTTCATGTACAAACTTTATAGGCATAAAAAATGTGCATTTCCATAAATTTTGGAATGAGTAGTTAGTTCATCTCATTTGAATCCAAAATTCTCTCTAACTCTCACTGAATCAAATAGGGAAATTGAACAATATTTTCCCCATTAACATCCTTCTTGTTCATGCCGTAGAAATGGAATGTCAACATAGTTAAAAGTTGAACAAAAAGCTGCTTGATAATGACCAATGTTAGTCAACAGGAACTTAATGACGAACATAAATAGACAAATGGCATGTATGATTTTCACAGCTGAAATGCTTTATCCCGATGAATGCTTAACCATTATTTTCCTATATTCCCTTTGACAAGGTGGTAAGTGTTGAGGGCACCTTTCATAATCCTGATTGCCAATCATTTGCAATGTGATTTGACAGACCTTAACATGCAAAGTCAGCGAGAGAAAATTCCTCCTATCTTCCCATTCCCAAGTTCCACCCATGTAAATAAGAACACGTATACAGATGACATACAAAACAAGAAACCAAATGCCTGAAGTTGAATATACCAAAATGGCTATTCATTTGACTAGAGTTTTTCACTTCCTTATGAAAGTATGATAAGTGAATGTAGTATGATTTCATGCACAACTAATAGGATAGGCATTGAACAGTTAATAATAATATATTTTCCACTTAAAAGTATAGGAAAAAATTCACAAAACAGTATTTTTCTTAATTTGCTCAAGTCCAAACTAGGATAGTATACGTCACATCCTGCATTGCTAGCGAGAAAGTGATTGGGCTAGTTATAAGCTCTGAGTTCTTCTAATTTGGTAGACATGTTTTCGATTACAAAGCCTGAAAACAAACCCGTGATAATTGTGTGCCCAAAACGAACAATATCTACTCGGTTTTGGGCCTGGGCTGTTGCAATATATACTCTACATATTATAATTTGGATACTTGATAAAGAGGATGTGAAACCTGAGTTTAACAACAGTATTTTGTTGGCACAAAAGGTTGCAATTCTTTTTCACAAATTGTTTCCACCACTTTGAGGATGCAACGTCAATATGCTATACCTAAATTATAGGATAAAATGATGTAAAAATGCTAAGCCCTGATTACAGGATGGAAAAGGAAAATCCATACCTCTCTCCTAGGCAAACCTGCAAGAGTGAGCTTAACAGTCTCCTGGAAAACTTGCTTTGCTGTTGACCAGTCCATAGGGTGGTGAAACTTGCATCTTTCCCCATATTTACACACCCCAGTCTTCATATAGTACTACATTTAACATACGACAGTAAACTTTTAATAGTCAGTAAGGGCATGATGATTCCTGAAGGAAACATGTCTTGACTAAGTAAATGCTAATCTTTATGCAAAAATAATAAGTTCTGGTAGAAAAGTATTACAATCTCAAATGTCAAGATCTCAACCATATACTAACAGAAAATAGAAAACGTACCCCAAATGTAAATCAAACAAAATTATTACAGAAGAACATGTTGAAATGAAAAAGGCAAAATTCCCAAAGCCCAGTAACTAATAATAACAAAAATGACGAAAATGACAACAGGGAGATAATTTCCAACTCATAGAATATCAAATTAGATAAATGCGCACATCACACTCCATCTGTCCTGGCCGTTGAGGATAGAAAGTCGGGCTAACTCCAAGCTGGAAATGACAAATAAATGAAAAGCTTCAGTGTTTAGGCATAGTTCTTCTTATGACAGATGCAGCTAACTGGACAAATGCATCAGACTTACTGCTGACTGCGCTAATCTGGGATCAATAGTTTGATATATTGAGGCAGCTGGATTAACAATACCAAGACTCAAACTAGCTGCAGGGGAGGTTATAAAAGGATGGCCAATAGCAGAAGCAGGAGGATTGATTGCTGCATATATTAGCAATGATAATTTTGAAAAACAATTGTTGAGATTGACATTTCGATAATTAAAACTACTTATCTGAGTTCTACACATACCATTCCTGTCAGGATGATTATAGCGGCAAGTAGAACCATATTTGCAACTGATATACAAAAGGGATAAAAAAAAACAATTTAAGCACCTCCTGACATTCTTCATATTCTTTCTGAAATAAGATTTTCAACATGAATAGCAATATATTCACCTCCCAGTTTTCAGATAAAATGGACAATCCACTTCACCCTGACATAAGCAAAACATAATTTTTTCAACAAAAGCCGCATACAATACCATCAAGTTAATAAAATAAACATAGCGAATAAACGAGTTAACCAGAAATAAAGATACAATTTTATTTTTTGTTTTAAAAAGGTAGTGAAAATACAAAATTTTCCCATAGAAAATTTAAGTTCATCTTAATTCTATACTTTAAGTACCACTGGACCTGAATCCTTAAACAAATAAGGAGCCTGACGATGGTAGTTAAACTCTTGACCTCCCCCTCATGTGCACTTGCTCATAAATCAGACTGTCCGCATACAACCACCACAAACTTAACAACAAACACAACATATTATTATTTAATTAATTAACGAGGGGATTAGGGCACTAGACCACTTAGTCAAATTGGCACCAATGCCCTATTATAAATTGACCCAAAATTTAAGATGTTAGGTAAGGGCCTAACAACTATATAAGCTCTAACTAACTGCACAAGCAAAAATTACAATAAAGCATGAAATTAATAAACCCAAAACATTCTCATATTCAATAAAGCAGAAGGAATTCTCAGTCGGAACAATTGGTAACTAATACATTACCGGTCTTATAGGAAGTCCTTTGGAGTTATGTAACATCGCTGGGGTGTACGGAACATGAGGCACGGCTGAATTTAAAAGTCCAGTTGCTTCCTCAGTCTTAAATAATAATTCATTCTGCTTACTGTTACCATTTTCTTGTCCACCTGATGATATTTGGATATCTTTTGGATGATGAAATTTGCAAGTTGCACCAAATTTACAAATTCCATTTTTCAGATAGAACTGTTTAAGAATTATAGGATATGAGGAACATCAAATTGACAATGGGAGTATATTATTGCTCCTAAAAGAAGTAAAAGAGTCTTACAGCACATGGGGGCTCAGAAGGCCTCTCCGGTAAGGTAGAAACATCAGCATTTCCTGAATCACTCTGAAACCAGTGGAATGCATTATATGGATATAAATACAGATAAATAAATCAACTTAACAGTGAACAAATTTGGCATATTTTGTGCAAATATCACCTACCAAAGCAATTAATTTATCTTTTGGATGATTAAACTTGCACTTCAAACCAAACTTGCACTTTTTAGTTTTCAGAAAGTACTGCAACACATTAAATGGGACAATGAAAGAATTAAGACTTCAAGAGCTCAAGCGAGCATTACAAAATTTACATGAGCAATAACAGCTTGTATCCTGCTTACAGGACAATCTGGTTCTCCAGGTCTATCAGGAAGCCATTCACTTGTGATAAGTGGAACCTAAACCAATGAGAAACAAAATACTGTGTCATGACAATGTAAAAATAGTTCCCGTGATTGAGAAGATGCAGTGCAGGTGCAACATAGAGAGAACAAGGTGGGATATTTGCCCACTACTATATACATGGCACAATGAAGTATATACAAGGAAATCTAAAAAGAACTAGCTCCAAAATATATTCATCGCTCTTTCACCAAGACTAACTACTGGGCACTTTGTCCAGTAGCAGGTTTGTCCCATACCCGAAGCAGTATCAAGATTGGACGATACAGCATCTGTCAATCTTCAAATGTCCAAACAAAGCAAGCTACAGAGATCATCAAATAGATTCATCCAACAGTTAGAAAACTAAAAGCCACTACCAAAGATCTCAGCAGATTCCTTCTTATAAAGAAAACTATTATGAACTAGGGATATATATCTCTTTTATTCATATAGTAACAATGACCATTTACCAATAACACATCCAAAAGGCTAATGACTCTGCTTAATAACACAAGCATTTTCTCACTCTGAAAGATAAAACAAGTTACAAGTAGAAATAAATTGTAAGCCAACTTATAAAGGTATAAACACAACTTCAGTTGCTTGCAATAATCACATCCCTTTTCTCCTAAAAAATACAATGACGTAGCTGCATCAGCGTTCATGATTGGTTTACCCAAATGTCAAGTGCTTGCAATAAGATCCATGCATACCTAACTAAATTTGAGAACTCTTGATTTTGATCCAAGGGTTGCATGCCAGATATAAAACTATTCAACACTCCTTAATCCAGCCCTTGCAGTGCCACTGTATAAATAAAGTTGGTTGCTATTTCATCACCTAACTACACACTATGCAGGGTATGTGAGCCAGGAACGTTGCCTTTGCACTCATAGGAGCACCGTACAAATCTAGCATGCTGGGGCTTTTAAGGAGACATACTATTAAAAGTTATTATAATGCAAAAGCTATTTAGTGCCATAGAATACTTATTCAAATGATGATATATAATGCTATATAAAATAGTGGGAGCATATAGTTCATACACTGAATCAATTTACTAAAAAATATAAAGCATATATACAACGTAATATAAGAACTCCAGATGTTATAATATTACATAAAAATCCTTAATCTGCATATTGTAATAAGATATATTATCATAGATATGAAAAATAGTAATATAGCTGTCACCTCTTTCCAATCTGGGATTCCACCTTCAGGAACCCAAAGAGGATGGTCAAACTTGCAGCTATCTCCAAATTTACAGGTTCTTGTTTGCATATAGTGGGCACAGTCCTTCTCTCCTGGCCTCTGCGGATATAAGTGAAAATAGCTTGCACTCTCGAATCTAGGGCGCTTGGCTAAAGAGTTGGTAGAATACCAAGCTTCACTTTGCCCAATTGTGGTATGGGTACCCAAAACAGTCGGATGATAGAGTGCTATAGTACATAATAGAGATGTTTAAAGAAAACTCGAGAGATTATATGTTACCATATAAGTATTACCTATAAAAGTACATTTTTAACAAGGATTGTACATAGAAAAAGAATGGATACTTGGAAAAAAATACTATAGCAGTCATATAAACAAACAAAGGGCAGATAAAATATGATAAATATCTATTGAAAGCTGACCGGATGTCTACATATATAATTGTAGCTGGATATTTGATACAATTGAATACTACATTGGACAAGCAAATGATTCGGAAGTTTTATAGTTTAAGGGTAAAATTAGTAGGACTTCAAATCTATCAAGAACTACTAATAACTATTACAAAAAAGTGAAAATATATAAAATGTTCTAGCAATAAGTGACCATTCACTCTTCCAGATATAGATGCCCAGGCAAGCACAAGGAATCGGAACTGACAATCCCCTTGACTGTACTACTCACCCACATAAACATATTAAAGAAAAATTGAACTTTGTCAAATCTAGTTAGACACCTACAAGAATTGAAAACTTCCAACTAAAAGTCAGATATTCTTTTCGATGATGATAATAAAAATATATTTACTAACTAGAATCGAATAACAGAACAGTGTTACTAACGATATAACTTCATTTAGTTCGGTGATCAACAGAAATGCAGCACAGTAACGAAATGAATTGAAAAAGAAATAAGAAATAAGAAATTTTTTTAAAAAGAAGCAACCTTCAGAGTGTCGTTTGATGCCGGCAGTAAGGTGGTCAGTTGGGTCGACGCCAGGTGGCCAGGTTTGCTGAGAGGATAAATACGGTGATGTAGCGGCGCCGGAGTACCTCAATGTGTCATAAAGGGATGAGGAAGAGTACTTAGAGTGATCAGGGTCATAACGAAGAGCTGAGTCTGATAAATGGTAAGGGTCAGCCAACGAACGAGAGGTATAGACACTGGATAGAGCAGCTGTTGCCGACGAAGTTGGGGTCCCACTCCCACCTCCAGCACCCGCTGCTCCATAAGTTGAGCTGTACCCGTACAGCTGTTTGGCCATGAATTAACCCCACTAGCTCTCTGCGCTCTAATCAATACAACCCTAGAGAGTGAATGAATTGATTAGTAAAGGAAGAAAGGAATTTAACGAGTTCAGATTTTTCTCCCCATCTTTCTTTTCGCAGTATTAATGCATAGTTTTTCTGCTACTCAATACACCACTCAATAATAGTCAATTACAGATTAACCCCTAAACACTTTGGATATGGTCTTTTCACCTTTTGAATTTTATTACGCCGTAAACGTGATCCTTGCAGCTGAGAAAAATTACCGATACAGTTTTGGGCCCATCTATTATTACTATATAAAAATAATATCTTTGTCTCCCTCTTCTCCCCTTCTCTATCCTTGACTGTTTTACATACCCTTTTTACGTTCGTTAATCTAAGATCAAGATCAGAATCACAAATCATAATCATCGGCACCCAAAGAAATGGAATTCGAGAAGATCAAGGTGGCCAATCCCATCGTCGAAATGGACGGTCAGTCGTCATACTTTTATTGGTTCTACTTCTCATCCAACGTTTTTGTTAAATAATCCATCGACTGAATTCTACATGACAACAAATGCAGGGGATGAAATGACTCGAGTTATTTGGAAATCCATAAAGGATAAGGTAACTCTGTTTTTTTTTCTTTTTCTTTTAATCTGCTTAGAATCCTTTAAATCTAATTGTGTCTTTGAATGATTCTCATATCAGCTAATTAATCCATTTCTGGAGTTGGATATTAAGTACTTTGATCTTGGGCTTCCCAATCGTGATGCTACTGACGATCAAGTTACCATTGAAAGCGCACAAGCTACTCTCAAGTACGAACCACTACTTTTTCCTTTGATTACCATCTCTGTACTGCTATTCAGCTTCATCTACTGCTGAAACCTTTGGATGTTTTACTTTTAATTGCCGCCTTGATTCTTATGGCGTAATTTTGTATTTTATCCTGTTATTGTAGGTATAATGTAGCTATTAAGTGTGCAACTATAACTCCAGGTATACATCTCTAAGATTGGAACTTTGCAAAATGTTTTGTATTGATTATATGAACTATTTGGATGCGGTTTGTTACAGTTAAACATTGACAAAGTTGTTTAATTTTGACCGGTCTCTGACAGATGAAGGCCGGGTTAAGGAGTTTAACTTGAAAAGAATGTGGAAGAGTCCAAACGGAACAATTCGTAACATTTTAAATGGTCACTAAACCTTCCTAGATATTATTTTTACTTGTGTCACGTGCTGTTTTCTACAATCTTTAAAACCAATTGGTTTCCCCTTCCTCTTATCTTTCAGGCACGGTATTTAGAGAACCAATTATCTGCAGAAACATACCCAGGCTTGTCTCAGGTTCACAATCATTTCATTGTATTCATGTTCATTCTCAAAATTATAAGCAAAAGTAAGTAAATAACAACATGAATTGTCATTCTTTTCAGGTTGGACCAAGCCAATATGCATTGGAAGGCATGCCTTTGGTGATCAGTACCGAGCAACTGATACAGTTATCCAAGGATCAGGGAAACTTAAATTAGTTTTTCGTAATATTCCCTATATCTAGTGAAGAGCTTCTTTTTAATGTATACTACTTTTACTATCAACAGAGACTTGCAGGATTGCAGCACACAAACTTTTTTCTCTTCTTGTGGTTCTCTACTCGCTTTTTTTAATCATTTTCACTGCCTGCATATATGCTCAGCTTATATAGGCAATTGCTTGTTTGCAGAGCCAGATGGTCATACTGAAAAGACAGAGTTTGAGGTTTTTAACTTTAATGGTGCTGGAGGTGTGGCTTTATCCATGTATAACACTGATGAGGTGGAGATTAGGAAAATGCAGTTCTTTTGTCTTTCTTCTTTTCTTTTACTCGGTAACAGTTGCTAAGCTTCTCAAAGCTGAATCTATTGTCCTTCTACTTGAATTTTTGAATACAGTCTATCCGTTCTTTTGCTGAGGCTTCAATGAACACTGCTTACCAGAAAAATTGGCCACTCTATCTTAGCACAAAAAATACCATTCTCAAAAAATATGATGGAAGGTAAGCTGCTCCAGGCCTCCAGCATTTTTCTTTCATTATATCTTGGTTTCCTTTCTTTCTGGACCATTATGATTCTTCTTATAATTCTTTTGGTTGGAGAGTGGACATTTGTTGTGCATAAAACCCTTAGAAGCTCTTTATTTTCAGATGTTGTATATTTTTTCACACCTTTTCAATGCGAAAACCATATTTCTTTGTTAAAATCACAGATTGAACTTTTTTGACTTTTCTGCAGATTCAAGGACATATTTCAGGAAGTTTATGAAACTCAATGGAAATCCAAGTTTGAGGCGGCAGGGATATGGTGAGATATATTGCCCAGAATGGTGGTCAATTATGCCGTTCAAGTAATTTCTCAATGACTTATCTGGCTCAATTTTAGGTACGAACATCGTCTAATTGACGATATGGTTGCTTATGCTCTAAAGAGTGAAGGAGGTTATGTATGGGCATGCAAGAATTATGATGGGGATGTGCAAAGTGATTTCTTAGCCCAAGGTTTGTGTCAGTTTGTGATAATGACCAGTTTATGTTTTTCAATTTTATCCTTGTTAAAATCTCTCTTGAGAAACAAATGACAAGATGTTGATTTCTCTTCAGGGCTGTTGCCCTTGAAACTATATTTGATCCTTTTAAAACATTTGTTTCTTTTGAAACAGGATTTGGATCTCTGGGGCTGATGACATCTGTACTGGTATAATTTTCTGGGATGATTTTTTTGGCCTGTCACAATTTCTTTTTTTTTGTCCTCCTTTTATATTTTCTTCTAACATTGTTGTGGGTTCTAGGTGTGCCCTGATGGAAAGACCATTGAAGCTGAAGCAGCCCATGGTACAGTTACCCGCCATTACCGGGTTCATCAGAAAGGAGGTGAAACCAGTACAAACAGCATAGCATCAATCTTTGCTTGGTCACGAGGTCTTTCACACAGGTGAAAGATTTAGTATTGTTTTACTCTAATAAACGAGTGCTTACAACATTTGCGTTTAAATTTTTTCTTTTTAAATTTATAGAAACTTCTGGAATGGGTTACAATACTAAGTTCTTGAAACATTAGTTGAAACTCTCGTATCATAATACGTTTTCAGGGCAAAGTTAGATGGTAATGACAGGCTATTGGATTTTACTCAAAAACTGGAAGCAGCCTGCATTGCAACTGTTGAATCAGGGAAGATGACTAAGGATCTTGCACTTCTTATTCATGGGCCTAAGTACACACTTCAATAGTTATTCACTTTTCAAGTTGTGTTTGCTCAAGTTTATGACAGTAAGACATTTTGCATTTTCTGTAGGGTTGCTAGGGCTCAATATATGAACACAGAAGAGTTCATTGATGCTGTAGCTGAGAACCTGAGAGCGAGAATGTCTACCAAAGCAAAGTTGTAAACACCTGGTTTCTAACGTGGCCTTATGCTTGGACAACATGCACACGGTATTAATTTTGTTTACACTTCTGGTGTTTTATTTATCTTTTCTATTACTTGTTTAAATGAGGTAGGGGGGTTGGAAATGGAAAATTTAAAAAGCCTCAGGATAAACAGGAAATAACTCAATGCAGTGTCTTGTGTTTGTAGCCAATTCTACAAACCAAAGAGGTTGAACTTGTAAAGCGGTTGATTGATGTTCGTTCATGATCTTTTGGAAGTCAGTCAGAGAAATTAGTAGTAGTAATACTGTTGCTTTTGTCATCACTAATACGTAACAACTATATCACCCAAAAGAGCATACACAGAGCCTAAATTTAGAGGGAATTTTAAGCGTGAGCAAAGCATCTAGTGAGTCCAGGTAATCTCAAGCGAGCAAAACATCTAGTGAGTCTAGGTAATCTTTCTCCAATTAAATATTGGCCTTTTGCAAAATTATCAGTTGCATCATTCGTGAAAAGGATCCAAGATATTCATATAAAAGAAAGGCAATCTGTCTGATAATTTAACTGGAATAGAAGTGTTGACTTGTTCTTCTATTTCTTAACGTCTTTATACTCTTTCTATCTGTTTAATACGTGAAAAATTGAAAATTGAAGCTAATATTTGCACATCATATTGGTTTAATTGTCGATGCAGGTTTGGATAAGAGAGTAACTGGTGTATAGATTATTGCTGATCTCAGAATGTCAATAAAAGAGGAAATGAATAAGAATGGATCATGTTGGATTTTGGCTCCGTTGCCATTTATGAAACCATTGTATTGTATGTGTAGCTTCATGAAGGTTTTGTCCTTTATCCTACAAATGCCTTTGTAGTAGTTGTACAGGCATATATTGAGTTGAATGAAATTGTAAAACTATGGTAGTGTTTACCCTAAAAAAAGAAAAAAAAGACATGAATTACTGACTGATTATAAGTGATGGTCCTCTTTTCGAGTCGAGCCAAAAAACCGAGGGAAGGATGGTAAAAGATTTTTCAATTACGGAATTGTCAGGCTGGTCGCAGCAACACTTCGCTAAAAAGAGAGTTGTAGAGTGAAAATGAAATAGCTTAACCAACCAAGCGCTATCTATACATGGAAATCCTCATCTCATCTATTATTTACCAAAAACCACTAAATCAATCATCGGCTGAATCTGTGGATTAACGTCCCTCGCAACACGTGCAAGTCGGTTATTAAGTCTTGGGCGCACACCCATCACTACGAAGTCTTAAATAATAAGCAAAGATTTAAAAAATTTAAATTTAAAGTTCTTATTATTATTATTATTATTATTATTATTATTATTATAGTTAATAATAATCACTTCAGATTAATTATATATTTATAATCTTTAAAAAATTTTAAGAAAATTGATTTTTATTCAAAGTATTGGTTTGGTTTGGTTCGATTCGATTCAATTCGATTCAATTTATATTTAAATTATTTATTTAAATCGAAGGGTAAAATTAAAAAAAATATAAATGTTTGGGAGGTAAATAGTAATTTTGATATAATAAGAATGTAAGTGGTAAAATACTAATAAATTAAGGACGAAATTGATATTTTTTCTTTTAAAAAAACATAACTTAAGTCTTCCTTCTTTTTTATATTTTATTCAAATTCTTAACTAATTTTAACTATTAAAAATAATTACTATAAATATCAACAAACATTTAAAAAAATCAATTTAATGGTTAAAAATCCATTATAATGAATGGTAAAAATTTTCGTAGGGTTGAGGGTTCAGGGGATCATACCCTTTCATCTCGAAAATGGGAATGAAATTTTGAACTTAAACGAGGATAGGGCTAAGGATAAGGATAAAAGTCTGTCCCCATTTTAAATAATTGTACAAATTATATATTCTTCATTTTATTTAATGAAATCGTTTAAAAAAATTTATACTTTTTAATTTAATTAATTAAATCTTTTATAATTATTTATAATTTTTAGTTTAATCAATTTTAGAATTTTTTTTAATTTATTTTCATAATAATTTTTTTTCAAAATGATCAATAACTTAAAAAAAATCAATAACTATTCTTCTTCTCCTGTTTGTGCTTCGGATTGCAGCCTTTTTCCTTTGGCTAGGAGCTACTTTCAGTTGCTAACTACTACCTATGTGGTTGCAGCTTCTTTCTTCTGAATTATGCTTTTAGACCCTAAATTTTATTTGTACTCTTGGTTTGCTATTTTTCAATAATATTTTGATTTTTAAAAAAACTCAATATTGATATAAATTTTTTTTGAATAACTTTCAATAATTGAATTCGAAACAACTAGTTTTGATAAAATAAAAATAATTAATTGTTGTAAGAAAATAATAAATTTATAATTAATAAATTAATTTTTTTTATATAAATAATATAAAAAACTTCTCAAAAATTTTACTTTTTTTCATATTTCCTTTTTTTTATGGGATTTAACCAAAAACACTCATTGTTTATATCTTAAAATAAAAAAAATACCCACATAAGAAGGTGCTCTTAAAAATGTCTAATCTCATTATTTTTGGATAAAAATGTCAATAATAATTAAAATTATCAAACTTAACTTTTGAGTTACTACATAATTTTAAGTTACTATAATAACTCGAAAGTTAAATTTACTAATTTTAGTCATGATGGGTATTTTTATTTAACAAGAGTGAGATAGAAATTTTCCTTAAAAAGGAGTGAGATAGTATATTTTTTTTAATAGCACTTTATTATGTGGGTATTTTTTTATTTATTTTGAGATATAAAAGTTTTGCGTTTTTTGCTAAATCCTTTTTTTTATTTACCAAACAAAATATTTTTCTTCGGAATTAAAAGCATTAAACTCTAAGTTGAGTTTATATATTTTCTCTAACTTTTTGTCAATTTAATTAAAAATTAGATTATATACTACTACATTTATTTATCTTTCTACTTATATATATTAATAAAAAAGGTGAAGTAAATACATCAATCAAATTTTATATTTTATTTTAATAAAATTGTCATAAACTATAATACTTTTATATAATTGTCTCAATCAAATTGATGATTGTTGTTAATTATTTTATGAAAAAAATATTTATTTTATTATGTTATTTTAATAATATATGAAATGGTGGTTTCACATATGAAAAATTAATTTTATTATTATTGAAAAGATATAAAAATTTTGATTTTGTATGATGAGATTTGATGAAAAAAGTTTGACTTTTATGATTTTATAAACTTTGGCATTATTTTTGTGATATTTGAGATTTTGATCTCTATACTCTTCATTTTGGAGAATTTTATATTTAATATATATAAAGTAATTTAATAATTTAATATAATTTAGATTTAGTAATCATAATTACGCGTATATAATTTAAACTATTGACTTATTGTTGAATAATAATAATTATATGTAAAAGTTACGTACTTTTTTTTAATTTTGCTGATTATTTTTTGGAAAATTTACGAAAATGGATACTCTTCACACCTCATTTTCGGAAATAACCACCATATATTTTTATTTACAAAAAATGACCAATTGAATTTTTTGAGACAATTTTGCCGCCGTGACCAGATTAACATAACCATTTCTTCTTCTCTATTTTCTTTTGTCTCCTCCCCAACTTTCTTCTTGATTTTCTTGTTTCTTCCTCCATCTTTTTAAATGAAAATCCTTTCAACTTGTTTACTTCCTTTATTTCTCAAAAATTAAACCTTATTATAATTTGAAAAAAAAAATCACAAGTAAGCAAAGGGATCCAAACTAGTGAGTGTTTAAATTTTTGTGATTATGTGGTATTTATGTGTAATTAGACAATAAATGATAGAAATTGTCAAATGAGGTGTGTATTAAATGTTTGACTGTGTCGGGTGCAATTTTTGAGTAAGAAAAACTGGCATCGCAAGGTCGAAGACAAACTACGCGATACTTTCAATTACAGGTAAAAAAATTTACTTGTGATCGAAAATAAGTAGTTTCACTCATGAGTACATTTTGGTCATAATTGAAAGTATGTAGTTTCGATCCAAAATACAAATTTTGCCCTTAATCGAAATAATTGACTTTTTTCTTCTTTTTTTTACCCTGGCAAATTTTTCTTCGAATGGTTTCATGCATAGTCAATATTTTCCCATAAAGTTTCTATTTTCATTTATTTCTAATCTAAATATAATTTTGTTCTAGTGCAAGCATGGCTAAACCATTAATGATAGTTATTGTAAACAATGGTTCATGGAAATGAACATCAATTGGGGGTGAAGTATGAGATGGTGAAGTGTAAAATAAATTTTCTATGGATCGAGAGATAATATGTGATTAATTTATGCAAATGTTGTATAAGGCATTTGATGTGAGTCCTTCTCAATTTATCATTAAGACAAAAACTGTGTATTTATATACACAATCTTCTTCACCAAAGTTAGTAAAATTTATGTTCATTTTAAAAATAGACTATTATTAATAAAAAGGAGATGTGTATTAATGATAAATTGTTTGTTGTTGTAATATTTTATTGTTTGTTGTTGATTCCATCTCTTGTCTTTGTAAATACCACATGGTACATTTAAATATAGTATGCTTTAACATCTATGTGTTCAACATTTTATCCTTACAATTATAGTAAGAAGTTAGAAAGAATCTATTAAAATCGAAAGTTCGTTTCAATCACACATACGAAAAACAACGTGATGGAAACTACCTTTCGGTTACCTTGTTGTAAGTGCAATCGAAAATATAGTTTTGATCATATTGATTTTCTTATGTATGATCAAAACACGCTTTTGGTTTTTATAGATTCATTATATTTGAGAAGCCCAAATTTTGATATCCTAAAATAAATAAATAAGCTAATTAATTAATCATAAAATAATAATTATTATTATTATTATGGCCCGCCCGTAATTGTGTACACATCGAATACATAATTTTTGTCTTCATGATAAATTCAAAAAGATCCACATCAAATGTCTCGTACAACATCTGCATAAGTTCATCATATATTATCTCTCGACCTATAAGAAATATGTTCTACACTCCGCCAACTTATACTTTACCACCATTTGGGGTTATAATAACTATCATTAATAGTTCAACCATGTATGTACTAGAACAAACATATATTTAGGTTAGACATAAATGAAAATAGAAACTTTTTGAGAAAATATTGATCATGCACGAGGGTAAAAAAAAGAAAAGAAAACAGAAAGAAAGTTAGTTATTTCGATTAAGGGCAAAACTTGTGCTTTTGATCGAAACTATTGACTTTCACACATGACCAATATTTGGTCATGCTCGGAACTACATACTTTCAATCATGACCAAAATGTATTAATAAAAACCACTTACTTTTGATCGGAAGTAAATTTTTTACTCGTGATTGAAAGTATCGTGCAAGTTGTCTTCAACCTTGCGATACCAGTTTTTCTTGCTCAACAATTACATCAAAAATACTCAAACATTCAATACACACCTTATTTGACAATTTCTATCATTTATTATTTAATTATGCACAAACACCACATAATTAAAAAAATTTAAACACTCATTGATTTGGATCTCTCTGCTCACTTGTGATTTTCTTTTTTAAATTGTAATGGAGTTTAATTTTTGGAAAAAAAATGAAGTAAACAAGTTGAAAGGACTTTCATTTAAAAATATGGAAGAAGAAACAAGAAAATCAAGAAAAAGTTGAGGAGAAGAAAAAATAGTTAAGTTAATTTGGTCATGAGAACAAAATGGTCCTAAAAAAGTTCAGGTTGTCATTTTTGTAAATAAAAATATGCAGTGATTAATTTCAAAAATGGAGTGTGAACGGTGCCCATTTTCGTAAATTTTTATTATTTTTTAAAAGAAAATAAATATATTTATAATCAAATTATTTTATTGGAATTTAAAAAATTATAATATTAAAATAGATTTATTGTTCTTTAAAATAATTATAATAAAAAATAATAGTATTAAAATTATTTTCACATAATTGTTAAAAATAAAATTATTTCTAATAATAATTATAATAGTTATTATATTTGAATTGTTTTAAATTATAAAATTATTTAATATCAATAATAATAATTCAAAAATAATTTTTAGTAATATAAATTAAATATGTATTTTTATTTAAATAATTTATATTTCCATATTTTAGTAAATAAGTATATATGGTATAGCGGTATGTTACTTGTTTATCTTCATGGGGTATTATCAATTTCCTCCCCTAAGGTATCTCATATTATCATATATATGTTTAAGATTAGATAAATAGGCAAACACCTCCCTTGGATTGTTGATAACTTCACAAAATCAAGGGCATTCAAGTCATTTAATAAAATAAAAATTAAAAAGAAAGGGAAATTGACATATACCCCCCTGAAGTATGGGGAAAGAACAGATACCCCCTTAAAAGTTTGAAAACGACAGATACTCCCTAACTCTATTGATAAGTGACACTTACCCCCTGGTGTTAGTTGATTGTTTGTTGACCGGTTAGTTTATTATCACTTGTATCTTTAAACATTTATAAAATAACAATATAATATATATTTTATTTAAATATAATAATTTAGACTATATTTTAATATTTTTTATAATAATTATTTTTAATTTTAACAATTTAGTCCCTATATAATATTTTTTACAATATACTCAAAACTAAATAATTTTTTAATTTATTATTTTAATAATAAAATCAAATATACAATTATTAAAAAAATTCAAATAATGAGTTAAATCACACTCATATATTAAAATATTTTTAATTTTCTTCTTTTATTTTTATAGTAATAATTTGATATTTAATTATTAAAAAACTTTAATTGAAATATCTTTTAATATTTTATTTTTACATGTAACATATTTATCTAAAATAAATTCAAACTCATTATATATATTTAAAATATATGAAGATTTAAATAAAAAAATATAAATAATAAATATATGTTATAATATATTTATATACTATAAATAAAAATAAAATTATAACATATATAACATATAATATATTTATACACTTGATTATTTTTAAATATGTTACATGTAAAAATAAAATATTAAAAGATATTTCAATTAAAATTTTTTAATAATTAAATATCAAATTATTACTATAAAAATAAAAGAAGAAAATTAAAAATATTTTAATATATGAGTGTAATTTAACTCATTATTTGAATTTTTTTAATAATTGTATATTTGATTTTATTATTAAAATAATAAATTAAAAAAATTATTTAGTTTTGAGTATATTGTAAAAAATATTATATAAGGACTAAATTGTTAAGATTAAAAATAGTTATTATAAAAAATATTAAAATGTAGACTAAATTATTATATTTAAATAAAATATATATTATATTGTTATTTTATAAACGTTTAAGGATACAAGTGATAATAAACTAACTGGTCAACAAACAATCAACTAACACCAGAGGATAAGTGTCACTTATCAATTAGGGAGTATCTGTCGTTTTCAAATTTTTAAGGGAATATCTGTTCTTTTCCTATACTTGAGGGGGTATATGTCAATTTTTCTTTTTTTTAATTTTTATTTTATTAAATGACTTGAATGTCCTTGGTTTTGTGAACTTGTCAACAGTCCAAGTAGGGATGGGAATTTTCCCCGAACCCGCCCCGCCCCGCCCCGCCCCGTTTCATTTGGGGCGGGTATGGGGCTTAAAAAATCAACCCATTTAACAATCGGGTCGGGTTAGGGTTTAAAAAATCAACCCGTTCAAAAATTCGGGGCGGGTTCGGGGATTATATATTTTGCCCCGCCCCACCCCGCCCCGTTTATTTAATATATTTATTTATTTAATATTATTTTTTAATTAATTAAAAATGGTTAAATTTTCTAAGATATGTTTCATTAAATTTATTGATGTTTATGTAAATATTTTTTTTTTGGGATATTATGACTATTCATTGTTTACATTAGTAAGTCTTTTTTTTTCACTTATCATTATTTTTGTATATTTTCTTCTTATTATTGTTATTTTACTTTTTTTTTGTCATGATAGTTGATTATTTAATAATTATTAATTCTTAATATTTGATATTGATTTAACTTTGTTGTTTCTATTTTTTATGCTTCTTGATGTTGTTGTTCTTGATAAGTTTATTTATTTTTTTATTAATTTAATTATAAGCATATTAATTATTAATGTGAAGGTTAACTAATTTTATATTTTTTATTTGCTTGTATATGGTTAATTAAATTGAAAAAGAGAGATCAACACGTGATTAAAATAAAAAGAGAAAAGTATAATATAATTCAATTGGAATAAGAAAATATATGAATTATTTTACAATGTGTATCATTATAAAAAAAATTATATGTTTTATATTTTTAACATTTGAATTTATTTGATAACTTTTTAAAAGAAAATTTTATATTAATGAATTTATTAATAAATGAAGAATTAATAATTTTTAAAATTATTGTAAAAATTTTAGAAAATTTGTAGGTATTGATTGTAATTGACTTTTTTGTGCTTCTTCATGTTGTTGTTCTTGATAAGTTTATTTATTTTTATTAATTTAATTATATGCATATTAAATTATTAATGTGAAGGTTAACTAATTTTATATTTTTTTATTTGCTTAGGTTAATTAAATTGAAAAGGAGGAGATCAACACGTGATTAAAATGAAAAGAGAAAAATAAAATATAATTCAATTGAAATAAAAAAAAAACATGAATTATTTTACAATGTGTATCATTATAGAATAATTATAATGTAAAATGTTTTAGAAAATTTGTAGGTATTTATTGATTGTAATTGATTTTTTTGTACTTCTTGATGTTGTTGTTCTTGATAAGTTTATTTATTTATTTTTATTAATTTAACTATATGCATATTAAATTATTAATGTGAATGTTAACTATTTTTATATTATTTTTATTTACTTGTATAGGGTTAATTAAATTGAAAATGAGGAGATCAACATATGATTAAAATGAAAAGAGAAAAAAAAATGTAATTCAATTGGAATAAGAAAATATATGAATTATTTTACGATATGTATTATCATAGAAGAATTTATATGTTTTATATTTTTTATTTTTGGATTTATTTGATTACTTTTTAAAAGAAAAATTGATATTAATAAATGAAAAATTAATGATGTTTAAATTTTTTGTATTTGATTTAAAATAAAAATTAAATTAGTCAAACGGGGCCGGGTTGAGAACGGGGCGGGTTGACCCCGGCCCCTTTTCATTTTAAATCGGGGTGGGGTGGGTTCGGGGACACACCCTCCCCAAACGGGGCGGGTTCGGGGAGGGCAAACCCCGCCCCGAACCCGCCCCATTCCCATCCCTAAGTCCAAGAGAGGTGTTTGCCTATTTATCTAATCTTAAACATATACATAATAATATGAGATACTTCAGGAGAGGAAATTGATAATACCACTTATCTTCATTGACGTTTTAAATTTGAATCATATCAATTGCAACATTCATTTTTATTTGAAAGTCAAATTGGACTAGGATGGGGTAGAGGACTAGGGCCCCTACCTATTACCATCCCTAATTCTAACTTTTATATATGAAGTTACTTTTTAAATTTTATTATATAAAATAATTATTTAAAAATCTAAAAAAAACATTGGTCATGATATAAAAAATATTGGATAATATATTATATATACCTCTTATATAATATGTCAATTGTAGAATCTTAATATATTATACATATCTTTTTATAATATTGCACAAATTATTTTATTTTAATTTTTAAAAATTAGTAATCAAAATATTGAGTAGTATGATTAATATCTTATCTAGTAATAAAAATTAAAAGATAACTCAAATATGAAAGTTAAAATGGACTTTTAACCATTAAATTATTTTTAGGTGTAAAACAGTGTTTTTAAATATTTACTAACATTTACCCTGAGTTAGGGTGAGCTTATCTTTTTTTATCTGAAATTTAAATAAAATTAGTCATATATTTAACAGGTGTTTATTTTTTTGAACTTATATATGAAAACTTCTAAAAATATCTTAATATAATTAAGTTAAAATTTTTAATTTAAATTTAAATAATCAAATGTATGATTGAATTAAATATTTAATTTTTTAATAATATTATTAATTTATTACTTAATATTTATATTTATTAGTAATTTAATATATCAATTTTTTATTTTTTAGGTCATATATATATATATATTTGCTTCAAATATTTTACTTTTATAAAACAAACAATTTAACATTTATATTCAAACGTTTAAGGTAAAAAATTAAGTATATTAGTTAAATTTATAATTCAGTTAAATTTATATTTCAATCATATTTAGATTTTAGATAAAAAAATAAATATTATTTTAGTCAAGAACTCGAATAAGGCAAGCAGAAAGGAGTACTAAGAAAGTAAGGGGATTTAAGTTATACAATTTTAAAATTTTAGGGGCTTTAGTTATATTTTTTTAAAATTTTTAAAATTTTAAAATTTTTAATTTATTTTTACAAACAATAAGGACTCAAATAATAATTACCCTTTTCTTAATTGATTCCAAAAGGGGCAGTAAAAAATATTGAATTATTACCTAATATATTTTTCATATTTTTCATTAATGGAAAATAGTGTTAGTAAAATATAAATTTAATTTAAGTTTTAATTTCAAATCAGTTTAGAAAATTATATAATATTACAATTTTTTAAGTCACACAAGAGAAGCTACAACTAAACATGAGAGAAGCGGAACAAGTCAGAACTCGTTCTGAGTTAGACATAAACTGTATCTATCTTCACTTCTTAGTTGAGCTGCTGTATTGATAGTGAGTGAAGACGGATAACATGCTACTGCAGTGTTGTACATCTCTCAATTTTTCTGCTCTTTCGTCTCAGAACAACTTCGTCTCCACCTTATCAGATCCCAAAAACCAACTCAGTTACTATTACAGTGTTGGTCGTTTCAGAAACCCAAGAAGAACTTATAAATCCGCCTGTGTTCTCAAAGTTGGGTTAGAGGATATTGCTGAAGTCATCCATAACAAGGTTAGTTCGACTGTATCGTTTCCATAATTTTCATTGGAGTTGCATTTTTTCCTCTGGGTAGATGGCAATACCTAATAAATAAATTATCAAAAATTGCAGCTGTTGATAGCAGCTGGGGTGTCAGCAGCAATTGGGCAGCTCTCAAAGCCATTTACAGGTTCTCTTCTTTACGGCAGAGATTTTGATTTAAAGGCTACCTTTCAGGCTGGTGGTTTCCCTTCTACTCATTCTTCTGTATGTCTCCTTTCTTTGCCGCCATTTGTTTTTTTATTTTCTTCTTTTTACCCTTTTTCTCATTTAGCTTTTATGTTTTGGTACTGGCTGATATATAGTCTGTGGTGGCTGCTGCAACATGTCTTGCCCTCGAAAGGTTATTGCATTGTGCCTTGTTTTTGCTGTTGGGCTATACCTTTGTAAATTAACGGATTTTGGGCGGTTGGCTTCTCCTTTATCTTTGTTTTTAAGTATTGTTAGATTGCAGGGGCTTTTCAGATTCCTTTTTTGGCCTAACAGTGGTCTATGCTGGCCTTGTGATGTACGATGCCCGGGTATGCTTGTCATTTTGTTTGTTTATGTCTTATTATTTTGGGGATTTTAATCATACAAATGAATATGAATAAATGATTTTTTCTCAATTATGTCGCTTTCATAAAATAACGGGCTTAGCAAAGGAATCATATTAAGTAGTTAATGTTTTCAAGGCTAGTGAAGGATCTTATCATGCTTCAACCTTAGTGCTACCACTTTTTCATTTCTTCAAGCTCATTTTCGTATATATTGATCAGACTCATATCTAGCTTGTTCATGATTGACTTTCATTTAGTTCAGTTTAGAATTTGTGGGTTTATTCATCACCTATCATCTTGAACAAGTGTCATAATGCTTACGGATCATTCACCAATGAGCTTTGGTAGCTCAAGCTTAGCTGACTTTTACAAATTACATGGTGCTCTAGATTACTCTTCATAAGTCAGTTATATTAACATACAAGGAAAGTGTATGTTGCTGTAGGACAAAAAATGTGATTAGTCTTGATCCAGGCTGAACTTACTCGTTTCGGTGCTTCTCCATTTCATTAGTCATACTCCTGACTCATCCAAAGAGAGAAACTCCTATGGCGTTATTTGTATACTTGATGAAGACAGAGACGTACTCACCACATGTTCCTGTAGAACTTAAATATTGCTTTTTTCTTTTATGGAACAAGGAATTGAACTATGGTGGACCAAGACAATTGCAGGAGTTAAAGAGATATGACGAAACAAATTGATCTCCTGCACAGCTGCCAATGCCTTTACTGAGTGTGAACGTATATTATAGATCTAGGCCTTTGTTCCTTCGAGTGTTGAAGATGAGAGACTTGAGATTTTGGTCAGAAATGGGGTTACATATCAGTATTACCTTCCATCGGTAGTCATCACTAATAAATGAGTAATATTTTTCCAACTTGTATCCCAGGTGAAGAGAAAGCAGATTTTTCACTGCCACATTAATTTTGATTAACTTGAAATACTGATTACTTGGATTTTAATTAACAAATTAGGTGATGTGGTAATCACAAGTTGGCTTCCACATCACTTCGATACAGACCTTGTGATACACGTTGGGAAGCATAGCTTCCACATCACCTCAGTACAAATCTTGGGATACACGTTGCGATGATAGTATTTGCTCCAATAAGTCATTTTGCTTTTCTATTTCATTTCTTAAGTTTTCAATCATCTCACAATTTTATAGTAGAAGTATGGTCTGATGAGCAAAATGCATCCTATTCTCACATGTTCCTTTTAGAAGAAAACAGTCTAGTTTGAAAACTGAAGCAACTTTTTCTAGTTCATCAAAGAAATGTTCTTGCTCGTTATTGTTCTCAATACACAACCTAAATTAGATTGCCTGTCAATGTTGTAAATCATATAATTATCGATTTTGGACAAAAGTCCTTGCCAAAATTGTCATCTGCTTCACCTTTGAATAATGCAGCACTACCAGTAAACATATGGTAGATGTCATTTTTGGGGCCTTAGGGGACATGTTGGTACATACTGCTTTGGCATACAATAAGTTTGTCTTCTGCCAGTGAAGCATTGAATGATAATGATGCTTTGTGGTTCCCAAGGCTCCAAGAAATCATCAAATGAGATAATCGAGTTACAACAATGGCCGTATTTATATGGTGACAGAATCAGAGGCCGTAGGATGCTGAATTGTCCGCCAACTGCAAAGTTACTGCTTTTCTAAATGTAGACATTTATATCTTTATTGTATTAGGGTTTTCATAGCCTGATTAATATAATATACAGTTTGACTGCAAACTTCAATCCGAGTGCTGCTTCTTGCTTTTGCAGGGAGTGAGAAGAGAGGTAGGACTTCATGCAAAAACACTGAACAATTTGCTGTTCAAGACACAGGTTAACTCAAGGATGTACAAGGATAAAGATGGTGCAATTGATGGCGAAGGAGCATCATCCACATTAAAATTAGAGAGCCTGGATCCTCTCTTAGCCCAGAAAGCGAACTCTTTTGTACCACAATCAGCAAATGATTCACCTTTATTGCTAAAATCTGATAAAAATGAAAGGCAAATTAAACAGATGTTTATGTCTTCTGGCTTATCAGATGATATGGAAGGACCAGAAAGAAGTGCTGATAATTCAGCTATGTTGAAAGAATCAATCGGGCACACTGAGGTTGAAGTGGTGGCCGGTGCTTTACTCGGATTCTTTGTTAGCTTGGTTGTGTCCTCCGTAATGTGACATCATATATTATTTTGTATTTTAGTCCACTTTACTGCATATTTTAACCTGTAATAGTCTTGACTGTTTATTTTATATATATAGCGTGAGTTGATGATAAATACTCCTCCAAATTATGAGACATGGAGTCCTTTTAAGTATTACATCATATGGATCAAGCCAATATGTTAAAAAGTATTCTGTTGATAAGATTGAGAAGGATCATGGAGCCAAAAATTGCTGCCAAGTAACGCTGTTGCATGAATCACAAGCGTCATACTTTTGTATGTTATGAATGCCACGCAGTTTTACTAATAGAAACGTGTCTTAATTTGGGATCAATGCAAAATTTCTTGTTCTTTTATAAGAGGAGGAAATAATCAATTTGTTTTCTGAAATAAACGAGGCATAGTTGAAGCATTCAGATTCAGCAAAGGCAAAGATACTCATGTCAGGAGCACAAGGAGCACAGCCGCCGGGTTCAAGGACAGCAACAACATACGAGTCGGTGCAACAGGAAAACACTCCCAAGACGGATATCCGGTCCAGGGAAGATGATCGTGGAATTCAGATAGATAAACTCCAGGACAAGGTGGAAGATGCTGCCGGCAAAGGAGGTCCTGTGTTTGGGGCTGCTGCTGGAAAAGATGAAAGCAAGCAGAAGCAGGACATGGGTGTAACTGGCACTGGATAGCAGTGTGCAACAGTACCAGCTGCTAATCTAGTATAGAATTTCTTGGTTTTCTTTGTGGTATTAGCGTCCTTAAAGCTTATGATACAGCAGTCTATGCATGTGGTTTCTTTTTTATGTATGAAAGAGCAGCTGTAATGTCGATTATCATGAAAAGTCTTCACAGTTACAAAAGATGCTGAGACCCGTATACCTCAAACTAGAGCATCAACCTGACTTCTACTTTCAACTTTGAAATGATCCATAAGTAGGTACTTTTGGAATGGAGCTCAAACAGACACTTCTTACGACATTATATTTGAAGGTTTCTGCCAATCTTGAGTACGAAAATCGTACAATCAAAATTTCCCGATTACGGCTTTGAGATGCGGTTGAAGACTGCTAAGAGTGGTACCCATTTGAACCACGTACGGGAGTTCTCCATTAACGAATTCAAAAACTCGGCTGATCTCTCTCACCGGCGCAATCTCAACCGAAAGACAAGGAAAAAGAATATGGGAGAGAGGAGTTATCTTCTATATGTAATGAGAAAACAACAACAGTTGCTATAAGCAAAAGACCCGAAGATTAAAATGAAAAAAAGGAAATTCATCTCAATAAATACAAACCTGTTGGATTGGGTCGAAATATACCCTTATTTCTATATCGAAATATACCAACCAAATGCACAGGTTTGGGATATATCGAGTCTTAAAATCATAAAGAAGAGCTCAGATCTCCATTCAGCAGCAACTTAAATAGACCATACCGAGGTACAAGACATTGGATGTGTGGGGAGCTTATCGTCATTCGAATTCAAGGCCTTTGGCCATGAAACTGGAGAGGCAGATAGAAACACATTCATTGTGGACCAAGTATGAACCGATTTGCCGAAAACATACGGTTAAATACGCTCCCTACTGCTAGTTACACAAACTACACAATGCGTTCCGATCCATAGCATTTCTCATGAGACAATCAAATAGAGGCACCATTAGAGTTAAATCATTATTTATGATTTAATAAAATATTTTTTTATATATAATTCAAGCATATATTATAACTCATATTTATAAAGAATATGTTTTATATATTTAATATGATATGTTAATATAGAAAGATATAATTTACGAGTTTTTTATAAATAAAAGAATTTTATAGTTTTTTATGAACACAATGTAAAGTTATAATATTTTTTTATTGTAAATAATTTATTTTGATCATTGAAGTAGAGATACAAATAAAAAGTTAGTGTATATCTTATGCATTAAATGAGATTACAGTAAATTAAGATCTAATTTAAAAAAAAGTTAAATTTTAATTTACATAGACTTAAATAAATTTTTATTTTAATTTTGAATGAGTAATGAACTTGTATTTACTTATTAATTCTTTTTTTATCAGTTATCATGAGGTGAGACCTAAAAATATATTATTATAAGATGTAATCAATATGAATGATACTTACCATATATGAAAAGTTAAGAAATATTTTCCCCAAAATTTTATATTTTTCCGTCAGGCACCTCTTTGCAATCACTTGATTTTCAACTTATGATGCCTCACCCATTCAAATGAACTGCAGTTTTAGCCCCAAAGCAGCCAAAAATTTTCTAATTTGAGTGATACCTAATTATGCAACTTGTAATTGTCAAGCCATTCGTCCGTAGGATTATCACAGCACATTTAGAATGAACGTTTATGGTCGTATTTCCTCTCTTCTAGATTATATTTTATGCAGTAGCATATAACAACAGGTAGCGAAACTTAAAATAACCTTGGAAGCGTTCCCCACAAGTTCACTCTGAAGCTTTATCTTCAGAATTATATGTCCCTTTCTGGATATCAGAAGATGATGAAAGGTGTAAACTAAAAGGCAACCACAAATAGTGCTCTACACATTCCATAGAGAATCAACACGGGATGTTCATAACAATACAAAAAACTTGATAAGGTTGTTAGAAAGACGAATTTGGGTAAAAGCTTTAAGCAACTCAAAATTGGAAATTGATTAACAATCAATAACAACGTCTGAGGAACCTCTTCTATCGAACATCAGGATATGTTCATAAAAGTAAGTGAATGAAGTAATTTATGCTAACCTGTACTTCAACGAGGCCAGTGCTTCAATGGTACCATCAGGCTTTGGCCTCAAGTAGCCACTCTCAGCATGCATAGGCCCCCCTGAACCCAGTTTCTATGTCTTCTGACTGTATGCTATCACAGGCTAGAAGAGACGCATAATAATACAAAAAGCAGTCACTAGTCCGCTACAAATTGTCATTGATAACAATGTTATAGAGCTACAAAGCATGGGATTACCTTGCCAGACTGAGAAAAATGGAACTCCTCTCCAAATACCCAGCAAGTATGAGAATGGTGCGATTGCTGGGTGTATTAACGTAGAATTAGCACTATCCATTTCCCAATTTTACAGGCTTTTTCTCTTTGGCAAAGCTTAAGCTTTTACTTTGATTTTCCCGTCATTTTCTTCTGCTATCTTCTTTTATATTCCTGGTTTGCGATCCAATGCGGGCGATTAGATCTTAGACTTGTCCTTTTACTGCTTTTATATCTTCTTTTATATTTTCTATATATATGTGTATGTATGTATGTATACATACTTGTCTTTGAGTTGTCTGTCCTCTTCATTCATTTATAAGGAGCACTTGCAATAATTCTCTGAAAAAAATAGCCGAGGGATATAATAACTCAATCTAAATAAACAAATTTCATATGATCTTCTAAATCAACATTGGTTTACTAGCTTTGGATCTTTTCATTTTTGTATGACTTATAACTAGCAAGCACTAGCCTTTGCTACCTTTAGAGAGTAACATAGGCCAATTTATTGAGAAATTCTCTCTTGACCTACGAGATGTTATTTTATTTTATTTTGTTATTTAATTAATAGAGAAAAATCCGTTGTAGGATACTAGTTATAGAAGAACTTCAATGCAAGTAAATGTTTTGGAGATTAGAATTTATTTATTATATAAAAAGTAAATGAAGGATTGGCTTTAATTTGATATTTGAGTTGAGATAGGCTGATGTGGTTAGAAAGGACTGGAGAAAATAAGATGAACACAGCACAGATGAGGTCATAAAGAAAGCAGGTAGCTATTATTATCATATTTCATAGAGAGGATTAAACGCTGATCCACTGACTTTACCCCGTCTTCATTGCTCTGACCGTTTCCTTCCTCTGTTTTTTCCTGTCTCCACGTTTTTTGAAATTGATTTCTCTCTTTCAAATTATTTTTATTTTTTATTTTTGTTATTTGTTAATCTCTATTATAATTGTAAAACTTTTCTCTCCTTTTTGTTCCATAAATTTCTCTTATATCAGTAAAGAAAATCAACAACACAACACGTCCTGTCCTGTTTTTGTTGTTGTTGTTGTTGATTATTATTAAGCAAATGCATGGTTGGTGGTACAGACTAACACCAACTCATTTTCATTACCCACTTCGTATTTCCCTTCTAACCAACTTTTCATTTCTTTTTATTCATTTCCATTCATGACTTCCTTTGTTTTATTCATTCTTTCTCCAATTCATGAATTTATTCTTCTCTAACAACAGCGAGAACAAACAACCACCTCAGAGATCATCCATCAAAACTGTATCTGCAGATCCTGTCTCTTTTCTCATTTCTCAGTTCCTGGTTTGTTCTGCATTCCCTTCTTCTTTTCTTTTTACATTTGCATGTCATGTCATCCATCCAATAATTGGTTATCAATGTCAATGTTCTACTTCTCGGGAAGAATAAATTATAAAATATGCTAGCTGTTAATCAAAATCCCACGACTCTTGAGTCAAGATTGGTGGAATATTCCAATTTTGGACGCACATATAATCTTGACGTGCATCCCATAAACCAAATATCATGATTGAATTTCACCAGCTGTTGCATGTTATACCTTTCATATCTCAAAAACCAAACCTGAAGAGTGTCAATGTAACAAATTCTGTTGATGTATGTATATGTGATTTTTTCTGACAAACTAATTTGTTTTCATTTTATTAGGAATAACTTCTGTAGAGGGGTGTAATTCTTTTGTTGCCCCATTAATGTCATCAAAGCCAAACAAGGCGCTCGACTCATATGAGGTAAGTCTATGTTTACATATTCCCTTTTCAAGTCTAATAAATTTGAGATTATTTCGAAGCTTGATGTGTTCATTGATGCAGTGGAGCCAAGAAACAACTGGAGAAGAACGGACCAAACAACAAAACAGGGCGAATTTAACTTGTAAACCAACCAATGACAATAAGAAGGCGGATTGGAAAGTAAAATATACTGCTGATTCGTCTCTTGGTTCACCAAGATCAGCTGGACACACATCTTCAACATCAAAAATTACTGAAAACGTAGCATGTCATCCGCAACTTGATCCCAGGAAGATGGATCCTATTAACAACCCTCTGAACAATTCCGTTACTAATCAACGCCCAAATCCAAGCCCCAAAAAGCCATCCAATTCTGAACCACTAGCAACGACATTGCCAGTAACCTCGAAGCCAGGGGATGTATTGTACTCGAATTCGATAAGCAATCATAATCATGGCCATGGTCATGGAAGTAGCAATTGCAGCAGTCGTAGTGACAGCTTGGAAAGCTCCACCGCACCTCTTAGGCCACATACTGGGGGTGATGTAAGATGGGATGCCATTAATATGATCATCGCCAGGGGTTCTCCAATTGGTCTAAGCAATTTTCGGCTTCTCAAGCGTCTTGGCTATGGAGACATTGGTAGTGTGTATCTAGTTGAACTCAGAGGAACTAACACACACTTTGCTATGAAAGTTATGGACAAAGCATCTCTTGCAAGTAGAAACAAGTTATTGCGAGCACAGACAGAAAGGGAAATTCTTGGACTTCTGGACCATCCATTTTTGCCCACTTTGTATTCTTACTTTGAGACTGATAAGTTCTATTGCTTGGTCATGGAATTCTGCAGTGGAGGAAATCTCCATTCACTTCGACAAAAGCAACATAATAAGTGCTTTACTGAGGAGGCTGCAAGGTTAGTTACTAAATAAGTACTGTATTCTGGTTTGTTAGTCTACCATTATAGTATTTGTCAAGTAGCAGCAGATTAAAATATAGGATCCGGTCCCTGAAAAAGAAGCAGATGTGAGCTAAATCAAGGACAAGAAAATCGCTTTTTAAAACAATTAGAATTCTACCATAGTATACACTTAGAAAACCACAGGCAAATTTACCAATTGGATCTATAGCAACTGATAGGTCCTGTGTCGCAGCATTAAGGCCACTTCAAATTGCATCATGCGGTTGGTTCAACTATATTTTAACCTTACTTGAGCACTTACAATAATCAAAAAGAGAGAAACAAAAAGCTTAAGAAACAAATCATAGAACAGCCAGCAGGTTAAAATGATCCTCATGTAGGATTCCTGCTACCTATGGATGCAAATATGCTTGTGATATATTCATATTCTATGTTATTATCAAGTTGCTCCTAGATTTTTCATTTAATTTTGTATGAGTTTCACTTCTTTAACTTAAAGTATCTGCCATGGATTTTGAAGATCTTTTCACGAACCTAACAAGGGCATGACCACAGCCCACATAGAGACAAGAATGCTCTTTCAATAAGAGGTTTTCTATTCGTCTCCCTTTTTTCCATCTTTTTAAAAACTTTATTTGATTTATTATGGTCCTCTTGATGAACTGAGTACATTTTAACTACTTTTATACTTTAGCACATCAGATTGCTATGCCTATGACTTGGGTGCTTAATTGGCATTAATTGCCATCCAAAGGAACCCTCAGTACTCTTGGATATGTTTACTCTTAAATCACCTTGCTATCTGTCTAGTTTAGTTTCATCATTCTGTAATTTATGTTGCTTTAATTTGGTTATAATGTTGAACTCCTAGTGCTATGATGATCTATACAAATGTACTAACATGAGGCATTCGCGTTTAAAACTCAATAGCTTGGTCATTCATCCCGTTGCATGCCCTGTAAGCATCTTGTTGGTATCTGGCCTAGAATTGTATTTCTGGTTATGGAATGTCGATAACAGCTCCTCTCCCTCTGTGTGCAAAGCTTCACGCTAGTGTAAGCGACTAATGATTCTCTTATCATCATAGAATGGTTAAAAATACTTAACTGCGATGTCCATTGTACTGAAAGCCTCTCTTTCATGATTTGGCATATGGGAAGCAATTCTCCCCTATCGATTTCTAGAGTTGTGTGCAATAAATTACGCAGACAAGTTGATTGCTGTTCTTATGCAAATTTTAGATATTGAAATTAGCAGATGGATGCCTTATATCTCAATTCTCTCATCTTTAATAGGTTTTACGCATCAGAGATTTTGTTGGCACTTGAGTATCTGCACATGCTAGGCATTGTGTATAGGGACTTGAAGCCAGAAAATGTGTTAGTAAGAGATGAGGGTCACATCATGCTTTCAGATTTTGACTTATCCCTTCGTTGTTCTGTGAGTCCTACATTAGTCAAGTCTTCATCAGTACATGTAAGCAATGGTAGTAGTGGCAGCGGAGGCATTCTAAATGATGAGTATGCGATACATGGTTGTATGCAGCCATCATCTTTTTTCCCACGCATTTTGCCTTCTAAAAAGAACCGCAAATCAAAATCAGATTTCGGCCCCTTTGTTGGAGGTGCACTACCAGAATTGATGGCAGAACCTACAAATGTTCGATCAATGTCCTTTGTTGGCACACATGAATATTTAGCACCAGAGATCATTCGCGGAGAGGGTCATGGCAGTGCAGTAGATTGGTGGACATTTGGAATTTTCTTATATGAACTGTTGCATGGAACAACTCCATTCAAAGGACAGGGAAATCGCGCAACACTATTTAATGTAGTAGGGCAGCCATTGAGATTTCCAGAAAATCCACAAGTGAGTTTCGTGGCCCGTGATCTTATTAGAGGACTATTGGTGAAAGAACCGCACAAGAGAATTGCATATAAAAGAGGTGCTACAGAAATCAAGCAACATCCATTTTTTGAGGGAGTAAACTGGGCATTGGTGAGAAGTGCGGTGCCTCCACACGTACCAGAACCAGTAGATTTTTCTATTTTTGCTGGAAAAGACACAGTATCATCAGCAGCAGAAAAGAAGGTAGTTGCAGCAGCAGAAGCTGTAGCTGATCCTAAAAACTGTGATAGTCCTAAAGATTCTTACGTAGAATTTGAATATTTTTAGGAATAAAAGCTGATTAATATCCAATTTGGATGCATCTTTTGGGGAGAAATTTATATATATTTGTACAAAGAACCAAAAACGAAAAAAAAAAATGAATCCTACTAAGATTTTTGTTGAAGAAGGCCAATCATCGACATTTCCTTTCACCAGAATTCATCTGTTCATTTCATAGTGAAAAGGAATAAATTTTGTATATGTAGGAATGGGAATTGTTTTGTTCCAAGCTTCTTATGTGACTCCTTTTACTCGGTTTATTTAGTCACGGCCATTATATGAAATTCCCACATTTGATCTGTTTATTTGCACATCAATTATAAAATTTTCTTCTTGTTGACAGCCCACGAAAGAAAAGTTACAGATCAAAACTGGTATGAAATAGAACATAATATCTGCAAACGAAAACTTATATTGTTCTGTTTACTAGACAGGACAGGACCATCTGTTTTTTGCTGGGCTTGTATTCCTTGTAAAGGCACTGCAAATTCCTGATGGACTTGGATAATGTCTATCACGTAAAGTTTTAACATTTTTTTTTTATATGATAATATTGATCAGGAAGTTAATTCCAAAATCCGTGACATTTTCAGTTTGTCCACACTCAATCAATCAATGTTGCTTAGCTTAATAGATGATTTCGTATGATTGTTTGTTTTGTTAGAATTAATTATGTGCAAGCACAAGCAACAGGATCTCTTGGTTGAGTGCAAGAACCAAACCGACATAATTTTTCCAAAATGTAACTTTCACAACCAATCAGGAAATCCATTTCTGTCTGTGGCTGAAGAATGTTCTTAGTTATAACCGGGTGGGAAAAAAGCCAGAATGAAACAGATCTTACAAATTACGCGGAACGAGAAGGAATAGGTCAATTTTCCCATGTAACATGCCAGAATTTCTGCTACCTCCTCCAATCATCACTAGCTGTATTCAATTTCTTTCATTTGAAAAGTCCCTCAACTTGAACCAAAACTGTGGGCGGGTGATTTGTATAATCTTTACTGACTTCCTTTTTCCAACAAATTCTCAGATAAAAAAGAATTAGTAAATAATATAATACAGCTCATTAAGGTTATACAGAGATTTCAGTACAAGAATATTTGACCTGCATAGCCTTTGACTACCGATTAGCTTTTCTTTATAATTATGCACTCACTACGTGAACCACATATTTTCAAGTGTATAGGACTACTAAACAATTTTTTTATACTTCTACGCGTAACTCCATACAGAAAGTCAATATACCGTTTAAAATACCTGAGTAGAATATGAAGAAAATCTTTTGCTTGCTACTACGTGAACTTTCATTCTGAATTCTGATCATAAGCTAAGTTGCATAATCTACGGATCTTTATAGTTTCATGATTTGACTCGGCATATATTTCTTTCCAAGAATGTGAAATCAAGTGGATTCACAAGCAATTTCCTGACAGACTTTCCACTTTGTAAATTTTATTTTCTAATTATTCTCCAGCTGGGTTAATCAGATTCATCCGGGGATAGAAATAGAAATAGAAATAGGGTTCTCATATAGGCAATTAGCTATAATATTGTTAATAAATAACTAATGTTGTTTAGATTAATTCATCAAATAATCAGTCCTGGTGGACATGTGGTACGGGCAGCATTCTTAGTTGAAATTTATAGAGACAATAAAATCATAAAAAATATATTATGAAAAGCAACTCAATAATCTCATCGTTAAAAAATAAGTTGAAACCAAAGGGAGAAAACTGGCAATTAAGTTGAAACCAAACATTACATTGCATCATTATTACAGGTTACACAAAGACATGTAACGCCAAAATAAAAAGTAAATGCACCTCCCCCATTCTTTCTTCTCTTCTCTTTATTAGCTCTCAGAGAACATCATTTGTTGTCCCCAACTGCCAAAACCCCTCTAAAGTTATATAAATACAGATATCCTAACCGTTTATTTATTCAGCCTCCTCATTTCTTCTTGATAGTCATTCTTCAAAATTATCAAGATGACAGAAGGGGGGTTTATTTCCTTCCTTTTGATGATCTTTCTACTTTCATTTATTCAGTTTTCCACTATTGTTCTTGGCATTTTTCCTCCTCAAGAGTCAATGAAGATGGAGTTAATTCATCGGCATGCACCTCAACTCAATCCAAGGCCTTTAACTCAACTTGAGAGAATTAAAGACCTTGTCCACAATGACATTCTTCGCCAAAACATGATTTCTCATACATGGCGCCAAAGCTTAAATCCTCGAAGAAAAGCATGGGAAACACATTCTAAAACTAACAATAAGAGTAGAACTACTGCCATTCAAATACCACTGCAGGCAGGTCGCGATTATGGAACCGGGCAGTACTTTGTTGACTTCAAAGTTGGAACGCCATCACAAAAGTTCAGATTGATTGTGGATTCGGCAAGTGAATTGACATGGATGACTTGCAAATATCATTGTGATTATAATTGCAGAATGAAGGGAAGAATAGAAAAAAGAAGAGTTTTCAAAGCTGATCTTTCCTCTTCCTTCAAAACGATTCCATGTTTATCAGATATGTGCAAGATTGAGTTCTCCAATCTCTTCTCTCTCAGTCTCTGCCCCACACCAATGACTCCCTGTGCTTATGATTACAGGTACATTTTTCAAGATTTAACATTAGAATCCAGTTCTTTTGCAGATTTCACTCTCCTTTTCTCTTTTTTTCACTAGAGTAGGTGAAGTTGATGAGTCATTAAAGCCAACTCATAATAGTAAAAAAAAAATTATCTTATTCTATTTATATGAGCTGTGTTTGTTAAATGCAGGTTGCTATATATAGTTGGGTAGTAATAAGTTAAAGACTTTTCAAGATAAATAGTTTGCTGGGCAGGAATTAGTTGGGATCATTGTAATATTGTCATAATGTGGCCCCTGTGATAATAACTTTAAACTTGTCACACATGAGACATGATTTATCATTGATTCATGTTCGCAAATCTTCAGCCTCAATTGTAGTTTTGCCTTAGATCGAGACAAAGAAGATACAATACAGATAGAACTAGAGAATCGGTCGGCTAATTTTCAGCCATTCAGATGAAATTGTTAGGTTTTTGAGATGCCAAGTTTTGCTGCTGCTAAAGAAACCACTGTCCTTACCTACATCTAACACAAAATTTAAATGCTAGTTAATGTCAGTAGGTCAAGCTTCACATGACCCACATTTTTTTTCTTTTTTTTGTTACCAGTCTTAAAAACTTTGTAATTTTTTGTTGGATATATCATTAATATAGCAAAGATTGTCATAGTGATGCATCTCTTATCCACAAGCAGAAAAATATCCATCTACCATGATTGTCAGAAATGTTTCATTTGTTTGCTGAAATTCTTGCTTTCTATTCAGTTATATGGACGGGTCAAGAGCGATGGGCATCTTTGCCAAAGAAACAGTTTCAGTAGGCCTTACAAATGGTAGGAAGGCAAAAATACAAGAGGTGCTGGTCGGGTGCAGTGATTCTTTCAGAGGCCAGAGCTTTGAAAAGGCCGATGGAGTATTAGGATTAGCTTATGGCAAATACTCTTTTGTTAGTAAGGCTGCTGAAAAATTCGGTGGAAAGTTTTCATATTGCTTGGTTGATCACTTAAGCCACAAGAATGTTTCAAATTACATAATATTTGGTGGGAAGAAAACTGAAACAACATTGGCAGGCAAAATGAGATATACCAAACTTGCTTTGATTAATCCATTTTATGCTGTAAATGTAAAAGAAATCTCCATTGGCGATGTAATGTTGAAAATACCAGGTGAAGTATGGGACGGAAACAGAGGAGGTGGTGCTATTGTTGATTCAGGTACAAGCTTATCATTTTTATCAAAGCCTGCATATGAACCTGTGATGGCTGAATTGAAAAAGTCCGTGGCAAGATATCGGAGAACGAAGATAAATGGAGTTCCAATGGAGTATTGCTTCAATTCTACAGGATTTGTCGAGGCTTCAATTCCAAAAATGGTTTTCCATTTTACAGATGGAGCTAAATTTGAGCCACATGTAAAGAGTTATATGGTTGATGTTGCGAAAGGAGTCAAGTGTATTGGAATCTTATCTGTAAATTGGCCTGGAATATCTAACATAGGCAACATTATGCAACAGAATCACTTCTGGGAATTTGATCTTACGGAGGGAAAGTTGGGATTTGCTCCCTCTACTTGTACCTGATTCTGTTTCATAAAGAGTGATTATTTTCTAAACTCCGTATTTACGAACATATAGTACTTAATTTGGTATATTTATATAAATTATATACATAATATATACACATATATGTTAAAGCAGAGCAATCATGGGGTTGCTAAATGACAAATAATTGAAAAGATGTGATGAAGTTAAATTGGATTGATATTTGCCAGTTGTAAGTGTTGAATGGCATGTATGATAAAATTAAAGTGAGATAATTATTCAATAATTGAAACATTGTTGTTGCTATTTGAGGCACATTAGAATATATATAGCGTAAGAAAACAAACAAGCCTATTTATTATTATGATGATGAATGAGACATTTTGTCGTGATAAGATTATGACTTGGGTACATACATACACGTTGGTGGATGGATAGATACAAAAAGCAAAACCTTAAAGTAAAACATGAAATCAATTAAGGATAATAATTAATTCATTCATTAATTAATGTGATTAATCATTCATTCACTCAATCAATGTAGCGGTGAATAGGACACAATTTCTGACGTGCTAGAACCCAATAATGTAGAGAGAAAAAGGCTAACTACTCAATCTAACAACTCTTAGTTTGATGAAGAAATAGATGTGCATGACATAGATGGAATGCAATCTATAAGTAAGTTAGTTAGTTAATTAATTAACTATTAATAATATGAATACAAAATATTTCATACAAAAAATATTTTTTACTTTCTTTCTCTACATGAATCAAGGCGCTTTCTCCGCTGATAAATACCTAACAAGCTCTGAATTTTATAGCTTAGTAATCGGGCAAGTGCATTGAAGTCAATTGAGGTCAAGCTTGCCAGCTACTTAAGCTTAATTTGTGTTTTGAATTTCTCTTTATATTATACATATATGAATGAGGGAAGGAGAATTTCTATCATAGGGAGGGCCTATTATGTATATCCATGTGTTCTTATTACAAAATCTTTTCATTCATTTTTCTCAACCATATTCGTGTGTGTTGTATATGGTTTACTTTGTATTGGGACAGATCGGATAAAAGGTACTCCACGAGAATACTGAAAGAATAGATTCTCCGCTCTTCTCGGGCCGGTACGCTACTGAGTTGGCAACCCAAAATGGATGGATGTTTGGGCCTTGACCCAAATACGATTGAGAAGATTTGGGCCTTAAATATCATCCAAGGCCGAGGCAACAAACAAACAATGATTACGAATGTGAAATGCGGATGGATGGATGGGTGGATGAGCCATCAGGGTCAGGAAACCAAGACACGTGGACGTCGTGTTGAAGCTCAAACGTGGCAGTACACGATCTCTTCTCTCTCGCGCCTATCAATAATAATAATAATAATTAATGATTAAAAGAATTAGAAAATAAATGGTTAGGCAAGACAAGAGGACGACTTTTCCATGGGACGAAACGAATGGCTGGGAATCCTTTGCCCCTAAGCAAGCGAGCGAGCGAGCAATTGTATATGAATGAATACGATAATGTATGTCACTTCATTTTTATTTATTTATTTATTTATTATTAATTAAATATGAATATTCAGTTAAGAGTTCTAGTTCCTTCTTCTGGATTCATGGAAAAGTCCAAACTTAAAAAATATATATGTATATGGTTGGTTTCATCAAGAAAGAGAGAGTTGCGCAAAATTAGAACTCTTAAAATGGCTTTGTCACTTTCGTTACCAATAACAATAAAAAAAAAAAGATAATATTTTATCCTCATATATAAAAAAAAATCCACATACATTTAAATATAATGAATCTCACATATTATGAATAATATATTTTATAATTAAAAAATAATTTTATTAGTTAGAGTGAATAAAATTTGAAGGGTGGACTCCACATTTGGAGCCTATCCTCCTCGCCACTCAGACAAAATTCGAGCCATTTGGTTATTATATATTTGATTATTATATATTTGAGCTTCGAAGGTGGAAGATTGGCATCTTAGTAAAAGGCTTTATCGATAATAATATATTTAAAAGATTAAAAAAAAAAATATCGAATTGTATTCGATAATGTGTACTAAAGCAAAGCTGTGGAAGGATAATTAATTATAGAATAGAGTGGCTCTTTTTATGGTGGGTTGGATCAGGTTGCAGCATATGATATGATTGATATGATACGATTTTAGCACCACAAGTGGTTAATTTTGCACCAAAGGCGTAGTACACTGTACATGCATAATTAAAAGCAAATTTCTATCATTATTCATTAATAAATTTAGATAAAAATAAAATAAAATAAAATAAAATAAAATAAAATTTGATGACTAAATCTAAATTGGTTCATCGTGCATGCCACGTACATAACATTAACATATGTATGACTCACGAATTTCCTTTTTTATTTTTTTAGCCAAAAGAAAACCCAGAAATTATTACAGAGAAGAAAAAAAGGAAAAGCCAATTACGAAAAGTAGAAGATTCCAAAAAATAATTAAAACAAGAGAGCGTGGAATCATCTGATCACAGCATGACGTGGAAGGCTCACGACCGTCCTTTTGTCCTATTTTTGATTGATTTATTTATTGATCAATCGATCTTCCATTTCCATTCGCAAAGCTTTAAACAGAAGGAAGGAAACCATTAAGTTTGCTTCCTTTCATTTCCTCCTCTCGTCGTACTCTTTCTTGGCCTTCCATTCGTTGCTGAATTTCCCTTTTCCTTTCTATTTTATATCTTCAAAAAAAAAAACAAAGAGAGCGAGAAACGCGAATCTCGGGTGGAGAAGATTTGGGTAATGTTAGATTACATATATAATTTAGACAGCGTATGAATCGGTTGTTTTGTACTTTTGTTGGCTGTAATCCAGTACCAAACAAAAAAAAAAATTCTAAATTCACGCTGGCGTTTGTTGTAAAATTTTTTTTAACTTTTAATTTTAAATTTTTTCTATTTCCATAGATTTGCTGATAAAGAACGGAATTAAAACTGGAGGGAAAACAAGGATTTTACTGCGGAGAGTTGTGGTGTGATACTCAAGTTATGGCTACTGCTCCTCATTTTTCACTCCCTCATAAACGTATTTTTCGCCCTTTCTTTTGTGTTTTTCTTTGCAAGTTTTCATCTTTTTGTGGGATTTGTTTGATATTCTTATTGTTTTAATGGGTATTTCTTTTTCTCTTCCGAAGTTGGCCTGCCTATTAAGAAATTTGATCGTGTTTTTTGTGAAGTTATTTAGAAATGAATAAAATAGTATATTTTCCGATCTGGGGATCATGGGGTCTGTCTCTGACATCTATTTATGAAATAGTTATTTGTTGTGTTCTTAACTTAATTTTTTGCATAATTCTTGCTTGACTGTGTTATCAGCCTTAGAAGAGATGATGAAGAATCTTAAGGTTGTTGATTCTTCTGCCCATCTTTCCAGTTCCAATAAGGTAAAGCTCCCTTTACTCTTCTCCTTGTTACTTTTTATTTGGTTAAATTTTTATGGATTGTGATATTTATTGCTTAATAAATTGCAATATAATCGTTAATTTTGTGGTAAACATGTCATATTGTATAACACGACAGATGATGCCTTGACGAATCTATATTCTTTAGCTATAAGAAATTTTGCCATGATTTTGTTTTGGAGGTGAAAAGGTAATAGAGGAGGAGGAAAAGAGAGGATGCAGGCCATGAATACTAAATTTAAGCATTTTGCGTTGTAAAAATTTCAGGTTCCTTCAAAGGAGGAAAGTCCATCAGATGCAACATCCTGCATTTCCTCTGCAGGAGATGCAATTGGTAGTTTGAAAGAAAGCGACATGGATCATGAATCTCTGGCAACAGATCAAGGTGCAACTTATCAGGCTGGAGCCTATTATGGTTACTGTTATCCAGGTTTGATGTGATAAATCAATTACAATGTCTTTTCTTTTCTCCATGCACATTTATTGATTTTGTGTATATGTTTTCACGTCTTACATTAGCATGTTTGCAGGTTATGATGCTGCTTTTTGGGAATTGGATGACCAAGGGTACTATGTGGCAGGTGATGGGATGGAACTTCAATATCCTGTGAGTATTTCTTTTCCTCACACCATTGACAAATCAATGTAGGTGTTTGATTATGTTTATCTGGGTTATCAATCTGTGAGGGATTGTTTTCTTGAAAAAGTTTTGCAAAATTGTCTCTGGGAATATATAAGGCTGTTGATCCTGAACATTGAATGAACTGTTTAACTCTTTAGGATGCTGCTCCCAATTAAATAATCTTTTGTACTCTAGAATTATTAGTTTGGCAATAAATTGATCTCATGTTATCTGTTCTTCGTTTAGGTTATTCAAGCAGATAATGGATCTTTTATGTACGTAATTCCAGCATTTCAGCCGGGTTATAGTTCATATGGCCCTTATCTGCCTGTGGCTACATTTGGTGTTGATGGTCAGTATCTTGGTCAACAGCCATTTTCACCAGGCCCTTTGTTTCAACCATCCATTGCTTCCCCTGGTTACTATCCAAATGCTCTTCCTTATGGAGAGTTAGTTCCATCACCCTACCCATGTGATCCATCCTTTTTGGTTGGGGATGCAACATATGGAAATAACTTCAATGGGCTTCATGAAATTCCTTGCTCTAAATCTAATGTATCTTCAGCGAGTCATAACCATGCTCCTGTTTCAAAGAAGTTGCCAAATTCTGATTTTGGCCATCCGCCAGAACTGAAAAAATCTTTACCATCGTTGAATGTTTCAACAGGTCATGACATGCACCAGTTAAAACCAAGAAACAAGGTACTAGAGTTCTTCATACTTTGTATTATTTCCTCTTCATCTTGCACTTGTGATAATTTTGCTATGCCTTACAGGCTTTGCAACATGGTTCAACTTTGCAGCCAGATGCTCCAGGCAGAGGTTACTTCCCATTTGCAAAGTTTCCGCTGTATAATCAAGGGAAGGTTGGAGGGCTTTATTCAAATAGCGCTGTTAATTACAAACCAAATGTGCGGGGGTGGGGTGGAAGTGAAAAAACGAAAACAAGAAGCAGAGTCAATAGCATTAGTGATTTTGGTTTGCTTGCTGAGCAGAAATATGTTCCTAGGACAACAAATACTAAAGATGCTTTAATATCTGGAGTTAATACTGTTGGACCTTTGGCTACTGATGAGAATGGAAACAGTGACAGCATAACGTCCCCTTTTCGGAAGGAGCAGTATAACCTTCCTGACTTCCCAACCCAATATGATCAGGCGCTTTTCTTTGTTATCAAATCTTACAGTGAAGATGACATTCATAAAAGCATCAAATATAAAGTGTGGGCTAGTACTCCAAATGGGAATAAGAGACTGGATACTGCATATGAAGATGCACAGAATAGGAAGGCTGAGAAAGGCAGCAAATGTCCACTGTTTCTTTTCTTTTCGGTATGTTTTGTATTTTAATGCTGATTGTGATTATATATCAGGTAGTTGGGTATTTGGTTTGACTATTGCCTCAAAACAGTTATGGTAAATTGTGTATGAATTTTGTGAACTTTTATAGCACTGCTTTTCTCAGGAGGTAGTGATTAATGCTTTATTTTTTGTTTCTTGTTTTATTTTGTGGCTAGGTGAATGCAAGTGGTCAGTTCTGTGGAGTTGCAGAGATGATTGGCCATGTGGATTTCAATAAGAATATGGATTTTTGGCAACAAGATAAGTGGAATGGCTATTTCCCTGTTCAGTGGCACATTGTAAAAGATGTTCCAAACCCACAGTTACGACATATAATACTTGAGAATAATGACAACAAGCCAATAACCAATAGTAGAGACACACAGGAGGTAGACTATTATTCAATTATTGCTGTTCTTGGGTCTGTTATATGACTTTTGTTCTCTCTTCTAACCAAGCTTGCTGTTTCTTTTATTTCATTTCCAGGTAAGATTTAGTCAGGGTATTGAAATGTTGAACATATTTAAGAACTATCCTGCAAAGACATCCATACTGGATGATTTTGATTTTTATGAAAGCCGTCAGAAGGTGATGCAAGAAAAGAAAATAAGACCATCTATACCTCATCCTGATCATATACAGGTTTCTCTCTTAACCTTCATTTTCAACTTGCTTGTTTAAGAAGACACACAGTTTATTCTATTCTTTTATCAATTTTTTATTTAGTTTGCTTGAATGCATTTACATGTGGGACGCTGTTGGCATAACTGTGGGTGGAGGATTGGGAATCTTATATGCTGTCAGGGCCATGACTGTAATGGGTGAATTGTTAATCTTAAGATTCTGAAGTGAATTCTCTTCCATTACAAATTAATTAATTAAGGTCTTGTTTGCATAGGATTTGTAGGCATATAGTATGATTAAAATTTTGGAAATTGGGATTGATGTGTTATTCTGTCCTAAAGTGTGTTAGTTCCAACTTATTTTTCTTATACAATGCTCTTCTAAGACATTCATGCAAGTGTCTCCTATGGTATGTCATTTGAAATAACTTTTTGGTTTTGTCTTTTCCTTTTGTGGTTTTTTCTTTTGCAGCAGAAAGCAGATGAATTAACCTTCAATTTTCAGTCTGTAGATTTATCTGCTGCAGAAAATGCTGGGGAGCCTTGCAAGGAATAACAAAATATGGGCTTGATAGATGGATTACCAAAAACCAGCAGCATCATTGGGTCTATGCAAGTTGAGCCCCATAAATGCTCCTGGCATACGCTGCTCCTGCGTGGATGCAGCTTGCCAACTTTGAATGACGAAATAGGTCTCTAAAGGAAATGTGAAGTCTTTTGGATAGAAAGGAATTAAGAAGATTTAATGCAACAAGAATGATTTTTTGGGAGGAGGAAATCGGTTTTTGTTTGCCATAGAAAAAAGAGGATGCCACTATTGTTGGCGATGGAAATGGGATGAGTCACATCGCATATCGCAAGTTTCTGTTTCTTCTCTCTTTTACTTTCAATAATGTGTATGGATTTCTATTGTTTCCCATTCACATTTTTCCTTTATAATGTGGTGTGATATTGATTTGCTGCGCGCAAACAATTGTTGTTGCACAATAAGAGAAAGAAGCGGATGGTGGTTGAGGTGCCCCTTGTCCCATGAATTATTTGTTGCAGCTTTGGTTTAATTTTGGATGTCACCATCAAATATATGGACAACATAATTCATAGAAAAAAATAACATTTTCGTTAAATTACAATGGGTTATTGCATTAGGAATGTTATATTTGCAAAATTTTCTTCTTGATTCCAAATCCTCAGAACTCACGGAAGTTTCCTGTCCCAATATAAACTTTGTAGTGAGCATTACGAATCCTTTCCTAGCGACAATTTACACAATTTAGGGTATGAATCAAATGTCGTGTCGTCTCAAGCATATTTCAAACTACAATATTCATATTGTCACATGACAAGTATCCCGCGAATTTCTTCAGAGTCAGAAAGGATAAAAATCTTTTTAGTAAACATTGTATATAAGATGTGGAAGAAAACGCATCTCAAAGTAGAAAGAGTTCATACAAAACTCCATCCACCTATAATCTCGCTATCAATCAGTAAGGACATCCCCTCACATGCGACAACAGAAAAGATAGGGGAGATCTAAAACCATGCCCCGAGCAATTCATTCCACAATTTCAAAAGCTTATCATTGTTGACCAGGAGTCTGTCCACGTCCACCACGCCCACCACGCCCACCACGGCCACGTGCTACTGATCTGCCACGACCTCTGCCTACAGTAGGAGGCATTGCTCCAGCCTGTCTTTGCATAGCCCTCTCTCTCGCTCTTTCTCGTAGATTTACAATATGTGGCGCATTATTCATGGGTGATGCCTGTTTTACTTCTTGGGTGGTTACACTCGGACTAACTTGTCTTGAGATGTCAGGTTCTACAGCAGAACTTGTTGCAGCAGTCTCAGTATTAGCCAAGGCAGCTTCAGCCGCCGAATCTGCCTCTTCAGCTGCCTGGGCATTACTATCCTTAGATTTATCAAAACCTTCAGCATTCTCTTCAGCTCCACCTTCATCATTTTTCTCATCATTTACAGCCTCGGGGGATTTCACTGCAGCTTTAGTTTCATCCTCGATCCTAGATGGTGAAACCACGGGAGTTGAAATAAGCTCGGGCACAAGCTCCCCAACTTCTGGGCTTCCCACCACATTTGACATGTCAGCAGCCCCTTCAAGATCAGTAACATCTGGCAACAGCTCTCCCTCTTCCCTTTCACCCTCGGATTCCATTGTCAACTGTTGGTTCTCTAGCTCAGACTGATCCTTTGCTCCATCATCAGATGCCACCTCGCCAGCTTGCCTATCCAAATTCTCTTCCGAAGCATTGGTCTTATCACCTGACAATTCTGCTTCACTTGTAGTATCTACTTGTTGGGGTTCTTTTAGCTCCTCGGCCTTCTCTCCTGCATTGTCAAACTCTTCCTTTTCGGCTTCAACAGCTTCTTCATTTGAACCTTGAGCTAAATCACCAGCAGGATCCAAAGATTCTTCAGTTGGCTGAGATTCAAGATTCTCCATAGGAGATGCAGATTGCTCTCCAGCATCCTCTGGTGAGGAATCAGTTCCCTTGGACTTTTTCAGCAGAGGTACTGAGACATCAGGACAGGGATCTCCTTGAGAGAGCGATTCCTCACGCAATTCAGGTGTGGATGAAGCTAGGCGCTTACGAGCCAGCGGTTGATTCTGTTGCGTGAGATTACCTTGAGTTTCTCCATCATGAGACAGTGCGATCTTCCCCATAATGTTAGATCCTTCCACCTCTGACATCTCTACATCACCCTGTGTCTCTTCGGGTTTATTAAGTCGGGGACGAACCAACTTCCGCCCGGGTTTACGAGTTTCAACATTGGTCTTGGGAAGAATCAATCTTTCTTTTCCATCTGTTGGTTTTACTGGTAAATGACTTGTCACAAGTGCTGCTGAAGAACCCGTAAGGGGAGCTTGAGTTGTGACTGCTGGACCAACAAAGGCAGACAGAAGTGGTCACCATATTTGGAGGCAATGATCAGTTAGGAAGGATGAAATAAATTATACCTGTTGTAGTTGCTGCAGGAGCATCTGAGACTACGGATGTATCGGTAGGAGCACCAGTTCCAAGCTCATTACAAGTAAAGCGTGCCACCTTTTCAAAATTTTCAACAGCTGATAAATAGGATGAAGCATGATCGTCCAAAATTGTTCCAGAAAGGAGCTGAACTACTGAGGTACCCTGAGAAAAAATTACAAAAATCAACCAGATAATGAGATACCGTGGTAACATAATAACATCAATTTAGACAATATTTAGTATTCCAATATAAAATGTGATTCTTTCTAGCAACAAAATCAAAATGGGAACCGTGTGTTTCTTCAAGTGACCAGCTTAAAATTGAAAACAATACCCTGAGGATTAATGAACAGGATAGGAAAAAAGTAATGGAACTACACTACCTACTCAGACAAATTCAAGATTAGAAATTTGCCATAAAGATGTTGTAAATTCACAGTTGTAGATTGTACTAATTCAACTTTAGAAAATTTCCATAAAAAAGTTGCAAATTCACAGTTGTAGATTGTTATTACCTCTGGAAGACTGTCTTCAGCATGCTTGAGCTTTTCTAGTTCATCTGAAAGGCGCTTTACAGCCTGCTTGTGCTGCTCAATTTCATTTGAAATATTTGTTTTCCACTAACAATGAGAAAAAGGGGAACTCAAGTGAGGAACAAGTCAAATATTTAAGTAAAAATACACCATGATATTAGTCAACTATTTTATGCTTTCACAATTTAAGGGTAAAATGTGCTATTGTCTAAAATGCCAATACAAGAAACATTTGAGCAAAACTATTGCAAACAACTCTGGTTAATATTGAGACCAATAGTGAGTGAGAAGTAGTCATCTATATTTTTAATCAAAGCAGTTGATGCAACAATGCCTTCAATATTTGAGTGGCATATGATGTGGAAACTACCACAGCACAATAATAAATACTCATAGCTTCTGTTCACGCAATTTGCAAGACATATCTCATCTAAACTAAACAGGGATAACCTGATCAGCATTCTTGGCAGAATCCCAAATTGCTTTCTCCCCTTTCAGACGCCTTTCTTTCTCCTTTTGGTGGTCATCCTTCTCTTTCTTTAACTCCTCTCTTTGTCTCTCCACAGTTCTCTCTAGAATCTGGCAGGGTATAGAAGTTCAAAAGAAGCAGGAAAAAGGGGAAACATAAAACGAGCACGAGAGCAAAAAGAAACAAAAAAGAAAAGTGGATATTAGTAAACCTGTATTCTAGTATCTTTCTCCTCTTTTTCCTTCATCACTTGCTCACCAGTAACATCACCCATAGACTTCTTACCTTTAAAAGGAAATTAATAAACAAAAGTTAAAACTAAACTCAAGAGTACACCATATTTTCAAATCCACGAGTAATAAAAACAAGTCGTCCAAATTAAAATCAAGAAGAAAATGGCTACCCTGCTTCAAGTCGTCCAACTGTTTGGAAAGTGCTTGATTTTCTTTGATTGCTTCCTCCTTCTCTTTCGACAAAGCATCACATTTCCTCTGAAGTAACAAATTAATGGGAATACAAACAGTGGCAAAAGAAAATGATCAGTAAAAAGTCATAGGGATATAATCAAACAATGTAGTTACTGGATTAAAGTTCAGAAGAATTAGTTGAATATTCACCCTTAATTGAGCTGCAATCCTCTTTTGCTTCTCCATCTCTGACTTCCTCGTGGCCTGTCCATAAAACCAAATAACAAAATAAATATTGAGTATATAAAACCTATATCCTTTCTATTAGAAGCCCATGCAGGAATACCTCTGCGCGGAAATTCTCATTTAGTCTCTTCTCCTTCTCATTCAGTTCTTGTCTGCTGTTTGCAAGTTCTTGCTCCAATCGGGGGATGCTTTTAGAAACAAGGTTTTTCATATCTTCTACCTCTGCATCCTTACTTCTTAGTTTTTCCTGGTGGATAGTGAAGATGGATGTGAAATGAGACCACAAAATAATACCAACATATGAATTAATAGAGGGGAGGGGACAAAATATATGGCATCAATGATGATATATGGTTTGAGCAAAAATATAACATTTTTGACATCCTTAAAACAAATGAATATACGTTATCAGAAAAGATGTTCAAGTCCCTTTCAGGACAGGAAACAAAATAAGAATAAGAGAACACAGTAAATAGTATAACAGACAAAATAAAATACGAAATGAGAACATTGAATTTTGGCAAAATCAATGGAAATCAGGAAACATATTGCAGAACATGCTTCCCAAGCTGTTTTCCATTTTCCCTTTCAACTCCATAACCATAATCAATTTTGGCATTTCAACCCCATAAATATTATCAATTTGGGAGATAAATAAATAAAGAGCTAGCCTACCTCCATCTGTTGAACTTCAACCTTCAGACGATTATAATCTTCCACATCAATATTTTTACACCTCTGAAGCAACTTCATGTAAGTTCCAAATGTTAGAATCCTGCAGTAAAAGAATAAATGGAAACAAAACCAGTTCAAACATATAATACCTCGGAGAGCCTCTTTTCCAGGTTTTCTTTTTCTGCCTTCTGCTTTTCAATTTCTCTTTTACAAGCTTCAATCTCATTTTGTCTCTCTCTCAGCAGATTCTCTAGATTGTCATAATCAGCCTTAGCCTTTTGAGCAACCTCACGAAGTTTCTGTGATGTTATCAAGATAACATTTTACAATAACAAATGACATCAAAGTAGTCGGAAAGTATCATTTCATTATCTAAAAATATGACATATAATCTCCAACTGCAGAGGCCCCTCCTTGGACATACCTGGCACTCCTCAAAATTATGCTTATTTTCCTCTCTGAGCTGCATGTTGCTTTCACGAAGCAAATTTATTTCCCTAACCTGCAAAATTTTAACAATATAATACACCACAGGTTATGACAGAATAAAATTCTAGATGGCAATAGTCTGAAATTCAAAAGAAAATGCAATGAAAAGACTCAAGAAATAATTCTAGACCATAAAATGTTGTGCCCATTGAAGATGAAATGAAAGAATAAAAGCAGACAAGAATGAAAAGTAGTGCTTGTTTCCATAATGTCAAAATAAAACACAACCTGAAGCTGTAGTGATTTGATCTCTTCCTCTGTCAATAACAAAGCTCTTGAATTTGCACGCTCAGTGTGAAGCGACGCTTGGGCATTCTCTGCTGCCTTGAGAGCACTCTCAAGCTACACAGAAGTAAAAAGGAATCTCCATTTTTCAGCTTCTCATATTGACCAGTAGATTACTAATAAATGCAAAATTAAACAAATGATCATGCTCCAACACAATCAAATCCATAAACTACAAATGACAAGCACCACGTAATACAATAGAAAAGGACATACCTGATTTTGCAAGCGCAGCCTTTCTGTTTTTAACAAAGCCACCTCCGTCTCAGCCTGTTGAAAATTAGAGAACATTAAGAAAGTCCATGGTGTTGGTGCAAGAGTCAATAGAAGTGAAATGTACTTACTATTGTTTTTTGGTTCCTAAGAAAATTAATCACATTCTGCAAGCTAGCATCACCGAGTGGATCAGAAACAGTGTTTTCAGACGAAGTTCTGACAGAACTGCACTCCTTCTCAGCAATTTGAATGTGCAGAGCCTCAAGTCGGCTATGCAATATTTTGTTCTGCAGAATTCCATCGAGATGATCACCACACAATTCCAAAATCATGAAAAATTGAATATAAAACTTAGGCAGAGTTTGGTAGAGTTTGGATTTGGATCTCTCAAATCCATATCTATGCTTAATTTACAACTCCAGACTTGCGGAGATCCTGTCAAATTAAAATTGAGTTCTAATCATGTCAGGGAAACACAGCACAGCAACAAGATTTGCAGTGACCTGTTCGTTAACTTCATCATACTTCTTTTCAGCTTCATTCTTTGATTTCTCTAGAACTGATTTCTCTAACTCCCACTTAGTCTTTAATTCACTCTGAAAAAGCAAAATTATGCTCCCAAGTCAATCAACTAATATAACAAAATTCAAAATCCACATATATGACAGCAACAAAATCATAGGAAATCATATTTAAGCCATCAACTAACGACAAAATCAACTTAAAGAAAGATCATCAATAACAGAATCATATAACTATAACTAAAGCAGCAGCAAATTACCCATCCCAAACAAAGTTGTTCCACCATAAAAATTACTTGATGCAAAACAGAACAGTGACATATGTTTACATCAAGAATCAGAAGTCAAAGAGGAAATAAAACACTAATATAAGTTGATAATGCTTCAAGTCTAAAAAGTATTCTTCTGAGAGCTCTAGCAAAGCAAAGTAAGTTCACCCAGCTCCGTGTTCCTAGAATTGATTGAGCTCCGATATTATTATACTGCAAATCAATTAATAGAAGTCTAAAAAACACAGACAGACTGGACCTGATATAACTATAGTAAACATCAGCTTAATGGCAATCCTCCTATTGCCAAATACTGCCCTAGAGAGGAAAAATATCTTGGCTACCATTGACACCAAACCTTTCCAAGCATGATAATGTTCACAATGATTGCACTACAAATTGACAGTGCAGCAGATATGATATAGCACCAAAGATATTATAAATTACAGATTAAGTTGAACCACAATATTTAACTGCATTCATTAAAATCCACGTTAACATATCAAGTTGCAGTCACCATCTCTTAATAAACAAACCACTTCACAAATAAGGTTTTTGCCATTTTCTATCCACCAAAAGTAATGAAATAGGTCCATCATCAATTTTATATCCAAAAATTTGGGAAATCTTGTATAGCAGACAAAGCGAGCTAGAGATGGTATGTCTAAAGCTGCTCTGATCTAAAATCAAGGAGCAATATAAAAAAGAGAAGAAAATGAATTAACCACGGCAAAACTAAAGGGAGAAACAATAGAAAAAGTATATTTTTTTAAAAAAAAAAAGAAGAAAAAAGTTAGAAATTGAAAATAACGAACACAGCAATACAAAATAAAATAATTACATTTTCAGCTTTCAATGCATCTGCCAGTTTACGCAACTCGGATGCTTCCTCTTGCAATGAACCCAAGGCTTGCGACGTTTTTGTCAATTCCTGAATTGTGTCAGATTGCAAAATGACCTGTAGACACAGAAATCCTTGAAGATCAACACCAAACTGACTTGAGTTTCATGTATAAAATCCACATGCCTATGGGGCATGGATCATCTTTTCATTTTTTTTGGTTTCTACAAAAAGCATAAGAAAATTTCTAACCACCACTAATCCTCATAAACTATTGCTTTAGATTGAAAACAGCACTCCCAAACCCAGAAGAATATATAATGGGGAAAGGATACAAAAATGTTTTCTACTATACTCAAGCCAAATAAAGTTCAAGCTTTACTCAGAAAAATTGAAGCACTAGTTGGACTGAATTTCTGGAGCATGGCCTCAAAAAATTTTAATTCAATAATCAAGCCTAAGATTATGCATCATTTTTAGGAAGTTTTGTGTGTGCATCATGAAATAGCCAAAAGCAACCTGTCTTTCATAATTGGTTTGAGCAGTTCGCCATCGCTGATGCTCTTTCTCCAGGTCTTCTTTCAGAGCAGAAACTTGAACTTCCATGCTTACAATTTGAGAGCTACAATCAAAGCAGATATATTCAAAACTGAAGGGCACATCAAAATTCCCACAACATAATATGCAGCAACCAATCTCACATTTTAATTGATCTTTCTTCCTTCAAGCTAGTAATTTCCGATAGAGCACAAGCAAGAGCATCTTCCTTCACTGCAGCTGCAGAAGCTATTTCCCCAGACTTTATAATATTTTCTTTTTCAAGCTCAGAAACCCTTTCTCTAAGTGAAAGAAGTTCAGCTTCTAATGATGTCTTTAACTTTTCCGTCTGAAAAAAATGTTTTAGAAGACATTTAAGAGTAAATTAATTAAAAAAAAAGTTTTTAGCTCATTATAATGCCAAGAAACTACCTCAGCCTTGTAGTTTTCATGAGCAACTTCCATCTGCTTCAATGCAGCTTCATTCACCTGTGCTATGTTCTTATACTGCAAAGTGGAAGAGAAATGTCATTTGAATTATTCCACTACACAAGATAGTATGGATCTCATAATGCAATATAAGCACCTGAAGCATGTGATCCTTGTTAGCCTGAGATTCTTCCTTCAATTTTTCCAGCTCTTCCTTTGCCATATGCAATTGAACCTACAAAATATTTAACTGAAACAGTTAGACATGCACAAAAGCATACAGAGAAAAAAAAGAATTAGGGCAACATGATTCTGCAAAGATATTACAACAAGAAGAAGTCAATCAATCAACCGCCTATCCAGCTCAAGGATAGCATGACATCTTCACATGAAGCTGAGAAAGTTGGATAGATTTGTATATATATAGCCAAATATAAAACTGAAAGTTCATATTTTTCAAAACTCAAGCAAGGTAAATAGGGATATAGAGCATGTGACATTTGCATTTTATATTTTGAAAGACCCAGCCAAGCATAACTTAGGCTTAGGCTACAACCACAAAGGCGTTTACCTCAAAGGAATGACACTTAAATTCAGTAGCTTAGAATGTTTCATATTCTAAGGCATGCATCTAGAGCACCCTTACAGACAAGCAGACAAACTTTTGACGCCCAGATAAAGCAGATGATTAAGACACACACCTGGTCCAAATCCCCACCCTACTCACAACTGAACCAGAGGATGATTATAAACAAATAAATAACATAAACATTTAGAAATTGGCATTTCATATTTTGAAAGTAGCCGCAGCCAAGCATAACTTAAGTTTAGGCTTAAAATGTATGAAGGTCAAGTTTCACAATATACCACAGTGGCATTACCCTAAGAGGACTGACACTTATGTTTTGCAGTTTAGACCTTTGGGCATTTCATATTTTAAGGCATACATCTAGAACACACTCTCAGATAAAGAATCAATTTATATGTATCCACCCCAAACCCCCCCACCCAACTTACACCAGGCAACCAGAAAAATATTAAAATACTTGGTTATTGGCACAGCACATCGCCCAGAACAGTAGCAAAAAGACTAAATGAACATATAAACACACTGGTACCAACAAGTAACTGAATTTAAGTTGTAGTGATGAAAAGGTAAAAGGTAGGCAAAATACCATGTTGGTTGAAGTAGATCTTTGACAACTGAAGATCACTTCCGTATAAAATCCAAAATTCAGTTATAATAAATTCACCCACTTATTACTCAACTCCAAGCCTCAAATTAAGCTGCTTGACTAAGGAAAAGATGATACGCAGGTTCTTTATCTCTAATTAAAAATGACAAGACTTTTCAGCAATCAAGCCTAAATTAAAAAATGATGACAAAGAGAGGGCACATGGAACATGGAAAAGTGAAGCAAAGTGGCAAAGATCAACTCAATCCATGTTGACCTAGACAAACCCACCAACAAAAGCAAATCTGAAATTAAAAAATCAATAAAAATGTGAGCTTTAAGAAGGAATCATGACTTGATGCAAGCAAAATGGATCAACGGAATAATAACTTTCCCACCAACATCATAACCTTTTCAAGACATGATAGAAGCAATGCTGCTTGCTCAGTTTCTTGTGGCAAAGCACATGGAATTGAATTATACCAACCCAAACTCTCAAAAGTTAAATTTGGATCTAGAGTGACAAAACCAATCCATAAATGATAATCCATGCACTAAACACCAATTCTCTTGGAAAAGTCAACCAGAACAAATTCATCTCACTTTAGTTTTAATTTTTATATTGCATTTTCAACTTCCAAAAATTCTAGAGCTTCTGGAAGCAAGCCCAATTCCTAGTGGCTGTAACTGCAAAATACTTAACAAAGAGCAATGGGCAATGGCCATGAGATGATGTCCAAAGAAGGACAGAGGTTATATGGACACTGACCTCATCAGTTGGTCTGCTACCATCATCCCCCTCACCATCCTGCATCAGTACAATGAAGAACCCAAAAAAAGCAATGAAACCATATCAGACTTGGGTAGACTAACACCATTTACAAGGCAAAATTCAACCAAATATACCTTTGCATCTGAAGATCTAATCTTTTTCTCAAGATCAGAAAGTTTGGCCTGATAAACAATATAAAACGAAAAGTCCATCAAACAAGTAATTCATGTGATGAAAAAGCTAGAGAGAGGCATGAAACTGATTATTAAAAAAATAAATAACAGGTTATTTATAAAAGGGGGCTTTCAAATAATCAAATAGCCTTTTCAACAGATAATAACCTCGGCTACTGCAGCCCTAGTCTCTGCTGCCGCAACTGCACGCAAGGCATTAGCCAATTCCTTTCCCATTTCTTCCACTTGCTTCACAGCATTTTTTAAAGTCTGTTCTCGGTCAGATGTGAGTGTTCGAACATTGTCCCGCTCTTCTTGCAGCTCTTTTTTAGCCTCAGCCCATTCCCTCTGCATAAATTCCATTTGTCCATCACCATAAATTTAGATTTACTCCTTTGCACAACAGAAGGCAAACTTACACGAACTTAAAAAGTTAAACAATGACACTGTATCAGGGAATAAGGATTAGCATTTATTAGGGCAAAGCAAAGAAGCCAGGTCAGCCAAAGGTTGGCACTGATATTGAAAGAGCAGCAATAGATATCAAAATAAACCCAAACATCCTTTCTGAAAGGGGTTCAGCAATTAACAGAAGTGATGATTACCATTCGATACCATCACAATGAAAAGGACCAACTATGTTATTCAAAACATTAATCTAAATTGATTATCAATTTGTTCAATCTAAATTGATTATCAATTTGTTCAATCTAAATTGATTATCAATTTGTTCAATCTAAATTGATCATCAAACGTCCAGAGTCTCGTGCCTGCATCCTCCAAAAATTAGTCGTGACTTTCCAGTATATGGACATGGAAGACCACGAGAAGACAAAGTATTAGTCAAGGCACTACAAAAGCCTTAGCTAGACCAACAGTAATAAAGCTTAGTTAGCATAATTATACAACAGAAAAGACCGCGAACCACATAATCAACTGTGCAACTCATGTCAAATAAACTTACATTCTGAAACCAAAATATACTATTGAAAAACATAGTTGAGAATCAATGAAACACACCTCAATTTGTTTTATATACTCTTCCTGTTTTCTCTTCTCTGCAGCTCTTGCTTCCTGTGGTGCCAGTAATTAGCCGATACAATTTAATGACTTGGGAAGATCCCATGATTGATAAAAATGCGGACATATATTCATAGGTAAGAGAACCTACCTTGCGAACTTCCTCCGCACTCTGAATAGTGTCTAAACTAGCCTGCAAGAACCAAAATTAGAAATTGTTTTTTGTGTGTCCATGCTTCTGGTGGTGGGGGTGAAGAGCACCAAAAATTAAAATATTTGTGACATTTGCTAGATGGAAATTGCATTAGTCAAGCTCCCAACCTGTAATCGGTAGACTCTCTCCGACAAACTATGAACTTCATCACAAGCTCTCTGTTCGGCATTTGACAACATTTCTTTTTCACGCTTTAAAACAGATACCTATCAAGGCACAGGAAATGCAGTGAATATCCCCCTACCAGGATCAACACAATTAACCACATCTAATATGACATCCACCTCCATAGTTAACTTCCGAGAAAGCTCCTCAGCTGCATTAAAAGATTCTGATGTTTCACGCATCTTTCTTTGGTAGTCAACAATCAGTTGTGAAAACTCCACGTTTCTTGCTAAAACACCATTAATTTCAACTTTCTGCCATGTTTCATGAGCAAATAAGGGGGGAAACTATATGAAGCCACTTATTAGAAAGATACATACATATATATATATATAGGCACAACATCTAAGCTCACCTGATGTTCGGCTTCTTTCATAACACTATCAAGCTTTTCTCTTGCAAATTCTGCTTCCAGAGCAAACTTATCGCGCCCTGACCGAAGTGATATAATCTCACTCCTAAAAATGTAAGATGAAATAAGATGATGATAAAGTGCCCAAAGCATGTAAAAACTGAGCCCATCTGGGTTCTTCTACTTCATTTTTATTTACTTATTTCTGTATTATTTTTTTTCCCTCTCTTTAGATTGACCAAAAAAAAAAAGCACAATCTTGATGTACCCAACTCTATGTAGATGGATAGGTATTTAGAAAGAAATGCAATAAGGTTGATCTCTATACCAGCTTTGGGCTCAAGGTTAATTTAATTAGTGAAAGATTATCGAAATTTTAAATTGCATGACATATTCTTCATAAGCAAAATCTTCATCTTGAAGACCAACTAAAGTTGGTAAGAAAATCGTGACAAGCAAGGTTCTCTCCAGCAAACACAAATCTGAATTCAGCCATAGATGCAGAAGCAAAGTTTAAGAGATAACGTTACCTAGACTTGCCCAAATCTTCTTCAAGACATCTGACGCGCTCAGCCATCTTTTCTTGGGCCTTTATAGTAGCTTCCTGTATTGAGCAAATTAGAAAATGGATACCAGGAGAAACAAACTCAACTCTCCCCAAAAGAAGTAGAAATCCTTAACGAAATTGTACCTGTGAACCTTCGAGAAGAAGTAAGAGGTCCTTCCTCCCATCTATGCAACAACAAACGTAAAAATTACACCAGCAGATAAAAAGCGTACAAAAAAGTTTAAGTAAAACTATTAACAGTGAAGAACCAAAAAGAAATGAACTTAATCATCACATCTCTTGTCCTGGCAAAGAGACATCACAAAATTAATGAAGTAAATCATAAGATAAAAGTCAAATGAATCTGTCCTATTATTGAAACAAGGAAAGAAAATGCTAATTAACCCTGAAGTTTCACATACATAAATTTTAGATTCATATGCAAAGCTCAAAAGTGATTTAACCCCAAATAATACTCAGTCCTCAAAAACATGCAACAACTTGTCTATCCATGGTTGCGTCATAACAAATAATGCTTAATTCATGTGATCCTCAACCATGTGCTCTCCCTCTTCTTATCTTTTCACCTATTTATCATTTTGATAAAGAGACAAAGAACAGCTTAAATAAAAAAGCCAACAAAATAAGATGGGCAGAAATGAAACCTTGAGCTGCATGTACAGATTGTGTATGAGATGAATGCAATTTATGTTCCTCTTCATAAAGCCTTTTATACATAGCAACCTACACAGAAAGATGGAGAGGAAATAAATCAAGAACCATCAAAAATTTGAAAATGCTATTACATCATGCATGTGCCACAGTGTAAAGAAGAGCAAATCTGATTTATGTGAAACAAGAAAAATCACCCCAAAAGGCTTACAGAGGTGTGAAGTGATTCAATCATGCGCCCTTGCTCTTCAGCCCTTTCTAACACTGCAGCAACTTTTGAGGCAGCTTCATCAGTATGTTTCTTAACCTCAATTTCAAACTTTTCCTGCAAAGTGAGGACATACTACGTCAAAACTGGCTTTATAACTTGTAATAGTACAAAAAAAATAATCTTAGCAAGATGCCTACTAAACAAGTTAAAAACTATATAAACAGGCAAGAAGTTTTTGTGCTACCTTGAACTCTCTCTCTCTGCTCTCAATCTGGTCAGAAAGATTTCGTACAAGGCTCCTGAGCTGGACATTCTGCTCAACTAATCCATTTATGTCCTTGAAGGTCAACTGTCAACAGTATTTCAACAAAAACTGACATTCATATTCTTTTCACTAAATTTTGAAAAGGAAAATCCCAAGTCTAGGTCAGAAAATCAAACATACAAGGCGGTCTGAAATAACTTCTTCAGCATCACAGATCACTTCAACATCAGTAATGGCTGTACCTTCATCAGCATACTCAATCCTAGAAGATCCGCAACGAAGCTGAATATCACGACATTCTTTGAGAAGAACTGTCACCTACACAATGTCACCCAAAATCTTAAATAGGAGTCAAGGATGAAGACACTCCAAAAACGGACAAACATCCAAAACAATTTTAAATTCCTTCCATTCCTATAACCTGCTACAGCACTTTTCAAAAACACATGGTTCTTTAAGGCGTTGTGTTATTCTTCACTCAAAGAAAAGCATGCTCATGAGCACAAAATGACAATGCAAAGTTTTTTATAATTATCTAATAACAATGCTCGTGATAATGGATTATCTAACGACAACTCCTATAATTCTTGTTATATTAACACCATCAAAATAGCAGTATCAATGATAAGAAGACAAATAGGGATTACAAAGACAATGACTATGGAATGCAATTAAAGAAAGGATTCATGGAACATGAATAACAAGTTATCTTCTTTCTTAGCAAAACAAAGAAAAAGTGGAGTTATCCACATCAACATACATACTGATTGAATATTTCAGTCAAGGAACCAGCTAAAACAGCAAATAAACCCCATAAATATTTATTTATTCATCCAAACTTTATGTGCTCTTCACAAACCTGTTTCTGAAGGTCACTAATTTCTTTCCGAGCCAAATTGTAATCACGTTCACGCCTCCTCAAATCAGCCTGGGAGATAAATATATGAGACCAGCCCAACAGTCAACAGTCAAAAAACTGAAATATTTGATTCAGAGAAAGATTTCAATAACCTTAAATTCCTGAATGATCTTCTCCAAATTTGACTTTTCAGAGACACAGTTCTGCAATTTTTGGTTAATCGCAGAGTAGGCCTCAACCATCCTCTCATATTCCGCTGCAGACATTAATTCTATCAAAATACCAAATATAACGTCCACAAAAAGCAAGCTCTGATTCATCAGAGCAATTATTTGATAGTGACAATAGTTTACTGAGGCAGTAGTATCTGTTTTTAAATGGAATTCAGTTTATGTTTTAGATTGTGTTCTGCATTGGTGAACTTCCAGTTCACAATTCTATAACCACTTTATGATAATAATAAAATTTGCACACAATTCTATAACTACTTTTTGATATTAATAAAATTTGCAATAGTATCTGATTATGATCTTGACAACAGTGAAAAGGAATGCTCGATAGAGTGCAAATTAGAATTGTATACTTCACAATAATCATATACAGCTAAAGTTAACACTTATCTTCCATCATTCACAACAGGCCAACTCCATCAAGAAACTAATGATAGATAAACCAGGTTTACAAATGCACCAAGATTGATTTTGCATAAGCAAGTGCATGTAGCAGACAGATTTTCTTCCAAAGTCGACTGTTAACATCCCCCAGAGTACAAGGCAGCAGAAAACCATGTTGATCACAAATAACTTATCTAGCAGTTTGCTTTTAGATATCTCTTTTCTTTTTTCTCCCCCCTAAATAGCCAGTTTCTTATTATCAATCAAACTATTACCTCTTTCATCCAAAATGACTCCAGCTTTCTCTTCAAGTTCATAGAGGACCTGAAAACAGATAGCCTCCTAATTAGACTTCTTATCTCAAAAAAAGATGAATCGGGTATTGCATGAAACATTTTCTATACTTCAAAAGAAATGGCTTAAAATTGGCATTAAAAATTTTTATAAATTCTTAAAATATTATAATTAAACAAAGAGAAACGCCAAACCAGAATTTGAATAAGAGCAAAGATGAAATACAGATCCAAAATGGAGTATTTCTTAAATTAGCATAATCCTTGATTAATTTTTTACCCTCAGCAACATCAACCAAAATAAAGATTCATCAACATTCATTACCAGCCAACAGCTATTCTGTCTAGTGCTAAGATGTAGGGAAAAGTTCCAGATACTACTAAAGAAGAGCGCCATTGAATAAGATATTTGTCAAAACAGCATCCATTTGCAAATTAATGTATACAAGTCTCTGATTCTTCTCAAAGAGATATTTCAACAAAACTATGATTGCTTCCTCTCCCTAAATGACATAGTACATACATCAATAAAATATAGAAATGTGATTTCCTAACCTAAACCATCGAATACATAAACCTACATCCCTCCTTCCTGCATACAATCGCCTGTATCCCAAACTATCTTGACAAAATAATGAAACTTCATGAATATCTAAAAGAAGCAATCGCATTTCATCCTAGGCATCAACAATTTAGATAAGAAGGAATTAATAGCCATAACAAGTGTCTAAGAGTATGGCGGAAGCTAAAGCAAGCATACCCGTTGCAAGACCGCTTCGGATTCCTTTCTTCCCAATTGTTCATGTCGCAGGGCATCAACAGCCTCTTGGTACTTTGCGTATATTTTTGCTAGCTAAAAGACATAAGTACAACTTAAATCTGAACAGATAAGATATGGAACAGGTGAAAACAAATTATAATCACAATACAACTTACACTCCATCCATCACGCAGAAGTGAAGCAGCTAGTGCTGTCCCTGAGACACCCGCTGGAATCTTTGGCACAAGCAAGCTATTATCTTCAGAAATATTATTGGTATCAAATGATCCCATCCAGCTGCCATATAATAATCAATTGAATCAAAACAAACCAACTTTACACATGAGACAAGATTCTAAATCCAGGTCATTTGATCAAAGACTGTAAAATAATAATACAAACAAGACAAGGGCATGGGTTGCAATATATGTCCATTATGCGGAATTAGATATGCAATAAGTTCCATATGCCAAAAGTGGAAGAAATGATCTCTACCACAAAATTTGTAATATATAATATATGTCCCTCCACTTTAGTTTACCCATTGATATAGATAAAGCAAATAGAATTGATTTTTCAGCCAGTATGTTTCCTAAAAGTTTGGGACCAGAAAAGAAACCTAGATCAACAAGTATGCCCACAGTTGTACCGCAGTCTATGCAAACATATAACATTATTAAACTCCAAGAATACATAATTAAGTGCTACAATGGTTAACAATCTTATAACTCGAACATAACTGGCACAGTTCTTAACAAAATCAAAGTGGGGAAAAAACACAGAGCATGAATATGCAAAGATTAAGATGCAAGATTTACATATTATGAATTTATCTAAACTATTCGAGAACCCAAATTAACAACAAGGTTTATAAAAATGAAACTTGCCCAACAGAAAAGATGCAAGATGTAAGAGATCCTTACCTGGTCTTTCATATACACATGCATATATATAAAATACAAAAATGAGGTTTTGTCTAAAACATTTCAGCTAAACATATAAACAAATCTATCTTATTTGTACATTCCTATATGACAAGTAAATTTGCTTAATTGTGAATTTCAATAAAGAATATAAGCTCAAGTAAATTTGCTTAATTGTGGATTTCAATAAAGAATATAAGCTTATTTACCATTATCACCATTTTACAGTGTATATTACACATTTAAACATAAGCATTTAAGCCTTTGGATATAGGTTACTCAACATGTCCAGTAAGTTTTGAGAAAGTACATGTATATGCAATATCAGTGGACATAATGGTATCACACGACGAAAACACAATCATCCATACTACAACAATGGATAAACAGCACCTACAACTTTTTACAGTTTTCAAAAGTTAAGAACATACGTTTCCGTTGTGAAACTGCTAAGTGGAAGAATATTCAACTCATTTGCTTTCCTGCTTCTTTCAATTTCAGCTTCACACTTTTCAAGTTTCTCTTTCAAATCCTTGGCCTCCTAAAAATAAATATAACAATGATAAGGACCATTAATTGAAGACCTTCATAGAACAGAGTTTAAGATCAAGGAAAGCAAAGAAAACATAGTGGCAAATATTCTTTTATAAGAGACTTAAAAAAAAAAACAATGATAGGAAGAAGTAAATGGTGGACCATAAATCCACACAGCCATCCAAAAAAATAAGATATCAAAAATCTATAACAAAAACCAGCCCAGCCTATTCACAAAAGAGAAAAAATAAAAAAATTAATTTTATACAAAAAAATAGATAAACATTAGAATAGCAATTCCAGATACTCAAATAATCATTCAGGAAAACATGTCAAGCAATTCTGGAGTCATTTATTCTAACAAATAAATATTGACCAGAGCAAATGGCAATGAATAGTTTTAACACAAGAGTAACGTTTCAATTATATAATAAGATATCTTTTTATGGAATTGTACATCTACAACTACCACAATAAAATTTCCAATCATGATGGACAATTTTTAAATAATGTTGAGAAATATGATAAAAACGAAGAAAAAAAAAATGAAAAGGTAAAGTTTCCATAACTCAACTGAAAAAAAAGAAGGTAAAAATGAAGAAAACTACACATACCTTTTCCAAATGTTTTCTTGCAGATACTTCCTTTTCAAGTTTTTCTTTGTAATCATTTTGAATTTGAGTCAAATGGGTCTGCTTAACCACAGTAACACCATAATAATAATAAGAAATCAACAATAGAGAAAAAAATATCAAAAGTTCATTGGTAAGAATACCCAAAAGGTATAAAATCTCACTTCCAGAGCTTTTATCACACCCTCAAGCTCTCCTGCCTTTCTGGACCACTCCTCAGAACTTTCTTTATATAACTCAACCAGCTTATTTACCTACAAAATTGTAAATATCTTATATAACTATAAAATTGAGAGAAACATGTATAAATGATCTTATACAGGATAAACATACACAATGCTGAGCAAAAATAAATTATTCAATGTTATGAGCATATGGATCATGATCAATCATTTTACCATGTCAGGTCTTGTTTCCATAATAAATATTAGCTAACAAAGAATAAAATTAAAATTGTGACTTCTGATTCTTAATACAATTAGCTTCCAACTTTTAAAAGTCCCTCCAGAACTTTGGACTTGCCACAATATCACCCCAACAAAGCGTTTTCCCTTGTTTTCCACTAAGAAACAAAGGCTTTCAACGGAACAACAAAGTATGCCAGCGTCTACTCATGCTCTGAACAACAGCCAATCTATTACAATGGATCTGGTCCATCCCACAATGTTAGAGGTTCTATTATCAAGAGACACCAACTAGGCACAATCCAAGTCTGTGAAGCAAGCTCTTCATTTCACCAGTAGGGATTCACATTCAAAGGAAATAGTTCAGATTCTCATTTGAGTAATTTCCTTTATAACGCTAATTAATGTGATGAACTATAAACCTAATATTCACATATACTTCCACTTGCTGTTTAGTTTCATTTTTGTTACTTGGACAAACTATCTTGATAGATATCCAAGAAATAACAATTGTTTTCAGAACATTAGACTTTCCTTTTACATTTCACTTCTAACTCATTGCAGTTAAAGATGGAAATTCTTTTTTCCCCCAAAAAATAAGACATGAGCCAAGAGAAACAATGTTAGTGATCTAAAATAAATTAGATAGTTTGGATTTTTGTGATATTTCATAAAGATCTTCACGCAAATGCAAATGAATTTGGAGTAATTAATAACCAAAATGTCCCAGAATCAAAAGTGGAACTAGTCTACAAGCACATGAATGAATTGCTGATGGGCTTGCAAGAGTGTTGTGAGAACCCTGTCCATCCCAGAATATTTTCTGAGTCACCAATGAACAACAAACTGGCATAACCGGGTGCAAAAGCTAAACAATATGTGTGCATACAAAATGTACACACACAATTTAAGCTAATACTTTTCATAAACTCACTGTGGAAAGTTCAGCAGAAAATCGCTCCTCATTGGCTGCAGCTGCATCTTTGGATGAGCAATATTCCTGTCCATTCAACAAAAAGAATAACATTGGGGCTGCTTATGAAAAAGAAATGCAACAAAAACCAAATTTTAAGGTCAAATAGTACAAATGATACCTCTTGTAAAGATGATAGCTTCATTTCTAGCTCCCTCACTCTTTCTTTGTTCCAATTTAAAGAGCTAGAGCATTCAGAGAATTTTCTCTCAACCTGACAGAGAACAAAAATTGTTGAAGATAGAGTGAGCCATGCAATACGGGAAAAAGTTGAAAAACAGAAAGTATATCTGAGAGAGAAGAAATATTGTTGAAGGTAAAGCAAACTATTCAACGCAAAAAAACATTGAAAAAAAAAAGGAAAAATATGTCCTGACCACACTTACATCTGAAAGCTTTGCAGACATATCTGCCTCAAGATCTGCATGTGTTCTACGCAGTTCAACTAGATTATTAACCTTGGAAGTCAGCTCATCATTAAGCCATACATTATGCCTCTCAATAAGTTCTTTTTCCTACACACATCCAAAAGTGACGAATTAAGTCTAGTTTGACCAGGCTAACAAATCTTATGGCATGAGAAGATGATCGAAAGAATTGAAATCTTCAAGCTACAACTAGTTAGTCCAACAACACACGAGTCAGCCACCAGCACAGGAAATGCCAAAGTACTGGTAAACATGTGTAATTGAATCAAACAACAATTTTAAGAACTCGCAGGGCAGAATTCAAGGAATGGATATCTCATATTTGATGGCCCTGGAAATCTATCAGCAACCAGGAAAATTCAAGTATTTCATGCCGATCAAAAACACAACTTGTAAAAATGCTACAATGTAATCTCAGAAGATATAAAAGCATTACAAGACGCTGCATCAAAAACATATTTGCCACACGTGATTACCACCTTCCAAGCTGCCTCTTTTCTACCCATCAGTCAGAGCCAACCTTTCAAATCCACAAAACATTATGCCGAAGCAAAGAGCTCTTCCCTAAATGCATATCCTAAGCCGCCAACAAAAACCAAAAGAGAAGAAAAAAGACCAAATGCAGCAGAATAACACTTCCAAAGCTCTTGCTTACCCTTGTCTCAACCTCTAATTTCATATATATGTTTAAACATAGCAAAAATAACTACTTTGTATTTACTACCAGCAAAAAATAACTATTTTGTATTTACTACCATTTTCTTTAATACAATCCAGACTAAGCAAGGAAATTCATTAAAGAAAAGAAAAGAAGGAATGAGAGGAGAACATGAGACCAAGCAAACGCCCAAAGCAAAAAATAAAAGGATTACAAGGAAATCTATAGCGAGCAAATATTTACCACCACATAATTCAGAGGACTCAAGAAGAATTTTTTTTCCCCATTCAACTTCTTTTTATCTTTCAGAGATAAAACTTAGCTTATGTGACAGGTCATCAAACATCCACAGAAGCAACAACTAGATGCTGCTAAAATACGCTTGTTCCAGGTTCAAATGAGTTTTTTATTGACTCAGCAATTAACACTAAACACATAATACAGGGTGATTTCTCTTTAATAAATATATTACATAACACGATGAACATGTTAATGGTTAACCAACAATGTGAGAACAAACACATCTATATGAGGTTGTTCCCCAGCATGCTTATTTGTTATTTTATTCAAAACAAAAAAGAAAGAGCAACAAGAAAAAGAATTCTTTAATAACCTCGAGCAATTACCTGTGAAAGTCGAGAGCATGTAGCTTGAGAGCGTGCTAACTCTGCCTCAGTTTCAGCCAGACGTGCTTCCTTTTGTGCAACATTGTCAGTCAAGGTCATCTTCGTGAAGCAAAAAGAGAGAAACCATCATTAACTCTTTCACAGAAACCTCTTTCATCATCAATACTGAGCAAAACAAGAAGTTATTCAGACTTACAATTTTGTCAAGATAAGCCTTAACAGTAGCATTTTTCTCACTGATCTGCAAATCCTTCTGCTCAACCAGCTCCATCAACTGCCTCCTTGATTTATGCAGCTCCGACGCCTCCGTAGTTAACCTCTCTATCTCACCGTCTTTCCCAATCTATAATATATAACCAAACAATAATTCCGAAATGCCAAAACATACATAAATCTACAAATAAACAAATAACAGAAAAACAAAAATCCTAAACCCTATTTTATATATATATATATATATATATATATATCAATGTAAAGGCCAGAAATTGCGATTATACTAATTACCGATTGTAAATGGAGCTGGTGTTTCTGCGCTTGAACTTGCGCGAGTTCTTTCACACGGTCGTCGAGAGAACTCTGAAGCTGAGCGTGTTGCGACTCGAGCTTCAAGAAGTCTTCTTGCAAAGAAATAAACTTCTGCTCAAGCAAAGAACAGGTCTGCTCGGCGGTGATGGCAGCAGCGTCAGCGCGTGCTTTCACGGTATCCAGCTCGCTCTGGAGCTCTCTAATGTACGCGTCGGCCTTCGCAGCGACGGAAACGGCGTCACTGGAGAGACGCGACATCTCCTCATCGGAGATGAAGAGAGGCATTTTGCGAACTCAATTGAATTGGAAAGGGGAAACGATCAGTCGTATGCTTAAGAGAGGAGGAAACAGGGAAACGAAAGAGAAAATTTTGATGTTTTGGCGTAGCGCTATTATTATTATATTATTATTATTATTATTATTATTATTATTAGGTTTTTAACACATTCTCCTTATATTTAAAACTTTAACACATAAATAGTTAAATTTTTAATACTTAAATAAAAATATAAGAACAAATAAATTTATTTTTAATTTTTAATTGACTATTTATTTATATTTAAATAATTAATTTCTTAATTACTTTAAAATTAAAATTTAAAATTTTAATTTATTTAATAATATTTAAAATTAAAATAAAAAATTTTAATTAACAATAATTTATATTTATTTAAAATTAAAATTTAATTTTGATAATAAATATTAAATATAACATAATTAAATATTAAATTATCAAATTAGAAAGACGTTGATTGTATATTAAGATTTAGAATTTAAATAAATATGATATATAATAAAAATTAAATTATTATTAATAAAATTTTAATTTAAATAAATATAATTAAAATTAAATTATATTATTATTAATTAAATTCTTAATTTTAATAAATAATAAATAATATAAATTAAAATAGTTAAATTAATTATAATTAATTTAAATTTAAATAAATATCATTAAAAATATTAATTATATTTTAATTATTTAATTTTTAAATATTAAATGAATTAAAATTAAATTTTTTAAATTTTAATTTTAAATAATTAAGAGTGTTATAATTATTTAATAAAATTTAATAATAATTAATAATTTAAAAAATAAAATCTCTTTTTTCCTTTTCTCTTTCCCGTTCCCTTTTTAAACATTATACCAATATGTGTTACCCTTACTTTTAGAGCGGAGTAAGACAAACCCCGTGACGTTGGAGTTTAAAGCCCATATGGAATGGGATTGTTTGGGTCAAGATTTTTTCGGTTTCATGATGTTGGGCTCGGCATCGGCTTCGGCCCATTTTAAATGAGCCTCCTCCTACTAAGGATGAGCTAATATTAGCTTTCCAAAGCAACATTGGGACCCCTTCATTCAATCTGTCATTACGATTCAACTTTTAGCAAAAGTAGAATGAAATTTAAAAAATTCTCTTTCATAAACATAAACAGGAAATATATGTTTGATAATATTGTTTAGAAAAAAAAAGTAAAATAATTTTCTGAGACAAAATTGTGATTTTTCAATGCGTTTTAAATAGTTTTTAAAAATAAACTATTATCTTTGATTCTTGATTGATCGCCATTGTTTAGGTATGAAATTAAGTAATTTAATTTTATATTAAATAGTGTCATTCTCATAATCTATATATACATATACTTATAAAATAACATACATTCTTATATTATTTTATAAATCATTGGATATAATTATTTTTAATAGTTTAAAATTAAATTTAATATGTACATTAATTATTGTGTTTTATATATTAATTACATGTGTTAAATTTAATCGTAAAGTATTTAAATTTAATGAACAACAAATTGTATAAATATATGTGTAATTTTATAGAGTTATTAATCCAATATATATGCATATATATAAATATGTATGTACACATATATATACATATAAATACATACATACATATATATAATTTATTGTTAGTTGGAGCTTGAAGGGATGTCAAAAGATAGCAGGCACGTGAGAGCAGATACTAGTAACCACAAAAGTTATATTAATCATCTAAGCAAACTGAAAACATTACATATCGAGAGCAAGCACATGATCATAAATGTACCAAACTTCACTCAAAAATAAAATTAAAATCCACACCAAATCCAAGATACAACATCTCCATGCATTTGGCTGGGTATTCTATAATAATATTCCCCCACCCAAAAGGCACATTAAGGAAAAAAGAAAAAAGAAAAAAGAGTTAGAAAATTAAAAAATAATAATACAATTACCAAATTGGCAAATGGCAGTAGTTTGGCCCCCCCACAAACTCGCCGTTGCCACCCTTTTTGCACATGCCGTCTGTCCCCCACTTCAACCACAAGCCCAATTCCCTATTCCCAATCAAATAATTAAATTCACAAACCCTTTAGTTGTTTTGATTTTCTCGATCCTGTATATCCCATAGTAATAATAATAATAATGATAATGTACACAATACAAATATTAATTAATTAACGAGTCCAAAACTAAAAAGTAATGTTGTCAGACATTAGATAAACGTCGCTTGCATTTGCATATATCTTCTTATTCATTTTGTTTTTATCGTGCCTTGATTCATTATTCTATGGATCGATCAGTCGGTTCTTCATCAAATTGCCGGCGAGGTGGCGCTGCTGCAAGTAAGGTGCAGGGAAGGTGGCGGTGACAAGTGATGAGGTGGTCGTTGGTTAAGCCGGCGGCTTGCATGAATGAATGAACAACAGTTGGGCCCACGAACCTGAATCCTCTCCTAACCATGTCCTTGCTTATGCTTTCTGATTTTGATGTCTTTACGGGGATTTTGTGTCCGAATTTGTATCCAGTTGAGATGGGTTTGTGGTTAACAAATCCCCATATGTATTTCTCAAACGATCCAAACTCCCTTTTAACCTGTCAAAAATAATTAAATTAAAACAATCAGTATATATAAATATAATGATGGATCCCACATTTATTCATTTAATTATTTCGTTTTGTAATAACTATATTTTATTTTTATTTTTTTAAGTAGTTGGTGTTGCTGTCTGGTTTTGCTGTATCCCATGTGCTTAACAGTCAATGTTGTAGGGTCATAATATATATATACATAACTTTTATATTTATCAGAACAACTTGGATAGTTGGATAGGAAATTTGGTTTAATTTGCCAGCTACTACTTTTCAGTTTTCACGAAATAAGAGGTGAGGACATGAGATAAAATTAAAGATACTATTAATTAATTAAGCTAATTGTACTTAATAATTTTGAAGTTATAAAGAAAGCAAACTTAATTGATTAATTAATTACCTCAAGTATTCGGTGAGAGTTGTCGACGACACCACGAACTCGGCTAATGTCGATGTTATATTCTGTACTTATTGACATCATTTGCTTGTCACTAAAATTGGCCACAGTTTCTGCATCAAAACCTGAAAATGCATTCCTGAAAAAGATATAGAAAATAAAAAAAGCTGTCATTGCATTTGTTCTTTCTTTTACCATTAATTGAAAAAAGGATTTATATATATATACATATATGTTTGGAAATAAATAAATTAATACCCACCTGAAATCTTGTCGTTTTTTCAAGATCGAAGTCCAATCTGAGCCAACTTGAGCACCACTTAAAACTAGCAATTCAAACAACATACTGCATTGAAAAGTAAAGAGCAGAATTAAAGGAAAAAAATTACTCATTTGCAATTTGGAAAAAGTTATTAACAAAGAGAAAAGAAATGGATCAGAGAAGCCATACTTATCATGATGGACTGGAACTCCCCATTCTTCATCATGATAAGCAACGTATATGGGATCTGCAACATATATAAAACAAAGATTAAAATGATTATAATTAGCATGTATATATATATATACACACACACAATATGTTTCATGTAAGTTGTTGAAAGTTCAAAATAATAAATTGAATATATTCAAGAAAAGCACATATATATACCCGAATTGGCGGTGATAAAGCTGCATCTCTTCTCTTCCTGATTAGAAGTAGTTTTTATGGTGATGCTGGTGGTGGGATTATCAACGGGAACAACTTTGATGCTTTCAAACTTGGCAGACTTTGATCTTCCGTAGTGAGCAATCCGCATCTTGCGCTGTGCATGCTGAAGAGCCATTTGTTCTCTCCTCACAGCAGCTATACTTCCCGGAGCCTCAACGATCAAAGAAGAAGAATAAGTCAAAGAAGCCTCAGCAGAAGAAGAAGAAGAAGAAGAAATCCCATAACTTGCAAGACTGGCTTCCTTAAAACTCTTAGACTTCTTCCTCTCCAAACTCTTAATGGTATTACTCCTCGGAGTAACAACTTTTTCAGAACTGGAATTGAGCTCATTCCCTCGCTTAACAGCCTGCGGCCTGGGCGACTTTGAATCGGGAGATTTAGGAGGTGGTCTAGTAGTAGTCAATGAAGGAAGCTTAGGTTTAAAAGTTGGGAGCGATGGTGGGGGAGGAGGAGGAGATGATTTTGGCGATAATTTCTTGAAGGAATTTCGTTTGTCTAGATAATTGATAGGAACACGATTACAAGTAGGCTGAAGAACAGGCCTGCCGTTGATCTTAGAAACGACCGGCGGCGGCGAAACATGACGAATGCCTGTAGTTACTTTGTTATCCTTGGAGGTACACATATTTGTATTTAAGTAACTAAATAGCTAGCTAGCTTGACAGAAGAGGAAATGGAAATGGAAACGAAGAGAGATTAATAATGAAGAGAACTAAGAGACTGGGGGATATATAAAAGGGAAGAGTAAGTGGGGACAAACGAAAGGAAACAGGAACATGGGGGGGTTGGGGTCTGCCATACAAAGTCTTGTGAATGGCATTACTTTTTGCTAACTAAACCACGAGGGGGTGACAATTACACCCTTCTTACTTGTTTCCTACTAATTATCATTATTATTGCACCTATAGAGAGAATAAACTAAATTAATCAAGGAAGTTGATAGAAGGGATATTGATTTGTTTGTTAGGCTTTTCAAATATATATAAATATAAATTTGTAATATTTTTATAAATTAAATTAAATATATAAAGTATCTCGTAATTAATTAATCGAGAATAATAGAAGGTCAATATATAACATTATTATATATATACGATATATAATAAAGCAAGCTAGCGCTCTGAAATATTCTATCATACGGTAGAGCCATACGTATATATCCTAGTAGTTAACCTTGATCTTGATATACGTGAAATATCTTTATACATATGTATTTATAGATATGTATGAGCCCTGGCATGTATGAATGGCTATTGCCATAGGAGTGAACGACGAAGGTGAAGTGGCGGATAAGGAAGCTAGCTAGGTAAGAATGCAAGACCATTGATTTAGATCTCTTCTTTTTAGCTGGAGGGGAATCTCTTGTTTCTCTCTTTACTTTCTATCTCAAACTCAAATGGACTGTTTTGGTGAGAGAGAATCAATAAAGGTAACGTGGGGAATAATATTATTCACTTTTATAAGCCAATTAATAACACTGAAAACCTTTTGAGGTAATTAAGACCGTGTATATAATTAAAATTAATTAAGAACGATATACATTTATATATGTTTTGACGCCTTAATTTAATATTAGAGAGAAGATTACAATGTCCATGAAAGACCTTTTGTGACATTAATTAATTAATTAATATGCTTAATTTCCAGACAAATTTGGTTGCACTAATATGATACCCACTTTGAGTGAATTACTTCCTGCTCAACTACCTTCAATATTATGCATGTTTAGTTAACAAATTAATATTTAACAGAATTAAGTGCATGCATATATAAAATAAAATAATTAAGAGATCGATATATCACAAGTTAACTCGCAATTTCCTGATCATCAATTTGCCATACATCTTTGGCCGCTTGAATTAGTTATATTAATTCGTGATGACTTTATTGTATGTGCTATATATGTATGCAATCATGTGCGAAGTCAGAAAATTAATAAAACTCCCCAAGGGAAGAGATGAGATATGGGGCTGATATTCTTCAGACTTCGAACCCATAAGTGATGATGTCTTTATGGGTTGTGGACCCTTTTCTCATCTCATGATCTCCCTGTTCAGAGAATTTCATTGCTATACATATCTATATATATATATATATATATATATATATATATATATATATATATATATATATCCAGAAATTAATTAATTAAAATATCGCTTGCAAGTGAGAATAACTTCCCTAGTAAGAAATACATATACGCAGATAAATTAAAACTTCACACACATGCATATATGCATGCACCTTTTTTTTGACCTTCAACCACAAGATTGCAGAAGAAGGGAAAAAAAATTACGGTTCATAATTTAGATAAGTTTATTCACCTTTACCTCATATATAATCAGTTAATTACTATATATAATTAATTAATTAGATCTAAATGCATTAGAGTACGTAATGATTATAGATAAGAAGGGGACAGTCAAAGTTGTGTCTCAAGAACACATTGATCGAAAAGAGAGTCAATGGATATCCAACCAATTAATTTTATTTTGTTTTGTCCGATACCAATAAACTACTTTTCCATGAACTGACTATTTTATTAATTATCTAAGCTAGTTTAAATAATGAATTAGAAAGAAAAATAAATAACTATTCGAAAGAAATGAATGATCTAATCGCTCTAAAAAATTCAGTCAGTTGTTTCCTTAAAGTAGCTAGGTTAAGCAAAGGAGGGTACCATGGTCAAGTCCAATATATTTTTGTCTTAATTTGTAAAGGCTTTGGGACAGGAAAAAGTTTGCCAACATTACATGTGGGATAAGTATGATTGAGGAATTTAAGAATCATGAAATTCGATCTCAAGCTTATTAGCTAGTTAGTAACAGGATGATCAAATTAATTAATTAGAAGAAAATAAAAAAAATTAAGAATCGATCTTCATTACTAGTAATAAACCTAGCTAGCTAAGACAGAATTAATTAATTAAGCAGAAGCTAAAAATATCTATCTAGCACACATGGCATGCATATACAAAAGTTTACAGCTCATACAATTAATGCATTTTGAATTCATGTCATTATTATTCCACACACACACACATATATGTATATATATATGATAATATCGTGTTTTGCGCATTCATGATCATAAAGCTATAGTGGTCTCAAAAGACAACAAAAATTGGTGAAAAAGCAGTCATCAGTTGATATTTATACACACATCATCATCTTCATTATAGAATTTTGAATTCATTGTTGGTAAATTATTGAAAACGATAATATTAATTAGAATTCTAAACAAGTAAATATATAGAGGTATTGCATTATTATTCTAAAATATTAATTGATAAAAAAATCCCATTAATTTGCATCAATCAAGCATATATTATTATAACTTGACAAAAATACATTTATATTTTAATATATAAAATTTTTATTAAACAAATTTAAAATTGATTGATTATAAGATATTAAAGATATTGATCCAGTTTATGATTCTTACCATATGTTTATTATATGTATGCTATCACAACTAAATCGAACCCTCTTTTATTATTTTTTTAAGAAAAGAAAAGCTTGTTGAGATGCATACAAAAATCTAATCACACAAAAATTGGAGAAAGATGTTCCTCCAATTAATCGATATTCATTATTTCCTTATTGAAAAAAGTAGTGTGTGTATGTATATATATATAGATATATATCATATGGGGTCTATAAAAAAGTGGTCCTTTACCTTTAGTATAGAAAAGCATACAAGCCACATGGAAAAAGGTTGCCAACATTGCATGTGGAAGCTACCACTGTTACTGTGCAAAGTGATAGATAAAAGAATTTAAATCCATCCCAGCCTTACGCTATGGCTAGCCCACCCCCCGCGAACACAATATTGAATGTTAACGAATTGGATGCACGGGAATGACATCTCATCACTTTCTCTGAATTATCTCCTCTCCTCCACTGCAAGACCACGTTAGTCGTTTTTTCTAATTCCATTTTATATCTATACATCGTGGTAGAAGTTAATTAATAGAGAAATGGAGATGCATGATCGTGATCATGATCAATCACCGTCCATCACATGATTATTCTATGCCGTGATGTGATTTATTCCCACATTCGTTTAACTTAATTTTAACTTTTATCTATTTTGGTAAGTTTTGGAATTTTTTCATTTCGTTAACATTATTAATTATATATCATTGATTCTTTGATATATTATTCTTATGACTCTAGAGACAACCCATGTGATAGAAACCGACTTTTAATTTATGCATAGTTTTAAGCAATTATTAGCAGCAATGCTCGGACAATATTATGCCACTATTGTTATTATTATTCTAAAAATTAAATTAATTCGTATACAATGTCATATAACTTGTTTGTATCTTTCTTATACACATATATTGTATTTTGCTTTCTATTATTTTTCCTTCAATTTAACTAATTAATTGGTGTTGTCTTTACATTAATTCAATATTAACATCGATTGTGTTGAATTTTGTAGTTTAAAAAATATATTAAAACTTGAGTAATAATATTTAAATTTTACAAATAATAACCAAAAAAATATATAAAATATCTAATTTAACGCTGAGGGTTTCTAGCCTGAAAATTTTAACATTTTTTTAAATTATTAAACCTTTAAATTTAATTACGAAGAAAAGATAATATGGTTAATTCAATTGCTATTGGATCGTATATGTATATATATATAGTGGTCCTTGCAAATAAATACATACATTTTTACAAGAAAAAAACATATATTTTGTTATCGGAGTGCAATCAATATATATCTTCGAATATGCATATATAAATGAAGCTAATAAATTCAATATTTTTTTTCCCAAAAATTAAAGAAGAATATTGGTGTACATTGGATTTATTCTATTCACCGTCACTATCATGATCGATGAAGCATTTCTTTTCTTGGGCGTGAAAAATTAATAATTATCAGAAAAGGAATATGAGAACATTTGCTGACATATATATATATATATACACATGCACTTTCGAAGAACTTCATCAATCTTCGTCCGTGTTAGAATATATATAATATGAGTATTTATATAATTATTAAAATGGCACGAAATATTGATAGAGACATAATTACATTATTGTACGAACAAATAAATATATAGATCATAATAATCTTTACTTGTCTTACATCGGGAACTACTAGTCTAGTGGGCATATATGAACCCCATAATTAAGAAAAAGTATATATATCTTATATCTTGCTCGCTAGCTTTCTTTTGTTTCACACGAGCATTACAATATTACATGACACATCTAAAAGAAAAAAAAAAAGTACAATTAATTCCATTCGTACACGTAATTGTATAATCACAAACTATACATCTATATATACACGCACACACGTATTGATGATATATCATTGACAAAATTTATTATTTTTGGCATTTATTCACACTATAATTTTCATATATAGTTTTTGTTTCCTTGTAAGTGTATCTTCTAAAAGTTAGTTTAAATGGAATAGAGCTTGTACTTTGATTTGAAAATATATTAGTAGTCAATAAATAAATGAATATATATATATATATATATATATACATATTATGTAATTAGAATTAAATTATTGTAAACATTGTTGGTGATGCAACTGGCAGCTAGGAATAAGACATACGTCCCTAGTTGTAATGAATGCATCACGATTGAAGGAAGGATAAGGTTTAATGTTATCCATATGTTCTTATTTTTCTAGCAATATCAATTATTATCATACCTCTATGCTTGGACATAATTCAGTTTCAATATTTTAGAAGTGTTTATTTTCTAAGTAATTTAACATTGAAATTTAGTAATTATACTTTAATAAAATTTTAATTTAATGCTTGAATTTGAAATTTGGATAAATTTATTACCTTCTCTCTTCGATCAGCTACTTGTCTTCATCTTCTTCTTCTTCTCACCGGAGATGGACTCCATCTTTGGTGAGATTCATTTATTTCTTTTTCATTAATACAAGCAGTCTTTTATCTAAATATAGATTTATGGTGATATATCTCTATCTAATAAATTATATTTACTTAATAATAGATTATCTTCACTCAGATCTAGATCTGTGATGGTTTATAATGTTGTAGAAGTTTATTCTTTGAGATTTGTAGGTTGTATAAGTTTTATAGATCAATTTAATGATATTAAATCTCAGATCTAGGAGTTTCTCTTCTGCAACAAATATGTTATAGGAGATTTGTTACAACACCAATTAGAGAGATAAACTACAAGGAAGAGGAGTAAAAGAAAGGAGTTGTGGAGAACTTCTCAAGAAAACTCTAGTTTAAAGTTCATGTTATGTAATTCCCGGTTTATTATCTTGTTAAAATTATCAAAAAACGTCAAATACAAAAATGTTATTTTATTTTTTTCTTGTTTTATAAAGGTTTTAAAATCTACTGGTTGTTTGTTGTAATTAATCTTTGTAACATATTTGCTAATATGGGTTTAAATCTGCTTGATATATTATTTTCTATTATGGAATGAAGATTATGTTGTTGTTTCAAAAAAAAAAATTGGATAAATTTTTTAAATCTAATTATAATAAACTAAAATTATCTGTATAAAATTTATTTATTTCTTACACATTATATTATATTTATTTTAATTATTTATAAGTATATAATAAATAAAATTATTAATTTTTAAATATTCATATGCATACTTAATAAATAAAAAAACAAAACATAGTGAAGAGATGAATTTGTTTCCTCGGCAGAGAAATAATTAGTAGCACATGACAGCATTTGCGTTTTATGGATGTCTCGGTACGAAATATGGAGTAGGCATGTAGCAATAGCATGGCACCCATTAACTAGAAAATTGAATTTAGTAAAAAGAACCTCTTTTTTCTTCAGGTTTGTTCTACAATCTTCCAAATTATATATAATTATAATAGTAACTTTAAAATTACTTTTACATGCTAATTACCTATATATATTATCGATGACCATTTAATTCCAGAGGCTCCGAGAGACTTCTCCAATAAGTAATCTACGAAATTAGAAGGCATTGAAAATAGACTACACAAAATCCCTTCAACATTAATGCTTGCACTTCTAGATATATATCCACTTTGCAGTTCCAGAAGTTTCATCCATCATCCTATATATATATATATAAATTAAGCACATAACATAACGTATTAAACGCCTAGTGAGCTAACAATACAACACCTTCCTTTCTCTTCCCTTCTTAATTCAAAATTTAACAACAACGAATAATAAAAATGTCTCTCCTACGAAGCTTATTATTATTTCATCCTTTAGGAAGTACTTTTCGTTCTGAAAACATGGAGGCCCAAATGGACTGGAAGGAAACTCCGACTGCACACATATTCGAGATTGATCTTCCGGGGCTTACAAAAGAGGATGTGAAAGTTGAAGTTCATCGAGACAAGATTCTACACATAAGTACTGCAGATCGGAGGAAATTAGAGGAGGCCGATGAAGAGAAATTAGGGCACAAGTGGCACTGCAGGGAGAGGAAGCAGGGCAGTTTCCTGAGGCAGTTTCGGTTGCCTGAAAATGCTAAAGTTGATGAGATTGAGGCATCAATGCGTGATGGAGTACTTACTGTGACTGTGCCTCTTCTTAGAGAATATGGAATCAAGGAGAAAACGAATCAGAAATACTCAGTTGAGATTTCTGGACATGATGATGATGATGATCATCATCATGTTCCTAAAGGACTTGCTCGTTTTGTATGCTGCAAAGCTTGAACAGTTTAATTTAATTTAATTTAATTTCCGAGTACGTGCATGCGTGAATTAATAATTTACTAAGTTTGTCTTTTGATTTTCTGTATTATTTTCAGTCTGTTAGATTTTATTTTTTATTGATTTTTAATACGGTTGTTATTATCAAAGGCTATTGTAACTTCGTTCGCGTAGTGGGAATCAGTCAATCGTACTGCATCTCTTGGGATTAATTGGATATTGACTCGAGTGATGCACAATAGACATTGTTCTGAGCCTACTGGGTTGGTAGAGCTTGCAGTTTTGGTATTTTGGGCTATAGATTTAAGCCCGCGAGTCCAATTGGAAGTTGGCCCAAATCAATATTTCTGAGCACAATCTCATTAAAATTCAGCAACCTAGGCATCAGAAGAATCAGAGCATGCTCACAATCTCATTAGATAATAATAATGATAATTAACATATCTGATTAAGATTAATAAATAAAAACCAAAATTAATTAAGTCTGTCAGATGTTTGATTATATATATACAATCAGATGCATATGGTTTAGCTGGTTAGCTACATTTCTTTCTTCTCCATTACACTTAAACAGTAATTGTAATTTTAATTCTAGTTTACGTGTTTGCAATTTGCAGGATCATAGATGAAGTTAAAGCAGTTAAGTAAAGGTGGACAAAATTAAGGGTGAGTATAAAATTCGGTCCGAATCAAATTAGAACAGAATTAGATTGAAATTGAAGAATTCAGTTTAGTATTTTACGTATATCGGTTTAGTTACGATTTTTAAATATAAAATTTAAAATTTTTTGTCCGGTTTCATATTTGGTTAAAAAATTGAATCGAATTAAATTTATTTTTTTTAATTTTTTTATAAAATAATATTATTTCAAAAAAACGATATCATTTTATTTCTAAAAATCTTTAAAAAATTAATAATTTAATTTAAAAATTAAATTGACTCGAAAATTAAACCATTCAATTTAATTTAATTTTAGTTTCTTCTTATATTTGATTCGATCTAAATTTAAAATTTAGAAATTCGAATTTTTGGGTTTTAATTTGAGTTTTCAAAAATTCGAATTGGACCGGACTGTGTCTTGTCTATTCCTAGACAAAATCACTTAGGCTAACTCAAGTGGCCATGAGAAATTCTGACTTTGATTCTTATCATTGTAAATGGCAAGGATTTATTTCTCATCAAGTGTGGGTCCATTCACTTAAAAAATAAGACCAACCATATTACGAGTGTGAGTAGTTTTTTTTTCCGTAAAGGCAAATATCTCCCGAAATTAGGTGTCAATATTCAGGACGGTGCTAAATTCGATTTAATTAAGATTCCTAACTCTCTGGTAGATTTTTAATATAATATTAATAAATTATATATATAATATGTAATATTCTAAAAAAAATGGTAGAGGTGGACAAAGATATTATTTTTGATTAATTCTTTTGAGTACAAAATCTCTCTCTCTCTCTCTCTCTCTATATATATATATATATATATATATATTTACAATGACAATAAAATAATATAAAAAAATAGAACGTTTAATATGAACTCTTAACTCTTATCTATCAATTCACAATAATTAATAATATATTTTTTAATATCTTTAACACTCCTTTTCGCTTTAAATTCAAATTAACAAAACAAACTTGAATTTATATCTAAAAATAAGTTTAACTCATTTAAAAAAATACGAAACTCTTTAAAAAAAAAGCAAAATAAAATTTAGATTATTAAAAGAGTTAAATATAGATTGAGATTCTCGAAGGAGTAAGGAATTAAATTGAACATTTTAAAGGAGTGAGGAAACATATTAAATTTTCAAAGAAGTAGCATAAAATTGGATTAAGACTTTCAAAGGAATGAAAAATTGGATTTAAACTCTCAAAAGAATATAAATTGGATTAAAAAATAAAGTTTTTCGAAAGAGCCAGACAAATCAAGGACTCTTGAAAATAGTCGGATCATTTGGGGAGTAAGAGAGGTCAAATTAAATAAGAGAGATAATGCTGAAGACAATTACTTAGTAAGGATGATGATGAGTCGGGTTCGGGTCGAGGATCTTAATTCCTGACCCCAACCACGAATGGCCCAAAAGATCCTCATCCCCAATCCATTCCAGGTCGAACCAAATTAGGAATAGGTAAGAGATATCCTCGATTTGGGTCGGGAGATCTCCCTTGGTGTTAACCTTAATTTGACCAAAAAAATTAAGAAAAACATTTGCATTTTGAAGAATCAAAGTTAGGACTTCAAAGACAATCATTCTAGCTCTTAAACACTGAACCACATATGTTTATTTACTAAATTTAAAATAAAAAATATTATACTTAATTTTATCGCTATCTCTTAATTAATTATTTTCTTAGCCTTATATAGTTATATTACATGCTTTAATTTTCAACATTTATAAATTTAATTTTTATGGATTTTTTATTATTATTTAAGATTAAGTTAATGATTTAAATTATATATAGGTAATTTTTAATGTTGTATTTGCTTGATGCAATGATACTTCGTCAAACACCACATTATGCGAGATAACAACATTCTTTGTTTTTAGATCCGTACATCTTTAACTTTTTCTATGAGTATCATAACTAACAAAAATACAACGCCTTGCCCTTGAATCAAGTTTAGTTCGTTTGTTTTTTGATACATAAACATAACAAACTGAACCAAAAACTTGAAAATAACTTACATTAGGTTTGTGATTATATAAGGTTTTAAAAGGAGATGATTATGATCCTGGCCATAGAGGTAAACGATTTATGACGTGACAAGCAGATTGAATAGCTGCTGCTATAATTCTCTATAAAGATTCTTTGCATGCAATCATGACAAGCACATAGTTGTAAGATGTGCCAACTTGCACTCAACCACTCCATTTTGTTGTGGGGTTTCTAGACAAGTCATTTGACGTTGAATCCCATGTTCTCTATAATATTCAAGGAATTGATCAGATGTGTATTCCCCTTCATTATATGTATGTGGACACTTTACTGGCAACCCAAATTCTTTCTCTATATATTGCTTGAATTGAAAAAATTTAGAGAGAGCTTCATTTTTATGTTCCAGAAAATATACCCAGTTGAATTGAGAAAAATCGTCCATAACAACCATCACATAAAGAAGACTAGTGTAGTTAGATGTTCTTATTGGCCCTATAAGATCATAATGAATCAGCTAAAGTAGAGCAGAGGCTCTATTATTCGAATTTGAAAAAATGAGACAATGAGATTTTCCATATTGACATTCAAGACACACCACATCATGATAAATTTTCTTAAAAAAAAGAACTCTATCAAGAAGTTTCTTTGTAGAGATTTTCTGTAATAATTGGCGACCAACACGACCTAACCAAGTATGCCAAAGTGTTTTACTTGCATTATAGCCCGTCTTCTCAATATACGCATCACTAATAGATAAAACATATAATGATTTTTTCCTCTTCCCAATAAATAAAACATCAGTTGCAATGTGCTTTATATTAGAAAGAATCTATACATCATTAAGACTACATAGAACATACCTTCCAAAATCGGTTATTTAAAACACTGAGGTGAGATTTTTCTTTAAGCCTGGAACATGATAGACATTTTTTAAAGAAACTCTTTCATCATTTGAAAAACCTGCCTTGACATTGAAATATCATTCTTTCATTACAAGATGTAATGAATTATTAGCTGTAACAATGGCTCTTTTCCCACTATGTGGATGAACATTAGAAAGTAATGAAGCATTTCCAGTTGCATGATGAGAGCAACCATAATCAATAATTCATTCTTTACTGTAATCTATAGAAATATTGGCTTCTTTTTATGTGTTGGTCTGATGCACAATAGAAGTTATTGTAACCGATTGATCAATAGCTTTAATGGAAAGGCAATGCTCCTATTTAGGTTGTTCAGGCTCATTATTTTCATGTGCTATATTGGCTTTTACTTCTGCAAGATTGACCCAACAATTTGATTTAATATGACCTAGTTTTTTGCATTGATTACACACAATTCACACATGACAATCACGCTTTATGTGTCCAGGTTTTCCGTATCCATAACAACTCTTTGACTTTCCTTTAGACCGGCCCTCATTTTTGAACTATTTATCGTCACTTGAAGAATGCTCGGAGAAGTTCTTTTTTCCACGGTCCTTTGCATAAAGAACACCTTTCACTTGAGAGAGAAATTGCTCGTTATCACCAATCATTTGTTTCACAAGAGCTTCTTGATTAGAAAGCAAGTTTTCCAAGTCAATAATTGAAGGTTGAATTGGCCATCCTTGAACTGAAGAGATAAACGGTTTAAACTCTTTCCGTAGTCCACGAATAAGATTACAACTTAGATGTGCATCGGTTATAGGCTCCTCTATATCCAATTATGAAAGTCTTGCACACAAAGTTTTAATTGTAAAAAAAAAATATTTTGATGAAAGATTTTCTTAAGTGATCCCAGCAAACTCATTCTCCAAATATTGCAACCGCTTTCTTTTAGGTAAATAGTCGTTCAAGTTTCTCTCACACTCGTTTTGGCAATGTTGTATCACGAGCATGCTTAATGTATTTTTTGTTGATAGAAGTTCGCAAAGTAAACATAGCTTTGCCACACTTGATTTTCCACTTCCATCGCAACTCAGAATTTTGAGGTGTATCCTTTGGAATTACAGCTTCATTACCAGTGATAAGCTCCCACAAGTCTTGTCCTTGTAGATAACCTTCCATGCATAGCTTTCGGTAACCATAATTGTTACTAACAAATTTTTTTCACAGAGGCGTAAGAAGTACCACTTGCACCATTCATCTTCACAGAGTAATAAAATCAAACACTTGGTAGGTAACCTTACTCTGATAGCATGAAACAAATCTGTGTGACAGAAAAAACCAGACAAGAAAATAAATTTCTATTACCTACAAAAATAAACAAACTTTATTGAAGTTGAAAATAAATATGATATGCTAACAATTATTATTTATATTAAAAGAAATTCTTAAAAAATTCTCAACTAAAAGAGAATGCAACACCAACGTGATCCCACACTTATTCAACAAATAAACCACAAACATTTGAATAACTATCTCCTAAATAAGCTGAATACTAAAATAAGTTTTGATTTATTCAGCATTTTCTAGAACTAATAAAGTAAGTTTCACTAATTTGTAACAAATGACAGATTGAAAAAATATTGCCGGAGATAGGAAAAAGAGAGCTGATGGTCGGACTAGTTGCTGATAGTGATGCTGGAAGTGAAGTCAGATTGGCTGGAGGATGAACTGATGTGGAAAATAGGGCAGAAGAAATGCAACAAAATTGAAGGAAAATTAGAATACAAGGAACAAAACCGTGCACGCGTCGGAGGGAAATAGCATAGTGGAACTCAGGAACAGTAACCGAACTCTGATATCATGTTAAAATTCGTAGAAAAAAAATAATTATATTGATTGTTTTGAGTAGAAGATGTGCTTATATAATCTATGTAAGCTTACGATGACAATAAAATAAAATAATATAAAACATATAAACTCCCCACTATCAACCCACAACAACTAATAACATAGTATTATTATACTTAACGTGTTAAATGCTTTTACAATATTATCTTATCAACGTGGTGGATCATGAATCATGTCCAATATAACTAGCACGAATGATTCCTTCATATATGAGAAATTTACAATTTGATTATAGTCGCCATTTGAATTCTTTCATCGTCATTAATTAATTATTGCCCCATATTTATTCCTTTAATAATTTATTTTTTAAAAAATATTAATTTGCATAAAAAAATCCAATGGCTTTATAGTTGAACAAATTAATTATGAAAAGAATAATAGGTTAAAACATCTCCATTAGTTTGTTATTGAGAATATCAAATGATATAATAACTTAATTAAAACTTTTAAAAATTATGTATGTAACAAAAGTAGACATATAAGAACAAAGAAAAAATTATATTTTTAGACAAAGGCTAGTAGTAATTAGAGTAATTTTACTATTTTTCAAGTGCAGTTTATTAATTAATTAATCAAACATTATTGGATCACTTGCCAGATATTTGTCTAATTATTAATTATACATGATTCACATTTAATATTTATTTATATTTTTGTTATAATTCGAGCAGATTATTCGTTATTTATTTATTCTATAAAAATGAAATGTTTCCGCTGTTCGTCACGCACCGAAGGACGCAACTTTTGACATCGTTTATTTGTCGGAGTATTTTTCACATACCTCTCCTGAGGTTTGCTAAAACCACACATGGATAGAAAATATTGCTTAATTAACAGATACCACCCTTCTGACTTACCGTAAAGTATCTTTTCAGTCTATTATCTTTACTTTTTGGGTGGAAAACCCATTTTATCCTCAATCAAATTCAACAAAAAAGCTACAACTAATATCAGACTGTCACAAGAGGATTTTTTAAGTTAAAATCAACGTTATATATTATTAGAATAAAGAGAATACAAGAGCAATCCTTAGAAACGATAGAAATGCAATTCGAAACAGCAGAAAGCTGCAGAATTTTTTGTTACAAAATAACAACCTCCCAGTAGCGAATAAGTTACTGTTTACTATGCTATTAGAACAGAAAAAACATCAACAACCTAAAAAACAACAGCAAACCAAGCCTTCCCAGCAACAGCTATGAAAGTAGCAGAACCAACAGAAAGTGCATAGTCAGTAAGCAAAAAGAGACAGTAGGCTAAAAATTTAATAACAAAAAATAACTGTTGCTTTCTTTACTATAAAACAGAAAAAAAGGCAGCAAGCAGCAACTAAACCTAAAAAACAAATGAAATCCTGGCAGTAGCAGCAATCAAAACCCCAAAAAACAGCAAGATGAACCAAGATATTGTTTTCCTTAAAGAATAACCCATAGGCAAATAAGAAACCGTATGCGAAGAACAAGCAGGTAGTAGCCAAAACCGAACATCAAACAAACAACAATATCAGGATCAGCACCAACTGCGACAAGGCAATAAGGTAACAACTTATAAACATAAAAACAGCAAGCCACCATGAACTAATTCATCAGCATCAAGCATATACCAGCAAAGAACAAGCTCACAGTAGGCTAAACTAGCAACTAACATTGCAAGAAAAACACAATAACAACTTATACAGGGCAGCCACAAAATAATAGAAAATCAACAGAAGCTGAAACTTAATTCCACATAAACAATCAACTAATTTGATCGAAGATAATCAATGGATGAGAAACCAACAACCAGCAGCAATGCTTACTTTCATCATAAGGGTAATGCTTTACTTAGCTGCAATAGAATCCTTAAAACTAATGTTCCACCCAAGATTTAGTTTATAATGTAGCATGAAAGCCAAGAGCTACAGTAGAGCAAGTCACAAGATAACTTTGAAGCTTGCAACAGAAAAAAAAAATGCTAAAATATCACACTATTGATGAGGTTGAAAATTATTTCCTCAGACCTTGGTTGACCAATCAAAAAGGTTTTATATGCACTGAACATAAATTTCATTGAATTTCTTGCAGTTTACAACCTTGCTAACCTAATTTCCATTTAGGCTGTCATGTTTAAAGGACAAACGAAGATTTTGAAAGGAAAACAAATAAATAGAATGACAATACACAAGAAATGATGTAAACTATTCTTTGATGGCTCATTTCTCTCATCTTCTGTTCTTCTTCATCTTTCATCTTTTTCTTCTTTTCTTGGCTCAAGGAGAAATGTGGATCTTTCTTGGAAACTTACGACATATCAGCTTGCCCTTTCTCTACTCAAACACATCTTGGTTGCAGATTCTACGAGTTTGATGATTGCCACAAGCTAATTCAAAAGATTCAACTGGAAAAGGATGGTCTATTGTATAAGATTACAAGCATCTCTCAGGATAATACTATTACAATTTCTTATTTAGTATTCCAAAATCACTTAAATAGTCGCAACAGTTAATTGTTCAGAAATTTGACCCTTCCCAGCGCTCTTTTAATCTCTTTTGAAATCCTATCGGATTTAATCTTGTTCAAATACCCCTTTACCCTTGACAGTAGTATTTCTACGAATTTCAATTTATCCTCTGATGACTTCATTATCTTTTATCATGATTCGAATAAGAGTTTTTCCAGTCTTTCACCTCAACATTCATTCATTCAATTAGCTTACAATAAATATGCCTACACCAAGTATCATACTACAACACCCAAATAAAAAAACCCCCAAAATAAAACGAGGGTTTTTGTTCGATTAAGGCTAATAATATGAAATTAGCAAACAATAAGGTTCATTATCAACAAATCACAAACAACCAAGGTTGATTTGAAGCTTAAAACAATCATAAAGGGTGGAATCGTAGCTCATTGAAGTCGAATACAACGTTCTTTCTTATTCGACAAACCCAAATCCTCCTTCTCAAGCTTCATTTTCTTCTTAGTTGTGTTTTAGAGCAAAAACCTAACTACTATCAGTTGCATTGGCGCTAAAATTGTCCTCCACATCTTATGTATCACCATCTCTGTTACTATCGATATATTTTTTTAGTAAGAGAGTTGAAAATGTAAAAAGGACGAAGAAAATTGAAGGTAGAATGTTGCGTCACCTTTGTCTCCATTGAAATATTATTGTTGCCCTTACAGTTAACGAAAAAGGGATTTTCTGTTAAGTCAGAGGGGAAGTCTCTATGAATTAATCAATACTTTCTATCTGTGTGTGGTTTTGACAAACCTCAGGGGAAGTATATGAAAATACCCCTTTATTTATTTATTAAAAACCTCACCTTTTCAGCGACCTGTCTCATCTTCAAAGTGATCAAACTTATCACCGATCAAGAAAAAGAAATACAATTGCCGAGATCCGAAAGAATAGAAGCCCTTTTCAGAGAACCATCTAATTCATATTCTTGTTGATAAAATTCATCAAAAAGATGTCGAAGAAAGCACTGTTAATTGGAATCAACTACCCAGGAACCAAGGCAGAGTTAAAAGGCTGCATTAACGACGTGAAAAGGATGTATGCATGTCTCGTGGATCGCTACGGATTCTCCGAGGATGACATAACGGTGTTGGTTGATACAGATGATTCGTACACTCAACCAACTGGGAGAAATATTCGGATGGCTTTGAATAATCTGGTGCGATCAGCGGAGCCAGGGGATTTTTTGTTTGTGCACTACAGTGGTCATGGAACTAGGCTGCCTGCTGAGACTGGAGAGGATGATGACACTGGTTACGATGAATGCATTGTCCCCTCTGATATGAATCTTATTACTGGTTAGTTGCTGATCATTTCTTATTTCTTTCTTTTTTATTATTGATATGATCATTGTTGGAATTGATATAGATCTTTCTTTTGGTAGATTTTGTTTGGGAAATGGCTTTTGGACTATTTATTAGTGCCATTTTACTTAGATTTGTTTGAACTCATGTTTAGAAATGATGTAGATATCAGTTCGAGATTTAGTTGTAAATTTCAACAAAAGATAAGTGACTCGCATTTAGCAATTCTAGGATTAAGATGTAGTTTTTAACTGATTTTGGGACAAATCAGGATGCTTGTTTACGATCCATCTTGTTTTCTGAGTGGAAATTTGGTGCTAGAGTTTAGGGGGAAAGAGAATTTAGGGTTTTACATAATTCTGCTAGTATGCTATTGCTATTCCATGCTCTTTTTCTTTCTCAAAGCTTGAGCTACAGATTTAGAGTCTGTTTGGGATGGAATCCTTGGAATGTCATATAAGTGGAAAAATGAAAACTATTGTACTTTCATAGTTAAGTAGAAGCACAACACCACCAAAAATACCTGTGATAATGTTTGTGAATCTGTTATGCTGACAATTCAATACCTGTGATAATGTTTGTGAATCTGTTATGCTGACAATTCAAAGTTCACTGTTTTGGGTCCTTTGTTTTTAACTACCATGTGCTACCTTAAAATGATGGAGATTTGTTTGATACTTTTACATTTTGTCATTAACCATCTTAGGCTATACATAAGGTTTATGTAGACTATAAATTCTACAGTTTTGATGATTCAGATATTAGATTCTGACTAGAAAAGTGGAGCACTTTGTGAACAGATGATGATTTCAGGGAGTTTGTGGACCAAGTTCCTCGAGGTTGTCGGATAACAATTGTATCCGATTCTTGCCACAGCGGTGGTCTTATTGATGAGGCTAAGGAGCAAATTGGGGAGAGCACAAGGCGTGAAAACGAAGAGAAAGAATCTGGTTCTCATTTTGGCTTCAAAACCTTCTTCAACAAGACTGTGGATGTTGCTGAATCCCGTGGAGTTCACATTCCTTCTGGACTGCGCCATCACCTTCATGGACGCGACGAAGATGATGAAGATAGAGAAGCTGAAGCGGAATATGGTGAGAATGGGTATGTGAAGAATAAATCCCTACCCCTCTCAACACTTATTGAAATACTTAAGCAGAAAACAGGTAAAGATGACATTGATGTTGGGAACCTGAGGCCAACCCTTTTTGATATGTTTGGGGAAGATTCAAGCCCAAAAGTGAAGAAGTTCATGAATGTCCTTCTCAGCAAACTTAAACAACATGATGAAAGTGGGGGTGGTGGATTCTTGGGCATGGTTGGGAGTCTTGCCCAAGAATTTCTGAAACATAAGCTGGAAGAGAGCGATGAGGGGTATGTGAAACCTGCACTGGAGACTGAAGTGGGCAGTAAGAAAGAGGTTTATGCCGGATCTGGCAACCGCTCACTTCCAGATACTGGGATTCTGATCAGTGGCTGTCAGACTGACCAAACTTCTGCCGATGCCAGCCCTTCTGGAAAATCTAGTGAAGCTTATGGAGCTCTCAGCAATGCTATTCAGATGATTATTGCTCAAGCAGATGGTGATATTACTAACCACGAGCTTGTGGTGAAGGCCAGGGAGATGTTAAAGAGGCAGGGTTTCGCTCAGCGCCCTGGTCTTTACTGCTGTGATGGTCACGTTCATGAGTCGTTTGTGTGCTAATCTGGATCTAATCACTTTTATGAAAGAGGTGAACAAATAATTTGACAGTGTGCTGAATTGCATGTTATGAGTGGAGCTTGTTATGCTCATGGTTTGGGTTTCATGGATGATAGCTTTCCTGTTTAAACTAAACCATAAGATCTCGTGTTTCGTTCTCAACAATGTCTTCTGTCTTTTATTGAGTGGTAAAGCTATTTCTGTTTTTAAAATGTATGCTAGAACATCCGTGAGGCAAGGAAAAGGAAAAATCTAAACATGGACCAAAAAGATTTATATTTCAGCTATAACTCTTAATGAGAGTTTGTCGCAGATCGATACAAAAGATAGTTCGAGTAGAACTATAACTCTTAATGAGAGTTTGTCGCAGATCGATACAAAAGATAGTTCGAGTAGAACTATAACTCATACAAGCCTATTAACCTATTATTTTTCGTTGGCCTTCCATGACTGTGTTAGTAATTTACAAAATTATATGCCAAAAAATGGAGCACGATCCAAAGAAAAAAAAGAAAAAAGAAATCAATATGAATGATACTGCACAATTTCTTTCTATGATGCGCAGAATTAAGTTTCTTCGTCCTCGGTATAAGGCCTGTCCTGGTTTCTTAATGTTCCAGCAGTTCCATAGTGAATAATACATTAGTCAACAATCCCACCAAGAACCAAAGCTGCATCTCAATCATCAATATCTTGAACCCATGCCAAATCTGCAACCAAGGTGATCAAGTTACACAGGTTTTTAATCATGGTGAAATTTTACATCAGATTTTAGGATAGCGTGTGCATGTGCATTGTGTGTACATGTATGTGAGAGAGAGAGAGAGATGGGGGGTGAGAGACCTTGTAGTACTGTTTCAACTGCTGCATTCGGGACTAAAAGCCCAACAATTCGTTTATTATCTGTGGTTGTTACTAGACGGACGACCCGGAGACGCTTATGGCTTTGTCGAGCCTGTACAGTTCGGTTGAGGTTACAATAACATTGATATGAGTTTACTTCACATAAAAATAAGGACTGTGTCTCATCCCAATCAAACTAATTCTTCCCGTTTCGAAGGATAGTGAATTTTGTGTCTTAAAAAGTAACAGTCAGTTGCAATATGTGTCCACCCTTGCAGGCAGTAAGAAATCAAAATTACGTTTAGTAGAACAATGTCATGTTGTAAGAATATAATCATATTTTGCAGTCAAGATGGTAAAAGAGGGGAAATCCCAATTAACAAACAATTTTGTCATGCAATTAACAGAATCAAGAAAAAATTACTAGAGCAGATGAGTGGCCATGTTACCTGCTTAGAAAGGGCCTTCTCAATGGTGCCCCAAACAGGAAGAATAAGGCCACCCAAAACATTAACTTCTTGTATTCTTCTGCCAACTGTGCAGAAGTTGCCAAGCTTGCAGTTGGGACCATGCATACACTGCAGGAAAAGGTAACAGTAAGACATGGGAAAAAAATTAATGTTGAATCAGCAAACTAGTTAAAAAAATATAATAAACCCTTCATTCTCATGCACTAATGAATAACTGTAGAAACAAACACTGACAATGAGATAAAGAGGAATATTAACAAATATATAAATTGAGAACAAAAAGGAAAAACAGATACCTTACGACAAGTTTGAACATTTTTACCATGAAAAAGCATTAACTATAACCAATTATAATAATAGACAATGGAAAAGAGAATAAACCTCAGAAAATTATGCATTCCCATCATGTTATACCAAAAATGAATACAACTTAATATGAAAAGGAACTTTTTGATCTAGCAGTGATATACTTTTGCATAAGAAGGCTCATGCAATATAATTATGTTCTCATTAGCCCACTTGGTTATATCTCTATCTTAACAAATATTTGTACCAAAAGAGACTAACCACCTAAAGATATGGCCAATACCATGGTAAATATGTTCTTGTTGTGAACATATACCTGTTTAGAAGAAACTTCATATTCGTCTTCCCAACCAGAACGAGCCTTCTCTAATGATGACAGTTTTCTGTATTTGTTTTTCAATTCTGACAGGGGCATTTCCCTGGAGATAGAAAAACTCAGACGCAAAAATTTTAACAGAGTTTAACTACAAAGGTTGAAGAGGCTGGAGATTATTAGGTTTCATACCTTACTGACTCTCCAACAGCAGGACGAACAATTTTAAACATTCCAGACGCTGCAGCACTGGAACATAATTTAGTACAAAAACAATGAAAGAAGTCAGTCAGAAAAAATACGCATGCAATAATCTAACATACACAAACAATGAAAAAAATCCCCCCAGATGTATTAAACTATAAAGAAAATGATACTTGTAGAGAAATATCTAACTCCATTCACGTATACACAATTTGCATTCATCCTCTTCATCCTGATGATATCAAACATCTAGATATCTACTCAAAATTAATTTTTCACAACTCTCAAATAATACCCATTTTCATAACCCACTGGGTCAACCCAAGTTGGTTCTCTTACATTTCTTACTCTCGTAAATGCATCAAGCTTTTTATTGAGATCATTTTAAGATCAAGAAATTAAATATATTGATATCAAAAATGATGTTTAACAAAAGAAGATGATAAACTTTCAAGTCGGAATTGTTTTTCTTTTTTTGTTAATAAGCAAGAAAATATTGACACCACAAGTTACAAAAAGGTGGAAAAGCAGTCCACGAAAAGCCTAAATACAAATGAAAGCATAAATAAAAAGATTCAGGGAGATGTAACAAAAAGATACCTCTCAAATGCTAAAATGAAATGTCTCCTTCCCAACCATTCCCTCTTAGATTCATAGAATCCATCATTAGGTGAACCAAACCCATCCTTCTGCTTCTCATCAAGCATGGTACTTGCAGACTAAAGCATGAATAAATTACAAATTTGTGCAGCTACATAATAAGATCCAGTCAAATAAAGGGGAAAAAGGGGTACCTCCCAAGTGATTCCACGATCCAGAGTGAAAGTAAAAAGCATAGTTGACGCCCCAGACATGTTATCAACATGAACAGTCTGACAAGTTGAATATTAGTATGATCAAATAAGTAAAGCCAGCAAGATGTAGCAAGAAAGTTAACCTTCGGAGTTCCTTGCAGTTCAATAATGTTAGCTTTCATATCAACAATCCCCGAGTCGAGATTCCCTTCAATGCGTGCATTCTGAACAAGAAGATCCAAGATGCTGATGAACAACTCAAACAGTCTGTATAGGGATGGTAGCAATTAGCATATTAAGTAAAAATTCAAACAATTCAGGCACATCATTTTTAGATTGACAATTTGTTAACCTATTCTGAATTTCAGGTGGCAGTCCCAAGAGCCGATTTAGAAAACGTCCAACATCATGCATATCTGAGTCAACTATACGACCTGACAACTTTCCGTAGTCTTTCCCATTACCTACATCAAATATACAACTGCGACTGTTATAATCATGACATAACAATATTTAAAACAGTATACACCATGATGTACAGTATAGTAGAAATTGATTTCTACCATAAATTAAAGAAATAATTACACAATCAATGAATGAGAGAGAATTACCAAGAACTGTGTCCCTAACTATTCCAACAGACACAAGAGCAGCTTTTGCCTTGGTCATAAATTCTTGAATTGTTTCCGGTTTTTCTGATGAACATCCAGGAGGTACAACTGGCAGGGTATCCTGAACATTGAACCGTTGTTATTCCCCATTTTCTCCCTACTATTCAAAATATAGAGAGAGGTTATATAATATTATCAGAAACAGATTATCAACACCTGCTCCATTATTCCCCTATACATCACCATCAAGGCCTTTTTCCCAAAAGCACTATCATAATTGTAAGCACCTAATGATAGTCCTGCCCTGCATAGCATCCAACCATGAAACAAGAGCAGATAAATAGTGTATCTGTTCTTCAAGACTGACCAATAAAAACCCCCTGCAAAACAACCATCCTTTTTTTGGGAAGAGAAGGCCTACCTGCGGTCTCCTTGAGTTAAGGCTCCAAGAGATTCCAATCTCTTGGCAACAATGGACGCAAACCTGCGTTCTCCACCAAGATTGGTAAAGATTAACCTGCAAAGTGAACCAAAGAATGTCACAAATGTGTCCCGCAAATTAAGGTACTTTATAGAGCACTGCCAATGTTCTTGTAGCATCCACATCTCATCTTATATCATAATATACCATCATCAAAGAAATCGTGCAATGTGGTCAGAGTATTTTCATAATTCCCCTATGACACATCCTATTTCTTTAAGATGACGAAGCAGGAACAACGATTTCAGAACCTATACGTTATTTACAAGCAACTCCACTGGTGCAGTGCTTTATTCCAAATATGCTGCATATATATCAGCAGCAATAGCCGATGCTGAAAGTTTTCACTCATAGGATAGTCCATTGAACTTGACAGATGTCTGTGCTCTAATGCTCACAACAGATATAGACCAGATTGTCTCAACACATTCTTTACCCATCTCATATACCACTTCAACAGGCAAGCCTTGCAAATTCCATTTCCCCCCAACTTGTTTGTCTCTACAACCCCTCTATCCTTGGACATATCCCACTATCTTGCACCAGCCTATTGCAACCTTTAGTTAATATAAATAAATTTATTTTTACTATTACTTTATTATTTTCAGAAGAGATTGATAGTTCTTAAGTTACTTTGCCACTCATCCATCTCAACAACCTTGTCTGTTCCTTGATTCCCTGTCATTCTACAATATACTGTCCGTTGGGTCATCTGATGCTTACAGTATTAAAGTCAACCTAATATAACAGGGATTTTACAGGTTAAGAAATTGTTTGCAATATACAATTGTGGACTTCCTTTATCACAAATTGACCACTAATTCATGCAAAGTAATCGTATTTCAGCTCTCTCATTCAACTTATATTGCTCAAATCACAAATTGACCAAACCAACCTGATCAAAGTTCAGTGAATCTGTTAAAGACAATAAGAACACTATTTGCTATATCATAATTTGAAGATCCAAAGCCATTGTAGCACAGTGAAGCAGCAACGACAGATAATAAAACAGGTATGGAGGAGGTTTTTTTAATTATTTGTTTTAAGAAAAAAGAAGGGTGAAAGAATGACACATAATGCTTAGCACACCTATACTCAGGAGCTGAAGCTTGATTTGATCGATGAGTTCTTCCAAACTGCTGTATTGCTCTGTCAGCACTCCAAGGAAGTTCCAAAGTTATATGGACCCTTCTTTTCTGCCATAAAAATTGTCAAAGTGAAAAAAGGGACCACTTGGGGCAAAAAGAGTCCTCCACGGACTTTACATCTGAAAAGCCCACTTAAGATAATGAATTCAGTTCTTACTAAGCAGAAAATGCCTGAGAGGCATCTAACTTTAGAAAGGAATGGTAACATGCAGACAAGAAAACTTCCACTGAGGCATACCTGATTTTCTGCCCTTCTATCTGCTTGTAAAGAAACACCGGCAGATCCAGCTTCCGATATGATTGCAACCAACTTCTTCCCATCCATAAAAAGCTGTTTCTCGTGCATGTTGACCATTTCCATGGTGATCTCCTTTCTAGAGCAATATAACAAACGGCAGTTCAGCTACCAACAGAAAATAAAAGCAGATTATCAGTGAAGGGAAAAACAAAATGCAAAAACTCACGTGTTTCGTGCCTGATAAGTTACACCTTTTCCACCAGAAGCCCTTACAAGCATGCCTCGTCTACCCGTCATTTCTGCAACCTTATCGGGACCTCCAAGCTGTGGTAACATTATACGCATGGTGAAAAACGATAAAGCTTGAAAATGGGAAATAAGTTTTAGAACATAAATATAAACAATTTCATGGATGTGTTTTTTCAGCAAAACAACTTCAACATTAGTAAGGACATTTGAAATTAACAAATCACACAGATAAATATAGAAATGAAAACCTTAGCAATGTCAACTCGGACATTAATATGGAAAATCTCAAATTTCAGTTCTTTATAGTGCCAGTTGAGGCCATCATGTCTCCAATCTAATCAGAAACAACATGCATGCAGAGGAGGGGAGGAGATAGGAAGCAAGGGGGAAATTATATCACTTCAAATGACCCTACCTGATCAATAATATCATCCAGAGGATTGTTTGGAAGATCCAAAGAACGAATTATATCCAAAATTTTTGATTTACGGTCCAAAGCTGCTTCATACCTAAATTGATAGAGCAATTATTATTTTGTTCAACAATTAGAAATTCAATAAACCTACTGCCACCAGGTCTCAGTAGCCCAGCTCCACCAAATTTCTAACAGTAACAAAATAAAACCAAAAGTATAAAAAAAATGGAATAACTTCTAAAATATAAAAACCTCTTCAAGAGTTCTGTTAAATATGCATGTCTTGATTGAAGATATTCATCTGTTTTTTCTTTGCATGAATGACATGACCAATCACTGGGTACTACATCTGTAACTGGTGGGACTAAGCATCCAGGATGGACCAGTTGACCACAACAGGAACATTGGAGCAATTTTTTTCTTTCCTGCGGTTAAATATACAGTATATTATAACATATTGAAGTTAAATCTTCTGAACATCTAAGTGAGTAAAAAATTTTACCTCTTCTGAGTTGCATATCTCACAGATCTGAAACTCATCATCAGATTCAGTAGATTCATGAGCAGAATCCGCTGCATTTACGAGACATCAAATAAGCAATAACAAAGTATTGAAGCATTTCTGCATCTTGCATCCGGCAATGCAATACAATCCATAGGGCTCAATACAACAGTTCCATGTGTAGTATGATCAATAACTATGACTAAAGCAAAAAGGGGCATTTGGTAAGTAAACAAACAAGTGATGCACCCAATGACCTTTACAGGAACTTTCCACCAAATAAAAACCACAAAAGAACATTGAAAGAGTTAAGACACCAGTTAAGATGAAAAAATGGCACAAAAAGTACCAAAAGCAGAAGGAAAGTAATAACTTGCAAAACTAAGACACAGTGTATGAAAAACGCATGACTACACCAAATTTGCCATTGTCCACTTCCAAAGACTCACTTTCAGATTCTTCATCACTTTCACCATCACTTGCAGGTTTCCACTTTGCTGCTTTCCGAACTCTCCCTTTTACAGAAACACCCGGAGATGCTGAATGCCTCTTCCGTTGAAGTTCCTTAACACTCTCCTCTCCTATAACAGATGTAGCAAATGAACACTGGTTGTAGCAGAAATCTGAAAACTACAAATGGCCACCAGACAATGTCCACACCTGGGAGAGGCTCAGGCTTTTCAGGCAAAGGATAATTTTCTTCCACAAATTTCAGCAACAGCTCTCGAGGTCCGGAAATGAAATCATCAAGTTCAAGACCCTATTCCAAATGAAGATAAAAATAGCATTGAAAAGACAAAACTAAACACAACAAACCATACTGAATTGTATACGCAATGCACATCACAAAAGCTAGATGTACGCACATATTTTGTCACGGCTTCCTCAGTCCGAGCCTCTCCAGTACTCTGAAGGCCAATGACCACACATTTATCTTCAATTAATCCTTTCTTAGCCAGTCTTACAGTAGCAGGCACCTTAGCTGACATGCACATGTGTCTAAAGAAACGCTGCAAAAACATAGGCAGATACAAATGGCAAATAAATGAATAGATATGTAAAGCATAAGAACTGACAGAACACACCAACAAAAGATATTAAAACAGGGAAAAATTTTACAACGAGGGCACATGCCAACAGAAGGCACCAACAACCCTGCTTATGAGTACCTGGTGACTTGACCAATATAATCTCCACAACTGACTAGAATTAGGTTTCTCATTAGTGAGAAAAGCACCCGCAGAGAGCAATTCCACCCGCAATTCTGCCCAAAATTCTGCTGCTTTTTTATACATATCCTACAATAAATACAATCTAAGAAATTTATCCAGAAAATAAAAAATGAAGGCAAGAAAGCAGAATTCCTGTCAACTTTATGCAATAAGAGGTGGATACAGTTTACCATCACTTTTTGTATCCCCAAATGGAAAATGAAATGAATGCCACATACCATCATTTCAGCTTCTAATGGTGCCTCGATAACTTCAAACTCTGCCCCTTTGTAGCTAAGAGTACGACAAACGTACATTCCCCTGATTTTGAAACAAGAATATGTATTAGGAGAATACATTCCAGACAAAAGAAGAAATAAAATAAACACTTTAATATTTACAACCTTGCTTTCATGTCCATGGCAACAAGTTCCAGTGCTCCAACACCGCCTTTATCAAGAGCACCTGCATATAATATTTATTTTAGAAGGGTTTGAACTTTAACTATTCCATATGAAGCTCAACATATAATATTTACAACATACTGTGAGACAAATATGCAGATATAAAGAGGGAGGAGAAAGAGCGCAGGAATTCTGCATTAAAAGACAAAAAAAAAAAAGAGGCAAGAAATGAAATACATTGATTTTTCTAAAATTAAAATTTATCAATTACACGAGTCACAAATAATCAATACATTCATTAATTAATTGAGCTACTTATTCCTAACATTGATGAACTAAACACACTTTAACAACTATATAAGCACAGTAACACATACAAGGTTTGTATACTCTTTAAGGGTTTTAAGTTCCCAATGGTATGCATATCTCCAATTCTATGCTGTTTCACTAGATTACAACAATTCTAAAATTTCAGCAAATTTCATAAATTCCAACAGAATGCATCAAATCTATGGTTTTAAACTCGAAAATTCCTTCAAGGAGTTTTCTCATGTTATGCATTCTCAACTCTTCTACTGGTCAATTAAAATACCCTATTCACGCATAATATCATTCCGCAAATTGGTCACATATATTACTGACATGAAAAAATATATTGGGACACATCAGTGCGTTCCCAGAAGAGCCACTGCTTAACACAAGTTGTTCAAAACCTACCAACTCAATTTGTCTATCAGACAGCATGTAATCAAATTACATTGTTGCCACTAAATATTAAGCAATGTAAAATTAACACTTCACAAATTTCAGCAAATTTCCTTTCTGTGTTATGTGCAAATGTGCCTAGTTTTTCAGCTTCCTACAATTGTTATACACATCAGAGCCAAGTGTTTTCATGTATCAAGACCAAAGCCTAAAGTGCTCTTTGACAGTAGTACAACATAAAAACAGCTACTGCCATCAATGGCAAAGAATACCAGCATTTTCTATGCACATGGACAAACTACTTCATCACGCAGAAAATAAATCTTACTTGGTGGCAATATTTTATAGATACCTGGCTGAGAAGATATTACCAGCTTAAAGTGAGCAGAGATGAGCATCCAGCTCGGAAACTATTTATGAGGTTATGCGAAAAGACTCGAAACTAAAAACAGATTTTTAGGAGCCCCCAATTCAACCACTAGAAACCAAATAAATAAAAGCATACTGCCACTGAATCAGTAGGAGGCTATCAATATTTTAATATCACAAGATAAGGAGGTAACTGCACCTAGAAATTTCTGGAAATCATTGAAACATGTTCCAGCTCCCCAGAGACCAAGCCTGACCATATAGCCCATATTGCGTGGTTCAGACGCACCAGTTGCTGAGCAATAAACAACACGTGCTTCAGGAAGTCGAGCCTGTTTTATTAAAATTTAAATATTGAAAGTTCAGGAAACCCAGTACTACTTTATCAATTTTCCAGAGCAGATAGCATATGGATGTGCCATGGGATATGGTTGCATACACATACATGTATGTGTGCATGCATATGGATAGGTACACGTATTTTGCATGAATTTGCAAACATAGATGCACAAACACAGAAGTTGAAGCTTTCACAACATGAAATCAATAGAAGAGACAGGCAGACGTCAGTTTTAGGAACAAACCTGAAGTTCAAGAACTGCTTCCCCAGTGCGTGTTGGCTGACTTCCAGCTTCTGGTATCAAATTTTTAGCTTTGTGGCACTACAATGAAGCCATTGATCCTTATCAATAAGAGATAGAATAATATATTGAAAACGTAAAGAATGTATTGATCAGTCAAAACAACAAAAAATTATAAAAGCAGACATTTTGGGAAAAAAGAATATAGCAAAAATTACCAAACAAAAATCTAGTACCTCATCAAATATGACAAGACCGTCATATCCTGATCCACACCACTGAACAAGCTGCTGCAGTCGAGAGCGACCTTTCTCAGAAGATGCAATGAGGCTACTGTAAGTCAAAAACACAACTCCTTCCTTGACCCCAACAGACCTTGAATCAAGCTTAGAATAAGGTAACTTATTCAAAGCATGCACTGCATACAGAAATAGACAAAGAATGTTTTAATTTCTGAAAGCAGAGCAGATGCAAACAAGGCAGAACTCCTCTTTTAAATTGTTTTGCACTCTTTTTCAGATAGATAAATTGACAATTCGCACAAGGAAGAGTTCCACCATGAAATGGAATGGCCATGAGATGAGTGAGTCACGAGATATGAAAGCTAAATATTTGTGAAAGCCAACAACCCTTTAATGGAAAAAAGCAGGATAGAGACTATGAAAAGCTATAGCAGAAAATTAATAAACAAAAGCAAACAGTCCATTACAGGCACATACTGGTTTAAGAAAGTCTATTATATCTATCCTCTCCAGCCCTGTCAAAATCTTATTCTGAGTTTCTACATTACATTGTGACTTCCAAATTACCACCTGCAAGAATTGTTTATATCCAGAATCCCAACACTTCCACAGGTATTATGATCTCTGCAAGAAATGAACACTCATCTAATAAATTAACTACAATTGAAGGATTTACCTTCAACACATGTAGCACTGACATCATCCAAGTCTCTTCTTGCATCAAACTTTAAATCTGAACCAACAGAAATCCACCTGTATGATCATTTGAAACAAGAGAAAGTATTACAAAAGAACACTATACTATCACAAAACCATCCCAACCCACTACAATTTCATACACTCATATAGTAGCATAAAATCTAGTACAAAACTATTTACAGAAAACAGTTATGCCATGGATAGATCTGCATAATGCAGGGATTGCAACAGAAAACTTACAATGCTTTCCTTCTCTCATGGTGCCAATTCTCCCATATTAACCCTGCAATTGTTCGACCTTTACCCACACCGGCTCCATCTCCAACAAAGAACCCTGCCCTAGCACCATTTGGAAGGTGTTGCAGGTGCCTCTGTCATAGCAACCAACAATATAGCTTACAAGTTGAAGGAGCACATTTGAAACAATTATGCATAAGTTGTTTTATAAAAAAGCAACCTGACAAGCATACACCAATGTCTCAATCTGCAAGCATGACAAAGCCTTCGAAGTTTCCAAATCATCCTTGATTAGTAGATCATAAGTGGGCTCAGGTGGCTGTACTGCAGATAAAGAGGATGTCTCTACAACAGAATCAGGATGAGGAGGTCCAATAGATAACTTCGGAGGGCGCTGCAAAAGGTATGTCATTATATTTTCTATTAGTATGAATACTTTATTTCTCCTAAAAAATAGATATACCAGTTCTTGAAAACCTCAATGGGCAAGTCAAGGCCAACACAGACTTTCTACTTGTGAGGTGAAATACACTTACATAATCTGTGAATGTTTCCCCCACCATGCCACCTTCATCTTCTTCTCGCTCCACTTCAATGGCTACCTAACAGGTCCCAGCATCAAAAGGAAAAAAGGAGAACAAACAAGAAAACTGACTATAAGACTACAGTATACTATACTACAGAAAATATCTCCATCATAAGTGTTAGGCAGTAAAAGGTATAATTAGTTCTCAATAAGAGCAGAAAAAGAATGGAGTACTCCTGACAGATAATATGAAGACGTGACAATATTTGCATCACACACAGATCACCAGTCTTTCTGAAAGCTCACAGTTTCTTTGTATTTGAGAATAATCCCCCCACAAAAGGTCTAGCTACTTAGAATCTCATTTTAATATAATCTTAAATAACTAGCTGTTTCAATCTCATACAAGCAACAGAATGCATCAAATTTATGGTTTTAAACTCAAAATTCCTTGAAAGAGTTTCCGTGTCTTGTGCATTCTCAATCCTTCAAATGCTCAATTAAATTAACCAATTCAATCATTATGTCATAAAAAAAATTAGTGCCATATTCACTGGCATGAAGAATATATCTGGACACATCAAGGCATTCCCAATAGGGCCACTGCTTGAGACAGTTGTTTGAGACCAAACTACCAACTTAATCTGTCTACTATCCAAGGAGTAATCAAATTGTATTGCTGCTAATTATCAGGCAATGCAAAATTAACAATATTCTCCATTTAAGATGGTTGGCAAGGAATTAAACCAATAAACAGAATGCCTAAATTAGGAGTCAAAATAGCTAGAAATCAGTCATTTCATACTGTATCATGTTGTCTTAATTGCGGTAAGCAAGGGTAGATAGAGTTCAAATATGGTTTACCGTGATTATTAGTAGGAAAGCAGCAGTCGTATCAGCGATAGTAGCAAAAATTCCCTTTTCTTTTTTTAATTTTGTGATGTATAGTAGCCGTACTAACAGCTATAGTTGAATTAGCTTCTAAATTTAGAATTACAAAAAATTTTATGTAATCAAAACAATCTAGGTTTGATAAATTAAAAGAATATGTTTGTTTATTATGAAAAAGCAAATGTAAGCAAATTTCAGTAAGAAAAAAGAAACCTCGTTGACTTCCTCGGGAGGCGGCGCAGGACGAGGCGGAGGAGGAAAGAACTGTTTGACTTTGGACATATCAACGGCGAGCTCCACCGCGCATTGAGGACAAGAAAACCTAACGAGTCCATGAGGCACATTTAAAATCGCCTTGCAATTGGCACATGGCAGCTGTATCTTGGTCGGATCGATCCCCAGGGCCGGCACGTGCGACGACGCCTTCAAATGAGCCGGCCTAGTTGTAGTAGAACTAGTATTACTACCAGTACCACCAGCGAGAGGCATGAGTTCCGGTGGTAGCATTTGCGGAAGCTTACAAGTAGGACAAATGAATTCGGTGACGCCTGGCCCCACCGTCAAGATCATGTGGCATCCGGCACAACGCACCTGCACTCCGACGCTCGGTGGTGGCGGTGGCGGCACCGGAGGCTGGGTCATAATAATTAATCTATTTATTTAATACTAACTTAACGAATTTTTTTTTCGAAATTTTAATTATGTGAATGTTAATTTTTGAGAGGTGGGGTGAGGTTTTAGAAGAGTTTCAAATTTTGGTTGAGTTTGCTGTTATTGGTGTTGGTTTGGTTTTTCCTCTTTTTTTTTTTTTTTTTTTTTTTTTTTTCACTTTTTGCTGAATCCTGATACCGTGGCGTTTGAGATGCGTCGTTTCGTTTAGGACATGTTAAATCGTTCCAACTCAACTTTTTAGAGTGTTTGGGCGCACGTGTTTAGCACGTGACAACCTTACCTCAAAGCTCAGCCCACCACAGCAGAACTATTGGTCCTACGTTCAAGCGGTGTAATATGTACCCCCACCCAAAATCTAACTAACCTCCAGCTACAATACAATTAGAACCCATCCCCTTATTTGAGTGCTGTGCTCTATTTAATAATGAGGTATTTACGAATCGATCCCTGTACTTTTGCGAAACAACAAATGGAGACAATCAGAGGCATTGCACCCTCGTTCGCCGCTGCTTGAATTGGTTGTCAACGGCTTCCACCACCAGTCTAGTGTGCTCCTTGCCGTCACAAATACTAGATTCCACTGTTGACACAAAAGGAAAGCTCGCCAAGAAATTTCGGAATCCATTTTTAGGTTGATCCTCAGAAACTGTAACTGTAAATGCTTTGATTTTGTTTGGTTACTGAGAAATCTTTTAGTTCTGAGCGGTTATTCTACGTTATAGTGCGAGTTCTTTCTTTTTTAAACTTTCTGTTTGGTTGCAGAAAAATTGCATGTGTTAGTTTCCTTGTGCTCGTCGGATGCCTTTTTTTCGGGTTTCTGCATGTTGCTTTTAAGTTTGATTTCATATGCTAGCTTTTATGGCTGACCTAAATTAGCAACTCAAAGAGATATTGGCTTGGTTGAATTAGTTTCTTTACTTAGCTTGGTTAAAATAAATATTGAAAAGAATGTGAAAAATATTGAAATATGAATCTTGCTTGCAGTTTCCATTTATCATTTTTAGATCCCTTAACTATTAGCTTTGATGTAATCTGATATAATTCTCGGGTTTCTGTTTTGGTTTCTAGAAATTTGGGTTTTGAATCTTCAACTTTTTAGTTTAGAGTATAATTTCTTTTTTTATGCTAGTATTAACTCAGGGGCCTATCCGTTAATATCCCATAAATGAATTTACTTCTGTGAGTTGGGATTGTGCAGGGCAGTGAACATGAATTCGGACTCAGAGAAAGAATCAGCTGTTGCTCGTCAACGCATATCCTGCACCACCTGTTTCGATGCCCTCTGGTTTTGCTATTGTCTGTTTTGTTTCAGATTACTACTTACTATTTCTCTGTTAATTTTGTACATAAACTAAAATGCATGCTGGTGTGGATGCAGCTCCAGTACATCAGATGCAGCAGTATTATCGTCTTGGAGTTCTTGATAATTGTTCCAATAAATGGAGTTCTCTTATTGACTGCTTAACTCTCAAGACTAAACCGTCTTCCCAAGTTCAGGTCCCTCTTTTTTTTTTCTTATTTCTTTTCTTTTAATTCATTTCATTTTACTCTTAATTATTGCTTGCTTTCTTTGAGAATAATAATTTCTAATTCTTTCTGCAAGCATTGTTTTGTTTTTCTTAATGGTTTTATCATCACGTCTGATTCAATTGTTGAGTGATTTCTGGTTTCATGTCCCATGATATATATATATATATATATATATTTCCTTCTGGTTTCTTTTTTTTCCTCTTTGCTCTTAAGATACTGCTTAGAATTTATCATGAAATGGATGACAATTAGAGCAAGCATCCATTTTGGCTCTTGCTCATGTTGAATCTTATCAAGCAATTTTCTTTCTCTCTTTTTTTTCTTTGAGATAACAATGCCATACCTTTCTTTTTCTTCAATCACAAGATGCTTTTATCCACATAATCCAAAGATGTGTTTTGCAGCCTTAATCCCTGTTGTATTAAGCGCTTGTCAATTTTATTTTAGCTTGTACAAACTCTATTTCAGTCTACAAACACTCCTTGTCTTTAGCTTTTAAATCCTCCTTTATTTTTTATCCATAACTTCCGCTTAGTTGTCAGAGAGAAGGCAGTATTTGCATTAAGTTGTTCAGTCTCCAAATCCTGATCATGTGCTGAACAAAACTACTCGGTAAAAGACATCTTCAGTAATGATGGGAACATATCTGCAAATTCTATATCCTTTCTTTGGCTAAATCTCTTCACTACCAATTGCAAGTTCGAATTTTCAACATGAATACCATACCATTTTGTTCTTGAGTGCTCTTTATCATTTGGCAAATTCACCGTGCCTTCTCGTGCAAGTGATTCTTCTCTTGCATGACTTTCAGCCGCTCCTTTTTGTTCATGTAATACAGTCCTGTGGTAGTCTTTTCATTATTGTTGAAGTCCAAACTCTTAGGTAAAAGGCTAGTTTGTAACTAAATTCTATTTTAATGTTGTGTTGATGATCCTAATTTCCTAACTTTGAAGACTTAAACTTTATCTTTTATTAATTGTGGAAGTTTCTAGTGGACTTCAATTTGTGCTTTTAGTGCTATTTCTGTAATTATTAGTTTCGGGTCTGATGGTTTGTGCTTGGTATTGATTCCCGATCATCATTGGTTCTTGTGCTATTTGAGTGACATTGATGGGAAAGATCTAATTAGTTCATGCAAAGTGGGAAAAGGTTTTCATTCTTTGCCTTTGTGGTCTTTTTCTAGTACAAAACCTCTTTTAGGATGGAAAATTAACGCATTTGCCATGACATTGTAAATGCAATGCTATTACATAAATGATCTCTTCATAAGAGCTCTTCGCTTTTTTTGCATTCTTACAACATCGTACATTGTTGCCTCAAGTTGTGACTTTAAATTACTTTTCCTGCTCGGTGGTGACCTCTCTTCTGATGGCAGGAAATTCTGGAAACTCGTGAGAAGGCAAAACCTCACATCTGGACTTTTCGGACACCAGAAGAAGCCACTTCCCACTGGAGAGAGCTATTTGGAGATTTCGATGAAATGGAATGAAGAATTTACAGATTGCTGGGAGTATTTTCCAAAATAACAGAATATATAAAATAGATTGATGCTTTTAGAGAGAGGGCATGTGTTGTTAGTTATTAAGAGCATGATCTGTAATACATTGGTATAACCTAACTGAAAGAACTTGTTAAATGTTTATTTATCGTGATCATAGTTTCAAGTTTCCCGTTTGTATCTTTTTAAAGTTTTATTAGTTATTGAAAAATGGAAGTATACCATGCGGAAACCAGTAATATCATACTACGTCAATTTGTATACAATAATTGACAATAAAGAGTATGTGTCACCAGCACTATTGCTCGGAAATTATTTATTCATTTTGTTAATTTGTAAAAGTAGCTGACTTTCGGAAAATAATGTTATACTTCAGAAATATTATCTCAAGTGATATGACATTTCAATTGAGGTAAGTGAGCACACTCAGGTCATCAGGTGGCTCTTTCGTAGTCATGGATTTGATTCTGGGTGTTTGATTAATGTGTAAAAAGAACGCGAATCATGTGTGTATCTACTTTCTTTTCTTCAAGCCTTCAACCTTGGCAGTACCATTTATTTGCTTATTAATTAATCTTTGGTTAATTATGTTATAATTACATAAAGCAAGAAAAGAGAGAATCAGTTGATGATATATTTTCATTTGATGCTAGCTAGCTATACGGGGGAGGTGAAATTGAACGACCACATTAGTCTTTTTTTGCTTTTGCTCTTCTTCTCTATCTATATAAGCCTTCCGAGATCACCAATTGCTTCTCACAGTGACACAAAGCTTGCTACTAGTACTCGTGTTCATTGATACATATCATCTCTTGCTGCAAACTCTTGTGTGAGTACTTATTAACTCATCATTGCTTATTATTTCATTTTTAGTGCTTGCTTGCTTGCTTGCTTTGAAGAATGTAATCTAACAGCTATCTTCTTCATGTTGAATTTTATTACTAATGAAGAGTTTTCTGTTGATTAATTCTGTCAACATGATTTTGTTTCCTTGTATATGTGCTAACTCTGCTTTCATAACAAGCTTTCCTCTTTGAATTAATGGCTATCTGACTGATATATATTCTTAGGAAAATCTGTTATAATATAGAACCTAAGAATTCTTTGCATATTCTTGAGCTGTATGGTTTGTGTTAGCTAACTACCCCCACTATAATTAATTAACTTAATTGAGAAGGTTTAAGTATTGATCTCTGATGATATATCATTCGTAAAACTTGAATATAGACAAAACCAGAGGCCACTTGTGTCTGAATTTTAAATGACGATAGTTTTTTTTTTTTCTCTCTTTTCCATTTTCCAGTTTCTTCTTATTGATCCGAAAGAATTCTGTTTCTGATTTTTTTTCCGTGCTTGGAGTGCTAGATTAAGTTATAAGATTATCAACTGCTTTCTCCTTAAGTTATTAATTTTCTCTTCCAAATGATGTGAATAATTATTGTTACACATGTCAAATTTTATTTTAATATATGTTTTTTTTTTCTAAAGAATGTTTATTCTTCACTATACTTAGCTTAATTGTTAAGGTTTTAAGTATTGATCATTGATGATCACTTGGGTTTAGTAGATTCTTGTGTCTGAATTTTAACGATGATAGATATTTCTCTCTCTTCTGCTATTTCATTTTTCTTCTTCTACATGAAAGAATTCTGTTTCTAGAATAGACATGCAGGGCTATGCAATTTCTCTAAATGGACGTCTTTTCTATGATTAAGTTATAAGACCATAGACTATTTTGCTGGCGTTCATTATCCTGCAAAATAAATATATATGCAGTCGTGGAGAATATAACTAACTGTTATAACGAAAGCAAGAAAGATAATTAAGAACGTAAATAAAGAACACAGAGATTTAACGTGGTTCACTAACGATATATTAACTACGTCCACAGGCAGAGGAGAGAAAAGTTGTATTGATCTTGAGGAGTAAAAATTACAGATTGCGGCTAGGTTATGACCTAGAGAGTTTATATAGTACTCCCTAGACAGATGCGGAAAAGCCCAGGAAAAATAGGCCCAAACATATAACCCTAGCCCAGAATCCCGTCTGAACATGGACTAATTAATTCAAGGCATATTCTAACAAATCTCCACCTTGACTTGAATCCTCTCACAAATAACAGATGTACCAGATGCACCATACACAATGCCAGATGTACCAAAAAAAACCTCCTCTACCTCAGATTTTGCCCTCTAAAGGGCAATCAACAACTCCTAACATTTAGCAAGTCCAAACAATGTTGGAACTTGCTATGCGGAACCGGCTTGGTGAACATATCAGCTGGGTTATCAGCAGTACCCACTTTGTTCACCTTAATTCTCTTCTCACTTCTTAGAAAATGATACCTTACATCAATGTGCTTAGTCCTCTCATGATGAACTTGGTCCTTAGCTAAACAAATTGCACTGAGACTGTCACAATACACTATAGCTTGATCATGATGTAGACCCAAATCACTGACCAATCCTTTCAACCAGATTCCCTCTTTGGCTGCTTCTGTCAATGCCATGTACTCTGCTTCTGTAGTAGACAAAGTCACTGTAGGCTGCAAAGTAGCTTTCCAACTGACAACTGAACTACCAAGAGTGAAAACATAACCAGTCATAGATCTTCTACTGTCAACATCTCCAGCATAATCAGAGTCTGAAAACCCTGTCACCAAACACTGTGTATCACCTCCGTAAATGAGACCAACATCAAATGTACCTTTGAGATACCGAAAAATCCTCTTCACAGCTTGCCAATGCTCCTTACTAGGTTCACCCATAAACCTACTAACAACACTAACAGACTGTGCAAGATCAGGTCTGGTGCAAACCATCGCATACATCAAGCTTCCTACTGCACTAGTATAGGGAACTCGAGACATGTACTCCTTCTCCTCAACAGATTTAGGTGCAAAAGCAACGGACAGATGTGCATTTGCAGCACTAGGAGTATCTATGGGCTTTGCGGTAGACATGCCAAATCTTGACAAAATCTTTTGAATATATCCCTTCTGTGACAAGAAGAGCTTCTTTTTGCTTCTATCCCTATAAATCTCCACTAATGCCTTCCACTGCCTGAAGTTCTTAAAGGCTTCACTTTTATGCTTCATAATGAACACCCAAGTCATCCTTGAGAAATCATCAATCATTGACACAAAATATCTGTGACTCCCTAAAGACTCCACCCGAGAAGGACCCCAACAATCAGAATGGATGTAATCAAGTGTGCCTTTTGTTCTATGTATTGCTTTAGGAAACTTGCTGCGATGTAACTTCCCGAAAATACAATGTTCACAGAATTCAAGATCCTTGATCTTGTGGCCACAAAGAAGATCTCATTTTGACAGAATTTGCATCCCTCTTGCACTCATGTGACCAAGCCTCATATGCCATAACTTGGTCATGTTGTCCTTATCAATCTCCGAGGATGCAACAGCAACAGAACTTGACAGCGTAGAACCTTGAAGAAAATATAAGGTACCACGCTTTATACCTTTCAGAACCACATTTGAACCCTTGCAGACATGTAAAACTCCACCTTCACCTTGAAAACTGAAACCCTTATTGTCTAACATACTCAAAGATATCAGATTCTTTGTCATAAGTGGAACATGCCTAACATCATTCAATGTGCAGAATTTACCATCATGTGTTCGTATTTTAATCGAGCCTATTCCAACCGCCTTACAAACAGAACTGTTAGCCATAGAAATATTGCCTCCATCTACCTGCTCATAGGTTGTAAACCACTCCCTGCGCGGACATATATGGTAAGACGCTCCAGAATCCAAAATCCACACATCATTGTGATCCGTGTGCTCATCAGCAACTAGAGCAATATCTTCTTCAGAATTGGTATCTGCTACAGCAGCAGTACCTGTCGGTTTATCTTGCTGCCTCTTCTTCTTGGGACAATCGGATTTCCAATGTCCCTTCTCTTTACAGTAGTTACAGACATCATTGGGTTTTGGACCCTTAGAAACTGGCTTCTTGAATTTCTTCTTCCCCGAATTTCCATGTCCATAACTCCCACTGGCTACTAACCCAGCAGCCTGATTATCTGCACCTGTACCAGTCGCCTTGTGGCGTAGCTCTCTAGTATAGAGGGACGATCTAACCTCCTCCAGAGATACAGTATCTTTCCCAACAATAAACGATTGCACAAAATTCTCATACGACAATGGTAAAGATACTAACAGAATTAAAGCAGCATCCTCATCTTCAACTTTAACATCAATATTACGCAATTCTAATAAAATTGTGTTTAACTGATCTAAGTGATCTCGAAGAGGCATACCTTCCTGCATTCGCAGACTGAACAGACGTTGCTTTAGAAGCAACTTATTGGTTAAGGACTTTGTCATATAGAGACCCTCGAGCTTAACCCACAGACCTTGCGCGGTTTCCTCCTCCGCGACCTCGGTAATGATATCGTCTGCAAGACACAGCATAATCGTCGAGTGTGCCTTCTCCTCTAGAACGGCCATCTCAGCGGTGATTGGATCCGCCGGCTTTCTCGCAAGCGGCGCCCACAGCCCTTGTTGTTTCAACAAGGCTCGCATCTTGATCTGCCATAAACTGAAACTATTCCTCCCCGTGAATTTGTCGATCTTCACGTTCATACCAGACATCTTTCTCACCGAATTTCAAACCCTAGACAGACCTGGCTCTGATACCAGTTTGTTATAACGAAAGCAAGAAAGATAATTAAGAACGTAAATAAAGAACACAGAGATTTAACGTGGTTCACTAACGATGTGTTAGCTACGTCCACAGGCAGAGGAGAGAAAAGTTTTATTGATCTTGAGGAGTAAAAATTACAGATTGCGGCTAGGTTATGACCTAGAGAGTTTATATAGTACTCCCTAGACAGATGCGGAAAAGCCCAGGAAAAATAGGCCCAAACATATAACCCTAGCCCAGAATCCCGTCTGAACAGGGACTAATTAATTCAAGGCATATTCTAACACTAACTTTAATAATGCATATCCAGCTGCTGTTGAAATTAATTGTTGAAACGAGACGGTCAAGTTATATGTATTTGCTTCAATAGGTTCTCCAGAGGCAGCGAAGGGTCATACTGGGGAAGGAACTGTTCCTGATCTACAAGTTGGGTAAAAACAAGGTTCAAGAGCACTGTGGTATGGCAATTCTTATCTGAAAGCTTCATATATGAACACTGATGGTACTGTACTAAAGAGAAGGATCCTGCAGTAACAAATTCGAAAATCTGAGGTTGACTTTTGGATGCCAGATCTCCAAGGAGTAGTTTTCTGTACTCTGGTCACAGGAAGATATTTCTTTCAGTTTGTGGTCGGTTGTCAGAAATTTAAGTTCTTCTTGTCTTATGATTCTGCTGATTATAAGCTTGAGCTCCCTTACGAGAGAGCATTTGGCAGATTAAGCTACGCCAACCTCGTGGTCAGCCTGTGAAGTATCTTGTCATTCAGGTTTGTTACTCGCAACAAATTAATATGAAATTTTCTTTCCTCTTCAATTAATTAATTTTCATTTTCCTCATGTCTGAGCTATATTCTTCATCTCTTGCTGTGGCCATAGACAATGGATTAGTATACATAAACAAGGTCCTGGTAACTCCGTCTAAAAGTTATTTCCGGGGTCTGGAAATCAGTCTTTCCAAGTGTTTGCATTGCTGCGAAGTTATCCTGATGAAATTGATAGTTTTCTTCGTGTTTCTTAAGTTGACGAGCTATGGATAAGTTTTCGAAAGTCTTATCTCCTCAGATATCTTCTACAAATGAAAAAAAAGTTCATTGGAATTTATCAAGGGATGATGTCAGTTTTAAGAAATGGCGTAGTAATTGGAGATAAGAAGTTCCACACTCTTGCATTTTTAAATAGTCAAGTGGAAGAAAATTCTCTGTGGATATTCGCATCTAGACCTGGGCTAACTGCAGCTGATATCAGAAAAAGACAGGTGATTTAAACGAGATTAAGAATGTTGCAAAGTATGCTGCCAGGTCTGTCAATGTTTCAGCTCATCCAGGGAGGCTTTGCCTGTTGACAGCAGAGACTGAGAAAGATGGAATTACATATGTTTTCTAGATGATCATTGGAAAGATATATGCTGAATTACATTAAATATTTGCCAAAAAATGTCGTTTAACAAATTATTCTCCATCTTCTTTCCAAATTAGTTATAGTGGGTGCAAAGGAGTTGTAGCAGTTGAACCAACTTCATCAGAGAAGTTATCAAGAGTCTGTGCAAATACAAATCGGACAACACAAAGTATAGATAGATACTTTGGCAAACAGCAAGTACTATGAGCCACGTTTTCTTAATCGCCAACAGATCCCCTTTTTTCTACTCCTGGTGTTAGAGATAATGTTTTCGAAAGGAAGCAGAGAGTCGGAATAGCTCAGTTGGATAAAAATTTGATTTAACAGATCCAATAATATCACGAGGCACTGGAACTGATGTCTTCAAGGGAGGACACAAACGATCTGAAAGAAATGCTTATGTGTGGTTATAAGCCAGGTGTCGATCCGTTTCTGTCAATGATGCTACAGACATTTCCTACATCTGCAACGCGAAAATAGATATATGTATATATATGTTTAAGGGGCAAAGAAAAATGTCACACCAGACTACAAAGTTCCTATTCGTTTCCGCATATTACTAATAACCTCGACTTTAACATCAACTGAAGGGAAGGAATAAGATCAAAGATCCCGTGCACCTGCAGATTCAAAACCTGACAAGGGAATGAGCATTCCATGTCTTGAGCTTGCAAAACTATCTTTAAATTGTTGTAGGCTTCTAGAAAACTGGTGTGGCAGCCAATATACCTGGTCACTTACGAGTTAAAAAAAATAATCCAGATTTTATGAACGACAAATCAAGCTATGAATCAGGACATGTCATCGGAAAGCTTCATTGATAATTAAAAGACATTGCACCAACAACAGCCACAATAAAGTCCTGATGGCTTTAGGGAATACTACACCGATAGCGCTTTCAAATACAAAACTCAGTATGATAGCAGGTTGGGAAACTTGATGGATTACTATGGCATTGGCACGTATCAAAACTGATCAGGCTGAAATTGTCCCGCGGCTGTATCATGGTCCATGGAAATGGGCGAAATCTCTTAATAAGAAAAGAGATATGGAAGATACTACTTTTGCCATATGGTCCAACCAGAAGAAAAAAGAGAGATTCTAGTCCTCATGAACCGAGATCATTTTCTTAGCTTTCGATCGTGCATCCCACCTTGTAAATTATAATGTAGAAATTAAGAAAATTATCTAACTTTACCACTTTATCAGATAGACCATTTTTAAAAATTTGCAAAATTCTTTCTCCCAACTTACATAAGAATATCTCATTGTTTCTCCTCTTTGGATGAGTAAATTTACAACCACTTTAAAGTAAAAATCATTTAAATGACTAGACATAAAGTTAAATATTGAATTAGGTTGGTTGCATATATATAGTTCTGTAAAAGTAGCTTGTTCCTATTATCTCTAACAAAGTAAGTATGGGGCTTGTTGTGTGATAGCTTCAGCACATTCATTCAATTATGCATTAACTCAGATGAAAATATTTAAGTTGCCATATAGAAATTTGTGGGTACATGATGCTTGTGTTATATAGATTTGTCAGCTGAATTTTATTCCATGGAATTTGTTTCTACCGGTGGCTTGATTTAATTGGTTTGATCTAAAACTAAGTTGCTCTCTCTCACTATCTGTTGGCCCATAATAAAAGTCTATTGCCAAATAAATTTATGACGAAAGGCTGCAGAAAATACTGTAAATAATCTATGTCTGTGCATGTTTTAATTGTTTGTGTCAAACTGTGATTTGATGGCATATATTCAAGAATACGCTGTCCTCGTAAGAATAACGTAGCAGCAGTAACTGAGACCCACTGGGCCTTATTCTTAATAAATAAATATAGAGTTCTCAATGACAAGGAATCGAAGCTTAATTCAAGACCAGAAGATCGAGCAGAAGAAATAAGACTTGTACAGTGTGATAACAGGTATCCCAGCTTTTAAGCAAGCCAATATTCGCAAGAAAAGTATTACTTTCACTGCAAATGAATAAGCATCATTTTATGCGCCTGTCCACTTATGCAAGCTTCTTCTTTTCCTTTCTTTAATCTCCATTTGTCAGATTTTGCCTTTTATCAAGAACTCTGCCATATTTCAACTCTTGAAGCTTCTGTGTAGGCCAGGGAAGATGATATGGGCAATTTATTTAGCTTGTTTAAGCAGCGCGGCCATGCACAGACCAATCGAAGTTTCAGCAGCAGCAGCAGAAAAACCCACGTACCCATAATAACTAGTAGTTCTGGCTCTGCAAATTATAAATATTCGACCATGTCTAGACAACCGTCTTCTGGTTCTGTGAGGAGCAGTTCAGCTGGTAATAATAGCACTATTACCTCTGAGAAGAAGATCAAATCTTCTTCATTCAAAGATAAGAAGAAGAACAACAAGTATTCATTTATTCCCGATAATTTCTCATCCCTCGAACAGGTTTGCCTTCATATCAATTTTTTCCTTAATTCCATTATTTTTTTCATGTTTTCTTGACAAATTTTTCCTGGATCTTGCGATCTGCTTGCTTGTCGAAATAACAATTTATTTTTTTAATATTATATAAAAATATTCTTTTAGAAGAAAAGACCAACTCGCCCATAAAATCTTTTTTTTTTTTTAAATAATGGATGGCTGGGAGAGAGTTTAGACTTTCATTACATGGCGCAGGGGTAAGGCGAAAAGGGCACAAGCGGTTGTTGAAGGGGTAGTTAATACAAGATGCTAATAAGAAAATATATTCTTCGAAAAGAATGGATATTATCACTATTCTCTCACGGAGTTTTGAATTGAATCTCTTAATTAAAATTATAAATAAATATATTTACTTTTCTTATAATTATTTCAATTATTAATTAATTTATAAAAATAAATATTTAAAATATTATTATTTTGTTTAAAATTTTTTAATTTTTATATAATTAATAAAAAAAGTAATTTTTTTTATTTATTTGTCTTTTTATATATTATAAATATTTATTAAAAAAATATTTTTTATATTTTATTTTATATATTTAATTAATTAATATAATAATAAAATAAAAATAATATTAAAATATTTAAATAAATTTAATATTGACAATTAGTTAATTAATATTTAAAAGAAGTGTGTAATATAATTTATATTTTTTTCTCTAATGATATACAGAAAAACTTAAATAGAGGAATGTATTAATATCCCTCCAAAAGAAAAATAAAAATGAATACACGAATTTAACTAGTAAAAACAAAACCCAATGAAAAGAACTGTTGGCGCTCTTCAACTAGATAAGTAATTATATTATATAATAATAACAATGTCCATCTGGGGTGGAAAGTAGAGACATTGATTGGCGGAGGATTTTAAGCACAAATGATCATAATTTGTTAAGAAAAATTGGTTTCACGAAGTTAGATGTAAAACAGTGCACGCGTTTTTGCTTGTGACCCAGTCAACACGGTTTTCTTCTGCTTGGGAAAAGAAAGGAACCTAACCCTCCTTTATAGAGTGTTGTGGAGGACAGTCAGTTATTATCAGATGGTCCCTTCCCTTCCCCGCAGCTATTCCTTTTCCTTGTCAAATGGCCATACTCATAAAGAGAGTAAGATCAGAAAACACATGGGTTCCATTCCTTACATCACGTTCTACACGACTTAGCAACCATTTTCTAGTCTTCTTCTCTTTTTTCTTTTTTTTTTTCAAATAAAAAGTGTTAGGTGGGACCCACATACCACTCTGATCTCTGGCATATTATGATTAAAGCTTGTACCTCGTCATCAACCACCTTCTGAAACACATCTGTGATCCGTGTGCACATGATCGTGGAATACTATGTTGGAAAACATGTGAACCATGAATTGTCTTATGACATCAATTTTACTAGATTAATAATATGTGTGTGTGTGTGTGACTTATTAAAAATATTTAGAGATGGCTGGAACTTGGAAAGTTTGATCGAAGTTCATTTGTTTGGTCAACTCTTGGGATATTCCAATGACTAGATTATAGGCCTTGATTTTTTTCAGTATTTTTTACAGGTTTAGGCCCAATGGTTTTATATAAAACCAGAGCAAATTAAAGTTATAGGTCATATTCTTGAACATACTATATTGGTCAAGGAAACTAAGAAGAAAAATATTAGAATGTTGAACAGAACAACACAAGATGTTAGAACACTTCATTTTGAAGGTATTTAACAAGTTAAATTTGTATCTAGCATAATTGTTGTGCTATGGTCTGGGGATCTTGACTGATGGGGATGCTAAAGAATGCTTCCTATCTGCAAAATTATAAGCATAATGGATGTATTTTGGAATGCAAAAACGTTACTCTAATTTGAGTTTATGAAGCTTGGAAAATCCTATGTATGTCCCTTTGCAGGTCACAGCAGCCTTGAGAGATGCTGGTCTAGAATCATCCAATCTGATTGTTGGAATCGATTTCACTAAAAGCAATGAATGGACTGGTATACATTTTTAACTGATAGAATTAAGAACCAGTGTATAATATTCAATCTTAAGAATCTTGAGTGAAATTGAAGTACTCCCTTAAAAAAACTGGAGACCTTATGTCTCTTGATAGTGCATATGATTTATATTTCTTTTGAAATGGTTTTGTCTTTGGTATCTGTTAGAAGCCAATGCATCAATTTTGTTATTGAAGGCAAGGTCTCATTCAATAAGCGGAGCCTTCATGCCATTGGCGAAACTCCTAATCCATATGAGAAAGCTATCTCTATCATTGGAAAGACTCTGGCTCCCTTCGATGAAGACAACCTAATTCCTTGTTTTGGATTTGGTGATGGTAGGCCTTGATCTTCCTCGAGTCAGAAAAAGCAATTTACAGTTTTCCTTTACTTTGCAAAAACAATCACCAAATTGATTTGTTTTTCTTTTATTTCCTCTGCTTACAGCTACCACGCATGATCAGGAAGTGTTTAGTTTCCACAGTGATCATTCTCCATGTCATGGTTTTGAAGAAGTTTTGGCCTGCTACAGAAAGATAGTTCCGAACTTGCGACTTGCAGGTTGGCATTTGTCTCGTAACTCGTCTTCAAAAAGAAAAAATATCTTGAAATCAGGACATTACCTAGTAATGATATAATGATTTGCTTATGTTGAGAACCACACCCTCATAAGTGTATTATGTGATTGGTTAAAGGGCCAACGTCTTATGCACCAGTAGTTGAGGCCGCAATTGACATTGTCGAGAAGAGTGGTGGGCAGTACCATGTATTGGTTATCATTGCGGATGGCCAGGTTGAATCTGAAGCCTTCTTCCTTTCTCTCTCCGTGGAACTGTTATATTTATCAATGTGCATTATTTTCTTTTGTTGTGAAGGTTACAAGGAGTGTCAATACAAGTGATAGTGAACTGAGTCCACAAGAAGAGAAAACAATAAAGTCCATTGTCGATGCAAGGTACAGTTTTGCAATAGCTGAAGTTTACTTCTTGCTTTATGCTTCCATCACTTATTAGCAGTTTCAATTTCATCTAAGCAGTTCATATCCACTTTCAATTGTTCTTGTTGGAGTTGGGGATGGACCTTGGGAAGACATGCAGAAATTTGATGACAAGATCCCTGCACGTGAATTTGACAATTTTCAGGTATAGCAAATGCACACACAGTTGATTGAATACCATTTGATTTGCATCATTCCTTGAATTTATGTTGTAACTTTTGTTGCAGTTTGTTAATTTTACTTCCATTATGTCAAAAAATACAACTCCTGCCGAGAAAGAAACAGCTTTTGCTCTGGCCACTCTTATGGAGATCCCTTTTCAATATAAAGCGGCTGTTGAATTTGGTGTAATGGGGTAAGGTTCACCAAACTTTTCTTACCTGATTTACTAATGAATACAGCCCAGGATAAAACCAGATGATTCTGAAGCATTATTCTGTCCTTAATGACAACAAAAATAACATGAATTCTGTTCTATAGACACTTTGCAAATATTGCATCGTGCAAGTGAATTGACTCTGCTATTATATTGTATAAAAGGCGTACAACGGGGAGAGCAAAGAAAGTTGTTCCACGACCTCCTCCAGTTCCTTATGCACGCCGTACTCTGACAGAGAGTCAACCAAGTCATGTTTCTACTCCCGTTGCAGAAACCCAAGTATGATGATAATCTTGCATGCTGCTTCCCATATATATCTTCATGTTGAAGCTGGGTTAATTCAATCAATAATTTCAAAACAGAACGTATAAGCTAGATATTTGTTTAACTCGTTCAACTTTTGTTTTCCGACTTCACTGTAGGCTTGCCCAATTTGCCTGACAAATGCAAAGGACTTGGCCTTTGGCTGCGGGCACATGGTAAGCTGCAACACTCTTTACAGTTACAGAGTGTTTGCTTTGTTCCGTCCACGTTCATTTTTCAGTACCGTTTAACTCAATTGCAGACTTGTCGAGAATGCGGATCAAGAGTTTCCAACTGTCCTATATGCCGCCAGAGGATTGACAACCGACTCAGGCTGTTTACTTGATGCCTGTCCCAGAGGAAGATGAAGATCAGGCGCTTAAGCAGCAATGTTGGGCATAGGCTTGAAGAGAATGCTTCAGAGATGACGAATTTGTACCAAAGTGTACAGTTTTATGTTTCTCTCACCCCTAATGCTTGTACTTGATGCTTTAACATGTTTTACCGGTTGAAAGTTCTACGTTTCATGCTATCAATTTGATGTAACTTCCGATGTTGTAGAACTATATATCATTCTATCTCATCTGTCATATGCTTTCCTATTGAAACTCAACTTTGATCATGTTCATCATAGAGCCTCAAGACAGGCAGAAAATTTTGAAAATTCCGGTGTTTTGCCTTTCTGCTGCCTCTAAAGCTTGACCACTGCATATCATTTGAATTGAAAAATTGTCTAGCTAACACGAAAAAGGTTCAATAAGACAATATTGGTAAACACAGATTATTTTGATGTGAAAATCAACTTTGAAATGCTATAAAAGAAACACAGCCAAGACAGCCAAATCTTAAATATTCCAGAACTAGCACAATCCAGAGACTTGAGTATAACCACTAACCACCAACTATTGAACCTTTCAGCTTTCTCCATCATATAATAATTCAAAGAATTAAGAAGTATTCGCACAAAAACAGATCCTGCTCGCAAAATTTAATTCTTTTGAGCCGCCTTGTCATTCTTCTGCTCATTGGTGTTTTCTTTAGGGATTGGTTGAATTCTCACATATGGTTTCCTAGTCAGTGTCTCTCCTTTCAGAGCAGCAACATATCGGTCATTTGTATCTTCTTTCCTCTGCAGCTCCCCAAGGTATTCTGCCAGTCTCTCTCGGTTCACTTGCCCCATCATCTGATCCATGGGATTATCCAATTTGAAGAAAGAATATGCTTCAGAAAAGCGAAAGAAAGAAAAAAGCAACTACAAGATTGAAAACCATTTTAAACAACAAACTTTAAAAAGGATGAAATTTAAAAAAGAAAAAAAAATGTTAAATAAGAGCAATTCAGTAAGTTGACAACAACTGTTTTTTCTGCTTCGACAGTTGGACTAGCTTATTGAGATTCATGAAAGCCAAAATTGACTTCAGAATTCCAAACCTTTTATTCCAAGTGTATGCACAAGGACACTTAAACATAATATACATGCTACTAGAAGAGTGCTAACTCTGGCAAAATACTAAAATGCAGTATTGAGTGAGATGCCAATGTGAATGCTGCATGTGGATACTCAAGCAAAAGTAGTTCACATGGGAGGTTGAGTTTGTTAAGTGCTTTTTAGCCACATGGAAACACAATGGTTAAGACCTTCCAAAGACATATCTAACCAATTTTATGCTGGTTTTAGTTTAGCAAGAAATATTAACCATTAAAGATTAGATGCACAATATAAAGAAACAAACACCAAGTCCCACTTAAAAGGATTTTCAGAAGAATTTTGAGAAAAAGATTATTTTATAAAGTATAAGCATTACAATTGCCAATCCAGTTTGTAGTCCTCTAGACTCAAATTCCAAAATCAAATTGCATCATATTAACCCAGATAAGAATATAGATAAACATTGATTTTCAAGATAGATTACCCTACTTCAAATGAAATTGAAAAAGTTAAAAGAGTGCAGCGAAACAACAATTACTCAATGGTGATAGAGCCCGCATACAAAACACAAATCACTTTGGCATGTGTGACAGGAAGACAAGGAAATATGCTTAAAAATGGTTGCAAAAGTACATAGACAATAAGTTGCTGTACAGAATATATTAACATATCACAAGTGTAATATTGCATCATACTTCAAACGATAATCCCATCAGCGTTTCCATATCATATTATACCTGTATCCTGCTTCCCTCACAAAGCAAACAAAAGAAAATGCAAACTTTTCCATCGACAACCAAGAATTAACTAACTGCTAAAAAATCATTGCCCCTTTTAAACACTAGTTACATTAGATGGTCACTCAACAGCCTAAAAAATTAAATCTTTTTTTGACGCAAACACTTGAATTACCCAAAAAAAAACATATTTTTTTCTGGATTAATTACTGACGAGATCATACAGTTGATTGATCGAATCACGAGATGGATAAGAAAAAGGGAGAGTGCATACGAGGGAATCGGGACGGGCGGTCTGACGGAGTTGGGCCTCGAGCTGGGGATTGCGAGAGTTAGTGAGCTGCATGACGCCGTAGCCGATAACACCAGGAACGACCCCGCATATGGTGGCGAAAGCCAAAAAGAAAGGCTTCGAATCTCTTGTCTTTCTCACTAGCCACCTCCATGTCTCGCTCTTCTCCCAAAGGATCGACATCTCTCTCGCTCGCGTTCTTTCTGTGTCAGTCGCCAATTTCTCCTTCGTGGAAGTATTGGGCTGAATCTGTTAAATTATAGCAGGCTAAAACTAGAGTCGGCCCATTCCCCAGCCCATCCTAAACTAAAAAATAATAAAAATATTCCACCCATCTATAAAATTTTGAAATTCAGTACCCGAGTCTTGTTGTGTAGACATAAGTATTTTTAATGATAACTCTATCCATGTATAATAATATTATTAAACTTTATTATATGTTTTATATAGTTTATTTTCTTTTACTCATGTGCGGAATTAAAATGTAAGACTTTTCTATTATATAGCACCGCTATAATTATTTGGGAGGATGAGTTTGTATTAGTACTAATACTTTTATTTTAAAAATAATAATTATTATAATAATAATTATTATAATAATAAAATTGGTGCAGGAAAATTTCATCTAATAATACTATGTCATGTATATGTACACTAAGTTTATTACAACTATTAATATGATTGGTTGCTTTCAAATTAAATTAAAAGAAATTATATATCAAAATCTTATTAATGAGATAGTTATGTATCTAATAATACTATGTCATGTATTGGTTACACATGATAATTTTTACTTGTTGTAACAGTAGGTGGATGAACCACTAAGGCTTTATCTCAGTGGCCAGAGGACTTGCCCTCTCACTGGGAGGGCAAGTCTTCGAACCTTGTCAAAAGGTAAGGTTATCCTACAAATTGTGGGATCTTCCCCAGAGATATCTGAGTCATCTTTTGGATGCTGAGTGTCTTACAACTGTGCAATATCTTTCCAGTTAAATTCCAGTAGATTTCTGATTATAAATACCACTAGGAATCTAACTTAAATACTAGTAAATTTATAATAGTTAAAAAAAAACACTAGGTACACTAGGTATCCATGGATGACATCATTACATGGATGAGTCATGCACTATTGCTATTGCAATTTTAAAAATCTCATATATATTCTAATTGATATATGTGCACAAGACTTGTTATTATTTTGTATTGTAAGGTGCACATGATGAAATGGGATTTTCTTTACTCGATGATGATGCACCAAAATTATTAATTTTGTTGTGTTTCATGATTATCTCTCTCTCCCCTTTATTTCTTCTTTCAAATGCTCTATTGAATGTCGTTTTAATCATGGGCTAGCTATTGTTAGAATAAATATATATACTACATAGCTCATCAATAATTTAAATTCGTAGACATCATTGTACTACTTGTTGTCATTAACTTTTTGATTATTTAGTGGTTGAACAGAGTGTAAAACGAGCACATGCATATGACAAATCAGCAGTACTTTTCTAATAATATATGCATACACAATCTATGTATCTTTGGTTTGGTGGCTATCTAGTGATCTTATTCGGCTCTGCTTTGTCCGAAAACTGTTTTGGAAGTTGGAATAATATTAATTAATGATTTAATTTTACTAAAATATATAAATTAAACGGATAAATTGTAAGCAGAATTTTTTGACTTCTAATCATTGCCAATTCCAGGACCATTTGATTTGACTAGATTCCACAATTGGTAGAAACTCGAGAAGAACTGGTCCAACATGTACACAAAGTATCTATATGACCATAAATTCATGGAAATATCGGCTGATCATTTAAAGCCAAAGGGCTGGCCAATTATAATTAGTATAGAATAAATGAGTTATACTGTTATGATTTTTTATGTTAGATCTCAGGCGCCATCGGGAAAATACATAATTAATAGCTACAAAAAAAAAAAAATGCATGAACCCAACATGAATTTCAGAGAAGCAATATATATATATATATGAATGAATGAAATAAGACAAGACTCTGAGCATTTGTCTTTTGTTTGCACAAACTAAAAGTGAAGCCCACGATTATGGAATCTAATAGCCAAACCAACATGTATATCTACCATTCTATATATATATATAATATAGCTAGGTAGCAATACTCTTAGGCCTTTGCTTTGCTTTGAATTTGCTTTATATATCACCCATCTATGTATGTATGTAGGGTAGCTCTCTCCCTGAGATCGTGTGAAAGGTTGCATGGCTTTAGAAGTACTCCATGTAATACACGTTACTCTCTTTTATCTCTCTCACCAAGAATAAAATAATCGAACCCCATGTGAGATATAGAGTTGGAAAATTGAAAGAAATAACTAAATTAATAATATATATATATAGCAGAGAAGAGAGCTTCCTGTAGAATGGACTACTACGTTTTGCTTTTTTTTTTTTTAATTTAATTTAATTTTTATTTGCAGCTGGGGGAGGTTATTGGTGAAAAAGAAATAGCTAGTTTGGAATCTCTTTTCTATACAAATTATCAAAAGCTTCTCTATCTATCTATCTATATAAGATATCGAAGTATTGAATTCTCAAATAAGGTTGAAGGTATTGTTCTGGTTAATTTATACATATATATATTATGAAAAATTGTGGAGGAAGGTTTTGTTAAAGACAATATTAAAAGGGTCTTTCGGCTAAAGAAACCTAGAACACACTCTCTCCCTCAAAGTAATTGGCTTATCACAACTCAACTCATTCCATTTTTGAGGTGTAAAAATTTTAAAAGCCATCTAAAGAAGGATTGTAAACCAACACACAGAATCGAATATCATAAATTACTTGTGAATATACTCTTTTCTACAGTGATCCATGTAGTTCATCTTTGCGGCTAGCTACCCAATAGCTCATCCTTAATTTTTATTTATGATAATATATATGCCTATTTGGATATTAATTTCTCTGCAATACAAATTAACCAGTTTTATATATATACATATATAAAACAAGAGTTGTAGCTTTTAACGAACATTTTCATTTGCAGAGGTAATGATATTTGTCATGGTTTTTGATCAGTTTTGCTAGCTCGAGTATGATCAGAACTTGATGTGGTGCAATTAGATGTTTCGGCAATTCTGCGAATGAGAGAGAGAGAGAGAGAGACCAGTCAAAGATTTTGTATTTGTAATCATTAAAGTGGTTAGTATGTCTTTACCGATTAGGAAAATGATATTTTAAGGAAAGGAAAGAAATTAAAGGAGAAGGCAACATATATGGAACAAAAACACAGTAAAGAAAAAGTAGTTTGGATGGCAGGAAAATTTAAAGTGATTAATAAAAAATATATATATAAAAAAAAGAAAGAAAAAATTAAAGTAGAATGTGACGGTGTGTGCCAGGTAGATTTGTTCAGATGATGCTGGGGCCGGCCTTCTTCCTTCAAGGCTCAAGCCATGATCGCCTGTTTCTGTTGAATGATAAAAGTGTTCTTTCCCCTTTGGGATAAAAAAATCAAAAGTACTGCAAAGAATCATCTCATGATCGCCCCACCCCTTCAATTTTACGTGTCATTTTCACTTACAATATGTATTAATCCACACGACAAGATTGAGAATTTAGATACAATAATATTTATCATCGAAAATCGTCACTTCAACGCAGTAGAATATATATGCATGATCAGGAAATTGAATGTTTTCTAAGAGCAATATATCTATATATAATATATATGCATCTGCAGACCAAAAATGGTGACTGTTTCCTAACCATATATGCAGTGATCAAGCACTGTGAATGTATGTATACTTGCATTAATATTAATTATACAAACATTAGTTAATTAATTAATTAAAAACGTCCAATAATATTTTATTTGCATGGCATGGGGCGCAAACGCCACCGTCGTGAAAAAGTAAAGAATGAATTATTAGTTTTATGATTTGATGATCTAGTACGAAGGTACATTCTTTAATCTTAATTAATTAGTTAATTTTTCTGAGAATATATAATAAATATAGCATAGTAATAGGGAATTAATTAACGTCTGGACAGTACTGTTTGTCTCGCGCTCTCTCTTCTATCTATAACATAATATAATAATATTTCTATATATTCCTGCATGTTCTTGATATATAATCTTCAAGTATACAATTAAGTTCTCTTAATCTTATTTCGTGGTTGCATCTGACTGGTCGGTAAAATCCATGTGGCTGAGACTGACATTTTCTCTTCAGTCTCACCGAGACCACCCCATCTGTCTCCACTTATTTATATTACCCAAAAAGAGAAAAGAAGTTGTGTCATTAGTTAATTGCCTTGCCATCGTGGATGATGAATCTTTTGTTTACTGTGTTATAGCCGGGCTGACATCATGAGCATGGAAAAGGAAAACTAAATAAGTAATTTAGTTTTGGGTTACACTAAGTAAAAGAAAGTTGATGGGTGCATGGATTAAGTCAGATCGAAGAATATTGTTTTAATTCATTTGTATTTCAATGAAGCAGCAATATAATATTATATTGTATTTGGTTACAAGATCTGCAATTATAAACTTTCGTTAACTACTGAAAATTCTCATTGACTATGGCTCTTTACATTTTTGGCAAGATTGAAAATGATATATATATGTTGCAAATGATACTTATTAATTTTCCGCAATTATTGAATTCAAAATTACACAGTGATGAGTCATCTCTGAGTCTGACTAGTTTGGCTGTAAAGGTACCAAAAGTACACAGTGTACAGTTACTATGAGTGAAAATCTATCCCACAAAACTGAATTATACATATTAATTTGTAATTGAGTGTCCATGCATCTTAATCTTCGGCTTTGAATACTCTGTCGGGAGAGTTGTCTTCAACTCCTCTCCTCCTTCAAATGTTTTAACGAGTGTCATCATAATGTCGATGTATATATATACATCCTTGATGCCAATTAAACTCCGGTTCTAATTACTTGGATCGTATCCTTTTCGTAGCATTAATTGTTTTGTCACAATATGCCAAGAGTGCAAGGATGGGAATTGCAATAAAAACATGGGAATTAATATATATAAAAAAAAATTAAAATTATAACCAACTAACTAACTAACTAATTAATTAATTAATTAATTAATCAATCAATCAATCGATATCATATCTATTATATATATTAATAATCATATAGATAGGGTATGACTGAACAGGAAGATATATATAGAATTAATTACAATATACAATGGGGTAGCCCTAGTATTGCGTGTTGTAGGGTATGGACGGCTTGTTGGCCCACAAAACCTTTTAGATGGGTGCCCCTGATTTTTGTTAGCTTGTGAACAGGCAAAAGCAGAGAAGCTTCTTATCCTCCCTATGGGTTTTCACACAAATCGTTAGACAGAGAATCTTCAAAAGCTACCCAAAGTACTTAATTTTATATATCTCATAATTAATAATTATAATATGATAATTCTCCTTTCCATTTAATCCTCCATCATCGTACATAATTACCAACTCTACCGGGCTTTAATTCTTACAAATAAAGTTGATGTATATATTTGCATTAAAGAAGATTATTAAATTAATTATTAATCAGAAGTTGCCCAAAAAATGGCAACAATGTTGATAGACTGAAATTTCAAGGGCTAATATTTTGGCTATAGTCCCAACAGTGGCCTATATAGTTCATTATCGTACAAGCTAGTTTGTACATCTCCTGTTACATTTCCCTTCTTGAATTCAACCTTCATATTTTTGCTCTCTTCTCTCTTCTCTCTTCTTTCTTCTCTCACCAGTAATATTCATGGCGCCCATGAGTCTCCCTCCTGGTTTCAGATTCCATCCAACAGATGAAGAGCTTGTTGCTTACTATCTCGATCGAAAAATTACGGGTCGAACTATTGAGCTTGAGATTATCCCTGAGATTGATCTCTACAAGCATGAACCATGGGATTTACCAGGTACATACATATAATATACAAATATTTTAATTCTTTTTCTTTCTCTGAGCATTTGTTTTTGATCTTTGATTAACTGATCATCACGATGATGATTTTGTCTTGAACAGATAAGTCATACTTACCTGGGAAGGACATGGAGTGGTATTTCTTCAGCCCTAGGGATAAGAAATATCCAAATGGTTCAAGAACAAACCGGGCAACGCGAGCCGGTTACTGGAAAGCCACCGGAAAAGACAGGCCGGTTCACTCTCTTAAGCGGTCCGTTGGCATGAAGAAGACTTTGGTTTATTATAGAGGCAGAGCTCCCCATGGCATTAGAACTAACTGGGTTATGCACGAGTATCGCTTGCTTGATTCCCTGTGCGGCACCGCATCATCGAGTTTAAAGGTATACTCTCTTCTTTTGTAGTATCTGATAAATTCTGCTACATGTTAATGATTGAACAATAATATTATATATCCATTAATAATTAATTTTTATTACTGTCAAGCTTTAATCTTCTTCCTCCTCTCATTTCCATATATCTGTTGGGGAATTTCGATGCAACTGATGTTAGGATTTACAGGAAAGATCATAATATTATTTTCTTGTTTATGCATTGATAAAGAGAAGCATATATCTACATCTATATCTATATGTATATAGATTAAGAAAACCAACCCTATGAAAGAAATTCAATTTAGTGACAAAGCCCTAACTGAAAATTTGCCAGCCTAATCTTACTATATATGATGTATTCATTGTAGCTCTCGAAATCATCATAATTCTATTAGTATTAATTATTTCAAAATTAATTGACTGGTAAATTTCCAATTTTTGGTAAACACATCATGAACAGTGGTTAACAGTGTAAGCATCTTGTCTTTCTGAGGGTTAAGCTGATTTGAATCATCAAAAGTTCTAAAAATATGTAGCAAATCTAATCTTTCGACAGAATCATTCTGCGTGCATGCATGATAAATCATCATCATCATCATCATGATTTGTATTACTCTTCTTTTTCTTGCTATATATATTCGATTTCTTTACTAACGAATATATATAGCTCATCACCATGAACCTGATGATGAAAGACTCTTTGTTATATTTACACTTTAGTGTACTTACTGTATCATATTTTTCTTCTGTTTGTGATTCTGTTTCCTTCTTTTTCTCCACATCTTTCTTAGCTTTTTTTAAGTGATCTCTGTATGTTACTCTTTTCCTCATATATATACATGCATCATTTTGATATCTTGATTTATTAATATTAATTTTTTTGAACAACAGGATTCGTATGCATTATGCCGCGTCTTCAAGAAAACAATGCAAATTCCAAAAGCAAAAGAAGATCACCGAGTAACAATAGGGAATAACAAAGACAAGGAAACTGCTGGATTCTCAGATGACCAAATGTTAGGAGATGACACAAGTGGGATTGAAAGTTCTCGTAGACGAGAAGTCGAAGACGAGAATTTCAATAACGATTACTCCAAATTCCCATCTGACACTTCTTCTTCAGATTTCACTCAAGCAACTCCCACAGAAACGGGCACAGCAGATGATTTTCAAGCTCCATTTATCTCAGATGAAGCTAACAGCGCAGCTAATATGTATTCTCTGGGCGTCGACTTCACTTCCAACCTAATCCAGGTACATTATTATTACCAAAATTAAGCGAAATTAATATTAATCACAAGTCACTAGGCTGAACGACTGTGATTATTCCAATAATATATAATATTAATCATTCCCTACTTTAGCCACGTTCTTTGTTAATGGCATGATTATCTACTTTTCCCAAGGCTAAATTTCCAGCAAATTCTGCTTTGTTAAATCCTGCTTTATATATCACGAAGGCTTAATGGTCACACTTCCTTCTTATTCTGAGAGCAAATATTGATTCATTTTCGATCCTGTTAACATCAAGATTGCATTGCGTACGCATAAAATGGTCGATTTTGGGCATTGCGTTGGAAGCTGGCCCACAATACAAGCCCTTTGCTTTGAATTCTCTTTTGATCTTAAAGTAAAAAAAAGGTTACAAGTAATGAGCGGAACTCCCCCCATCTTTTCCTAAAGCTAGCTAAGCTTACTTCGAAAAATCTCTTAGACTAACTCAAATTTGGCTTTCTTCACCATCTTCTATAACTTCTTTTGACTGACCGACTGACTGACTCATTTATTGTCTTTTCCTGATCACTGCTCTATATACAACATCTTGAATGTCACTATCTCCAATGACGTCTTTCTTTATCTTATATATCTCTCACTGCTGGCTAGCTACCAATTTAACCCATTTCCCATTTAAAATCTCGCTTGCTTTTTCCCAGAAAAGGAATTAATATTAATTTAGTCACATTCTTTCCAGTGCCTTTAATTTGTTGTTAATAGATATCTTTGTTGGAAGTGCAGGATATACAGATGCCAAGCTACACAAATTTGCAGTATCCAGGTCCATATCCGCCGCTGGAATTGGAAGACTTCCCGCAGATAAATATAGCCGAGACGAAGCCATCGAAGCCTGAAAATTTTGACGAGTGTTTGATACACGAGAAATATAGGGATTACATGAATGGAACGCTGGAAGAGATTTACTATTTGTGTTCTTCTCAAGATAATAATTCCATCGCCCTCTCCATGCAAGACTAATTAACATAGACAGACATACAGCTCTTGATTGATGAATTAATTAATTCATCAACACACCAAATGATTATCATGATGACATACATATATAGAGTTAAAAGTTATATACTTTTTGTTTTTTTCTCACATCAAATGTATTGTTATTTATACGTACTACACAATTCATTGACACAAATAACCTGAAATCGGCCGGGGATTGTTTTGCTGACCACAAGGTAAGCCTGTTTACCATGTGCTTTTGTTCTCATTAAGAGAAACAAAAAAAAAAATGTATTACTTGCTCAATTAATGAGATCAGTTGGGGCATATGCCATATTTCTCTGTTTCTTCAATTGTTCTTTATTTTCCCCACCCTTTTTTAAAAGAAAAAAATGATATTGTTGTTGAAACCTCTTCGGTCTATTTTGAAAGGAAAATTGATAAATTAATCTACATGATTACTAGTCACTACTTGATTTGTGGACTTGCTAGAATTATCTTACCTGTTGACAATTTCTCATTATGGATCGTTACCCGCCGAACATGCGCATGCCCAAAAGCTAGCTCATTATGTAATGAATTAAGCACAAATGACTCCCTAATTAAATTGGAAGTCTGTACACTATTTATCGGCCCAATTAAACCTTAATAAAGAAGAAAGTAATATGGGATTAAGCTCTCGTTAATTTTTAATTAGACCTTTGCATTTGTTGATCCTGTTTTACCAGCTCTTATTGGCCCATCACAAATTCGACCTCTTATTTGAACCCAAAATTTTTATTTTGTATTCTCGAGGGAATTATACAAACTGGCAAATTGAAAGACATGCAGTGTGGCCTGGCTCTGAAAATTGAAACTGATGCATATCGTATTGAATATTGTAATGAGTCTCAGCTGCAGCAAATGTGATCTATGAAAACCGATCCCTTACTCCCAGAAACAAGCTAGGATCTTGATTCAGAACTATTTCCAGAAATTGTAACTCCTCAGTTCACGAATTTAACTGCAAAGCTTGCCTTCCATCTCTCCTGATTCGTGAGGAAGCCTCTTTCTGCCTAGCTTTAGTTCAATTTCTCTAATCTCTTCCATAATTTATGAATTTTTTTCCCAAAAAAAAAGAGAGAACACACTGCATACAAAATGTGGTTCTCAACAAAGCATTGTATTAATTTATATATATATATATATATATATATATATATATATGAGCCTTAGCATACAAAATTCGAAGACAATTACGCAGAATATTTTCCTTTATTTTGTTGACGTTGAAAACATTTCTCAACCAATGCTTCCTAACACTTAGAATTAGAAGTAGAAAAGTTACAAATTGTCATAAGTTCTTGTTACTTGTTATTATTATTGAATATAATAGTAAATAAAATATATTTTTTTTGCAGTGACAGTCTTCTTACGTTACTTTAATAATTATGAAGTGAATTATAATAACCGTTTTAATCATTAAAATTAACATGTTTTATCAGAAGTACTGTTGTAACATTTCGAAAGTTAGAATATCAACATTAAAATAAAAATCTTAACCCTGGGTTCCCATATTTAGACCAAACGAAACTAAGAAGTATCAATTCTATTATATATAATGAATTCTTATAATTTTTTTTCTTTTTTTTTTTAAAAAGTATGTTCCCATCATTTTGAAAGGATGTGACCAACAGCACTAAGTGAGATCCCTGAAATGATTTGAAAATAGTGCCTTTTCTTTATTTTGGGGGGCACTAAGAGTAGAGCTCATTGGAGACATGTTTCTAGCAACTTTTACTGGTTAATAATTTTACGTGCCAAAATATATAATAATGGATTAACTTTGAGATATTATATATACAGCAAGCAATTAAAGTATAGGATATGATTATGGTTATTATTTAATGCATATAATATGTTAGTAATCCATTTCCGCTCAACACATGAATTGTGAGTTTGGATATTGAATTTACTAATTAAACTCAATTCATAGAGAGGTCTACCATTATATGAATTCAATAAAACTTTAATACACTTGGTGCTATTGCTAGCTATATGACCCCTTGTCTTATTTCGTGTGTGTGTGTGTGTGTATATATTATATTGACTGACACCTCTGCACAATTTAACAATGAAAAGCGTGTTAGTCAATAAGAATAATCGAATCTAGTTAATAAAATATTATGAATTATTGATTGGTGTGTCGACCCATAAGATGACAAGTAAAAGTGTGCATGTTTTAATAACATTTGCGCTCATATAATCGGAACCTTTTCGAAGTCTTGCAATCTTTGTTCATCCCCACCATCCCTTTTTTAGTGTTGATAATCATTCTAGCTACGTACGTACGATGGCAAATACAATCAATTATATCAACCATATGCATGAAGGTTTTGTTAGAAATAAGTGACAAGCTATGAGACATATATATGGTTGATCACTTCAACTTATAAGCCAAAAAATTATTTGATACAATATATTTTTCTCAGATTATTTAATAAATTATAGCATATATATAATTTTATTTACATTTATTTGAAAGTTTTAGACAAGAAGAATATATTATGTTATTTGTTTGTTTATCTAATAAATTTTTGTCACATACTTTTATTTTAAAAATTTTAAATTTTTCTTTACAATAATAAAATAAGCTCAATTTTATCTAAATTTTTTTCAAATTTGAGTCATTCAAGTCAACAACCTCAGTAAACATAAACATAAACATAAATGAGAGTCCATCTTCACATTTTTCTTTTCTCCGACACAAAGTAACCGACATTATTTCATTAATTGATGATGTGAGTGTTGGTTGTTAGCTCCTTATAATACTTTAAATATCTCGGTCGTTTTCAAAGCATTTTGTCAGCAATATAAGTTTAATTTCCAGGTAAATTAATTTGTATGTGCAACCAAAAGCCCAGCATACCAGAAGCAAAAGGTACAGAAGAAAGCAAAATAATTCACAGTTCACGTTTCACAACCTAAGCAATTGAAACTAATTTAATACGTATAATACGTACACACATGAAGACCTAAAAGTTCCATGCAAAATCATCCATGGAGATCGAGCTAAAATCACGACACATTGCACCAGACATGAGTGTGGAGTCCACAAACTCAAGATCAAAACTAGAGCTGTCAAATGAACAATCCATTTCCTGACAACCCTTAGCTTCATCCATTTGCGTCTGACAAATTTTCTCCTTCTGTTGTTGCTCTTGTTGATCCAGCTGTTGTTGCTTTCCAGCAAAGCTTGGTGAGTGCAAGGGTTCTGGAATAGTATTAGTACCCCAAATGTAACAATGCTCCTCTGTGAGTCCAAACCCAGATGGGTTTACTGAGGAAGAAGATGAAGATGACATGGGTCCATTTTGATCAAAGGAAGAAGCATGAGGGAAAATGGAGGAATCGTGGGAATTTTGGGCACAGGAATTCCAAAGAACATTAGGGTTTTGATATTCAGAAGTGGGGATCGGTATTGTTATTGGTTGCAGCAACGGAGATTGATTACCATTAACGAAAGGAGGAGGAGGAGGAGCAGGTAATGTGAGAACAGGTGGCCTGATTTCCATGGAAAGGTTACCTGGAATTTGTGAATTCACAGTGAAAACCGAAGATGATGAAATGGGTGGTTGTTGTTGCTGCTGCTGCTGGTAGGTTTGTGGAATAATATTGCATGAAATTTTGTTTGAGGCTCTTTGATGAGAAGGCATCAAATTGTGAGTTTTTGGGTCCAGACCTTGAGACATCAATTTTTTCTTAACGCATGAATTCCAATAATTCTTCACTTCGTTGTCTGTTCTTCCAGGGAGATGTTTAGCAATCTGAGCCCATCTGTGTCAAAATAAACATATATACGTACATTTATGCAATGTAATTAATTAAATCACTTTTTATAATTTCATTTCTTGAGTGCTGAAATTCGATCTCTCCTCTTACCTGTTGCCCAAAATTCTATGCACATCGATGATGATCTGCTCTTCTTCTTCAGTAAAGGATCCCCTTCTGAGGTCTGGTCTCAGGTAATTTATCCATCTCAATCTGCAGCTCTTTCCACACCTCTGCAAGCCTGCAATATTCTTGTTAGAAATAAGAGAACGAGAAAGGGAAGAAGGAAATCGAATCAACACTTAACAATGACCGATAATTAATTAATTAATTATACATATACACACATATATATATACCGGCAAGTTTTGGAACAGAACTCCAACTTCCATGGCCATGAGTAGTGATGTGCTTGAGTAGCTTCTCGTCTTCTTCGGGAGACCATAATCCTTTCTTTACCTTTTGTTTGCTGCAGCACCTGTGACCCATTTGCCTCTTTTTTTCTTTACCTTCAACGACACAGCTAGCTGATCTCATCAATTTATCATGAGAACAATTTACTCTTTCGATCAAATACTGATCAGCTTCACTATTTTTAATAAATAATTAATTTGGAAGAGCTGCTTATGTGTGTGTGGTTGATTATTCAAATAATATATATATAAATTATAAAATTAAGAATTAAATATATAGAAAGAAAAGGAGAGAGACTGCTTTGTGTATGACAATTTCATAACATTCTCAATAAAAATGACCAAGTGGCAACATATATATTTAACCTGATGATGATGATGAGTAGTAGCAGTCGGGGCTAGGTGAAATTCACAAGGGATGAATAATTAATGTTTTCTTTTATTAACATTTTTGGGCAATCTGTCAAATATTAACTAATACAATCAATGTTGGGGAAGATCTCTTAAGGTGATTCATGGTCCCACCAATTCGCAAAAATGAAAAACGTTTTGTCAATTTGAGTATAAAATGGGTTACTCAACAAGTCATTTTCTGTCTTATATATATGTGTCTCTTGACCATTCTAATTTTAATTATTAATTCTAATTGTACATATAAATCAGCAATGTGCTGTTATTTCTATTCTTTGGACCATCTTTTCTCAATTCAAAAGAAAATCCCAGCTATAACAAATTATGTATCTTATTCATTAAACCTTTTACACTTATCTTTTATAAAAGGTGAATTAATTATAGACGACGTTTCATATATTTTTTTCTTTTGTATATTTTATTATAAATATATATATACTATGATTAAATTAATGAATTTATATAAAATCTCTCTCTCTCTCTCTCTCTCTCTCTCTCTCTCTCTATATATATATATATATATATATAACCCACAAAACTTATGGATCCTTAATTATAGTATTAGATCATTGATATATTTGAAAAGTCTGGCTTATTCTATAAAATAAAGAGTAGTAATCATAAATTTTCTCTTTGAATTATGTTTGATTAATTAACTTGTACGTATAATTGAAATATCGTAGACGCTCAAGAAATTAAGAAATAAGATTAGAGATGATGAATAAGTTAGTTAAGAGGGAGCTAGCTAGCTAGCTAGCTAGGCATAGGATCTGAGAAATGTGCTGGAAATTTAACTTCGGGTGCCCTCATGTTGAGGGAGGGCCACTAATTAATTCTAATTGAATGCTTCGATGGCCGGTTCATTTTTCAACTTGATTTTTTTAATGTTATTACGGTTCATCAAAATAAAATTATGAAAAGGAAAAAAAAAGCACACAACCAACATGTGGTCATCGTCCTTTTTGAGTAACCCACCTTAATCATCATCATATCTTGACATATATATTAATTAATTAACTATATTCTATGGAAAATACATGACATAATACACATTTTGATTTGTATATATTACAACGATCTATTATTCACATACTAATTCAAATGTGTACACAATATATAATTATATAAATAGATTTCGCTATATATAATCCAACTACCTATAGAATACATATACATACATACATACATATACGTATGACTCTATATTCTCCTACAATTATTAGTTATAATCAAATAATCTTGATCCTTTACCTATTAAAATTTTGATTTAATTAGTTAATATGTCTTAATGAAAATCGATAATGTTATTTTCTTTTTCCTTTTAAATTTGTAATGCATGAATTATTGTAAATATATCGAATAGCTAAGTTTGCATATTTAATGTACTATGCATAGGAAAAATAAAAATAATAGATAATTAATATATCTATAATTAATGTATATGTCAGATGTAATCTTAACTATTAGACGTGTCTAAATCTAATGGTTTATATTTAATGTAAAATTTTGTGTGAAAAAGAGAGACCCTTGATCATATTTCTCTTTATATATATATATATATATATATATATATATATATATATATATATATATATATATAGTACTAGCTAGCTAGCAAGCAAGCTGGGCAACATTACAGTGAAAGAAGATCTGAGATAGAAGAAAAAAAAACAAATTAAAAGAGAATATATCAAACCACCTAACTGCATTCTTTTAATTTCATTTAATTTTTTGAAGTTGTACATGCCAACTAAAATAAAGCTTCTCTCCTGTCTTACCTAGCTTCTTAGCGTTATCGGGTGGTTGAGGCTACTAGCAACTCAGATTCATCATATAAACTTTTGTGTGTGTGTGTGTGTGTATATATATATATATATATATCTGCATGATCGAAGTAGTAATTGACTTGAAGATCGATCAGGACCAATCAACTAACACAACAGTACATCAATTTAATTTAATCCCAAATTAACAAATTTAATTGCCTAAATGATGCCAAGAATTAATTTCTTAATAATTAGTATTTGTTCAAGTATGCATGCATGCATCTGTAATTATGGGTATTGAACCAACGAACACAAACGAAAATTAATCATTTGAACTTAATAAAAAAACAACCTTTAAAGATATTAATTTAATTATTATATATATATAAAGCTAGCTAGTAAATTAAACAGAGAAAGCATCATGGCATTAATTAATATATTAGACATGTTAATAATTAAGTATGATTGAACGCATTGAATAATTTTTAACTTAAGAATCTCCATTTAATATTACTGTCATTGAATTAATGATCATGATTTTCGGGCTTCTAGTTGATATATATCTGTGTGTGTGGGTGGGTAGCAGATTAAAGGTTAGTTGCTTATTAACCCAAAGAAATTGGCAACCAATATGGAGATAAGGTTAGAAAAAGTAATAGACAAGATACTATCTAACTATAAGCTATCTATATATGTATCTTTTTCAACACACCATCATTCATGATACATATTAATCAAATATTGATTCTTTTGTTTCATGATTACAAATTTAATTTTTTTTTAATGATTATTTTACTTTGGGTTTCAGGCAAGGCAATAAATCTTGTGAATGACTTAAGAAAGTAAATATTGCTATTGAATGACTTAATTGGTAGGCCATGTCTGCATCCTCTGTTACTGAAAATTTACTTTAATTTAAGTTATAATTAAGTTTATTTCTTGCTGTGAATTGATAACTAATTTATGCGTAGAATTAATATACATATATCAAAACGTACGTTTAGTGTACAGATGAAGCCACTTAATTAGTTGTCTTAATGACTTTATATATAAATGTATTCTCTTTGATCAATTAATTAATGTCACGATGAACCAATCATTCATCAATTCATACGCTTACTTGTTTATCCATGCTATCTATATATTTAAATATAGTTTGTTTAATTATATAATATATTATATAATATCCCATTTTAGGGCAACTGATTACTGATCAGAGTGTACTAACAGCTAATTAATCTTCTGTTATCCGGTGATATATGATTAACTCTTGCTTAAGACTAGATATAATTTAATTAATATCATAACAGTACTATATGGACTTTGAAGACGACGGCTCATCATCACATTATTTGGCAACCATCTAACCCACATTTATTTATTTGTTTATTTATTATATATGTTTCGTTATTTTTCTTTTTCTTTTTTCTTTTAACTCCCACGCACAAAATTAACTAGAAAAGCTTTATTAATTATATATAAATTTTTAAAGATTTTATATTCATATTTATTTTAAAATTAAATATTAATTCTATATAGTAGACAGAATAAATATGATAAAAAATTTAACATACATGGCTAGTTCGATTTTTTTATTGGTTGTTATTATAATAAGAATAACCAATTAAATAAATAAACACTCAATATTTTGGTTAAACTTGTAGGCCGTACCCTTCTAATATATATAGATATGTATGTATATATTCTTGAAGTCAATGAGACAATTCATTACTGAGAAATACCTGCTGGCTCTTCTAGTATCTTGAATAATAATTAAGTATTGGTAATTTATCCTTTAACATAACGTATCCAATTGAATGTTTTTCTTGTACTAATGATTAGAGAATTTTGTAAAGAAAAAACCCCCAAGCAATCGTAATTAAGAGTATTGACGTTGGCTTAATCTTAATCATCATATAATCTTTTAAATGATTTTTCAATTTAATTGCTGATCCAATCCATGGATGACTTTATTTCAATTAGTGATGGATTTTGATGTGATGCTCGGAAGCTTGAACATCAATATATATATACCACTGCTTAATAAATTAAAATTTAAGAAAAAAAATCGATGAAGAGATAAGACGCTTTCGTGCCAAAAGAAAACGATGCCAATGAAGTATTCAAGTGAAAAATGAAGCTTACACTTCAAAGTTTTCAAACTAACCATTATTTAACTTAATCGTGATTAACTGACTATTTTGACTAAATCACAAATATTGATGATATTTGACCAGTCTATATATATATTGCACATCAGCTTTAATTGAATTTCTCTGTCCTGTCCCCTGTCTCGATCTTTCCTGTAAAGTTACCTAGACAAAAAGAAAGCAACGTGGAATATTGACACATTTTTATACATCTTCCCTAAGCATGGATAAAATGACGACGACGTAACGAATTGGGTCGACATAGTGTAACCAACAGGTTTACAATTTCAAAGCCCAAACGCCCCCGCCCAGCCCATTTTTCCAGTAGGAGAGATCAGAGAACATTTATTTATTTATTTCTGCATGCTAATTATAATTAATTAAGACAGATTGATTGATGATCGATCTGGAGTTGGCGGCTAGGGCTAGGTATCGATCACAGTCAATGCAATCTCTCCTGGTATTCCTCTTCCTCCATTGTATCAGAAAGTGCTCTATCTCTTGTCTCCGGTAGACCAACCGCAAATAATCCACAAACCCCTATTACCAATCCAAATATTCCGTATGTTACAAACTCATTTTCTCTCCCACAAGCTACAAGCATCGGGCTGAATACGCCCCCAAACACAAGCGCTTGTCTCACCATTGATATAGCTGAGTTTCTCACGCATGTTGGGAACAGTTCTATTGTGTATATAAGCAGCAATCCAAACGCAGTGCATGCGCTGAAGAAAGCTACTAGCTCTAATCCAATCTGCAGCATACTTGAATTATTACTACTCCATAACATTTTGCCCATCACAACACACAGTATGCTGCAAATTCCGCTTGTGCTTGTGCAAGCTAGTAACGAATTCTTCCTTTTTAATTTTCCTATAAGCAAGAAGGTGATTAGAGATGCTGGTAGCTCCGATAACGCATTATATGTCACGCTCAAGTAGAGGTTAAATGACAAGTTTCCCAGGCCTAATGGCATGCCGTAATACACCATTCCGATGCCAAAACCTACTACCATTATTGCTGATAATCTTCCAAGTGCCCATTTTTTTCCGACCAGAATCTTGATTGCTGAGTAAAGATCAACATTCCATGTCTCTTGCTCAAACGACGCGTCGTTCAAGTCCATGATTAAGCTCCTTTGATCGGAAGACGAGATTCCTTTGATTATGAACACGGCTTCCTCTTTACGTCCTTGAATGAAAAGCCACCTAGGAGATTCACGAACGAAGAAACGAACAAGTACACAATACAAAATTGTTGGAATACAAGTCCAGAAGTACAGAGTTCTCCAAGAAGAGCCTCTGTTTATATAAGCTATGGCTGGTAATGACAGAAACCCTAGCGTAAAGCAGAAGAAACCAATTGTTCCTACCTTGCCTCGCCAACTTTTTCCGACGAGCTCCGTTGATAACACGATTGCACATGTTCCGACCGTTGCACGGCCGAAGCCATTGATGAATCTCAAAACAGAGTACATCCATATATTTGTAGAAAAGATAGTAACAATACTAGACAAAGACATCATTAGGCATGAGAGAAGCAGCATGTTTTTGCGACCAAGTGAAGAATCTGCGAGTGTGGCAAGAATGAGGCCGCCTGCTAGGCAACCCATAAAGAAAGACGACGTTGGGAGGCCTTTGATAAGTGAACTTGCACACTCAAGGCCCCACTCTGATATAATTGATGTGTGAGCAGGAAAATCCCAAGACCATGAATTCTTGGGAAGTTGACAAATGTTGGAAACTGCGTTACACGACGACTCATGAAAATTATCATCATGATCAGTACTACAGTGCCATGTAGGCTCAACGTCAGTGAACACACTTATAAAAGTCTGCTGTGCATCAAAAACCCAAGCAATTGATACAAGAACCGCTTGTAGGAGCTGAGCACTGCTAAAATCTCCGACACACCGTTCAATCAGGTCACCGAGCGATGGACGGTGTTTCAAGTTCTCCCCCGTGTCAGTGTCATCTGATCGAGAGAGTATTAACGGAGTTGATTCAGACATATTTATATCTGCGGCTACCTTGCTAGCTAGCTAGCTAATCTTCTTGTAGACACAACTATCTAGTTAAGGAGTTTATATATACGTGACTGTGAGAGCCTGAATGGACTGTAAGATTCGAATATAAATAGCCAGCTAAGAACGCAACGTAGGTAAAACAGATTAACAATAAGAAAAGTGATTTTAGAGTTGTCATGTATATCCAGATCGAGAATGCTACAGAGTTTTTTGGAATTATGCTATCACTACTACTCTTAATTTCTGTCATTTGTAATGTTATGGTACATATTAAATCACATAAATGCACTGGAGTGCTAGATATGCACACATATAAATATTAAAATTCTAGATATTTCGCTCATTTTCTTACGTCATTGCCATGCAACCATGCATATATTCCAGAGATCGGAGAAGTTAGAGCCAAAAACTCTAGCTGTCCTGCCCTCCGAGAGAGACATCTATCGATTTTATTTAATTTACTTCACATGAATAATATTATATATATATATATATATATATATATATATATCTTCTCACATGAATAATATTATATATATATATATATATATATATCTTCTCACATGAATAATATTATATATATATATATATATATATATATAATAAACTATGTTTTTGGCATTTGATGAGTTAAAAAACATATATGCTTATATAAATATTGATATTATATATATTCTTAATTTTATTTTGCTAGCTGAAGACTATGTACTGAATGTGATAATATTAATCAAATGGTTGACGAGAAAACAGTAACTGAAATCTATTTAACACGACATAGTCTAAACTGGCTGCTTATTAATGCCTTTATTTATTTTTTGAATGAAAATGAACCTCAATTAATATTACACTAGGGAATTATATATTAATGTATTGAAGAAAAGATAGAGAAGAAGAAAACCAGCAAATTAATTAGGGAGGGACGTAGTGTGTAGTCTGCCTTAAAACCATTCAAGCATTCAAGCAGAACACAAGTTTGCAAAGCCGACAATTAAATTAACAATCAATCACATAATCATAGTGGCTGCTTATTAATTATTAGTTAATCAGTTTTCGATATATATTTGAATTTCCCATCAGATCCCATGAATTATATATTAACAATTAACATGTAATGTAATTGGTATAGCAAGCTCGCTAGGGACCAGGAATGAGTTGGACATTGCGTGGTATTGATTCTTCCCACACCAAAAGTTGTATAAAACAAAATAACCCCGCAACAAGAGAAGGATCATCAAATCTGATAAGAATATATATATATGGCTTTGCAATATGGAAGTAAAGTTTAAAATCCTTTTGTCTTAGAAATTAATTAAAGATTTGCAGAATTTTATTTTTTATTACAAGTTGGAATATATATATTAATCAAGCTATATAATATAATATATCAAAAAGAGGGGATCAATGATTGTTAGCAGGCAGCCCACAGTATATATAAACTTATCACCGTACGTAGCATAAAGGTAATTTCAAATTAAAGCTAGCTTAGTGAATGAATATATATAGCTATAGTGATGATGTTGCTTGAATGGCTTGGGGCCGAAATTGATGGTTTTGTCTAATACTACTGCATTAATTTACTGGCTTAATTAAAGTTTCTTATTTCAATTTCCTGCCATTTTTAATTTTCAAATTTGATCGATTTGATTTTATTCTCAACATTAGTCATCGGAACAGAATGTACATATATATTATTAGGACATACAAAAATAACTTATTAATATTTATCATATTTTTAAGAAAAATAATACGTAAATATTAATTAATAATTAAGAAAATATATCATCTTGACTCTTGGTGTTTCTAACATTTTCAACATTGTTTTTTACATAAAAGTTTCAAATATTATAATATTATAAATAAAAATCGTAACATTGCAAATTGAATTCATATATATATATATATATATATAATCAAGTTAAGAGTACAGCAAATCTAACAGATTTTCTGTAAGTTCGTATTGTGATCATATCAGTTGTAATTAAAGGGTAATGTGTTGAGGAGGTGGATCCACGTCGAGGTGATATGTTTCCATCTTAATTAATTTCTAATTAATTAAAGTTAGTACTGTCTTAATTAATTAACTAATCATTAATTATATAATTATATATATTCTAGTCATTAATCAAATTAAAGTTCTATATCCAATGAGATAACTAATGCTAAAAATAAATCGTTTCTATTATCTTAGCTTGCTTCACTGAATCTAACCAAATGTATGAACTACTACAAAACAACTAAAAAATTACATTAAATAAAGAAGATTTTTATTTTTTAAGACAATTTGTTTAAAAATTGTCTCTAATTCTAAATAATAAAAACGATTTTTATAAACTGTTTTCTAAAATATATATTTAGATAATAATTTTAATAAAACCAACTTTGATTATAAAAAATAAAAGTGAATTTTACAAATCATCTTTTAAAATATATGTTTCGAAAACGGTTTTAATAAACTGGTTTCAATTTAAAAAAATAAAAAAATAATTTTTAAATCGTCTTTTTTGTTTACATTTTTATAGGATTGTTTTAGTAAAATTATTTTTTATTTCTAAAAATATAAAATAATTTCTAAACTCTTATAATAAAATTGACTTTAATTTACATAATAAAATATTATTTTTAAACATTTTTCTTTTTTTAAAGAATAATTTTAATAAAATTGATTTTAATTTAAAAATCTAAAAAAATAATTTCCAATCTCATCTTCATTTACTATGCTACATGAGATTAAGTAGAATTTATTTTTAATATTAATTCATTCAAAAATATTTTTATTAGTAAATTCATAGAAATATGTTAAAAATTTACTTATTTAATAAAAAGTTACTTATTTACTAGATAACATTAAAAAAATATACACTTATTATAACTATTGTATTCTTGTTTTTGTTATATTTATTGCGAATATTATTTTCTTCTTTCTATTATGGAAGGTCATAAAGTTGTCTTTGCACTTACTGTATATGTTCTTGAGAGTTTCTAACTAGTTTGTTTTCTATTACTCAATTGAATTTGATATTTGATTATTACTGACACATTATCAGTGGATCATTATTTAGATTGTTTTCAAGTTTATCTGTATTTTTATTTGTAAATTTGTAATGATATGAACTCTTTTAATTTAGACTTTTTTTTTGTAATCAATGTTTTTTGAACTCATGTATTACTTTTTAAATTATTAATAATATATACATATGTATGAACTATTGAGTGATATTACTATTGTATATATGTGTTATATATATATATATATATATATATATATATACATACATACATACATACATGTATATGTATATTTTATGATAAATTAATTTCTATTTAATTGAATATTGTTATAGTAACTATTTATTATTATTATTTTAAGAATTATATTTTTAAAGATTTTAATAACCATTAAAAACAATCTTCTTTTCTATTCGAATATTATTAAAAATAAATTTCTTATAAAATTTTAACAATTTTTAAAATATTGTCCTCTTCTAAATTTAAGTACAGTTAAAAAGTATTTTCTTATAAATTCAAATACTATTTAAAATTGTCTTTTTATAAATTTAAAAACTGATAAAAACGGTCTTTTTATATTAAAAAAAAATAACAAGTTTTGATATTTTAAGACACATTAAAAAAAAACAGTTTGTAAAATATTTTAAAAAAATTTTAAAATACTTTTTATTTGTTTTCAATGAATAATATTCAAGTAGCGATGTATACATGTATATCAATAATTTAATTGTAAGGTTAATTTAAAAAAGGGAGCAACATCTACTTAATCCTCGGCCACTTTCTTTTATTTTTCTTAAACTTTTTGACTGACCAAATTAGGGTGAGACTTAATTTAATTCGTCTTAATTAAAATTTCAGTTTACTTAATTTCTATTTAGTAAATAAAATTTTAGTTATCATCTCAAAATTTAGTTATCATGTTAATTTAATTCGTCCTTAAATATTTATATATCATCTCAATTAAGATTAATATTTTTTTCTTTTATTTAAACATTGTTAAAAATATTAAGGATCATTACTATGAAATTCTCTTAAAAATCATCAAGATTCCTTAACTTCATAAATTTATTATAGGTTTTAAATATATATATATATATATATATGTAAAGGATTAAAACCCCTTAATTTTATATAATTTCTTATAACATTTGTAATCTATTAGATTTAAGTACTTTCAATAATTAAAATTAAATCTAACATGGATAATTAATGTGCTATAATTAATACATATATGTAAATTTAAGGGATGGTATAATAACTCCTTATTTTATACAATTTGTTATATCATTTATAAATCATTAAATTACTAAATTAATAACTTTAAGAAAGAAAATAATAAAAACATATAATGAAACATACGTAAATATAAATATAAGAATACATTAGACTGTGTAGCGCAATGATTGAGTTGCACATTTATTGATATATAATCTTTACAAAATGTCATTTCGTATATTTATATGTGTATAATTTATAATAAATACAACTTAATTACCGTTAGGAGTATTCAGTGCCAAAATATCTTACAAAAGCTCCCTAAACAAATTGATCGTGAGAGATATGTACAAGTTTTGTGTTAAGAGAAATTCCTTATCTAATATAATTTCAACTGTAATAGTCAATAATTTAATTTAAACTTCGTTGGACATACTGTTCCAGTGTTATTTGTGCTAAGAACAGCCACTTGTTCATGAGAATCATTAATCTCAACTTTTTTATGATATATATTACTACTTTAGATACTCCTTTATCATCAAGGGTCCATAGCTCAGTGGTAGAGCATTTGACTGCAGATCAAGAGGTCACCGGTTCGAACCCGGTTGGGCCCTTTCATTTATTGTATTAAACTTTTCACTTAGAAATAATTAATACTTAATGTATTTGATTGAGTCAGAGAAATTTTAAAAAATAAAATAAGATTATTATATTTGAATATTTTTAGATAAGGTATAAGTGTTAATGTGATATTTATATTTAATAATAATTATGTAATATTATTTTTTTAAATAAAAAATTTAAAATTTTTTCATATTAAAAAAGATGTTGACTTGTAGTCATTAATTATAATATGAATTTTAACTGTTATTTTAAATATTAGAATATAATATTATTATTATAATTATATTTTTATATTGTTGAGTTTTTCTTATTAAATATAAAATTAAGAAAAATATATAATATTTATTAATATTGTCAATAATATACATAAGGAGTATATATATATATATATATGCTAGAAGACTATTCTTTTTCAAACAATGTTTAGGGGTTAATTTTCGTTCATAATACATAATAGTGATGTTAATTGATTATTTATGCATGTTATTGTCGATTTAATTTGCTCAAAATAGAATTAATTTTTGAGATTCATGGTGTAAAAGATCATAATCCCATATATTTTTATGTTTAGAAGATCACATCTTATTAATTTTAACTATAATATAATTTTACACAGTTATAAATTAATTAAGAGTCACGTGTGAAAGTAATCACATCAATTATTTATTCGCACAATGAAAAGCGCTTAGATAAAATTAAAACAGTAACCAAATATCTTGTATTTGTAAGCGCTTTGACGCTTCTAAAACAAGACAAATCCAATCGAAAAAATATTTGAAAAATCAGTTGGTCTAATTATTCTAAATTGTATCTTAGGTGGTAATGAAAGCAATAAACTATGATTAAGTGATCTGATTTTATTAAAAAAAAATGTCATTCACAACTCGTATCAATCGCATACCTGTAGTGGGACTACTGGCGTGCGTTTTCTTGTCGATTTGTTTTGTTAAAAAAGATGAAGCCATCAAAATCGGCACAAATTTCTTTTTCAGATTGGAGGCACATACATGAGTAGTAATCCCAACTTTAAAAAGATCAAATTGTCGACAATTAGATATCGGGTTTCGAAATTTCCTTTTATTTCTTGAATTTTTCTAAATAAAATCATTTGAGTATCAAGTAAATAAAAATGATCCTTGTACTATATTTTATAAAAATAAAATAACAAATTTATTTGATAATTTTATTTATTTTTTAAAATTCAATCATCGACTAATTTCAAGCTAACACGTGATCTATTTAAAGGTAAAATAAAAATTATTATTATTATTTAAGTAATTGTTAAATTAAAAAACTTTGGTTCAAAGAGCACTCATTCAACTACTACAAATAACATTACTGAAATTAAGATAATAATTATACAAGTTATTATCTCAACGAAACAAAACACAAGATATGATTGAGAAGCTTGCTTTAGTAACCAAGAATATGCCTAACATATACAATAAGAATAGTTAACTTCAAAACTCATATTCAATCCACGCGAAAAAGGAGCTGAGGTTAAGTATAAATTCGCGAATCCCGAGTCTGTTACAATTTGTGTCTACAAAACGTAATTTAGATCAAAATACAACTTCTACATGCATGAGCTTTAGAAAAATAACACTTAAAGAGAGTTTAAAAAAAAAAACACATCCTTCCCTCAAAAACAGCTAATTCCATCAAATTATAACGTAATGATTTAATTGACCTCAAAATGCTATTTTTTTAAATAAGGACAAAAGTAATTTTTACAAGCCATTTTATTTAAGTTTTAATTGGTCATAGTCCAAATTAGAAGCAATATTCTGATCAATTTTTGCTATTGCGTAAAAAGAGGTTAAAAGATTTATAACTAAAACAGTAAAAACGATCCTCCCCACAATATTTATGCTTATAATAACAAAATATTATAAGCATAAATATTATAATCCCCACTGTAGCTCAAAATGCTATGTTAGCAATAATTATTCTAATTATTCTAATTATTCTAAATTGTATCTTAGGTGGTAATCAGTTGATCTTAGTTGGTCTAATTATTCTAAATTGTATCTTAGTTGGTCAATTTTACAATTTTAATCTATTATATCAAACTGAGATATGAATTTTGTGTTTCAAATATATAATCAAGTGGGATGATATTAAAGTGAGACATCTGTTTCTTCGTTGTTCATTGGCTAAGCTTAACATTTTCTATTAATTCAATTTCATTTGGTGACATTATAAAATCCTCATTTCCTTAAATTGGGAGAATTATCATTTTTTGCCTTTCGGTGGAGAATCATGATTCCAACATATATCTTCAAATGGAACATCCTATATAATTATGCAAATGCACCGCACACAAAGAATTAAAAAAGGGAGAGACGATGATCGTTAAATCATTTTTAAGGCAATAAAAAATCAAGGTAGCATAATTTTATTGTAAGAAAAGAACATATATGTATAATATTTTTATTGAAGCGCATCCCTCTTTCATTGTCATTATAACATCCGAAATTTGTAGGTGGGAATTTAATTATCGAAGGTTCGAGTTCGCACGCTTATGACACAATCGCAGTGCACAAGCATTATTTTTCTATTCGACGAAATGAATCAGCTAGGCCAAAACCAGAGAAAGAAATTGTGGAGACTCGTTCAACTACATTAATTGTGCATTGTCACATCACGCATACCAAAACCAACTGTTACTGTTATTTATTCACGCAATTAATAAATTAATGAGACGGGTCAAAATTTGCAATTATTATCGTAATTAAATTAAATTGCACCTCACCGAAAGTAATGCCGCCATCCAAGCAAGCAAGTAGCACAATACAAATACGAACCGAACGTTTACCAAAGCAGGAATCGAGTGCCAGATAAACTACTCAGAACAGTACCGTTGAAGCCCGGGTTTTGCATTCTTGTTGACCCATGGTATCACAGAGAGTTTGTCCTCTAGTTTCTGGCAAGCAAGCAACAAAAAACCCACAACATATTATCACCGCTCCAAATACTCCATACGACGACGATTCCTTCCCCCTCGACACTGAAATCAACATCGGACTGAATATTGCTCCAAATACTTGTGACTGCTCAACCATTGTTGCCGCTGTGTTTCTCACACAAGTTGGAAACAACTCCATTGAATATATTAGTAACACGTTGTACGCTGCACAGACACAAAAGTATGCTCCCAATTCAAGCCCAATTTGAATCCCTCTCATGTCACTGCCATGCACGATTGCGCACCCAATACTGCATATTCCACTTGTCATTGAAAATGCTAAAAGAGACGTCCTTCTATTTGCCCTTTCTAGAAAAAAGAAGGTAATCACATAGGACGGGAATTCCATTAACGCATTAAACGTAACTGCCAAGTAGATATTATTGAAACCCAAATCACCAATTCCTAGTGGGATTCCGTAGAACATCATTCCGAGGCTGAAACTTAATACCATAACTATCAATAGTCGTTGAAGAGCCCATCTCTTTCGAAATAAATCTTTGATGGCGGAGAAAAAGTCATCATCTTCTTCTGATTTAGGCAGACTGGATATGCGAGCGTCAAAGCTGTCTTTTTTTCTCGGAGATAATCTTTTGAGTATTTCTATGGCTTCTTCTTCACGACCTTGCACTAATAACCATCTAGGAGATTCATAAGCAAAGTAATAAGCAAGTAGACAGTACAAAATTCCTGAAATTGATGTACATAAGTAGAGAGTTTTCCAGGAAGAACCTCTACTTATATAAGCTATAGCTGGTAAAGATAAAAAACCTAAACCAAAACCAAAGGAGGCCATCACTCCTACGCGACCTCGCCACTTTGTTCCAACTCTTTCTGTCAACAAAACGACGGTGCAAGTTGCAATGGGTGCACTGCCAAATCCTGTGGCAAATCTGAAAGCCGAGTAAATCCACACATTGGTAGAGAATATGGTTAAAAGTGCTGCTATATTCATGCCTAAACATGAGAAAAGGAGCAGGTTCTTGCGCCCGAAGGCAGAATCGGCAAGTGTGGCAAGAGATAATGCACCAACCAAACAGCCCGCGAAGAAAGATGATTCAGGAAAGCCGGAAATGAATGAGCTAGCGCATTCAAGATTCCAGTCTGATATGATACTCTGAGAAGCTGAACCATCCCAGGACCATGAACTCCTGGGAATTTCGCAGATCTTTGAGGTGGATTTGCAAGTAGTATTATTTGTGCAATGCCAGAGTGGGAGGGCATCAGTGAAGACGCTGATGAAAGCTTGTTGCGCATCAAATCCCCAGGCTAATGAAACAAGGAGAGCTTGAAGGAATTGCCCCCAACCAAAGCTGCCTAATGTTTGTTCAATAATCTCATCCAAGGAGAAGACGTTGGGTGATTTGTCGTCTTGGTTCGAACTAGTGTCTGGAGGAGCCGAAACCGGTACTTGAGACAGAAGTGGAGTTGAATCTGCCATTGTGTGTGGTGATGATATGATGCCAGACCTCTCTGAGAGTTTTAATCGATACATATATTGTGATGTTTGGCTGATATTGTTAAAATATTAATTGCAATCTATTTTTAAAAAATTCAAGACTATAGATGGAAGTAATATACAAAAATGGATTATGGCAATTATTGATTTAACTTCTTGTCATATGTTTGTTTTTCCATATATTTACATTAAATTTATTATATCGTGAACCTAACTTGGTAGTTGTATTTTATGGGGAAAAAAAAATAATCGAGCTAAGTAATTAATGCGGTCCTCGATAGATCATTGATAGATATTGGTGATCTTAGCCAATAAGGTGGTTGACAAATATGCTTTCAGAACCGTGATTAAGCAAGTATGGAAGACATTGAATGGAGTCAAGGTAGAGTCGGCAGGTTAATAACCTTTTCCTTTTTCGTTTTAACTTCGAAAGTGATAGAAGAAGAGTTATAACAAATAGTCCTTGGTGCTTTGATAAGGCGTTAATTGTTCTTTCAGAATCAAAGGGTATCGGGGAGCTGAGTAAATTGAACTTTTCCTTTACTTTTTTTTTGGGTTCAGATTCATAATATTTCAATATTGATTTAGGTATGAATGAAAAATGCTTGAGAAGATATCCTCGGTCGAGAATTAAGTTAGATATTACAAAGCCTTTAAAAGGATGCTTAAATGTAATTAATGCGGTCCAAGTCCAACGGATATGAATGTTGGGTTAATAATAATAAGCAAGCATAAATTATACGTATATAAAAATTAGCCAGTGCTTGGCAATTAGAGTCAAATAGTTAATCAAACATAAGTTTCTTAATAAAAGAACAAAGCTTAAATTCTCTTCCTTAATTGCAATATTAAGATTTTTTTTCCAATCTAATCAATCAATTCCACTACATTCTCCTCTATTTTTTTAAAATTAATATAGATAAATCTTTTTTATATCAAATCTTTTTATAAAAATACAGATGGAACAATATTTAATCGAAAGGGTGTAACTTAATTTTCCTTACTATTCAAAATATTCAAAGCAAATCAGAGAAAGGCTGACTGTCCCGACCGCATCTGGATTGAATTATATTATATTATATTATATAAGATAACTATAAAATTATATAGAAAATAGTGGGTGCTATATTTTACATTAATAACAATTCAATAAAATATTAAAGATCATTAATGAGTGATGATGGTTTCATTATAAATTTTTTCTTTCAAATAATTAATTGAAACTGAATTAATATAGAATGGAAGGTTAATTGCCGTGCACTCACCGTATACTTACAGATACAGTAATATTAAATGTGTGTATTAATGGGCACAGATCTAGAGGGTTTCTTAATTTATTTTTAGCTACCTGCATTTCCTCAACTCAACGGCTAATTCATTCATTCATTCATTTTGCTTTAATTAATTTATATATATATATATATATATATTTGTTAATTTGTTCTAAATTTATATTTAAAAATTAAAATATCGTACGATGATGTTAAAATTTAATTAATTTATAATTTATTTTTATCAATTTAATTTATTATTAAATTTTTAATTTTTTTTATTTAAATACAAATTAATTTTTTTATTTAAATTAACTTGTAACATTAGATTCCTTCTATTATATATAGAGAGTTTATAGTAGTTATTTTAACAATATTTTATTAAATAAAATATTCTCCTTTAATTTTATCCCTTATAAAATTATTAACATTAGTTTTGAGCAGTTAAGACTAGAACGACATTTAATCTTATCTGTTAGAATGTTTATTCGGCCCATTGTGTCAAAAAATTGAACAAGATTCAGCGTTTGACAAGACGATTTTATTTCACCCACTATCATGCTTGTGTAAATTGATATTAGAGTCTACCTTTACATGAACAGAGCTTTTCTGAACTACTAAACACAACCGCATCATCAATATATCTTTTCACCAAAATAAAAAAAAATTAATCATGGTCTATTTTGTGAGACATGATACGTTGTTGTTTAATGAAAAATGTAGTGCTAAATTATTTTTGTTTTGTTTGGAAAATATTGAAGAATTCTTTAAAGTTGAGAGAAACATTAAAAATAAACGATTACAATTTGTTACTTGTTTTTTGTTAAAAGGGAGTGCATCATATTTGTGGAATATATTATAAATGACACAACTTGAAAGCCGATAATACAAAGTTCGATCATGAAATCAGAAGAAGCGATTGATGAGATTATGATTCATTTCTCTTTATTATTATTTGACACGTCAAGATATGATGTCTATTCATTCTTATGCTATATAGTTTGAGAATTTTTAAAGGCATTCTTTTTTTTTTTAATGAGAGTGAAAAGTTTTTAGTTGAGAGATTGTGCGATATAAAAGATCGAATATCGTCATATACTATTCATATATTACTATATGCCATCATTTTGGCCAAAAGAATAGAATAACAACTAAAGTTAAGTTGGATAAAGTTATTAGACATCTTGTTGATAATGTAGTTAACAATATATTTGATAATATGATTGAAGATGCTAAAGTAATGACTGAAGAGGTGTCTGAAAATAAAATTAAAAACGTGCCAAAAATTGTACAAAAAAGATGTCTTATATAATCTTAATTTGAAAATTGATAATGTAATTGAGGATGTACAAAAAATTCAAGTTGAAGATCCGCCTATCATCGACATAGTTCTATCTATTCATATCCAAGACAAAAAGTTTATCCTTAAAGAAAATTTGACTGTAAAGACAAATTTAGTTGATAAATATATCAAATGAGATTTGAGAAGAGTTATAAGAAGTATGAAAGTAGCTTATTATTACAAGTACACAAGTTTTAGAATAACTACTAACAAATGTCAAAAGAAGATAAAATTTGAGTATTTCTGAGTTTCAAGAAAGTTTTCAGAGAAGAGTTACTCCTTTAAATCATAAGATGATTTAATATTACATTATAAATTTTATCCGCGAGATGAAACTCGGAACGAATTTTTATTAAGAGAGAGAGAAAATTTGATGTTGGACAATTTTAAAATTTAACTGGTTTAAAAAGTCTTTATTCTTATTAATTTAATTTATTATTTAATTCTTAATTTTTTTATTTAAATAAAAATTAATTTTTTTATTTAAATTAACTTGTAACAATAGATTTTTTTTATTATATATAGAGAGTGTATATTAATTATTTTAATAATTTTTTATTAAATAAAATAATTTTTTATTTATTTGATTGAAGTCTTTCGTTGGACCATGCAATGCTTATAACGTTTTATTATTGTTTATATAATGTTCGAGAAAGAACTAAAGAAAAAAAAAGCATGCAAAAAGATCCTTATGGTAGCTAATTATCTTTTCGAAAGAAAACAATAGACATTTTTAGTATCGTTTTTCTTCTTTGCTATCATCATTTTAAATTTGTAATTAAGATATATAGTGCTCTTTATTCCATTCTTTTCTGTCATCATGCACAATTGACCATGTCTTTCTTCTTTGCTATCATGATCATTTACAATTTGTAATTTGAAGGTAGTGCTCTTTATTCCATTCTTTTCTACCATCATGCACAATTGACCATAATCTTTCAACGCTCTTACGTATATTATTGAATATATAGATACTGGATTGGTGAGAAAAACTTCAGTGTTGAAGTTTCATTTGTAAATAGGTAGAGACTAAGCCGATTTAATTGAGCTAAGTTTTTAATTTGTATGCTTCATATTGGGGAAAGTTTTTTGGAGAGTTGGCATGTGAAATACAAGAAGATCTATAGAGAAGTGAATAATTAATTTGCATGATTGATACAAAATAAACTAGTTTAATTAATTAATTAATTAATTAATTGCTACAATTCATGCATAGATGACGAGTAATAAAAAATACAACAAAATAAATATTCAATTATATATGTTTTATTGTATATATCAAACAACCATATTGTCCTTGCGCTCTTGTTCATCCATGGTGTCACATATTGCAGACAAATCACCAAGAACCCACAACATAATTATACAAGCACTCCAGACGACCCTCCATATAATAAGAATTCATTGCAGCTGCCAACAATGAACTGATTGCTGAACCAAAATTGACTGCTTGCCTGACCATTGATGCGCCGGAGCTAGCTCCTCACACATGTAGGAAACAATTCTAACCCAAAAATTAGTAAAACATTGTAAGCAGTACACGCCGCAAAAAAAGATGCTAGCCCTAGCCCAATCTTAATTCCCTTATGCTCGTTGCCTACTATTATAATCATAAGATTACACATCCCAGTTACAGTGGAAAATATCAGCATTGAACTTCTCCTATTGCATTTTTCAATCAAGAAGAAGGTGAGAATATATGAAGGAATCTCTAATAAACCCGAAGCCCGGAAGTGGTATGAAAGATAAAGCAAAGCTGCTACTCATTAGATAAAATATGTATTATCTTAACTAATGAACGTTCCCATTTCAATTCTAATAATAATAAAAAAAAAACAACAACGAAGAATACTCTCATCAATGCACATGCATTCTTATATTTTGTGATTAATTATTTTTTCCATTGACGCAGAGAAAAGAACATATGCATGTGAATAATTTGTAAAGAGAGAATATTCTGGCTTGATTATTCTTACACATGAATGAATTATCATTAATTATGGATATGCTGATATATAAGAATTACGGAAACAGAAACTCTGTTGATAATTCAGCAAACTAATGATAAAGATCTGAATATCAAAGGAGATCTTTAAAATATCAAATCAAATGATCTTTGATGTTCGCATTTATTTGAAGTAGTGGAAAAAGACCAAGTGTGAGGCAGTAGTCATAGAAAATATAATCATAAATGTTATGATTAGTAGGGAAAAAATCTGATTGACTTTTCATATATATATAATCTATTAATTAAATTCATAATTCTGCTTAATTGTTGACTTGATCATAAAATAAGATAGATGCGGGGCACGAGCTAGTTAGTTCATTAAAAATATATGTGCAAACCGAATGAATATGGTATTGTATTTTATCATTCTTGCTGCAGATTCAGATTAGGCTACTGATTTTGAGCTGCTTTATTTGCTGCTGCAGCAGTGCGTGCTGCGCGCATGCTGTTTTAGTCCTCCTGCTACGTGCTGCCTGCGGTGAAATTTCGGATTATTATTATAAAATATGTTGCCTAAACCTTTTTCTGATTAAAAAGAGTCATATTCTTGCAGAGGCACTTCCATAGTCATCCAAGATCTCATGCATACAACAACACGACAGTAGATTAATTAAGATAATGCAAATTAAATTTTGTACTACATGCATAATATAATATTCAAATTCTCTCTTGCTTCATTTCTTGGCACAAACTAGATTAACATGATTGACCAGTATGTATATAATCAGCTTATATGCATGATAATCTTATCCTTGCTCTCTTGCTCATCAAATGTATCAGAAAGTGTCACCCCCTTTGTCTCAGGCAAAAGAAGCACGAAGAACCCCAAACACAATATAACTAATCCAAACACTCCAAAGGATAGAAGCTGATTTTGCCTACCAGCTGAAATCAGTAAAGGGCTAAACACAGCGCCAAAGCTGACTGCCTGTCTCACCATTGATGTGGTCGAGTTCCTCACACAAGTAGGAAACAATTCCGTCGCGAATATAAGCAGCACATTGAATGCTACACATACGCTGAAGAATGATACTAGCTCCATAACCACTTGTAAAACTTCTTGTCCTTCGCCAATTACAGCACAAATTGCACTAGATATCCCAGTTACTATGGAAAATGTAAGAATTGAACACCTCCTATTCCATCTCTCTATTAAGATAGAGGTTATTATATACGCAGGTATTTCCAACAAAGCATTAAATGTGGAACTCAAGTAGATGTTGAAATCTAAGTTTCCAACTCCCAATAACAAGCCATAGTAAACCAGGCCAAGTCCAAAAGCAAGGCCCATAGTCGTTGATAGCCTTCGTAAAGCCCATTTTCTATTGAACAAATCCTTGAGAAATGAGTAAAGATCAATTTTAGAAACTATTTCCTTAGGTGGAATCTTGGATACGCAGAAGTTCAACCTGTCGTGATTTTCCGATGATGTTAACTTTTTCAGGACAGCCACAGCCTCAGCTTCATACCCATGCATGAAAAGCCATCTAGGAGATTCGGTAACGAAAGGGTAGATTACTATAGAGCAGAAGATACCGGGAATTGAAGTCCAAACATAAAGGATTTTCCATGAAGAATCTCTATTCAGGTAAGCTATAGGCGGTAAGGATATTAATCCTAGTGCAAAGAATGAAAACGCAATTATTCCTACTTGGCCACGCCACCGTTTTCCTACCATCTCCATTAACATAACAAGAATAGACGTCATAATCGATGAACGGAAAACCCCACTCACAAATCGTAAGGTTGAGTATACCCATATGTTTTTTGAGAAGATGGTTAAGAAAGCAGATATAGACATGCCAAAAGATGAAAGAAAAAGCAATTTCTTACGTCCGAGGGAAGAATCACCGAGTGTGGCAAGAGCGAGTCCACCCAGAAAACTTCCGATCAAGAAGCATGAAGAAGGTAAGCCAGTGAGAACCGAACTAGCACATTCCAGGCTCCATTCAGATACGATGGTCTTGTCAGAACGACCATCCCAGCCCCATTCTCTCTTTGAGAGACTACAAATATCAGAACTAGAGCTGCAAGTGGTAATAGTAGTGTTAATGCAATGCCAAGTTGGCTCTGCATCAGTGTAGATACTGATGAATATTTGCTGCGCTTCAAATATCAAGAGTAATGACACAAGAACAGCTTGTATGAACTGAGCAAGCCCAAACCTTGCTAAGTTTTGCTCAATAACCTCATCCAGCTGGGGGACAGAAGGGGGTATCAAATTTTGGTGAAGACTTACTGTTACTTGATCGATTGAGTCATGTTGAGCGGAGAAGAGAGGAGTTGATTTTTCCATAATAAATGTTTGTGGCAACGCATGCTTTCATATGAATATGATCCTCGTTTTTATACGATTGGATAGATAAAAAAAAAATCTCATAATTTAACGGACAATAATGTGTACACGTACGTTAATATATTATATTTGAGGGGTCATCATCATTAATTAGTTTCCGATGAACAGTCAATGGTCTTTCTTCAATGCCCAGGCCACTTTCTCTCCAGCCTGGCGAATTGTTTTATTTGGAGTAATTAATTTCCGTTTCGCCATTGTTTGATGGGACACCCCTCCATGTGTATAATTTAATTAATGCTCCTGATTGAGGTGATTTTTTTAAACTAGAGGTTTAATTAATTTGTTAGTTTTGTGCGTAGTTCCTTTCAAATTCTTTTCAACTTTGTATTAACTTTAATGTCTATATGTATCGAGTTTGAGAGGTAAGTTTTGGCTTAATTGAAAGTATCCTTGTTTAATAGAATCAAATTAATTAGACAATTAATACAAGGAATGTCATAATCGAGAATCTCAAGGAGATGGAACAATAAACAAGCATACATGATATCCGGCAATTAATTTGTTAATTTAACGAGGATGTAACTATTAATTATTGTTGCGTGATATTCATGCATGCTAAATTATTAAATTGCATCGCATCATGTACTGATTATGTAAATTAATATAGAGTAAATGATTGATTAACAGTAAAGAAAGAAAGAAAGATAAAATTAATTTAACATTATAGATGTATAACGAGAGAGGAGTCTATATAGATCTATTTATATGGGCACCAGGGCATGCATATGCATGGCAAACTCTCAGCCATCAGCTAAATTTAATTATATATATATATATATATAAAATACAAAATTAATTATTACTTTAACATTATTTGAGCAGTATTTTAAAAATCAGCTTGCACGCATAATAATAATAACGTTTTCCTTGCTCTCTTGCTCATCAAACGTACCAGAAAGAGCTACGCCCTTCGTCTCAGGCAAAACAAGTACAAAGAAACCACAACAAAACACAACTAATCCAAACACTCCAAAGGAGAGAAACTCATTTTTCCTACCCGCTGAAATCAGTAGAGGGCTGAACACAGCGCCAAAGTTGATTGCCTGTCTCACCATTGACGTTGTCGAGTTCCTCACACAAGTAGGAAACAATTCAGTAGCGCATATAAGCAGCACATTAAATGCTACACATACGCTAAAGAATGATGCTAGCTCCAGAACAACTTGTGCAGCTTCTTGTCCATCACCAATTACACCGCAAATTCCACTTGTTATCCCACTTATTATGGAAAATGTGAGAATCGAACTTCTCCTATTCCATCTTTCTATTAAGATAGAGGTTACAATATATGCAGGTATATCTAACAAACCATTAAACGTCAGACTCAAGTAGACATTGAAATCTAAGTTTCCAACGCCCAATAACAAGCCATAGTAAACCATTCCAATGCCGAAAGCAAGGCCCATAAGAGTTAATAACCTTCGTAAAGCCCACTTTCTCTGAAACAAGTCCTTGAGAAATGAGTAAAGATCGACATTTGTAGAAACTTCTTCCTTGGGGGAAATGTTGGATAAGCAGCGATTTAAGCTATCAAGATTTACTGATGATGATGATAGTCTTTTCAGTACAGCCACAGCCTCAGCTTCATACCCATGCATGAGAAGCCATCTAGGAGACTCGATGGCGAAAGGATATATCACTATACAGCAGAGAATTGCAGGAATTGAAGTCCAAACATAAAGGATTTTCCATGAAGAATCTCTATTTATATAAGCCATAGGCGGTATGGATATTAATCCGAGGGAAAAGAAACAAAACGCAATGATCGCTACTTGGCCACGCCATTTTTTTCCTACCATTTCCATCAATATCACAAGAACAGATGTCATGATTGGTGAACGAAAAAACCCACCCACAAAACGTAAGCTCGAGTATACCCATATGTTGTTGGAGAAGATTGTTATAAAAGCAGTAATAGACATAGCAAAACATGAAAGAAAAAGCAGTTTCTTACGTCCAAGGGAAGAATCGCCAAGTGTGGCAAGAGCAACTCCACCGAACAAGCTTCCGATAAAGAAGCACGAAGAAGGTAAACCAGTGAGAACCGAGCTAGCACATTCCAGGCTCCATTCTGATACGATAGTCTTGTCAGAAGGACCATCCCAATCCCACTCGCTCTTAGAGAGATTACAAATATCAGAGATTGAGCTACAAGCGATACTAGTAGTTTTACTACAGTGCCAAGTTGGCTCCGCATCAGTGTACACACTAATGAATGTTTGCTGCGATTCAAAGACCAATAACAGTGATAGAAGCAGGGTTTGTACGAACTGGGGAAGCCCGAAACCTTCCAAACATTGGTCAATAATCTCATCCAGGGATATAGAACTGGAAGGGGGGATCAAATTTTGGTGAAGGCTTTCTGATACATGCTCGTGTTGAGCAGAAACGAGAGGGGTTGAATTTTGCATAGTTTGATCATATGATTTTTTTAGACGAAGACGCATAATAGCCTCATAATTTAACAGAGAATGGTGGTTTGTTTGGGTCATCGTCATAATAAGAATCTTTTGCCGGCCAATAAATGTTTTTAATTTAGTGCTACCTGATCACTTTCTCCCTACCCTGACAATTACCAATATAACATTAATTCATTAGAGAAACTTTTAAGCAACAGAAATTCAATCGAATAGATATACATCCCACTTAGATCTAGCTAGAGAGGAATTTTTGTTTTACACAGCATATTCTTTTTTTTTTCTTTTATCTCTATATATAATATAAATAATATATCTCTTTAAATTAAGTTTTAAAATTTCCTTTGGAGTTTGGAGATAGGTTGCATACATTAAAAGCAAATAAAATACGCTCTAAAAATAGCCATGCATGTGCATCAATTAAATTAATTGAACTTTTTTTCTCTACTTTTCTTTATAATTAATGGTATTATTATTATTTTCACTTATTTGCTAAATATGCTAGCTAGCCAATTTCAATTCAAACTTCAAAAATTTAGTGACTGCTAAAATTTATCCCTTACAGACAATCATACGCGCACTAGCTGTAAGAAAATTTTAGCCTAGCTCCCAAAGTTATGGCTAGGTAGCTATATAGGACGATTCGCTAATTATTTCAAATTATATATATTCTTAATTATTGTGTAATAATTAGTAATGTTTCTCAGTTTCTTAAATAGAATTTAATTATATATATGTCAATGAATATTAAACAAATTAAAGACTTGTTAGATTCATATATATATGGAAGTTTTTGCTTTGTTAGATTCATAATAGACTCGTTACCTTTGTTGAATTGAAATACCCAAAATCTTCTTATTGTTAGAAGTTTTCTATTAAGTTAAAGAGAAAATTGACACTTTTACATTAATACTGTTAACTTTACTACATATTTTTACAAGGGCTAACCTAATATGTTATGGCATATAAAATGAAGAAAATTAAAGAAAGTCCTTTCAAAATAATTGTAATTAAATTGTTATATATTTACAAATAATAATAATTGAATTATTAGAAAAATAATATTATTTTATTAAGTTAATCAAAATACTAATATATATTTTATTTTTATTTTTATTTTATTTTTTTACAATTACCTCTTTCATATTAGATATTTGATCACCACTACTACCATCATTTTCTTCTCCTACAGCAGAAACTCCACCTACTTGATTTCTTGATCCCCAACACAAAGCTAAAAACTTTGAGGAATATTCACACCAATTTCTTCACTCTGCTTTTGTTAATTTTTTTCAACAAAATAAATTAAATTAGCAATTAAGTACATAAGAAAAACTGAAAGAAGAAAAATGTTCTGGCTGCGGGACTGTTTGGCAATAAAAAAAAAATTAGTGAGAAAAAAAGTAATAAGGGCAAAAATGGTTTGGGGAATATCTGGTGAAGTTTATAGCTGAGTTTGGGTGGGTTTCAGGACTGTTTGGCAACAAAGAATGTGGTGGGCAAGCAAAATGGTTTAGTTAAGGTTTGGTGATTTTTTCAGTTGAGTTTGAGTGGCCTTTATGTTATTTGGTAACAACAAAAAAAATTGTGAGAAAGGAAAAGAGAGAGAAAGGATTATACATATATATATATATATATATATATATATATAAAAGTATTAATAAAATATTAAAAAACTACTTACAAAGATTTAAAAATATGTGCAAGAAAATTATTTTTAATATTTTTTATTTTTAAATACATTTTACAATGAAAGATTACAATTTTAATATTACAAACAAAAGGTCTCTTCGATTTTTAAAAGATTAAAATTGACCGGAAATATATATATATATATATATATATATATATATATATATATATATATATATTGATTGTGTTGTCTCCAACAAATGAAAATCACATTTCAACCTTGTACCAAATAAGATCAAGAGCTTAGCTTTGAAGAATGAACATCACCAAGATGCCGATTGCCGAACCTCCACTCTCTTCTAGTTACCCACTTGCAATTGCTTCGTCGGCCCAATTGCTTGCCGGCCCACCGCCTCTTCGTGGGTCCCATTGATTTGATGACTTGATTCTACTGTCTTAATTATCATTATCATTACCATTGACGATCTATTATGTTTAATTTCTTTGTTCCATTCAGGATATAGATAATAGAGACGCGACAAGACAAGATTACATGATTGTGGGGTCTACTTTGGCAAATTTTTTACTCTCAGCGCGATCAGCACAAGCACTCGGGAACTTAAAACGGGAAACAATTATACGGATCCCTAAAATTATATTTTTTCTCAAATCAACACATATTATGTTTATTTATCTCATATACATCTATAATAAATAGGATATCTCCTAATTTTTTAGAAAAGAGTAAATACTTCCTTTTTTAGAGAGTGTTAAATATCCTTTAATTTTTTAAAAATAAAAAATACTCCTTATACTTTAAGAAAATAAAAAAATATCCCTCAAACCTAAGCCTGACTTATTAAAATATTATTATTTTAATATCTAAATTTTATTAAAATAATAAAATTAAATATATATTGTTTATTATTAACCATCTAATCCTTATTTTTAATATATTTGAGACTAAAATGTTAAATATAAAAAATATTTTATTTAATTATTTTTAAAAATTTAGAAATAAAAATATTATTTATTTAAAATTTATATTACTTTTATTGACACAATAATAAATTTAATTCACTTGTTATAATTTATTATTCTTTTTTATCATAAAATACTTATATAAGTTTACCCCAATTTAGTTAGATATTCATATACACATATTCTCCTAACTTTTTAAAAATATTAAATTCTTTATTCAAGTTAAAATATTAAAAATAAATAGAAAAAATGTAATAATTATTTGATAAGAAAAAAATTGGGTTAAGTGCATTTATAGTATATTAAGAAATTTTTTTAAATAAAATAAAATTAATCAATTATAATCTATGAATTAAATTTAGTATTGTGTAAATATTAAAAAATTTATATCTTAATTTGTAATAAATACTAAAAAAATTAAAAAAAAGTTAGTAGCATTATAGTATATAATTTTGTCTAAATTAATTGTTAATATTTTAAATTTGAATAAATAATATTTTTATTTTTAACATCTTTTAAAAATAATAAAATAAAATAAATTTATTTAAATTTAACATTTTAGTCATAAATATATTAGAAATAAGGATTGGATTGTCAATAATAAATAATATATATTTAGTTTTGTTAATTTAGTGAAATTTAGATATTAAAATAATACTATTTTAATTGGTCAAACAAATAAAAACTTAAATTCAGGAAGTATCTTCCTATTTTCTGAAAAGTTAAAGGATATCTAACACTCTTTAAAAATTTAAGAGATATTTGTTCTTACCATAAAAATTAAGGAGTTATATTACAATATTCCATAATAAATTAATAATCCCTTACAACCAATAACCCTAATTAGAAGTAAATAATTATCAAATATTTTTAATCATTATACTTTAAAATTAAGTAATAGTAACAAATATATGTTTTAGAAAATTATAATAGTAGCTTTATATTAAAAGATATTTCACTTATTTTGATTATAGGTAGGTACGTGGCAATATGTGATGGAGATGATCATTGATCAAGGACTTTTATGACAAACATGGATAATTTGCTTTTTTTCGTTAAAACATAAACATTTGGGTACTTAGATGTTATTATGAGAAAAAGCCTTGTAAAAAAAAACAACGGATAACCTGGGTTTGTGCTGCAAGGACCAAGGTTGCACATTCCCATATATGGATTAATATTATAATCGATCATATCTTTCTTTGATGTAATCAATGGTGAAATGTAGGTGCTTTTTTTCATCTTTGTTATTAATTATAATTATATATATTAAGATAATTAAATAATGTGACGTGGTATGGTTTCATTTTCCAAGAAAGATTAGCATTAGTCCCAGAAACCCGAGGAAATGAAGACCAAATGGAGGGATTAGGGTATGACTTACTACAAGATCATGGAAAATGATAGGCCAGTTCTCAAGGGACCTCTCACTTGGAGTAGCTCAAGGGAATAGACTTAAAAATAAAACGACAAGGGATATGAGTCTAAAAAGAAAAAGAAGAATAAAGCAAAGCAATTAATCGACAGCCCAACATGCGAGTCTGTATTATAATACTATCCTCTGCCGTTGGACAGATAACCTGTCCCTTTTGTCTCTCTTTCTCCTCCTTTATCTTTCTACAATATGCTCATGAGTTTTCGAAATCTTACTCTATATCCTTCACTTTTCTTCTATAAACTCCACAGACTTGTAATCTTTTATTTATATATACCGCAGTCTTGAACATCTTCAATTATTGGCTTTAACCTTTTTTATTTTCTGTTTTTTTTTTCAAATTAAAGTGCGGTAATGGGTTCAAGAGCGAGAAGGAAGCAGAGATGGTGCACACAAACTCTAACGCCATTGCTGGAAGGCCCTGATCCTGAAATGCAAGAAGAAGGAAACAAGAAGGAGAGTTCATGGGAAGTGATTCGAGAATGGTTTAGAATTCAGAAAGGAATTTCTGGCACGTCTAATTTGTCCATGTCATTATATGGTAGTAATATTCCTACTAAGAGGCAAGATTTAAGGCTTTTGCTTGGCGTTTTGGGTTGTCCTCTAGCTCCAATTCCTCTTGTTAACGACCCAATTCTTCGCATTCATGTCAAAGACATCCCCATTGTAAGTTAATTTCCAGAATTTTCTTTTCTTTTTCTTTTTGGAAAACCTTTCATTTTGATTTTGTTTGGTGAGTAGTACTGTTTATGATCCATAACTGACGTTTTGGTAGGAAACTTCGAGCGCACATTACATCATACAACAATATTTGGCGGCCACAGGTTGCTTAAAACAACAAAAGTGTCCCAAAAACATGTACGCAACAGGAGCAGTCAAGATGGTTTGTTGTGAAACTGAAATTTCCTCAGGAAAAAACGTGAAAAGCCTGGGAACAAGAAGTGGGGAAAGTGGTTGCTTCGTTCTCTGGCAAATGCTACCCGGAATGTGGTCTCTTGAGTTAGTCGTCGGTGGCAACAAAGTCATCGCCGGCAGTGACGGAAAAACCGTGTGGCGACACACTCCTTGGCTAGGAACTCATGCAGCTAAAGGCCCTCAACGCCCTCTACGTCGCATAATCCAGGTACCTTATTTTGCAAAACCAAAAATCATGACCCTAGCTAATATATCTAGCTACACCAAACGCTTGTTAGCACGTCTTAATTATATTGAAGTCCTTTGCAAGTAAAAGAAAATCTCATTATGGTTTTTAAGATTTAAGCATACCCATCAATAATACTTTTTAATTTCATCAGTGTATACATAGCAGTACTTACTAAACTTTATTAGATGATTGTATATAGTTGTGTAATTTAATTAGTTTGCATTTGAGTTAATTAAGATTTGAATATATAAGATATATATACGGTATTCATTGGAAAACTTTTATCAAGTAAAGGTGTAATTTGTGTTATCTCAAGGAAGAAGCAAACTCCAAAATATTCAAATAACTTTAGTGCGAAACAAATTAAAGATAGCGATAGGTAGACAGAGGAATAACAACGGGAGAATCCCAAGAAATTAAAAATAGTGAAGAGAGAGCTGACAAGGATGGAGAAACTGTCCCATGCTTTACCGGACATACTTCTTTTTTGAACGTATGAACACTGTAACTCACCGAGTTAGGAAGGGCACGTGATTATCTTTTGTGATGTCATATTTGATCATATTCATGTAATGTAATGTTCTTACAATCATAATAATTCATTAATACATGGGCTGTTTTCTTTCTTTCTTTCTTTCTTTCTTTCCTTGGGATTGCAACTTCTATATACATACTTTGCTTGGCTATCGATAGCTTTTTCTTTTTCTTCAACTTTAGTGCATAATATTAGGTAGGCTAGGGTTGGATTTATTGCATTCCTTACTGCGCTTTTACTTTTTTTCTGGCTTTTCTCCCTATTTTTTGTTTTCTAATACTACTACCAGTAGTAGCGCCACGCTTTTATTATTTCTTTTGATTTTTGAATGCTTTTTCTAATCTCAACATCATCAATCGATATAAAGTAAACTAGATCTCGGGAGATTTGATCCCCATCTTTGATCTTGAGTTGATCCCTATCTTTGATCTTGAGTTAATCCCAAGGATCTGCTCTTCTTTTTCTAGTTAACTAATACATTAGAGCTTGATACAGAATTAAAGTATATATGTGAAAATCGAGTATTATATTACAAAAAAAAAAAAGATAATGCATAAAAAAATTAATTACCTTGAAATTAATTTTAGATTTGGTTATCTCAGCCATTAATTTGATGGGATTGAAAACCCCCAAAATTAGATAGAGAAGTGTTGTAATTCATTAATCAAATATATATGCAGGGCCTAGATCCAAAGACCACGGCTAGTTTATTTGCAAAAGCACAATGCTTGGGAGAGAAAAGAATCGGAGATGATGAATGTTTCGTTCTAAAAGTAGCAGCAGATCGTGCGGACGTGATGGAAAGAATTGAGGGTCCAGCAGAAGTGATTAGACATGTATTATACGGCTACTTTTGCCAAAAGAGTGGCCTATTGATTTACTTAGAAGATTCACATCTTACGAGGGTACAAACTCCAGAAAACGGCACTGTTTACTGGGAAACAACTATAGGAAGCAGCATCGGAGATTACAGAGATGTCGATGGCGTTCTGATTGCACATCAAGGGCGGTCGATTGCAACGGTTTTCCGGTTCGGAGAGCTGTCGATGCAGCATAGCAGGACGAGAATGGAAGAAATGTGGAGGATTGATGATGTTGTGTACAATGTGCCAGGGCTTTCCATGGATTATTTCATTCCTCCTGCTGATATTATTGATAACGAAAATTCTCCTTGATATTACTAACATTAACTTGTTTTCTTTTCTTTTTCTAATTTACATGTTGATGGGTTGTATTTGGATAGTGTAGTACGTACCAGTAGTTATATATAGTTATTACAAACATTAATGAACAATTCAAGCTTAATTGGGACTGAATAATTGTGGTCTTCAATCATTTTCAATTCCTAATGAAAAAATAAAAAAATGTACATTTATATGTTATCGTATGCCTTTTCTTAATTAATTTTCTCAATGATTGATTAGAACTACATATTTTTTACTGACGATTGCACGATATATAGCAAATGGTTTTAGCTTGTGATTATTTAACGATTAAATCGTGTTATATCGATCAATACCCGTAAATCATGAGTAGTACGTACTGCTCCTGAATTTTAATATTTAGAGAAATCAATTAAAAGAACAACATCATGTCAAATACAGTAATTAAAAGCTTAAAGTTAATTAATTCTTGTTTTAGTTCATTGTGGACTTGAAATACGAATTAAATTGTGAAGAAAACTTTAATTGTTATTAGTAATGAATCCTTAAATATCAATGACCTCGTCTTTTATATATGTCGATCAGTCACTTAACTAGGAATTAACATTTGTGTCAATTCTACCCAGACTACTTGTTGTGCATATATATGTATGTTCTATTAATTGTACTACATGATTTATTGTCTATTATAAATATATTCGTATATATACATGTTGTCTTTAGAAAGATAAATTAATTTGTTACATATACGTGTACATCTCCTAGATCGAAACACAAAGTATTTAAGATCTAATAATTCAAACCACCTTAAACTTTAATCGATCCAAGAAAAATTAATACATTTGGTTTGTATTTGAATCATTAATTATTTAATCATTTCTACCTTCATTTACTCTTAAAAAGTTTATAGCCAAATGGAGAATTAATGTTGCCAAATGAGAAGAGAGACGGAATAGAATTTGGTCAGCAGTCGACGATTTTACTCTGCCCGGAGACCATAAGCTAGGCCCATACACAATGGATGCTTCTCAGGTCTCAGCCCAAATCAACATCCTAAATCGGTGGCAATCGACAGAGTTGGAGTTTTCCCACAACCCATGATAGCCCATTTGCATACATCTATCTGTACGTGAGAAACATTTTAATGCCGAGTGTTAGCTAGTTAACAAGTAAACTCTGATATGAAAATGAAGATCACATCGATATACGTTCTTACAATTTTGTTCAAAATTACGTTTACAGTAATTTAAAACTTGATAGATATGAAGATGATGATTGATAACCCATGCATATGGTCCATTAATCTAATCACTCCAAATTAAATCCTGTTTTTAAGTTTTTCAATATTTTTCTCCTAGTAATTCATGTGTCATTTAGACATTTACATTACTTATATATATGTGTGTGTATATATATGCACCTCGTTGGACCTAGCTAACTGAATATATAAGTCTTACCATCAGATAAATGACTTGTAGCCATCTCATAATTTATTTTTTCAAAGGAAATTAGAAAAAAACATGTCTTGCTTAATCCGATGCTTCAACAGTATGTATATATATATATATATAAATGCCGCCGAAATAGGTATTAAAAATGTATTTAATTGTCTACTTCATTCAAAGGAGTTCAATTAACTCATAAAATTAGTTAATTCAGTTCACCACCATCATGATACCCAAAGTTTTCATAGCTAGGCATTTCCTTTATGCATGCCTAATTATCCTATATATATGAATCCATATATATACTTAATGTCAAAATCCCTTTATATTGAACTATATATACGAATGATAATGGAGAGAGATCAAACGAAAGACAAATAATTAATATCGTATATATAGCGGGCTAGAGAGTTAATTAATTTGTCTATTGCTAGCATGTATGATAAATTGTTTCTTCTTTCCTCCTTTTTCTTTTTCCTTTTCTCCTTTATAAATTAAAGAGGGCAAAGGAAACAACGAAAACAAAATTCATGCATATGTTATCGCCACAAATTTCTTGACTCATTTTCTAGCACTCAGTCTAGCTAGCCACATAGAAAGAAAGTGAGAGAGAGAAGAAAGAGGTGGGGTTAAATGTGTGCACAAAAGAAACTTCTCTACTATACTTTTGTTTATTAGAAAATCATTACAGAATCCAAAGCGCTTGGAAAATTTACAGGCTACGTTAATGTAATTAAATATAGGTTGAATCTACGTGATACTATTGTATATATATATATATGTGTGTGTGTGTGTGTGTGTGTGTGTAACATGCATAAATAAATTAAACAAAGGAATTAATTAATGCATGATCGATCGGGTTTTAATATATATGTGATGAGCAGAGCAAGGGGTGAGGGGCTTATATAACTTTATGGACATAAAGATAGAAGCTTCCTCGATATTTGAAATCGTGGGAGTGCGTTGTATTCTTCCTCTGCTTTAGGCTTTATTAGCTTTTCTTTCTTTTCTTTCTTTCTTTCTTTGTGTGTTGTGTGGAGGGAAGGAGCTTTCTTGCCAACTTGCAGTGCTCAAATTTTTTTTCTCTGCAACCAATAAAGTTAATAGTGGCACCACCATCTTTTTTCCCAACAGAAAGAAAGATAAACCTCTGCATCCATCTATTCTTAATTAATTATTAGATTAATTTACCAATCTAATTAAATACAAAGATAAAAGAGACGAGACATTGATCCATTTCAATCGATTATGATTATGTATGTATGCTCTCCCAATGAACTTAATTAGCTCCTAGTTAATCAATCAAATTTTGCTACAAAATATTGTAGTAATTCATTGTTTTAATGTAATGCTTGATCAACAAGGGACTTCTAGCTAGCTCATTAAAGCTATATATATATATGCTTTAAGCTTCATAACTCTAGCTTTAAATGATGAAAATCAAAGTAAAACTTTTATATATTCAAGTTATATTGGTTGAATAACTGCATAGAAAAATATGGTAAAAATCAGTAGTCAATCTCAATTCAATATGTTATATATGATCATCCTTGTAAAATATAGATTTGGATCCCATGCTAAATTTAAATTTTACTAACTTTTTAAAAGTCATATGACATATATGTGGGATAGTTTATATCTAAATGGCCAAGATTTTTTTTTATTAATTTTTGCTCTTCTCACTCTCTCTTGAAACATAGATCCACAAACAACTTTCTTTTTTATTTCTTCTACCCCTTTCCGAGTTTTTTTTGGGAAGAATTCACATAATCACAAATATTAACTAAATCAACAATAATTTAAAGAAAAAAAAATGGATCTTGATAAATTTTTTTAATGTATATCAATTGTTAAAACCAATTCATGAAAAGAATTAATCAAGTTTCGTCAATATGCCAAGAAAAAAATATAAATTTGTTTTCATTAGTCTCTCTTTTAATATATGTGTGTGTGTGTGTGTGTGTGAGTAAACTAAGGAAAATTCAAAGACGAACGATGTATCAATTTTGGTTGATACGGATTTTATAAATAGCATAATTGCATTTCAAGAATTAAAGGGTGAGAAGATATAAGGAATAAAGAAATTAATGCATAATACTAATAAACAATGCATAAAAAGAAGAAAATCAATAAATAAAATAATTCATTTATGACCGTTAATAAGTAAAAAATTGTCAAAGGCTTGGAAAAAGAAAAAATAATAATAAAAATAAATTTTGTCCCTTAAATATAGCTTTATATAGGATGCAAGATCTTAAAATGATTGGTAAAAGCTTACATTAACATGGGATTGATCAAGTTGGTGATAAATGATGAATCAGAAAATTATGATATATATTAATTAATTTTTCTTTCTTATGATATATGCAATTTCACTTTACATTATAAATAGTATTATTGTGCGAAACTTGAATATATGTAGCCAATTTCTAATATTTTTCTTCGGTTGGAGTGAATTCCATATGGTATTAACACAACCATTGATATTGAGGGAAAAGGCAAAACATTATTTCTCCAAGTACAAAAATAAAAGCCCAAGCTAGTTGTCGTCTTCACATTATACTAAAGGAATATGGAGTACTAATTAAAGAAGATAAAAAGACCATGAAAGATAGATACTCTTTGTCGGTTTCCCTCATTGGGAATTCTGCTTTCTTCACATTAATAATTTATAATTAAGAAGAGCTTCTCTATCAATCTTCCTCTACGCTACTATTGCATACCACAGGATTTTCAAAACCATTTTTCTTTTTCTTTTAGTACTGTATCACGTGTTCCCCGCCGAAACCCTAAATCTTTTGCTTTAATGGGGATTACGGGAAATTAATTTCTTATATATATAGCCTTAATTATATATAGTGTAGTCTAAGCTTCCCAATAGTTCTGTCTGCAATGATTGTATGTAGGAATTATAACTAACTTGGAGCGACTAACGAACGAAAAAGGGCAAACTGTTGGAAAAGGTTGCTGCATTAGTAGGATTATATAGTAACTAGCTTGAAGACCCACACTATATATGTTGAACCCAAGAAAGTCTCTTCCAGAAGAAACTGAATAGATCTTGCTGGACTTGCTTATGTTTTTCTGTCTTTTCCTTTTCATTCAAAAGAAAAAGGTTTCTACTTCATGTTCTTCTTCCTCTTTATCATAATTTGTTTTAATTTACAATCATATATATATATATATATATATATATATATATATATGTTGCATGAATCAAAAATCAATGCGATTTCGATGCTTGCACTATGTCATTTTTCATGTATAATATGATATTAGATAATTCATTGAGATGCTGCATGCATGCATGCTATAGGCTTCAAATTTAAAATTAAAACCTAAAAAGAAGAGGAGGAAGAAAAATCATATGATGATACAAAATAAAAAAACGAATAGTATTTGATGCTATCCATAATTCACACACACATACTTATATCTAACAATATCATCAAAGTATTTCAAGTTAATTTCTGTAAGGATATATTAAACATCATATGAACCAATGTGAAATAAATTTATTTAAATATTATATATTTTACACAAGTTTAAGATATTTTATCCATTGAATTAAGTAATATTCAGCAAAACATAGAGATATAAAGAGATTATTAATCAGAAAAAAGTGACAATGATCATTAATATTAAAGCACAAATTTACTGTTTATAAAGCTAATTAACGGCCGCAACTCAATACATATATATATATATAACGTTTGCCATGCATGCATGGCATCGCATATATGGGATTATGTCATACTTGTGGGAGGAAAACCCTAAAGTAATTTGTTGCTAATTTTCAAGACCTAAAACCCTAAAATCTCATACTTAGGGAACTTAATTAATTAATTAATAGTAACTAATTAGTCACTTACATCTATGCATGTTAGAATAATATTCACCCATATGGTGAATTTCTTCCTTGTTGCATGCCACCAGAATTCATCATACCAGTATTCATCCTCTGATGATCTGTTGAAATTGGTGTTCTTCGTGGTGATGGCCTTTCAAGCTTTCCTGATCCCTCAAATTTCTTCTCGCCCACAGAATCTCCAGACAGCACCGGCTTCGTTTCATAAATATCCGACATGGAATCCAGATCGGTCGACGAGGGAGGTGCAATCTGAATCTGGTCACCCTTGAAAGGATCATCTTGATGTCCGATAGACGGCGCCGTCCCCATTTCCTGCAACCTGAGATCATCCGACCAAAGCAAAGGGCTCTTGCCACTGCTGGCACTGTAAGGACTAGGCCTCTTTTTCCCAAGACAAATATTCTCGTTATTCGACATGAATCCATCAAGTGATGGTCTGTCCATGTTCTGTTGAAGATCGAGTTGATCACCTCCATAGATGTTAAGGTCTTGGAATGGTGGAAAATTGAGAGGAGGGCAGAATTCTTTCATCGTTCCGACGTCCGGAACTCCCTGATTTCCGATGCCCTTATAATTTCCCGGGGGCATGTTATCACCAGATGTTAGGGTTTGGCAAGCTTTCTCCAAGATAGATTGCATATATTTCCCTTGAGCTTCAATCCTTAATTGAAGGTGTCGTTGCACCTGCATAAGTAAATATTAACGCCGGAGTTGGTAAGGGATTTCTTCAGAATCTGAAGATCCAAAGACAATTTGAGATATTAGGGTTGATTAATAACCTCAAGCTGTTCATGCAGTCTTCTCTGCACCTCCATTTGCATCCTAATCGCATCAACTATGTGTGAGTTACTGTTAAATACAGTGACACGCATTCCACAAGAAATATCCGAACCCCACAAGTACCCCCAAAAAAAAAAAAATGAAAAACAAACTTAGGTGATTCTTGTTGTTATTGTTTTTCGAAAACTCTTGTCTATACGTTTGCTGGTTACCAGAAAAAGAGATAGTAATTGAAGTTTGAAGGTATAATATATAGAACATACTCATTCATGCTGCGGCCTATCACGGATGAAGATGGAGTGTTTCGTTGAAGATCTAGACCTGAATTTACAATCAGAACAAGGAAAAATTGTTCATACATATTTGTTTGATAAATTGTAGAAAGAAGATTATGAAAAGAAAGAAACAGCAATATCATAATTAATATTAGTCCCAAAGTAGCATGAAAAACCTAGAAAGAAAAGCCGCCTATATTATTACCATCCTTTATCGAGTGATCATTGAATTCCTTGTGAGGTTGCTTTCCCAGCCTGAATTTCTAAACCAATAGAGAGAAGAAAACAATAATCAAAAGAAGAAAAAGAAGAAAAGAGAAAGGAAATCAAGCCAAGCAAGCCGATATCGAAAACATAACCAAAGCGTAATTAGCAAAAGCAAAAGACACACTACTAGTGCATGAAATATTGTAATCCTATTCAAACCTGGAGATGACTCTTTAGGTGGTAAAGAGTAAGACCCTTCACACCCATAACTCTCATGATAGTTTTTGGTGTAGCCTCTACAAATTAACAAAAGATAAGAAAATTAAGAATTGATTTCGTGAAAGAAATAACAAATTAATTAAGAGGTGATTGAAGAATAAGATTGGTTGATCAGTATTACTATCTGGTCCTCCAAGCTGGGTGACAGCATCGACAAATCTTTCATGGAGCTCAACGGTCCAACGCAGACGAGGCTTTGGGTCAGTGGTGAGGACAAGGCCAGAATCACCTTGAACACACATGGTTCTGTCATGGGAATTCATAGAAGAAGGCTTCTTGTGTTGGAACATTCTCTCTTTGTCTTTCCCTTTCTTTCTCTCTCTAAGAGCTAGGCTCTGGAGAATACCGAAGAGATTCAAGAACAAATGCGATGCAAATAGGGAGGAATAGGGTGCGTTTTTGAAGAAGAGGGGATGGCTTTGATCTCTCTATCTTTCAACTATTAAAGCATAAGGTACAAGCCAACCTTGCATAAAGGAAAAAATGCCATATAACATTAATTTTATATAAAAAATTAAATTAAAGGTACACCTATTCTAACTATTCAAGCCTTCCTTTGCCAAAAGATACTCTCTCTCTCTCTCTCTCTCTCTCTCCCCCTTACACCTCAAAATCGATCGTAACATGTAGTGCGTACATTATACTGACATACCTCTGACAAATTACAAAAATGAAGTCTCTCTGATCGCATTTTCATAAAGAGATCAGAGAGAGAAAATCTTCGTGTATGCAATACGGATTATAACATTCGGATCCCTGTCGTTTGTATTTTTACTATTAAAGATATAATTTATCTACTTATATCAAAATAAATTCTCAACTGACAACTGCTGTTGAAATGTCTAAAATATTCTTTTGCATTATGCGATAAATGGGTACACAAAATGTTCGAATTTCAGCAGAACTGTAAGCATAATTTGGTCACTACAATAGAGAAGGAAGGAGTAGTTTCTGGACTTATATGATACAAAAAAATATGTTATATCTGAATTTGTGAAAATACAAAAAGTCAGCGGCTCTGATATTATTACGACTTTTGTAATAATAACAGTGTACATATCTGTAATATCTGCAGGAGAGTGGTGTATCTTTTGTTTATCATTCATGACCAAAAAGAAGAGTATATCTTTATATAGTTTTATTCTTCTATACCATGTGAAGCTTTTTAAGTATAGGATATGAGTGAGACCCATCAAGCAATCATGATATGGGCAATATGTTACACTTTACCCTTCTTTCTTTGAACCATTTTTTGATCTCTTATATATATTTTCATATAAACATGTACATAAAATATGATGATCTAGCCATTACATATGCATCATTCAAGAATAGTACAACCACCTTTTTAGCTTATCATGAACTAATAACTCTCAGAGCTATGATGGTTAGAAACACAAAGACTTGCTTTATGTCATTACCAATAAAAAGGTTTCCTTGATACTTGACAAGAAAAGGAAAAAAAATGAATAAAAGAATGTGTGATTAATTAACAGATTCTATTACTGGATATTAGATTCATATATAGCCATTACGTCTGAGCTTCTAGGTTTTTTCTTCTCTTGGTTTTTGGCCAATCAGTGGCATGGTTATATATATTATATATGAGAGGTTGAAAATGGGGATTTCTAGGAAATTAAAAAAAAAAGTTCATAAAGAAAATTAGCTAGGGAATATAGATATTGAAATAACGATCTAAGATTTATTTGCATTAGCATGAATAATCTCAAAGAATGCAATTATTTGATACTGTAGTTGCCCGAACCAACTTTCAAATTCGAATTCTATAGTCAAATATAATATTAATGATCGATGACATTGATATTTTCCATAACCACATTATGTATGAAATATATATATATGCATGCTTATGAACTAAAGTATATATGAGTAAAGAATAGTCGAAATTGAGAATAAGAGACAAATATTAATGTTCAAAATTTGTGTTGTATATGATAGGATGGGAAATTAATTAAAAAAGCAGTATTAAAAAATGAGATGGAAGAAACTTTAGTTAGCTAGGGAGGCTCCGTGGTTGTTGTTTTGTTATTATATAAGGTTGTGATTGTGAAGACGTGAATATCAATCAATGCATAAAGGGGAATTGTATGTGGAGCTTTTGATGATAGAATTAAGTGGGGGGACCTCTTTTCTTCTCTTCTCATCTTCTAAAGCTAGCTAAGCGAGTTGGGGCTCAACTTCTTATCACTTTTGTCGAATTGAAGATTGTTTTCTCTTGCGATCTTCTCACAAAATAAAAATAACTTGATTATTATTATTATTATTATTATTATTATTATTATTATTATTATTATTATTATTATATATAGCTAGCTAGCCAGGGTCAAACTCAAAAAATTTGACATATAATGGTCCCACTCTTGGTAAAAGGAGAGGTGAATTAAGGATGAGTAAGAACAATACAAAGCTCTCTCTCTCTCTCTCTTTTTCTCTCTCTCTCTCTCTCTTTATAATGCTCATGCAAGGATATGTCAAATCTAGCGGGAGATGATAAAAAAACTTAAAGAAGCAAAGAAAAATAAAAATTTGCATGCTGTTTACCGAAAAATCTAAATGGGAATAAATGCTTTCTTCTTTGACAATCAAAGGAAGATTCTTCTCTCAACTATCTAGAACTTCATGAGTTATATATCTATACCATTCTTGCATCAGTTAGCGTTTAAATATAATTTCCAAATATATATGTATATACACGTATTATATCATTTTGGATACATCACACCTTGCTAATCATCTATCAAAATCAAGCCAAATGCATGCTTATATGCATGATATATATGCATGGATATTGTTGGCTATCTAGTTTGAGATTATATATGTATGTATGTATGTATGTATGTATGTATGTATGTAAGAAAAAGCAATGAGGGCATTTCATTTAGATTTGGAGATTCGTCTTTCGACCACCATCAATTGTCACACATAGCTGTCCCTTTATAATTAATATAATCAATTAGGGCAAAGTTAGAGTTTAACTTTTAGTTGAAAATATTATGTTTAATTAATTAAAAACCATAATATATAGAGTGAAAATTATAAAAAAATATATATGTATATAAAAGAAAAGAGGAAAAAAGAAAAGTGGGTTGGCTTAATGTTAAGGCCATGTTTGCTTAAATTTCAAGCATCTTTATGTGCTCTAGAGAGAATTATTCTTTAAAATGAATATATTCCTTTTGAAGGCCAATATGCGGGGCCCTTCGATTAGAACACTTTACAAAGCTTCTATCTTTTCTAATATATATATATATATATATATATATATATATATATATATATAGTTCTCTCACACTTTCCTTCTGAGAATTGATTGTGTGCTGCATTATCTATTCTATTGTGTATGTTGGCAATCAATCTGTGGTCTGGTTCCGGGTGATTGTGATTGAGGATCTCGCTGCACAGAATGATGCAAATTAGATTCATGCAATAATAATAAGACATTAGCTACCTAGCTAGCTATATAGCTTCGCTGTAAAAGCCATCCCTGAAAAGCATTAATATTTTGTTTTAGTCATACAATATCCATATATTTTATGTTTATATTTATATATATACATATATACACCACTTGTTTTGGATTGACGAGACCAGGAGAAAAATATCAAATAAAATAATATTTTTGAGTGTTTTACCATTATCTCATACTTTATTTATATGAATAAACTTTATATATATATATATATATATATATATATTTGTATCCATCCCGATTAGTTTTCATAATTTTTAGCATTTTAATTAATTCAATTGATAAATTTTTGTATCGTTATACAAAAAGTTTAGAGTTTAAATGTTCTTTGAGGCATTTAAAAATAAATAAATAATTTAAATTTGTATAATATATCTTTTGAAAATAATTTAAATAAAAAGAATAGCTAGCCGTCGATCTTCTTCTAAGAATAAGAGTATGCAATTAATTTGTGTTAATATTATTTATTAGCATTAATCCTTTTATTTTTTTTTAAGTTTAGTGTTGATGTTGAAAGTAATCGGAAGATCTTCTTCTAAATGAAATTTACCTGACAATCAATAGGATGGATAGCAACCGCATACTTTTTTTCATGCCTTAATTTATAGATCATATCTTGATATTCATTCTTCAAAATTATAGCCATATTTTTTAAAATTAAAATGGAAATTAAAAAAATTCACAATCAATGGATCCTGGTATTTGGGTCTGATCAATTCATTCATTTATTTCATTGTTCAATGTTGGACTCCACTTTTGAGCCCAGCCCATCCTTGCGTTAAAATAAGCGGCACAAAAAACTTGGAGACTGAATTTCGGACGGTTTTTATCACAACTTCTAATCACCAGAAAAAGAGATGAGATTCATGCAGAGCATGGAAAGGGGCAATTTCAGGCTCGCAACCAGCAGGTTAGGTGCGGTGCGGCAGAATTGAAACCAAATCCCCCAGAACAGAAAGATAACCCAGCAGCAGAATTAACAAAGATTTCAAAAACAAAGTTCTTTCCCATTATTTTTCTGGTCTCAACAGCAAAATTTCTTATGACACCAACACATTTTCAGAGTGTTTTTTATTGCATTACATATACATTGCTTGCTGCACTTATCTAGATACAGATACATGGGTATATCAATACCGCACACTCTTTCTTACAAGCTATCTTGATTCTTGAATTACAGTGCAACTGCTGTAAGGGCTCCCTATTTTATTATTAAAGAAAACCATTTTATTATTTTCAACTATAATTCAAATAAGAGGAGCTATGAGGTTCAAACTTGCATCATAAGCTTGGAAATGGTACGAGCACAAACCTCCTCTTGCCCATCATTTTCTGTTCATGTCTCCCAAGCACACATATTTCATCTGCATAGTGTGGAAGGATTACTCTAATGATGACATAGCGGATAAGTAAACCAAAATTCTAAGCAATAAGGAAGATATGCTACTATATAAAGAAGATCCAAGAACAAGTTCAGAAGGGAGAAAGAACGTTGTTGTATAAAAGAGGCTCAACACAGACAACCAAGAACATCTTTGAAAAGAAAAACACAAGTCGTATAAATTCTTAAAATCGAGAACTAATGGATATTTTGTTAATGTTGCATATCATCAAGATCTGCGGGCATTAGTGACTAATCTTGGAAATATCACTTTTAAAACCGTTCAAACACAATCTACAATTTGATAACATACCAAAAAAGCAAGGGAAATTCGACAGCATAGTTTTAACTTCGATTCAAAATGCACTCAAAAGAAGATTTCTGGTTTACTTACTTCCAGATATTCATCCATTCCATACTTTGAACCTTCACGTCCAAGACCAGACTGTTTAACACCACCAAAAGGAGCAACCTGTAATGAAACAAACAAGTAATAAGCTTATCTGCAGTTTTCTTCTATTGTTTATGCATTGGTGAAGAAATGATTAGGCCAACCTCTGTCGAAATTAATCCTTCATTAACACCGATGAGCCCATATTCAAGAGCTTCAGAGACACGCCATGTACGTTGATTATTGTTTGTAAATATATAAGCAGCTAAACCTGCATGTATACACATGACAAAATTTATTGATAAGCTCTTATCTTTCAAAATGTCCAGCAGTTAAGGTTACTTGATCAACTGAGATTGCAAAATAAGGTAGGCAATATGTAATGCTTTGCTGAATAAATTTTAAGAATTGAATCAAGAATAAGGTTTGACAAACCTGCATTAGTGTCATTAGCCATATGGATAGCTTCCTCCTCAGTTTTGAACCGTAAAAGTGGGGCCACAGGTCCAAATACTTCCTCTCTAAGGTAAGAAAAATTATATCATAAGAAAATAAACTAAACTGCTAAAGCTAATCAAATTTTCGCAGACCAAGATATTTCTGTGATAACATCTACATAAAAGTTGAATTAAAATTTATTAGCACTCAACTCATTGGAGTTAAATCTTCTGGCATGCAGCAAGAGAAATTATTACTCATACCAGGAAAAGGGGACTAGATTGAGACATTAATGCATATCCACCACTCATATGAGAGCAGTGGTTTACAAACATTTTACAAACAACTCTAGCAAGTAGCAATTCCAATTACTCCAGAGGACAGCAGAAGAAAAAACTCAATAATGACTATTTGCAAGGATAAGGAACTCAAATATAAATTGGTTTCTTCTGTTAGACATCCAGGAATGATGGTAAAAGAAACTTCTGGAAAGAAGAATGAAGAAAATTTTAGAGAGAGAAAGAGAGAAGTGTTTCTCTCAGTTGTATTACTCCTTCACCATACCCACACAATAGCAATACTCAGATCTGTGATAACAACTGTAACAAACATATTACCCAAACAAATCTAAATATGATGTGACATTAATTAGCAAGCATCCAAGGCTAGATCAAGCACTTACCTTGAAACAAGCATCTCACTCTCGACATCGCTAATGACTGTAGGCTCATAGAAAGTCATTCCAAGGCTATGTCTTTTACCCCCAAGAAGGACTTTAGCTCCCTTCAAACAACATTAAAGTCAATAAGAAATCATTTGCTATTAGTACTGATGTCAAAGAATTTCCATCAATAAATGATAGTTTCTCACAATGCCAATAAAAGAATAGAACATAGCTATGCAAATGTTCAATCAAGACCATTCTTTGCTTTTATTCCTCATATTCAATAATGTGGAGCACTAACTATATTTAACAGAATGGGATGAGGAAAAAAACCTTTGAAATGGCGTCCTGAACAAATGTTTCAACCTGTCAAAATTCCAGAGAGACCAAATCGAACAGAAATTCAGTTACATACTGGAGGCAAATACAATTATACAGATATAGCGGTTGATGAGAACTAAAGATTCCAAAAATAAAACTGACCTTTTTCAATGCAGATTCATTAATTAGAGGACCCTGTGAGGAAATGAAAAAAGTTAAAACTATGATCCAGATGAAGTTCAAAGTCATCAAACGCATTACATAGGTAATAAAAGAAAAAAGAAATTCTATAAAACTGCATAAAGGATTGCACATTTCTTCCATGTATGAGGTGTCATCCCAAAGCCAAACCCTATACTCATGATGAAAGGACTATACAAATGGAGTAAATTTCCAGCCAACTCAAATAACTGGATGATAAATAAGTTACAGACAACATTTCATCAATGGATAAGATAGCATTATCCTTATATGACTGTAAAAGATGTAGAGTGTAGAATAGCTACAAACAGATGAGAAGGGCAAAATGCAAGCATACACAAAACGAACAGTCATGAATAATTACCTGGGCCACACCTTCGCCAAAGCCATCCCCAACTTTCAGATTCTGGACAGCTTTTGAAAAAGCATCAGCAAATTTCTCATAAATGCCTGCACAAAATGCCTTTGTAAAATCCCAAAGAGAAATGAAGAACAAGTTTCTTCGAAGAGAGTAAGCAAATAAAAGTCATTAACATTATAGAAACCATTTGATACCATCTCTAATTTGGTTTTATCAATGGAGATTAATGAACCCAAAACTGTAATATATTAAAAAAAAATTGTGAATAATCCGTGTATAACATATATCCATATATACCTTCTTGAACAAGCACTCTGTTTGCACATACGCAAGTCTGTCCACTATTACGGAACTTTGCTGCAAGCTGCATAGACAAATTGTAAGTTTTCACTAGCATTACCACTAGGATAACACTTCCCAAGAATTCAGAATGCAAAGAAAAGTTCTTATCAGATAGAAATATTGTAAAGGTTCTTAATATGCTTAGAAAATAAGCCAAAATCGTTGAAGGCCACTGAACTGAGGTAAAATAGAATATATTTGTTATATAAAGAAAATTTAGCCATTGATCATAAGATACCACGATAAATTAAACAGAACCTAAATTTTAGGAGCCACTCAGTAGAACGAAACATCTGTCGCTCAAAATTAGCAGGTGAATTCACATGAGCACAGCTCCATCCACTCTATCAATTTCCTCATGATGATGGTGCCTTGTATCCACAGTTTCACATATAAGTTTTCCTAGTTAATCAGGCAAACCTCTTGCTTAAAACCCCTAATTATTTCGCAATCTTTTTTCTTCAAGCCCAGTCAATGATATAACTTCCACATTTCAACAGAAGAGAAAATAAAGTAAATGCAAATCAAGGCCATATAAATGTATTTGTTACATAAGCCAAATGCAATTTTGGTTTTTAAGTCAACACCTTTACTTCTAAAATTTCCTTCAGAAATAATTTAAGACTTTTGAGATGTATAACAAGTCCCAGTTCACATGCATCATATCAAGAAAAAAAAAGATTGATAAAATGAGATTATTAAGCACTGTCAATTTTATCAAGTCTCAGGTTAATTGCCCTCCATCTCATAGCATGAAGTCAAAACTATTACAGTAAGCATACATAAAGAATCACTCTTTTTCTTTGGAGGGGGAAACTTATGGACAGTCAATCTTACCGTTCCTTTAACTGCCACATCCAGGTCTGCATCGTCAAAGACTATGCAGGGTGCATTGCCACCAAGTTCTAGAGATACCTAAAGAAGACAAGTGCAAACAGATGAAGCTTTATGATGATTTCTAAAGCCTCCTCGCTTAGGGTTATACATTAATTTCATAATCTACTAACCTTTTTAACGGTCCCAGCAGCCCCCGCCATTAGTTTCTTTCCAACAGCTGTTGATCCAGTAAATGTGATCTTCCTTACCTAAATAAGTAATTCAAAGCAACACAAAATTTCTATCATGTGTATGTCTGATGATCTCCCTTGAGATCAATGAAGATTTCATATCATAAAAAGTTTGGGATGTATCTTTAGAAATTAAAACCTGTGGGCTTGCAAGCAAAGCGTCACCAATATCAGCAGCATTCCCCATAACCACATTCACAACACCCTAAATTATTAAAACAATTAAATTGAGTTAAGCAACAGAAAATTTGATTCTAAAAATTACTATATACAGCAAAGTTAATATCAAGAAGGTCCAAGCTGTTCAATTGGTTTCCAGTACTAATTCGTGAATACATATTTGCATTATACTGCAATGGTTCATCTTTCAAGGGCCAAAGAAAAAGAAAACTTCCAACATTCACTTGAAGAGAAAATAATGTACTGGATGAATTACCGGTGGGATTCCAGCTTCCAGAGCAAGTTCAGCCGCTGCTAATGCTGTGAGAGGTGTAAGTTCAGAGGGTTTTATGACCACTGTACAGCCACAGGCAAGGGCGGGACCAACCTGTTAGAATCAGGGATAGAACATGTCATTTTTTAACATGCTAGCTGCATTTTAGAACATTTATACAAATTGTGAGGCAACAAAAAATCCCATATGCAGTAACTTAAAATTGAACAAGTGGAGACACCTTCCGGGTAATCATAGCCAAGGGAAAGTTCCACGGTGTTATCGCACCAACAACACCTACAGGCTGCAAATCAAAGCAATGCAAGTAAATTATTTAAGAAGATCACACAAAATCTACTAAAGTGGCACCAAGAGCTTTAATTGAAAAGGCTGTGGTTAAGAATTGTGATTCTAAAGCAATATTTTCCAGGCTCCAGACCAGTAGCAAGCTGGACAAAACAGTTCAAAGATTGCAACACATATTTGCCATGCAGGCTATCAACAGTCTTACCAGCTTTTGGCCTTTTTCTCAAATATGTTCATCTCAAACAAAGGGAGAATAACTAGTATATTAATGAAAGTAACCACAAAACTATCGGAAGACTGATTCTTTCATATATTGTAATCATTTAGAACACCCACCTGCTTTAGGACAAATATCCGGCGATCAGGTAGAGTTGCTGGAATTATATCACCATATACACGCTTTGCTTCCTCTGCGAAGAACTCGATAAAACTGGCCCCATACCCAACCTGTATGTTGGGTCAAAAAAACTTATATAATACAAATAATCAAAAGTCAACAAGAATATCAGGGGCTAAAGCCTATTGCTTAAATTCCTTAGCAAACGATCTTAATGGTTTACCTCACCCACAGCTTCTTTTAGAGGTTTCCCTTGCTCCAATGTTATTAGTTGTCCAAGTTCTTCTTTGTGGGCCATCAGTAAATCATACCTTAGAATAGATGTAGAGATAAACTAAATTTAAATCTGGTAATAACAGTAATAGCTCCAAAGAGACAATCAACCGTGTTACATTTGAGAACATAGTTGAACTTCAAAAGACGCTTTAATCAAAAGTGAGTCAACAATGCTTTTGGTATAAACAAGAGACAAAAATATGCAAGAAAAGCAGAAAAACCAGCTTTTAGGAGACATTGCAAACAGCATCATCATCATCAAAAAAGGGACAGGTTAAGAATACTAAAATGAAATTTCCATAAGTCGTAAGAGGAAAAATACAAAACAGAACAGTCAAATCTGAAACTCGGAGAAAATCTCTCTTCATAACAAGCACAACAAAAACCCTCACTGAATCTAATTTTCTAGAAAGCATATTTGGACGGAAAAAATTTTTGAACTCAATAGTCAGAGTTCTTCACTTTGTCAAATGTGTTGATAGTCACACACACACACATACTTACAGGCATTAACTTTAGACAAAGTAGGCATTCCAGATATTCTATAAAAGCTGATAGTCAAGATAGATTATACCATTTCCGTAGATACTTGCTCCTCTCAGCAGCCGTTAGCTTGCTCCAAGCTGTACAGGTAATAGGTCAAAATTAAACTACAAACTAGTTTCCGATCACACAAATGTCCCAGATTCCATATATCTACAAACCAAAAATAAGTACCCCAGGTAATTTGGTTAAGAATACCCATCAGCACCAAGGTTAAAAATAAAAAGCTAAATCATGGTAAGCAAGAGTAACAGGCATGAAGTGGAAGATAGGATAAATATAGTGAAGATATTTTCTCTAGAATATCTCACGATCACAGAGATGTCAAGTCTTAAGTCCATACAATTAAACGCATTGTAAGCTGAAGATATAGCATCATTTGTCTCCTTTCCACCCATATGTGGCACATTTGCTATAACTTCGCCAGTTGCTGGATTGTAGACCTGTCATGACAGGAAAGACATTTAAGTGACAAACAAAATGTTGAACTTCAGCTAACTGAAAAGGAATAAATTTGTAGTCCAGTATGCTAGTCTTTCCAAACCTAAAGAGGAGAGCTGGACAGGAGACAGTATAACTCATATTTTCACAGAAATATCAGTCTTAGGTGTTTTCCATATGTTTGTTTCTTTTCTTTCTTCTTTTGGCATAGAGAACTATGAATTGGATATTAATAGAAACTCAAACCATAATCCTACACATGCGACCAACATGAATGTCAAAACATGGAGTCTGCCCAACTTTTTCAAGAGAGGTTTTGCATGGAGAACTCCAAGTAGCCAAAGATTCCACCAGAATATAGTTAGAGCATTAACTCTTATTATTAAAAACTGAACAGCAATAAAAACAGATTAATAAAGGAATTGTAAGAACTTATAATTTATGATAAGTTTTTCTCCAAACCTCCAGAGTCTTCCCATCATATGCATCAATCCACTTCCCTCCAATAAGGCCCTGAGTCCGTAACAGGCCAGAATTGCGAAGCTGAGCAGTAAAACTCTGCATATTCGTACTCATCTGACATCAAATTCACTTATTTTAGAAACTCTCTAAGCCTTACAAGTATACTACAGAGGAAATATTCCCAACATGCAGAACCAAGAAGAAAAGCAACAAAATAATAATGTAAGAAAAAACTTCTAAGGAGACACCACTAAGTATGTGTGGCCACAAAGAACATACATCACATCTTAAACAGCATTTCAGAAAAAACCTTCAATTCAAAAGGATTTCGAAATTCATACCTACCGTGACAGATTTATGAACACAACCTCTTCATATATGATTCATATCTCCAAATCACATCTTTCTGTTAAATGAAAGCATTTATGTAACAAATCTAACCCCAACAAATACTCCCAATTCCCAAATTTTCCATAAGCACTGCTGTATAACAGCCTTATTTTCATCTGCTGTTTACTATTACATTGTATACCATTCATTTATTTCAATAGGCATACAAGCCATAGACAGACAAGGCATTTAGAAAAAAAAAAATTCTCCACAGCCAGCCACTGAAACAAGGTAATTATCTTACAAAAACCTTTAAAAAACAATAAATACTGATTCAATCAATTACCAGGGAAAACATATTAAGAAAATATACAAAAAAAATGTGATTTTCGTTAGGGATTCACTTTGGGCAATTATCAGTTGTACTAAGCTCTTGGCAGCATTAAGTTCAATCAATTTATCATTAAATGCATGTTAATCGAAAATAAGACGAGAATGATCATCGAATGACACAGAATCAGTTAAAAAATTGTAAAAATAAACATTTATCGAGCAGCATAGTAAACACTGTCTCAGTTTCAATATGATAATCCTCGGAGAAACCACACATCAGAATCAAAATACCTAACAAATGCTCATACATCATAACATTTTCATAAATAAAGCAATACCCAGAATGGATAACAATCAAGAGTTCCCAATAATTCCACTATAGTGAACAATAAAAACGCACCAGAATTTCTCAAACCATGAATGAAAAGTAAAGAAATGGAGGCGTTGATCGCTTTACTGATTCTGCCACTACTGTAAGTCACGGCATTTATAAATACACAAATCTGACTGAATACTGATTACTGATTACTGATTACTGATTACTGATTACTCATCATAAAAAGAGAGTGTGATACAACAAACAGATATCGTTAAAAACGTCCAAGTGCTTGCCTGGCGAGAGAATACAGGAGTGAAGCTTTGCATGGTCGGCAAATGTGAAGCGAAAATCCTGCTTGAGCCAACAAGTGCCATGCGGGCCACTCCAGCAAACGTCATTTTTTCTTCCTCTATATCAGACTATGTATTGTTAATTTTTCTTGTTTTATACTCTTTATATCATGTGACTCTGACTCTTACTCTGAAGCTCAATTCAAGAACTCAAGCTGGAAGTATGCCTAAATGTTAAAGGGTCTTGTCTTCTTGGATTATTGATCAAAACTAGGTTTTCGTACCAATTTGACTCAAATTTATGGGATTTGCTCCGCATAGATAAGTATAAGCGCCCATTTTTCTTTTTTCTTTTTTTTAAAAAAAAGAAAAATTATACATTTTATATGGAACAAAAGAACAAATTTGATTCGGTACCCAATAACTGGATTCACTTAATTAATAATATGTAACGTTCTTAATTATATGATCATTTTATCGTTAATAAAAAAATTTAATGGCGATATTTTATGGGAAATTAACATTTACCTCCCTAAGGTTTAACAAACCTACACTTAAATAAAAGGTTTAAAAAACTCTACATTTATCTCCCCTAAACTATTAATTAACCATTAAAAAATCGTTAGGATTAAAAGTATTTTTTAACATTATTATTTTTAACATATTATATAATTAATTCTCATAAAATATTATATTATTATTCATATAATAATATCATTTTACATAATATGAATTAGTCTTATTTTCTATAATTTAAAAAAAATTGAATCTAGAATTGATATTTAAAATCTTTATAAAATAAATCTGAAATATCCATGTACTTATTTAATTAAATTATATTTTATATTATTTTTTGTTAACTAGGTGCATATATATATGAAATAAGTATAATTTTAAAATTGTTATTAATTTAATAAAATTTATGATTGTGATAAATAATAATATTAAACATATAAATTCTACTTATAAATTAATGTAATAATATTATTTTGTTTACATATATCTTATATGATTTTTTATATAATTTATTTTTAAATTTTACTCTTATAATTTGAAATCTTGAACGATTAATGAACAATAACATAATTTTTTGTAGGAATTAATTATCTAGCAAGTTAAAAAATGATTAAATTAATAAAATATTTAAAATGTCTTTAATCTTAACGGTCTTTTAACAGTTAACTAACAGTTTAGGGGAAATAAGTATAAATTGTTTCAAATGTTTCATCTAAGTATAAGTTTTTCAAACTTTAAGGGAGGTATATGTTAATTCCCCAATATTTTATTAATTTGTACTGTTCAATAATGCTCTTGTTTATCCTTGTCATTGATTGGGTTAATGGGCCTATTGAAATTGGACCTTAGACCCAGTATAATTGGACCGACGGCCTATAATTTGCTCTCCCAATTTTTTATGAGCTGGTGTGAAACCCACCTAGCAAAATTCTGATGACACACATTTCCCAGATAAGGTATCTCGTATTCTCATTAACATTGAAGTATTTGCATTTAGGATTTGGGCTCCCTTTTATTGTGTAATAACTATTTTAAACCCTATATTTTGTCTTATTACACCTCACTTTTTATGATTAATCATCAAAATTTTAAAAACGTTACTCTTTTTTCTTTAAAAATTAAAAGTGGGATTATCTTAAAATTAAATTCAATTATAATACAAGTAATTAAATAAAGAAAAATAACCGAAAATATCCTTATTATTAAATAAAAATTTAAAAATATCCACTAACATATAATTTAATTAAACAAGCCCAATTTTAATAATTTCGGACAAAAATATCTCCATACCCACATACGAAAATATATTGGCATGTCTTATTTGGTTTCTTCTTCTTTTTGTTCTTCTTCTTCAACCGAGTTTCACAATAAAGTGAAACAAAATTATTTAATTCTAATTAATTTTTTTTATAGTAAATTAATTTTGATTCAATTTACGAGCCCTATTAGATGGTAAGTATATTTTGGTACTTGATTTCACTAAAAAATCAAATATTACATGCCTATTCTATCGTATTCAAACATCGCTCGAATAAAAGTTGAGTACCGTCAAGTACAATTAAATCAGGCCTTACTTGGTAGTAAGATTCGAATAAGATGAAACTTATGATCAAGTAAAAAGAAAATTTTCACCTTACTCGAACCTTACTGTCGAGTAAAATATGATTTTATTTTACTCGAAAGTAAAGTTAGAGTAAGGAGAAATTTTCTCCGAACCTTACAAATTAATTTATACTGTTTTATGTTTAAATCCCTATAATTGATATAATATACAATTAAGTCCTAATTGTTTGATATAATAATATTTAAGTCCCTAATTTTTATTGATGTCTTAAATAAGAGGTAATTTTTAGGGACTTAAATATTATTATATCAAATAATTGGGGCTTAATTTTATATTATATCAATTATAGAGATTTAAATGTAAAATAGTATAAATTAATTTGTAAGGTTCGAGTAAAGAAATCTTTATGTTTAGATCCCTGTAATTGATATAATATAGAATTAAGTCTCAATTATTTGGTATAATAATATTTAAGTCTCTAATTTTTATTAATATCTTAAACAAGAGATCAAGAGTATAATATTGACATGACTGAAATTACCTTTTAGTATTAAATTATTCATTGTTTAGTATTGTAGTGCTATAATTTAAAATTTTAACACATATAAAATAAAATTATTAATAATCAATTGTAAATTTAAGTAGATAATATATTATTTATAAAGCTAGTGTTAACTAAATATGTTAATTATAACTTTGAATACAATAAAAATAGAAAAATAATAAAAAAAATGCTCACTAGATTGTGGTGGTTAATATTAAATTTTATAGTAATTTGATCGACTTGTTTAATACAAATGAATAAACTATTCTTATTGGAGAAAATATGAAAATTAAGGCACCTGGATGTTAATGCCCCAATCCAAAATTTATCAACAGGAGCTTATTTTTGTATTATATAAATTATAAGAATTTAAACATAAAGTAACAAAAAGTAATTTGAACATTCTTTTTACTAGAAGGCAAGGTTCGAGTAAGGAGAAAATGACCTATTGTTTAAGACATCAATAAAAACCAGGGACTTAAACATTATTACATCAAACAATTGGAGCTTAATTATATAGTATATCAATTATATAGATTTAAACATAAAATAGCAGAAATTAATTTGTAAGGTTCAAGTAAGGAGAAAATTTCTCCTTACTCAAACCTTACCTTCGAGTAAAGTGAAAATTTTCTCTTTACTCGATAATAAATTTCACCTTACTCGAATCTTACTGTCGAGTAAGGCCTAATTTCGCCTTACTTGACGTTATTTAGTCTTTACTTAAGCAACGTTCGAACAAGATAGAGGTACGTAAAATCTAATTTTTTAGTGAAATCAATTACTAAAATATACTTACTGTCTAATAGAGTTCGTAAATTGAATCAAAACTGATTTACTATAAAAAATTAATTGAAATTAAATAATTTTATCGTACTTTATTGTAAAGATTGGTTGAAGAAGAAGAATAAATCAAACAAGGCATGTCAATGTATTTTTGTATGCGAGTATGGGGATATTTTTGTTTAAAATTGTTAAAATTAGACATATTTGATTAAATTATATGTCAGTGGATATTTTTAAATTTTTATTTAATAATAAGAGTATTTTCGATATTTTTTCTTAAATAAATAGAAGAAAAAGGCACATCATATTAGATTAAATTAGATTAGATTGTCAAATAATATCAGCTAATACATACCAATTCAAAAAAAGGGTGTGTTATTTTAATATTCAAACATGTAATCCATATTCCTAAGCGGCAAGTCGAACCCGGTCAAGAGGGCAAAAACAAAAACTTATAATTCTCTCCAAAATTACAAAATTAACCATAAAAAATTAAAAATTAAAATACAAATACAAAAATAAACCGAGTATAACCGTGTTCTCTGTGTACAGTTTTGACCAGTTTTCGCCAAAATATCCCTCACCGATTTTTGACGGGAGCACTAGTCCTCTTTTAATTTTAAAAGACTCCAATTTCCCGTCTTCTAGAGGGAAATTATTAAGTTTAAGCCGTCCTAAAGAGTGGAGAGAGACGAAGAAACTTCCTTTTTATCGTTTTCAAAGTCAAAACCAAACCATAGCATAAGAAATATAACTCTTACGCCAACCTTCTTGTTTTTGTTGTCAAATCCTCTGAATCTCTTTGTTGGGTCTTCTTTTTTATTTCATTTCGAAACGGGAACTTCGTTTTTGTAGTTTGTGAATCCGGGATGAGTTCGAATACGGCGTCTTCCAGTACGGCGAACGCTGGATCGGCTGATTCTTCATCTACCAGGAGGAATTCTAAGCGGCCCAAGTGTATATTTCTCCTCTATCTTTTATTTTTCTACCGTTTTGGGGGTTTTAAGACAAATTTATGAGTACCCATCTGTGGTTTTGAGCTTATTGTTTGATGGTTTGGCTTGCTTGGAAACCAGATGGGATTTATGTGAATTGATCATGGGAAGTACGTTCGTGATTTGCTTGATTGTTCTGCTTGCATGTGTTGGTTATTTATCCGTATAATTTGGCCTTTTTGTCTGTGCCTGATCTTCTATAAAGCCCGTAATTATTGAGTCCTTTGTTTGATCTCTTTATTGGGTTGTTTTCTTGCATTTAGTACATAGTTGGAAATTTTTATTGCCCCGGGTTTGAATCATTGGTTCCATTAGATGCATCACTCTATGCACAGACTTATTGTAAGAACTGAGGAAAATTAGCATCATAGATTATTTTTTTGGTCTTTTTTTTCTGGTTTTTGTGTGTCGAGGACTTGATGTAATTCAGGATTCAGTGGGTTTGGACTATGGCATTTCATATAATTTGTACTGAACAACTTTGTGTTCGTTATATTCCCTATGAACACTTGCCCTTTACAAGTGTCTTGAAATTTGCATGATACCTTAAACTAAACTAATTCCTTTATAATTTCCCTCATCCAGATTCTAGGTTTACTCAACAAGAACTTCCTGCTTGCAAGCCGATTCTTACACCAAAATGGGTAAGTTGTAGTCACTTCTCTCATGCTTCTAATATTCGCTAGATAGATGGATGTTAGCTGCATGTGAAGGAAAAGTTTTAATCAAACAAAAATATTTTCTTCCTGCAGGTGATTACAGCATTTTTGCTTGTTGGCATTGTGTTTGTTCCCATTGGAGTTGCTTCCCTCTTTGCTTCCCGAGATGTATGTTCAACACCAGCCTAGCATTTTGCCACTGTATTTTTAGCATCATAACTAGCTAATTTCCGACTCTCTTCCTCTGTACCAGGTTGTTGAAATTGTTGATCGATATGAGACCATCTGCATACCACAGGCTAATAGAACTGATAAGGTGGCATTTATACAAAGCTCTGCAGATAAAACATGCAACAGAACAATTAGAGTAAGTTCCATGCAAAAGAATTATTGTTATTCTTATTATTATTCTTATACCACAATTATTTCGGGGGACCAATTTTGTAGAAAGAGATTACACTTAATTCCTGAGATGAAATGGCTAAAGTTATATTTTTCTGTTTTCTTTCTTTTAGGTGCCGAAGCATATGAAGCACCCTATTTATGTATACTATCAACTTGATAATTTCTACCAGAACCATCGCAGGTATATGTCACCTTCCTCTGCCTTATTTTCTGCTTACATGTAGCAAGTTGGTGCTATATATACTATATAGAAACTCTCAGAGTGGGCGATACAGTGGATCTTTCAATCTACATCTTTTGTTTACTGTCAGTAATCAGTGATGACCATTAGATTGAAGCACCATTGCTGCAGGAGACAAAAGTAGATCGGGGTCTATGGCCATTTCGTTGACAGATTGTGAAACAAACTATTATATTTTCTTGATTGTGAAACAAACTATTATATTTCTTTAAAATGATTGACAGTGACCAGTATCATTTTCTGAAAGTATTGTCCCTGTTCATGAGGTAGTTACATGCCACATAGTACCATAGTTGTAATTTCTTACATAATAGTTTCTAATATTTCTTTTCACTTCATTTCATTTTCTGCTTGAATGAATGGGAACATGGTATGAGATATAAATAAATATTCTTATGCTGCAATTGTTTGGCATTTATGACTTTTGTGTTCAGATATGTTAAGAGCCGAAGTGATGAGCAGTTAAAAAATGCGAATAGTGCGAGTGAAACAACTGACTGTAAGCCAGAAGATTCAGCACACGGGATGCCAATTGTGCCTTGTGGCCTTATTGCTTGGAGTTTGTTCAATGATACTTACAGTTTTTCCCGCAACAATCAACAGTTGACAGTGAACAAAAAGGATATCTCATGGAAGAGTGACAGGGAACACAAGTTTGGAAAAGGTGTTTTTCCTAAAAACTTTCAGAATAACACTCTCATAGGTGGTGCAAAGCTCAACGAATCCATACCGGTAAGCCTTTACCACTTCTTATCTGATGGAACGTAGCTATATGATAACTTGTCTTTTTCCTGTAAATATTATAACCAAACTATGCTAAGAATTCGCTTTCAGTCTCAAAAATAATGAAAAAATTCTTATATATAAAGTTGGTTTGACAAAAACAATTTGCTTTTTAGAGTTTATAAAATATGACATTTGACAGTTTAAAGAGTCATTTTAATTTTCTGTTTTTAAAGATCTTCAAAAGTTACATGCAAACTTCTGCAGGACAAATGATGTTTTATGCTACTGTTGATTATTGTTGTTTAACCTCTCAATTTTCTCCCCCTCATTCTTGTAAGAGCATCTGTTGCCTCTCTCTTGCGATTGCATCTGTAACTCTTTGCATCCAGTTTATGTATTTAACCTCTCTTAAAATCGCCAAGCCCCTTATCTTACTATCCATTCCCCTTTCAGAAGTATCAATCAAGCCACTATTTATTGCTTAAATGTTTCTTTTTGAGTTGCTTTTCCTAGCTGTCTATAGCATTGAGACAGGTGGCTGACATGGTTTGAGTATGTTTTGCTGCAACAGTTGAGTCAGCAGGAGGACCTTATAGTTTGGATGCGGACTGCAGCTTTGCCCACTTTTAGGAAGTTGTATGGGAAAATAGAGGTGGATCTCCAAGAGGGCGATCAAATACATGTGACATTGGAGAACAACTACAACACATACAGTTTTAGTGGCAAAAAGAAGCTTGTTCTATCAACCACTAGCTGGCTTGGTGGAAAGAATGATTTCCTTGGAATTGCGTACCTCACTGTTGGCGGCTTGTGCTTCTTTTTGGCTCTGTCATTCACTGTAGTATATCTAGTCAAGCCAAGGTAAATTTCTTGACCACCTACGCTTATTTACCTGAGTTAAGAGCAAGGCTATCAAGTGAGTGGCTTACCTGGTCTCTTGTTTTATAGCAAGGTTTCTTGTGTATTTGTCTGATCAGTAGTAGGAGACTTGATTAGGTCTAATAAAATTTATGTTCTGGTGTCTTACAAACCAGATACACGAACAGGTTCATGTGGGATTCTTCTAAAAGAAAATTACTTATGACCCTCATTTTTGCACAACAGTCAAACAAATTAGTCATGATTTTAACTTTTTGGAACAAATGTTGCCCAACGCTGGTTGATCAGTCAGTATCTAAAACCATGCCTATTTACGGCAGAGCCAGCTGTCCTATAGCTATGTTTTTGTGCTTGTAAATACTATAGCTTTGACTACTTGTTTCCCATTTTGATGTGACCAAGCCACTGTAAAGTAAATATGTTACCCAAATCAACTATGTAGGTGAATTGACTTAGAAGTGAAAATTACAGCGCACAAATTGAAACATTTTGATGTTAGCATAATATGTTTGGTGTTGGTAACCAAGAATCAACCGGTTCATGTAATCTTTTGTAATGTTTTAACTTCTGCTACTGCAATACAGAATTCATATTTTTTTAAGCCTTGGTTGCAAATCTATTAGCTTCATGTGTTGCCCTATTTTATAGAAAAAAGGGCAATGCAAACTGTAAGTAACACTTCTGTATATATTGTAACTAATGTATGGCTCTACTCTTTCAGGCGACTTGGAGATCCTTCTTACTTGTCATGGAACAGAAATCCAGGAGGGCATTGAGCAAATTTCTGGAACCTCACTAGATTGGTGGTTATCTCAAGAATGATGGATGTAATTTTGTGTATTGATATTTAACGATTAAATATATCCTCTGTTTGAATAGCATTCTGTTTGTTTAATTGAATTTTTGGACAAGAGCAACACTCGGTTAATCTTATGTATAATTTGTGAAATAGCTAAATACAATAACTAGTTTTTGTCAACTGATTGCTCTTTGTTTATCAAGACTGAGGGTACAAAATTGCCGCCTTGCATTCAAATAATATATGCAATTATAGCACTCTTAGCAAGATATTGGACAGATATGTGCCTTCTGGGTAGGATGGGTCAACAGGATGATCGGAAGCTGCTCCAGCTTGTCGGATGACTGTGATCTTCCTTCCTGCCATTGATGCAGCCCCCTGATCAACAGAAAATGAAATTGAATGATATTTGTTACATCAACTTTACATCTTCTGAGATTGAAAAGTTTTAGTTGGATCAACAGAATATGTATGCCATTCCAGCAAAGAGAAGACGAAAAGGAAGGAATTAGTGATGAAAAAGTTTTACAACTAGGAAACATGGGAAACATGGAAAGCGACTTGCCTGAAGAATGTGCAAGAACATTCCGCTTCGAGTCATAGCTCCTGAACATGAACAGGTCATTAGAAGACCGCCTCTCTTTGTTAGTTGCATTGCCAATGAATTTAAGTTTCTATACATGCCTGATGCACTTTGTAGATCCTGGGACAATAAGCAACTCATAAATGCAATGAAATAGACAATAGAACAGGAACCATTTGACTTTGCTCTCTACTGCATCTGAATTGGTCAATCACAAACAAAATACTCATGTATGCAACAAAATATAATGATATTTAGTCTTATGCATCTAAGTTCTTTTACAAACATAATTATTATAAGTACCATAACCGTTTTATGTGATTAAAGTATATATTTATAATTACAAGGCAAAGCTTCTTGCTCGAGGCACATTCATAAGACTTTCCTTTCTTTCCGAATTGATTAGCACGAACTACAGTCATATGAGAAACTAAAATGCACCCACAAACCAATAGGTTGTGTGAAACGTGGCAAGGTTCATGCTAGTGTCTGTAAAATATTAGTGTCACATACCTTTCGTCTAGGCGCTAGTTTTGGAGGATCCAAAATAACTATATCCCATAATTCATTTCTTACAAGAGCACACCTCATAAATTCAGTTGCATCTTCTCTCAAAAATGTTATTCTTTGAGGATCCAGATTGTTCAAAACAATATTTTCCCTAGCAAGATCCAGAGCAGGCAGTGATGTATCAATGCCTGACAGAAAGAGAATGATGGAAAAGTTAACAAACGTCAAAGATATCTGCAATTTACTATGTACACACATTGTGTTCTCTATGAGAAGATATACTGACAAGTGGGTAAACTCGAGAAAGTCGGGAAAACAAAGTCCCTGTTAACATTTGCAGGACAGTTGTAGACATAGGGGCTTCTTGAAGAGGATCAACTGTTAATAAAGGAAAGAAGAAGCTAGGAAATTATACCAGTTACATGAACAGAACCTCCTCTCACTGCACTTAGAGAAAAGCCACCAGTGTAGCAGCAAATATCAAGAACTTTCTGTCCATTTGATATTGTTGATATGAACTGACGGTTTTCACGTTGATCAGCATAAAATCCTGTTTTCTGGCCTTCCATTGAAATTGCATAGGATATCCCATTTTCTAAAACCTGGAACATGAATATGACAAGATGGAATCAATCACTCATGCTTAATTGATCTTATAACATTGCAGAATCAGCCTGATATTGAAATAAGAGGGATGGTAAAAGATTTTAAGATTACAAGGAGATGACCTCAACCTGTCACTAGCTGAGTAGCACTTGCTGCTTAAGTATCGTGGGCATTTTCATATATTTTCCATACAATCAATCATTGACACCTAACCATGAAGGAAAATCTTTAAAAATCATGTACCTAGGAAGAATTTTTATATGGCGTCACTACAGGCAAATCAGATCCCAAATTTTAGAGGAAGCAGCAGGAGCTGATTCATAACTGAAAGTGTCATTAAGTTGCACATACTATGGAGAAAGAATAAATAAGTTAAACTCCTGCTAATTCGAGTAGTAGCCAGAATTATGTAATATTCTTCTGCATTGCGGAGATATAAAGGATCATACTTCTAGAAGTTAGCTGTTTCCCTAATATATATTTGTTAAATTTCCCATGCATGATAGACCGCTGTGAGTGATTCAAGCAGCCAACCTTTACCATTTCACATACTTTATTGGAATGTAAGCAAATATATCATGTCGATTGCTCAACCGTACTTTGGCATTGCCAAAAACATTGCATGCCTATGATTGTCTGCAATTAGTTCTCCATTGAGAATGGGGAGACGGGATGTTTCAAAGCAAGTAACTCTGTTATTGTGCCTTCAAGCTCACCTTTGAATATTTTTATCACTATGATAAAGAGTTTTCATAAGTAAATCAAGTGCAGCATGCAATCATTGAAGGGATTTTCTACCTTTGTCCTTTCAGGGCATGTAGATGGATGCATTTCTTTCAAATCTGACACATCCATCCCTTCTTCTTTCAAAATTTCAACAGATGGTCTCCATTTTATATGGTTAATGTCATCAATTCTACTGATGCAAGCCTGTATGTCTGATTTGTATTTCTCAACCCAAGCAGCAGATGATGCTATTACGGCTGACTCGCCAAAGACATCAACTATTAATCCTGATAATCTATGGGAGAAACAAGTGAGTTAGCTGGGCCAACAATTTAATCCAAAATAGAAAATATAATTAATTCTACGACGGTTCCCAGATGATAATTACGGCTTTGTTAGGTATTGAGGTGCAGTTGCATAAGAGCCACTAAATGTCAAATATTAACAGAAAAATGAATGTGTCCCATTAAAATTGGTATAAGCAAACAATTTTTTAGCTTTACCTTTAAAGCACTAGTTGAAACACCACCATACCAAACCAAACTTACGTGCATGACTATCAATCCACAAAGGTAGAATTTTACTTCAAGTTAACATATGTTGATTTCTGATAGTAAGAAGCCTTACATGTTCAGTGACAAGTTTGCTTGCGAGCAGATGCACACAAGCAGAATGATGAATGTACAAAATGAATAGCATATGATAAAAGAACTGAGCTAGGAACCGCAAATTACCTGCTTACATTATATACACATGAAAATAGTCTCAAACTATTGATTAAACACTAAATTTCACTAACCTGTCTCCTTCACTATTGACAAGCCGGTATGCATTTGTATCGGCAGAAGGAAGACCCAACCTCCTCCGTAATTTTATAGCTGCATCTATTCTTGTTTGAAGCAATTTCTTCATGTTCAGTGCGCACAAAGGATCCCTGTACCACATTGATTATTAACTTAGCAGCTTCATGCAGTAGGTAAAATAAAAACTGGGAAACTCGTAACGAATACACACTTTGTAGCTTCCTCTTCCAGTTGCATGAGCCGAACACAGAACATAGAAACTGAATTGTATAAACCCCATGCAATTGGTTTCTCTGTCCCATCAGTTACTAGCACAACATCTCCAGTTGTAGGCGGTGGCCTACCGATTATTCTATCAACTGCTCCACTATATACCATTGGACTTCCATCCTTGAATAATTGTGTCTTCCCCTTTTTAAGTACAACCTTGGCAACCCCTAACATGAACCGATCAGAACAAGGTTCAGAAATTTAAGCCATAATTCCAACAAAATCGCTGAAAGTTTCTCATATAACCATTTGCAAATGCTAAAGTACAGAACAAATAGGAGGGAATAAATTCAGCTACATTTAAGTACCATCCCAAACTCGTTTCTGAATTCGGCATAACCCATTAGATTACAGTTGCCAAGAAATTAAAAAGTGTGAAGTAAGAACAATGCTGCAACTAAGCTATTCTCCTCAAATAATTCAAAATTTCTTCCTTTACTTCCCTTTTATTTCTTATTTCCCATTTTTACATAACTCATTTGATTTCAATACGTCACTTCAATAACACTACTGTGCTTGAAAAGAAAAAAAGCAAATATTGAGCACAGATGAAGAGAAAAGTCCTGATATTTACATAATGCACAAAATCAATGAATTTTCACTAAGTGTTTCCTGAAAACAAGAAATGAATAGAGGCAGCCAATAAGCAGTCGAAACAAAAACATATCCAGAGAAACGCGTATATGTATATACATAAAAGGTAGAAACCTTTGGGTCTGGAAGAGGAAATTTCTTGAAGAGTACAGGTAACTGGCAATGAAGATAAAGATAGAGACTTTATCAGCCGAGCTGAAAGTGGAAGCTGCTGCGGCATCATGTTCTTTTCACTTGGATTTGTGCTTGCAGTTCTTGAAGAAGGAACACGGAAATGATTCTTTTCGGGTAACTTACGGGTCGAGTAGCATGGTTACCCGTTATTTGATCGTTCGGGTGCATCTCGGATCCTGACCCGGTTGGTCGGGTACGTATGTTCTCCATACTCCATTTTTTAATTTTTTGAAAATAAAAATAACCAGCAAGACTTAAAATCATATTATATATTATATGCATAGCACTGATTGTTTACGATACTTTTATTTTATAGACTAATAGAACCAAATCTTTTTTTATAAAGTAAGATTAAAAATTATATGGAGATAATTTAATTTTAATTAATTAATTAACAATTCGAAGGAGGATATGATATCTAAAATAAACATATGAATGATAGTGCCTAGGCCATAGAGTGAATGCGGTTAAATCTCTTGTAAAAATTTTAAAATTATTTACTTGTAAAAATATGACATATATATATATATATATATATATATATAGAAGTACTTTCCATAGAAAGTAGTATATATAATACAATTCATTATAATTAATTAAGTTTCTTTAGATAGAACAAGTATATATATTTAATAGAGAAACTAATTAATTTGACAATTCATTATAATTAATTAAGTTTCTTTAGATAGAACAAGTATATATGTTTAATAGGGAAGCTAATTAATTTGACAATGTAATAATTAATATAATATTGAGATATCTTTAATATTAGTGGAGAATATATTGTACGTTTAAATACTTTCCTAATATATATATATATATATAAATTAAAAAACCAAAAATTAATTTCTTTGATCTTCAATAAATTTTACTCTATATACACCGAACTCCAATCTCCAATTATCTTTATTTATACAATAAAAAAGACTCCGTTCCAATCTCGATATTCATTTTCACAAGGAAAAAAAATTAAGAAATTTTAGTTTCGTTTCAATATGGATTCCTCCGGACATATGGTACGTTGTTCTCCTTCTCCTTCTCAATATTTTAAATTAATATTCTTGTGTTTCGCACGTGTTTATCTATTTAATTGGTTGTTAATTATATATATATATAATTAATTAACTTTTTTAATTCACAAGTATAGTGCTTTTATTTGATTTACAGACTTGTGCTTTAAAAGTTGATACCCAAACTGGAGGTTGGCATAAATCCCTCGTCAAAGTATTGAAGAACATTGATGGTATGATTATAATGAATGAATATATGTTTTTGCATTTTGCATTGAATCTTTCGGTCCATTAATTCCATGGATGTTCTGTACGTTAATTGAATTGTATATATATATACATATATGTTGAGTAATTAATAATTGTTTTCTTTTTTTGTTAATTAATTAAATAGGAGTAACTTACAGCATAGATGCACAGCAAGGGATTGCCTACATTTCAGGCAAAGTAGATCCTGGAAAACTTCTCAAAATGCTGGCAAAATCTGGAAAACATGCAGAACTTTGCTGGGTTGATTCCGGAAATAATCATCACGATGTTGCTGCTGCCGATTACAACAAAATCCATTTTAATAATGCCTACAAATATTATCATCCATACGATGCTAATTATTATTATGATTACGATCGTCATCCATATCAAACTCAAACCAGAGATAACTATCATTATTATTTTGACGACGACAACATTATTCATCATCATCATCAAAATTCTTGGTATCCCTATTCAGATCCTTTGCCGTTGTACGAGCCGCCAGCGAGGTACTTTCCGCAGCCACCAAAACCAATGGAAGGCTTCAACGTCGGTGAAGCACAATTGTGCACCATTATGTGAACCATCATGCATCATGCATCATGCATCACATATATAATATAATATTATAATCTAGCTTCTACAGAGCAGTCTCTATATATATATATTAATTTACCTTTAAATATACTCCTAATTTTAGGGTGATTTTGTAATTTATTCTCCAAAATTTTTGAAGGAGAAAGTTATGATTTAAGGTTCTTAATTAGTTTAAATCTTTTGAATTTCTAAGTACTCCAAACTTTTTCTTTAGTATCTTTATTTACTAAATGCCATTAATTATATATATATATATATATATATATATATATACGTGTCAATATCTTTATTACAATGGAATTCAAATGCTATCGATTACTTCAGCAGTGTGACACAACTTATATATATTCTAATTTAAGTAATTAAATATATATCGGTTTGAACTTGATTCGTGAATATAATAAATCAAAACACTAACAGTCGGCTTTCTATTAATGGGCTTCGTTACGCAGGTCTATAGCCCAAGTTAACCCGGATCAATCAAATCCATTTTCCAAAACCCAACTTGTTCCATTTCCGTCGTTTCGGATAGATAAACCTCCTCCAAAACCTTCCCAATGTTACAGCTGCTTTCTTCCTTCCTTCAGCTAAGCAGCTATAAACTGTGAAACATTGCTCCTCTTTCTACTTCTCAAATTCTTAAACTTCCTCATGTTGTAACCAAAAAATGGACCTTGCAATCCCTTACAAACCAAACCCACTTCTTTCTTCGTCAAAACCACTCGCTAAAACAACTCTCTTGCGGATGCCTATAAACCACAGACATAGAATTTCCCGCCAAAAACCCATTTTTAGAGTTTATTCCTCCGCAAATTCCAATGGCGCCGATGGGTTTTCTTGGCCGAGGCTGGCCCAGTCTGTTCGGATGGGGTCGGAGCGGTTCTTGTCTAAACTAGGGTACTCCGTCAAGAGGGAAACTGGGTTTGACTTGAATGAGGCCAATGTGAAGGTGGGTGAGTTCGTCGGGCGAGTTAAGGATGGGGTGAAGAAGGGTGAGGATGAGTTGACTCACTTTAGGACTGAACTGCTGCCCCAGTTTATGGATTGGAATAGGTGGGACCACTGGAAGGTAATGATCCTGATGAGTTATCTTGAAATTCTTTTGTTTAAGTTTGCGTTTGGTTGCTAAGAAAGTGCGGGAAAATTAAAGATGAAATTAAATGTTTTAAGCGCATGAATGCTCAACTCAACCATTATATTAAAACCTTGTTAGTACAAGGTAAGGAATCATGCTTTAAAATCAAAACAACTAGAGAAAAAGGAAAATGAAAAACTTAATCTGGTTGATGCTTTATTTATTATTTTCAGGATTTTAGGAATTGGGAGCCTAAACGTGTTGGCGCCTTGGTTCTCTATGTTTTAGTTGTGATTATTTCTTGTCAAAGAATTTATGTAGCAATTCGAGCCCCATTTCTCAATCGTCAAAAAAAGGAGCTGGCTGAGGCTTACATGGAGGCATTGATTCCTGAGCCAACCCCTATAAATATCAGGAAGTAAGCGCATTTCTCATTTTTTATGCTCTCATACAAAAATTGTAAATAATTTTCTGGTTACGTATTTACAATTTACAAATAGCAGGTGTTGATGGAAAGAAAATATTCTCAATTGACATGATTTTTCTATATACATTGTCACACGCATATACACTCTCCCTCTTTCATTCTTTCTCTATCTTTTATAAACGTTAGATGCCAATGGTTTCCCTAATTTTATTAAAGAAAAGTAAAGAAGGCATTGCCATTAATTTCCTTTGCAGCTTTTCCCCATATATATGAAGTATATGTGTACTACAAAATATATATTGTAACATTCTTACTGCTGTTGCACACAATTGAGACAATGAATGAATTGTGAAATAGGTGTAGCTCAGGACTTGATTTAGGTCCTTAGGTATTATATTGCTCCATGCTTGCAGGTTTAAGAAGAGTGTTTGGAGAAAGACAACAGCTAAAGGCCTGAAACTGAAGAAGTTTATTGAGAGACCTGATGGAACACTTGTTCATGATAGTTCTTATGTTGGAGAAGATGCATGGGCTGATGATCCTGAGCTTCCACTGGAAAATGTGAAGCAATTTATTGACAGCAATTCAAAATTAAGTGCTGAAGAAAAAGAAAAACTGAAAGAAGACTTGGGAGCTTCAGGTTAATATTTGCTTGCAAACATGTCAATAAAATTGGTGCAAGCGTTTTCACAATGTTTATATATGTATATACATTTTCAGGACTCAACACTTTTTATCCTGCAGTTAATGTAGCTCATTGCCAGTCGAGCTTTGCAAATTCCGTGGCTGAAAGAATCTTCTTGTTGACATTGAGTTTTATGCTTGTGTAGCAGGTCAGGTTCAAGCAAGTACAGGAACATGGCGTGAAAGACTTCGCACATGGAAGGACATTATTGAAAAAGAAAGGTTATCTGAGCAATTAGATTCATCAAGTGCTAAATATGTAGTTGAATTTGACATGAAAGAGGTGGAAAACAGTCTTCGCAAGGATGTGGTGGAGAAGGTAACAGAAACACAGGGAACTAGGGCCCTGTGGATAGCCAAGAGATGGTGGCGGTATCGCCCTAAACTTCCTTACACTTATTTTCTTGACAAACTAGATAGCTCTGAGGTAAACTGTTGTCTTTTCACTCTCTTTGTGTCTAGCATTGTGAATGTTTTGTTTGTCCATTGCATGAATTTCTGGTTTTGTTCATCTTTTTCTTGATCGTCTGAAAAGATGTGATATCTCTAGGAACTCATTAAGGTACATATAGTGTATGCACAGTAATTATGCATAATCATTCTTTTGTTTTGCTGTGTATTGTGTATCAAGGCTAAATAGTCTATTTGGATTCAATCGTTAGACAAAGAAATGGAATTAGATAGTTATAAACAATATCTTTATGGGATTTCTGAGAAAGGTAGTTAACAGACTGAAAAGTGCAATGAGCTGGAATAGTATCAAATCCGGATAATGGTAAGATGGTTAATTATTTGATGGCTAATTATTTGATGCATCAAGCAAGTTTCAATAACTATAACACACATGGATTCCAAACCTTTATTAACAATTTTTTGTTTGTTGACATCTTAAAGAGAATGGATAGCATTTTCTAATTATGCTGATTCTTTCAACAGGTTGCTGCTGTCGTATTTACAGAGGACCTGAAAAGATTGTATGTAACAATGAAAGAAGGTTTTCCATTAGAATATGTTGTACGTTCAACATCTCATTGTGGTTAGGGCCATTTAGCATGTATCCTTCCGATATTATTTCTTAATTTCTTTCTATTTTGTAGGTTGATATTCCCCTTGATCCTTATTTGTTTGAGATTATTTCAAGTTCGGGAGTCGAAGTAGATCTCCTTCAGAAACGGCAGATCCATTATTTTCTAAAAGTTGCAATAGCATTGCTGCCTGGACTGCTGATTCTGTGGCTTATAAGAGAGTCCGGGATGCTTCTCCTTGCCACGTCTAGTCGTTTTCTTTACAAAAAGTACTATCAACTTTTTAGCATGGCTTATGCTGAAAATTTTATTCTGGTAACACTCAATTATGCAATTTTCTTGGTGATTAACATTTTCATATTCTTACAACATGATGTGCTCATCCAGCCAGTTGGAAATGTTGGCGAAACAAAAGCTATGCATAAAGAAGTGGTATTAGGGGGTGATGTTTGGGATCTGCTTGATGAGCTGATGATATATATGGGAAACCCCATGCAGTATTATGAAAGAGGTGTGCAGTTTGTTCGGGTAATCTTTTCTACTTCTATTAAAGATGAAATAGCTCCATTGGGGTTCCAAAACTTGAAGAGATGTAATATATGAAACACATACTAATGGTTTTCTTTTTCTTTTTCATGACAGGGTGTTCTTCTCTCCGGACCTCCTGGAACGGGAAAAACACTTTTTGCACGGACACTTGCTAAAGAAAGTGGGTTGCCTTTCGTTTTTGCTTCCGGTGCTGAGTTCACAGATAGTGAAAAAAGTGGTGCAGCAAGGATTAATGAGATGTTTTCCATTGCCAGGAGAAATGTAAGCGCTTGCTGCTATTTGCAAAGATGGTTTGAGCTCTCTCCTGCGAAGCTTTAGTAAATTGCAAGCAGTTGAATAATGATAATTATTTATTTCTCGCTATAGATACTTTAAGCATATAACTATTTCCCTCGGGAGTTAAGAATGTATTAATGGTCTTATTGTAACTCTGCAGGCACCTGCTTTTATATTTGTGGATGAAATTGATGCTATTGCTGGAAGGCATGCAAGAAAGGATCCGCGAAGAAGGGCTACATTTGAGGCTCTAATTACCCAGCTTGATGGAGAGTAAGTGTATCAGTGTGATATGATGTGAATGCAATTAAATTTACCAGCTTGATGGGCATTGTTAGCATTCCTTTCATTACCCTTTTGGATGTATGTACACCAGCCCCTCTTTGATGATGCTGTCCGTGGTTTTAATTCATTTGACTTAAGTAAATCTGTGATAATTTTCCTTGTATTGTTTAATTATGCATGTTGTATGAAGCAAACTAAATGAATTTTCATGTCCTTACTATTCTGTGATTCTTACTATCAAATGTAGGAAGGAAAAAACTGGCGTTGATCGATTTTCACTCAGACAAGCTGTGATATTCATTTGTGCCACCAATAGACCAGATGAATTGGACCTTGAGTTTGTTCGCCCTGGACGTATTGACCGTTGTTTATACATTGGTTTGCCCGATGCAAAGCAGCGGGTGCAAATATTTGGTGTGCACAGTGCTGGAAGGCAACTTGCAGAAGATGTAAACTTTGGAGAGGTATGTTGTTTTACGTTTATATGTATTATGTACATAAATGGTTGAATTTTTTGAGTTAAGGGCTTGATAATATTTAACATCACTATATGACCTTTGTCATCATCATCATCATCTTAATTGATGTAATATATGCATTTCGATTCCCTACAATTTGTTTTTAATCTTTTTACTCTTAATTATATGTCTTAAATTTTGGCTTATCATTGTTTTTTTTTCTTCTCTCTACAGCTGGTCTTCCGTACTGTTGGTTTTTCTGGGGCAGATATAAGAAATCTTGTGAATGAAGCAGCAATAATGTCGGTAAGTTGAACTTTCGTGTCTTGCGCTTCATATCACGTAACATTTGTAATTGTAGTCAAACCTTTCAATAGGTCCCATGCTCTTCATTACAATTTTCTGGAATGGGTAAAATATTGCTTAGGAATATTCTCCCTTTCAACTAATTCACTTAGTAATTAAATATATGAGATACTACTATCTCAATAATGTGTCTGTGTATATGTATGTATCTTTATATTCATACATGTTCACACGTGTTTGATCTATTATGCTTACAGGTTCAATTATGTTTCCTGACCTCAACCTTATCTTTTTTTTCTTTTTCATTTTAATTACCTTGAAATCATTGGTAGTCAGGTTGGAGATGATCTGTTCTAAAGAGATAAAATTTGGTCATCTTTACACTTCAGTTCGAGTGTATTGCTCAAAATAATATGTTCTAGGTTCTCTTGGATTTATGTGTGAATACTATTTGTGGTTGCAGGTAAGAAAAGGACATTTGAAGATCTGTCAGCAAGACATTGCTGATGTGCTAGACAAACAATTGCTTGAGGGTATGGGTGTACTTCTTACAGAGGAAGAGCAACAGAAATGCGAACAAAGTGTAGGTGCCTGTCTTCATTTTTTCTACCGGTTTTTTATGTGAAAAAAAAAAATGCTGTCAAATATCATTTTGATCATTGGGTTTATGTATTCATATAATAGGTGTCTATTGAAAAGAAGAGGCTGCTGGCTGTACATGAAGCTGGTCATGTATTATTAGCTCACTTGTTTCCCCGATTTGATTGGCATGCATTTTCTCAGCTCCTGCCTGGTGGCAAGGTACCTCTTTTTGTGGTCATAACAATGTCCCTTTGTTAAAGGCCTTCTAATTTTGTTCCTCCCAATAATACTAGGAAACTGCAATATCTGTGTTCTATCCCCGAGAAGACATGATAGACCAGGGTTATACAACCTTTGGCTACATGAAAATGCAAATGGTGGTGGCTCATGGTGGGCGTTGTGCGGAACGTGTTGTGTTTGGCGATGATATGACAGATGGAGGAAAGGATGATCTAGAAAAGATAACTAAGGTATCTGATCACAATTATGTCAAATATAATTGCAGTTGCATTATTTTTTGTCCCCTTCTCCTCTTCTGTAAGAGTTATCCTAAGATGCAGACTATCCCAATGGTGCTCCTAAAGATTGATGAATTCTCAATTCTTCTGTGAATTTCTGGTTGTTAAATAATTCTTCAGTAATTTGCTATCATTTTACATTTCTTGGTTATAATTCCTGCCCATCCATTACTTGAGTTATCTTTTTAGATTGCCAGAGAGATGGTGATCAGTCCGCAAAATGCTAGGTTGGGCCTTGCTGCTTTAACAAAAAGAGTTGGACTTTTGGATCAACCAGATAGTTCAGATGGCGAGTTGATAAAATATAGGGTATATTCTTCACTATTCGAAAGTTTAAATTCTGAATAAATATTCTTGATAATTACTTATAGTACTTTTTTCTCCAACGTCATACATCTGTTCAACTGATTCATCTTATTCTTTCCTATGTTGTTAGTGGGATGATCCTCATGTCATTCCTGCCAATATGACAGTTGAATTATCAGAACTATTCACTCGAGAGTTGACAAGGGTAAAATCTGCTTCCTCTAGTCTCAGTTGTATACTTTATCAAGGGAATATTCATGAGAGGTGGTGCCTGCTTAAACTCGAATTATGTTTATAGTTTCTAATAAAACCTGTAATGATATGGAGCTTAGGCTGTCATTATGTATTTCTAATAAACTGCATACATTTTGTCTTTTCTGAAAATGTTTAAAGAAGTGTCCTTGTGCATTCAATGTGGAGGAGAAATGTTTTTGTCAATTCACGTAATCTGGTTTGCCTTATAGTTTCTATTCAAATCTATTTCCAGAAGTTATGGCAACTGATGTTCATTGCAGTACATTGAAGAGACAGAAGAACTTGCAATGAATGCTTTAAGGGACAACAGGCATATACTGGACATGATTGCAAAGGAGCTCCTAGAAAACTCAAGGATAACCGGATTGGTATGATGCTAAAATATTGCCCATTTCTTAGTTTTGTAGAGTAAGTGAATTTAGAGCTTATGTTGCTTCTTTCAATAGTCTTAAGAGGACAAACTTTTAATCTCAGTTGGAACCTAACATTTTATTGTATGTCTAATGTTTTTTTTCATTGCACTGTATGTCAGATTTGGATATTTGAGTACAGGTTAGATTGTAATTTCATATACGAAGAGGATAAAAATACAGAATGATTCTCTTTTTTATTTATTTTTTTTCTTAGATGGGCCATTTTTCCCTTTGATCTTCCACCCATTTACGGAAGGATTAATTTTGTGAGTTGGGAGGATGATAGATTTCTCTCTTCTTTTCTGTCATCATTTATATAAAACCAAACTCAGGAAGCGATCTCCAAAGTATACTCTCGCTTTTTTCCTGGCTTTCTCTCACCCTCTTCCTCTCCCATAAAAAAACGTAGCACTCTAGATAATTTGGCCACGCAGTTAATTTGTATTACAATACTTATAGGCCTTTCCTTCTTTAACTCAGTCATTAACCATTGCCATCATGTTGGGTTTTCCTGTTACCTAAAGTCATATCTGGCTGAACTTGGATTTTCATTTTGCGCTGTTCTAATCTGCTCGTGCTGCTCTGTTCTTTAGGAAGTGGAAGAGAAAATGAAGGGACTGTCTCCAGTGATGTTGGAAGATTTTGCAAGGCCATTCCAGATTAACTTGGAACAGGTATTCTCTCTTTGTTTGTTTTATTTTTTCTGTGTGTTTGTTCTGGCTAGTAAGACAATATGTAACTGAAGAAAAGAAAAATTGAAGTCCAGTTAATTTATGGTAATTTATCTTGAAAAAAGAGTCCCATACCTTTAGGCATATATGCATGTGCGTGTATGTGGTGTTGCCAGTTGTAAAATCTTTGAAACTGACGTTCTGTTTTAAACTCTTCAGGAGGGACAGCTGCCCCACAATGATCGATTGCGATATCAACCATTGGACATATACCCTGCACCACTTCATAGATGTTAAAATTTCCCGGAATTACATCCTCTCAGTACTTGGCATGAAATTTGAAATGGTTGCTTTGGTTACTGCATATTAAGAGTTTGGAAAAGTTGTATGCCGCTGATGGTGAAAGCCAATAAGGTGATATTCGAGTAACAATGTTGAAACTATTGGAATCCATTTGTAGGCAAGTCTTCAACATTGACAACTAACTGCTTGTTGGAAGTTTGCAGCCGATGGAATATAGGGGAAGTTTACAGCCGCTTTCAGGATAATCTTAATTACAGCTCTCCATTTTTTTTTCCTCCATTTTTTTTATTGTTTTAACATCAGGCTCGGAACCTGCTTCGTACTCTTCTTCTTGATGAATAGATCTTTTTGATGTAATTAGCCTGAAGAGTAAGCAAGTGCCATATGAATAGGTTGTTAATTTTTCTACAGAAACATGTTCTATTTATGTTGTTTGCTTGTCACATATGTGATATGCAATGGAAAATAATTACCCTGCTTCACACGCTTTACAATATTAGCATCTTCATGGAATGTCTACTTCCCACAGGAAGAACAAAAAAAAGGCATCGATATCATGAGAAACTACAGATTTCAATGAATAATTCAGAGTGCTATAAGACTTTGATTCTCCATCAGAGAAATTTAAATGTAAATTATATGATCTAGAAAATGATTACAACACAAATGATTGCATTTTTATTGAAAGTGTTATAAAGCTTGAATAGAACCCAACTGCTAATGTCTAGACCTCCCTCTGTATTGAAAGGACAACAAATGATTACATATTTGGGGGGTTTAAAGCTTAGTCCTAGGAACTCCAACTGGTTTATCTCTAGATCTCTTCTCCACTGCTCGAGATAGCTGCTTGACTGCCTCTTTTGGCAGATGGCGAGGCCGGCTCAGCCAAAGTCCTCCGTCAACTATAAGAGTTGTTCCATTGACATATTTTCCTTCAAAGTGCATAATGATGGATAAGTTCTTTGGGGGATGATAAAAATAGAAAAGAAAATATGCATGACCTGTGCATGATCTCAATAGGAATGAAAAACATTTCTCAACAATTTGGTAATTGTAGTCACTTCAAGATGATTCAAGTTGAAAACAATGATAAAAGCATGGTGCATGAAGATTTAATACGGAATTATCCAGTTGGAATTAGATGTTGACAAAGACATTATGATAAGGTAGTCAAATATGGTTACTAACCAGCATTGGAAGTAAGGTACAGTGCAGCCATAGCGATATCCCATTTCTCCCCAAGTTTATACAAAGGCATATACTCTCGAGCTTTACTATTAATCTCCTCAGGTGCAAGTTTACTCATGCCCGGGGTATCACCAATGGGTCCTGGGGCAATCCCGTTGACTTGAATATCATAGTCGGATCCCCATTCCAGGGCCAAGTTTCTAGTAATGCCATCAACAGCCGCCTGTTGCGAGAAACATAGTAAAGACAATAAGGAGTTATCTATTCTTTAAGGCTATCAAGTAACAACATATGCGACAAACCTTGGCTGCAGCTACATGTATTTGATACCATGCAGCTGTATAATGTAAAGTAGCACTTATGTTCAAAATGGATCCACCAGCAGATGAGCTTCTTCCAGGTCCTCCTTTTTTGAGATATTTAAATGCTTCGTGGCACATTGTGAATGTGCCAACAGAATCAATATCCATTACTGCAGCGTTTATTAAAAAGATTGCATTTAGATGAAGACTTAATAGAGTCAATAGTTTGTAACTTGGTTCAAGTATTCATCATCAGGTGGATTAGTATGCAGCACAGAAAACCATTTCAATCTATATATATTTTCATTTGACAAGTAATTTATTAAGGATCAAACTTCTCAAGTAAATAAAAAAGATCTTTCATTATTTCAGGATCAACTGAACCCATACTTGACTCAGAAAATTTGAGACCTAACAGAAATGGGGAAAGGGAGGGAGAGGAGGGGAAGATGTTTGCTTAGTTATTATAAAAAGCATTTGCAAAACTGCACCTGTTCGAAACCCATTAGGTGACAAATCCTCGGCTGATACAAGAAAGTTTCCAGCTGCAGCATTCACAAGAATGTCAAGCCGCCCAAAATGCTTAAAAGCCAATTCCACAACTCTTTTTGCATCTTCCTGCTTCCGAACATCCCCCTCAAAGCCAGCAGCCTTTACAACAACAGCAAAAGAAACACAACTTGAGCTCTTATTATCAACTGAATACCAAAAAAATCATGTAAAAGTGCAGCACACCAAACATTCAATCAACCTAGAGACTTTGCAAGAAAGTGAAAGAAAAGGAAACAACTTCATTATCATTTGAACCATGTAAAGAGGATATCACATATTTAAACAGCAAGAATTCCTCTAATTCTCCACCCTCCCCTCTCACCCCCCCTCCCCCAAAGGGAACTAATGATATAGCATATAAAACATATAATCAAATGGACCGCCTTTCAAAGAAAATCAAAAGCATAAAAAAGTTACAAGAAATCTAAAACAAACAAAAATGCAGGCACATAATTAACATAATAAGAGTCGGATACACAAAACAAACCTAGATAAGAAAAAAAAAATGATCTTTTTTATTACATAAGAAATGTTAAGAAGAAAATTAAAATCTAACTATACCTGGATTCCCACAGCTTGAAGAGCAGAAACGGCAGAATCAAGAGCTTGTTTGCGTCGTCCCATGATTGCAACTGAAGCTCCATGTTTACCAAACTGAGTAGATATCTCAAAGCCAATTCCTGAACCACCTCCTGTAATCAAAGCAACTTTGCCTTTCAATAAATCTGCCTTGAATGGGGATTCCATCGTCATCACTTGACACTCAGTCTAATTTCTCTAGCTTTTTTTTTTTCTCTCTCTATTTATGTTTCATCTTCAACCAGTCAGACAAATTCACTTCATGGAAGTTATTGCCCGTTGGCAATTCTTTACCATGGGCTTTCTGGCCCAATAAGCTTCTAAGAGTGCTTAGGTTATATGATTTACTATCTGTACCCTACTATATATCTTTCTAAACCTCAGGCTAGAGAACCCAATGCTGAAGCCCAAATAAATTTGCCAAATCCTTGATGTCTTCACTCTCCCTGCTAAGATTTCTCCATCTTTGAGTGGCAGGATCAAATATTTCGATTCAATGCTGGCGGTATTCCTGCTTGATCTTGATACTCCGAAAACATGGACCAAGAAATTCTAGTGGACGAGAACTTCCCTCTCTTCTCGAAACCGAAAACGAAACCGAGATCCAAACCCGAACCCGAACCACTTTCGCCACAAAATCCTAAATCTACTTCAGATACCGTTCAACTCGAAAAGTCACAAATTCTGACACATTCTTCAACCACCACTTTCGCCTAGATAGGGCTGGCGGAATGGGCTGTTCAAACATGCAAGGAGCTCGGTATGCGGCTGCCCACACCGGTCCAGTCCCACTGTATACCGAAGATCCTGGAGGGCAGGGACTTTCTGGGCCTGGTTCAGACCCGGAGTGGGAAAACGGCGGCGTTTGCACTGCCTATACTGCACCGTCTGGCGGAAGACCCGTATGGGGTGTTGGCACTGGTGATAACGCCGACGAGGGAGCTGGCATATCAGCTGGCGGAGCAGTTTAAAGCCCTGGGTTCGTGCTTGCATTTGCGGTGTGAGGTTGTGGTTGGAGGTATGGACATGTTGAGCCAAGCTAAGAGCTTGGTGGATAGACCTCACATTGTTATTGCTACACCGGGAAGAATTAAGGTTCTGCTTCAAGAGGATCCTGATATTCCTCCCGTGTTTTCTAGAACCAAGGTATTTTGCCTTTTCTATTTCTTCTGTTTTCTGTTAACAATTGTTAGTAACGGGATTCCTGAGAATTAGGATTCTAGTGATAGATAGTGAAATGAGTTCCATTTATTTTCTGATAAGGGAAAATAGGGTTATTGAAAAATGTTCATTTTTAATTTAAACCTTGATAATTATGTAATGTGATCGGTTATAATACAGGAAGTAGAAAATCTCAGTTGGTGAAGAGAGTTTCATTTGTAGGGACAAAAAAGCCAGCAGATGAGAATTTTCTTTTTCTGTGGATTTTAGCATCATTGCTTTTTGCATCTTGTTCATCTGGGAATTTTGGTGCCATTATCAACATTTCCTAGAAAATATATTCCCAAATTTTTCAATATTGATTACCTCATCTTCAGTACTAGCTGTAATTGGCATAATTTAGCTTGATTTATCATTCATGTTTCCTCCTGCTCAAGCTTGGGGTATGAAACATTTTTCCGTCAAAGATGATTGGCAACTTCATCATCTTGATGGATAATGAGCTGCTATTACCAAGATGAACTGAAGGGTTTGTAGAAATTAAGCAATGAAATTGAAGAAGTACTGTAATGGTTTTACCATAATCCCTTGGCATTGTAGTATTGTGGTTTAGTTAACAGATGTTGAGGAATAATGCATTAAAACCTTGAATTTTATCATTTTGTATTGAAAGAGTGTCTTTTTATTCCTTTGTTTATTGCTCTTCTATCTTAGTTCTCTATGTTTCTCTGCTCCCTGGAATAGAGCTAGCCGCTTCTTGGCATTTATTTTACAACTTCTAATTAGTTCGTTTTGTTCTGTATTTAGTATTTGGTGTTGGATGAAGCAGATAGAGTTTTGGATGTTGGATTTGAAGAGGAATTGAGAGTAGTTTTTCAGTGCTTGCCAAAAAATCGGCAGACTGTTATTTTCTGCTACAATGACCAGTGACTTGCAAACCCTGTTTGAGCTTTCTGCAAATAAAGCATACTTTTATGAGGCGTATGAAGGCTTCAAGACAGTCGAAACTCTGAAACAACAATATATTTTCGTCCCAAAAAATGTTAAGGATGTTTATCTTGCGCACATTTTATCTAATTTGGAATATATGGGTATTTGCTCAGCAATCATATTTGTCTCTACCTGCAGGTATCTAGTCTTTTAAGCAACGTATCTTGAAGTTTTAAAGAAAAAGTATCCAATTGATTGATGTTTGGTTAATATTTATTGTTCTGGTTTGTGCTATTTAACAGATGTCATTGGTAGTTTTGATGTTCAATGACTTACAAACGAGGTGCTAGTGGTTATATGATTACATAGTAACTTCCCTACTTTATAAGTTGGAGCTTCATTATTCATGCTAACTTCTTTCGTATGTACCTGGGGAATTACAATTCTAGTTGTGTGATGTGAAGAACAAAAACCTCTAGACATGACATTTTTGCACTTCTTTTTACTTTGATCTTAGTTGATAGATTTTTGGTAGTTTTGGCATTGTAGTATAATATATTTCACTTTACTTTCACAACATTGCACTATATGTATTTTTATGTATATTATATGATCGGTTTACCGATGGAAGCATGTTAACTCCATATTCCTACATTAATATTTATGTTGAGTCAGGCTCTTTATTATTTATGTTTAACTGTTGAGCAGAAGTTGTCACCTTTTAAGTTTACTGCTAGAAGAGCTGGATCAGGAGGCTGCAGCACTGCATTCATTAAAATCCCAGTCTCAGAGGCTTTCTGCTCTGCATCAGTTCAAATCAGGACAAGTTTCTATACTGCTTGCAACTGATGTTGTCAGTCGTGGTTTGGACATTCCTACTGTTGATCTTGTTATAAATTATGATATTCCAAGGTTATATGGAAAAAAATATTACTTTATAATTTCAGTAGAAGTTTCATGCTGTAGAATATGACTATTAGCTCATTTCAGATATCCTAGAGATTATGTTCATCGTGTGGGACGTACTACAAGAGCAGGCAGAGATGGACTAGCCGTCAGCTTTATTACCCAAGTGAGTAGTAGAAATGTACTGGCAATGATATTTGAAATGTATTTCCGAAATTGTTTAGGAATTGAATTTACATTTCAGAAATTAAATGCGAGATCTGTAATACTAAATTTTGTTAAATTTTTTTTTCTTACCTTGGACATATTGGATTTTTTGCAGAACAATGTAGATCTCATTCATGAAATAGAAGCCGTGCTTGGTAAACAGCTGGAAGAATTTGAATGTAAGGAGCAAGAAGTGCTTTCTGATATTACAAGGGTAAGCTAGCTACCTACCTTGGAATATGTAGTTCCCTTAGAAACTGCGAAAATATTTTTCAAACTAGACTTGGGCTTTTCTTGAACAGTGTTCCACAATGGTAATTGGTCACTCACCATACTCCAATTTGGCTATGGGATGAAACTTTGATTTTGCAGGTTTACAAGGCCAGACGTGTGGCAACAATGAAGTTGATGGACGATGGGTTTGAGGAAAAGCACAAGAACGCAAAAAACAGAAATTGAAAACACTAGCAGATAAGGGATTATTGAAGAAGAGGAAGAGAAGTAGAAAGAGAAAGAAATCCTATGATTAGTTGGCAAAATTGTAAATATATTCTCCCTTTTGGTTGTTTGCCATCAAGCTGCTCTGCATTTTGTCCAGCAGCAACAGCTTCAGCTTGTTTATAATTTTGATAATTAATTTAAACTTGGATGGATGGATGGTAAAGAGAGAGTAATTTGGATTTTTATATATTAAAGAAATATAATATATCAGAGATGGAGAGGAGAAGATTCATTCATAATTTGTGTATGTTTAATTAATTTCCCTTTTTACTTCTCGATTTCAAAGGATAGCATATGTAACAAAAACAATGAATTCATTGTGAATTCATGGATTATTTCAAATTGGTCGATTTTCAAGGATAAATAAATAAATAAATATATATATATATATATATATATCAATATTTCATACTTCATATGCAAGTTTCTGGTAATGAATGTGTTATCGTTATGGTGTGTTAATTTACAATAATACATGCATATATATATATAGTTCTGCATTTTAGAGTGAAGGATAATCGAGATAATTCTTGCAGCGCATTATTTAGTGTGAAGGATTTGTTGAATTTGATGGACGATGCTTGGCTGATACAATCAAGAACAAAAGCGTCGAGTACCTGAGAAATCTCTTTCGGTATCGAGAATGACTTGACGCCGGGGGAGGAGGAACTTTTACGTGAAGAGCATGCATGGGCGTTCGAAGCTGCTGATAAGGATGATTGATAGATTCATTGATTGATCGAAGAAGGATTCTTACTTTTATTTTTTTTTTCGTTTGTTTCCTAATTAATCAATAATAATAATTTTCTTAATTTTTACAATTATTATTATTATTATAATTAATCAATCATTGATTGATTGGAGGCGGTTGAGGTTGTAGATCGATTGCAGTACTGGAGTCTTCTCTTTAGCAGCGGCCCGGCCTCCCTACAAGTTCTCTCTCTTCACAACGGCTGCAACTGCAATTATTTGCGAGAGTGGAATGATCGATGACTAATTCACAATAAATTAATGAATTCATTTCCTAAAACTTTGTCCGAATATAATTGTTCAATGCACTTGAATTTACCACGCTATCCACATGTAATCTAATCAATCATCGGGCTAGCTTCTTGTTTCCTTACAGAGTTTGATAACGAGCTCCACCACTTTGACCAATTTATACAATTGTAATGAACGATTTCTGGAGTCACCTTATCAAACTTAGCACTTCTACTTCCATCTTATCTGCCTGCAACCAACACCAGATATACGTTTTACCACAACAAACAGAAAACTTAAAAAGTTTCACTTCACAAGTTCGAAGCCTGAAAAGCAATCTACTATATTATTTATTGCTCTGGTCAGATTGCTTTACCCATCAGCGGTTTGGGAGGGGCCAATGATCTGATTTCGGGCGCAGAAGTAGGAAAAAGTATGTTCAGCTTGTGCATGAGGATATCAGCTCTAGATGGAATCTCGTTCAGCAGAAACTGTTGAACAATAGGCTTCTTAAACCACTCCATGATGGAATCTCCGGGCGCCCTTAAAACCACTTTACTAACCTCAAATGGTGATTCAACAGAACTCAACATCTGTGCAACCACAATTTTCAGAGTAGGTCCTGTAACCAATTTGATGCGTCTTGGGACGACACCATAATACAACATGCGCTTTCTGAACCTATGGAGGGTGTGGACAACAGCTATAAGAGCAGCTCCTACAGACAAGTTTCTAACATCAAGGGACCAAGCAATGTGCTGATCAAAAACAATTGCCTTAGGAAATAGCTTGTTCTCATAAGCAACTTTCCAAACACATCGAGCTCGATTTATCTGCCCCATAAGTACAAGGTAATTGAGAAGCACATTAACAAAATACCTTGCAGCCCCTTCCTCCAATTCATAATCAATGCTCTGAAAAAATTCCCTCACAAAGGATAATACTGGCTGTTTCCTCTGTTCTGGACCAGTGAAGAGGCCACACATAAAAGCATGTGCTTTATGTTTCGTGGCACCAAGGATAGACATCAAATGTCTCTCATTTTGCTCATCTTGACATCGTACAAGATGAGCAAGAATTGATGTATAAAGTACAAGGTCCACTTTAGCAGCTGAATCAACATAGGTCTCAAGAAGAGGCTTAGCAGATTCATACAAACCATTCTTCATGGATGACTCGAACAACTGTCTGATTATAAAGTTATTAGTCCTAATCCCTGATGAACCCATAAAACGTAGCCATCTCAATGCAAGCTCAACAGAACCATCCTTAATATACACCATTAGAACATCACTACCACTCACATCAACAGAAAATCCCATGGCCTTCATTTCAAGTAAGATTTTGGCAGCCACGTCAACAAGCTTCTTCTTAGCCAGGAGTGTCAACAGGCTAGTATAAGTACTTAGGCCAGGTCTCAATCCTGCATTGGTCATTGAGTTATACAGCTTCATGGCTGAATCTACTTGTCCAGAGGCAGCATGCAGTTCCAAGAGACAAGAATAGGTGGATGGAGTGGGTAGAAATCCAACCTTCTCCATATCTTTAAAGATGGACATTGCAATATCAAGCTTCCCTGATTTTGCATGGGACTCAATAATCAAAGTGTACAAACCAAAGTTGGGCCGAAACCCTGCAATCTTCATCTCATCCCAAAGCTTAAGAGCAGTATCCAACTTCCCTGCTTTAGCATACGACTCTATTAAAGAAACATACATAGGAGCAGATGGCCTAAGCCCATAGCCTTGCATTTCCATGTAAACCTTCATTGAAGTATCAAGCCTTCCAGCTTTTCCCATTGAATCAACAAGTGATGCAAAGATATTAAAGCTTGGCCGTAAATTTCTTTTCTTCATCTCTTGGAAGAGCTTAAAAGCTGCCTCAAGACGGCCTGATTTTGCCAAACTCGGTATCAGCAAGTCATAGGTGGAACCATCTAACAAACACTCTGCCTTTTCCATGCTCTCATACATCTCAAACGCCTTGTAAGGCAAACCCTTACTCAGAAACAATGTCATAAGTACATTGTAGGTTTGTGTATCAATCTTGCCACCTGAATCCAAAATCTTCTTGAAACAACAATATGACACCTCCAATTTATCAGCTTTAGCCAAATACTGAATAACCCTGTTATATGCACTAAAGGAGGAAGTCCCAGTTTTACTCGAATCTTGAACCATCTCATCAAACAATGACTGTATCCCATCAAAATCTCTACTCTGATTCAACACATCAAACAACATAATAAAACAATTGTCATCTGACACATACCAAGATTGCCTCTTAGCCCATCTAAACAAACTCAACGATGCATCACTATCTTTGATAACTTTCAGTGCTTGGGTTATGTGAACCATCTTCGGCAAAAATTGGAGTTTATCCAACTGAGTCTCCAATTCTGGTCCCCATTTCCACCTATTCACAACCTCAACAATCTTTGCAACTGCTGAGGCATTCAATAATGGCTTTTTTATCTCACCAACCATAACATGGTCATCAAATCCTGGCTCAACTGACCGTATACCTTTACCGCTGTATATAACACTCCCTGATTCATCTAAATATTCTATCTCCTCAGTCCACTCACTGCAATTTTGAGCACCACCACCCTTCCCAGAACAATAGCTTCTAACATGACTGAGGTAGTTGAAAAGTTGAGGACTGAGAATAAAAATATGGTCTTTAACAAAACTATGATTTTCAACATAAAATCGGCTAGTAAAAAAGCCCGGATTTTTCACAAAACTAGGGTTAAAGTTAGTGTGTTTGATGAAATTCGAGTGAAATGAGCATCTACTATTAGGGCTTTTAGTGAGAGAAAAATAGAGAGCTCTGTGGCATAATTTCTTCATATGGCGAATCATAGGTGTAGATATGAAATACTAACCCGAAAAAGTCTTCTTCAAAGCACAAAACCCTTAAAAAATTCCCCTTTCTTCTACTGTCTGAATTGTGAATCCACTGTGTGAAGTGTGAACGTCTAAACAATAGTTGCGCTTTGGGTTTTCAGGTTGATGAAGGCGGGGAGGTGAGAAGCAAAACTCCTTTCCATTAAGGGCAACTTGGACATTTCATGTTAACCAATATAAGTGTCCGTAAAAAAAGAGAAAAATCTCGCAGTCAGTCGACTCAGTTTCACTCTCTTCCTCTCTCTAAAGCAAAGCAAAGAAATGGATTCATCCACGGCTTTGTTTCACCAGCTCAAGGTTTGATTCTTTTTTTCTTTGTATTTCAGTTAATTTTGGCATTTAATTGTCTGTATTGATAATGTATGTGATCGAATTTATGCTGACAGGCAGCAGAACCGTTTTTCCTGTTGGCGGGTCCAAATGTGATTGAATCAGAGGAACACATTATGCGCATGGCTAAGCACATTAAGAGTATCTCTACCAAGTGGGTTTATTCTGTTTTCAATGACAATTTTTTACTTTATAAAATGAACGTAGATGATGATGAGGAATAGAACTTTTTTTTTTTCCTGGAAAATTAAGAGTTTTTTGCTTATCTCGTAGATCTTGACTGTGAAAGAGGTTTTTCATTCTATCTTGTAGAGTTGGGTTGCCTTTGGTTTTCAAGTCAAGCTTTGACAAAGCTAATAGAACATCCTCAAAATCATTTCGTGGTCCAGGCATGACTGAAGGCTTGAAGGTGTTTACTGATTGTTATTAAACCTGGTTTATGCAGTGTCAATTGCGGAATTTTGGATCTGGCTAAGGTTGGATGTCATACTTGAGTAAATTTTCATTTTTGTTCTATTTGGTGGCAGATCTTAGAGAAGGTTAAAATAGCATACGATATTCCTATCATAACTGATGTCCACGAGACTGTTCAGGTAGCTTTCTTCTTCTTTTTCTAAGAACATCTGTTCTATAATTATATTCTTCTTTTTTCTGTTCAGGCCCATTTGATCCCTTGATTAATGCAAGTGTGCTAAAGTGAATAACCATTTTCCAACTCTTGGTACAAGGTGGTTATGAGCTAAATCATTGTTTATGTAACTAAGTCTGGTATTTTGATGAGCTGAGGAAAAGGAATGGAAAAAAAAAAAAAAATCGTTGCTGAATGAATATTGTCTGATTATCATGCACTGCTGCTTCTGTAACATGTGAACTTTACAATTACTTAGGCAATGATAATAAAGTCAAGAACCATGCCCTTTCAATAGTTTACCCTGTTAGAAATCTCTGTTTAGATGTGATCAGTGAGTCCCTTTTTGTTTAGCTGTGATGAATAACTTTTGTCCAGATGATTGAGAAAATAATGATGGCCTACTAGTCTAATACATTCATGTATATTTTTACGTCCCATTTTGTCACAATTGACATTTAGCTATTACCATAAAATATTAAGTTTAAAAACTGGATTCAACATGTAATGGACTGTTTCCCCTTTCTTTGGCCAGTGTGAAGCGGTTGGCAGAGTTGCAGATATTATACAAATCCCAGCATTTTTATGCCGTCAGGTTAGGTTATTTTCTTTAGTGGAATGAATTGCTTCCAGTATTCAATGCATTGACTTTAAAGGGTTCATTTCTGTCGAAATAATTAATCTCATTGTTGACCTCTCTATAACAGACAGATCTACTAGTTGCAGCAGCCAAGACTGGAAAAATTATAAATATTAAGAAAGGACAATTTTGTGCTCCCTCAGTGAGTACTCCTTTAAATCTTTATCAACATGTTTGGATTGCAAACTTTTGATATATACATAAACATCTTTACCTGCCATTTATCAATTTATGACAAAGCAAATTTTCAGGTAATGGTAAACTCTGTGGAGAAAATTAGATTGGCTGGAAATCCAAATGTGATGGTATGCGAGAGGGGAACCATGTTTGGCTATAGTAAGTTACTGCAGGATTTATGTTTGAGTGTTGTATACTTCAGTTTCTGAAAGTTTTTCTTGTTTCTATGCTATAGAAAAATTGGTTTGTGGAAGTTCTCTAATATCTCAACATTCTGATTAACTTAGAAAACTGCAAAATCCCGCTACAGTGATATAGGACTACCACAAAATCTGATACAAAATACAGTAGGGGTATTGTTATATATTTATGAATTTTTTATTTTACAAAATAAATGTGGTACTCCCATTGGACATCTGCCATGGCCAAGTCTAAAGCTAATTTAGCTTTTGTTATGCCATGCTTCTTTTATTTGTTGGCTTAAAATTTATTGAGTGAAATCATAACTTTGAATATTTGTGGTTTAATTGAAATCTGAAGATACAGTTTTGTTTAGGCGTATATTGTTTGAAGTCATCTTTAGCATGTTTCCTTATCACGTTGGATTGATCATCCATTTGCACTTGGTTTGCAGATGATTTGATTGTTGATCCCCGGAATTTAGAGTGGATGAGGGAAGCTAATTGTCCTGTTGTAAGTGATTGCTCAATTGTATTGTGCACTTTCGTATTCTAACTTAAGCAAATTTGTTTTTGGTTTTAAATTATGAAGAATGAGTACTGGTTAGAGATGTGGTACCTGCACCAAACTGCAGTAACAACTTCAAAACTAGAATAGAAGACTTAATTATGTAAAGCGAGTTGGTCAATTTACTCCTTGATTTACACTTTGAGAGGAGACTCTGCGGACCTAATTAATTTATGAATCTTATCCATAAAGCGTGATTTGTGATGGTATTTCACTGCAGGTGGCAGATGTCACACACTCATTACAACAGCCTGCTGGGAAGAAGGTGTGTGGTTTGTATATTTTATATTTCACAACAAGTGTTGCCGGGTTTGTTTCAGGGAAGATTTGATTTACCAAAATTGTTGTATTCCATTTGACTTTTGTGGCATTTACATTGTAACAAAATTATCATTTACATCAGAAGTTTAGAGAGATTCTTCCTGATACATCTGCATGATTTCCTGATTATCCATCCTTCAAGCTTTTTCTCCCATAGCATGCTATATCTCCTATGTTCTAAGCTGTGGCTTTGTGGCTGGATTTCTTGATTTTAATAGTATCTCTAAATTATAGCTGTTCAAGTTTTCTTTTTCATATAGAATGATAAACTCATGCTTTATTTTATAGTTGGATGGAGGAGGTGTTGCTAGTGGAGGTCTTCGTGAATTGATACCGTGCATTGCAAGGACAGCAGTCGCTGTTGGCGTGGACGGAATTTTTATGGAGGTATGAGAATCTGCTGAAAGTGATTTTTAGTATTAGTTTCTCACATGTAATCATGATACCTTGTGTAAGACTGGGGAAATTGAGCAACTGTGAAACAAAATAGTTGCAGGTAACTGATTGAAGTTGGTACCAGTGCATAAAATAGTTGCAGGTAAATGATTGAAGTTGGTACTAGTGCCTATCCAATTACTGAAATTCTGTCAACTTTACCAATATGTTTGTCTGTAAATTTTCTGGTTTATGCTTTTTCATCCAAAGTTGCACATGTATGATACACACACACACATGTACACACATATATATGCTTTTATGTATGTATTTATTGGAGTTTTCTTTGCTTTTGAAAACGTCATCCAAAACATAGATAGCCACAGTTTTTTCTTTTTTAATTTCTTTGCCCTCTCTATCTTAATTTTACATTTATGAACTTGTAACAGTTTCTTTTGGATGCATAGGTACATGATGATCCTCTGAATGCACCAGTTGATGGCCCAACCCAATGGGTGAGGTTTTTATACACTTGCTCGAAATTCGACCTGTTCTTTCTTTGCCGCTAGTCTTACTAATGCTTTTTGCATATTTATGACCATAGCCTCTCCGTCATTTAGAGGAGCTGCTGGAAGAACTTGTGGCCATAGCTGTAAGTTCTTTACCCATCTCTGAATGGAATTATTTCATAAAATAAATGAGCTCAATTAATGTGCTATGCAAAATTGAATCAGAAAGTTTGTATCTCTGGTTGGGATGCCTCATTGTACTCTTGGGTTTTGGTTGGGGAAATTTTGACAGCAGGGATGACATTTCATTTTAAAGAAATTCTTGTGCATGACATTATCATTTGATATTACATCTTATAATTCATATATTAAATATTGACCTTGATGTCTTTGGTACTGTGTGTAAAGAGGGTAAGCAAGGGGAAGCAACGCATGAACATTGATCTCACACCATTCCGTGATTAGTAAGACTTTGAGGCTTCTCTTGAGGGTAAGCAATTGATAACTTTTCATGTCTGTTATCCTGCTGACGTATCTGCTAATAAAATCGATTACTGCATTGTTCGATTGGATGCCACATATCTGTAGTTTGTGACGTCTTTGATCCTATAAATCACTCCTTCTGACACTGTAAGAGTATTTGAAGCTTCAGTCTTAAGATACCATCGAAATTCTTGGACAGCCTTTCCTACCATCATACTCTTGATCACATTGCAAGTTCATTTTATTATCTTAATGGTTCGGGTGTTTTGTTGCAGATTCAAGAATGCTTAAATGCAGAGACGAGTAGCGTATATGGGCATCATCCATACTCGCAGTTGCGTGCAGAGCAGAATTACTAATCCTGCAGATGAACGAAAGCTGTAACTTCTGATTGAACTCAACCAAGCAAAAATTATTTATTGTTTGTATTCATTTTACTGTTGGAGTAGTTTACAAATACTGTCTTTGTATCCGTAACCGTATCCATATCTATTTTCTCTTTTCTTTCTTTCCCCATGTCCGATGTCTGAAAAAAAAAAAGAAAACACTTTGATGAGTGTTTAGAAAGTCGAGATGAAGACACCGGTTGAGAGATTAAAACAAGGAGAGTACGGCGCTCTCTCTCTTTTTTTTTTAATTCATAATTTATTGAATTTATATATTTTATGCAATTAAAGTATGTTTGTCTTTTCAACTTTTTGATAATTTTTATATACTTTTTAATTAAGAAAAAAAGTTAGAAGTTTTAACTTTTTGGCTAAATTTAAAAAGTCAAATCATCTTATTAATCACTAGTCAAAAATATACTTAATTAGTATATTTATATTATTACTATACAAAACGTAGTACTTCTTTCTTTCCCCCTGTTTTCAAGACTTCTTGTGTCTTTTTTAGTCATGCATGCTCTGCCTCACCCTCAAATTTAGTATAATTAGTATTCAAAATTTTCAATTAAGGTATTATTTTTAATTTTTTGTATTTTTTAAGTTATGTGATTATTAATTTAAATATTTTATTAATTATTTTAATTTAGATACATACACTTTTTATATAACATCATCAACTAGAACAGCACAATTTTATTCTTTTGTATATGAGAGAAGATTATTTTATTTATATTTTTTTTAAGATAAATAACATTTAACATATATATATATATATATATTTATTTGAAAAAGCACATAGACCAAAAAAAAAAAAAAGAAACTATGTGTATGAAGAGTTGAATTCAAAATTGAGACCAAAAAATAAATGCTTGCATATATCTGGGAAACACACTTTATAGTAAAAATTGTGTAATTATTTAAATAATAAAAAAAATTAAGTTTATATTATGAGAGAAATAAAGTAAAATTTATAACATAAAAATATTTGAAACAATTTAATTTTTTAAAATTTAGAGGCTCAACATATTTTACTTCTAAAAATTGAAAATTTAAACTTGTTTTTTATAATAACTTTTTGAGTGCTTTGTAAACTCTTTTTCAATTCCAACAAAACTATAAAAAAGAAAAAGGAAAAAAAATTGAAAAAACTGCTGCATTAATAAAATCTTAAGTCATACCAAATCTCGTTTCAAACTTTTTAATTATTTATTTGACTATTATTATTATTATTATTATTATTATTACATATTAAATGAAAGATATGTGAGATAACATAATTTTAGTACCAAAGAAATCTTGAATTGCAAATTAATTCAGTCACATTTGATGTAAATGTTTAAAAAAACAAATATATAATAAATCTCCGATGTTGAATCAATTAAAGAAAATTAATAAATATTTTGATAGGTTATGAATTAAAAATTAAATAAATTTTTTTGTTTTTCTTTTCGAAAAAAAATTCTCGCCGGCGTAAAGGAGGGTATAAAGGTAAATTCATGCAAATTCATTTATTTGAAAATTAAAGAGGCGGAATCCAGTTGAAAATCCAAAGGCAAACAGCAACGGTAATCGCAAAACTCAAAACTGAAATTCAAGATCTTCTCCTCATAAATGACTTCAGTTAAGGTACGCACTCAGTCACATAATAAATAGACCATAAATTTCTTTTATTTCTCTTTGGTTCACTTCTTTGCATCCATACCTGAAATCTCAGGGTTATCAATCGCAAGAGATTTTCTGATTTCATCTTCTTGTTTGCCAAAATATTTGCGAACGAGAACAATTAGGGTTTCTTAAAATTACTTAGCAGCGGAAGAGGATCTATTGCGTTTGAGTGTTTTTGGTGAATTCGGAGAGGAAATATAGTTTTTCTTGAGTAAAGACTCCCATATTAATGGAAGAGAGGAAAAGCATACATAGAGTTTGAAATGTTTGTGGAAATTGAAAACGATTGAGAGATGAATTAGGGTGTTCATTGCTTTATACCTACTTTAAAATGATATTGTGCTGAATTTCATTCTGTTCTCACATTTATTAAACTTGTGTGTTTCTTATAAATTTAAGGGAAAATTGAAAATGGGCCTTAATCAAGTCACTAAAGATAGCCGCACAGGTATGGCTGGTTCGGGCTTCTTTAACTTCTGTTATTTGAGTGTTTTGGAATTTTAAATTTGAATTATGGTTCACTTTTCGTCTTTTGCATTCTAACAGTGGGTGTCAGAAATTTTAAGGTCTATTCAGAAAATGAAAAGGTTAAAGGGGATCCCAATACCATGTAAGTTTCGATTTACTAGCTCTTACTGCTGATGTACAATTAATAAAACCTGATTGTTAATTTCAGAATTTTCATAAACCTGGTTTACTTGGCCATATATGAACGTCTGGCAAACTTAAGGTGTTTTTCTGCTAGAAACCCAACATATTAACTACTGTTGCTGGTTTTCTCCTGAACCAAACAGAGGGTCATGTTAAAAGTTTTGAGTTTCTTTACTTTGTTTAATATCCTAGCATTGTTAATATTGCAGAAAGAGTTTGGCACCACTTAAAAAAGTAGCTGCTCCAGTTAGTGCAAGTGATACAAAGGTTATTACCTTTCAGGTCTTTTCTTTAGTACTCCATAAATGTGATGTAGGTGGGAAAGAGATTGTATGCATAATTTTTAATGTTCAATACCTTTCTAAATTTATCATTGCATGTGCTTGTGTGTTTTCTTACGAAGGAGATTTTGAACAAGGTGGAGTATAGCAAAGGCACAGGCGCCAGTATCGGTGAGGTTTAACTGTCTCTTATATGTGATGTACACTTAAGTTGTATGTTTTTAAAACCCTCTTTATATCTAGTTGGTCTTTTCAGCAAAGACAAAAGTTGGAAGAAAAGCACTGGTTGATGTCAGCAATTTAGAGGGCAACATTCCGAGGAATGTAGTGCATGATGGCTCTAAATCATTGTGAGTGACTTCCTTTTGATTTGCTTGCTTCTTGTGTCAAAGAGGCTTTTAAGATGCTTCCCATTGCCCATTGAAGTATCCAAGGCTGGTTGTGATACTTCACATTTTTATTTATGAATCTGTGGGTTCTGAAGTTTCTAAGGCAGATGAGGCTTTAGTTATGAAGTTTCTTTGTTTAAATGCAGGAAGGGTGAGAAAACTGCACTCTTGCAACGGTATGCACATTGTATCTTTATTATTATTGTCATTGTAACGTTTAAATCTTTATAGGTTTGTAAAAATGATACAGACCAAAGTTTGGCAATTTATGTATCCTAGCCTGCTGATGACTTGATAGAAGATGGGTTTGACTCTGAAAACGAATTTTGGGGGAACAAGAACTGTTGAACTAAACATGTATATGTTCCTGGTTCTCATTCTGTATAGAACAATTAATGCAATCGATATATATGTTAGATTTTGTCTGTGTGTGTAACCAATATTTCATGAGATCCTCTTTGCCCTCAGTCCAGTGCAATATCACAAGATGTCTTGACGATTAAACTAAACAAAAGGATAGAAGCTTTAAAAGATCAATATATTATTTATCTAGTAGCGACTTTAGAAGATATAGTTTGGATCTTTTAAAAATGTAGTTTGATGGACGTGACTTGCCTACCTCACTACCTTTGGCAAGTGTTTGGATGAAAAGAAATCTTCTTTCATCCAAAGTAAATGGTATTAAAATTGCAATTAGTTAATGAACAAGATATAATCAAGTTTTAATCTTCTTTTCTTTCTTCATGTCCTGGTATTTTTGGTTTTGCCTTTTGGATGATGAGTTCCTGTATATCAATCATGTTTGTTTATTGTTATTTGATGTCTTTTTAAATTGTTATGTACCTTTTAGGGTTTCACTGGGTTCAGGTGCCAGGACCGTGACTGTCACATCAAGAAAATCTTTCACGGTATGGAAATAAAAACCAAGTTAATGATTGTTTTGTGACCTTTTAGCTTCTTTTTAAAATCCGTTGGTTTCTGTACTGCTTTTTCTTATAAGTTATTTCTTCACTTGAAAGATTAAAGCAAACCCATGCAGTAGCTCTTTTTACCGTGGCATTTTAGTTCCAAAAAACCAAAAATCAGTTGGCCTACTCCCGGTTTTGTAGTGAAGGAAATGTTTCCTCTCTACTCTATGTGATGGGTGGGACATGGTTCAGATACCAGCTGCATGCTTTGAAGCCCTTTGCTGTACTATCAACCACCATCCTCAGACACAAAAGAAGAAAAAAAAAAATGACTAATGCATTAAATATTCTCATAAGGTTTAATATCTAACATATAGGTAAGATGGTTTAAAACCACTAAAGTTCTGGTTTTTCAAGGTGTAACGCAAAGTTAGCATATAACCTCAGTGTTCGTAAACGATCTTTAAACTACCATGGGAGGATTCTGCTCTTTAGTTCCTTCTTTTTTCTTGCAATTAACCAACCTTTATCTTTATCTTTTTCTTTTGTTTTAATTTTACGTGTAGGGAAAAGTGAGAGCAAATATAAGTCAATGTGTCGGTGATGGTCATACTTCAAAGAAAGGTTAATTTCTAAAATTATTCTCTTTTTTGTGGCTAAGCATTATATTATAGGTATTTATTAGTGTTGATGATACATAGGTATTAAAGATTTGGCTTCCTCTTCAAATGATAGACGGATCAATTCAAAGGAGAGTGGGCATGGATCTATTGTCACTGCTAGCAGGTATGAAGTTTACCATGTTTGTCATGTTCATTCAGTCATTCTTTTGTCTTCTTGCCTTCATCATAATTCTGAAGATATTCCTAAATTTGCTATTATATTTCAGGATTTCAAGGAATCCTCCTATACCAACAAGGTTTGTGTATCTGCAAATTATTCCGCATTTGTTAAAACTAAAACATGTACTAGCTGTTGATGAATTTTCTTTTGACTATTGAAGGAAGTCTTTACCAGTGGTAAAAAAGGTTAACCAGTCAAATACAAGCGCTTCTAAGGTTGTTGTAATTCTCTCTTTCTCTCTCCAGCAATAGAGCCAAATAATACTGATTTTATTTTACCAGCTTTAGTAATACGAGAGTGCCTTGTGTCTTTTCTGACCCAGCCAAAAGTGAGAACTACAATACTGGCTTCCAGTGCTCGAGGGACTTTAAAATCCAAGCATTCATCAAGTCTGAAGAAATCGGTATCCGTTGCTGCAGCATCATCTATGAAGAAAAAGGAAGTTGTGAGATCTTCTTTTCCAAAAAATACTGCATCTGTGGTTTCACATGATGTCATTCAAGGAAAGCCTTCAATTGATGACAGCACCAATCCGAGTACAAATTCATCAAATGTTATTACCAGGAGAAAATCAAATCGCAGGAGATCTTATACATCCGTACTGATGGCAAGTTTGAAGGTTGGGAACTGTTTACTCTATAACTGTTTCCTTTTCCATCTTTTTGAGTTTGATATAATTAGCATCACTCTTCAGTTGATAGGTGAAAATGGGGAAGTAAAGCAGGAACATCTACCCCGTATTGATGATAATTGCAATCAACTGGAAGTTGCTGAATATGTTGATGAAATCTATCAGTATTATTGGGTTATGGAGGTGATCATTCACTTTTATTGACTTCATGATGTTTATGATTAATGTGGTGCCCTTACATGCCTACCCAATTATTGTTGAAACAATTTCTATCAAGAATTTATGTAATCATCCTTACACTGATTGATCAGAAAGTAATTTAACTTGTCAGCTTTTCTACAAAGATTCAAGGCTTTTTAAACAAAAGAAACTGATCACCTTGACTTTTGTTGGTGTAGGCTTTTGTCATTCTATCCACAGTTTAAACTTGGGCTTCTGCACCTCTAACTATTATTATTATTTAAATTTTGATTTCGTTCTGTTTGCTTATTTCTATATTGTTTTATTCAATTTCTCGTCTAGTATCATTGCATATAGTTTTTAGCTTGATGATCTGCTTAGCTAAACTGCTTTCACTGCAGGCGCAGCATCCACCTCAGGAAAGTTATATGTCAATCCAAACAGATGTTACACCGCAAATGCGAGGAATTTTGGTCAACTGGTTAATTGAAGTATATATCCTTCTTTCTATATAAATTTCATTGCATCTTTTTTTTTTCTTTTAATATCTCTTGTTTACTTTCCCATTGTTTCCTATCAGGAGACCATTTTGCTCATTTTCTGGACTAAGGTCCTCTGTGTTTTTAACACAGGTACACTTCAAATTCGATCTAATGCCAGAGACGCTTTACCTGATGGTCACATTGTTAGACAGATATCTCTCTGAAGAAAGGATTAAGAAGAATGAAATGCAGTTAGTTGGTCTTACTGCCCTTTTGCTAGCATCAAAATATGAGGACTTCTGGCATCCTAGGGTGAGTATAAACGAGTCAAATTCATGTAGTCTTGTATATTCTTTCCTTTTCTTTTGTCTTCCATCTCAATAAGTTATTGCTAAACTTGCTGATCCGATTTTTGGTGCCCCTCTAAATGCAGGTGAAAGATTTAATAAGCATTTCAGCAGAGACATACACAAGAGACCAAATGCTCAGAATGGTATTCATTTTCAATTAGAGTACTATTTTTGATGGATTGTTTCCTCTGCTATACTTGATAACTATTGCTTCAAGGACCTGCTTTGTGCACTTTACTATACTTGAATATGTTCTTTGTTTACGTCAATAAACCTGGCAAAAGATTACATAATTTCACTATTCAGGCAAAGGTAATTAAACAACTTCCTCAGTCTTGAATATGTTCACTGGCTTTGTCTTTTCAGGAGAAGCTTATGCTTAAAAAGTTGAAGTTTCGTCTAAATGTGCCTACTCCATATGTTTTCATGTTAAGATTTCTCAAGGCAGCTCAATCAGACACAAAGGTATACAGTAGCTTTCAAAGTCATAGCACTGGAACCAATTCTCAAGTTATTAAATAAGAATATATAGATTTTCTACATATGAGTGAATACTTTGCTGCCTTTGTGGATATTACCACCAGCTTGAACATCTGGCCTTCTACCTCATCGAGTTGGCCTTGGTCGAACATGAAGCTTTGAAGTTCAAGCCTTCATTGTTATGTGCTGCAGCTATCTATGTTGCACGGGGGACCCTACAAAAGACTCCCAGCTGGACACCTTTGTTGGGCAAACATGCACGTTATGATGTGTCCCAAATCAGGCATGTCTTTGTCCTTTTTCCATTCAAAAAGAAAAAATCCCCTACATTTGTTACTAAAAGGTGAATGTTGCTCATAATTATTTGCTGATTGCAGAGACTGTGCTGATATGATTCTAAAATTCCATAAAGCTGCTAAAAAGGGGCAGTTGAAGGTCACTTATGAGAAGTACATGAGACCTGATATGAGCTGTGTCGCTGCTATCAAACCCTTGGATGTACTTCCTGTTTGATCCCCAGCTTGAGTGGATGTATTTTTCCTCTGTAAATAAGTTTTGTAATACATGTTTTAGCACTGAAATGAACTGAACTAGTGCAGGTAAAGGATTCTGTTCTATTAAGAATGAAATTTTGAAATGAGTTTTAAACTCTTTTGGCCATTTACAAACCATTTGTTCTTAAAACCTTGCAGGAAAGGTACCTTTCTGGATGGATCATCGCTGGTATGACTCAATTTGCTTTTAGTGTTGAGAGATGCCTGACATTGTAGGATTAAAGCTGAAGAACCCATGACAATTTGCAGTTCTTATTTGTAGCTGTATTTCATGTTTTTCCTCGAAGTGGATTTAATGTAAGGTGTGTATGTGTATTTCATTCAAGCATCATTTGCTGATGGTGCTGTGACCAACCATTATACATTTGATGTATGAATATCGAGGTTCTCTCATTTTTTCTGTTTGTGCAAGAGAGCTTCAGATGTACACAAGTGCTTCCTCAGTATTTATGTGATTGGAGCCTTGAACGTAGAACCATACTTACTAATGGCGGGAAAATAAGCTAACGGGGCTTCTCCGCGTCCAACTCTCTAGCATCCACATCGCGGTTCTTCCGACAAATTTTATTATTAGATACTGCTAAATATGTGTATATATATATATATATATGATAAAAAAAATCTTGTATACACTATGTATGCGTCCAAAAACTCAAAAGCTATGAACATGTAACAAGGCTATCTTGTAGACGCAAGTAATCATCTTGATTCATCGTCAATGTCTCCCTTACTGCTCGATAGAACTCCACCCATGAAGACGAGCGCATGTCCACCGGATCCCACAAGAACGTCGGATTAGGACTAACAGGGCATGCAGTTACTAAGTCCAACACAGAAGCTGCCGGTTTAAATGGCCGAGGAAAATTGAATGCTAAATTGTCGACTTTGTGCTCGTAAATTTTGCCATTTCGGTCCAATTTATACCTTGAATTTCCTTGAAACTGGCCTTCAGCCTCCCATGGAACTCTAGGTACAGCCTTCAAGTTCCACCTTATCAATATTACATTCTCTGAAGGTTGCCATACCCTATACACATCCAATGAGATTTCCCGAAACAGAATTTTACCATGAAATCTCAATGCCCAGAAGATCAATTTGTACTTCTCAATGCCAGTAAATGTATTCAATGGATCCACAAATGTTATATCATCCCTGCAAAATAACATAATTCAATAAAAATCCTAAATTTTTCGGGGAAACAAACAGAAAAGTAATCCTAGAAAACAAGAGATACCCGCATCCGTAATTGCAGAGCACAAACAAATTTGTATCAAAATAAGAGATAACAGAGCAGGAAATTACTTATGATTGCATAAAATCCTCAATTCACAGAGTTATATATTTGCATATGACCAAATTGCAAATTCAACAGAATCACTAAAACCCTAAACTTTACCGACAAACAAGCATAATAAAAACAAATAAGAGAGACCCAGATGAAGATATCACCTATAAATATCATAATTGAGGTCTCTGGTAAACAACAGAGGCAAATCCTCACGGAGTGTCCGAACAGCAAGGCCTAAGTTGACATAAAAATCGTCTTTTTCGTGGTGTTGCTGGTGGTTACTATCCAGCGCACCTGGTGGAGTCTTAACTTGAGCATCCTGAAGTGAAGGTGTCTGTAAACTAGTAACAGAGGAGAGAGCAAGAGGATAGAGAGTGCTGCAGTTATGTTTTGTTATTGTTTGAAGGAGGGGTTTTTCTTTTGGTGATTTTGTTTGAGGAAGAAGAGAGGGGGAGAGATTTGGCATAAGGAAAGCCATGGAGTTCTTATTGGCTTCAAAAAAGGTTTCAGATTCTCATGTAGAGAGGTTTTTCTAGAATAAGAAGAATTTGTGTTGTGTGTATTGTGTTGGTTGGAAGCTAAATGAACTAGTTGAATTGAGTGGTTTTAAACATGGCCATGAAAGAAGCTTTTCGTTTGTGTTTTTGTCTTGATTGGTACTAATGCTTGGAAATGGACAAGCATCAGATGTTTCGTTGTCTTAGCAATTCAGCCCCAATATTATTGTCTATTTCTTCTTTTTATCATAACTTATATAATTATATCAGATAGACAGTCAAAGCCTTATCACAAATGTACTACCCATTTCATATTTGCTTTTAAGCATTCACTGATAATCACCGCCTCATTATATGAGTTGGAGTTTTAGACTACCCAGGTTACTATTATTATTGTTATGGAAAAATAGCCAACGATGGTAACCAAACTATTTAGTTGGTAAAATTTTCCCTTAATAATAAAATTGGTGAAATGAATTGGCGTTAACGAGTAAGAAATGATCGTTTACGAGTCTAGATGCCGACACAAATCTAATTTTCTAATTTGGTTAGCTCGTGACATATAATATACATAACAATAAAAAAAAAATCCAGTAAAAAGAATAATATTAATATTATGCACAGAAAGGTCAATCCAAATCCAATGAAATGTTTCGTTCTTCTTTCCGTTGTGGAAATGTCAATCCAGTAAAGAGAATAATATTAATATTATGCGCAGAAAGGTCAATCCAAATCCAATGAAAAGTTTCGTTCTTCATTCCGTTGTGGAAATGTCAATCAATATTCCATGGTTCACAGCCACGTCAATCTTTATCAAAGTCTTAAATCAAACCAGAATCTGGTAGCCGAGTAGGTAGCACATTCTTCGAATAGCGGCAAATGAACGGAAAAAGAGCATTCTTTTTTTCATTTTCTTCTATTTTATCTTTTTTAATTTTAATTTTATAGTCTTTTCACCGTGGATCATATTATTATTGGACATATCCGGTTATCTTTCTGCAATTAAATATTAATTTCATCGTCTTCCTCAAACCATCAATCAATCTATTCAGTTACAAACACTACGAGATATGGACGCGGTACATTACCATATCCTTGCCCATCAACAGGTTCATCCTCAAACTCATTCTATTTCCACAACACTAAGGTTATGTACTTGTACTTTTTCTTGATGCTCATTAACTTAGAATGCAGTCTGACAATCAGCTACAGCTTCATTTGTAGAGAGCTGTAAGCAATTTTCTAACAATTATTAGTGGGAGAGTGGCAGTATTGATTCGATGAAAGAAGAGTCAGTCCCTTAGATGTTCATAAAAATTTGTGATCATTCTCACAAATCATTACAGGTCTGTAGGATCATCATTCATCTTTCATATTCTCCTTCACTCCCATCCTCATCCTCATGTTATTCTAGCATCAAAATGCTATTTTTTTTTTTTAAATTTAGAGAAATATAGGGACATCTGAATGCACAAAACTCACAAAGAAAGCAGAGTGCCAGAATCTCAATCCCAATCGTTATCGGCAACGTACAGCGCTGAAAACGCTATTGACAAAAGCGCATCAGAGACTCTAATTTATTGCCTTTTTTTCTTCATCTCTATCACTAAATGATATAACAAAATGAGTAAATAATCGAAAGGCTCAGAATAAAAGATGATTAACATCAACGAAGCTCTTCTTCCAGAGCTTTCAGAGTTTGATGGTATAAAACTGAAGTCATCACTGCCTGCTACTAATTTCTAACCTATCCAAAAACAAAAAAATTAAAAAAAAATCGACGGAAAAAATAAAAAAAAAGAGTGAGAGTAAATCTAAAGCTACGCAGAAATAGAGAGAGATTTGAGGAGGCCTCAGATGATTGTTAATGAAAAAACATCAATGAAATAATGAAATCTCAGATGGTACGGACAATTTGTGAGCATCACCGGCCGATCCAATTAATCGAAGAGAACGAGAACGACGAAAAATGGAGGAGGAAAACTCACCTCCACAGAGAGCGGCGTCTTCTGCTAGCAGTGAGCAATGAGACGATGGAGAAGTAGATCCATTTATAGAATACTGACGATAGGTGGGCGGGGGGAGATAGCGTTTCGAAACCCTAATTTGCTACTGGATTTACCAAAATGACCTTGCATCTTCTTTGTCTCTAGAGTTGGGCTCAGTTAAGGCCCATTCAGACTCATTAGCCTAACAGGGCAATCGCATTGCCCCCCCAACCACAACCTCATTATTTAAACATAATATTTTCCTAGTTAGTTTCGTTGTAGAAACTAGAAAATAGATTTAACCGTTTTCTAAATCATTAGGCATTACCCAATTACAACTTATCTATCTATTCTATTGACATTCCCAGCAATTTTGCTTCGCACATACATCTCGTCAATTTAAGTAGCTAAAAATGGAATGGCTTCGATGTTTTACGCTAAGCGCTTTCACTAGAAAGTAGAAATGCTTGCATAGAGGGGTCTTCTTTTGAAAGGAGGGAGTTGAGTCGAGTTGAGTTGAGTTAGATTAGCAAATGTAAATATGGTGGACAATTGATCCTCGTATTCTGCAACTATTGCTTGCATGTATTTTGGGCCCATGACATAATGTTATTAATGTATAGTAAAATCAATTTGGTGGGTGAGAAGAATTAGCGCCTTCAACAATCCGCACATAATGTATAGTGCGGATTGGACCTAAAGATATTTTTGGTATTGTCAAAAAATATGTTACCGAATTATTTAAGGCAATTTTTTTATAACTAAAGAAACTCTCTTTTTATTATAGAGTGAATGGAATTAAATTTTTTTTTTTGCTCTACTATATTAAGTAATTAACATCCAAAACCTTACTAGTGAAATCAATTAATAACTACAAAAATAATTAATGCAAATTGTACAAGTATCATTAGGGGAAAAAAAAATCGAAATTTGATTTCCATTCAGGGGTTTTCTTGTACAATTTCTTTTTCTTCCTTGGCTTCTATGAATGAAATGCAAAAAATAAAGTTGCCATAGAGTTGATCTTTTTGCTCCTTAATCATCAACTATGAGGGGAAAAAAAAGGGTGAAAACATAATAGGAGAAAATGAAAACTTTAACATAATTAATTATTTGAATCCAGAATATGGTAAAAACTTGATCAATATTTGCAATTACAAAGATAAGGGGAAAACGCACTAACATTTTCCGAATAATCTACACCTTAGATTTATGTTCAGGTCGATGAGTAAACTCAAAATCGATATGCACAAATGCTCTCTCAACTTCAGGCAATTGTTCCAGCTTCTCCTGCAGGGTCTCCCCAATATTATGTGCTTGGTGAAGCACCATATCCTCTGGCAAAACTATGTCGACTTCCACGAAATAATGTGCACCAAATGTGTAGGCTCTTACTGTGTCAATGTGCTGAATTTCCTCATGATGATTCCATATCAGATATGTCACTTTCGCGAGAAAATCCGGGGGAGCAGTTCTTCCGATCAGTGAGAACACGTTCTCTAGCACAGTCCTCGCCCACGTGCTGATTGTGTATAATGCTATCTGCGTAAATGAAGAAAAAAGGGTCATGATAATCGTGTTCTTTTATGTTACCCCGAAGCAACGGATTGATTATTAATTTTTTCTGAAACTTACGATTATAGCACCAGTGGGATCAATCCACCAGCAGACTCTGAGGGCTAGAACAGCAGTGACTAAACCGACTGAATTGGTGATGACATCGAACAAATGATCTTGAGCGTAAGCTCGAACAATTTCGTTCTTGAATCTACGACAGTAGATCATTAATAGAAACTTTATTACCGTGACAGAAGCCATAATTCCGATCATCCATTTTTCCTGCTGGGGATTTGCTTCCGGCCGAGACTGTACCAAAGAGTGATGAAAACAGCAGCGCATAAGATAGGATTTGGAACAATATGATTGCTGAAAAAAGAAAATCATTTGGATGAAACATTATACCTTTGAAATGAGTGCTCGAGCAGACTCAAGCAGAATTTGCAATCCGAGAGTTGCCATCACTGATGCAAAAACAATTATACCCTGCATATAGATTTAATTTTGATCATTTACATTGAAGAACAGAATTGAAACTATGAAATAGTTGAAGAATCTAATGGCTTACCACTGGTTGCATTCTCTTCTTTCCAATTGGATAGTAATACTGGTTTGGATTCTTCATGGCATTGGCAGTGAACCAGAGAATAAAACCTGACAAGAGATCGAGCAGAGAGTCCAAGGTCGAGGCAATGACTGCTAAGGATCTGCTTGCAATGGACGCATAGACTTTGGCAACAAAAAGTACCAAGTTGGTAGCATTTGATACATGAACTGCCATTCTTTCACTCCTTGCAAGCTGCTTCATTTCATCCTGATGAGGGAAAAATAAAGCTTCTATAAATCAAAATCCTCCTCAATTGACGAAGAGTGCTTCCAGTCATATGATAAAATGCAAAGTTTAGATTTTAGAAGTGGAACATCAAGAAGACAGAATGACGCAGAGACAGTCAAAAGATAGAATGAGAAACCTCAGTTAGACTTCCAGGCCAGCAACCCTTTTCGGTCATGGTCTCCATTTCATTGAACCCTTCTAGGAGTCTCTCTTGTTTCTTGTAATATTCTGACACCTTGCGCTGTTTTCCTGATATATAAAAAATCGAATTAAGATTATCAATATTTATGACTAAAATATTGACTATGAGCAATCGATAAATCAAAACAAAAACACGATATCTCTCAGTTAGCTTATCATGTCCCCAATGTCAAAACAAAAACACGATATCAGAACAGTCTCCTCGCGCTATCAATGATAAATCAAAATTCATTTTAATTTGTATCTTATTCTTTTTGTTACAAAAATCCTTCAATTTGGAGATCATCTAAATTTATATTAAGAAATCTTCTACAAGGCAACTAACAAACCCAACGTTTTCATCTAATTTCTGCCTTGGTAACATGGAAGATGTAGATAGTCCAAAGTAACTTGATATTATATTGAATTGCTTGTATCCTGATAGGAATTGAACCTCATTTCTGATTGTTCAAGAAAATAAAGACAAAAAGGTGTCCAGCAGCTAATGATTCTAAAAAAATAATAATAATGAAACCAAATTTTAATTCAAATTAAGTTCAAATATTGAGCCCACAACGCCATTAACGCTTGAGAATTTCGAATATTCAAAGAACAAATCTGGAAATGGAGAAGTTGGTAGACTAATAATATACAAATGAATACCACACTATGGTTGCCTAGTTTGTACCGACATCTATATTATAAATAACTAAAACAACCAAATTGTAAATTATTAAAATCTAAAATTTTAAAGCAGAAAACTCTCCAAAAGTATCGTATAAAATGCGCACGATAGATCCACTTAACCTACCGGCATGCAGAAACAGTGAAACTTGTTTTATGAAGAGACTTTTAGCCAAATATTTATTAAAAATGGCAGAAATGAAGCATCTCTCTTTTTGTGAAAAACTTATTAAAGTGAATTTATGGATAAAACCAACCCTACATGACGATGATTTGTGGGTACTCATTACTTCAAATTTAGGCAAAATAATTAATATCCACAGTACTGTATATTAATTCAGTGCTTTAATTTACAGTATTTCACAGCTATAAGCAAACTCCTCCATTCATTCTGCTATGCGATTGTTTTTTTTCTTTAATGTATTTTACATAATAATGGGTACAAAAATTAAGTTGTACCCAAATTCCTAAACTTTGAAAAGAACAAACACATATTATATAATGAAGCAAACTTCCAAACTATATATCACTATTTTTTATCATCATTGTTATAAGTGTGAGATTTGTTCTGTCAATTTCTCAAAGTTGGGCTTGGTATATTATGTCATCTACAATGACAAAACCTTAGCATACTTGTCTTAGAAATTTTCAGTTGCTTGTCAACCATCAATATATAGCTCTACAATTAAAAATTAAATGCATATTTTACATATCACTGTTCATTTATTATTTTCACTTTTCCAACCACAGAAAAGCCATTGTTTCTATACTTCGTGATCTCAGCAGTAAATATTGTACTTCTTTCTCTCCAGCAATAATTAACTTGTACACACCTAAATTAATGAAGGGTTTATGCTTGTAATAGGTCTTTTATATATATAATATTTAGTATAGTTTCATCTGTCAGCTGGGAGGGTCAACTTAATTTCTTACTAGACAACGAAGCCATTGTCACATTACAACATAATACTATATAAAATTATTCTTCAATCTATTTTACAAAATATGAATTTAGGATCTTATAAATATAATTGTATATAATCCTTAAATTCGTTAAATTATACAGGAAACAAAAATATTCATAGCAGATGAAAAACAAGAAGAAGACAGAAATGATATGAATAGGCATGAACTACTATAAATGCTTAGCAATTAAGAGAGAGACACAAATTAATTTTAGAAAAAATTTTGTCAAAAAAAGATTTGTATTTTCAAATTTTGTGAGAGGGTTAAAGAATTATTTTGGAACAATATCACTCCTTTCACACTGGCACTTCATAGTGTTATCTGAATCCGAACTTTCACTCAAAAGAAAAAAAAAAAGAAAGAAAACCTTCAGTGATTTTCTAAAGAGGTATGGAAGCACTTTTTCCGGAATGCTACAGAAAGAAAAAAAATAAAAAGTAGGAAAAGACGCTTTTCTTTTAAAATAAAGATAAATCACATAGATTCAATCCTTTTTTCCGTCGTTTAAATTTTTATTTTCTCAACAACCAAGCAAGATATAGTAAACAGGGCGAATCAAGAACATAGTAAAAAGTAATAACATACTTGGAGTATAAAGGTTGCGAAGAAAACTGGAGTGAAAACGATAACCACCACCACCACCACCACCACCACCATCATCATCTCCGTTGCCTCGCTGCGGTAGCCGAAAACTATCAAGCCTCAGTCGCCATGCAGACGACGCCGTTTCCACACCTGGAAGAAGCTGACCAGCTTGCCCGCCACTTCCTCCACCAATGCTATCGTTAATCGCCTTATACATCCCACTCCGATTATCATGATCACTCGCCATCTATCTGATCTTTTCCTTCTTCTCAAAATAAAAATTAATTCGTGTTTTGAATTCCGAAAGAGACAGAGTTTCTCTTGAAGACGTCGGAGGTCATGTATAAATGGGAAACAAACTGCTTAATAAGAAGAACAGTGTAAAGTGAAAAAACCGTTTCCTCCTTAATTTCGGTGAGGAGATTAAAATGTTGTGTATGCGTTTGTATTTTATAACTTATTCGTGTATGATATGTGATCATAGACGTGGCATTATTATTATTTTTTTTTGGGATTTATTTTAGTGGTAGTGAGGAACATGGTCCATGTTACATGGTCGATACACGTTATTTATATTTAAGGGATATTATCATATTCTTTTTCTGAAATTTAGAATTATATTATTTAAATAAAAATTATAGATAATATATTACTTACCTCCTCTATAGTTATATTTGACCGTTAAATGTAAGAATAAATACGTAAAATATCATTTTTTGATATTTGTTATTTTGTTTAAAGAAGAAAATTTCACTTTCTTAAATTCTTATTTAATAAAAGAGAAACAAAAAAAATTATTTTTTTCTCTTTTTTTAATTAATTTTATTAACTATATATATCTCTATATTTTATTTAGAGAATATTTATTAAAAAAAATTATACTTCAAATCAAATTTTTAATTTTCTTATCTTTTATTATATATTATAATTATTTTATTTACTTTATATATTTGAATTAATTAACACACACAACAATCAAAAACAAATATTAAAAAATATATTTTAATAAAAATAAATAATTAAGAGTATTTGAGCAAATTTATTATTTGGAGTTAGTTGACTAACACTATAGAGGAGGTATGTGATACAATATTTTTTCTTTCTCTCTAAGTGATACAAATTCAAACCTCAAAGAAGGAATGTGATAATATCTCGTTTATTTAATTTAGAATAAAAATTTATATATTAAAATAATAATAATAATAATAATAAATTATTATTTATTGTTATTATTATGGAGATCGTATTCGTATATGAGATATACATGATAAATGAATGGCATCGAATGTTCGTATGTTGCTAAAATTTGTACCAGCAATTCCATGTACAAAACTTTTTGAGGAAATTACAACTATTTTTTTCTCACACATATGTACATATATATAAAAGAATATGGCTAGATACTTTCTAATGGTTTATAATATATACATCCTATTTTGGAGTTTTCAAGCACAAAAAATTATATATTTATGACATGATAAATAAAAAAAAATTGTATAATGAAAAGAAAAGCAACCATTAATGCAGTGGCCTGAGGGGTCCATGGCCCCCAGGATCCACCAAAATTTAATATAAATTATTTTTTATATAATATTAAAAGCATATAAAACATGTATCTGAGCCTCCTCAATTTTTTTTTTTAAAAAAATAATATTTTTAGATCAAAATTAATGTGTTTTTATTTTTTAATATTTTTAAATTATATAATAATAAATTAATTAAATATATTTTAAAAAATTTTAAAATAGTACTTCACTTATTTATTAATATGTTACGCATAAAATAATTTTTCTTTAAAAAATTACTTATTTAATTTTATCCTTTATATAATTAAACAAAATTGTATAAGAAAATTATATAATTTTAAAAACTTTTTCTTTATAGAAAAATTATGTATTTAAAAACTTTTTTCTTGAAAACTTTTTTTTAATGGCTATTCTATGTATATCATAGATTTCTATCAAATAAGAAAAAATACTTTATCTTGATAATTTTAGGAATTTAACAACATATATTTAATTTTTATCTCCATAATTCAAAAATACCCACAGTACAAAATATTATTCAAAAATATCAAATTTTAAACTTTTTAAACAAAAATACTTTTAATACAAAAAATTATCAAAATTATTGAGCTATTGTATTAATTTAAAAGTATCAACTTGAAGGTGACTTTTGAATTCATTATCACATAGCATTGGAAAGTACTATAATAACTAGGAAGTTACTGTAACAATTCTAAAGTAAATCGAAAGTATTTTGTTAACTCTGGGCATGGGATTCTTTATATTTAAAACAAATAAAAATTAGTAATTTTTTACTAACTGTTTGTAAGAGAGGCATTTATTTTTGGGAACAAAAATGGAGTATTTTCAGTCATTTTTCTTAATTTTTTTAATTTTTCTCTCAAAAAAGGAGAAAAAAAATTCTAAAAAGAAAGTTAATATGTTCAAAAGAGTCTTTTAAGTTCATGCATTATTTAAATTTATTACATATGAGTTTGTATAATAAACATAACTATAGATTATAAATATGATAAATTTATTATGATATATTATATAATCTTATTTCATAATATTTTAATTTAATATTTATTTATTAATTATTTAAATTTAAAAAGTTAAATTATTATTCGGCTCCCAAATCTTAGATTTTGGCTCCGCTTGTGTTAACGCATGAAGAGATCCAATTTTGTTGCGGAAGATATACTCTTTAATTTGCTTTCGGTGAGATCCATGCATGTAGAATGTTTCATGAAAGACCTATTCAATTGAAAAAGTTGAACATTTCATGGTATATTATTCTTTGATATTATCATTATAATTACATATTCTCTTTAATACAACCAATTATTAACTTAATTGTCTTTAATCGTACTTATAAATATATGTGCATAGTTTTTGTAATACTCTGATTTTAATTTTATTGGCTCAATGTGTTTATCTTTTATCTCAAATAATATTCTTTTATATATGCTTGGTTTTCAATATGATTAAACATTTTTAGCCAGATAAAAAAACTAATCTGAAAAATAAAATTGCCTACAAATTAATTAAATAATTCTGATTTTTTTTCTTTTGAATTATTATTCGCCAATATTATTTCTAATTTATAGATATATAATTTGTTTTGTTTTATTATACAATATGCATGACTTAAAATCATAAATTAGAATCTTGAATATTTTGATTAGTTAAACTAACTAGTTCCATTCATTTTTTAGGGAATTAAATGTACCATAAGTAAACTCCAAGAATGGAAATTTCGATGAGTCATGTACATGTGACGTATCCAGGTAGAACAGATTACTTTAATTCCTTAAGATATGTATATACAGGTATGTTAATGTTTATGATTCATTTGCATGCAAAAGCACACTTAGCAAAAGTGCTTTTAAAAAGCAAAAATATCTTGACGCATAAAATAAATTAAAAGGTATATCTCTATCCACTACTGCATGCATATCATATATACACATACATATATAATTAATTAATTAATTAGATTTGAATGCAATTGCTTAATCAAATTGGGGGTTGATGACATGTCATACAATATTATATTTGCTTACTCAACCGAAAGAAGGCACACAAGGCATGTTCATATTATACACACACCCACCCCTAAGACTCAACTCTGTTCTGCTCTCGTCCATGCATTTATTTTATACCTGGACAAGGGCTTGATTTTGGCCCATGCCTTCCGATTCTTGGCCCTTAATTAGTTCGATTTAAATTTCATATCTTCTTAAAATCATAAGATCAAAGACTGAACTGAAAGAATGAAAATTAGCAAGCTCTTATTAAATCTTTCAATCAATATTCCCTCAAAATAATAATAGTAATAAAAAAAAATTCACAACCTCAGATACATGAATAGACAGACTAGAACAAGAATTCATAGATGAAACAAATACAATTCAAGCAACGCAAACAAAAAAAAAATTATCATAATTTCTTAGGCTTGTGTTCCAGCTGATGAGTGATGTTAAAATCAACGTGAACAAAAGCTCTTTCCACTTCAGGAAGTTGTTCCAGCTTTTCCTGAAGTGATTCACCAATATTATGTGCTTCGCTCAGTGACATTTCTCCCGGTAAAACTATATGAACTTCGACAAAGTACTGACTCCCCAAATTGTATGCTCTCACAGTCTCGATATGCTTGATTGCTTCGTGATGATTCCATATCAGATATGTTAGCTTCGCTATGTCCTCTGCTGGAGCTGTTCTTCCAATCAGTGACCATACATTTTCCATCACTGTATTTGCCCAGTTACTCATTGTATACAAAGCTATCTGCATATATTAAGGCCATTGATTAGCATACAATTTTATTCGTGAGATTAATCAAGACTTCATGTTATAATCATCGTTAACTTACTAAAATGGCGCCGACCGGATCAATCCACCAGTAGAATTTGATGGCTAGTACTGCTGTTGCTAGCCCGATTGAGTTAGTAATCACATCAAAAAAATGATCTTGTGCATATGCTCTCACAATGTCATTTTTGAATCTCCGGCAGTAAACTGTCAGCACCAGTTTTACCAATGTCACAGATATCATAATCCCTATCATCCATTTTTCTTTCTCAGGATCCCTGTCTGGCTGAGCCTGCACAAATTTATCAGATGAAGATGATTACTTCAGAAAAATGCAACGGGACGGGAAGTTCACCTTCATTTTTATGTTGTAAATGCAGAATAAGAAGATATATGTATATATACCTTTGTGATAAGTTCTCGACCTGATTCGAACAGTATTTGCAATCCGAGAGTTGCCATTACTGATGCAAAAACAACAATTCCCTGCAGAAATTGTGAATTAATTTGAGAGTTGATAAAGATCATAATGTTAAACTTCAATTTAGATGTGTTGCGAGGCTAAATTACCACGGGTTGCATTCTGTTCTTGCCGATGGGATACTGATGATGGTTTGGATTCTTCATTGCATATGCAGTAAACCATAAAATGAACCCGGACAAGAGATCTAACAAGGAATCTAGAGTTGATGCGATCACTGCTAACGATCTGCTTTCCACAGAAGCATAAACTTTTGCTAAGAAGAGCACCAGGTTTGCTACATTTGATGCATAAATTGCCAACCTCTCATTTCTTGCAAGCTGCTTCATTTCATCCTGCAGAAAAAAAAAAGTTTCTTTTCCTCAGTAAAGTTCACGCCTTTCCCGTTTGAAAAGTTTTTTTTGGAAAAAAAAAGGCCAACCTCGGTTAGAGTTCCAGGCAAAATTCCCAATTCAGTGAATGTATCAACTTCATTGTATCCCTTGAGAAGTTTCTCTTGTCTCTTGTAATACGCTGCAATTTTTCTTTGCATCCCTGAGAAGGAAATAATCAAAATTGAGCGATAAGATTTTCTAAGAAAATTTTCTGGGAATATGCAATTCTACATACTCAAGTTTCTGATAAAATAACCGAAGCCGAAATGAGAATCCATTCGTCTCTCCGGCAGGTGAAACCGGTCCACGTTAAGTCGCCAGGAGGGCTCGATTGCCACCGGAACATTCTCTCCGGGAGGTGCTGGGGACAGAAGCTCTGTCCGGTAATCTGAGGAATCTGTCCGGAGATCTTTCCCCATTTTCAGTCTAACAAAAGCAGTAGTTTCTTGGCACAGAAGCAACAGTTGCCACTGCATGCTTATATAATAAAACATGAAGAAAATAAACAAATGGATATGACAATGAAATTCAACTGCTCCAATTTGGAAGGAAAAAGGACAATAGGCAAAGAGTTATTTCAATAAAAAGCAAGCATGGAGAATGTTGGATTTGATGTTGGCAAATGTGTTTTCTTTTACAATAATTAAGTTTGGAAAGTATTTGTCGTCAATTTCATGCCTCATTTGATAGAAGATGACTTATTATGGGTATTAAAATTAAAATTTAATTAGAATCTTTTACCAGGTGGCAGTGGGGAAGGAATCCCAGTTCAGGAATAGGAATATTATCATTTGATTTTGTTTCACATTAAACAAAGTCTAGAATGTTCAGCATCTAGTCAATCTTATGGTGCAGTGCTGTCTTTTACAAGTATTTCTGACACTTTCAGTTTCAGTTCATAGAATATCTCTCCATATTTGCAGCAGCTAATTTTCCCAAAGCGAAGAGAAGTAGGAATTAATGGCAATTTTTTTTCCTATATTCATTAATATTTGTTCTGTTATATACAAAAACATACAAGAATGTTTGATGGGCATGAAGCGGCCGGCGATGGAGGTAAAAAATTAAAGACTATATCGAAATCTAGTATGAAACAGGTATGTAATTTATATTGTTCTCATACCCACCCACCCATCTTTTTCTTTTTCTTTTTAATTATATTTGCTTCGTTGAAAGTAATAAATGTTCAGGTATAATAATATGAAGAACATGTATATAATTTTTTAATAGAAATTTACTGAAAATTTAAAAATAAAAGTAGGGGTTTGTTACAAGAAAATGACTTAGTTAAAGGATAATTTATCATTTTTCAATTATTTTTCTTCATTTGATCCCAAAAAAAAAAAAATGGAATTGATGTGATTCAAAATGTTTCACAAACTTTTTTTTACTTGATTACTAATTAATATCTATGAATTATGATATTGGATTGGCAAAATGCACACGGAAATTATTGTATTTTCCTATATACAATTTGCTTAGATATATAGTCATTAGGTTTATTGAATTAATATTGTCAAATTGCCAAAACAAAAGTAATATTTTAGGGACACCAACAGATTTGATAGCCCACAGATATAATAATAACAATATTAATAATGAAAACACTGGAAAAAAGATACATTTTAGGGAGATAATTAAGAGAGATTAATTGATTTTGTTAGCCAATTTCACTCAAAAAAATCCACGTGTCACATTTGAGATACCAAAATTTAATGTGATAATACGAAACCTTTATAATACATAATTAACTAATAACATGTGATGTGATAACATTAAAATTATGTCATTTAATTGCAAATTATATATAATTAAAATTGTCAACTAAACCATTGAAAAAATTTTATTTAGAGTTTAATTATAGTTGATGCAGTGTTCGAAGTTTATAAGTATGATGCATTACGTCCCCTGGGGAGAGCACGAAGATTAAATATTTGATACTATATGACCTAAATTTACTTTTAAACAACTTGAATTTGTATTTAATTTATTTAATTCGACCAATTTTTATTATATGGTGTCACAATAACATCATCATAAATTTAATGTAATATTTTCATATACCTCCCCTAAAGTTTATAAAAATTTTAATTTAATAAAACATTTATGAAAAGAAACCAAATCTCCCTTACAAACAATAAACTTATCAAAATACCCTCATATCTAATTTTTTAAAATTACAAAATATGATTACTTTGATTAGATTCGAACCTATAACCTTAAGAAAAAAAAATCAATACCTTAACTACTACACCAAATAAATTTTATTAATATATTTTTTAATTCTTATTAAATAACCCTTTTAAAAATATATATATAATAATTTTTGTAATAATTAAAATAATTTTATTATTATAAAATTTATAATTCAAAAATAATTTTATAATTATTAAAATTCTATATAATAACTTGAATTTAAATTTATTTTATAAATTTTTAAAACTATTATCATTATTTAGATTTTTTAAAATAAAATAATTTATTTTACTTAACAATAATATTTTAAAATTATTAGTACTAATAATAATTTTAGAATAATTTTATTTTATAAAAATTTAAATTTATTTTTTAATAATTATTTAAGAATAATTTTATTATTATTATTTCATAATAATTTTAAATTCAAGTTATTATATAGAATTTTTTTAAATTATAAATTTTATAATAACAAAATGATTTTAATTATTATAAAAATTATTATATATGTATTTTCAAATTGGTTATTTATTAAAGATTGAAAAATATATTAGTAAAATATATTTGGTATAATAGTTAAAGTATTTATTTTTTTCACTAAGGTTATATATTCAAATCCAACTAAAGTGGATTTGAAGGTATTTTAGTAAGTTTATTATTTATAAGAGAGGTTTGTATCTCTTTTTATAAAATTTTAATCATACTAAAATTTCTATAATCTTTAAGGAAAGTATGTGAAAATACTCCTAAATTTAATATTAACAAAAACCAACAAAATTTTAATTTTTTATTTAAAAAAATAAAAGAAAAAAATTGATTTAGTTTGTAACTATTTGGTTTGGGGTGGGGGAAGTAGACGTAATAATAGAAGACAAATCCTCAACCGGAAGTAATTTAATTTAATTTTCCTGTTTTCCAACATACAGATAGAAAACAGAAAAAACAAAAGCAGAAACAGAGAGTGAAATAAGAGAGTTTTCACAGAGAGAGAAAAAAGAGAACAAAGAGGTGGCGAAGCCCAAGCCCTAGACATAAGTTTCTCTCTCGAAAACTTTCTAATTCATCAACCAAAGCCTAAGATCGAATTTTTAACACATACAGCGTTTCATCAAACCACCTTGCCAAGATGGTCAGTTTTGTTTTCACATTCATATCGTTTTTCTTTTTCTCTTTCTTTTCCTTTCCTGCATATGTTGGGATTGAGCTTAATTAATGCGATTTTTTTCTTTCTTTCAACGTTTAGATAAATATTTTTTTCATTTCATAACTGGGCTTTTATCAGTTAATGGAAGTTGTTAATAATGATATAATTTATCCTCTTTAATTGCCAAAGTTTGGATTTTTAATGTTTATAATGCCTTTGTTTTCTGTATAACTTGTTTTATGGGGAATTCGTGATGTTTGATATATACTATCGCAACTGGGTTTTCATTCTTCGATTCCGCCTTTTAATATATGCATCTCTTTCTGTAAATATAATCCAGGTTTTTATTGGTATATTAATATGGTTTAATTTCTGTTTTTTTTTTCAGCATAAGTTGAGTAGAAGTAACCGGGATAAACTCCAGCAATTTATCTCGATTACTGGAGCAAGGTATCTTTATATTTTATCATCATATGATGTGATTTTTCTTGCTTTAATGATGTGGTAGATGAGCATTAGATTATAACACAAAGGTTGTTGTTTGGCACATGATTCAAAATTTGGGATTGTATGGGTGAGAAAATGAGAAAATGTGGAGACACAGTTTTCTGTGTGCTGGTTTGTAAATTTGTTGTGAAAAAAAAAATTTAGAAGCTTGTCAGTGTTGCCGGCTCTCTGTAGATAGCTTTTATTTTCTTATTTGATTAAGTGCTTTTATATGTTTATGAACACAAGCACAGCAATTTAAAACTCTGAAGCATGTGGGACAATTTTTTGTGGAATGTTTTCTAGAAATGACCACCCATTCATTTATTTTCTTGTCCAATTGTAAGGGACTTTGTGTAGGTTGTAGAAAATGAATCTGTCAGTGTCCTCCAGATTAATAATGGCAGGACTGCATCTTTTGTCTGCATTTCATGTTTTGACTTTTAATTGGTACAGTTTGTTTCTTTCTTGACTTTGTGTATAATTTTACTGCAGTGAAAAAGCTGCCCTTCAGGCTTTGAAGGGCAGTGATTGGCATCTTGAAGGAGCATTTGATGTATTCTACAGCCAGCCCCAATTAAAATCATTTACCGATACTAGACATTTGGAGGAGCTTTATAACAGATACAAAGGTAAGCTTTACGTTTTAGCTAACTTTTTTGTTTATCTATTTTGCACTCACTTGATTGCATCACTTTGCTCTTTAAATGTATACATGTTGCATGGATGTTGGTTTCTCATGTTGAGTGAGCTTTCACTTCATGTTTTTATTACATTAGTTGAAGCACTTTATATATTAGTTTACCTGGTTGGTTGTCAAATGCTTATGGATTTTACGTATACTAAGAAATTTTGATTCTAAAATGTTTTTGCAGATCCATATGTTGATATGGTTCTGGTTGATGGTATCACTCTCATGTGCAATGACCTTCAGGTAGGTGTTAGTCATATTTCTTGTTATTGTTATGGTTTTTGGTTTTGGGCATCAATGTTTGTTTCTTATGGTGGTTTGCTAATATTTCTTGCTACTGTTCTAATTTATTGTAATTGTACCTAAAATCTTTTTTTTGTTCAACAGTTTGCATGACATTTAAACTTTTCTTTTTCCTCAGGTGGATCCTCAAGATATAGTTATGGTATGTATATATGATTCTACTGAACCTTTTGCTTTACAAGAGATGTATCTGTCCTCCTGCCCGCCCCCCATTTTCAGAATATAAGCTATTGATACTTGCAGATTTCCAATTCGATTTCTAAGGCCTTTTTTTAAAATCTTTTTGAGTTATGATATTTAAAAGTTGCAATTTATGAATGTCCTGAATTTTGGTTTTAAAACTTCAACCTTATGCATTGACGGAGTGGATGTGCTTATTAGTTGGATGAATTTGGCTAACATGATATATTAATGTTGTTTTAGTTAGTTCTTTCATGGCACATGAAGGCTGCTACAATGTGTGAATTTTCGAAGCAGGAGTTCATAGGAGGATTACAGTCACTCGGGTAACCTTTTTTGTCATTTCATTTAGTTTTGATTGTTAACAAATTGTACGTTCAAATGTACTATGATGCAAATTTGTTCATGGGTACTGTTTTGGTGGCAGGATAGATTCTCTGGATAAGTTCTGTGAAAGGATATCGTTCATGCGGTCTGAGCTGAAAGATGAACGTATGTGCTTTGGTGCATAATTTTGGTATTTACCCAAAAATTGATTATATTTTAAAGTTTGATGCTGTTATTGTTTAATTAATTTTAAATCGATATGCTATAGATTAGGTAGACATCTTCTCAAACAGATCCTTGAACTTCTTTTTCCCTTTCTATCTGCAGATAGAAAGTGAACTCATTTTCTTGTTGCTGAAATAATCTTCTCTTGTGTCCATACAGAAAAATTTCGTGAGATATACAACTTTGCATTTGGTTGGGCAAAAGAAAAGGTAACTAAATTTGTTTCCAGGGCTTTAGAACTTGTGAATAGTCTGGATAATCACCTTGTGGATTTAATTTACCATATTAAAAGTTACTTTAATCTGGCACTTGTATTCTGGTATAATGTTAATATTTGAAAGTGTTTGAAACTTAAAAAATATTTAGACTTTCTTTCAGTGACTAAGTGTTGTGATAGCGTCAATGCTCCTGTATATGTTCAGTTTAAAATGCAATTAAGCCAGTTGCAGTAGTCACTTTTTTACAGTCTTCATGATATGCTCTGAAATATTTATAACAATTCAACTGGTATTACCTGTATGAATATGACAGTATCTAATAACATTTTGCCACTTAAATTAAGTGAATTTTCTGTGCCCAATTTCAGGGTCAAAAATCTCTAGCACTGGATACTGCAATAGGGATGTGGCAATTATTATTTGCTGAGAGGCAGTGGTCGCTAGTTGATCACTGGTGCCAGTTCTTACAGGTAGCTTCTTGACACTGTCTTCTTAATGATCTTTTAATTAATTTTATTTCATAAAAATAAAATGCTTTTGATGTATTTGCATAAAAATTAGTAGTAATTCTTTTAATGAGAAGTGTAGAAGGTTTCATGTTGCGCAACTATTTGGTAATTTCCTTTGATCTATTTTTTCTGTTTCGATGCTATTCATTAGGCTAAGCATAATAAAGCAATCTCAAGGGACACGTGGTCTCAGCTATTGGAGTTTGCAAGGGTAAGATGAGTTTTTAAACTATATGCTTGCAATTTTAAATGTGTTGCTTTCATCAACTGCTCAGCACATTTGCTCAATTATGATGAGGTGCTGTGACATATTATATTGTCATCTGTCACTGCTAAGAGTAAGATGAAATTCAGTCAGGATATTGGAATTTGAACATTTTGTCTTGAAATGGAGAATAATGCAAATTTAAAGCTCTACAAAATAGATGTTAACATTTCCAAGACCTTATATGTATATCATTTCTCTGAGAAGACAAAGAGGTCAAACAAGAGCAGAAAATGACATATTCATATTTACTTTTGGTCTGCCTGTGGCTGATGCTAACCACAATGTTACTACTAATTATTTTTCATTCTATCCAATATGCAGACGGTGGATCCTACACTATCAAATTATGACGCAGAAGGTGCTTGGCCTTATCTTATTGATGAATTCGTCGAGTACTTGCATGAGAATGGCATCATCCAAAATCGATGAGGAAAAACGGGGCCGGTAAATTATGCTGCGGAGTGATAATCATCTTGCTCTATTGTGATTGTAGCTGTGCTTCCTTGTCAATGACATTTGTTTGTTTCAAAAAATAAATGAATCCCCGAGAAATACTTTTCATGACCTTATTTATCTGTTGACAATTGGTATATAACATTCTCATTCAATGGGATTGCTGATATCATATGTGCATTGTCTTGTGAAATAAATTATGAGGAGCGTATTGATCATCCATGGTTTGAATTTGATTGTTTAGAGGATCTCTTTGTTTGTATCTCCTCCCTTAAAGGTTCTTGTTATCTGGAGCTAGTATTGGAGACCTATCCCTAGGTTAGCTTTAGGGTGAGGCAACGCGTCTGAGACTGGAAAATAGGCTGAGAAAAGCTATGTGAGAATTTTGCACCTCAAATGATTTCAGTTCAAGGGGATGAATTACATTTCACTAAAAAGGTCATTTGATAAAAACTGGTTTTAGAATACGAAGGCTTTAATCATTCCCTCATTTTCATTTGACAGTTGATATTTATATCGCTTGTTCAATTGTTTTTTTGACGATTGGTAATTCTTATAGTGATTATTTATTGAAAGCCCTTGCTAGCTGAATTAACAATCCTTGTAGTTCACTGACACTACAGGTAGCAAACTTCAAGTAATAATCCTTTCAGTTCACAACAGGAGCTCAATCAAATTATCAATCCAACAAAATTGACGTCCTGAAATTTGAAAGATATATTTAGAAAATGTTGTGGATGTTTGACTTAAAAAATATAACAATTAAAATGTTTACTTAAAATTTTTAATTTTTAAGTAAAGATTATCCATTTTTTCATTAACATTTAACATTTGGTAATTTCTTTTGACAATTTTAAATAAAATTATGATATATAATAATTGTTAGATGCGCAGGTAAAAAAGAGTAATAAATATTAGTTTAAAAAATCGGTAATAAATATTAGAGCTATCAAATATTTTATTAAATATTGCGTTTCTAAAATTGAGTAGAAATAGAATAAATATGTCTAAAATTTGGTTGAGTTTTTTTTCCTTCCCATTTTTTGAAAATAAATCATCTTTTGTCGATATTAGTTTATGTAGACGATTGAAAGTAAATGATACCCAAATATTTGAGTCAAAAGTACTTTTAAGTAGTGTATTTCGTAATACCGTTTTTTAACAATATCAAATATACTTATTTTATATATTTTTTAATAATTAAAGATAAAATAATTAATTTATATTAAAAATAGTGTTTCATAGAGAATATTTTAATATTTTTTTAAAAGTTATAAATATTTAAGACACGGGATAAAAATAAAAGATAAAACACAATATTTCATAAATTTATATATATATATATATATATTTAAAATAAAAAACTGCAGCTCTTCTTGCATTGCCGTAGCATTGTCGAGTGCATTTAATGCAAAGTAATTATTGATAAATACCGACAGATGATGAGTAAAATCAACTTAAGTGACTAATAAATAAAATTCTATGTGCATTGATGAAACGAGCAAAAAGTCTTGTGACATTAAGAGATTTCTATATGCCTCATATGGGAAAAAGTTAATGCAAAATTAGATCAATTTATGACTGATTTTCTCAGTCTTAGAAAATGTTAAACTCTCTTAATAACTTAATCATAATTAGCATATTAAGATGATAAATGAACTTTTACTCAAAAAGTGCTTCTGCAGATAAAGTGGCCACTTGTAACAAAGCTGTAAATGACTTAATCAGGCTATAAATATTGCCTACTTCTGTGTTGAAAACCATCAAGTGCTTTATCAAATAGTTCAAAGTCGAAAAGCACTGCAATTCTGAGAATGAAGAGTAATTCCTTTGGCTTCGTGTTCTTGCTGTTCATCCTCTTTATTTCTGGTAAGTATATTTGAAGAATTGTTTACTTCATCATTAAATTTTACCTGGTTATAATTTCTATAATGTTTTATTCCAGGGGAGATGGTGCAAACACATGCAAGGATGTGTTATTCCGTGAGCAAAACTTACAAAGGCGTCTGCTTCAACAACCATAACTGTGCAAGGGTCTGCGTATCAGAGGGCTTCACCTCTGGCTGCTGTACAAAATCCCCGCGCAGATGCATGTGTGCAATAACTTGCGGTGGTCCTTCAGCATTCAGCCATCCGTTTGGAATGCCTGGTGAAGCACCACCAGGGTCTCTGGAAGGGATGTTGCTAGCTTCTGAAGAAACTTCAGAATCTAGTCATAATGAGGAATTGTCCCCTGGAGGAGCTCCAGAGCCAAGTCCTGCAAAGGAAATTTTCCCTTTATATGAAGGATCTCCCAGTGAAATGTCTCCTGGAGAAGCTCCAGCACCTAGTCCTTCAGAAGAAATATCTCCTGAAGAAGTTCCAGGATCGAGCCTTCCAGAGACTCTGAGCAGAAAACAGGGCCCGCTTCCAGACCATTTTTTTTTTAATTTGAGTACTTGAATTGATGCAACTAAACAATGTACCGAGATTAGAATATAGTTTTTTAGTTATGTTTTTGGTTCTGGATGTAGATCTGGAATCAGATTAATAATAAGACATCATTGTCTGTATACAGCTTCTATCAAAAACATGTTTTCTATATTATGCTTCCAAATATTTGGCATTTCAATACCCAATTGGCTAAACTTCAATAATTCTGTCATAAGATCCAAATTTGCATTTTATAGCACTCTCTTGGAAATTCCTAACTTGCAGCTTAATTTTTTTTTTTTAATTTGAGGAACTAATGCATAATTTAATGTGCTGATGAATTCCAAAAAATCACACAACACACCAGATACTTATTTTTATTAGAGATAATAGGAACAAACCCCAAATACTGATTACAACACATTTACATCGTCACAACAATGAAAACAACAAAACAAAGATGCCAACAAGTTAAAGCAGTAGTCACACAAGCTTGAAGCTACTCGTGCAGAAATACATGCTCAAGCATTTTAAGTATAAAATCTCAAATCGGTCCACCAACTAAGAGTGTTGATGCTCCTTAGTGATGAAAAATTTCGAGGCCTGGCCTTCAGATACTCTGCTTTCCCCTCTTGATCTCCATCAGCTTATCATGGATGCACCATGGAAAGCTAAGAAAATGGTCTCTATTCATTCCTTCTTCTTTGTAACGTCCCCAGTAACTTTGATGGTAAGTTACATAATACCAAGCTGAAGCTTTGGCATATGCATCATCAGGATTAGAATCTGAGTTAGTTTTCTTCTTGTTAAACCAAGCCCTGGCTTCCTTCCTCAATGACCTTATGGCAAAAGTAATATCTTCCAAATCTCTTTTCTTATCAAAAGATTTTGCCATTTCCATGATGCAACCACTTATAATTTCGGCCTCACTTTTGATCCCATAATAATCCATGAGATTTCCCAACCTATTATCATACTGAGTTTTGTATTTGAAAGCATCACTGATGTATTCCCTAAAGCCTTCAACTTCCATGTCAGGATCATAAGACTGAAGTGCCACTTCCTTAGTGAAGGATTTTATTGTGGCTGTTGTTGGTGCAATGTCTTTTACTTCTCGATAAAGCTTCCCGATGACACGTTGAGAGTCATAGCTTTTCTTGTCCTGTTTCTCCATAAAATCTGGATATTCTTTAACGCGTAGTCGACCAGGGATATTGGCGGCCACACCAGTTTTGGAGAAGTCTACAGCAATGGAAGATAATTTTGAGAGCTCAAGACATTTAGTGCCCATTCCCTTGTCAGGTTCTGAATCTGCAAAGGCTACATGAGCATTGCAAATGATGCCTAAGCTGTCATTAACTATGTAGTCCACAAAATATTCTTGTACATCCTGCAATAGGGAAGTAAATATGTTTAAGAGGGAAAGAAAAATGCCACAACAGATTACAGAGTTTGAACTAATTTCAGCATACTACTATAATACTGGGTATACCTCAACTGTAACATCACGATCTAAAACTCTTTCTGGAGCTGGGCTATAATCCATGGGCGGAAACTGAAGAGGAGGAATTAGATCAAGATCCCAGCAGACAAAGTAGATGTCTCCATCCAGATCACTTCCAGAACACTCATTTGTATGGGGCCTGAAAATGTAACCAACGTCGGTCTACTCATAAGAAATTATGTTACATCAAAACAGAACACGCACATGGGAACAACATTCCAACATTGATCTAACATGAAATGTAAGTCTTTCTTGAAAAACAGGATTACCTTTCTCCTTTTGCAGGGAAAACGACACAATCCTTCATGTGGTGCAGAGCCGGCACATCCACAGCGCTTAAAACACGCATGTCTCCAGGGTGTAAGCATGGATTCTTAGCAACAACCACATTTTGCCTCAAAATATTAAGTTGCCCTGACTGATTGTTGCTGGAATATTGTATAAATACCTGACCATATTCCAATGTTCCTGTCTCATCCAGACATCCCATCATAGCTCTTCCATTTTGAACAAATATTCTTGTTCTGGTTCGCAACTCCAGCAGATTTGATGCGCGAAATGTCTGTAGCATCATTGAAAGAAATGGTTCTGAATCTGGCTTATAACCACACATAAGCAGTTCTTTCAGAACGTGTGTGTTTTCCCCTAAAGACATCAGTTCCAGTGCCTCATACGCCTTTGCTCGATCTGTTAAAATTGCATCTAATTGAGCAACACCGTCCCTCTGCTTCCTTTCAAAAACATCATCGTTAACACCAAGAGTAGACAAAAGGGTGATCAGCTGGCGATTCAGAAAACATTGCTGATACTTGCTATGTCCCAAAATGTCTAGACTTGTGCTGTCCGACTTGTATTTGCACATACTCTTTCGCAGTGATAATTTCGTTGATGAAGTTGGATCCACAGCTACAACTCCTTTGTAGCCACAGTATCGAATTTGGAAGGCAGATGGAGTATAATTTGTGTAGCCACATCTTCCGGCAACAATTTCAGCTAATTCAGCTGATATCTTTCCAATTCCATCCGAGAAATTATATGTGATTCCATCCTTTTCAGTCTCTATGTCAGGAATGACTTCCATTTCGCTGCTATCAACATGCAATGCCTTCCTGGATGAGCCGAATGATTGACCAAGCCTGGCAGCATACTTTGCAACATTCTTAATCTCACGAAAATCACCCATCTTATCCCTGATATCAGCTGCTGTAAGCCCAGGTCTTGATGCAAACATCCACAAAGAATTTTCTTTCAGTTGACTATTCGAAAATCCAAGTGTTTCAAACTTCTTATCTCCAATTACTATGCCATTTCTTAGAGTTGACAGTATCCTTTCATAAACTCCAGTGCGCCTTTCTTCATCTGTAGAAGATATTCGAGCAGTTAAAACTGTCGAATACAACTTATCCTTGTCCTCATCAACAAAAGAAACGCGAAGAAAACTATCAATTTCTTCAGGATAACTGCGTACCACACGGTTGGAAAGACTGATTTCCGGACCGCAGAAATAAACTTTAGATGGGGTTACCAGAACCTTGTTTATGTAGACTAACCCATCATCATCTAAACCCACAGCAGGAGATGAAGAATATTGGTCAGAAGTGAAGTACTTTCTGTATTGCTCTCTCAGCCAGCTCACAGGCTCATAGCAGCATTCTCTTAGATGAAACAAGTTCTCCAAAGCATGTTCTATGTGTGCCATTTTCATTTTACTTGGATCCACCAAGCGAAAGAATTTGGCATCAAGTGCTGGCCCTGGAAGGTAGCCGTGCTGAACCAGGGAATTGATTTTAAACAGGATTTTGAATGGCAACTCAATGCCTTCAGGAGGATTTATAACGGGAACAAGACTAGAATTGCAAGAGAAAGGAGAACCTATTTGTAGAGTGAACTTTCCATGAATTTCTTCGTAATTAAAGAAATCGTTAAGAGCTTTGGGAACATGAGCCTTTCTTGGAAGTTCCAGACATATAGCTGAAGCTTGTCCAATGCAAGATGATGGAGTAAAATCGACCTCCCGAACCCAGTGAAGATCTCTCTCGTAAATCTGAGGAGCACCAAATAACTAGCAACAGAAAGACAAGGAAATGAAATTAACTCATTGAATGCTGCATATTGATGATGCTGAAAAAGAAAATTTCACATTAATTTGTTGCAAGTAACAAACCTGAATGATAAGATATTTCACAGACTGACCACAAGGGTGACGTAGCTTAATCTGCCAAATGTTCTCATAAGAGAGCTCAAGCTTGTAATCAGCCGAAGCATAAGATAGGAAGAACTCAAATTTTCTGAGATCTGAGCATAATCTGACAGAAACATCTCCGTGAGACCAGAGCACAGAAAAATTCTCTTTGGAAATCTGGCATCCAAAATTCAACTTCAAATTTTCAAACTTGTGGATCCTTCTCTTTGGTTCAGCACCGTCACTGTTCATAACTGAAGCTTTCAGATAAGAATTACCAAACCATAAACGTCGAGAAGCAGCAGCCTTGGATTTGATGAGTTCTGCTGCTTCATTGGTAGCAAATTCAACAATGGCATGTGCTCTTGCACCTTGTTCCTGGCCAACTTGTACGTCAGAAACAGTTCCTTCACCCGTATGACCCTCCAGAAATTCCTTCACCACTTGTGGAGACTCCATTGAAGTAAATCCAAATAACTTGATCATCTTAGCCATTTCGCGTAAACAGCTAATACAAACGGCTGTTTCATGTATACCAACGATGTTACTAACACTGGCAACTCAGCATTCATATAAAATTTATCTCACAGTAAAAAGACTACTAAATAGTTGATAATCTCATTATTTGATCATAGAAAACACGTGCATTTAGAGACCTTTTATTGCCCTGCGCCTCTATTCTAGAAACAAAATTCTTTCATAAATAAGAAGAAAATGAGATGTGGAAAATAGAAAAAAAAAATGTATCATCATTTAAAATTTAGAAAAAAAGTGATCGTGAATTAATACTTAAAACCTTGTCAAGTAAGCTAATTAATTAATTACAGCGAAGAAACATTTAGCAAACACAACCTGTAAAGACCAAGAATATGAAAAGCATTCTAGTTTTTTGTTTTAATTATCACGAACTCTGCTAAGCATAGAGGAAATATTGGAATGAAAACAAGTAAGGAAACAAACTCAGTTGCCTGAAAGTTGAGATGATCAAAACGCACAAACAATGAAATTCTAACATGTGAAGAAATTACTACATCTTCAAAGTAAGCAAGCAAGGCAAAACGAAATTAAATAAGGAAAAAGGCAAATGAATGAAAGAGAGGAAAGAGTGAGGAGTACTCACAAGACAAGAGATTAAGATATGAATGACAATGAATACTAACTAACGAGAACTTTGTGAGGAAGAAATGGTGATCAGGGGGAGGAGTATATATAGGGAGAAGAAGAGCAAGGAAAAGCAAAAGAAGAATACTACTCTGTGTGTGTGTGTGTGTTATTCCTGAAGAAGCCAATTAATGTTGGTAATCCTGAAGTGAAGTTCTATCCGAAATGTTGTGGTGGACAAAATTTGTAGGCAAACATCATCATCATCATCATCATCATCACCACATAATATGTATGTATATAACACGGTTGTATATGAGAAATGAAACCAAGTGGAGCTAGCTCTCCATTGGTTAGAGAAAACGTATGCGTGTGCGTGAGCATGTGCATGTGCATGGAATAATAATAATGACAATAATCTTAACTGTCTAATTTAATTTTTAATTAGTTCCAATTTTCATATAATATCAACAACTTAAAGCCGAAGAACCTGATTAATTAATTAGGCCTAAAATCGTGAATTACAAATAGGGGGAAGGGTTGAAGTAAAGGAAAGAATTAGCTAGCTAGGGCCTAGGAGATGCGTTTGATTGACTGACTGAGCGAGTCATTAATTGACAATATATAATGAAAACAAAATTAGCCCCGTACATGAAGTTACCAGGATGCTATGCTCTCTCTAGCTAGAAAATGAAAATGAAAGTAACGATCCAAGGAAATAATTTGGAGGCGTGGTATAGAAGTAGAAGGAATTGTTTTGCCAGATACAGGAAGGGAAGGCAAGGGAGGGCAAGGGAAGGCAAGGCAAGGAAGCAGAGTAAGTGGGTGCACTGTACGTGCGTGGGACCCCAGCTTCGTGAAGAAGGGGTTGGGTGTAAAGCGAATGATGAGTATATGTATGATTCTTTCTTCTCTTCTTTTATATATATATATATATATACATAAACATGCTTGCTGAAGAAGGGGTAAAGTGTAAGTCAAGGATGAGACATGATTTTTAAATTTAATTCTTCATTAATCTTATTTAATGATATTGAAACACTACTTAGAAAGAATTCTGATATATATGTATATATATTACATGGGGCTATCCTATATATAGTACAATTAGTTATATACTTACATCGTGAATTTTTTTTAACATAGTCTCTTTTATAATTTTTAAATTTTTGTAACATACATTCAAATTTTGTAAAACAAGATAGTACAATATCCATCCTCAAAAGAGAAAATTATAAAGGCTTCCTTTATCATTGTTTTAATTCAATGAAAATGCTAGCAAGCTAATTAGGCATGCAAGCAGACTCGGCAGTAGATTATTATAAATATATATTAATGAAGGTATCAATTAAGTTAAGTATCATAAAACTATGTATAGATATGCTGTTGTTAATTGATCAATTTTATTGCAGTACATATGAAATCAAAATTAGATTAATTGTACTGTTTTAATTGTAGCAAATTAATATTGCATAACCTGGCTCGATCACCAATTAATTAATTAATTAATCAATGCAAACTTGAGAATGTACAGCTTTGACTGTAAGTATTGCATGCATATATTATATTATACAGTCCCTTGAATAATTAAGAATTATTCTTCGTCGATCTCTTGGAGTTGGAGATGAGCACACACGTACTTACTTACCGTACCTAGGCCTCCATTCACTTCCTCCAGCCCAGCTCCATCACTTCTTCGGCATCCATGCATGTATCCCATTCTTGAATTAATATTAATTAATTATACATCCACAATTATTAGTTATCAATTGACCTCTTGATATATATAATTATTAATAGAGTTCAATTTTTTCGAATATTAAAAATTAATTATCAAGCCTTGGCAAGAGGATCGAGCAAGAGGTACCTACGTATGTACGTGTACAGTTGCATTAATTAGAACCAATATTATATTGTTCGTGATCATGTCTGCTTGGTTTCCCTACCACAAGCATTATAATTCTATATATATATATATATATATATATATATATATATATATATATATATATATATATATATCAGCACACAATCTGTTTGTTAACTATGTTTGTTTTGGTACAATCTAATTTTATCAGGTAGCTCCCTATCTGTTCAATTATCTCTCTATAAATCTGCAGGAGGCCTCAACTTGAGCTTTAATTGCTACTTCTCAGGATGGTACGTACGTGCTAAGAAAGTGGTAATTATTAATTAATTAATATCAGCTTCAATCACCTGATATATATATATATATATATATATATATAGTACCACAAATTATTAACAACCGACCACCTAGGGTCTACCTTCATATGAGCTGAATCAACCTTATTTTGAAAACTCGCCTGGAATTAATTGGAAGAATCAACTCCATATATATAATATAATAAAATCATATATAGATCTCAACTATAAATTACGAAGAAATTAATTCACTATTAAAATGTTGTACATTTAAAACTGTTATAAAACTTTTTAAAAATTCTTTTAGAACGTATTATAAACCGTCTTCCTGTAATGTATCTTAAAATATTAAAATTCGTTCTTTTTTTTTATGAAAAGAAAATTTTTTTCACTAATTTTTAAATATATAAAAAAATAATTTTAAATAATACTTGAATTTTTAAGAATACTTTTTTAGCTATACTTAAATATGTAAGAAGACAGTATTTAGTGGTTATTAAAATTTTATAAAAATTTTATTTTTAATAGTATTTAGATATAAAAAGAAGACAATTTTTAATAGTTACTAAAATCTTTAAAAATATAATTCTTAAAATAATAATAAAAAATGGTTACTATAGCAACATTCAATAAAATAAAAATTAATTTACCAGCAAATATACATATACACATATGTATATGTATATATACATAATACATGTATACATATGTATATATATTATTAATAATTCAAAAAGTAATACATGAATTAAAAAAATATTGATTACAAAAAAAAGTCTAAATTAGAAGAGCTCGTATTATAACAAATTTGCAAATACAAAAAGACCTTAAAACAATCTAAATAATGATCCACTGATAATGTGTTGTAATAATCAAACATCAAATCCAATCGGGCAACTTCTATAGTAGAAAAAAGAAAATAATCTTTACAGTAAACATAACAAAAGCAAGAACACAATGATAAGTGTATATTTTTTTAATGTTATCTAGTAAATAACAAAAGGCAATAAGAAAACTCTCAAATATTAATTACAATTAATAAGTTAATTATATTAAAACACTTAACAAAAGACCTATTAAAATATAATAATCAATAACATTACAATCTGAATAATGTGGTAGACATATACAGTATTATAGAATTACTTGGTAAATTATATCATTTTTTTATTATAAAACATAAAAATAAGAAGAGGCGTGAATTTATTTAGACAAGAAGTCAGACCTTTCAACTTTATTAATTCTTTTGTTCAACCTTTTGCTCTATGTCAATTTATAATATTAAAAGAGAAAATATAGCTAAATTGCGAATAAAAATTATAACGCATATATATTAGCTATCGTGACCATCAATTATTCAAGAAAATTAACAGTAGTACCTTTATATGGATGCAAGACTCTTGTAAACATCTGCATTAGATTTCGATGCCATGTTTGCAGTTTTGGTATGCATGAATACCTTAACATGAACACAACCCACCAATCTCATTTCATAAACATCCTAAGCCAATGCTACCAACTCTGCCTCCTAATGAAGAAGCTCCTAACCAGACTGCACAAGCCACCATTTCAAAAGCCACATCTAAAACACATACTACTGATGCATCAGGCCCATTTAAAATGCTGCCAACTCAATATGTATTTTAAAAGACAATTTAAAAATTATTTTATAATTGTAGAAATCAAGAACAATTTTACTAAAACAGTCTTTTAAGTATGTTAACAAAAATGGTTTAAAACTAGTTTTCTATTTTGTAAAATTAAAATCAATTTATTAAAACTGTTTTCTAAACATATATTTTAGAAGACAGTTTACAAAAATTATTTTTATTTTTTAGAATCAAAGTCGGTTTTATTAAGATTGTTCTCTAAATATACATTTTAGAATATGGTTTATAAAAACCGTTCTTATTATTTAAAACTAAAGACTGTATTTAAATAAATCCTCTTAAAAAATGAAAATCGTCTTCTATTTAGTGTGCTCTTTTAGTTATTTTATAGTAGTGAAAAAGAATTGTTTAGAATTAAAGTACCAAAAATGTTTCAAGTGTTGCCATTAAAATAAACTGACGATTAATGGCATTTAAAATTAATTAAAGAGATAAAATTAGAATTCAAAAGTAAACTCTCAACACAGCTTACTCTAATTCTTACTAAATATAACAACTTTGTTTGGCTGTAAACAGAACCATATAAACAAAATTCTATAAAAGACAAAACATAATAGATTTAAACTATATATATCATAAATATAAGATAAAAAATCTCTTTCTCTAAAAGAACATTCTATGTGTATTGATGTGATGGTAAGAATCATCAACTAGTGATAACACTAGAATCCATTTACATGAATGTTAAAACCCAAAAATTCACTTCATAAGCAATGTAAAATCAAGAACACTAGAAAAAAAAAATCATAGATCTCGTGAAGATCAAGTAACTACCAAGATAAGCATAATCATATAAGGATAACAAAGAAAGCATGCTAGAAATGTCTATCAAGTTCATAATTCTCACATCCACATCAGTTCATAAGGATAGATTTACTCGCCATCAAGCTGAGCACTAGAGCCTCGAATGTCGCCTTACTTCGTGTTGAAAACAAGAATTTTATAATTACTTAAAACACTCAAATTTATTTATTTCTCACACAAACTCATAAGAAATAAACAACACTCTCAAATACTTGAATAAAGATTCAAACTTTTATTTCTAACTTAATTATGAAACCTTAAGGGGGAGGGGTGTTTATACTTGAAGCAAATCATTCTAAATCATTGATTTAGTCTTCATGTGAAAGACCAATGTTTATTTTATCTAACTTTCTAATGTTTACCATATTTAGTACACCAATGTTTACCAAATCTAGTACACCAATATTTACAATATATAGTACACTAATGTTTACCAAATCTAGTACACCAATTTAGAAAATTTAATATTCTAAATTAAATTTATAATTCAACACTTCACGGTTCATTTCTCGCATGCCTTCTAATAATAGCATAAATTTCATGCACAAATATAAAAACAGGAGTAGAAGATACATTTACATCTATGATTTAGTTTGTTGATCTATAGTAAAGCTACATGAATACATTCATAGTATAGAAAGAAACACTCATAACATTTAGAGCAAGAAATAGAACACAACTGTTATATACATGCTCACAAGTTCATAATCAATATCAGCACCAATGAAATTAACAATTTATGTTAATCTCTTGCCAAGATGACATTTCTTAGAGGAGTATGGAGATAATAAAAGCCACAAAAGCCATACATAAATGAATATAAACTAATAATTAACTACTATGCCAACATCATCCCTGGAGATTTTAATAAGTGTTTTGCATTAATAAAGAATCATTGCTTCTACTATATCAACGTACGTCATCCCTAGAGATTGTTATTCTTGAAGGCAATTTTCCAGTCCAACCAAAACCTGCACAAGTGTAGCCACTGCATGCATTGATTTCTTGAAGTAACAACAATAAAATTGAAAATTTTGAAGCCGATGAATTCATTTCTAAAGTAGATAATTAGGCATGTGACAATCATATAGTAATCGATTAACTGGAAGAAAATTAACAAAACAAAATCCAAATAACTGATCATAGTTTTACTTAGATATATTTATCTTACAAAAGACCGTAACAATGTGTATATAGTTGTAGCTCACATCAATGTGAATCAATTTGCATTAATAGCTTGTAAATGCAATCCTTCAGTAATATATAGTGACTTGAATCAAAGTAATGTATTAGTTGTGAAAAAAATCTTCACTATTGTCACAAGTTTAATGTTGTTAAGTCAAATATAGACTAAATTAAATAGAAAGCATTTACATTGAGATCAAAGTATTTGAAAACACATGTACTTAATTACATAAATAATAAAACATACCTTCTAAACTACTTCATAGATTATTCAACATTAGATGCAAAACCAAATAAAAAAGCAACACACAATAGTAATTCTACAATACTTATTCAGCATTGAAAGTGAATCCTTTTATGCTTAATTGGACAAGAGGCATTAGGTTGTATACTCTTGGCGGCACATTTTCTGTATAATTGAACACGACCTTGTTAATATCAACAAGCAAACACAGAATTTAGAAAAGATCACGACAATACTAACTATTATGTTACTCAACTGTAAAGAAGAAGAAGAAGAATGAAAATTGCTTGGAACTAAAGTACCCAAAATCCTTGGAAGTGTTGTAATTAAAACCAACAGAAAACAGTCCCTGAAAATTAATCAAAGAGATGAATTTGGAATCCATAAACAAAATCTCTCTCAGCTTCCTCAGTTTCTTACTAAATATGACTAATTTTGTTTGGTTACATAGAAAATATTTGTAAAAATATCAAAAGCCAAAGTTGAATAGACTTAAAGAAAGAATTGAAGAATTATAGATGAATATACAAAAAAAACTTAATTATGTGAATCAAAAACTAAAAAAAGTATCATAAATATAAAAAACCTTTTTCTCTAACAGAAAAAAAAATTATACATTTCTGTGTGCATTCATATGATGTTTTGGATCATCAACTAGTATGAACACTAAAATCTATGTACATGATATGAAGGTCCAAAACTTGACTTCATTCAAGATGGAAAATTAGGAGCACAAGGGCAAGCATTATAAAAAAAGGGTAACAAAAAATATGCTTGCAGTGTTTACCAAGATGGTACATTCTCACATTTACATCAGGTCACAATGACGGAGTTACTCACCATCAAATCCCAACAATTAAACCCTCAAATATCACATTTCTTTATGGATTCTTCTTTCCCTGCCTTCCAGCAATAACATCAATTTCATGCACAAATGTAAAAGCAGGAGTAAAAGATATATAAACAAATGTGATTCAGTTTGCAGAGCTATGGTATAATTGCATGACTACATTTAGACAATAAAAAGAAATAGTCAGAGCGTCTAGAAAAAGAAATTAGACACAATTCTTATGCAACTGCTCACAATTTCATAATTAGTTTCAGTTATAATGAAATTGGTGGGTTATGTTAACCCCTCAGCAAGGAGATGCTTCTTGAACGATCACAGAAACAATAGAGGCCATAAAAGGCATACATAAATGATAAAATAAGAGACCTAAACACAAGATCAACTTCTTTCCAAAATTCCTTCAAATATGCCGCTCGAAACAATCATCTCATAACTCAAAGTTGACAACCATTCTTTAAATTGTGCTTGATATCTCTTACTGTAATATCTAACAACCAAAACACCCCTATTAATTTCAATTCACAACATTGCTTCAAGCACAAATAACCAAACAAAAAAGGAATCCAAATTTACTTGGGGTGATTTTATCTTTTAAGTCAACTAAATCCAAAGCTTTATATTCATCAAAACAAATATCAGATAGTCAAATCAAAATACATAGAGGCTCAAGAACATAATGAGTAAACCGAACAAAGTTTTTCATAAGTCAAAATTAGTGCTCTTTCAAGAGTTTAAAGAATAGGCTATATTGCATGATTGATGGGATGATTAAAGTAATTAAAAGGAAATGTCTGAATAGAAAAATTGACTTACAAAATACTTGTCTTCATATGACGGGTCCACGGAGTAGGTCTCCGAGAGAAAAGTCGACGACGGGGAATGATAATCATCACAGATACAAATTAAAAAGACAAAACAGTACTATAAAATAAAGCAAGGCAATCTAACTTTACAGCACACAAACATCAAGAAATAATATAAAATAAATGAAAAATCAAAAGCATCAACCATTTATAATTTGTTATAATATTCAATTACTAGGAAAAGTCACTTAAATTAAAACACAACAATAACAAGAAGCACGACGATTACGAAGCAAAAAGAACAAAGAGTGAATACCCTAGCTATAACAAACAAAATTTTCTGTTTTATTTTAAAAACTCAAAAGGTTCTAATTTTTCACTCAAAAGGCTTCACTCATCTAGCTTTTCTGCTGCTACTACTTCTTGACCTTGTTGGTAATGTAGAAACCAATTCGCAGTACCAAGATTGGCAGCAGAAACCAGAGGCCAAGTGCAACATCTAAGCTGTGTTGGATCCTTAATTCAACATTGGGCTTATATGTGAATAATTATGTTTTTGTAAACTGTCAAATAAAGTTGAGCCCGAATTAAAAGTGATCTACTAAGATTTTTTGGTAATTAGGTTTCGATGTATTTAATAGGATGTATGCCTTTAATATACAGAAACTAAAGGGGAATTTCTATTTTTATGATGGGCTAAAATAGAAATACCAATAAGATAACAGGGTAGTTGTCTTATATATATAGTGATCATAATCCTCAGATTACATGTAATGTTATTTTTTTGATATCTCATCAACAAAAAATACTCAGAGAGAAATAAAGGACTCTCAAGTAGAAAGTGTTGATTTGGAAGTTCTAGAGAGCAGTTTTAAACTATGGATTCAGGTACACTTCCGCTTCTATATTGATTTATTTTTTATGATCTAACATGAATGATTCTATGTATTGCGTGATGGTTTTCACTAAAGAATAATTATGTTTAATAAGTGGTATTAGAGCATCTTCATATTGACATTGGGAATAAATACAGAATAAATTATGATTAATAATTGAGAATAAATTCGGAATTTTTCTGTATGTTTTTGGGTTATCAAATTCAAATTTTGTGTTTATATTTATTTTTTGAAAATATTCGATAATATATTTTTTTTATTGTGGCCGGAGGTTCATCACCGCCAGCGTAAGGATTTCAGTTCAAGCTACGGCAAATGAGGAAGGCGTCGGCCATAGCCGCCGCACGTATAAGGATTTAAACAAAAAATGGGTGAGACCGGCGGTTACTCACCGTCAGCAATGAAAAACCGGTTTGAGCCCTTCGCCGCGCCAAAAAAGTCAAAGAACGGCCCCTTGTTTTCACAAAGGGAAACCCTAGGGTTATCGTGAAAAAAAAAATGGGCCCGGTCCTAGGGCTGGAGCAAGACTCAAGTTGGGTTAACCCGACCCAGTCCAGTGCTGACCTGGTCAACAGTTAACTATTGATCGTTGATCAAAATTTAAAAAAATTAAATTTTAAAAAATTAAATTTTAAAAAAAAATTGGGGTTGGGTCAGGACCCGGGTTGGGTTAACCCGACCCGATCCAACCTAAGACCTGGTCAAGGTCAGACCCGATCAACGGTCAATCGTTGACTGTTGACCCAACTTTTAAAAAAAAAACTTTTTATTTTATTTATTTTTTTAAGGATTAATTGGTGTATTTTTAAATTCAAATATTGATTTGTTATGATATATATATATTTTGACATATATTAATTGAAGCAACACGTTACCAAAGTGAATTTCTTGTAGAAATTAAATTTTATTTTAAAATATAAATGGTTTTGTACATGTAACTTATGTGAATATTAATTGGCCCAAAGAAAAGTTAATATTTAACAGAATTATATGTACATTTTATGGTAATAAATGCATGATAATTATTCGATTTTATATATAAATAATAAATCGGCCCAAATGAAGATTTATTTTTCGATATGTTCTTATTATTAGTGTTTAATTACTACACCAAAAAATCACTTACTAGTTAATATTTTGTCTAAAAATAAAATATTAATATAGTGTCCGGTATCTTGAAATTAGATTTATCTTATTTGTATTTAATTTTGTTTTAATTTTAAGGTCATGAATCTCGATCTTGCATTAAGGAATGATTGTTTCCCACCTCTTACAAGCTATCCTTCCAATTTCTCATTGTCCACGCAAGCAAATCCGCAAGGGGTGGCTTGTTTACCTCTTTTGAACCTTCTCCTTTGTAAGTCTCAGTTTCAGTTTTTTCAGCTTTGTTGTCGACAATCACAGGATCCGGAAGAGGAAGCTTGTACCGAGAATGCCATCTAGGAGGCAATTGGACATTGAAGTTGACAGTGAAGTCATTGTGAGTGTGGTGATGGTTTTGTGCGCTGATAGTTTTTCTCTATGCATATTTCAACTGATGTTTTCCTACAGCAAATTATGTTTTTTTTTTTCATAAATTGTGTTTTCACTGCAATGTACCAAAATTTGTTGTTATCTATTAATTTTGTTACTGTTTTTGGGAGCAACAACGGCTTTTATTGATCAATCCCTCACATCATCAACCTAATTAATTATTATGAGTTCTATCTTCTAATTAAATGATCAAAAAAAAATGAAAAGTTTAAAAAATAAATATTTGAATAAATGCTAAGGTTTAGTGTAAAGATTATTAATTAATTTTAATAAATTGTGTTTGATAATAAATTACTATAGAGTTATTTTTGGAATATAAAATTAAATTGAAAGTAATTTCAATAAAAATAGTCAAAAAGAATATAAAAATACGACGTTATATTTGATATAACATTTTAAGTAAATTTTTTAGAGTAGAGTTATTATCGTAGAAATTTTATATGTAAAACGTTATGTTTGGTATAACTATTCTAAAATGATATTATTATTTCACTTTCATCTTTAAAACTAAATTTTGTAAAATATGACTGATGGAATAAGGACAATAAAACAATTTATTAGACATTCTAAATTATCAATGATATATAATGACAAGACTTGGATCAAACTAGCAATGACGAGAATAGTGATAAATAAGGACAAAAATAATTTTTTTAATTATATAGAGACTAAACAATAAATAATCAAAATTTATAGTTATCATATTACAAAAATCTATTTTATAAAACTCAAATAGTGAAAAAAAAAATGCCCATTTTTCTAATATGTTCTTCCGAAAGCTAGGGTCCAATGTCAGTTCAAGCCCATGCATAACTCCGCCACTAATAACAACTAAAACAAAAGGAATATTGGAGATTGTTGTGCTAAGGTGTCAAAGGTATCAACTAAAATACAAGTTTATAAATTATTAGGGATTGAAGCGTAATTATCCCTGGATATATTATTCTAAATGTTCCTCTGGAACGGGAAACCCACTTTCGCATTCCAGTCAGTGCAGATTGTTGCCAACCCCACGCGGACACGTGTACGAGATCCGAATTCTGAATTTGATAATCCAGTCCATGTGGATTGCGGCCATACCCCACGGTGACACGTGTACAGTATTCTGTCAACGAAATCGTACAGAGAATCTGAACCATTCTTTGCATTTTAATGGGACACGTGACATCCAGACAAATTAAATTGTTTTGCCCTTGTTTCATTCAGGGTGCAAATACAATTCTATTTATTTTTGTTAAACGCAGTATTCAGTTTTATTTAATCTCAATTTTAATTTAATAGAAATTTTTATACGTGTTTTTATTTAATCTCAATTTTAATTTAATAGAAATTTTTATACGTGTTTTTTATATATTAAACATTTGATATATATATATATATATATATCTGTGTGTGTACACAGATTTTGTTAAACACGTTTTGTCCTTTTTTAATTTTTAAATATAATCTTTAAAAAATATTATCAAACATATTCTTAATTTTTTTTAAAAAATAAAAATATTAATTTTATTTTTATTTCATAAAAATGCCAACTAAAAATAATAACTTCACATACACTTATTTTTTAGTTATGAATATATTACTCATCAAGCATAGTGAGTTTATATTCTGTAATATAAAAAAATTATAATTTATAATTAAAAGTCGATTTTTTTTCTGATTTTTTAAAAGATTTAAATGGGGTGAGAAATCTTACTATACGTTAGTATAGTATGACAGTACTATTAATTAATTAACAAGTATTTCTGTGTCAACAAAAGTCTGTCGTATCTCGACGAAATGATTGAAGTATATCTTGAGTAAAGTAATTGTCGTTATAATTACTTTTATAATTAACTATCGCACAAATACCATCTATATATATATATATATATATCGTCTGCTCTGCATACTCTGATTTAATAATAAAAGGACCGTGGCTTTTCGAATTAATTAACTGTTGCATCTTGTTATTCTGTCAGCAAAACTTGCAAAGGCGTTTGCATATCAGAGGGATTCACCTCTGCCAACTGTACAAAATTCCGGCGCACATGCAATATCTGGCGGTGGTCCTCCAGCATTCAGCCCTCCGTTTGGAATGCCACCGCCATACGGGGAAGCATCACCAGGGTCTCCGAAAGGGATGTTGCTTGTTTTGAAGAAACTTCATAATCCAGTCACAATGAAGAGTCGTCCCCTGGGGGAGCTCCACAGCCAACTCCTGCTCCCTAGTGATGAAAAAGTTCAAGGCCTGGCCTTCAGATACTCCGCTTTCCCCTCTTGATCTCCATCAGCTTGTCACGGATGCACCATGGAAAGCTAAGAAAATGGTCCGTATTCATTTCTTCTTGTTTGTAACATCCCAGTAACTTGGATGGTAAGTTACATAAAACCAAGCTGAAGCTTGGGCATATGCATCATCTGGATTAGAAAATATCTGTAAAAGAATCAAAAGCCAAATTTGAATAGATTTGAAGAAAAAGGTATCATAAGACTGCAGACTGCAGTGCCACTTCCTTAGTGAAGCACTTTGTTGTGGCTGTTGTCGGTGCGATGTCTTTTACTTCACGATGAAGCTTCCCAATGACCTGTTGGGCGTCGCAGCATTCTTTGTCCTGTTTCTCCATAAAATCTGGATAAACTTTAATGCGTAGTTGACCAGGGATATGGGTTGCCACGCCAGTTTTGGAGAAATCTACAGCAATGGAAGATAATTTCGAGAGCTCAAGCCATGGAGTGCTCATTGCTTCGTCAGGTTCTGAATCTGCCAAGACTACATGGGCATTTCAAATTATGCCTAACCTGTCATTGACTCCACAAAATATTCTTGTACATATGGAAGTAAATATATTTAAGAGAAAAAGAATAATATAACACCCTAGGTAAATTTCATATTGGTAAAGCACGGGAGAGATATTAGGTATATAAATCGGCATGCTCCAATCTCCAATAGACACATTTTAGGTCAAAAAGTCCAAAAACAAAACCGTAACGTACTGTGTGCCTAAAACCCAAAAATTCACTTCATATGTCATACAAAATCAATAGCAATAGTAAAAAATAATCAAATAACACTACCAAGAGATAATATATAAGGATAATAAAGAAAGCATGCTAGAAATGTCTATCAAACTCATAATTCTCATATACATATCTGTTCACAAGGATAAACTTACTCGCCATCAAACTGAGCACTAGAGTCTCGAATGTTGACTTTGTGGATCCTTTCTCGCATGCCTTCCAGCAATAGCATCAATTTCATGCACAAATATAAAAGCAGGTACATATAAATATACAACTATGATTTGGTTTGCAAACCTATAGCAAAACTGCATGAATACATTCATAGTACAGAAAGAAATGCTGATAGCGTTTAGAGCAAAAAATATTGTGTTATGCAACTGCACATAACTTTATAATCAATTTCAGCACCAATGAAACTCCTGGGTTATGTTAACCCCTTGGCAAGAAGATGTCTTCTTGGTGGAGCAAAGAAATAATAGAAACTACAAAAGCCATATATAAATGAAGATAAATTCTTAATGCAAGTTGAGGCCTTGTCGTGGAAACCCCAGAAGATTCAACAAAATAACCAGACCAGGGATATTAGCTGGATCCCTAAGTGGAGATAATTAATTAAGTGTTAGTTTCAAAGTAGAATTAGTACCTAATGTTTGCAACAAAACCATGCGGGTACATATGATGCCATATCATTGCCAAGGACACAGCTTTTGTGGTTTATTTTCAAGGTGGAATCATCCACAGCTTGAGAGCTCCCTTGAAAACATTGTGAGCAGAATCGTACTTAAACATGTCAAGAGAGAAACAGAGAAATACAACCATCCGTTTGTAATGGAAGAACTTGAACAACCACAAGGATGAGTTAACATGATAAGTATCACTCTAGTAGACACAAGTAATCAGTCACCTGGCAAGAAAAGCACTCAAACAAAATCGTACATTGAGACAAGACTTAACTGTAAACACAATAATTTAGTGAATTAAAGATTAGCAAGTAGATTTCCATCACCAAAGAGATATACATAACTCAAACTACAAGAAAATGCAACTAATTGCACATTTTTGTCATGTATTTGGCATCAATAAAAGGATCATTGGCTGCTACTACATCAACATCATCCCTGAGATTGCTATTCTTAAAACCAACCTTCCAATCCGACCAAAACCTGCACAAGTTTAGCATTGCATGCATTGATTTCTTGTACAGCAAGTAACAGCAATAAATTTGTAAAATATGAAGCCAGTTTATTCATTTCTCAGATGGATAATTAAGCTTGTTAAAATAATTTAGTATTCAATTAGCTGGAAGCAGATAGAAACAGTAAGCAAAACAAAATCCAGAAAACTGATACTTTTACTCGGATATATTTATCTTACAGAAAACTATAGACAATGTATATGTAGCCATAGCTCACATCAACGCAAATCAATTTTCATTAACAGCTTGTAAATTCAATCCTTCATTAATACACAGGGACTTGTGATTAAAGTAATGTATTAGTTATGAAAAAAAAAATCTTCGCTACTGTCACAGGCTTAAGGTTATTAAGTCAAATTTACTGACTTCAACATAAAGCATTTGCTTTGAGATCAAAGTATTTGCGAACAAGTATACTGAATAATATAAACAAAAGAACATTCCTACAACCATGATCAAAATAGAGCTCAACTTCAGACACAAGAGAACATAACATCTTCTAAACTACTTCATACACTATTAAGCATTAAAGGGAAAACAAACTAAACAAGAAACCAGCACATGCGTCTATTACAATACTTCATGATTATTAAGTGTTAAAAGCAAATTCTTTGATTCTTCTTGAAACCACTGGACACATTTCAGTCCCTGTAGCTTTGCTAAGTTGCATACTCTGCATACTCCTGGAAATTGTTAAATATCAACAAGAAGCAAGCACAGAATTCAGAAAACGATAATGAAAAATGTTCTGTTACATTACCCAACAGTAAAGAAGCAGAAAAAGAACTGCTTGAAGTGAAGTACCAAAAATCCTTGAAGTGTTGTGATTAAAACCAAGAGAAAATGGTTCCTCAAAATTAATCAAGGAGATGAAATCAGAACCAAAAGAAAAATATCAACACAGCTCACTTGCATAGAAAATGTTTGCAAAGAAATTAGAAGCCTAAGCAGAGTAGATTTAAAGGGAGAAAAAGAAAAAGAAACGGTATCATATCAAAGAGAAAATCAATACACATCTCCCTGTGTATCCATCTGACGGTAAGGATCATTGGCTAGAAAGAACACTGCAATCCATTTATACAGATGTGAATGCCCAAAATTCATGTCATAAAAGATGCAAAATCAGGAGCACAAGGAAAAAAAATTACAGATCTCGTGAAGTTAAATGAAGTAATTGGCAATGTAAGCATCATCACATAAGGGTAACAAAAAGCATGCTAGTAATGTCTATATGGTAAATTCTCACATTCACATCGGTTCATAATGATAGATTTACTTGCTATCGACGCCAAGCAATTAGATCGTCAAATGTCACCCTTCTTTGTGATCCTTCTTTCCAACCCCTCCGGCAATAACATCAAGTTCACGCATAAATATGTAGGCAAGCTTAGAAGAACATATATAACAATGATTCAGTCACAGATCTATAATAAAACTTCATGAATGCATTCATAGTATAGAAAGAAATAGTTAAAGCCTCTAGAAAAAGAAATAGCACACAATTGTTATGCAACCGTCCACAAGTTCATAATCAATTTCAGCACCAATGAAACTGGTGGATTATGTTAACCATGTGGCAAGAAGATGTTTCTCGGAGGATCACAGAAACACAAGAAGCCATAAAAGCCATACATAAATTATGAAACGAGAGGCCTAAACAGATCATGAAGTTGGTACCTAAACAAAATAGGTGACTTGATTAAAAGAGAGCAGAGCATCAAGAGCATCAAGTTGGTACCTAAATTGAGAATCAACTTCCTTCCACAATTCCTTCAAATCTGCAGCTCAAAACAACAATCCCAATCCTTTAAGCTAATCAGCATTCTTCCAATTCCAATTGATTGTATCTATCATCTAAAACACCCCATCGATTTCAATTTATAGCGTTTCTAAAAGCACAAATAACCAAACCGAAACCCAACAGAGAAAGAAATTGAATTACCTGCTTTGTGTCATCTTCTAAGCCAATCTAATCTTCATATTAACAGCAGAAAAAACATGAATAGAAACAAAATCAAATGATTCAGATTTCAAAATCAGAACACAGAAAACCCAACATAAGCAACCAAACGAAGTTCACAGGTCAACCAGCGGGTTTCAAAAGTTTGAGATGATGATAAGTTAAATTACATAATTGTTGGAAATGATTATTTTAATCAAAAGCAATTGACCAAAGAGTAACAACCTAATTTGGAATATGCTGTCCCTCCATGGACTGGGTCTCTAACACCAAGAGAATTGTCATTCATTTTTACAGCAATCACTAATTTAACGCTGTATCATTTAGCAAACACTAATTCTTACCATGACGAAGGAATAAACATTAAGGTGAAGGAGAAACAATAGAAACAGATATCCAATTAATAGTACCCACGAATCAAGAAAATATTATAATATATAATAGAAAATTGAAAAATCATCATCATATCAATCTTACTTTAATTCGATCATCGATTAAAGTCTTTCAATACAAATACAACAAACAGAAAGCCAAAAAGGAAAGACTGGAAACCCTAAAATAAAACAAGTCTCTTTTTTATTAAACAGTGAAAATCAAAGTCCCATTTTTTTTGGCTCAAAGTCTCCACTGGTGTCGGTCTCTGGCTGCTTCTACTTCTTCACCGTCTTGGCGTTCAGCTTAAGACCAGTCTCAACGAAATGGTACAAAGCAGTCAGCATCCCCCCAACAAGAGTAAGACCTTGTGCATTTTTGGTCGCAAACTGCAGCAACTCTGGCAAATGAGCCAATGCCAGAGCACACAGACCAAGTGCTGAAGGCAAGGTAAACTTCCAATTTTTCACAGTCCAACCAGCCAAAGCCGCCATTAGTGTGATGTCGACCTGCGGAGAGTTAGACTCTTCTTTCTCACAAGGTTCAGTTCCAGTTTGTTTGTTATTGCCAACGACGATCACAGGCGGAGAACTAGGAATCTTGGAGCATGATTCCCCTTCTCGGGGAACGAATGGGAGTTCGGGGTTGCTGTTGGAGTGGTGGTGGTGATGGTGGTGGGCGGCGATAGGCGAAAATTTTCTGATTAATGAGCCAGTGATCCAAGTTGGACGTAGACGAAGAGGCGAGGTAAATGGCCGGGACAAGTGCAGCACCGGCAGCGATAGACGGTGGTGGGGAAGAAGACTGAGATGGCTCATTGTGTTAGTCTTGAGAGGAAAAGAATGAAAAAAGAGAGAATCTGTGCCAAACTTTGAACAACGGGCGTACAGCTCCGGTGTGTCTGTTCACAGATAGATTCGGGGGTAAAATAAATAAATTGGAGTCTCAAATTTTAATGGACGGCTCAGTGTTTTGATGTGCCTCTGCGTCCACGAAGGTATCGTCGGTAAAGTACTCTCCGCGTCCACGAATGTATCGTTCACAAAACTGGCGGTAAAGTACTCTCGGCACCCATGTTTTAGCAAATATTTATATTACAATATAAACACTAAATTTTATTTTTCATTATTATTTAATATACAATGATATAAATCCAAACCTTCTTTTATTGTGAGACATTTTAATTAATGGATAGAGTTTTTATTATGTTTTAGATCATGACAGTTAATCCCTTGAAACAATGGAATTTTTTAAATTCTTTAGTGTATGATAAAAGAAGAAAAAAAAAGAGAGAGATCTATTTAGAGGGTACGATAATTAATGAATGGTGGTAAAGTACTATCCGCACCCATGTTTTAGCAAATATTTATATTACAATATAAACGCTAAATTTTATTTTTCATTATTATTTAATATACAATGATATAAATCCAAACCTTCTTTTATTGCAAGACATTTTAATTAATGGACACAGTTTTTATTATGTTTTAGATTATGACAGTTAATCCCTTGAAACAGTGCAATTTTTTAAATTCTTTAACGTATGATAGAAGAAAAAAAAAAGAGAGATCTATTTAGAGGGTACGATGGTCAATTTGATGGGTTTGTAAAGTAAATTAATGAGTGGTGGTAAAGTACTCTCCGCACCCATGTTTTAGCAAATATTTATATTACAATATAAACGCTAAATTTTATTTTTCATTATTATTTAATATACAATGATATAAATCCAAACCTTCTTTTATTGCAAGACATTTTAATTTATGGACACAGTTTTTATTATGTTTTAGATCATGACAGTTAATCCCTTGAAACAGTATAATTTTTTAAATTCTTTAGCATATAATAGAAGAAGAAAAAAGAGAGAGAGAGAGATCTATTTAGAGGGTACGATAGTCAATTTGATGGGTTTGTAAAGTAAGTTAACGAGTGGTGGTTTTTTTTTGGGAAAATGCCCTTTACCCCCTTAGAGTTTACCATAAGTACCCAATTCTTCCCTATATTTTAAAAAATACCTTAAAGACTCCTACCGTTTACTCCGCCCATGTTAAAAAATTAGATTTTAGTTATAATTACTGTAATGCCCTTAGAGATGGATAGGGATCCCACACTGTAGATTTTATATAATTTTTTGAATTAAAAAATAGTATAAATGATAAATTTATCAAATTAACCCTAAACAAAATAATGTAAAAGACAAATATATATTTATAAATTAATTGATTGGGAGAAAAGTATTCATATAAGAAAAAAAATATAAGAGTGCCATTTGATCATAGACTATAAAATATTAAATTAAATAATTAAATACTTAAAAAAATTTGCTGGTATCAGGACATTATTACATACTTTTATTCTTGAATTAAATTATTTCTTTATTTTGCATCGAATTTTTTATTTTTTTAATTTATACCAGACTATGAAAATCCAAAATTGGAATTTATTTTTTTTTTATTTATGTGTTACTTGTTTGGACATGCTATTTTGGTCTTCTTTATATTAATTGGCTTTGAATTAATTTTTATTATTATTTTTTATAATTATTTTTACTACAATAAATCTCTTTTAAAACTTTAATACTAGTAAAATTATTTTTATTATAATTTTATGTTGGAATAATTATTATTAATATAAAAAAATTATAATTTAAAATATTATTGTATAATTATTCATAATTTAAATAATTTAAATTTTATTATTACAAATATTATCACTATTATTATTTTACTTATTAATAATTATAAACTTAATAAACTAATTTATTTTATTTAAAAAATATTCTAAAATAATTAATTTTTAAAAATAAAGGGTATTTTTTAAACCATAAGGGAGAAGTGAGTACTTATCTTGAATCTTATAGATGTAATGAGTATTTTTTTCGAATTAAAATTATATTTAAATAGAAAGGTATATTTTTATCTCTAACAGTAACTTTTTTAATGTGGACGGAACAAATGGCAGGGGTCTTTAGAGTATTTTTTGAAATATAGGGAGGAATTGGGTATTTATGGTAAATGAGTGTTTTGGGGGTAATTATTTGGGTATCAATTTCGTTTATCTAAAGCTGTTAATCTCTCTCCTACGTGACCAAGCACCACCCGCCGCATTTAGGAGTAATTTCAGTCTGCTACTTATATATTCAACAATTCTAGTTTACTCGAAAATTTAGTACTGTATCACAAAAACCTTTGAACTTTTATTTTTATTTTATTTTAATCCTTAAAACCAATTTACATCGAATCTATGAGATAGGAGAATATTAATGAAGTAATTTTATAGAATCTATTAATGTAACTAATTAAAAAATATATACAATATGAAATACGAGTTAGCAATGACAAGAAAATAATATTATGTAACATATTAAAAAATATAAGACTATTACTTTTCTCCTCTTAATTATTAATAATTATTTTTGACAAAAAATTATTGAATTGGTAAATGTATTGGAATACAAAAGTTTTTTTTTTTAATTCAACAGATTTTATGGAAGGGGATTAACAAAAATTTAGTCAAAAGATAAAATGATGTGGATTGTCTAAATAGGTAGAGACTAAATTAAGAGAACATAAATATTACCAAATTAATATTAGGGCTTTTTCTAATACAATGTCAAATACTTTAGCTACAATATGAATTATTAAAAGAATAAGGATTAAATTGAAATTATACTGAATTTATTACCACAAATTTGGTAGTCCCAAGGGGAACCGACTTTGATGGTCGAGTGAATGGGGGGATTGCTGCCAGGGCGAGGCCCCACGGCGTCACACGTGCACAAATGAAAATGAGAATCTGAATCTGAATCTTTCCATGGTATCCGCAGACAAATTCAAATTCCCCTGCCCTTGTTCTCGGGCAGCATGATATTTAATATTATTAAACTAACATCCAACTACGAGTTGTAAAAGGAAAGAAAACGTTACCCTAACATTTAGGAAAGCAGAATATAAACTTATATATATATATATATATATATATATAACAAAAGTTTATTTTTCTTGCTTAAAAGAGTAAACCCACCACACAATTTATTAAACTCATTTATTGTGCTTTATAAATTATTTTCAATATCATTTTAAGATACATACATACATACATACATACATATATATATATATATATATATGTATACAGAGACAGAGCGTCAATAGAATTTGGGGCCTCGCCTCGGGTCTCACAAAATTTTTCTAAATTTTTTATTAAAATATTTATATTTTAAATAAAATTATTATATTTATATGTAATTTAATTTTTATAATTTAAAAAGTCATCAATTTATTTTTTAATTTATTAATTATTTTTAAAATATTACCTAATTAATTTTTTATTTTAATTATTTGGCTCTCTCACCGTTTTGACTCCCAATTATTAAGCTCCGACTCAGCTCATGTATGTATGTGTATATATATATATATATATATTAAAAACTTAAAATTATAACATAAAAAAAAGAATTGAAATTATAAACAACTATACGCATCTTCACATGTATTATGACTTCTCTTTTCAATCAACTGATGTCATATATAATTAGGTGAATGATATCTTTATGAAATGACTGAACTATTGGCTAGTGTTAAAACACTCTCTGGGTATATATATTTCTTAGATTGATTTCCTATCTTTTATGTTAAATCCATGCTGACTCGACCTAATTTGCTGCATTTAAACAAATATAGCCGAGTAGGAAAGCATCTGCATTTTTCCTTCATTGATACAAAATTGAGCACAATTTTGATTAAAAAAAATGGAAGGGCCTCTGAATTCCTAGCTTTGGCTTGGAGATGGGCATAGACTTGCATTCACTATCACTAATGCTCCACCATTTCACTGTTAATTAAACTCATTAAAATAAGTTGTTTTCCTTTTAATATAAAATAGTAAAATAAGATAAGTTGCATACCACAATATTATTGAATTTAGGATAAGAATAAGTTCATGTTTAGTACAAATTGCTCAATTTTAGCATTCTAGCCAGAAGACTAAACTGGTAAAAATCGAACAGATAATATGTTTAAATTTTAGTTGGGTTTAAAGGTAAAGACTGGACTCGACCCAGGACCGGCCCGCAGCTCGGCATATCCATTACAAGCGGGGCGGGCTTAGCCTGGCGCCCTTTTTTCTGGCACGGCAAGACAGTGCCCTACTTTTTCGGCGAAGTCTAGATAATTCTTCCTTAATTTTGATTTTCTTTCAGCTCTACTTAAAAACCCAGAATTATGCTCTGTTTACAAAAAGAGTGTGAGAAAGAAAATTAAGATTTGTGTTCAAGATGTCTTGTTGGTCAAGATTCCTTTAATTTACCAACTAATAGCATATCATGATGTTAAATTTTATATTTTCGTATGAATTTACATCGAATGTTAGTTGGTTTAAATGGGCGTATAGAAACTCAATTTCAACGGACATTAACCGAAAATAGAAAATCAATCTCAATGCATCTAAATCTAATTATCAAAAAGAGTATCATATTATCTTATTATTTATTTTAAAATCATTAATTACAACAATAATTATGACAAATAAGGGAAAAAATTAAAGATATATACGTAATTTTATTTAACTATCTCATTGTTATAGCTTGAAATAAATGACAACATATACATTTATATCAATCATGGAAGACATTTACATATTCATGGAAAAATCACCAATTTCATGCAAACATATCAAATGACATATGCATAGAGTATTGAAGATGATGTTGCATCAAAGCAGCAAGGAGAATAACGATCAAGTATCCCAAATCCAAAGATAGATTTATATCACTGAAATGAGCTCATACACTTTGGATTATTCCATTATTTTGTAACTTAACTTGCATCAAACAGATGTCCAAGTCCATGTCGAGATGAAAGCCACGCAGAACAAAAAAATTCAAATCACTATCAAGTTTTATAGCTAATTCTTTCCATCTAACTCAAGCATGCACTAAAATTGCAGTCACAGCAAAAAATCTTTACTGTTTAGTTGTGTGCCGCAACCAATGCCATATGCTCAATCAGGTCCAGCACTCGATTGCTGCAAGAACAGTTGGAAAGTACAAATGTTAGAAGCTATCACAATGAAACTGTTTCACTGACTACGTTGGTGCACAAGATGCTGTACCTGTATCCCCACTCATTGTCATACCATGACACGAGCTTCACAAAGGATGCACTCAACCCAATCCCAGCCTTGGCATCAAAAATACTTGACCTAGAATGAGTAAAAGCATAAAAGTTTTAAAGCACTAAATAGAAGTACAAGCAGAAAACTGAATAGACATGATTATAACATGTGTGGGGATTCTAAAGTCACAAGGAGCAATTCTAGAAGTTGGAGACTACCAGGAAATACAAATTTAGTTATGATAGATAGAGGGACAGCTATACCTTGAGTCTCCTACAAAATCATTGGAGACAACATCCTCGTCTGTATATCCAAGAATGCCTTTGAGTGGCCCCTCTGAGGCATACTTAATTGCTGCTTTTACATCTTCGTAGGAAGCACTCTTCTCAAGTCGACAAGTTAAGTCCACAACCGATACATTAGGAGTTGGGACACGGAAGGCCATGCCGGTAAGCTTTCCATTGAGGTCTGGAAGAACTTTTCCAACAGCCTGCAATATAGAATTTTTCAAAATTATACGACAAGTAAAAATTCAGGAAAGAGAACCAGGTGTCCATAGCTTACCTTAGCAGCACCGGTTGAACTAGGAATGATATTTTGTCCTGCTCCACGTCCTCCTCTCCAATCCTTCATTGAAGGACCATCCACAGTTTTCTGTGTAGCTGAACATCAAAAATAACAACCATGTTAATGGCCACATACACACTAATAGACATGTTGAGCACATTTTAAAAAAAAAACAGAGAGAGAGAGACCTGTAATTGAATGTACAGTGGTCATTAAACCTTCAACAATACCAAACTCCTCATGAACCACCTGCGAAATGTAGACACCAGTCCAAATAATTGTACCCCAAGTTATAGAAGATGCATACCCCAGTTAATGTACTCAAGAATTTTGGTAGGTTACACGACAAATTTTCCTCCAAGTTACTCCTGAAATTTCTCATTGTTATGTTTTCTCTATTACTATTTATATTTTACATTATATCTTATTTTGTTCAAGCATTATAAAATTATGATAATGCCATTCAAGCATAAGCAATCAGATGCAAATAAAACCAAGCAAATTAAACGGCTTGAAATCTGAGAATGCAAATGAATGAAACCTTGGCAACAGGGGCAAGACAATTGGTAGTACAGCTTGCATTAGAAACAACGTTCATACTAGGCTTGTATGTGTTCTCATTCACTCCAACCACAAACATAGGTGCATCAGCTGATGGAGCTGATATTACCACTTTCTTAGCACCACCCTGAGTAACAAATTCAAGAAAAGCTCAAGTTGAAACATGCAGATTTACAGGGAGAAACAGAGTGAACTGATAAAGTATTACCAAAAACATGTTTAACCAACCTTCATATGAGCTGCAGCCTTGTCCATTGTCGTAAAAACCCCAGAAGATTCGACAACATAATCAACCCCGTAATCACCCCAAGGGATCTCAGCTGGATCCCTAGGTAGAGAATAATTAAACGTTAGTAAAATCAAGTCAGCATATATATAGTGTCATTTTATTTCCAGGGCATACCTTTTGCTGAAAACTTTAACCTGCTTCCCATTTATTTCCAAGGTAGACTCATCCACAACCCTGAGAGTTCCTTTAAAAGTTCCATGAGTAGAATCATACTTAAACATGTAAGCCTGAAAGGGAAAGCCAATAAATTACTACCATTCGTTATAGTAGAAGAATTTGAACCACCATAAAGGATGAGTTAACACAATAAATATCATGCTATTAGACAACTACTTAGTCACCTGGCAAGAAAAGCACACAATGTCACAGATAAAACCATACATTGAGACAAGAAACAAGCATTTCCATTTCTTATCCTAGTTTAGACCATACTGTATGATATTAAGCACAAATATATATTTCCAGATGCTATTGGAAACAGAGGCAACTTAGATCTGACCCAAACTTCTTGATTAGGGTACTTAAATATGTATTGCACCAAGATATAAGCTTCCAGATGGAAGCGTCTTGAACCAACGAAATACATTTGACAGTAGCTTAAGTTAAAAGTACTGCTTGTGAGATAATTAATAACCTATATCTATGCTGTCACTGATTTTTATAAGCCAACTAAATTAATTTGAGATATAAAGATACAGCTTATGGCTGTATCAAATTCATTACAAATTAAAACCACATGAAGTATAAGTAAAACTGCAAACAGAATAATGTACTGAATCAAAGATTGGCAATTAGAAAACCATCACCAAAGAGATATACAGAACTCAAACTGCAAGAAAAAGCAACTAATTGTGCATTTTACCATGTACTTGGCATCAATAAAAGGATCATTGACTGCTACTATATCAACATCATCCCTGGAGGTTGCAATGCGTAAAACCAACCTTCCAATCCGACCAAAACCTGCATAAGTTTAGCCATCACATGCATTTGACTTCTAGCATATCAGAATAATGGCAATAAAATTTTATAATATGAAGCCAGTCAATCTTCTACTTCTTCCTACTACCCCTATCACACATTCATTTCTCAAATAGACAATTAAGCATGTGAAAATTATTTAATATTCAATTAACTGGAAGAAGATTAGAACAGTAAGCAAAACAAAATCCAGATAGCTGATAGTTTTGCCAGATACATTAATCTTACAGAAGATAAAAACCACAGCTCACACATATATTCAGTAACCATATCACCTTGTAAATTCAATCCTTTAGTAATATACGATGACATACTATAGTTACAAAAAGAAAAAAAAACTTGTTCACTACTTTCATGAGCTTAATGTTATTAAGTCAAATATACTGGACTGAACAAAAAGCATTTCCATTGAGATCAAAGTATTTGAAAATAACCATACTTAATTATATAAACAAAATACAACCCAAATAAAAAAGGACCACAACTTCAAACACAAGAAAACATACCATTGATTCCAACCTTTGTGTTTCCACCCCTCCGTGCTTCTAAACAAATAAAAACAAACCAAACAAGAAATCAGCATAGGCATCTTCTATAATATTTTGTAGCTTATTCAGCAACAAAAGCAAATACTTTGATTCTTACTTGGAACCGTGGGAGGCATTTCAGTTGCGGTGGCTTTGATAGGTTGGATATTTTTGACAATACATTTTCTGTATAATATACAATACACTGTCAACTACAAACAAACGCAAAATTCACAAGAGACGGTGAATAGATAACAATTAAGTTACTCAACTGTAAAGAGGAAGAAGAAGAACGGCTTGGAACTGAAGTACCAAAAATGCTTAATGTGTTGCAAGTAAAACCAACAGACAATGGTCCCTGAAAATCAATTAAAGAGAAAATAAGAATCAAAAACCAAAATCTGAACACAACTCCCTCAAAATCTCACTGAATATAATAAAATCTGTTTGGCCACTGAGAAAATGTCTAAATATGACAAACTTTGTTTGGCCACTGAGAAAATGTTTGCAAAGAAATTAAAAATGCAATCCAAAATAATTTTCAGAACCACGTAAACCAAATTCTAAAGAAGCCAAGCAGAGTGGATTTAAAAGCAAAAATTAAAAGAATGCCATAAATACAAAACCCCTTACTCTAACAGAAAAAATTATATGAAATAAATTATGAGCTCAGATCAGCGTAACTACTTTGCACCGCCGAGACAACTCAAAAAAAAAAAGACGCGGATTCAATGCTCGGTTTTCTCGACCACCACCAAACATAGCTTAAAAAAATCAATATAAACAGAAATACAACAGAAGAACGACGTGTTGAAAGCAACGTTGATCAGAGAAGAGTAAAACCTTAAAGCGATCGGACGACGAGGGAGTGAGGTCGGCGCGGGGGGCTTGAACGACAGAAGCGGAGGCCGTAGATCTGAGGAGAGAAGTTAAGCCCATATTTCCTTTTCTAATAACACTCTTACGAGTTCTCTCCGTCCAAAAACCCTAATAAATAAGGAGGAGAGAAAGTTGTTGCCGTGACTTTTGAGAATAGGCACAAGCCAGAAATACAAATTTGATTTGAAAAATGTCCTTTTTTTTTTCTTTTTTTTCTTTTGGTTGCGAGCGCTGTGCTGTGCGTGTTTCTAAAAGGCAAGAGAAGAAGAAAGTTAGCGGAGATTCTTATGTCAAACCACCAAACCAACTTTCGCTTCCCTTACTTTCTCCCTCCGCACGTAACTAGAAGTTTAAAGAGTTTCTTTACTATGAGAATAATCCTAAGCTAGCTCTCGTTACTCTCCTATCCGGGTGTTCCACGTTGAAAGTACTATATGATGATGAAATGGTAACGGCCGCAGGCGTAATTTTGCTCAGCACTGTGATTAGTGTGACTGTGTTAATAACGCAGGGGAGTTTGTCATTTAGCTCGGCGACTCCTTGAAAGCCACGTCAGACCAGACTGGGCCCTTTTTGGGCTTTTTCCTTATTTAAATTTAGCTGGTCCTACCGACATGTCGGCCGGTGACACCTTCGGGGTTTGTTTTTGACTGTTAGATAAAAGTTCTTTATATTATCATTTAATAAATTTTGAATATTACATATATAATCTATTACTATTATATTTAAATATTTATTGTACGTCTTAATATAATTATATTTTATAATTATCTGGATATTTATACCTAATAAAGTAATACTTGATTTTTATGTAACAAAGAGATTCATTCACAAATTTTATAAGAATTATTTCTATCGAAAGAATTCAACATGAGTTGAGGTGCGGATTCTTTATTGAGGAGGTAGCCCTTCTGGCCGTTCGAAAACACCCCGAGTGATTAATTTGGATATTCAACTCAATACAGTAAAATTATACCTATTAAAGTATTAATTACAAATTATATCTTTAATTAATATTCTTGTGACAAAAATGGCACATCTCCTCGTCCAACAATACCATATTAGATTTCTAACCTTTTTTGTGACTTTACAAATAGTTATATCATTTTTTTTATCAAATAAATCTCAACTTTTAATAAAATTATTAAAATAATATTTTAATATTAATTGAATACTTTCACTAACATTACATTGAAATTATACCAAATAATATCAAATATAAATCTACTACAATCTAATTTATGTCCCTCCTATTGTAAGTTAGGAGGAATTGAAAATTTGAAACCTTCCTCTCTATTTAGAAGACATGAGTACTAACCACCCCCTACCAAGCGACAATTAATAAATACTCTCACGTTGTAATAAAAAAAAATTTAGTATTACACTAATAATATAGTTACGTCATCACAGTAAATAATTTATCGAATATTTTTATTCAAAAAATTACCTATTTGATATAAATAAAAGACGTCTTGAATTTTATATTATAAATAAAAGAACTTTTTTTTTTCAAAATGAAAAAAAAACTCAAGAAATTTCAATGTTATTATCTTTTTTTCTCTTCGTAAAATTAATATAAAAATATTTTATATTTTTTAATATTTGATTTATTATACACTAACTTTTTAAGGTATTTTAAAATAATAATCACAATTGTAAACTATTATTTGACATTATGAAAATCATTCAATTACAAATAAGTAAGCATATAAAATGAAAATCTATTAAGGTTTGTTAATATAATAGTACATATGCTAAAAAAATGGTATATTAATTGTTTCAATACGAGTCCGTTGAGATGTTTACATTTTTTTTTTAGAAAAAACATAAAAAAAAAAAGGGTCAAAAATTCTAATATATATATTTTTTATCTTGTTTGTAAGTAAAAATAAGTAGAAGGATCGCATATGGAAAAAAAAAAAGGTGTATGACAACGGCACGCAGTCGTTTTGTTGGTCGGGGGCTCGGCGAGGATGAATCGGACGATCCATTTTAGAGAGAGTGAAATAAAATTGCTTAAAGGAAACGCATAGCAATAAACAAAAATAAAAATATGACTGTATATATAACAATGCGAAGTGTTTGGGTAGTTGGGTACAAATCTTCCACGTGGTCCTGACGACTCAGTTCTTAGGAATAGACGTAGCTACCTTTTCTCTCTTTTATTATTAATTGTGAAAATGACACCCGGCAACTGAGAATCCAATTCTCTTGGAACATAAAATCAAAAACAAATTTTAATATTTTTTTTAGAGAATTAATTCCTTTATTTATCCACGTGACCGCTATTATTATAAATTCAAGATTTTAACTTTTATGAAATGACAGTCACCATTAATTAGAATCTAATTCTTTAGGGATATTTTTGAATAAAATATTTTCAATTGTTAATACATTCAAAACTGTATGAAATTAACAAAGAACAATTTGAGTTTCATTTCTTTTCAAATCCGCGATAAGGATAATCTTTTAATAACCCTTCTTTGTAATTGTAAGTACTCAATTACTGATTATAAAACTATGAAAAAAATAATAAAATCCACAACTATTTATGTGCCAAATACTTATAAATCTAATAAAATAACAAAACGTACAACTATTCTTTCGATTAATTTCAAGTATTTTATGAGGATCTCATAACTGTATTATTAGTTTGATGAATATAATTACAAATACAACTTGGACATTAAATGGACTTACAAATAATAGGATAATAAAAATGACAATCACCTCCTAGATTATCTTTAAAAAATTTAAATGACATATTATTCCAATTAAATTTCATCACACGTACATTAAAAATTGACTAATCACTTTCGTGATAATTAAAATGTGAAAAAAAAGTATTATTCTATCATGATATGATTAAAATAATCTCACCTGAAATTTTGTGTTTATTTACTAACATTTGTTATATTAATTACAATATATGTTGTGACTTCTTGAGTATGTAGTCATCCCATTATATTCCGAGGCACAAAAATAGAATGATATTTGTTTTTATACGCAGGCATCTAGAACAAAAAATTATTATGCTGGAATAATTAGCTTGCGCAAAATCAAATCAAATCAAATCAATTATCATTATCATTGAATCTGTAGAAGGTGGTGGTCAACGGTGAGAGCGTAAGTTTGACCCAAAAATGACAAATTTAGTAAACAGGATCAGCGGTTAATAAAATTGGAGAAGTAATAGAAAAAAGCAAGAGCGCACCAGCTGTACTAACGCCAAATTCGAGACACTTTCCTGTTTTCATTTCACCTGAAATCCAGCATGTCATGCCACGTGTCACTACCCGCTTCGACAATTCCCCTTCCTTGAATTCTATTTCCTCCTCTCCTCCCTCGCTTTATCATTCCCATAAACACAACGTCGCTCAGGAAGGAAGATTCACTCGTTTCCTTCCTCATTTCCTTCCTCGTTTCACATTCGTATTTGCATGTACGTGTATTTTCATTTCATTTCGGTTTTCTTTGAAATCTGAAAGTTTTGTTTGTAAATATGATTATCTTTTCTTCTGTTGGAACCTGTTCGATTATATGTCAATGCGAAATAATTTATTTTATTTTGTTTATTTTATTTGTGCTTGAATTAATACCTTGAATTGAAATTGATGGGTGGTTTTGGATTATAGATAATAGAGGAAGAGATCATATAAGGGAAGAATTGAGAGGATGGTGGTCAGCTTCAAGTATTGGGATGATTGCGTTGAAGTTTCAGATTTGAAGGAAATGTGGAAGGAAGTCGAAGTCAATAATGAATGGATAGATGCCGGAGAGACTAAAGGACAGAAAGTTCATCTATCAAGGGATCCGGATGGGCAGCCTTATTTGACACAGACTGAGATGAGGGTAAATCTAAAATCTACAATTTTATTTTATTTTATATTCGGCTGCAAGTTATATTTATTTTATTTTTCATTTTTATTGTATGGTGATTCTTTTTCAGGCTGTGGCGAGTATTGTAGTCCGGAGGCATTTTGGAAGGCAGGTTGATCCGGTAATTGGTCTTACTGATCAGAATATGAGTCTCATTCAGATTTTCTGTTGTTTTTGTGGGAAGTTACATTCTTGATTAGCTCAATTCTTCAAGGGCTTGGCGTCTTAATCACAAACACATTTGAGTAAACAAATGTAACTTTGTGTGTGCGAGTGTGTAAATGCATTGATTCACCTGATAATCTAAGTGACCAATTTAGAATTATCAGCTCATTTTCCAAGCTGAGATTTTCGAGTTTTACAATGTTTTTACTATTTACGCAGGACATGATTTGTGCAATTGCTGACCTTGAAAGTGACAGACAACTCCTTGCTGTGCGGTATGACAAAAAAACTAAGGAGACTACTGTAGGTATTATGCAACTTACACGAAAAACTGCAGTATGGCTGTTTAGGTACCAACTTAATACACAGTTCCTCCTTTTAGCATATCATTTTTGTTTATAGTTTCTCTACCTTTTAACTGCAAATTTCTTTCAGTGAGATGGGTTATCGAGTATACGATGTAGAACAGAACCCAGACCTATTATTCAGGCCTCTTGTTAGTGTGTATTTTGGAGCTGCTTATCTTATATGGTTATCACATTTCCAGGAGAAGTAAGTTACAAAATTTAACAACTTTAGTTGATCCATTTCTATTATTTCTTGTTTTTCTCCGAGAAACATCTTCTCGCCAAGTGATTAACATAATCCGTCAGTTTCATAGGTGCTGAAGTGCTAATATTGGATAATTTCTTTGCAGAGAAAGGACTGAAGAATTTGTTATTAGGGCATATAGACGTGGTACGAAAAAGGCAACTCACAAATCGACTTTGCCATATTGGAAGAGCTATCTTTCAGTGAAAGAAACCCTTCCATCAAGGTGGTTATTTCTCTCTTTTTTTTTTAAATAATAATTTCGCATTCGATGTCAACCTTGGGATTTTAATTAAATACTTTGGAACATAAGAGGTGCATTGAGAAAGTTATCAATTTACCATCAAGCAAGACTGATTACAAGCAAGAAGCTGAAGTCTATCCCTTAATTAAACAAGCATGTGATTTTTGAAATTTATCACCATTGCATTTTTGTTACAGAAAATTCTTGGACGACGGTCCTTCACCGGCTAATGCTCCTCCTCACCCTTTTTTACCTACTTCAGGAAACAAAGGTGGTTCTATTTTCTGTTACTGATCACATTCAGTGCATATAATGCATAGTAACTACTATAAAAGTAATATGTAAACTATGAACAATACTTTTTTTTTTTAACATTATTAACAATTCATCTATATTTTTCAACCTGTTGATTTTCCTTTGTTTATTAACTGAGAAACAGGAACTGAATATTGGGATCAAAAAACATCTCCTGAAGACATGGATGAGATGTGGAGTCATCATGATGTTGCTAAAGAATGGACAAGATCTGGAGAAAAGCGGGGAAAAGTGCGGTTTTCGCATGATTCAAAGAAGAGATCCTATCTTTCCCGAGTGGAATTGAAGGTACAAGTCTAACAAATCTGATTTCACGGAAAGTAAAATGTTATTTTTTCATGAATGTTTAGTAAAAGTTACATGAATGTTGAAGTGTTATCTTTTCAAATAAATGATAGTGAAGTCTTCTTGCAGGCTGTAGCAGAAATCATTCTTTCAAAACACTTCAGTACCAAGGGTGTTAAACCTGTCAGTATACAGTTTTAAAATTATTAAAAAGTCACGTGTTTCATTTCGTTATGAAAGGATTCCACATATGTGACTTGATATTTCTTGGTTTTACAGACATATCTTTGTGCTCTTGCTGAGATGGTTAGCATGCGTTTTGTAAATGGTGTTTCCCCTCGAATTGGCTTAATGGGAATTGACTACTCGACTGCTTTCTGGATTTACATGTCAGTAATATAATGGAAACAAGTTTTTCTTTGGTTACAAAAAGGATTTTATATATTCAAACAGTATATCAAGAACTATGATTTCTTCTAATTGCTATTAGAAATTAATTGCTCCTTTATTTGAATTATCTTTTTTATTTGTATTAAAGCGTTATACATGGTACACTGAATACATATGTATAAATTTTCTTTGTTTTGTAAAGGGAGTTGGGGTACAGAGGTTACAAAATTGAGTGTGAAGAAGATCTAACTAAACCATTTGTGTCTATGTACTTTGGTGCGGCGTATTTGGCTTATTTATCAGAATATGAAGGGAGGTAAGTTTTTTCAGGATTGAAAATTTCATAAAGTTGATTTTCTGAACATGTTGATAACATTGACAAAACCGATCTTTTCTCAATGGCTGCATAACAGGGAAAGAACTCCGCAGTTTGTTGTTCAGGCCTATCTTGAAGGACCGAAGAATGTGAATCTTCAAGAAACTGGTCCTTCTTGGCTTAAATTTGAGCAAGCTTTGAGCAATTATGACGTCACAAAAAAGTAGATGGTTATCCTATTAACTTATAGATTTACAAAATATAATTATATTTCTATGTCAACGTTACAGCTGATAAATTGATCTCTGTCCTTTTTGTTTTTGCAGTAAAATTCAAGGGACTTGCACCATCTTGTGAGCTTGAAAAGTAGCATCTCTACCAATTTTTACCATGGCTTTTTTGGGCAAGGCTTTTGAGTTGCCGCATTATTTCATTTCATTATTTTTTCTTTTTTAAATGTATCATGAATGTTGTTACTACTAGAATATTGGATGAGTTACATTTTGAGAGATCCAGCTAAAAGGATTGTAATTTCTTCAATACCTCTCTCTCTCTCTTTTCTTTTTCCGATTCTTTGTTGGTTGTTTTGTTTCCTAAGCATGTAGATTTGAATCAGATCCAAACATATGATAATGTGCCTTGTTAAGGTAACACAATTTCATTCATACTGCCAAGTAAAAATGATTTGAAGGCTTCCTCCCAAAACAGTAGGGTATTATCAATTTTATCCTTTGAAGTATCTCATATTATTTTGTATATGCTTGAAATCTAGAAAATAAGCAAACACCTCACTTGATGTTTTAACACCGGTAATTGACTTACAATACAAAGGATATTCTAGTCATTTAATGGAAAAAATCATTGCAATTTAAATGGGTTAATTTTCTAATTTAATAATAAGGGGTTTTTCCACATTTCTGTCTTACCTTTTTATTCTATTAAAAAAGAGTATATTTATCAAAATACCCCTTGTTATTGTAAAATAAAACTTACTACGCTTTTATTCTATTAAAAAAGAGTGCATTTATCAAAATTCCTCCCTTTATTGCAAAATAAAGCTTACAATGCAAAATTCAAACTCATAACACTTAGGAAAGTGAACTGATACTCTAACCATCACAATCAACACAGTTTATTGAGATGTTTTCCAATTGTTAATAATAATACACATATCAGCACATAATTTAAAAATAATTTTATAATCATTAAAATTTTATATAATAATTTAAATTTTAAATTATTATATAGAATTTTAATGAATATAATTTTTTTTATAACAAAATAATTTCATTTATTAAAGAAACTATCACATAAGTATTTTCAAATGGTTATTTATTAAGACTTAAAAGATGTATTATGAAAATTGTTAGTATTGGTTTTCTTTCCAAGGGTTGTTTAAATGCGAACAAAGCAAATTTTCATTTCACAATACTTTGGGGGTATTTTGATCAAATTATTGTTTATTAATGAACGACAAACTTTGTAGGAGAGGTATGTGACCCTTTCCTAACCCCTTAATAATAAAATCAAAGGCAGTTAATGCACGTTTATTATCTCATTAACTCAACATGGCTGGGCCTCGCCTACCCATCATTTCATCATTTTCTTCTTAACCACACTCATCTCTCTATCTTTGTTATCACCCAAGGACCAAAACAAGCCTTCTCTCATAGTAATCGTAATATTAGTTTAAAAAAAATATTTATTGAAGAAAAGAGAAAACTAAAATAAATTTATGTCATATCCACTCATTTTTCAACAAAATTAAATAAGTAAAGAAACATAACTAGATTTTCTCTCCTAACAAATTTGCATACAGAAACTTCATAGAAGAAGAGAAAAAAAATCCAAATCTTATTACTTTTTTAAACCAAATTAAATAAATAAAGTCAACAAACAAACCAACAACTCATACCAAACAAAGTAAGATACAAAAGAATATTAAAATTTAAAGGTGTTTATATGGTTAATACATCTAGTGGTTGTGGATCAACGGTTTAGGGTAAAGGCGGTGTATGCAAGAGAATAAGATAGTTGTTAGCTTGTTTGAGCGGTGATGACAGCCTGACTATCATAGTTTGAGAGTGGCAACAGCAACAACGACTTGGCATACAGCGTCTAGGCGGCAGAGGCAATGACTTTGCATTTACGAGTTGTGGATTTGATATTCAGCATCCGCAAAAGAGGACAATGATTTAGTGTTTAGTGTCTGAGTAACGGCGCGACTGTATTTAGTATGTGAGAGAGACGGTGGCGGCTTAGTATTCAGCTTGTGTGAGGGTCGACGGCAGCATATTGGCAACAAATTTGGTTTATTCTTTTGTCTTAGTAGATAGGCTATGGCTATGTTTTTTCTTCTCTTATGTAAATGCATTCACAACTCTAGATTATGACTTGTCTTGTTTTTATAATTTTAATTAAAATAAAACATAAAATTAATATTTTCACAAGGTAAATAAGTAACACTATTTTTTTTAATTTTTCACTTGTACTTAAAGGACATTTTAATAATTTTATGTGTTTCTGTTAACTGTACTTACAAGAAGTCGTTTGAGAGGGAGGATTTGACCTATTTTTCCAATCTCAAACATATACTTAATAATATGAGATATCTCAAGGGAGTAAACTGACAATATCCCCCAAAATAGTAAGCAATTTGATTTGATATTAATACGTATAATTCTCAAAACAGTTAAATAATGATATCAATTTAAAGTGCTAATTTGATTAACGAATAGGTGGTGGTGAGTTAATATTTCAAATGAGTTATTATCACATCCCTCCCTTAAGGTTTGGCATAATATCAATTAAAAAATATCTTTTAAAAAGTAGTCATTGTCTGCTCCTATTTTTCTCATCCGTTGTAACCATTTAAGTATTTAACAGAGTTAAGGGCAAAAGCATAAGTTTAGCATATCATTTTAAATTTATTTTAAGATAATAATATTATTATCCTTAAATTCTAGTTAAATAATATATTAAGAGAATTTCTTTTATTTTAACGTATTAGTCTCTATTGTTTTGGGATGAGAATTTTTCCCGAATCCATTGGGCCCTGCCCTATCTTGCTCTGTTTGGGGAGGATTCGAGGCTAAAAAAAATTCAACCAATTCAAAAATCGGAGCAAGTTCGGAGATTACGTATTTTACCTCGCTCTACCCCCGTTTCAACCCGAAAAATACTGTAGCATTTTAACAAATTAATCCAATACTATAGCAAGTATTGTAGATGAACAAAAATATCAATCCAATATTATAGCAAGGCTTAGAAATTATGACTAAAATTGTAACAAACACTATAATAACAATGTAACTAAGTCAAAACGAGGTTAAATTAAAGCGGGTTAGAATTAGGTTGAGTGAGTTAAAAATCGGGATGGATTGACCTCGACCTCGTTTCATTTTAAAAGTGGAGTAGGGTGGGTTCGGGGACAAATCCTTCCCAAATGAGGTGAGTTCAAAGATGACAAAAGTCACCCCGAACCAGCTTTATTCTCATCCCTACTATTGTTATGATAAAATTAAAAGGCATTAAAAATCAAGAACAATTAAAATTGACTCTTTGAGATTTTATTTTTCACAAATTAATACACCGTGTTAATAAATTACATTAAAAAATTAAATATCATATTAACTATAAAATTTTAAGTAAAAGTCATAATAATTTATAAATTTGTAAAAATTTAATAAAAAAATTTATTTAAACCTCCTCCAATCAAAATAAAATATTAAAGAGTAAAGTCTACGAGTTAATAAAATACTAATAAATTTTAAAATAAAAAATTAATTAAATAAAAAATAAGTTTTCAAATAAATAAATGTGATAAATTGTAAAATCATAAAAATAATATTAATAAAAATAATATATGTACAATATTCTCAAAGATCAATTGATCTGATTAATTATTCTAAAAATTGAAAATAAAATTTAATATATCTCACGTAATATAAATATATAATTATCAAATTTAAAATTAATTTATTAATTGAAGCTTTTCACTATTTAAAAGAATTTTTAATAGTTTTAAAATACATAGATTAGAGTTAAAAATTAAGGATAAAGTTAAGAATTAAAATAAGAAGTTGGAATTCATTATATTTTGTATTTTTAATTCAATTTACCTCTAATTATTTTTTATAATTATCAACATGCTTCCAACTTTAATAAAAATCATCACACCACCTCCGAACGTTATATTTTACCATCAAATGTAACAGTTGACTGTATTTGATTTTAAAAAAAAAATGAATTTACCTTTAAATAATTAAAATGTGTTGTAAAATGATTAAAATACAAAGAAAAAAGTCAATATAACCCCTAAAAACTCAAAATTATTTTTTTTTCCTTCTCTCTCTTTTACTTTTCTCCTACTTTTTTTTTTTCATTCTTAGCACCATGTCTGATTCCACCCGTACCACTAGATATCACATCAGCTGTAGAAGTCCCGTCAATCATGCAAGGAAACATCTCTGCCCATCGACTCTATCGAATATGAAAATTTTCGCAGACTAAAATGTTGACCAAGGAAAGAAAGCCCGTCTATGAAAAATAAATCACAACAAAAATTTAAGACTTTGGAATTCAAAGAAGAAAGAAATTGCTCACTGGGTCCATCAAAGTTTCAACTAACTCGAGCCAGACTGTTGATAATTACCATGCCAGTTTCCTTGGAAGATTCTGTAACAAAGCCTTTAGGTTTCCAAGCCAATGCAAGGAGTGAAAGTTCTCACGTATTCTTCATGGTTTAATACTTGCCTTCCTCCCAAGCTTCTAATCCAAAGGGGTGCTAAGAATGAACACAAAGAAAGGAAAAAAAAACAGAAGAGAGATGATGAAAGGGGGAAAAAAAGAAAAGAGAAGGAAAAATAAATAAAAAATTAATTTTGAGTTTTTAGGGGTTATATTATCTTTTTATGTGGTCATATTGGTCATTAAAATTTAAAGGTGTTTATATGGTTAATACATCTAGTGGTTGTGGATCAACGGTTTAGGGTAAAGGCGGTGTATGCAAGAGAATAAGATAGTTGTTAGCTTGTTTGAGCGGTGATGACAGCCTGACTATCATAGTTTGAGAGTGGCAACAGCAACAACGACTTGGCATACAGCGTCTAGGCGGCAGAGGCAATGACTTTGCATTTACGAGTTGTGGATTTGATATTCAGCATCCGCAAAAGAGGACAATGATTTAGTGTTTAGTGTCTGAGTAACGGCGCGACTGTATTTAGTATGTGAGAGAGACGGTGGCGGCTTAGTATTCAGCTTGTGTGAGGGTCGACGGCAGCATATTGGCAACAAATTTGGTTTATTCTTTTGTCTTAGTAGATAGGCTATGGCTATGTTTTTTCTTCTCTTATGTAAATGCATTCACAACTCTAGATTATGACTTGTCTTGTTTTTATAATTTTAATTAAAATAAAACATAAAATTAATATTTTCACAAGGTAAATAAGTAACACTATTTTTTTTAATTTTTCACTTGTACTTAAAGGACATTTTAATAATTTTATGTGTTTCTGTTAACTGTACTTACAAGAAGTCGTTTGAGAGGGAGGATTTGACCTATTTTTCCAATCTCAAACATATACTTAATAATATGAGATATCTCAAGGGAGTAAACTGACAATATCCCCCAAAATAGTAAGCAATTTGATTTGATATTAATACGTATAATTCTCAAAACAGTTAAATAATGATATCAATTTAAAGTGCTAATTTGATTAACGAATAGGTGGTGGTGAGTTAATATTTCAAATGAGTTATTATCACATCCCTCCCTTAAGGTTTGGCATAATATCAATTAAAAAATATCTTTTAAAAAGTAGTCATTGTCTGCTCCTATTTTTCTCATCCGTTGTAACCATTTAAGTATTTAACAGAGTTAAGGGCAAAAGCATAAGTTTAGCATATCATTTTAAATTTATTTTAAGATAATAATATTATTATCCTTAAATTCTAGTTAAATAATATATTAAGAGAATTTCTTTTATTTTAACGTATTAGTCTCTATTGTTTTGGGATGAGAATTTTTCCCGAATCCATTGGGCCCTGCCCTATCTTGCTCTGTTTGGGGAGGATTCGAGGCTAAAAAAAATTCAACCAATTCAAAAATCGGAGCAAGTTCGGAGATTACGTATTTTACCTCGCTCTACCCCGTTTCAACCCGAAAAATACTGTAGCATTTTAACAAATTAATCCAATACTATAGCAAGTATTGTAGATGAACAAAAATATCAATCCAATATTATAGCAAGGCTTAGAAATTATGACTAAAATTGTAACAAACACTATAATAACAATGTAACTAAGTCAAAACGAGGTTAAATTAAAGCGGGTTAGAATTAGGTTGAGTGAGTTAAAAATCGGGATGGATTGACCTCGACCTCGTTTCATTTTAAAAGTGGAGTAGGGTGGGTTCGGGGACAAATCCTTCCCAAATGAGGTGAGTTCAAAGATGACAAAAGTCACCCCGAACCAGCTTTATTCTCATCCCTACTATTGTTATGATAAAATTAAAAGGCATTAAAAATCAAGAACAATTAAAATTGACTCTTTGAGATTTTATTTTTCACAAATTAATACACCGTGTTAATAAATTACATTAAAAAATTAAATATCATATTAACTATAAAATTTTAAGTAAAAGTCATAATAATTTATAAATTTGTAAAAATTTAATAAAAAAATTTATTTAAACCTCCTCCAATCAAAATAAAATATTAAAGAGTAAAGTCTACGAGTTAATAAAATACTAATAAATTTTAAAATAAAAAATTAATTAAATAAAAAATAAGTTTTCAAATAAATAAATGTGATAAATTGTAAAATCATAAAAATAATATTAATAAAAATAATATATGTACAATATTCTCAAAGATCAATTGATCTGATTAATTATTCTAAAAATTGAAAATAAAATTTAATATATCTCACGTAATATAAATATATAATTATCAAATTTAAAATTAATTTATTAATTGAAGCTTTTCACTATTTAAAAGAATTTTTAATAGTTTTAAAATACATAGATTAGAGTTAAAAATTAAGGATAAAGTTAAGAATTAAAATAAGAAGTTGGAATTCATTATATTTTGTATTTTTAATTCAATTTACCTCTAATTATTTTTTATAATTATCAACATGCTTCCAACTTTAATAAAAATCATCACACCACCTCCGAACGTTATATTTTACCATCAAATGTAACAGTTGACTGTATTTGATTTTAAAAAAAAATGAATTTACCTTTAAATAATTAAAATGTGTTGTAAAATGATTAAAATACAAAGAAAAAAGTCAATATAACCCCTAAAAACTCAAAATTATTTTTTTTTTCCTTCTCTCTCTTTTACTTTTCTCCTACTTTTTTTTTTTCATTCTTAGCACCATGTCTGATTCCACCCGTACCACTAGATATCACATCAGCTGTAGAAGTCCCGTCAATCATGCAAGGAAACATCTCTGCCCATCGACTCTATCGAATATGAAAATTTTCGCAGACTAAAATGTTGACCAAGGAAAGAAAGCCCGTCTATGAAAAATAAATCACAACAAAAATTTAAGACTTTGGAATTCAAAGAAGAAAGAAATTGCTCACTGGGTCCATCAAAGTTTCAACTAACTCGAGCCAGACTGTTGATAATTACCATGCCAGTTTCCTTGGAAGATTCTGTAACAAAGCCTTTAGGTTTCCAAGCCAATGCAAGGAGTGAAAGTTCTCACGTATTCTTCATGGTTTAATACTTGCCTTCCTCCCAAGCTTCTAATCCAAAGGGGTGCTAAGAATGAACACAAAGAAAGGAAAAAAAAACAGAAGAGAGATGATGAAAGGGGGAAAAAAAGAAAAGAGAAGGAAAAATAAATAAAAAATTAATTTTGAGTTTTTAGGGGTTATATTATCTTTTTATGTGGTCATATTGGTCATTAAAATTTAAAGGTGTTTATATGGTTAATACATCTAGTGGTTGTGGATCAACGGTTTAGGGTAAAGGCGGTGTATGCAAGAGAATAAGATAGTTGTTAGCTTGTTTGAGCGGTGATGACAGCCTGACTATCATAGTTTGAGAGTGGCAACAGCAACAACGACTTGGCATACAGCGTCTAGGCGGCAGAGGCAATGACTTTGCATTTACGAGTTGTGGATTTGATATTCAGCATCCGCAAAAGAGGACAATGATTTAGTGTTTAGTGTCTGAGTAACGGCGCGACTGTATTTAGTATGTGAGAGAGACGGTGGCGGCTTAGTATTCAGCTTGTGTGAGGGTCGACGGCAGCATATTGGCAACAAATTTGGTTTATTCTTTTGTCTTAGTAGATAGGCTATGGCTATGTTTTTTCTTCTCTTATGTAAATGCATTCACAACTCTAGATTATGACTTGTCTTGTTTTTATAATTTTAATTAAAATAAAACATAAAATTAATATTTTCACAAGGTAAATAAGTAACACTATTTTTTTTAATTTTTCACTTGTACTTAAAGGACATTTTAATAATTTTATGTGTTTCTGTTAACTGTACTTACAAGAAGTCGTTTGAGAGGGAGGATTTGACCTATTTTTCCAATCTCAAACATATACTTAATAATATGAGATATCTCAAGGGAGTAAACTGACAATATCCCCCAAAATAGTAAGCAATTTGATTTGATATTAATACGTATAATTCTCAAAACAGTTAAATAATGATATCAATTTAAAGTGCTAATTTGATTAACGAATAGGTGGTGGTGAGTTAATATTTCAAATGAGTTATTATCACATCCCTCCCTTAAGGTTTGGCATAATATCAATTAAAAAATATCTTTTAAAAAGTAGTCATTGTCTGCTCCTATTTTTCTCATCCGTTGTAACCATTTAAGTATTTAACAGAGTTAAGGGCAAAAGCATAAGTTTAGCATATCATTTTAAATTTATTTTAAGATAATAATATTATTATCCTTAAATTCTAGTTAAATAATATATTAAGAGAATTTCTTTTATTTTAACGTATTAGTCTCTATTGTTTTGGGATGAGAATTTTTCCCGAATCCATTGGGCCCTGCCCTATCTTGCTCTGTTTGGGGAGGATTCGAGGCTAAAAAAAATTCAACCAATTCAAAAATCGGAGCAAGTTCGGAGATTACGTATTTTACCTCGCTCTACCCCGTTTCAACCCGAAAAATACTGTAGCATTTTAACAAATTAATCCAATACTATAGCAAGTATTGTAGATGAACAAAAATATCAATCCAATATTATAGCAAGGCTTAGAAATTATGACTAAAATTGTAACAAACACTATAATAACAATGTAACTAAGTCAAAACGAGGTTAAATTAAAGCGGGTTAGAATTAGGTTGAGTGAGTTAAAAATCGGGATGGATTGACCTCGACCTCGTTTCATTTTAAAAGTGGAGTAGGGTGGGTTCGGGGACAAATCCTTCCCAAATGAGGTGAGTTCAAAGATGACAAAAGTCACCCCGAACCAGCTTTATTCTCATCCCTACTATTGTTATGATAAAATTAAAAGGCATTAAAAATCAAGAACAATTAAAATTGACTCTTTGAGATTTTATTTTTCACAAATTAATACACCGTGTTAATAAATTACATTAAAAAATTAAATATCATATTAACTATAAAATTTTAAGTAAAAGTCATAATAATTTATAAATTTGTAAAAATTTAATAAAAAAATTTATTTAAACCTCCTCCAATCAAAATAAAATATTAAAGAGTAAAGTCTACGAGTTAATAAAATACTAATAAATTTTAAAATAAAAAATTAATTAAATAAAAAATAAGTTTTCAAATAAATAAATGTGATAAATTGTAAAATCATAAAAATAATATTAATAAAAATAATATATGTACAATATTCTCAAAGATCAATTGATCTGATTAATTATTCTAAAAATTGAAAATAAAATTTAATATATCTCACGTAATATAAATATATAATTATCAAATTTAAAATTAATTTATTAATTGAAGCTTTTCACTATTTAAAAGAATTTTTAATAGTTTTAAAATACATAGATTAGAGTTAAAAATTAAGGATAAAGTTAAGAATTAAAATAAGAAGTTGGAATTCATTATATTTTGTATTTTTAATTCAATTTACCTCTAATTATTTTTTATAATTATCAACATGCTTCCAACTTTAATAAAAATCATCACACCACCTCCGAACGTTATATTTTACCATCAAATGTAACAGTTGACTGTATTTGATTTTAAAAAAAAATGAATTTACCTTTAAATAATTAAAATGTGTTGTAAAATGATTAAAATACAAAGAAAAAAGTCAATATAACCCCTAAAAACTCAAAATTATTTTTTTTTCCTTCTCTCTCTTTTACTTTTCTCCTACTTTTTTTTTTTCATTCTTAGCACCATGTCTGATTCCACCCGTACCACTAGATATCACATCAGCTGTAGAAGTCCCGTCAATCATGCAAGGAAACATCTCTGCCCATCGACTCTATCGAATATGAAAATTTTCGCAGACTAAAATGTTGACCAAGGAAAGAAAGCCCGTCTATGAAAAATAAATCACAACAAAAATTTAAGACTTTGGAATTCAAAGAAGAAAGAAATTGCTCACTGGGTCCATCAAAGTTTCAACTAACTCGAGCCAGACTGTTGATAATTACCATGCCAGTTTCCTTGGAAGATTCTGTAACAAAGCCTTTAGGTTTCCAAGCCAATGCAAGGAGTGAAAGTTCTCACGTATTCTTCATGGTTTAATACTTGCCTTCCTCCCAAGCTTCTAATCCAAAGGGGTGCTAAGAATGAACACAAAGAAAGGAAAAAAAAACAGAAGAGAGATGATGAAAGGGGGAAAAAAAGAAAAGAGAAGGAAAAATAAATAAAAAATTAATTTTGAGTTTTTAGGGGTTATATTATCTTTTTATGTGGTCATATTGGTCATTTAATTTCACAATGCATTTTAATTATACAAGGACAAAGTCAATTTTTTTTCAAGTCAAATGGGTCAATTGCTACATTCAATGATAAAAGATAACGTTTGAGGATGGGGTGATAACTTTTACTAAAGGTGGAGCCATATTAATGATTGTCAAAAATAGTTAGGATAAATTGAATTTTACTTTTTTAAAACAAAATACAAAATAAGATTGTTTTGGTAACAAATTTGAAAAAAATTATAAAATAGATACACTGTACTAATATCTGCAAATATTTTGGAATATATATATATATATATATATATATATATTTGTACCATATTTTAAATGAATATTATATACCTTTACAATATTCGTGCTCTATTTATTTTTACACTTACCATGCTATGTATCTATCTTTTGTGTTTATTCAGTGGATGCAGAGAGGTATTTAAGATTCATGTTTATTTAATTAAGATAAATAAATTATTAATAATTCGGATGATAGAGACTAATTTGTTAATATTACATAAACTAATCTCATTTATTATTTTATTAAAGTTTAGGGATTATAATGTTACTATCCTATTTGAGTTGATAGAGATAAATTTGTAATACCATAAATTTCAGTCGAACGATTATAACAGCTGAAAAAACAGAGGTGCGTGGTCAGTAATCACTTCTAAAAAACAGTGATATTTTATGTCAAACCTGAGAGGATGCATGTGAGAACAACTCGTCGCTGCAAACAACAACATCCAGAACCAATAAACTCCAGTAGCATTCTGGCAATTGAAGAGAAGCTAACTGCCAACTTATACAAAAGACTAGAAACAATAATAATATAACCAGCAACAACAACATACAGAGACTATTTTAAAATAATCTAAGATCAGAGCATGAGCTAGCTAGGCGAGCAACCTCTAACAGAAAGCTTAAGAGATTTGCAGGTGGCAAAGCTGCAACATATATAATACTAAACCATCTGCAATAGCAACACCAGAGACAGACTATGGTGAAAGACTGATATCTTTATTGCCTTAAAATCTTTCTTCTCTCTCTTTATGTTCTTGTAATACTTGAGTACGTGACATGTTGCTTATAGTCTCACACTATAAATTGAAACATAAAAGATGTCGAGCAAACAGATAATTTGGGTAAGCGTCCTTATAAATAAAACTTTGGACTGCAAGCACGGGTTTTCTCACTATCTAAGATTAGCATAACCAAGTCCTAGGTTGGGCATACTATCTTCCAACACAGTTGTTTTTACAATATATGCCTCTGTTGACAACACTTTAGAACCCACCTTCAAATCACCCAACAAAGATCAAAATAGATGCCATACTCCAACCTCAGGTCTCTTGCATTTGATCCCAAAAACCTACCACTATAGTATACAAACACAATAATCGAATAGGCAGTTTGTAACTTCATAGCTAGCAATTTGTAACAGTCCCCAAAATCAAGCTAGAAACATAGAGTAAACCCTTGCACACAAAAGAAATAAAAAAAAATTACAAAATTGCATGAAACAACTATTAAAGTTCAAACCACATATACCCACTTCATGAAGAAAGTTAAAATTACTTCATTAAGGAAAAGGGTGGTATCACAAAAAAACACGCAGTAAAACTTCTCAATCAATTCATTTTGTGCAATTCCAATAGTTAAATTGTAAAATATTGATCTGAAAGTGTCCAGCATTCTCATCAAAGCACATATGAAAAACTTCAAGCTCGCAACAACTCAGTTGATAATTTAAACCCCAACCAAAAAAAAAAAACTCAAAAATCGTATTATTAGATTCATTCACTTCGTGTGAAATGATCCTCCAAGCAAATGCATCAATGATGTCGAACTAAATTAAATGAAACCAAAAATAAAAAATGTTGCAAGATTTAAAAAATTCAAAATTAAAATAAATACGCACAGTAACCAACCAAAAATAACCATGTCAGTCGATATTGATGCAAAAAACAATCATTGAACACAGTAAATGCAAGACATCAGTCGAAAAGTTATTTGATAAAATGCTAGAGAAATTAGCTAACTTAAGGATATTTTGAGCACAACTTCTAGAAAACAGCTCAAAAGAAGTGGGAATCTATTGTTATTGTTATTGTTATTAAAAGAAATAGCAACTCATAGACACATCGATGAACATAACAATCACAAAAGATTAACCAAACCCAAGTAATATGAGCACATTTAAGTTTAATAAGTTGTATGTGAAACCATTCACATTGGTATAATATTAAACCTAGGACAAAAGAAAAAACTCAAAACTAAAATAATGACACTCAAAAGCCCACACCGAATCTATTCATTGACTGACTTTGCAACATATATGCAATCTAAAAAAATTAAAATTTGTTATTAAATTACAATATCAAACAGAACCCATACCGGCAAAAGCTACGAACACAAATTAATACTCAATTAATATAGTATCAACATATCAAGCAAAAACCCATAAATATAAACTGCATATTACACACTAAATTAGAAGAATAATTGCATACGTAAGTTCATTTCAAGTTTCGCGGTGACCACATCTCTTACAAGCATGCATGCCAAGAATACTCCAAATCTTAAAACATACCTCACAATCACCTCGTTTTGTTAGTGCAAGTGAAGATGGTTTATTTACCCCTTTTTTTTTGTTTTTGGTGCGGAATGAAGACATCAGCCAAGATCCACAAAATGCAAATGGGTTTCACCCAATGCATATATATATGCGAAATAAAACAACAAAATAGCGCAAACATTTCCACTTATGATCGATCTCAGAATCAATTGTGAGGAATAGTACAAGTAGTTGTACGATTTTGCCATAAATCAACCATTTCCATCTTTTATTTGATTTCTAATTTTGGTTAAGTGTTGGCAAATTGATGTTTCATTGTTCAAATAAAATGCAATTATCAATTTTATGAGTTTTTTGTTGGAAATTAAACTTGATTTGACTCAAAATAAATTTGATTCGTAAGATTTGAGCCTAAGAATAGCGTGGTCCAATTTGTAAGAAAAATATCTAGATATTTATGAAATAAATATCTAAATATTTGATAATAAAATCTAAATATTTGTAAGAAATATCTAGATAATTATACTAAATATCTAGATATTATTATGAATATTTCTATAAAGAGATTTATAGCCATTAGATTATAAGCATGTTGCATAATCTTAACCGTCAGTTAAAGAGGTGCCTTACTATAAATAGGGTGAGTTCTTTCATTATATGTCAAGTAAAAATTAAAGATCGATAAGATTGTGAGCTTCTCCTTTCTTCTTTTTTCAAAATTATTCTTAGCAAATTTGAGTAATTTTCAGTTTTAACCATTATTTTATTAACAATTTTCACCAATAACCTTAATTTTTTAACAATACTTAGTAATGTTTTTTATTTTTTGACAAGTCATCAACAATACTTTAAAATAGAATAAAATGACTCATTTACCCTCATTGCTATTAATATTATATACATAAAGATAAAAATGACCATATATAGTTACAAAAATAAAATTTAACTTATATAATTAATAATTTATATTTTATTGAGAAAAATGAGGTACTTATATATTAAAATTAAGGAAAAATTTTCACTTAAATAATAAATAAATAAACTTGAACGGTATAAGGCAAGACTAATTGTGAAAGGCTGCAGTTAAAGAGTTGGAATTGACTATGACAAGGTATTTGCTCTTGTTGTTTGATTAGAAACTATTAGACTAATTATTTCCTTAGCAGCTCAAAATAAATTAAAGATTCATCAAATGGATGTAAAGTCTGCCTTTCTTAACAGAGTACTAGAAAAAGAGGTATGTATTGAGCAACCTTTGGGCTATGAAGTGAAGGGTTATGAAGACAAAGTCTTAAAGTTGAAGAAAGCTCTTTATGAGTTAAAGTAAGTACTAAGAGTATAGAATGGCCGAATAGATAAGTACTTTTAAAAGAATGGTTTCACGAAATGCCCCTACGAGCATATGCTTTATATCAGGATCAAAGATGAAGATGTTTTAATTGTGTGCCTGTACATCGATAATTTAATCTTTATTGAAAGTAATCTGAGTATGTTTGAAGAATTCAAGGAAGTCATGACCAAGGAGTTCAAGATAACTAATATTGAATTAATGACTTACTATCTCAACATCGAAGTCAAGCAAAAAGAATATGAAATTTTTATCTCACAAGAAAACTACAAAAAGGAGATTCTTAAGAAATTCAAGATAGATGACTGCAAGTCGATAAACATACCAATAGACTTTGGAGTAAAGTTGTTAAAATATAATGAAGGAGAAAGGATAGATTCAAACCTTTTTAAGAGTTTGGTTGAAATTCTATGCTACCTAACTTGCATGAGACCTAATATTCTCTATGCTGTTGGGCTAACTAGTTGCTATATGGAGACTTTAACAACCACTCATTTCAAAGTTACAAAAAGAATTCTTTGTTATCTTAAAGGTACAATTGACTTTTGCTTATTTTACTCATTTTCTAATTATTACAAGTTTGTTGGATACAACGATATTTACTAGAGTGGAGATATGGATGATTGAAAAAGTACTATTGGATTTGTATTTTTCATGGGTGACGTTGCTTTCACTTGGATGTTAAAGAAGCAACTAACAGTTACTCTCTCAACTTGTGAAACTAAGTACGTGGCTGCTATATCATGTGTTAGCTATGTAGTTTAGTTAAGAAATCTCTTGAAGATACTATAAGGGTCACAAGATAGACCAATAATGGTTTATATCGACAACAAACAACTATAGTATTGGCAAAGAATCCTTTGTTTCACAATCAAAGTAAACACATTGACATCCACTACCACTACATAAGAAAGTGCATTGCTAAAAATGATGTGAAGTGGAAAACGTAAAGAGAAAAGACCAAATAGCTGATATCTTCACCAAGTCTTTGAAAAGTGAAATATTTTGTGTACTGCGAAAAATGTTGGGAGTCACCAAATCATGTTTAAGAGGGGTATTTGAAATTAAACTTGATTTAACCCAAAATAAATTGGGTTTATAAGATTTGGGCCTAAGAATAGTGTAACCAAATTTCTATAAATTTATAAGAAAAATATTTAGATATTTATGGATATTTGATAATAAAATTTAGATATTTGTGAGAAATATCTAGATAACTGTACTAAAAATCTAGATATTTGCAGTAAATATCTAAATATTATTATGAATATTTTTAGAAAGAGATTTATAGCCATTAGATTAAAAGTGTGTTGACATAATTTTAACTGTTGGTTAAGATTGTGTGTCATACTATAAATAGGGATGAGTTCTTCCATTATACGTCAAGGCAAAAATTAGAAATCAATAAGCTTGTAAGTTTCTCCTTCCTTCCTTATCCAAAATTATTCCTAATAAAATTTTCTTCTTTTATAACAAAATTATTCCTAACAAAATATACTTCTCGCAGAAGAACTGAACACGACATTGTATTAAACCGCCTATACAAAAAAAGTTGAGGTTTATTTAAAATTTAAGAATAGATCACTTAGCAAATATCTAGAGTTTGCTATTATATCTATATGAAATTATTTATTCGTGCACTTTATATAAACTTTATAAAACTCTTTCTCTTTATCTATCCAATAAAATATATTTAGAATAATAAAACCTTATATTATTTTATTAATTTAAAAAAAGCTCTTATTCTTTTATTTCTTTACAAAATTTAGAATTTTCAGATTTTTTTACAATAAAAATAATTAATAATTTTTAAAAATATGTTTAATTAAATATTTTAATATTAAAATTTAAAAAAATAAGAAAGTTTATAATTAATAAAAATTAAAACGTAATTGAAGTTTTAGTGAATTATATGTATTGGAAAAGTAGTGTTTGCTTGAAATTAGAATACGTTAGATTAATTATTTTTAAATTAAAAAAATGGATTTTAAAGTTATATTTAAAGTTTACCATCCCTAGATAGGATTATATTATATAAACCCTATTTTCATTTCTATTTCTGCGGCATAAACCCTAATTCGGGAAGGGCAAATTCTAATTCGATTAAATTCTCTTCTCAATGACAATCTCTTCGGCACTGAAAACGACGAATCCATTGCTACTGTCAAATCGGAGGAGACAGATTTTTGATCGCAATAATAATGTTTTGTGTTGCAGCAAATCCTTTAATTTTCCACCGATTTCCCGATCCCTTAGCGTTAAAGCTAAGAGCTTTATGAACTCAAAAAATTGGAGTTCGATTTTGACAAGCAAAAACGATGCTTCAATTCCTCCTGAAATCGTAGAACCCCAAACGAGTTCAAAAGACGGTAATTCTGCGGTTCTGAATATCCTGAAATGGCTGAGAATTCCTGCTGTAGTGGGTATGCTATCTTTGTTGTTGACGATGATTATGTACGGTCATCGATCAGCATTGGCTTCTTCGGTAGGTGCTATGGGTGGACGTTTCTTTCAACCAGTATTGTCGGAGAAATCGTTCAGGCATAATTCAACGAAGTTTTTTTTTTTGATTGGTGTTATTCGGTTTTCATGTGCACATCCCAACCAATTTGAAATTCTTTCACACTTTGTTGGAATGATTATGCTAAGGGCTGTACACTACATAATAGACTTGCTAAGGCGAATAAAAATTGTGAAGCTCCAGGTCGGTCGGTTGGTCTTAACAGCGTAAGATCATGTTTTTCTTTATTAATTAATTGTTGAAATCTTTATAATTGATTTTTCTTTTCTTTTAGGTGGGTTTGTATGTCGACGGACAAGATCTTCAGAGGGATCTTAATTTTACTGCAAAAGATACTGATGGATCTAAACGAGGTTATTGGAGCCATATATTGAATGGTAAATTAAACATCCTAATTCATTCTTAAATTATTGCATTAATTAATCTGCTAATTAGTTAATTATATAATTGTTTTTTCAGCATTAATAATTACCATTACCACATGGAAAAAGTGCTCTTAAATTATTTTTTATGGATGGACAACATTTGTAGATAACATTGTGTTTGTGAGAGATTCTTATCGAATTAAGATGGTTATGATGCAATTAGAAAGTCTGATTCTACACTGAGACTGACTTCTGTTCATAAAGAAACTCACTATGTGACTTCAGATTTCTACGGTGATTAGGGTTCATGCATGCATATCTATAAGTTGAAAGGGATTAAATTAATTTGTAAACTAAAGCCATTAACTTATTTCCTTTCAAGAAATCATTAATTTTATTCTGTTATGTGTATAAAGAGATTATGACAGATTTATTATGTTTATCAATCACTTATTATGTAACTAAAATTACTATATATCTATTAGGCTTGTTTTTTGGGTCACACAATCTAACTCTTTTCTTTTTTCATTATCTTTGGTTGTAGATACAGCAGAGTTGTTATTACGCCATGAGAAACATTGGATCTCTGGTTATTTGTTTGTAAGTCAGGTCCTCTGATGATTTGGCTAGCTAGCTGATTAATTTACGTTTGGTTTTTGAAGAAAATTAGACAAACCAAAACTTTACAGAAAGCTTTCAATGAGATTTACAAATTAAGAATGACTGATGACTCTTTAATAAATAAAACAGCCTACTCAGCTTTTACCCAAAACCTTCTCCCAATTCAAATAGATATAATTAATTGAAGAAGAAGAGGTATCTTGGAGCTCTTTAGCCTCCATGCACCGAAACCCAAAAGAAGCGAAAAGACGACGAAATTATTTTTTTCTCTGCAACCCTAGCTTCAATGTTGTTGTTCTCTCTCTCTCTCTTTTTTTTTTTTTCTTTCCCAAAAAAACATGATTAAATTATTTCTTTCCCACCAAATTAATTAGAGCTAGCAAGCTGAGCCTGAAACAGTATGTTAAATATTTCCAAGAGATTTGACTTTGAATCCTTTCCCGAAAGAAATAATACATTAATAATTAATTATGGTAAATTTTAAGCTAATTCCATGAATAATTAATTTATATATTCCACAATTAATATTGAGGCCATTAATGACTAAATTACAATGAAGGAAGGAAGAGGTAGCTAGCTAGGGTGTCTAAACAATAATACTGCTATCTGATTCTTAATTATGTTTATTATGTAGATTTTTTGAAAGGTCATATCATAGCTGTATAATGCAACCAATAACTGTTGGATCTCAATTAATTCATTCTCTTTCTCACTCACTTATTTTCCAGTCTTTTTTATTCAAAATGTTATTATCTTGACTTGAGGCTTCCTTCCTTTTGTTTTAATTTCTTAATCTACTTCTGCGCTAGCTTATCATTATAAGTTCTTTTTTTTTTTTTTCTGGTTAATATCATATATATATCATCATCATCTTCTTCTTCTTCTTCATGTACGTCATTTTGCAGTCGAATTCGATAGTTGAAGGAAAAGGAGCGGAGGAAATCTTCAAGAAACTCTCAAAGAAAGAATGGAGAAAATCAGATGTAAAGACACTTGTTAACCTAGATGATACGGAAATCAATATCCTAGATAGGCAAGAAGCCAGTCAATTAAAAAATAGTACTAGGTCTACGTATGTGGTGGTAAGTAGGGTTAATTAGAGGCTCGTTATTAATTGTTAGATTTCTCTGACCACTAATCACAATTTGCTTAATTATTAATATTATATGTACTTTATTAGTGAATGCACTGCTTGAATCTTGATGGCAAGGCAAGTATATATATGTATTAATTAATTAATTAATTAATGAGATTTTTAAAATTTAATTTACAGGTGACGATTGTCGTCGCTGCTGTTGGAATGCTGCAGATGCCTACTATTCCCAAATCCACTAATCGTGGAACTTTAATCGAGGCGTTAAAGGTGCTTAAGCTCTTCAGCGAAAAGAGCCGATTGCTGGTACATTAACTATATCTATATACATAATCTCACTCTAATTTTATCATGATTTTGAATATGGATTTTATATTCTGAACTTAAATTAATTTTGTGTGTTCGTTTGTAGGGTGTAAATGTATTCTGGACTCCTCAAAAAGAAAATGACATAATGTCGAGTGAAGAACTTAAAAGTAATTATTTACTATTAGAGCCCCTCTCAATATATCGAACTGAATCTAATTAATTAGCTACTGTTAATTTCTTTGGTTAATTTCCTAGGTAGATATTAGATTTAGAATTTAGACCTGTCCAATTTCTTTTTTTTTCTTTTTCTTTCTATAATTCAGAGTTTCGATTTAGTTTAATATTAAAACCAAGTTTTAGCATTCATTTTATGCTACTGCTAGTATCACATTTTAATTAATGCTCTCTCTCTCTCTCTCTCTCTCTCTCTCTCTCTATATATATATATATATATATATATATATATAGTAATTTCATTTCGCGTTTGACAACCTTGGGATTTTAATTAATGAAATACTTTGGAACATAAGAGATGCATTGAGAAAGTTATCTGTTTATTGTTTGGTCAACCAACTATAATTGAATTTCCCTTCTGAAATGTTTGAAATTATAAATTTATCATCAAGCAAGAAGCTGAAGGCTGTCCCTTAATTAAACAAGCATCTCCACCAACTTTTACATGCATGGATTTTTGGGCAAGCCTCATCATCAACGTTGCTACTACTAGAATATTGGATGCGAGTTACATTTGGAGAGATCCAGCTAATAAGCTTCAATTCTTCGTTGCTTGTATTAATAACTAAGAATGTGGATTTGAGTCAGATCCGAATAGATGATATCTGCCTTGTTAAGGTAACCCAACTTCATGCTGCTAATTAATTAAAGCAAAATTTTTTGAAGCCTACCTCTACCTCTACCTCTACAAGCAACAAGCAACAAGCAATTTGAGATTGTCTTCAAACCAGTTAAATAATAACAGCACTTTACAATGCTAATTTAATGAATTCATAGATGGTATTGAACTCATTTTTTAAAAAACTAATTAAGCATGATAAACTAAGTTTTAGAAATTAAGTATGCCCGCTACGCCACAACACTTTTTGTGGGTTATTTAAAAATTTGAAGAATTGGAGTCTGTATACTATCTTATATATTTGAGGGTTATTTAAAATATGTGGACGAGTCCGGTTATATCCCATCCTTGTCATCGACCTGACCCGACCGATTTGAACCCAAATTTAGTTCCCACCCTCAGCTCAAACGGCTTGCTCCTTACGTTCTAAAGACTAAAATGATTAATTTTTTTTTATTAATTTCTATTATCAAAAAATTCTAACAATAAGTTAACCAAACCCTCTTTTAGAAAAGAAAAGGTTAATTTTATTAAAAAAAAGAAAAAGTTGATTAAAAGAGACTAAATTATTCATTATTTTAATCCAACCCACTTTACAAATTCATCAAAAGACTGGACCCCTACGCATATCCCAAACTAGGATTATGTCAATTTCTCCGTATATATATTTACAAGTAATTAAACTCAGTTGTTTTATTATATTTCGTAAACCCTATTTTTTTAATCCGATTCTTTGCTTAATGGCAATCTCTTAACTACTGAAAACCACGAATCCATTGCTAGTGTCAAATCGGAGGAGATAGAATTTTGATGGCAATAGTCTTTTTTGTTCCAACAAATCCATTTATCTTCCGCCAATTTCTCAATCCCTTAGCGTTAAAGGTAAAAGCTTTAGCTTTACGAAATCAAATTCGATTTCAATTTCAAGCAAAACGGATACTTCAATTCCTCATAATCTCGGATCCCAATAGAGTTCAAAAGACAATAATTCAGCCCTTTAAGGTTGTTCTGAATATCCTGAAATGGTTGAGAATTCCTGTCGTAGTGGCTGCGCTATCTTTGTTGTTGACGATGATTATGCACCGTCATCAATCAGCTTTGGCTTTTACCATTGGTGTGATGGGTGGACGTTTGATTCCACCGTTACCGTCAATGCTTTTATGGGCGGGAACTTAATTCTATTGTCTATTTTGATGTGTGTTACACTACTCTTCACGTGGACGTCCCGATCCTGTGTACAATGTTGTCTAGGTTGCACTATCGATGCGATAGGATGCGTGGTAATTTATATGATGCGCATAACAATTGTAAAGCTCCAGGTGTGAAATCTTGTTCATTATTATCACCATTATTTCTCTCTCGTTAAGAATTTACGAAAATTTTATTTTCTCTTTTGTAGCTGGGTTTGTTTTGCGAATGGACGAGATCTTCAAAAGGAGCTTAATCATATTGCAAAAAATATTGATGGACCTGACCCAGCACATTGAGATTGTATATTGAATGGTATGCTTCATTATTCTTATTGCATCCTAGCTATTAGTTTCCTAAGATGATCAAATGAGATATTAGAAACTTGTACAATTGTGATATAGAAATAAAAATCATCAAAGATGATTTTTTATGATTATCAGTCTTCTACGTCGGGACTTCCCTTTCGAAATACTCAATATGTGATTCCATATCTCTATGGTGATTGAATATGCAAATTACAAGCAGTAAATTTCCGTTTCATTAATGATTGTAAATTTATTCCTGTCTGAAAGTGCAGAAGGGTTTTAGTAATATCTACTCATGTTTGTCAATTATTTATTAATTAAAATTACAATCTGCTAGACAACAAATGCTAGGCAATAGTTGGTTGGGTGATAAAATGCATGCCCTCATGGTGCATGACTCTCCTCACAGGTGGTGTGGGCTTTTCCATCTCAAATGTAGCCAGGTATCCCTCCGATTTGAGGTATTTTGTGTGGGCCTTTCCATCTCAATTGTGGCTAGGTATCCTTTGGATTTGAGGGTAGAAATTGTACTACTGTGCATAAATATCAATATACATAAATGTCAGCATTGAAACTTCTAGTAGACGTGTGGTATAATGAGTCTTTTGAAAATGGCAATTTTTTATCAATATTACAGGAGTGTAATGTAGTTTATTATCTCATTTTACCTATTTTTAGTTTTTTTTTTATTGTAGAGGCTAGTTTTTGTTTATCTGTGTACATGCCTGTGCTTATAAGAATGACTCTTAATTAAAAAAATTTAGAATTTTGATATTTTAATTTTTTATTATAAAAAAAAAAAAAGAAAATGAAAGTTTCTTTCATGCATGAATGCATCCCAATCCCACAAAGGGTATGCAATCGTTGAATTGCTTTTCATACAACCATTATATAAACTCACATTCTTTCTCGATAATCATCTCCAAACAAACAGAGACCTTCGTCATTTTCAAACAAACAACAACTATGGTGATAAAAAAAACTCTTCAAGATTGTCTTTCTCACTCCGGTAAACCTACCGTTCTCCTGAACTCCCCGTCCATTCCCCTTTCCTTTACTGCTCTAAATAACATACAAACTTTCTACCCCTCATTCTCTCTCGGTCGGCCCACTGCCACTGAGACGTTTAACCCAACACCTCCCTCTCCCACACTCTTTCTAGGTGAAGTGATCCCTTGTCATAACGTCTCACCACCACCACCACCACGGGTCCTACCCTCATCACCTTCCTCCCTCAAAGCCGGCCATGGCGAAAAAGAAAGCTAGTTGAGAAGTAGTGGTGGTCCAAGAAGACAATTATTCACTCCTTAACACCGGGATAGCTTACTGCCGGAAACATTGGAAATACACCCTCTTCGCCCTGATTTTGCTCGCTGCTGCAATGAGCACACAAGCTACTATTCTTCTTCCATATCTCGAGATATGCTTGGAGAAACGACTAAAGCTGGCTACTGCTGCTGCCACTGCGATTGCCTTTTTTGCGATGTACAAGTTCCTAGAGTCTTATCTCGGATTTATTCTGAAGAGGATGTTCGAAAAAAAAAATCGGATAAACTTTGTCAGTTACTATTCATATAAATAGTATAAAATATATACAAACAATATCGTATAGATGAATTATATATATACGCATTAGGATCTATTTTGCAGAAATATAAAAGACAAATAAAAATTATTACGATTACGAAATACAAGAATTTGTACATGAAAAAGTCTAACCGAAGAAAAATCACAAGTTCTCATAAAGAAAAATTTGCTATGTAATAAATTTATACAATTACATAATTTTTCTCTAAAAACATATATTTCAAATATACTTACTCATCAGATAACTAAAAAAAATATTCTTATACAATTATTTTCACTCTAATTATTTTATCCATAAAAATAAAAGAAGATTTAGAACAAAATACTTAAAAATATTTTATATTTCTACGAGACTCTCAGTAGGATGCATTTACATGTCCTTTATAAGCTTGAAATGAAGAGAAGTGAGGCTTGTTATTTATAACCAAACTATCATCCAATTTGGTCAAAAATGGTAGGCACCATCAAACTTATTTTTTTCCTTCGTTGCGCATGTATTGAAAGTTCATTTCACATATTTCTTCTTTTTCATATATTTGCTCCCCTCATTTCTTTTCTTTTAATTTTTTGTAGGTCCCACCACTAAATGTAGTGGACCTCCACAACAAAGACAATTGTGAAAGTCATCACAGAGATTGACGACAATGACGAGACAAAGGAGAAGATGGCGAGAGGGAGAGGATTTTGGAATGGAGAGTAAAAGAGTTGAGAGGATTTTGGAATTTTCTATTCGTTTAGTTTCTTTAATTTTGTAATGGAAATGAAACATTTCTTGTTTCCTATTTTAATGGTAACACAAAATTTAGTGTTTATTTTCTTATTTCTGGTTTTGTTAATTTTTATTTTTCATTATTATTCGTACTGTGTATGATGATAGGGGGGTTGTGTGATACAATAATCGGTGAGAAGTCTATGCTTGTCATTCGTCATTGGCGATTATGCGGCCTCACTGTTAGCTGTCCAAAGATCACGCGGTCGTTGTTATTCTCTTATCACCGGAGATTACTCGGCCTCACTGTTCGCCATCTCGGAGATTTCTCGACCGTCATTATTTTGGTAGAAGACTTACGGTTTTGCTTGTTCGATTTTTTTCCTAATCTAGTATATAGTTTTCCATATGTGTATTTAATTTTGTCTATATTTTGGTTTGAAAAACTATGTGCCTAATCTAGTCTAGAGTTTTCATATGGTTTTATGAAACTTTTTAAAAATTAATAATAAAAAATTAAAAAACTAAAAAATCGAATCGAATTGGAGCAAAATCAACTCATTTGATTCGATTTAATAATGTGTTCGACACAGTTCTAATTCTAATAAAAAATTCGAATTTTTTTAATTCGGTTCAATTTTTATAAAACTCAAATCGAAATAGATCTTACCTACCCTTAAGTTGGATAGCTAAGTGCCGAAAATATTAGAAATACACCCTCCTTGTCATTCTTGTAGTCTATATTGCAATAAGCACACAACTTATCTTCCATATCTAATGATATGGTTAGAGAAATATGGCACAGTGGCTTCTGATGGCACTGTTATGGTGTACAAAGTCTCGGAGGTTTCTCTCAAATTTAAGCCGACAAAGAAAACTAAAAAAAATTTAGAGAGATAGACATGGAGAAGGAAAAGAACAAGAATGAGAAGATGGCCTAGTGAAATGTGAAGGAAATGAGTGAAATAGTAAATGTAAGACACATGATTTTGAAATTTTCTAGCCAATTTTAGAGATTGTAACATATTTTGCTTATTACCTTCTATTTTATTATGTGTAATTATCAGCAGAAAATTTATTAATAGTAACAATTATTTAACCCTCATTTTTTGTAATGACTATTGTTCAAAATATCTTTTAAAATGATTCATTTTTAATTTTTGATCGAAATTATCTCATATAACCAACTTTTAATTGTATTCGAAAGCACATTTTTTAGCATAAATAAAATTTCGTCATGCTAAAAAATGAAGTGTACTTTCAAGATTTTTTTTATGCTTAAAAGTGTACTTGTGCCAAAAAATATACTTCCTAGTACAAAATACACTTTCAAATATAAAGTGCACTATCAAATAAAAAAATTGGTTAATCAGAGTAATTTTGTCTAAAAAATTACAAGTTTGTCATTTTTTAAAGATATTTTAAATAGTAATCATTTCTAAAATTTGACAATAAACAGTGATCATTATTTAATTTTTTTCCATCACAACTCATAACTAAATACAAGTTAGATCATCACGAAGTAATTAATCATGCAATTTATGTCGAAGTGCTCTAAGATAATGTGCAAGCTTGTACCTAAACTTGAAAGTATATATATGAGCGCTTGTATATGTGCGTTACGGTTGTTTAAAACTAAAAAACCTAAATCGAGTTAGTTTGATTTGGTTTTGATTTTAAATTAAAACCGAATTGAGCTGATTATTTAAGAACCAATAAGAATAATATATAAACCGAAGTGCGGCTTAAAAACTGAAGTTAAACCTGAACCAAATCGAATTGAACTTTTTTATTATTAATATACTTTGAATTAAATTCAATTTTTACAAAAACTGAATCGAATCCGATTTTATCCACCCTTAGTTCAAACACATCGCTAAATAAAGGTACAAGGTAATAAAATCACTTAACTAATTAATTGTCATGTACATCAAACAATTAAATACAATTACTTAATAATTTGGACTTACAAAAAACATGTTGCAAAAAAAAAACGGAAATATAGGCAACAAGATAAAGAAAAATTTGACAGAAAAATCAAAGGATTAATTAATATGAGGTAGGCTGCAGCATATTCAAAATGTAAGAACAAATTTGATGTGAACTAAGGATTGTTTCATGAATCAGTGCTAGTATAAATTCAATTTTGTAAGACTATGATTTTATTATTTTTATTTTTTTAAAGAAAAAATAAAATAAAATAAAATGGTCGGCTCATATTTTGAGGTGATTTGATCACCAATGAAATTATATTTGTGTAATAAACTGTTTTTTTCGTTGAATTTGCTAGAAAAAGACATCTTATACTTTTTTTTTGACAAAATAATCACAAAGAGAGTGATAAGAAACCGACCAATTGCATACAAACCGCGAATAAAGCAAAAGTTGGAAATAAAAAACAAGTGCCAACTTGACCGACCATCCCCACTTCTTAATATTTTATAGCCTCCAATTAACAAATATTTACTGTAAAATTGTTATTTAATAAATAAAATTAACTAACAAGATAGACGGACCCACTAGAGATTAGAACAAATCTTAATTAATTAACTAATCTCGCGATTAATATTAACAAGTTATAATATTTAAAATAAGTCTTTAACTTCTAACTGATTATATTAATTTCTTTACCATCATAATGAGTATGCAACTTAATATTGAATAATATTCAAATTATTTTAAATTTTCGATAGCAATTACCAATTAAGTATATATTACAATTACGTATATACTATAAAAATATAAAAGTTTAGTGACACCAATATTATTATATCCTATGGACATTATAAAAGTGGTTAAATTTCTTGTTTAGCAAGGTCAAACCAATACCAATATATCACAAATATTTTATAAGATGCCAAAAATTTCCCATCACTCATTTTCTTACCTTTAAAGGTAATCAAAGTTTAGAACTTTCTCCAAGTGTGTGTGTGTGTGTATATATATATATATAACCCAATATTGGTGATGTACAAGGTATATAATCTACGAACCCTCACCATTTGACATGTGGGCATCTCCCTCCTCATTTGCTTATAATTTGAGACAAATATAACAGTAACCAAAAACCAAAAACCCAAAAAAGGTTCTTAATAAAATGAAAATGATTAACAAAATGTGACATTTGTTACAGTGGGCTATCTTATGATTAACATATTGCATGCTTTGATATAAAGTATGATAGTCATGTCATGCAAGTAACTCCATATATGATACATATATTCTTTTTCTTATCAATTGCATTCTTAGCAGAAGGGTTACCTTGAATTAAATCCCATCAATTAATCCAAGATCAGATCACAGCATGATCGATCGATAGCACATGACAATAAATCAAGCTAAAGGCTAGCTAAGGCATTTTGGATATTCATCATGTACTATCTTTCATATTAAATTTTTCCTCTTTTCATTTATTGAAATGGGGGATTGGGAACCATGCCCTAGATTTAATTCCTCTTCTTTTTATACTTCCCTGTCTTATTTTATAATACGTCCACATGTATTTTATCAATGGTGCACCTTCTTAGATGAACCGTACGCTTGGCTAATTTGATCACTGGTTTCTTGCAAATCTATGATCATCATGTGCGTTCTTCTTAAATCGAGTTTCTTTTATGGTAATTTTTTTTAAGAACTTGATCATTAATTAGAAGGGTGATGAATCGAACGGTTATTAGGAATATATTGTAACCGAATGCAAAGGAAGAGAAGCAGAGGATTAAGCCACCACAGCAACAACTTAACAGAAAGGTTATTTTGGTCAAACAAAATAGTGATGGCTTGTTAGTAAATATAGAAAATTGACGAGGACTATCTGCGTATTTTAGCGTATTGTTTTTATTGTTTGACTATTAGCGGAAGAATTTATATCTGCAATTACAGACCAGAGAGATTGAGTAGTCATTTTAAATTGTCTAAAAAGGATTCAGTTTTTGCAGCAGCAGAAGATAAAAGAGAAGAAACCCATGAAGCTAAAGATGGAAAGTGAAAGAAAATGAAAGAAAAATTGCGTTTTTCTTATTTTTTGAGCTCAAAAAGAGTGACTTCGTTAGGTACAGTGATGGCTGCTTCTCTTAAACCCTCCTGAGAAACCAAAGCCACGGTCCTTCATTACCAAGCATTTGTCTAAAAGGTAAATCTTTTCAACTGCCCAGTGTTTTTCATTTTTTCTCTTTTTTTTAACAGAGATAAAAGTGTTAGTAATACAGGATATTAGATGTAGGTTGGTTTCATTTGATCTGGGTTAGTCAAAGTAGCTTTCGATTTGTTGCAACTTATTAGTGTTAATGTTGATAATTACAGTTAATATCTGTTGGAAGTAGATTTCTTATTGACGATTTGGTTGGCTAAATTGTTACCGATCTAATTGATGTTTAATGCTATTCGAAGATTTTAAGATATTGATGAGTAGGGATAGAAAATGGAGCGCAAATTTTAAATATTTTTCAAAGATAAAAGATGTTCAACAGAGGGATAAGTTTACATGTTATTTTTGAGGTCGGATCTGATAAAATTAATAACTTCTAGGTTTGAATGTTTCTATGTTGTGAAAATTATAGATCATTCCTTTATTAATGCCTTTAGTAATATAACCATATCGCAACAGAAGAAAAATGTTTAGGTGTTAAGCGGATTTCGTCTTATCTTTTTTTTTGTTTTTTTAGATAGAATGTGTATAACCAGTTTTTATATTTTATTTTTCAAGGCTTGAATTTTGTAGCTAATTCCAGTTTATATTTTACTATTATATCGATATTGTTACTCACTTTTCCTCTCTTTACTTTATCTTGTATGCAGATTAGTATTTTCTGGAGTGTTTCTGCTAGTTTAAGTTTGGACTTTTGTTTTCAAGGACTTCATAAATTAGAGGAAACCACTTCCAAATTAAGTAAATTGGAAAAACTCTGCTGCAGTTTTTGGCAAGTTCAGTGTTTCTGTATTTCGAAGCAGTTCGTAATCTTGTCTTTGATCACAGATTCTAGTTTGGAATGTGCTGGATGTGAATGGATCGTTTGCTTATGGATTACTTGTAATCTCCATGATATTGGGGTAAATCCCATCTGAACAACATTTGAATGGATCCATCCAGAATACATCAACATTATCAATACAATTCTATGGAACATGGACATGGAGAATTCCAGCCTGCATCACAGGCATATATACCGGATCCTACCAGCAGAATAGCTCCTAATGTGATAGCTCCTGACCGTAATATATCAGAAGTTAAGCCAGTGCTTAATTACTCCATAACAGGCGAGGAGTTTTCTCTTGAATTTATGCGTGACCGGGTGAATCATAGGAAGCCTTTCATTCCAAATATTTCGGGTGATCCCAATTATGCTACCGGGTATATGGAACTAAAGGGCATTTTAGGCATCAGTCATACAGGATCTGAAAGTGGGTCAGATATTTCAATGCTCACTTTAGTAGAGAAAGGTCAGAAAGAGTTTGAGAGAAAAAACTCTTCTTTGCATGAAGACAGAAGCAACTACAGTTCATTTCAGTCTATACCTCAAACTTCAGGTTATGAAAGTAATCGAGTATCAATACATGGATATGCATCCTCAGAAGCCTCTGATAGCTCATCAACGAAGATGAAAGTTCTCTGCAGCTTTGGTGGCAAAATCCTGCCCCGGCCAAGTGATGGAAAACTTCGGTATGTTGGAGGTGAAACACGCATTATTCGTATAAGAAAAGACGTCTCTTGGCAGAAGCTCAGGCAGAAAGCTTTAGAAGTTTATAACCAAGTTCATGTGATTAAGTATCAGCTCCCAGGGGAGGATCTTGATGCATTAGTTTCTGTGTCATGTGATGAGGATCTGCAGAATATGATGGAGGAGTATAATGAACTTCAAGATAGAGAAGGATCACAAAAGATCAGGATGTTTCTGTTTTCCATGAGTGATTTGGCTGAGGCCCAGTCTGGTCTAAGCAGCATGGATGGTGATTCTGAGATTCAGTATGTGGTTGCAGTCAATGGAATGGACTCAGGGTCCAGAAGAAGCATGAGTTTGCACGGTTTGAGGAGCTCTTCAGCAAATGATTTGGATGAGTTTGATGGGCATAACATTGAGAGGGGGACAAGTAGAGTTGCGGCAGACTCAGCTGGCGTTAGCACTTCAACTTTGATTGGCAACATTGCCCCATCATCAACTATTCATCCCTCTACAACTATTCTACCAAGTTCCTCTGATGCCCATGAAACCTATCCACAGTTTTATCATGGTCAGGTGATGCATCCGAGAGAAACTAGAGAGTACCCACTGCAATATGGGCCTGATCCTTCTAGCTACTCTCCTTTCGGAGAAATTCCAACTTCAATGCCTCTTTATGATCGTACAAATCAACCTGGAGGTTTGAGTGATGGACACCAACATAGTGTTTTACAGGTACAAAATCCACAGATAATGATAATGCAGGGGAAGGTATTACCTGATGGTTCAGTTCAGCCAGATAATCCACATGTGACAAAGCACTTTGCAGTAGAAGAAACAGCAGTACCTGTCGGTGTACCCAGGGGAGATATACCTTTATTTCCAGCAAAAAGTGATGGAAAGCACCAAGAACCTCAAAAGGTTTCTCCACCAGTTGATTCTGTCAGTGCAGTGCAGATTCCTAAAACTAATGATGATGACTTATGTTCCACGTCTAGTAGCACTCTTGGTCCTGGTCATGGTGATTCAGAGACCAATCCAAATGATTTGAGCTACCTTGAGCCGCCTGTGCCTCCTCAGAGGATTTATTACTCAGAGAAGATACCAAGGGAGCAGGGCGATTTGCTGAATCGATTGTCAAAATCTGATGACTCCTTAGGTTCTCAGTTTCTCATATCTCATTCACGTTCTGATATTGTCCAGCAGGATCCAGTTTCAGAATCTGATGAAAAAGTGCACACTGTTGCTCAAACCATTGAAGATGGACTTGCCCAACTTCAGAAGCATAAAGAGTTTGCTGATGCAATTTCTCAGACAAACTCTAAGCTTTTTGAGGAAATGTCAATTCCAAATACTTTGGACAAGGAGACAAATGGTCCGACAGAATACCATAAGAAACTACCGACTGATGAAAATGGATCAGGACCAGAACTTCCTGCTGTGAGCCATGCAGTTTCCAATATTCAGCATGAAGGATTGGCATCAGAGAGCTCCGCTAACGGTGTTTCTCAAGGACTATCCCCTTTTGGTGTTTCAGCACAAGGGCGGGTAGATATCAGTGTTGATATTGATGACAGGTTCCCTCTTGATTTCCTTTCAGATATATACTCCAAAGCACTAATTTCGGAGGATTCCTCTGGTATTAATCCACTGCACAAAGATGGAGCTGGCATAAGTGTGAACATGGAAAATCATGAACCAAAGCGCTGGTCGTATTTCCGAAATTTGGCTCAAGAAGAGTTTGGTCAAAAAGATGTTTCTCTCATTGACCGAGAGCATCTTGGACTTTCATCTGCACCTAGAGAAGTTGTGGAAGAAGACAGTAGATTGTATCATTTTACACCTCTAACAAAAGATGGAGTTCCAATGGGCCATGTGGATTCCCAGATCAATTTTGTTGAAGATAATCAGAAAGCATTTGGAGCTGAGCCTAGTGTTAGTGAGAGTATGCAGTTTGATGCCATGATTGAGAACCTAAGAACAGCAGAGTCAGAGTATGAGGTAATATATTTTGTTCATTATCATTTGGTTAAGAACTCATAATTATATTGCCGTTGATGGAGTTTTTAACCATTTTAATGCTTTCAGGAAGGGAATGCAGGTAACAGGAATATTGGTCTACCTCCTCTTGATCCTTCTTTGGGAGATTTTGATATCAGTTCAGTGCAGGTATGACTGCTATATTGATCTGTGCTTTAACATGATGCAGAAGTTGTGCAGCTGATATTTTTTTCCGATTGATCATACATGTATGCATATATTATCTTTTGGGAGCATTGGGTGTTTGTGGCCTAGTGCTTTTATCAAAATCAGGTTTTTTCTCCTTGAAGTTGGAAGGTCGGCATTAGGTGATTCAACTTCTCAAGGTGAATGGTGTGAGGAAATTGTGATATACATAAAAATTTAATATCCACCAAAGTTTGAGCATTTTCATAGTAATGGTTTCTCAACAATAAAATGTGCAGAAGGTTTGAGAAGCTTCGTAGAGATTTGCAGTAGTTAGACTAAAGAGAATTATAAATTTAAATGTCTTGACCTAGTTTCTTTGCCATACTGGAATTCGGCCCTTCCTAATGCAATTACCATAGCCAAGCCCCCTTTTCTTCCAATAAATAATGTGATTTTTATAAGAAAACAGAAGAAATTTTTTAGTCAAAAAGATATGCACTTTTGAAGCTTCATTATTCACGCTACAGTAACAGTGAACTAGTTTTTCTACCTTCCTAGGCTACCCTTTTTGAAGTTTCCAATTCATTTCAGACTGTGGTTATTGACCAAATAAATGTATTCATGGTTAATTAATGTTACAAGAGTTTTCCTGTTCGTCTACAATAGTTTAAAATCTGTCATTTTTATCGATTGTTAGTATCTCCAATGACAGTTTTGGGAATTGTGTCGGATTAATGACTGATCTTTGTCTCTATACGCTGCTTTGATGCCATAATAGTGGTTTGGTTATATTATTGATGTGTTTATACAAATAGATCTCATGAATTTTTTCTTTATTTTCTTTTATGAATGTTGTGGAGTTTGGATTTGTTGGATAATTCTGCATCACTATGTTTTATCTTGTAAAAGCCTTGGCTTGCTCACTCATTTTTCCCTTTTTGGCTTCTGTGGCGCACATATATGAAAGTAGAGACATGCCTTTGGATTTCGACTATCCATGCTTTTCTTTTCTTTTCTTTTCTTTTTGTCAACTTTTCTGCCTACTTCTATTGACATTTAGTTTTCTCCATTGAACATCTGCTTCACTATTTCTTCTGGATATACATAAAAGGTTATAAAGAATGAAGATCTTGAAGAGCAGAAAGAGCTGGGTTCTGGTACTTTTGGGACTGTGTATCATGGAAAATGGAGGGGAACTGATGTTGCCATTAAGAGAATTAAGAAGAGCTGCTTCACTGGAAGATCATCAGAGCAGGAAAGATTGGTACTTACTCCTTGATTCCAATCTGTACTAAATATATCAGACTAAGCCCCAACTTCTGCACATTAATCCAACCTTCTCAACAATTTTATGTGTAAACAAATGCTTGACACACTTTCAACATGTGTTTACTACTCTTCCATGTTTTCCTTGAAAAGAAAAATGTGCAGCTTGTCTTAGCATAAGGAAATTTTCTTGCATAACGTGGATCATGAATAGTTTTTATCATATTAATGTGGTGTCTTAGCTATATATCATCTCACTTTGTAATTCAGTCCTATTGCTTATCAGAAGAAAATCGAGGATATTTTTGCTTGCTCTATTTATATAATAGTTTTTCCTTTTCATTGTAGTTCCTTTAGTTAAGACTATCTCTTGTAAATTTACTTTCCTAATACTTTATCCTGATTGACTTGTTCAGACAGCTGAGTTCTGGAAGGAAGCAGAAATTCTTTCTAAGCTTCACCATCCAAATGTTGTTGCATTTTATGGTGTAGTGCAAGATGGACCTGGCGGTACATTAGCTACTGTGACAGAGTATATGGTTGACGGCTCTCTTAGGCATGTTTTGGTTCGCAAGGATAGGTAAAAACCTTGTGTTACATGATCCGTGAATATCTATTTGACATCAATGTGGTCTAAAATGATACTTCTATAATAAAGTTTTAAATTTTATTCGGATTATCATACTAATATTTGACATTGTTCGGAAAAGCTATATTGGGATTTGAGACTGGCAAGTCCAAACAAATTGTGCTTATCCTTTAATGCTTACCCTTTGCTTCCTGTTTTTTAATCTTAATTTGCAGGTTTCTTGATCGTCGTAGGAGGCTAATAATTGCTATGGATGCAGCTTTTGGTATGGAATATCTGCACTCAAAGAATATTGTGCATTTTGATTTGAAATGTGACAATTTGCTTGTGAACTTGAAAGATCCTTCGCGGCCAATTTGCAAGGTAATGTTGATGGTGTTACCCCTGCTGGTGAATAAGATAATCTCATTAACAATCATGCTGATTATTAATGTTTCAAAATATTCTGTTACTCCTTTCCAGGTTGGTGATTTTGGGCTATCAAAAATCAAGCGAACTACCTTGGTTTCTGGTGGTGTACGGGGAACATTACCATGGATGGCCCCTGAGTTACTGAGTGGCAGTAGCAACAAGGTCTCGGAAAAGGTAAGATATCACTCATGATAATTTATCCAGCAATTGCATAACAAAATGAAAAAAATAAAATAGTCGATACTAATTTATTTTTCTTGTAAACCTTGGAAAAATGCTCCTGACAATGATAAATGTTTCAAAGATATTGCTGCTACTAGTGGGTGGAATTTATTTCTTTTTTTTTCTCCATATCAATTAATTATCAAGAATCTGGTGGTGCAGAATATCTTATTAGACGTGATTTTCGAAAAATATGCTTGTGAGTATTATACATTATTAGGAAATTAAGGAATTAGGATGGGGTGCTTCAAAGGGTTTTTAATTTCACCCTTTACCCCTATCTCTAGCTGTTGAATCTTGTCCCTCACAAGCATGGGTTACTCACGTCTGTGTTGATCTGCAGGTTGACGTGTTCTCTTTTGGTATAGTCTTATGGGAGATTCTTACCGGGGAGGAGCCATATGCTAATATGCACTATGGTGCAATCATAGGTTTATCTCAAGAACTCTTACTTTCTTTGCCTTCTTTGGGTTATGCCTGTGTAACCAAAATGAAACACCTGGATAAAATTTGAATCCGCAAAACCATTTTCATCTTTGCATAGACTCAAATGAAAATCTGGCGTTATTATAGATTATATGAAGTCTAAAGTAGAAGTTTTAATTTATGGCTCAAGTCAACTGATAATTCCATCCAGCCCTTAGGTTGTGGTCTCTTTTTTGTGTCGAAAATCTAGAAAGATACAAATTGAATTTGGATATTTATTTATTTTTCTGGATAACTAAGTCATCTTAAATATCTTTCCTTGCATGCAGGAGGAATTGTAAATAACACGTTGAGGCCTACAATTCCAAGCTACTGTGATGCAGAATGGAAAGGTCTAATGGAGGAGTGTTGGGCGCCAAATCCTGCAGCTAGGCCATCCTTCACAGAAATTGCCAGCCGTTTACGTGTACTGTCTACAGCGGCTAGCCAAACCAAAGGGCATGGTCACAAGCTGTCTAAGTAATGGTCTAATGGTTCCACAGTTGTTTCTTCTGAGATTGATTACATTCATTCAATTGTAGACTCCAAGAGATAGATATATTCATAGGCACGAGAAATCGGCTTCCATTGTTGTTTTTTAAATGGAAGAGGTTCTCGAAAATAAACCTTTAATGCTTCTCCTCCTCCTTGCAAAACTGACAGAAACAGCTGTTGCATGTTACATTTTACTTACATCAAGAGTATTGCAGTTTGCACATTTTATTTTTCTGCTGCTGATGTAAATGCTCTAGCAGTTGCTAGGTTTCCGGTCAGTTTATCTCACCTATCAATATATTTTGTGGAAATTATAGCCCACGTTCGGCATGAAATTTAAAAAACCTAACATAACTATAATTGGTTTCCTTTGAGCTCAATACAGCCTGATTTGAGCTTGTATTGGAACTAGGCCATCTTACAGGATTTGCAATTAACTTTTCCCAGGTCTGAATGCTCCAAAAATTGTACAAAATAAAGCATCTACCTAGAAAATGACTAACGGCCAAGTTAGGCAAAGAATTTGCAAATGAGCAACGTGGCACTAGAATCCTAATATGAGGTTGGGCGAGGCTACTTGTTAGGTGATGTTGTTTACTGGTCCCTGTAAATACCAAAACCAAAACCAATCCTTTTTATTCCATGTGAAATTGTGACATTTAAGTTGTAAATTGCAAGAAAAATGTTGGAGACTAAAAGCTATCTTTCATAAAAGGTCCTTCGGACAATGAAATTTCTTATACCCATTTAGGTGTTTCAGGATTATCTTGGATTATCTTACAGGACAATCCACATTTTTATTCTGTAACACTTGAAAGAACTTACTCTCAATGACAAATGAATGATGAGATTAAGAAGACGAAGCATTGTTGACTTGCCAAGCAGATGCAAGCATTATTGGTCTGCCTTTCCATCCAAGCAAAAGACAACCTTTCTCGCAAGCCAAAGTATATCCATCACAACCATAAACAGATAGCATCATTCTGGCTTGACTCAAACTCTTGAGTCCCACAACCTGAAACCCAGCTCTGCCTAATTGCCTCCTCCATTGATCTGCTCTCTCGTGCCTTTCAATCCTATCTGAGCCCTCGTACGCTACAATGTTGCGAATTTCCTCAGCAAAATGTAGTCTCTCAATGTTCATCCTCTGAGGACTATTTCGCGGCAAACTAGCTTCAAGGGAGTCAAAAATTGCAGAGTAGTAATGAAGAGATTCAAGAAATCTCCCAAGGAAGAAGGGACCATTGTGGTTAGCATCTTGCTCCACAACTGTAAGCAAAGTTGGATTTAGTTTCTTGATTGCTTGGAGTATTGCCTTGAGGGAGCCTCTACTTTCTTTGACATACTTGTGTAAATGCATAATGCTATTGACAAACAATGTTTCCCCTTCTCTCAAGTTTAGGTTCTCTTTAGTTAAAAGTGATGGTGTGACCTGCTCTGATATCGTGGAGAATTCTAAACTGATGCCTAGTGAGCTCGCATCCTGAACAAGCGAGTTCATGCTGGCCTCGAGCTCCGAGTGATTTTGATCATTGATTAAACCAGTGATCCGGATTTTCGGAGGACCCTCAAGCCTTGAAGCTAGACTTCTTAACAAAGAAGGCCATTGAAGAGTACGTTCCATACCTAAATCAATGACATGCAAGCAATCTTTCCCTTGTGCTGCTTGACATATAGCTTCGTTTGCAGCCATGAAACCAAAAGCAATATAAGGAGTTGTTTGGTAGAGAAGTTGAAAAGCTTCCATTTTCTCTTCTCTTGTAATCAAAGACACATCCATAGCTCCATTTGCGAATGTACCATTTGCATTGATGTTTTGAAGAAGTGAAAGCCTAGATTTCAATCCCATAGCAAAACAGAAGGAAACTCTTTGTAATGAATCACCCCAAGGATTAGCTGAAGCCCAAATTTGGCAGAGCATTGAGTCTGCCAGTTGAGTATCCCTACAACCCACAGCTTCAGCACAAGCTAAAAGCAGGTGCACCAGATGAAGCCCTTGGTCCACACCATGGCTCACCTCCTCTACACTAGGCACCATTTCAGGAACAACCCTAAAATCTTCACATGAAATACTACTCATCTCCGGCTTATGATCATCTGCTGCCTCACCTCCATAAATCTCATCTTCATAGTTGGCAGCCGATGACAATGACATGTTAATCAAGTCATCTTCGTTATCTTCTTGCTCCATGTTGATGAAGCTGTCAACAAACTCATCAACCTCAGAAGCAGAAAAATGAGGAGTATTAGAAGTGTTTTCTGAAGGAGAAAGCAATTCAACTTCAAGATTCATGATCTCTTCCCACTCTCCTTGTTCTTGCTCAACTCTTGCTGGACAAAACCTTCGAATTGCGACATCGTGGTTGAAGCTATCATGCATGGGAAAGCAAAGACTACCATTCATGGTCTCCATGGAGATAATTCTCGGAAGAGTATGAAGAAGAAGAAGAAGAAGAAGAAGAGAAAATGGCTTTAGATTAGCTACAGCTAGCTTGTTTATGGAAACTCTAGGGGCCTAGTCACAATATATGCAAAAATATAGTACGGTTTCTTCTTTCAACTACTGTGGTTTTAGAATATTCTCTTCGTTTTAAGTTTAGGGAAACAACTCATTACATAATAATAATAAAGAAACTCTAAGAGCAGAGTAATATATTATTTGTTTATTTGTCTTAATATTTTTGTTATTTTAGAGCTTTTTCAATTTTCATTTCTTTAATTTCAAAAAAAAAAAATTCAATGTGTGAATTAAGGAAGTTATATCTCCACCTTCTATTCTCTAAATTCCAGTGTTATTATTATTTGGAAAAGAAAAGAGCATTAATTGCAAAACTGGAAAATTTAGGAAAAGGGTAGTTGTGAAGATGTATGCAATGGTCCTGCCTAATATATCGACAACCATAAAGGTATAGTATATGCAATTTATTTGTGGTGGGGTGAAGTTGAATATAATAAATAATTAAGTAAATAAATAAATATTTATGCAAGAAATAGATACTAATTTATTGCTTTCACATTATTAATGAACTAATTAACTAGACCAAGAAAAATACAGTATAATAAAAGAATCAAATTATTGACTTGGGTGAAGATGGATGAAAGTGATAACAAGAATTGAATTGAATATTTTTATTTAATTTGTAATTATTAGTTAATTAATTAAAATGTATATGTATATATTCATAGAAAGAGTTGAAAAACTAATAATTTAATTGAAGAAAAAATTGGCCGGCAATAAATAAATAAAAGAAGAAACAAAAAAACACTTTGTGGTTTGTGCTGCCGATTAGATATTGCTATACATATTGGTTGTTTGATGTCATTGTCAGCCTCTTTGGGCGGCCAACAAACAATGAGACATCCAATGTTGGCTTCATTAATATTAATTACCTCAATTCTTTAATTGTATACACATAGTTGTCACAATTTTTATATTCTAACTCTGACTCTGAGTAAAATATTTGATGAAGCTCTTTTTATTATCATCTTACTTAACATATAAATATTTTTAAACTCTGGATTATAATCTCTTTTATGATTAATTATTCACTAAAATCATACCTATTATCGTATTACTAATCAAACTTTTTTTATTTTTTGTCAATTTCATAAATATAAATATGGGTAAATTATATAATATTAAATCAACTAAGAAAGTGGCTCACTTTAAAGTTTTCAAAACCCAACTACCATTTCCCACTTACTCGAGAAAGACTAAAGTGTTATTTGGTATATATATATACACACACGTCATATTTTGAATAAGCTGACGATTTTAACCACAAAATAATTTCTTCTTCATGTAATTATTTATTTTATTAATATATATTCATCTTTAGTTAAGTAGTAATCTAATTTGGATAACTAAAAATTTAAACTTGAGATTTATTTGATGTTAAAGTGTAGTAACTTTAAAATTATACCTCTTATTAAATAAAAATGACAAATGGTAACTATTAATAAAAGGTAAATTAATTTTATTCAAATTAGTTTAAACTATATATACCAACAAAAATCTTGATAAATATTTAGAAGAGGTTAACATCTTTAATTTAGTTGGTCACTCACTTAAATTGAATTTATTTCTTTTTCTTTTCTGTCAACGACCTAAAAAAGTCAACAAATTTACTTCACCAATCACATCATAGTAAAACAATAGGTGATCAATATGTCAATTAAAAAGAAAATTTTGACTTTATATTTTTTTTAACCAAAAAAATTAAATAAAGTTGACTCTTTTAATTCTAAAATTTTTAAATTAACTTGTTGGAATAATAAATTAGTTGTTGTAAAATAAGCTTTTAAGCAAATCTTATGAGATTTTAATAAAACAACCATGTAAATAATTAACTTTCTTTTTTTTTAAATAATATATATATATATATATATATAATGACTTTAAAACTCTCAAATGAGATTCAATTTTCAACTAAAATTAGTACTAAACATGACGTATAAAAATTATATATATAGGGAAGCTTAGGTGACCCTATTTTTTTTTTTTACGTTTTTTTACTTTAATTCTTAATTTTTAAATTTAAATACAGGCCATTAAGATTGAATATAAAATATTTAATTGATGTATTATATTATAATCTAAATTAGATTTCTTTAAATTTAAGAATTCAAAATTAATGTAAAAATATATAAGAGAAATAGAACTCTGATATCTATATACACGTAAAACGCTGAGGGACAGAAACCCATGAGTGTAAATTTTTTGTCACCTGCGTTCGCAAGCATGTCACGTGATCTCACAAGATACAGCCCCCTGATATCCACGTGCATGTCATCAGTACAAAGCACAACTCCACCTAATTTCCAAAATCACCCTCGTGTTTCCCATAATCCCCAAAATACCCCCACCAACATTCGTAGTCTTTTTCCCCATGCGTCACAGTCGTTTTACGTGAGCACATTTTCTCTGAGCTAGCATCCAGCAGCATTCGTCCACGTGGATATCGTGAACATCCCATTGCGAGTCAGAACTCTCACCGACTGACACGTGTCATAGCATAGATACCCGCAGAAGTCTCCTCACTGTCCAAAAGTTTCAAAGACGAAAAACACTCTCAAAAGCTTCTGTGTCCCTCCCTTTTAACTCTCACTCAGACTCTCTCTCTTAGGGTTTCCGCTGCTCTAGAAAGCTTTTCCAGGAGATTCAGCTCAAGCAATTCCGTGTGTAATTTTTATTTTTGTTTTTCTTTCTGGGTGTGTTTTGTTTTTGCAGTTTGCTCCATTATTGTGCTCTTTGTATACTCTCTTTGGTTGGTGAGATGAAGAAAACAAAAGAAAAGAATGGAATTTTATGGTCTTTTAGTTTCAGTTCTTGCGTTTTATTCTACTTTGTTGTATAATTAACTAATTTTGTGCTTAAATGATTTGAAAAGTGTAGGAAATGTACCTTTTTTCAGCTACATAGTATGCCGTTAGGGCTTTTATTGGATAAATGAGCGAGTCATTTATGCATGATTGGTGGTTTGATGCTTTGCATTGCTTCAAATATTTGGTTATGGATTTTGATTGTTCTTGATTTTCCTCAGTGACTTTGAGGAAATTAAATTACAAGTAGTTTTTTTTTTAATTATTATTTTTTGTTGGATTAGTTTTGCTAGAATTTGTTTTAGGGCTTATTTGTAGTCGCTATATTACTTGTGATTATATGTGATTACTTTCGTGTACATTTAAGTTAATATACTCTTTGCATGTGTTTCACATGAGCCACTTTACCTAATCTAGGAGTTGGTATTTTCCTGTTTCAGTGGAGACAATTTTATTAGTTTGATAATCTGGTTGATTTGTAATAATTGGTATGTTTAGGATACATCATACTTTTTAATTTGGTCCACTGTGGTATTTGAGGATAATTCTCAGATAAAAAACCCTGAGGCTAGTTTTGGGGCATCAACAGTGAACTAAAGAGTGTTTATTTAAGACACCTTACATTTAGATGGGTTGCCAACAATCTGTTGCAAAGGAAAAAGAAAATAAAAAGAGAAACTATTTTGCTTTTTTTATGTAGTTGTGGTTTTACAAGAAAGTTTAGTCAAGGAAAACTAAAATATGAAACAAGGTATATATAAACTGCTTGAGTTCAGCTCTGGGTTGTCTGGTCTAGTAATTGATATCTTTCATATGTTTCCTTTCTGACCTGAAAAATGACACCAAAGTTGTAACTTGTACAGTATTTGTTGTTCAGATAGTTAAACCCTTCAAATTGGCTCAGCATCTAAATTGTATTGTTCAGTTACAATACGAGCTAGAATGGTGTTTATAAATTCTTTGCTATTAATCTAGGAAAGGAGGGTTCTTAATAGTCTTTTGTTTGGATTGAAGTCAGCTTTTCCTTCTTTGCTGAATATTGAGTGTGAATTTCTTGTTTCTGTAGACTGAGAGTTGCCCTGATGCTCTGTTGCACGGTATGTGTGGCCTTGAGGTAGTATTTTTTGATTTAGAAAGATCACGTGATTGCTCATTAACACATGTTTGGCTTTTTTTTCTTTTTTTTTTTGGGCTTGGGCTGGGAGCTACATGCGAATGAGTGAAAACCTGCTTTATCCTGCAACATATCTTGTCTACCATTGGGAGTCTGGTAGGGGTGATTGGCAGAGTTGCTAATTACAGTCAAGACAACAGAGTAACTGGTTTAAGCCTGAAATTAGACATTTGGATTCATGTAGGGAAGAAAAATGCTAGACCCTCTAGAAAGAAGGAATCAGCTCTATGACGATTTCATCACTAAAATAATTGTAGGAAGTCTTAAATACTATATGTTCTAATTGAGGAGTTGCTTGTCAGGATGAATGCGAATATAATCTGAAAAGAGTTAAATGCTGGTCTTTAAATATCTTTTCTTACTCCCCTTCAGACTCAAAAAAAATAAGCACAGTGCACTGCAAATTTGGCTAGCTAATTGCCTATTTCTCTCCGGTGAGGACGTGCATAATGATCTTCATTTGATGATTTTTAAGTTGGGAAGATATGAACATAGGAAGGGTGATCTCATCCAAGAATATTCTTGAACATTTTTTAGTATCCATGTTCCAAATGTAGCTACCATGGGGTGGCCGAGTGGGTTCCTTATGTCAAACATCGTTAAATGATTATGCCCTCAGAGCTTATTTCTTTTGCTCATTGACCATGAAAACTTGGCATTTTACTAGATAGAGCTGGGGTTGTCCCTTATTTTTTATCACTTGGAGCTGTGTCTTTTCTCACATTTGACCATAAAGAAGTAAGTAGATCTCTAGTATATTGTCATATTCAGTAACAATTATGAGCCTAAGTAATTCGAGTCCTTTTGGCCAGAGGCTTGCTTTTTTTATGGCAAAGAAGTAACACAGATTGTTTCTCGTAGTCAATTTGGCATGCTGGATATCTGAACTCTTTGTCCTACTGAAAATATAATGGAGTGTTTAATTTTACTTCTAAAGAAAATTAATTTGGTATTTTACCAGATTTGTACCAATGATGGACTTGTCCTTTCTAAGATTGTAAAATTGAGTATGCATGTATGTTGTGCCGGTTTCATTTCAACAAAACTTGAAACTTAGGTTGAAATAATTGGGCTTGTGGATGCATGGTGAACAAATAAACCTTAGTTTGAGCAATGACTTTATATTGTGCTGAAAAAACATTGGGTAAGTGTGGTTATGATATTATGCATCCAGGATGTAATTTTCCCTATTGATTACCATGAGAAAGATATATTGCTGTTTGTAATTAGATTTTTTAGCTTTACGGAGTATTTTCATTTTCATTGTCTTTAACAGAAAGTTGACTTGGAGCATGCATCTTGTTGTATTTATCATTTGCAGTACTCTGATGACAAAATAGTTACAGCAGAGGAAAAATTTCCCTATCATTGGCCATGGATCAACCAGATCAAACACAACCACAACAGCAGCAGCAGCAGCCTGTAATGGGAGTCATAGCTGGTGCTGGTCAGATGACGTATCCTCCCTACCAAACAGCTCCCATGGTAGCTTCAGGTACTCCTGCTGTGCCTGTCCATTCCCCTACTCAGCCTCCCTCAACATTCTCTAATTCTGCACACCAGCTTGCCTTTCAACAAGCCCAGCACTTTCATCACCAACAACAGCAGCAACAACAGCAGCAGCTTCAAATGTTCTGGTCCAACCAAATGCAAGAAATAGAGCAGACTAGCGACTTTAAGAATCACAGCCTACCACTTGCTCGGATCAAGAAAATAATGAAAGCTGATGAAGATGTTCGAATGATTTCAGCAGAGGCACCTGTCATATTTGCAAAGGCTTGTGAGATGTTTATTTTGGAGCTGACTTTGCGCTCTTGGATCCACACAGAAGAGAATAAAAGGAGAACACTGCAAAAGAATGATATTGCAGCTGCCATTTCAAGGACTGATGTTTTTGACTTTTTGGTGGATATTATTCCTAGAGATGAACTGAAAGAGGAGGGACTGGGTGTCACTAAGGCTACTATTCCTGTCGTAGGTTCACCTGCTGATATGCCTTTATACTATGTCCCGTCACAGCATCCTGTGCCTCCTACGGGGATGATCATGGGAAAACCAGTGGATCAAGCAGCACTCTATCCCACCCAGCAGCCTCGACCTCCCATGGCTTTTATGCCGTGGCCCCAGACTCAACCGCAGCAGCAGCAGCAACAGCAGTCTCAACAACAACAAAATGACTCTTGATGGATTTTAGTAGTGTTTGATGATGCGTAGTATTAAGTGGTAGCAGTAGTTTTTTAGTTAGCTGCTGTAATATCAGACTTTTGTAGATGATTGTCAATTCCATTGTGGGGTAGCTGGATTGATGTATTGGCTTGTATTTGCTTTTCTTTTTTATTTGAGATGTCTTAACTTTTGCGTGCTTTCTTCAACAGAAGGAAAGAATTATCCCCATTGTTTATGAAATCGATTTGTCTCATTAAAGGATTTCCAATGCTTCACAGCATAACAGTAGATCCCAAGTATAATACCCTATTGAAATTACTGTAGAACTTTGGACCTCAATTTCAATCGTCTTACGGTTTCAATTTTAATCAATTACATGGTGTGTATTTATAAAATCTGTCAAGAAATTCACCAAAGAACGCTCAATTGATACGGCCATTAGGCTAAACACTAGCGATTTCATAGAGAAGAAACTGCAAACACCAGACAAATAAAAAGAAAAAAAGAACTGAACCGCGATCACGGATCGTCCTGAAAAAACAAACCAAGAAAACCAAAAGAAGAAATCTTTCTTAGTCTTCATCGACTCCCTCAAATGCCCATTCGTACTCTTTTCGCGCAGCTTCTTCTTCCTCAGGCGTGAAATCATTTTCAATCCCGAAAAACTTCCTCACATACTCAACACTCTTGTTCTTAATCCTATTAGCCACCGTCTCCGTCAGAAAATCCAACATCTCCTTAATGTTCAGATAATTCGCCACCAGAATCATTTCCTTTATCTGGTCATTCGTTTTCTCTTTAATAAAATCATTGTTAAACGTTTTCACCTCGTCTTTGGACGCCCGTTTCTTGCGGAACTCTACTTGGGCCTTGCAGAATTCGATGATATGGGATAGTGGCTCAGCTGACACGTTGGGCAGTGGCACCACCGTGTCGTCGGTCGCGTCCTCGTTTTCGTCGAAGAAAGACTTGACGATTTCGAACTCCATGGCGACCGGCTCGTCGACCTCGAAGAGCTGGCCGTCGGCGGTCTTGAGGGAGATTTTCTTGATGGCTTGAGCGGAGGAAGATTCTTCCGACATTGTCACGTAGCGAGAGATCAGGTAAATTCTGTTGAGGTATTTGTTGAAATGTCAGTGAGAAGAGGGAAGGTTACAAAATTTGTGATGCGTGCACCTGGATTTATACGAAGAATTTTTGGATGAGATTAATCAATCAATCAATTAATTAATTAATTAATTAATTAATTACGATTTGTTTTCAATTTTAAAATTTTGGGATACCATTTCTTTTGGTAGAAGATGTTGACGAAATGCAGGGCATTAATGGCCCTGTGTTATTCTCTAATCAAATCATGTTTACCGAGTTCTATGTGCTAATTATAGTAATTGATTTAGTATTATTATAGTATCGTAAGGTAAAATAAATTAGAAATGTTATACTTGTAGAATAATTTTGAAATAATGCTGACATACGTGAAATACCATATTGAATTAAATAGGATGCATAAATTATATACATATATATATATATATATATATATATTTCAAAATTATTATTTTATTAATAAAGTTAATATTTACTAGTAACAAATTTTTATGGGTAATCTTCAATTTACCCCCAACCATTATTGACAAACATCAATTCACCTCCAAATTTATCAAAAGTCCTCATTCCATCCCCAAACATTAAGTTTAACATAACCATTAAATATTACTATTAACCATAACTTATTTATAAAAATACGATTATATCCCTGTCAAATTCAAAAATATTTTTTCTTATTTAAAAATATTTTTAATATAAGTATCAAATTCAATAATGGTATTTTTAAATGAGAAAAAATATTTTTAAATTTGATAGGGATATAATCGTATTTTTATAAATAAACTATGGTTAATGGTAATATTTAATGGTTATGTTAAACTTAACGTTTGGGGGTGGAATGAGGACTTTTGATAAATTTGGAGGTGAATTGATGTTTGTTAATAATGGTTGGGGGTAAATTGAAAATTACCCAATTTTTATTTTAAAACTTTCTTGAAAATGAATTATCACATTATAATGCATAAATAAATCAATATTTAGGATAACACCACTAAATTTTTAATTGAAAAAAGCAGATTCAGGAAAAAGGTTTTCATAAGCCCTAAGTATATCTATATCATATAGGTTGGTGTTAACTCAAATATAGCTTGGACCAAAAGCAACGACCCAAGTACATTTACAGAAACAACTATGCCAATTTCGCAATCTTACATTTTTTATGTAAATAAATAAAGCCGTACAGATAGAATCTAGGATTTGGAGTGACAAATAATAATTTAATTTTTAAAATTTAAAAATTAATAAATAAGTATTAAAATAATTATTTATTTAATATAAAAATTTTATTAAGATATACTTATTTATTCAAGCTTATAAAAAACTTTAATATTCATTAAAATTTCGGAAGTAACTAATAATTGATTTTACGATGAAATTCTCCGTAATTTTTCTTTCAATATTCATTATTAAATGAGTCAATAAAAAAATCATTATCCATTTGTTGTGTAACTTAAATAAAATATTTAGTGTTAATATAATATATATAATAATTAAAGTTTATAGTTATATTTATACAATCCCATATTTAATAACTTTAAAATAATACATAAATTTAAAAGATTTATACAAAAATTCTTTGAAGATACTAACCTCTTTTTTTTAGAACCTTTTTTTTAAAAGAAAATGTAAGGGAGTGAAATAAATTTCAAAGTATATAATTTTTATCTCTTAAATATTCAGGACTCGAATTCAGGTATGTCGTTTAGAAAGTGACTTAATCTACACATGAGCTAAATTGAAGAATAGATAAAATAAAAAAAAATAAAAAATTGAAGTATTTTTAGATTATTTTGTAGATGTTTATGTATTGATATATGAGTTGTAAAAAGGTTTTTAAGCATATAGTTTCTTATAAGTAAAAGTTTTCAAAATTATATAATTTTTTTATAAAAAAGATTTTTAATTATACAGAGGATATAATAGGTAAAGTATTAATAAATAGGTGGGATTATTATTTTTATGTTAAAAAAATTGTTTGAGTAATTTATAATTATATAATTTAAAATGATAAATAAAAATATAAGAAATAGGAAAATATTTTAATTTAAAAATACAAAATCTTCGAAAACAATTTAGGGGTTAAAATGAATATTTAACATTCAAATTCACTACAGATGAGAAAAAAGGAAAAAAAAAACTCTATTGAAAATTATAAATTATTGAGTTCGAAGTATACGTGTGTGTGTGTGTGTATATATATATATATATATATATATATATATATATATATATATATATATATATATATATGATTGTAACTCGGAAAGCAAATCAAATTCCATTGTTTTAACATTTTACTATAGAAAACACTAGTATTATATAAACAACTCAAATCTTAACAAATAAAATTACATCATAAGACATATTATTATGATTAAACAAACAAAAATTATCGTAATCAATTAATCTATTAATTAAACACGGAAATGATAAGGAAAAAATAGAATTCCAAAGTTGTAGCTTGACGATCAGAACATCTCAATCAATCCTTCATTAAGCTTAATCTTTATCAACTCCCTCAAAAAGCCATGCGTTAATTCAATTCATTAATTACATTATAATCCAAAATCTAGGCAGAAATAATGTGATTCACTGCTTACGAAAAAGTGGAAGTGCTTTCTTCCCTAATGTGGACTGCGGAGACATTAAAAAATTTAAGCCCATTGGGCCGATTCCGATATTGATGAAGCGAAATATAATTAACCTCTAGTTGAGGCCTAAGCTGCTAAATACAATTAATTGTACCGTAATTTTTAAATGAAGTTTTAGAAAACACTAGGAAAACGTTTGAGAATTATAAAAAAGAATCGGAAGAGTTATATATGTACTATATATAACCAATTGCCATGTTAATATTATATTGATGAAGTGTTATAAAATTCAATCTAGTGGTTTTGGTTTATTTTTTTATAAATTTAACTTGGTATGGATCTAAGTTTAATAAAATTGGATCGGGTTAAAACCTAAATTCAGGACGAGTTGGATAAAGTTCAGAAAAATAAATTATTTGTTTATATTTTTTTGTTTACTAGTCGGATTTTAACCCGATCCGATTTGACTAGACTTCATTTTACTTGAAGCTTGAAAAAAATCTTGGATCAACCCGACCTGATTTGAGTTATAATGAAAAAAATCTGAATCTGACTTGATTTATATTAATCTGACCTTAAAAAATCAAACTCACCCAATCGGATCGAGCTCAATTTTTTTGTCATTCCTAATCAAAATGTCAAAAATATTTAATGAATAAGAACAATATAATGAGAGTGGAGCTGAAATTGAAACATCTTTATTCGTGTTTGCAATTCGTCTTGTCTCTAATAATTTGATTAAAAGGCAAACAAATATTGATTCAAAGATGCCAAAGAAAAAGAGTAATATAATAAAGTTATATATGATTCTTCTACATATATATAAAAAAACTTCAGGTAAAGAGTAGTAAAGTCAATCTCAACAATTTATTCGACTCCACTGGAAGAATTTAGGAGTAAAGTGTGCGCAACTTGAAAAGGATATAAAATTCTTCTATTCTCAAAATTTAAAAATTAATTAATATTTTAATCTATAAATAAATTTTTGATTAAATTTTTTTATTATTATCTAAAATTGCTTAAATTAAGGTCATATTTGTTTTTTGTTTGAAGTCTGAATTTGACTGAAATTTAAATCTCATTAACGTATTTATTTTTTTTATCTTAAATATTTGAATATAAATATTAAATTATCCAAAATTGCTTAAATTAAGGTAGTGTTTGTTTTTTATTTGAAATTTGAATTTAACTGAAATCTAAATCTAATTGACTTATTTGTTTTTTTTATCTTAAATATTTGAATATAAATGTTAAGTTATTTATTTTTATAAACATAAACAAAATTTAAAACTGATATATTGATATATGTGTCTTAAAATTTTTTATATTAATATATTAAATTATTAACATATATAAATATTAAGTGATAAATTAAGAGTATTATTGATAAATAAAATATTTAAATTATTCACATATTTATTCATTTATATTTAAGTCAAAATTTTTAATTTAATTATATTCATATATTTTTAATAAATATTCAGATATAAGTTAAAAAAAAAACAGTTTCTATATATCTAAATATTTATATCTAGATATCAACCAAAAAATAAATAGGTCTTAAAAAAAGAAGACACGTACTAGTAGAAATAAAATACAATATATATAAGAATTCTCTATCTAAATAAATAACTATGATAAAAAAAGAATAAGGTAAATATAAATATAATATAATTGAAAAATAAAGAATTGATGGGTATGAATTGAAAACATGCATTAGGAGTGACGCTATGTTTGAGTGGCCACAGCTTATTTAAGCACTATAAAAATATCATTAAAAAGCTAGCATTCTGGCATTTCAACTCTTCCTTCCAACTAAGTAAACTTTAAGGCAAAAAGGTTTCTTCTCTTTAATTAATTTATATTTCTAATTAAAAAAATTATATATACTAATACTAACTAGCTAATTAATACTATACTTGATATATAAAAAAGAAAAATAAATATGCTTTGGCTTTTGCTATTCTTCTTGAAAAATTTATGACCTTGAACTAATTAAATTTGATTCCAATACTTCACCCACTTCAGATGTTGGGGTCAATAGGGCTTTGAAAGAGAGTTGACTTGAGATTGAGATGTACATATATATATATATATATACATATAGTTGCATATATACGTTCACTTTGCTTCAGACAAAGTGATAAAAAAGGATTGTAGGTATAATGTCTGATGGGAAATGATCTCCATTGATACTGGTGATGATAATATTGATGGTGACTGGCAATGGATTGGATATTGGATATGGCAGTGGCATCATCAGAAACATTTTCTTTCTTTTTTCTTTTTCTTCACGGGGGAATTCTGCTTCTGCTTCCATTGCTTTTACACATATCTATTCTTTGATTAGATTTCACAGCACCTTCATGGGTGGTCAGATAAATTATTCACAAACACGATCAGTACTCGGTAGGGATTTGAAAATGATCACCATGGCATCAAAAGGCCCAACAAATATCTTGGCAGTCCCCAAAGTTTTATATTTTTGTAGATAAATGCATACATAGTTCGCTTATTTGTGTCCGAGTCCCGAACTTATTGCAGAATGATTGAGGGTGCATTTGGTACTCTTGATTTCTTCTTAACTTTAAAAATAAAATTAGAAAAATATTAATTTGGCAATATTAAATTTTAGTGCAATTTACTCACTTCTTTTTTTGTTAATATTTAACATTTACTACTTTTAATTGTTTTTATAGTTTCAAATTTTAACTAATCAAGCAGTGATGGAGCTACGCCAAAACTAGAAGGGGCCGTCACTTCCAAGTGAAACAAAAAAATTTAATAGACAAATATATATTTATTGAATAAAGATTAAGATATTATTATATACTTATTTGAAGAAGATAAAAAACGCAAGGACCCAAAAGATGATAGATTTACAAGATGAATAGTTTGTTCTTACATTCCTTCAAGACAAAAAGGGGAACATTATCTAGTGATAGAAACTAGATAAGCAGGAAATATGCAATTCTTTTAATTAAGCCCATTTGGCCAATACAGACATGCAACCAGCACCTAGAAGAAGTGAAACATTAGCACCTAATTGAAGTCTCAATTTGCTTTGCAAAATTGGGTTCATAAAATCAGCTGCAAGCAAATCAACAAGTGCCGTGTAAATCAAAATCCCAGCTGAAGCTGAATTGAAAATTCCTGCTACAATTAGAGCTGTTCGGCTATTCTCTTGGTACACACTCGAAATTCCAATCCCAATTGCAATTCCTACAGGTGTTGTCAGTGAGAAAAACGTTGCCATTATCGCCATTGATCTTGACTTGAATTCGGCCTACAACACACAACCAGACAGCACGGAAATTACTTTTCAATATTGGTTGAACTAAATTAAAAGTTGAATAGTTAAAAGCAACTGGAAAATGAGAATTTAAAGTGATCATTTGCTTTCTAGATCTGAATCATTTTGTGTTGTAGATATTTGCTTTTTCAATTTGTTAAATGTGTTGACAGGATGACGACATTCTCCAACAACAATTTTTAATTAAATCTTTTCTCAACCGCATATAGTCTTGCTGCTACTGTGCAATGCATTAATATTTGTCTAAACTTATCAATAAAAACCTGTAGCAAATTGTAGCAACCTGAGAGATGCAGCCTCCAAGCCCCATGCCTTCAAAAAATTGGTGAAATGACAAAGCTGCTAGTAGAGGTTTGATTGTATCGGGATCCTCAGAAGCACCCAGAGAAATCCCAATAATCACTGAGTGAACCACAATTCCCAACTCCAAAACCTGAAACATGTAGCACAATCCACGGAAAAAATAAGCATACAAGATCATGCATCAAACACAAAATTATGAACCTATATATATATTCCACGTCTTACCTGTGATACAACACGTTTTCTGATTAGCTCTGGTAATCCGAGTTCCTGAGATGAATCTGCCGACCCATGAGCATGACCATGGGTGGCATGAGTATGCACATGAACATGACCTGCATGATCACCAGACATCTCTTCATCAACAAGAAGAAGCTGTTTAGGCTTGTTAAAATGCTGCCTCCTGTAATACCCATTAGCGAAAGAATCAATCATCAGGGTTGCTATTGCAGACATCATGGCGACAAAACCAGTGAAAGGGAAATTCCCCCATGGGTTTTCACCAAGGCAAGGAGAAGTTAGGCTTTGAAATGCTTCAGGAAGGATGTGAACGAACCCAGTTGATAGAATAACACCTGCAGCAAATGCTTTAACCATGAAGAAAATATCACTCTCTGGTTTTAATGCTGGAACTCTTTTGCCTAACAGCGGAAGACTCACACCAAAAGCACCTGCAACAAGTATGGTAGCAATTGCACCGAGCTTAAATTTAAGAGCTTCTCCTTTGTATTCTCCCATCGCTTCAACATCACAACTACACTCACCAGAAACAATACTAGGAAAGAAATGAAGTACACAAATTACAGAAGTGAATGTAATCTTCAAGCAAGCTTGAGGATTTGCCATCGGTGAAGCAGAAAAGAGAAGAAAGCCGTGAAAGCAATTATTTGCTTTTGGGGTTTTGTGGGTGTAGCTGAGAGAAAATGCAAAGTTTCTTTCTCTATATATACATATATATAGGAAAAGGCAAAGAATTATGTGGTATGCTAATTTGTTGCAGAAACAGGATGGTTAATAATAAGAGAATCATATTCTACAGTCAACAGAACATAACACAAAGAAAGAAAAAAGCTGGAAGGCAAAGCCATTGGTTCTACTGAAAACTTCTTTATATATACAATTGAGGGACTTTAATTCATGTAGCATAGATACCTAGCTAGGTCAGATACCTTATAATTTTCCGACCCATAATTAACATTAGTACAACGAATTAACCACGATCAAATAATAAAAATTTGTTTGGAAGATTGAATATATATATATATATATATATATATATATATATATATATATATATATGGATGTGTGGAAGTGATTCATGAGGACAAAAGTAGCCAAAAGAGGAATATATTTCTGCTTTCAATCTGCAGTGGGTGTGAAAACATGATATCATGCAAAAACATTAATCAATAATATTGGTTTTACAAGTTGTTTGAAGATGTTGTAATTAATTTATTATATATAGCTTTTCCATTTTTTGAAGGGTTTATTAAACTATTAATTACAATGACTTTTGGTGTAGACAAAAATGTTCTCAGCCAAGTACTTTGCATATGTGCTGCTGGTTTACAAAACAATTCCCAATTTTTAATTCATAATTAATACTACTCGTTTATCTAGTACCAAAAGGCATTAAGCAAATCAAAAGTAGTTGATCAATATAGACCAAATTTTATAGTTAATTAATATATTAATTATTAAACAAAAATGAACGTTTATAAAAATATTTTAACTATTATATATACTTCTAAAATTAAGTATAAATTTGATAGTTATAATGATATATACTTAAAATAGAATTATCAAAATAATTTTATTCTTTTTTTAAAAAATAATAATAATTTCTCTATAGTTAGAAAACGTAAAAGGCATTTTCATTTTCATTCTTGCTAATTGCTATTAGTGGATTGACCAAACTCTATGATGATATCTGCCTAATGAGCTAGGTTCACAGAGTAGCTTTTGTGATATATACAAGCACCGGACTCCATTTTCTTTTTTGCTTTATATATAAAATTTCTATATGTGAGAATTGAGAAATATAGGGTAGTCAAAATGATCTCAAGTACTTAGTGGAAAATAATTATCATAGGAAGAAAACGACACACTGACACAACCATCCACCAAAAAAAAAAAAATGTGGACAACATGTCGTCATTGAACAAATTAAAACACCTATCTCAATGAAATTTGGCCTAGATGGCATCGTTTTGAAAGCATATTCTAACTTTGTTAACCTCATAATTTCGACATTCTTGTTATCATATATACATAATATTTTAATTAATTAATTAGTATTAATTTCATCTTTGATTAATTAATTTTTAATACTTTCTTTTAGTGACCCTTGACTGGATTCTTGGTAAAGACACCCAGTTATGGTTATTTCAATTTATATAGATATATATATATATATTTTTTATTTTGTCTTTAGACTGTTGACAACTATACTGTACGTACATTGAAAGAATAAATATATATTTTAACCGTCTATCAATGTCGAAGAAGTGGAGAGTATCGTATTAACTCTAAAGTCATCTACAAGTACTATGTCACAGATTTGATGCAGTTGGGATCATGTCGTGTTTTAATTTACAACATTTTAGAATTTTTTTTTAAAATTAAATTAAATTAAATTAAATACTATGACTAATTGTGAGTAAGTGCGTGTATATACAACGTCGTCTAACAACATGACAAACATAATATTGTATAATAGATTAATCTTGCACATATATGGAATGGAACATATTTATTATTGTATATATATTAATTTATAATATAAAAACAAACGTGGTGTGGTTTGATATAATTTTAAAAATAGAAAAATATAAATAAATAAAAATATTATAATAAATTAGTTATAACATAAGTTAATATACAAGCAAGACGTTTATATACAGAAAAAATAGAGAGACAAACAATAATAGAACATTATTTATAATTATCGTTTAATCTGCCCTGAGGTTCGAAATAATTAATAATATAATTGATCGGAATATTTAATTTAAACAAGAAAAACAATTTCTTTTTGCTTCTAAGCGTGGCCATTAATTTCTTAATGCTGAAGAATAAATGTCTATCTCTAAGTGGGCCTCACTGGGCCTTCCTACTTCTTGGGCTTCAAGAACCAGGTTGAATTGATCAATTCAATTGGGATTTAAGGTTAATTTATTAATCTTTGGTGCCTTTATTGTGATTTTCCTGAGCCATAAGGTCCTTTGATGTTATTAACCAGTTTCGAAACATCTAAATTACGAACCCGCCACAATTTTTGACCAGAAAACCCCTGAAGTTCTGAACTTTCTCTGCATATAGAAAATGCGCTTCGAACCCTTTAATCGTGATTTGAAAATGAGCTTGTGGTTTCTTGAAATTCTTGTTATACTTTCTGGTTTTGTTTTGGTTGCTTTGGGAAACAGATTGGTGAAGCTTGTGGTAAGGGCTTTCTACGACTTAACAATTCCGGCGAAGAGAGATGATCAAGCGATAACTGCAAAGAGTGATAACAAAGGGATTGCTGTTGTCGCTCTTGATGCCCTCACAAGGCATGATAGGAATTACATTCAATTTTTGTTTCATTTCATTAAAAGGAAATTTATGCGAGGCCGAGGTCTAAGTAGTTTTTATTTTTTACTTTGTTTCCAGACGACAATGGTTTTGAGAAGAAGATTTGGCCAAGGATTTGAAACTGCGTCCGAAATTACTTCGTTGGACTCTGCATTTTCTTCAAAATGAAAAATTGATCACCCGTGAGCATAGGAAAGAGGTCAGTAGTATAGTTTAGTTAATGTATTTCGCTACGTTGATTGTTATTTGATTCAAAATCGCAAGCAAGAAGATACATTGGAGATCTTCAGATAAAAACTCCCTAAAAGCAATTTTGTAATAGCAAAGGAAACATATAAAAGAGGAAATGAAATATCTTGCTTTTCAGCAAAAGAAAAAAAAAACATATAACAGAGGAAATGAAATATCTTGCTTTTCAGCTAAAGAAAAAGTTTATTTGTTTAGACTGATAAATTAGCAGCTTAACAAGTAAACGACGTGCTCCAGAGAATGGAGGGTTGTTTTTGCCTATGGCCTTATTTGTTTACAGAAGTTTGAAGGGAACTTCTTGTGTTTTTGACCTGCTCTTCTGGAATGGAATGAGGTCTGCTTGGCAATTGAAATTTAAGCAATAGTGGATTGAAATAATAGGATCTAGGTAATAGGTTAGCGATAATGAAATGATATTTTCAGGTGTTGGCCATTAAGTTGCTTTCAGGTTTCTTCTTGAGTCCCTGTGACTCAATGTGGCATATAACTTTAGGTTTTGGACTTGGCGTAAACATTTTTATGATGTTGGCTATTGATTGTGCATAAGCAAACAAATCTGTGGTGTTACTACAGTACATTTGCTTTTTCCCCCCCTCTATTTTTATTTCCAAATAGATTGTTCTTGTTTACTTAGATTACTAAGGGTTTGCTTGCTTGTACTTAAATCTTTTGTAAATAAATAAATGTACTAGAAAAGAGGGATGAGGACACTGAAAACTTGAAAAATAAAGATTGAAACATAGAAAAAATAGATTCAATCCCAAAAAGGAGCTTTTGGTTTTTATTTTTCTCAATTCATAAAAAGGGATATGCACCTAAGTGAAGATTTAATAATGTAAATAAACTAAACTAGTAATTATTAAATAAAATTGATAGCTTTAGAGTTTTGAGAGTGGTGGGGTACACTTTTGGAAGTATTTGTATCTTTTGCAGTTTCAACTCATACAGAGTTCACTTCATGTTTTTTCAATTGGTTAGGCACTTATCATGTCAGCCTCAATTTGTTGCTATTTTGATCATCTGCTAATTATCAGATTTTCTATGCATACTCTTCATGCCGTTATTTCTTGTTGCAGGTTCAGCTTAAGCCACTGATGGAACAAATCGACAGAACAAAAGATTTGCATTTTCCCATATTTGGAAGCTTCCTATCATGGGAAGCTTAAGCATGTGCTTCTGGATGTACTGCAAATTTTGATTCTAGTTTGAAGCTAGGGTATGGTGGAACACCAATGCCATTCGTTGGGGACATGAAGGTAAATTTCTTCTCAGATCTTTAGCCTCCTTTATTGGTTGGCTTCCAAGGGTTATGCATTATTTAGTTTCTTAAACTGTCATACTTCTACGTGATGACTGTTTCTGTCACTTATGATCAATTGGTAGCTTGGGCTTTACAAATGCATATGCATTGGTACATTATTATCCAACGTCATGAATTATCTAGGAATATTTTGTTTTTAAGAATTAAAAATTATTACTATTATAACTTTTGCTAGTTTAGTACTTTTACCTGGATATAAGTAGGGCCTTTTCTCATGATGGTTTTGGAATATTTGATGGACTATTGATATGATGGAGACTAAGTTTCTGATGAAATTCTTCGATTTTTTTTCCTTCTAAGTCCCTCCCACCTTCCACCCCCTCTCGTGCCTCCCTCTGCCTTTGCTTTCTAATTCTTTTCTACTTATTCCCATCTAATAGCTGTTATTCTCTATTTCTTTCCTTTCTGTCTACCCCACCTATATTGTACATTTGATGATCCACCTTTTTGGATTGGATTTGTATAATACATCCAAGTTGATTTTGTTCTGTGTTTGGTTACCATGTTCTGCTTAGTTTTTGTTTGCATGCAAGTTCCATTTGGTTAAGCATTGTGTTGTTTTTCATGTCAGGAAGTATATCCCACAAATTTGAAATCTAATATGGTCACTTACATTATGACTGGTTCCTCTGCGAAATTGCTTAAGCTTTGGATTGGATTTGTCTAAGAAGGCTGGGCAGGTGAATAAATGCTGCAATAGTAGTCACTTCCAGAAAAACTTGTTGATTTCTATGATTATCTGTTAGTGAATTTGTTAGTTTATGACTGCTAGCTTGGGTGTGACTTTGTTTTGATTGTCTGGACTATTTAGGACTACACAAATGTGTTTGTTGTGTATTAAACTCTGCCGTGTGTGCTGTATATTAAATCTGCTGTACTTTTAACCAACCTCGTGTACAAGAACAGATAATTACTTAACACTCACAATTTTGGACATTTACCGTCTAGATGCAGAATGGAATTTTACCATCATACCTTTTCTAGTTTTACCAAATGTATGTTACAATCAATACAGATGATAGTTAATGTGGTAGAACCTTATTTTTCTCCCTGTGCAATTGACCTCATGAAAGTTTGAGCAATACAAATGCTGATGTTTTTTCAGTGATTTACTATGTTGTCACTGTAATGGAAAAAAGGGTAATGACAGAACCTCTTATTGTAAGAGGAATAGTCTTTCAGAATATTGGGTTTACAACTCTTAAATGACCAGATATTTGAAATTTTCTCAGTTAAAGAGGATTGGATATCTTCTGAGCAATTCGTTGATGGATTTTGGCAGGTTGAAGTTTCATTTTCTGGGGTTGAATGCAAGGTAGTGGATGCCAAATCTGAAACTGCAAGTGGGAAATCTGAAAGTTTTGCCACCTTGGATGATCAAGCAAGGAATGAACCTTATGGAGGAACAACGTGGACAGATCAAGCAGGAGCAGGAGAAGGATGGAAGTTCAGTGGCTGGAGGATCCACAGATAACAAGAAATCAACTATTGAAGAAGATAAAAATATATTACTGGTTCTTGCAATGGAATCAGCATTATATTTATTGGGTAAATTTTGATACTCCTGAGAAATACCATGATATTATTGGCAATGGGAAGTCTTAAAATAAAAAGGTACAAAGGTAATATGGTAACACAGCACTTGGTCACCCACTTTCATTTTCTTTTTTCTCATTTCTCTTCTATCCTCCTCCTGTTCTCCTCCTCCTTTCTCTCTGTTCTCTATTTCTCTATATCTGATTCCAGGACATGTACTAATTATAGAAAAAAATTCCAATCCACAAATTGTTATTACAAGCAGCACCAAAGAAACCTGCCTCTCTCTCCGTCTCCATTCCTCTTTTTTTCCTTTTTCCCCTTTGCTCTTCCCCCGCCTAAGTGTGAATTCACTATGCCAGTAAGATCTTGCCACCACTACACAAAAACAGAGTCCAAATATCTTTAGCTGTTAAAAATTCTTCAATTATCAATGAATTCCAAGCACCCATACTACTCAGCAATGGCTTCATAACTGGCTCGGGGTCCCAGCTGAAATAAATCCTAATGCATATTCCATTAAGATGACAGAAACTTGAGATCACCTAGTTGCAGATTCTTAGTTTATACAAGGATTTTACTGTGTAAAAATATAGTTTCTTCAGATTACTTGTGTTGGACAGTCACTTTACCGTCTATCTACTAATGACAAGGGGTGTTTTTCCCAAATACATGAATCATGGTGCGCTGGTGTCAGGCAAAACATCAAGAGCATTTGTGAAAATAAAATTTTCTTGTTTTGATCTATGTCACATAGATGTTAAAGCTTATTATGCTGCATTTATTGAAAAACAACAAGAACTAGAAAAAGCTGCTCAGAAACAAGATGAAGCCATCTCTGATGGGCTTTGTGGAATGTCTAATAATCGTCAAGTGGGTATGAATTCTAAGTGTGAAGTGGGAGAGGAAGAGGCATCTGTGGTGGATAAGTATGTTAAACATCAATTAAAATAAAAAATGACAAAAGAACAACCAAGTCTGGCGGTGGCTTCCTAGAGTTATATACCCTTTCAAATTTGAGCAATTAATTCAAGCAAAATGTTTATTGTTACGAGGCATCTAATATTTGAAATCAGTAAATGATACGCGAATTCAGGTTGGTTTGCTTAAAAGAACCATGCTTCTGTTATGTTTTGCTTCTTATAATTTGTTCACTTTATGAATCTTTTGAGAAATTTTATTGGTTTTGCTGAATTTTTCAAATATAGGAATGGACAGAGAACCTGAAACACCTGATAAACCCCAACCCAATAGAATTGGTTCGGTTGGTTTCCTTCTCTTATGTAAGTATTGTTTTGGTTCTAAATGATTTATTTCTCTGGGTTCACGTGGAATTTTCCAGATGTGCGTGCATATGTTTATTGCGTAACCCGATTGAGCATTTGAATTCCAAAAATTGGAGTTTACGAAACATGCATAAGAAGACTTGAATGACTAGTATGAATGATTGCATTAGTATATACTTGAAAACTGCTTGTGAGTCCTGGAGTGAATGACGACGATAACTCCTTACAGTCAATAAAACGGGTACAAGAAGCTCTTCCTTATAAATTCTGGAGACTGAATGTTACTTAAGAGAATAGAATAGAATAAAGCAGACGAAGAAGGACACGACGACACCAAGAATAGTAGCGTGGCTGTTGACGAAGGTTAAAATTTGTGCTTCTCCTTCTTTTATATTATTAATTTGTTTAAATGGTATTACCTAGCGAGCTGTAGAGGTAATATGTTATTGATTAACAATTTTTACAGTAAAATGTACATAAGATAAGGGAAACCAATGACAATGGGCGAAAGCTCCTAGTTCAAGATATGGTAATGGTGCCCTTGCATTACATTAAATTACATGGGACTCTTCTACTTACTAACTCCTATGGAGGAACCAGTAGTAAATATACTACTGTTTGCAAGATTTGGTGCCCGACTAGCGACTGTCTTTCAGCGTTGGATAGACAAGTTTTGCTCACTCAATTAAGATATAAAAAACTTGCATGATTATTAACAACTATGGATCAAATCAAAACTTGCTGCAATATAATAATATAATAATGATACACATATGATTACTACTTTTTCATGTATTTTACATTTGCTGCCAAAAAAAAAAACCTTATGCAAATTTTAAAGTCAAATGACAATTATAGTTATACAAATATTTTGTTTCAAAAATACGATAAATTTATTAAAAACTTTATTAAATACAAATTATAATATTTAAATTAAAAATAAAATGATGGGACATGCATCCATCTCAAAACATTATCCTAAATCATCATATCCACTATTATATCCATTAATACAAACCTAATATCCAAACACCCACAAAGTCCATCCGTCTATCCATCCAACACATTCTATTCACTCAAAGCAAGAAAAAGGCCTAAGGTAGTTGCTGTCTCCCAGATCAAAAAGAGATAGAAAACAAAGAGCTTTGAGTAGAAAGCAAGCAAAACAAACCCCAAAAAAATAAAGGCAAACTAAAATAACAAACAAAATCTACACTTTCATTTTTTCCCGGTGTCAAGCAAGCATATATGCCAACACCAACACCAACACCACCCTCTCTCCATCCTGCATGCATGGCAACACAAATAAAAACAAAAACAAAACACAGATAGAAGCAGTAAGCAAATCCGGCCCCGATATTAAATAAAACCTTTTCAGCATTTCTTCATCTACACATAATCTTCAAACAAAGTGAGAACCTGAAGAAACAATCTTTTTGGCCACCCCAGCATCTTCCTACTTGCCCCTAGCCTCCTCATTTCCTAATACTTCCTTTCTACATTTCTATATTTTCTACTACTGTCCAAGCAAGCTGTCCTCTATTATATATATGCACTCTGTCTCTGCTTCTATTGCTTGCTGACTTCCTTCTTGTGTGTTCACTTGCAGGGATTGGAAGTTTTGATAATTTTCTCGTGAGTTTCTCATGGAAACAAACAGAAATTGCAGAAGAGTTTGCATTCTTCTGCTTTGTTCAATAATGGTGGCTGCTTCTTTCATCTCTCACTGCGGTAATAACTTTTTATTATTTATTATCTATCGAAGAACTTATAATTAATCATATCATGCTACTGTTTACTGCATTTAATCCTATTATTCATTCATTTGAATGTTTGATCATGCATTTTAAGATTCTCAGGACTGGGGTATTTTTTCTATTAAAAAACAAAAGGGTTTCTAATCTATCAACTTTTATGGTGGAGTCTTTGTCAAGGCAAATTAAAGTTGTAGTGGGAATATACCAGATTTCTCTCTTCTTTTTTTTTTGGTTTTCATTCAGTGGATAGTGTATGTGACGACTAAAGTATCTTCAAAAGCAAGATTTTTGGTATAAATTTTATATTATCAACAAAAACTTCATGTCTAAGAAAGAAAAAAAGAGGTGAATAATAGGGTGTGCATTTGGTTATTTTTCGAATTAAGAAATGCTAACAATGACGTGTGAAATTAAAGTACGTAGCTATTTTTACTAAATTAATTTCACAGTACTGTACATAGTTTATTAAAACTCAATTTTATTCAAATTTAGTTCATTCCAAATACTAATGATTCAATTCAATTCATTATAGATCGTTTAAGATTTCCCTAACATTAAATTACTTAGAGAGAAATTTGATTTATATATTGATTGAGGTAGTATTTTAATTTTATGAAGTTGATTCAATTAAGGTTTTTCTTTTTCAAAATGGTAGATGCAAGAAATTCAATGGGATTGGTGAAGAAAGATCCGAAACAAGCAAGGAGATCAATCATCAAGGCAATCAAGAAATTGAAAGTGATGAAGCGCATCAATGGTGATAGATCATCCAAGACCGGACCCTACGGTGTGAATTCACCATTTTCTTTACCACCCTTTGATTCACTAGCCCCATTTCCTTTACCCGAAAATGCCCCTCCATATTGCATTTATCCCCCTTTTACCCCTCAACCTCCTTCCACAGCCATTCCGACACCAACTGGAGCTACTCCTTACGTTCCGCCTATTCTCCCCACGCTAAGCCCACCTCCAAGCCCCACAGGTACTACTCCTGGCCCGCCGGATGTAGTGCCGAGTCCATTTGTTTACATTCCAAGCCCACCTTACTCCGCGCCTAGCCCACCAAGTTTAACCCCGCACCCGCCTTCTTGGGTCCCATCTCCAACTGGGTTTGTTCCAAGCCCGCCTTCTTCCGTCCCGTCTCCAACTGGGTTCGTTCCAAGCCCACCAATATTTGAACCGCCAGTGGTGTACCCTCCGCCGACGGGGCCATCGCCTCCGAGTAGAGGGCCAAGCATAGCCCTTTGGTGCGTGGCTAAACCATCCGTTCCCGATCCAATCATTCTAGAAGCTATGAACTATGCTTGTGGATCGGGCGCGGATTGCAACACGATTCAGACCAATGGGCCTTGTTTTGAGCCCAATACTGTTTATGCCCATGCTTCTTATGCTTTTAATAGTTATTGGCAAAGAACCAAAGTTGCTGGGGGCACTTGCTCATTTGGTGGCACAGCAATGCTAGTCACTGTTGATCCAAGTAAGTAATTTTCTTTATATATGTATATAAATATATTTATTGATATTTTTATGTCTTTGTTTATTGTGTTTGTCTACAATGCAGGTCACGATGGGTGTCATTTTATGTTCTACTAATTGGAGACTTTTGGAGATCAGAAGACTGATCTTCTTATATCTTCGTAGTGCAATTTTTCTAATAAAATATGTAGAGAGCATACTATGCTATGCTATGCTATATGTTGTTGTAGTGAAGCTGAAGTAAATTTTGTAAAGTAATACCAAACGAGAATATGTTAGGTTGATCCCATATATAGTGTAGTATAGTATATTATGAATTTTAGATTAGGGTTTTAAGTTTTGGATTATTATATAGATTATTTTCCTCATGGGATCTATACCTTTCTGTATAATAATTAATGTTCATAAACTGCATTAACTTTTTGCAGTATTTCTGAACATCAAATGTTATTTCAATAAAGTTTGATCAAAATATGATGATGATAATTGTACTCATTTTAAGAAAATTATCAATTGTTTTTTTTTTTTGCGTTTAATTATTGTTTGATTGAAAAAAAAAAGAAAAAAAAAGAAAGATTTAAGAGAAAGTAAAATTGTGGAAAAAAAAGACACTTTATTTACTATAAAAATAAACCCAAAAAGAAAGGAAAATATATAAAACACAGAGACTTAAGCAGTGGGAATCTTTGGAAATGGTGTTCACTGTCAGAACCCAATTTATGAATTATCCCTTGCTACTTTATTATTACTTTTAATTTGTCACCTAATCGCATCTTTTCTAATCGTTAATTTACGTAATAATAAAAAATTTAAAGCCACAAATTCTTTGGAATCAAGATATAATTTATTACTTTGAGTAAAGAGTTGGTTGATTTTGGCCTAAAATTAAGGTTTTCCATCAATAATATCATACTCTAGCTTATTTTATAATTTTTTTAATCTTATATTCATAATTGCGAGTTAAATAATAATAATAATAATGTCCACTTAGATTTTCTTTATCTTTAATTATTAAAATAAATATGTATTTATAAAATACAATTAATTAAAAATATATCTCAAATTTTTTAGTTCATTATAATTGGCCCAGTTACGTTGTGGTATATGACATCTACACATATATATTAAAAATTTTGATTAATTAAAAGATAAATATATACTTATCATATTAACTTATTTTGTTATAATCCTTAAACATATAAATTTTGTATACAGAGTTATCATTTTGTATCCATTTTGGCTCTTTCACCTTGATTTTCATGTCTTTGGTGTTCTTGATGAGCTGTTTGGTAGACTTTCAGTTGGTGGTCGAACTTCTATTTACTGAAGGATTTTGATATTGTAAGAATGCCCTTGTATTTTTTCATTTTGGTGATAGTAGAAACTCTTTGTTTTGGCCGCGGTTTTTTTTTTCTTATTCACATTAAGGGAGAGTTTTTTCCACATAAAACTTGTGTCTCCTGTCATTGCTTTCAGTTTGATTTTTTGTTGGTGTATGTTATGTTTTATTGATCCATTTTGCTTCCATTTTTATAATAAGGAAGCAAGGTTCGGTTAGTTCGCACTACTCCCCTTACAAGAATTGTTTGGAAAGAAACCCCAGAGGCTAAAGAAAGAAAATGTGAAAGTTGAAGTTAAAAGAGGGTAGGATTCTGCAGATCAGTAGAGAGAGGAACAAAGCGCAAAATGAGAAGAATAACAAGTGGCATCGCATTGGGAGGAACAATGGTAAGTTCCTTAGGAGGTTCAGGTTGCCTAAAAATGCAAAGATGGATTAAAAATTTAATTTAAAATTTATATATGTTGAACTTACATTTTTATTCTTTGCTCCGTCAAATTGTCTTAACGGTGTAATAATGGTAAGGGAAGTCAGTGAAAAGTTTTGGATAAAGACTTTTCAGGTGATATTATGTTAAATTTTAAGGAGGTTTGTGATAATATCTCTTTATAAAGTCATAAATTTTGGAATATAAAAATTTGCGACCCATTGTACCTCGTGAACCTTTTAATATGTAAACCCCGTTTTTACATCTAGTTAATGGTGATCTAGGGCTTCGAGACGAAATAACATGATACGTGCGCTTCACGTACCCCGACCAACATAAAAGCTCAAGCACACTACTCGTAGATTTCCCTCCACACTTCCCCTTCCTTTTTAAAACTAAACCCTAACTTTCTCGGCCACTACCGCGGCGGCGCCACCACAACAACCGCCACCGCTATCATGGACTTCTCACCACCGCCTCTCGACGACGGTTTCTCGGCCGACAGGCTTTTCAACCAAGGCTACTCCTACACTTACGACGACGTCATTTTCCTCCCTCACTACATCGACTTCCCGACCGACGCCGTTTCTCTCTCCACGCGTCTCACGCGCAACATTGATCTTTCAATTCCCTGTGTTGCGTCTCCAATGGATACTGTCACCGAGGACTACATGGCTGCTGCCATGGCCGCTCTTGGTGGTATTGGTATCGTTCACTCCAACTGTACGGCTGCCGACCAGGGGCGGATTGTTGCATCTGCTAAGTCGCGGCGTGTCCCGATATTTTCATCAAGTTCGGCCGTTTTCAAGGGTCGTGACGCTTTTATTGATGATGCGAAGGATTTTGATGGCTGCAATTACGTTTTCGTTACTGAATCTGGTAATTGAAATCACTTGCTAGCAGAACGTCAATTTATGGTTTTTTTTGGAGTTATTTTCTGTGTAATTAAAAGTGTTTTGGAAATAGTGTTGTAATGTTTGGTTCAAATCAATTAGAAAGAATCTTTTTTTCTTGGTTCAAGTAGGTGCTTGAAGAGCTTTTTAGAAAAACACATGCTCTAGGTGAAAAAATGTGTTGTTTTTAGAGTGAAAAACGCAGCTTTTTAATTGCTTTTAGATAAAGTGGTTTTACTTGAAATTGCCTGTTATTAAAGCTCTCCCTAATACATTGCTAATTTGATTACAAGAAATGTTGACTTTGCATTACTTAGTCATAGAATTAGCTCATTGCTTATTTGTTTTCTTTTTCTGAATTCAGGTACCACGACATCGGTCTTGGGTTATGTGGAAAAATCTGACTGGGAGAATTTGAGTGATAAGAAAGTTAAAATTTTTGATTATATGCGTGATTGCAATTCTAAGGTTTCTGTTCCATGGGATTATGATTTGGGTCAAATAGATGCGGTTTTGGAGAAAAATGAGGTAGATTTTGTTGTTCTGGAGAAGGATGGTGAGGTGGTAGATGTGGTAACAAAGGAGGATGTGGAGAGAGTAAAAGGGTATCCAAAATCGGGGAAGGGAACAATGGGGCTGGATGGTAAATGGATGGTGGGGGCAGCAATTGGGACGAGGGAGTCTGATAAGGAGAGGTTAGAGCATTTGGTGAAGGCTGGCGCCAATGTTGTGGTGTTGGATAGTTCTCAGGGGAACTCAATTTATCAGACTGAGATGATAAAGTATGTGAAGAAGATGTATCCGGAGTTGGATGTGATTGGTGGGAATGTTGTGACAATGTATCAAGCTCAGAATTTGATTCAGGCTGGTGTGGATGGATTAAGAGTTGGGATGGGGTCTGGGTCTATATGTACCACCCAAGAGGTTTGTGCAGTTGGGCGAGGACAGGTATAACATTTTGCTCTGGCATTATTTTGATTACCAGTTCAAATTATGTATCTAACTGGACTGTGTGCAGTGAAGTTTTAGGGGGGAATTCATTTAATGAAAATCATTAAAAAAAACGTAACTGATTTGAATATCATGTGATGTGAAGAAGGATCTGTTTGTGTGTTGATACTTGACATCACATTTATTTTGTAAGTGGACTTTCAGTTGTGAAGAAGGAGGTTTAAAGTGTTATTTATTTCTGTTTCTTATGGCCATCTTTGTCTTTTTTTTTTGCTTTCTCTTTTTGACTGTTATAGTCCACAAGATGTGATTGCGACTTCACCATTAGTCTTGTCATTTTATACTTATCAAATTTTTTTTATAATCATGTGCTTACTTTTTTTTTTTTATGTTTTTTCTCTAAAACTTTTCAGGCAACTGCTGTCTACAAAGTTTCATCAATTGCTGCCCAGAGTGGCATCCCTGTCATTGCTGATGGTGGCATTTCAAACTCCGGACATATTGTTAAAGCTTTAGTTCTTGGGGCATCTACTGTAATGATGGGAAGCTTCTTAGCTGGAAGTATTGAAGCTCCTGGTGTTTATGTGTATCAGGTATGGTAGTCTTACAGTGTATGGAAGGCAGTACTCTTAGTCAAGTATTTCTGAATCAAAGTGAATGCTTGTGAAGTCATTGTTTCTGCTTTCTTCTTATTGATGTTACCTATTTAGTTTGGGATTAATCTGTTTTGGACATTGACATTTTAAGTTGACTGCATGATGTTTTTTAGAATGGTCGTCGGGTTAAAAAGTACCGTGGCATGGGCTCCCTGGAAGCTATGACTAAAGGGAGTGATCAAAGATACTTGGGTGATACAGCTAAATTAAAAATTGCTCAGGGTGTGGTTGGAGCAGTTGCAGATAAAGGTTCTGTCTTAAAGTTTATACCATACACAATGCAAGCTGTCAAGCAAGGGTTCCAGGATCTTGGTGCTTCCTCCCTGCAGTCTGGTCATGATCTCTTAAGATCAAGAACTCTAAGGCTGGAGGTATGGGTTTCCATTTGGTATTGTTGTTATACTGTGATTACGCTCACATTCTGGTCTTCTCTTACTGCACTGTTATGCATGAATTAAATTTTTTTGCATTTGTTATTGAATCTGATTCGTTGCATAGATAAAATGATTGTTAATTGTGAGCTTTTGCATGTTTGATGCTACTAAGCTAGTGTGATGTGAGAACTTGGGTCTCTTTGATTTACTGATATACTTGAAAAGTTGAGGTCATTGTTTTCTTGGTGTTGGTAAGTTTAAAAATGTAGTTGTAAAATAACATTTTAAATCAGTCTTATATAAGGGGTCTTAAAGATCCAATATTGATATGGAGTGGTACTATACAAAAGTTTTTGCCAATGGTTTTTCTCTTGTTGAAACGTCAAGAGTTAAAAGTTGGTTTTAATAGATCGGATCATTTTCTTATATTACTCTCATGTTACAAGAACTTCCTCATAAATTTGGCTTGGTCCCAAAATTTGAGCTGGGTTTTGCGAGTGATCAGTTGATCAGTTTGATTTAGTTCTTTCAATAAGCACTATGGTTTCTCTCTGTTAACGTATTCTTTTCTGCCTTGTACAGGTCCGAACAGGGGCTGCACAAGTAGAAGGTGGCATACATGGTCTGGTTTCTTATGAAAAGAAATCCTTCTAAGGTTCAACCAAACTGGTTCTATTATAATTTACCAATATATTTTCACTTCTCTTGTGAGAATCATCCCGCAACCTCGCGCCCACAATATGGTCTGAAATCTAAATCAAGCATCTTCCTGTTGAGCCGGACCGTCTGCTTGTATGATGTTTAAATTAGTAGAATCGGTTTTGCTTTTAATTGAGGATGTGTAATGATGCTATTTTTGATGTATTGTTGTGAAATAAAACGCTGAGTTTGCGATATTTAGGAAAAATAACATTGTCTCAATTTGGAGTGCTTCCTTGATGATGATAGCCCTTTTAAAAGAGTTCTTAGAAACATGGAACTTTGTATTCTTCAAATGAAGGAAACAAACCAAAATAACAAGCAAGATTAATTGTGTTTATTTGTGTCAATAAACAACATCTATTTTTATCATTAGACCATTTATTCATTTATTATACAGTTACATACATATCCGGGCACTTTTATAACATAACATACATGTAAATAGCGATGTTCCAACGTATACGGAATCTACTGATATCAAATGCCAGCTATCTACTATTTACTTATCAGCAATGGGATCAAAGATCACATTACTGACAGCTTTGATCATCTCGACATTCGAAGTGAATCCATCAGTGTTCATGTAAAACAGGTGCAAAACTTTGCTCATTGTCCAAATCAAATCCTTGCAAGCTTTTGGAACTATGCTGCCTTCTTCCTGCAAAACTAATCTCAGCAGCTCTTTCCTATTGTCATCGATAACACATTTGATCTTTTTGCAAGCCTCTTCTTCTGTAATGCTGCCATTGCTATGAATTATGTGCAACGACACAGCATTCAATTTCCCTTCCTTGGATTCCCTCTATAGCATAAGTATGATCGAGTAATAAGCACAACCAATCATATGAAACAAGATATTGACAAATTCCAATTTTTGGGAGTTTCTGAAAAGGATATTAAGAGTATCTGTCCCATGGGCGTAAATTGGATGGTTTGGGACATGTTTGATGCTCCAAGGATGCCAAGTTAGAGCAAACAGTAAGGGCAAGAATTTGATGTTTTGTTGGTGAAATTTCTTACTATCATCCAAAAAATTTTTAACCAAAAAAAAATATTAAGAGTATCTAACCTTAAAACCTTGAAAATCATTGAGAAGACGCCCACATGTGCTGACAAGCTTATAGAGATTATTGAATTCAGGACTTCTAACAATCTCCTCTGAAAGCTTAGCCCCCACAAAATAGATAGCCGGGAAGACTATCGGTCCTAGGGCAAATGATACATAGGCGTTTCTCATATATTCATCCACCGACGGAACTGACTTGTTTCTCAACCACTGAGCTTCCAGGTACATAGACTTCAACAAGTTCAACCACTGCAAAAAAAGAACAGCTCAAATTATTTTTGAAGAAAATGATGATAAGTTTCTTCCATTATCAATCCCATATCAGAATGGTTTCCGCGGAAAAGTTCAAGCAAGATTAATTTATAAGATCATCCTTGGATAGAACAAGTACTTCTCAGTCATACATTTAATAGAAGGTTAGGACATATTGAAAAGATGGTGATTAATATCAAAACATAATAATAACTAGCACTGCTGAACCTGACAGGAGTAAAGATATTATCTCACAACTTCAACAATGTGACTTGTCGCATTGTGTCCTTGCCATGTAACTGTCTTTTCCCCAAGCTCACAAATAGTGCTGTGAAGTGCTGAGAATATGATCTCAACTTGTTCAGAACAATAATTTTTGCCGTTTCGTACATTCCACCTGGGGTTCATCTTTTATTATTCTCTCAATTTTGAGAAGACAAGACTAAGAGAGAGAACAGAATTTGAAAATGAACTGACAGGAGAGAGAGAGAGAGAGAGAGAGAGAGGAAGTTACACACCAGAGGGTGTTTCAACAGAAACAAAAACAGAGAAAGGAAAGCAGAAGGGACCTACTTCTCAAGCAATTCCATGAGGTTTACCAGTTCCTCATCAGAACCTCCAATATCAAAAAAGTCATCAACGACAGTTGTAAGCACAGCATTTTTGGCCCATGACATGCGAGCACCAGATAATTCAGGAGCGAAAAGGGCAGCTGCCACAGAGAAATAACAGTATGCTTGCTTTTGCCTTGCAAATTTTAGCTTGTCCAATCTTTTCTCTACAACCCACCTGCTTATGTTGGATGATATCACATGACAATGATCAAAAGTTGACCTCGATCTTTTCCATAATCAAACAATGCTTGGTCAAGAAATGAAGCCTAGAAAAGTACATAGATGTATCCACCTTTCAAGTTGTTTTAGTTCTTCGTGGAGGATTGATTGGCAATTGTTGAAGTCATCCACTGCTAGTTTATGGAAGAATTCATTGCCAATGTTTAAACAGCTAGCATAAAAAACAAAGAAAAAGAAGAAATTAATCCATGCTACCCATGCATACGTAATTGGTATTTCTTTTTGAGGACTTGAGAACTAAACTTTTAGAATTGTACCAATATGAAGATTTTAAAATCCTTATACTATCTACTCTGTAAAGGTCTATATTTCTCCTGTGTGCTAAACGATCCAAATTTGCATGGTAGGGAAACTCTAGTGCATATTCCACCTGAAACAATTATTCCATTAATAACAGAAAAGATTGCTCATTTTGAACTAGATTAACATCCATATATAGAATAAACTACCTGTTTGCTAACATTTTGACCAAGCCTATCTGAATGAATTGAACCACTGGACAATTCCTGCTTTAGGTAACGACTTGTCCATAAATTTTGATTCACAAGAACCAATTCATCTGGATATTTCATTATCTGTGAAGCCCTATATAACTCTAGGAGCGCATCAATGTCCTTCAAATACCCTTTAAGTGAATTGAAGAATTGATTTTCTTCCGCAAATTGAGTTAAAGGATCTGTATCAAGTGATTATTAAGTAATCTCAATGATAAAAGGCCAATACACTAAAGAGATTCAGAAACAAAATCTTGTTAAAAACAAATACCTGAAGAGACATCGTAACCGCTAACACGCAACAAACGAAATGCCATTGCACAAGTGGCAGGATCCGTAAATATCTCTTCCTCACCCTGCAGCCAAAATCTGTTTGGTGGTTAAGGTCACTCTTTCCAATAAATGAGAACCCAACATAATCCATAAGCTTGTGCAAAACTCCAATATAACAATTGATTAAAAATTATGATGTCTGTACTCCACAGTTTTCAACTGATAGCAGCTGGTGATACCAACAATTGGGAAATTACCCGTATGTTTCATCCAATACCCGTTTGATTTCCTTTGTGAAATGTCGATCAATTCCCAAACTTATAAGACTCTCAACCATGAAAAGATGAACAGATTTGTCCAGAGGATAAATGGTTGGTACTGAAAGTGTCAATTATGAACCAACGGTTTAGAATTAAAGAGAGATTAAAGATATGCAATAAAATACATAGAGATAATAAAATACATAAAACTTTGAAATAGTCATCAGATGGGAGAACCTGCATCTCCAAACTTCTCCAAGGTTGAGCGGAGGTAATGAAGACAACCAGCATTCTGAAGGTGGGTAAGAGCAGCGGCTGTAGTGGATGGTGAATTGAACAGTGAACCATTCTTTCTTTGATATTTCATGATCGTTTCCCAATCCTGTAATTTTCCAATTCCTTCTGAAATGTATGCTAAGTATTCTTTCCTTTCGGCTGAGTAGTCTCTGTACCCATGGAATGAAGACACTGAAATTGGCTTACTGAGGTTTGAACATTTTAGGGAATCTTAATCTAGTCAAGCAATTCAACGTGTTCACAATGTCTCAAAACAAACAAATTTTGTGGTCTATTTTAAGGTTAATCCCTCATTCATTGAATTAAAAAGACACGCACATTTTTAAAATGTCAAGAAATATAGTCCACTGCCCGTAATTTCATATCAGCATTCAGATTATAGAAATGGATGTCATAACTATCAAAATAATTTGTGCAGCAAAATCACAAAAGCTAAAGCACAAATTAAAACCAAAAAATTGTTGAAATGTCATTAACCTTTTAAGCTCTAAAAGCCTCCTCTCAAGCATGGGATTTATATCTGTGGATCTCACGGGGAGGTTCAAATTCAAGTCTCTGGCATATTCGATCATACCAGGAAATATTATATCAAATCCAATAGGCGTTTGCTGATTCTCATCAGTAACCGAAGAGAAATTTGACTTGATAAACTGAATGCCTGTGACAAGATGGACAATCTTTATCTTAGCTTACACTAATGGAAGAAAAAGAGAAAAGAAAGAAAATTGTAAAAAGAATACCCCTGTTCATATGTTCTTCACCAATACCCCATCGCTTCAATGCAAGCACAGATGCTAAAGTACACGAGACAGCATCCTTAACCAACCATGAAGGGCGATTAGAAAGACCCCAAGAACCATCATCGAGTTGATTATCTAATAGCCAATTTATGCACTGTGGAAAACAAGGGGCTTGTGTTGAATCCGGAGAAGGGACCATTGCCACCCAAGCAGTGTCGTATGAAGAAACAGACAGTTCAATCTTAACAAACATTTTCTTAATTCTTTCTTTAGTCCTCTCAAAGCACTGCATGTCATTCAGAACAGTGTTTTTCTCAATACAGTACTTATCCTAACGGAAAATGAAAATAATTAAACTAAGAAAAAATGTCATAGCTCGATTTCGGTACCAAATTAGTGCTGTTGGCTTCTGTAACCAATTTTGATCCATGATTCACAGTTCCTGCTTCATAAAAATGAAATTAAGAGGAATCGAAATGAAATTTCACGTATTTTATTCATGATTCGAACTCTCTGTCGATCAATGATCAACTTGCATTCAGATAATACTAAATCGAGAATGGCAATTCAAAATAGCTTGCTCCGATAGACTAGTTTCAACCTTTACGTTCATGGAGAAAGTTTACAAATTCATCCTGGATTCTGAGCCAAACCCATTTATCCAAAATTAAAAAACACAGTTGCAAGAACCCATTTCAAGAAAACATTCGACCATATGTCTTGCGATCATGATTCATCACATGATCAAGAGAAAATAAAAAATCAAAACAAAGAAAGAAAACAGATAAAACCCAGAGAAACTCTAACATAGAGGAAGAGAGCAAACCCGGCAGAGGAGAAGAAGAAGAGTTGGTAAGATTGTAGGGTTGAGACAACGCCATGGAATTGCTGAGTGTCATTTGAAAGTGAGCTGGATTCAGACAGGCACACACTAACTGTCAGTTAGTTTTATGTTTTTAAGGAGAATCTATGACTACAGAGACAGACAAAGGACATGCTTACAGAAAGAATAATTGCTGGCAGTGGAAATTAGGAGACACCTGGATTCCTTGCAGAAAACGCTATTTAAGAATAAAGCAATAATGATTAAGAAACGTTAATGCATTGATATTCTCAAAATCTCATAAATGGAACGTTTAAGTAAGCACTTCTCTTCTTCGCATTTTAAGCTCCACTTTACATTTTTTAGCATGTTCTTCTGGCGTTGGTTGTGCCGCCGTTTCTGCTCACTGTGCATGATTTATTTTGTTATTAAGTTATAATATTTTTGTTACAATTTTCTATTTTGTTTTTAAATTACAGTTTTAAAAAGACAGTATAATAAATTCTGATTTTCTTTACTTTAGTGTATTTAATAGTATTTTAGTTTATTTTATATTATATTATATATATATATATATTAAAATTATTATTACGGTAATGTGTGCACATACGGATTTTTGTGATGAAACAAGTATCGGCACATTTAGGAATAAGAATAGGTCAAAAGGTATGTTTGAGACTGCTTCACATTACTTTTTAATTTATTAGTTAAAATATTACATTCTTGTATCTCATAGTTATTATTATAGTGACAACTATTAATTCTATTTCATATTAATCGTGGATTTAAAGTTATGATACTTAAAATTTTGAACATATTTTAAAATATTTTACAAATTTTTATTTTTACTTGATTGCTAATATTTATCTAACTATTAATTTATGTCATTTATATCTAATAAATTCATTCACGTTTGACTTTAAAAGAAATAAAAAAGTCAAAATAAATATGGAAACTAAGACTGCTTTGTCATATGATTTTGGTTTCACATGACATCTATTAACTGTTTATTTATTAACAATGGGATCAAAGATCACTTCGCTGATAGACTTGAGCATCTCAACATTTGAAGTGAATCCATCAGCGTTCATGTAAAACAGCTGCAACACTTTGCTCATTTTCCAAATCAATTCCTTGCAAGCTTTAGGAACTATGCTGCCTTTTTCCTGCAAAACTAATCTCAGTAGCTCTCTCCTATTGTTGTCAATAACACGTTTGATATTTTCGATGGCCTTTTCTTCTGTAACAACACCATTGCTGTGAATCACTTGCAATGACACGGCATTCAATTTCCCTATCTTGGCTTCCCTCTGCAACATATATAGTCCGCCCACAATCATTAAATGAAAAATAGAACCAGTCCTATCATATCAAACAAGAGATTGATAAAGAATTTTACCTCAAAACCTCGAAAATCATTGAGCAGACGTCCACAAATGCTGACAAGCTTATATAGAGTATTGTATTCAGGACTTCTAACAATCTCCTCTGATAGCTTAGGCCCCAGAAAATAGACAGCTGGGACAATATTGGTCCCAAGGTAAATGATACGTATCCATTTCTCATATGTTCATCCATTGTTGGAACTGACTTGTTTCTCAACCACTGAGTTTCCTGGAACATTGACTTCAACAAATTCAACCACTGCAAGAAGAGAAAGGCTGAATAAGTTAGCAATATTAATTTATATATCTCATAACTTCAGCAATGTGACTTGTTGCATTAGGTCCTTGCCATGTAAATGTCTTTTCTCCAAGCTCACAAATAGTGCTGTGAAGTGCTGAAAATAGGATCTCAACTTCTTCAGAAAAAAACTTTGTGCCTTCTTGTATATCCCACCTGGGGTTCATTTTCTTTATTAAATTCTCAATTTTGACCAGATTAGGCTAATTAAACAGAGAAAGGAAAGCAGAAGGGGCATACTTCTCGAGCAATTCCATGAGGTTTAGGAGTTCTTCATCAGAGCCTCTGAGGTCAAAAAAGTCACCACCAACTGTTGTAAGCACAGAAGTTTTGGCCCACGACATGCGAGCATCAGAGAATTCCGGGGGGAAGAGGGTAGCTGCCACGGAAAAGTAAGAGTACACCTGCTTTTGCTTGGCAAATGTTAGCTTGTCCAATCTTTGCTCTACAACCCACCTGACCATATGACGATCATTAACAGTTGACCTTGATCTTTTTGGTGATCATAAAAAATGTCAGATATGTGCACCTTTCAAGTTGTTTTAGTTCTTCGCGATGGATTTATTGGCAAATGTTGAAGTTATCCACTGCTAGTTTTCGGAAGAATTCGTTGCCAATGTTTAAGCAGCTAACATCGAAGACAACGAAAAAGAAAGAAATTAACTGATGCTACCCATGCATGCATACTCAGTATTTTGGAGGACTAAGAACTAAACTAGTAGAGTTTTACCAATATGAAGTTTTTGAAATCCTTATATTATCTCCTCTGTAAAGCTCCATATTTCTCATGTGTGCTAAACGTTCCAAACTTGCATGGTAGGGAAACTGAAGTGCATCTTCCACCTGAAACCATAATTCCATTAATAACAGTAAACATTGCTTCGACACATATATCAGAAGAAATTACCTGTTTGCCAACATTTTGACTGAGTCTATCTGAATGAATTGAACTACTGAACAACTGCTTTAGGAAATGACAAGTCGATAAATTTTGCTTCTCAAGAAAAAATTCATCTAGATATACCATTATCTGTGAAGCCCTATGTAACTCTAGGAGAGCATCAATGTCCTTCATATACCCTTTAAGTGAATTGAAGAATTGATTTTCTTCAGCAAATTGAGTTAAAGGATCTGCACCACCCGATTTTTAAGTAATTGATAAAACCAATATCCCCAATGTATTGAAAAATCAAATCTTGTTAGAAACAAATACCTGAAGGGACATCATGACCGTTAACACGCAACAACCGAAATGCCATTGCACAAGTGGCAGGATCTACAAACATCTCTTCCTCCAATTTCAGCCAACATCTGTTTGATAATATATCATAATCCATAAATCCATATGAAACTTCAGTATAACTATTAATTTATCTATAGTTATGATGTTTGTTCTCCACAGTTTTGAGCTAATAGCAGCTGTTGATACCAACAAATGGAAAATTACCTGTATGTCTCATCCAATACCGATCTGATTTCTTCTGTGAAGTGTCGATGAATTCCCAAGCTTTCAATTGTCTCCAAGATAAAAAGATGAACATATTTGTCCAAGGGATAGATGGTTGGAACTGTAAGTGTCAATTATAAACAAAAAAAATTGTCATAAACAGATATAATAAAGTACATAAAACTTCAAAAGAGTCATCCAAATGGGAGAACCTGCATCCCCAAACTTCTCTAAGAGCGAACGGAGGTAATGATGACAACCGGCATTGTGAAGGTGAGTTAGAGCAGCAGCTGTGGTGGATGGTGAATTGAACAGTGAACCATTCTTTCTTTGATATTTCATGACCATTTCCCAGTCCTGTACTTTTCCAATTCCTTCTGAAACATATGCCAAGTATTCTTTCCTACCTGCCGAGTAGTCTCTGTACCAACAGAATATAGACACTGAAGTTAAGCTTACTGAGGTCTATTTCAGAGTTAATTCATCATTCATCATATGAAAATTGTACACTCATTTTCGAAATCACAAATAAAAAATACAAAATATTGTCGGAAAGAATTGTTAACCTTTTAAGCTCTAAATGTCTCCTCTCAAGCATGGGATTTATATCGGTGGATCTCAGAGGGAGGTTTAAATTTAAGTCTCGGGAATATTCAATCATCCAGGAAATATTATATCAAATCCAATAGGAGTTTTTGGATTCTCATCAGTAAGTGAATTGAAATTTGACTTGATAAATTGAATGCCTGTAACAATAGGGACAATATCTATCTTAGCTTACGCTAATGAATGAAAAAGAGCGAAAAACAAACAAAATGAAAAGTACCTTTGTTCATATGTTCTTCACCAGTACCCCATCGCTTCAATGCAAGCACAGATGCTAAAGTACACGAGACAGCATCCTTAACCAACCATGAAGGGCGATAAGGAAGACCCCAAGAACCATCATCAAGTTGATTATCCAATAACCAATTTATGCACTGTGGAAAACAAGGGGCTTGTGCCGAATCCGGAGAAAGGACCATTGCTACCCAAGCAGTGTCGTATGAAGAAACAGACAGTTCAATCTTATCAAACATTTTCTTAATTCTTTTTTTAGTCCTCTCAAAGCACTGCATGTCATTCAGAACTGTAGTCATCCTTTAATTCATAAACCAAAAATGAGAAATGTTAAAACAAAAAGAAAAAGTAGTACGTAGGTGGATTTCAGGTACCAGATTACCCGAGTTGGCTTCTGTACCCAATTTTGATCCATGATTCACAGTAACTGCTTCATAAAAAATGACACTAAGAGATGCTTACAATGAAATATTTACATATTGTACAGTAATAAAATTAGGTAAAAATAAAAATAAAACTAGGTGTAAATCAAGGATCAACTTGCATTTAGATAATAATAAATACCGAATGGCAATTCACAATAGCTTGATTCAGAAAAAGAAGTTTTAACATTTACATTCATGAAAAAGTTTACAAATTCCTCCTCAATCGCAAATAATCCCATTTATCCAAAATGACTAAACGCTAGAAAAGGAACTACAAGAAAGCATTCAACAATATGTTTGGATCACCATTCATCATATGAACAAGGATAAAGAAATACAAAACAAAGATTGAAAAGCAGATAAAATCCATAAAAACTTGAACACAGAGGGGGAGAGAATACCTGTCAGAGGAGAAGGAGAAGAGTTGCCAACATTGTGGGGTTGAGAAAATGCCATGGAACTGCAGAGTACCATTTGGAAGTGAGCTGAGATTCAGTCAAGTCCAGTAATATCAGTTTGTTTTGGGTGTAAAAGATGACAGAGACAGAGACAGCGACTTAAGATTGTAGAAAGACAGAAAGAAATAGTTTGGTTGGGTGGAAATCAGAAGACATATCGATACCTCCTACATAAAGTTAAATCGATTAATTATGTGTGCAAGGTTTGTTTTTTTTTTCTTTATGAAAAATCATAAATATAATAGATATGGAATCTTAAGTAAGCTTTAGAAAGTTTTGTTATATATGGAATGCTTAAGTGAGCTTGATTCCTTCGGGTATATTTTCTGCCTTGATTGTGCTGCCATTTTTGCTTAAACGGGTAGGGACAAGAACGAATGTATATCACTTCAATTCATGAGCTCACCAAAATTCCAACTCATAAAAATAATAATATCACTTTGACAGAAATCAGTCGTTGCCAGAATGTATATTTATTGATTTAATATATTGCTTCAATTCTACGAATACAAACAGCAATCTTCCAACAATCCCCAACAGTAGAAAATCAGGACTTCAGCTTATTGAACTTCATACATACAATACAAAGCATAAAAAAGCAAGAAGCAGAAAAGTTGAAACATATGCCTGAAAACATAAGTTCACAACAGATACTTGCAACAAATAATATTGACATTACTCATTTTGATCTTTTCCTGCATCTACTTGCTATTTGTTAACAGAAATGGGATCGTAAATCACTTCTTTGATCACATCTTTCATCTTCTCTGTAGTGAATCCATCAGTGCTAATGTAAGTAAGGCTTTCCACTTTGATTGTTTTCCAGAACAAATCCCCGCAAGCTTTCGGAACTATGCTTCTCTTTTCTTGCAGAACAAGCTTCAGCAGCTCTCTTCTTTTGATGTCAATAATACTGATAACCTTTTTGAAGGCCTCTTCTTCTGTCATAACACCATTGCTGTGGACCATTCGCAATGACACAGCATTTAGTTTCCCTTCTTGGGATTCCTTCTGCGGCACAGTAGTTGCAATTTAGTAATCCGAGACCATCATATCAACAAAGAAAATAATGAGCATCTACCTGAACAGTTCAGGAATCATTGAGCAGGCTCACGCAAGTGCTTGTAATCTTGTACAGATTATAAAATTTCGAACTTCTGATGACTTCCTCAGAAAGCTTAGGTCCAAGAAAATAGAGAGTAAAGAGGACTATTGGTCCCAAGGCCATTGATACATATGCATCCTCCATATATTCATCGATACCCAGAAGATAGTTGTTTCTGAACCACTTAGCTTCTATCAACTCAGACTTCAATGTATTCAACCACTGCAAATAAAAGAAAGGGAGAGTGCCATATATGAACATAGTGAGTAATATCAAAATGGAAGAAACAGAAATGCCAAAATGCTGACAGAAATGAACAAAATTATGATGAAAGGAGAAAAGCTTTTGTCTCACAATTTCAACAAGGTGACTTGTCACATCACGTCCATGCAACTTCAAGGCCTTGTCTCTTATCTCATAAATATGACCACGAAGGCCTAAAAATAATATCTCAACGTTTTCGGAACAGTAACTGATGCCTTTCGGCTCATTCTACCTGGGGACCATTTCTCACAATTTCTAAGTTCTGATGCAGAAAAAGAGGTTCAATAAAAAGAAATTAAAAAGGGAATGGAGGAAAGAACATACTTCTCAAATAATTGCACAAGGTTTTCCAGTTCCTCATAAGAACCTCCATAATCAAAGAAGTCATCAACTACAGTTGTAAGGTAAGCACTTTTGGCCCATTTCATGCGGGCATCCGATAATTCAGGAGAGAATACATTGGTTGCCACCGAGAAGTAAACAAAGGCTTGTTTCTGCCTGGAAAATTTTAGTTTATCCATTCTATACTCGACAACAGTTATAGAAGCAATAACCATCATTGTCTTGAACAAATATTTCAAAGTATGGCGTTCAAAAGAGTATATAGATATACGCACCTATCAAGAGCTTCAAAATCTTCAGGGAATATTGATTGGCAAATGTTGAAGTCCTGCACAGCTAGTTTTGAAAGTATTCGTTGCCAATTTTTGGAGAGCTAGAATCAGACAAACAAACAAGTAAGCAATGCTACCATGCAGTGCTGACTAGCGTCTCTCTTGAAGATGAAAGAACTAAAACTGCTAAAATTGTACCGGTATGAAGTCTTTAAAATCCTTAAATTATCTTCTCCTTAAATTATCTTCATTGTAATGATTCAAATGTCTCCTCTATGCTAGACGTTCCATAGTTGCATGGTAGGGAAAGTTAACCATATCTTCCACCGGAAACGATAACGTACTGATTTCAACAGTTTTGTCAAGAGGTTAGCTTAACATCAAAACATTGTAAATTACATCCTGTCTGCTAGATTGAATTGAACCACCGGGTAATTCCTCCTTCAGGTATGTTTGATCCAATACTCTGTTGATTTCAGTCCTAAAATGACGATCAATCCCCAAACTTTGAAGACTCTCGATCATGAAAAAGTTGAAGATATATGTCCAGAGGATAAGTAGTCGGAACTGGAAGTGAAGCAAAGGATTCAGCATTAAAGATACGTAAGAAAACACATAGCGGTATTAAGGAGTAGTGCAAATGTGAGAACCTGCATCGCCGAACTTCTCTAGTATTGAGCGGAGGTAATGAAGACACCCATGACTTTGAAGGTGAGTGAGAGCAGCAGCTGTGGTTGGGTTGATGATCACATACCAGAGCATTATCGTTGGGTTGTGTTAGCAATTTCGATCTTGGATTCAGAGTTTCTGCTTCATGAGACTTGGACAAAAGAGATTCAGAAAATAATTTGCTTTATAGTTAACATTAATTTGCACTCATTATACAATGTTACATAATTCACAGTAGCTCGATGCAGATTAAGAAATTAAAGTCTTAACATTTGCACTTGCTAGAAAGCTCAAAACAAAATAACATCTCCAGGTTTAGTTAAGTACATGTGGCTAAGCCTAAACATATAGATTAAAAACGAAACCCACTTATCCAAACACAACCATATATTATCAAAACAAAATTACAACCATGTAGATTAAAGTCTTCCTGTAAGAATTTTTAAAATATATATATATATATATATATTATCACATTATCGGAACTCAAAAAAGGAAAAAAAAAAGAAAAAAATATATTTTTTTTTCCTATAGACTTTGAATCATTGTGTTTTAACCTTCCATACCATTAATCCTAGTTTGACCCCGGCGGGAATGGAATATCAGCTGACAAATAATGCATAATTAATTGGAAACCGTAAACAATTACCATTAAAGCATTAGTTGGTTGGTTTCACTGCGGCTGCTATAGTAAACTGCTGCATTTTTTTTTTCTTAGAATAGTATAACAGGTTTAAAGAGTTGATAGGTCAAATTAGAAGATATTTGTCTCGTCGAAAAACGTCCAATAGCATTAAGAGATCATTCTATCATTTAGCCTATGGTTCAACTAATTTAGTTGACATTACAACGTAGCTACAAGAAGAAAAAAAGAACGTATATTTTTATTATAATGAAAAGGTTGTGTAATACCATTTTACTGAAACAGATATTTGTTAATTGGTTTCATTAACATCGATTCAAACGGTAGGTGGTAATTTAATTATCAAAGATTACATTTGCCAATATTATTTTAACATACTGCTTCAATTACACGAATATACGAGCAGCAATCTTCCAACAAAAACAAAATCAAGACTTCGGTTTATTGAAAATCATAGTAAGAAAACGGTTCAAAACATGCATAAAAAATTAAAATAGTTCACGACAGATATATATAGTAGTGGCAACTAAGGAATAAATAAATATTCATTTTGATCTTGTTCCCCGTGCATCTCTCAGTACTTTTGATTAACGAAAATGGGATCGTAAATGACTTGTTTGATCACATCTTTCAACTCATCTGTAGTGAATCCATCATTGTTAAGGTAAGTTAGATGCGAAACTGTGTTTGTTTTCCAGAACCAATCCCTGCAGGTTTCAGCAACTTTCTCCTTTCCTTCTCAATAATACCGTTAATCTTTTTTATGGCCTCTTCTTCTGTAACAACACCCTTGCTATGGATTACGTGCAACAACACGCCATTTAATTTCCCTTCTGTGGATTCCTTCCGCAGCATATATATATGAACAGAGAATAAATGAAAGCATCTACCTCAACAGTTTGGGTATCATTGAGCAGACGCACACAAGTGCTTGTCGTCTTGAATAGATTATGCATTTCAGGACTTTAGTTCCAAAACTAGTAGATACAAAATTTATATTTCCTTAAAAAAAGAATACCTAAAGGGATATCATAACCATTTACTCGCAATAAATGAAATGAAATTGCGCAAGTTGTTGGGTCCAAAATTATCTCTTCTTCCCCCTTCTGGCAGAATCTGTTTGTTCAATAAATAAGACCTGTGATTATTTGTAAACTCGTACAGAACTTCAATATAACGACAAATGGAGAATTAAATACCGGTATGTTTCATCCAATACTCTGTTGATTTCAGTCCTAAAATGCCGATCAATTCCCAAACTCTGAAGAGTCTCAACCATGAAAAGGTGAACATATATGTCCAGAGGATAAGTGGCTGGAACTGAAAGTATCATTTATGCAGCAAAGATTCAGCAATAAAGAGTAGTATTAAAATGCATAGTAGGTTAAAAGAGAACTGTGAATGCGAGAACCTGCATCAACAAACTTCTCTAGCAGTGAGCGGAGGTAGTGAAGACAACCATCATTTTGAAGGTGTGCAAGAGCAGCAGCTGTTGTGGACGGTGAATTGAACAGCGAACCATTCTTTCTCTGATATTTCATCACCATTGCCCAGTCCTGCAACTTCCCAATTCCTTCTGAAACATATGCTAAGTATTCTTTCTTGGCCTCCAAGTTACTTCAGTACACAAAGAAAGCAGAACACAGAAGTTGAAGTACAGACAAAGAAATTTCAAAAGCAATTAGAAATTTGAAGGAAAGAGATGGAGGAAACCCGACAGAGCAGAAGAAGAAGAGCTAACAAGATTATGGGAGTGAGAGAGCGCCATGACAGTATCCAGTTTTCAGTCGGCAAGTACAGCTAATTTAGGAGATCATAAGTAGTGACAAGTGAACTAGTACATTTATACTAGCAAGTGATAGTAAAAGAACCTGATTAACATAGACATAGACAAAGACAATAGCGATGTGGTAATCTGTGTTGGAATAGAATATCAATACACAAATGCATAATTGGAAACCACCATTAAAGAATTGGTTTCACTGTGCTGCTATTCAGCCTGTTAAAATTTGTTTAGGGTGGTATGAAACATTTAGAAATTTGCTTACACTAATTAGAAAGTATTTAAATTATTTTTTCATCACCTACTTAATAAATATCAACTAATTTGATATAAAAATTTAATCTTGATATATATTGTGATCGTAATATGTTATTGTAATATTTGTTTTGTTGAATGAATAATTTATTTGTTTTAATATAGATATAAATCCAAACTGGAATAAATACACACTCTCTCTCTCTCTCTCTCTTTCTATATATAGATATAGCGTAAGTACTTAGCTCAGATTGGATTTTTATAAAAAAAAATTTCCTTGTCTTTGAGTATTTTTTTACATATAAATATATAGCGTAAGTAGTGAGCTCAGATTGGATTTCTATACAAAAAACAAATGCCTTGTCTTTGAATTACTTTTTATCATTACGAGTATGAATATTTGAAGGACTTTGCCTAAGTTGCATTTTTGTCAAATAGAAGATCTTTGTGTATTGAAAAAATGTCCAATAACAATAATAGATCATTCTTTCATGTAACGTATCAGTAGCTGATTTAGTTGATGACCTAACTGCGACAAAAAAATCTAAAAGAAATATATGGTTAATGCTTTTTAAAAGAATTCTTTTTGAATACTTCGAAAGAAAGGAGACAGAGATATATATATATATATATATATATATATATATATATATATATATATATATATTATAAGAACCGCCTCTTTAAAGCCAGCCAAGCCATATCATGGATATCACATCATAACTACAACATCTCAATATCAACATCATCCATTGTTGCAGTCAACTGCCTCTTCGTATGTGCCGTTGTACCAAACGAGAAACGGACTTTGTTGAGGATGTATTCTGAAAGCAAATACAGAACAATAGGATGACTTTATTTCTTTCAATGAAGATATTTAGAATGAATAATATACATTCAACCTTCCCGATGTACAGAAGAATTAACTACAATCAGTTCTTTATTAACTCAGAAAATGGATGAGAACAGAGATCTCACACATGGTAAAAACATTTATCTAAAGTGCTTCCCATAACCAATTCACCCGCTTGTCTTCCTATAGGCGGACTATGCACAGCTGTTGTCTCTTCTAAGATAAATCTTGGTGGCAACAACAGTTATCTGTCCCGAACAAATACTACCACCTGACACCGATAGCTCAGACCAACTCAAGTTGAGGCATTTATCAGGTGGCCAAGTGATTATTAATCCGACTGAATTTCAGACCATTTGTGCCTCTGTGACATTCTGCCATCTCCAAATCATTGGGTTTATGCATAGACATTGAGACTTAACTAAAAGAATCATTGCCAGCAAAATAAACAAAAAAAAAATTTACCTTGTATCAAATCAGGATCAAGAAACGTAATTTTGATAACTTTGGCTGTTTCATCCATTGGAGGACATGGCTTCCTCTATTCTCCTAATTACAACACTAAGACTGCTGCCATTTTCCAGAGCTTTGACAGCAGCTAGATGAGCATTTTTATGCCATTTAAGCAGATTATAAGATTGCAAAACTGCCCACCTTGCTTGGTTAGACATCTAAACTCAAGGCAAAACCAGCGGGACAAAATTCAGTATTCATTTCTTAATGCATGAATAACATCAAACGAGGTAAAGAAAAATGATGGATACCTGGGCTACAGACAATGGAGGTTGTAAAACAACACAGATACTCCTGAAGAGATTCTCATCATTCTCTCCACCCTCGGCTTCACCATAAACAAGTGCCTCAGCTGCAATGCCGGCGAAAAGCACCATAGAGTATCTGAGCAGTAATCATGCCAAACATCATGAAATTGTAATTATTCAAGGCATTGATATTCACTTAAGAAAACTATCAAAAAAATATTTATGAGGTTTAGGAAATTCCATCAATATATTTAACTTTTCTGACCCACAGTATCTGAATGTAACTTTCCATTCCTGTTTGAACTGATTCAATCCTAATTATAGCTTGGACTGTTGAAAGCAGCAGAAAAGTGGTTATAAACCTTGATTACCATATTTTTATGAGGTCATATTCTTTCAACTATTTGCATAAATGCGCACTTTTATCGATCAACCTTTAATAGGCTCCAAATACCCACCTGTCAAAGGCAGTGCCGCTTAGTCGTCCTTCTGCAAGCTCATTATTCAATTTTTCATCCCAAAACTGGGTTCCTGCCTGTAAGAGAACACTGAATGCGAGTTTCAATTGCCATTTTAATATTGTGAAATTCTGTCATGATTCAGCTTCCAGGAATGAGATTGCACAAATCATACCAATGGAAAACATAAGAATATTCTTTTATGAAGAAAAGGCATTTAATACCATACTTAGAATTAGGAGAAAAAAGAAATGGAAAATGGAAAAAAGACAAGCACCACAAAACGAACAAATGCCAATAGAAGTACCTGCCCCTGAATACCCATTTGAATTGCAACAATCGGGTCTAGAATCACCCCACGAATTGGGCAACCCATGAGGTAGGCTGCAGTAAAAATTACCAGTCAATCATTTATGCTTGTGATGAAATAACATGGCAAAGAAGTTGCACATGGAGAAAGACTATCGAGGCCAACTAATTCTTTCAATTGGATTAAGATTTTTGTTGAAAACTAAATTATGCACATTCCTATATGAGGCTCATTCCCAACTTGTCCTATCCTCAACTCTAGCATTTAAATCAAATGAAAAAATACGCTCATACCAATTAGAAGATGCCCTGCTTCGTGCACTAGAATCCGACGCTTGTAAGGAGGCCAATAACTTGAAATTTGTGCTAAACAGACACCACCAAGGAAGATAGAATCTATAAACGCAAGCCCCAGAACAACTGCGAGATTAGGTCTTATATCGATCCCCCGAGAAAGAAGAAAAGATGTTCCACCCAGAAAAGCAAGCAACACAACACTGGAGCTTCCAGAAACACCCCACTTCTTTGGAGAAAGTTTGGAAACTAAATTTAACAAAGAAAAAATAAAAATAAGAAAACACATTTCAAGATTATTTACATCCATAGCTTCAAACAAACAATTGGAAAACCAACCGTCTGTTACACACGTATCAAAGTTATGATAAAATGGTGCAAGAGCAAGCGCAGTAGTAAAAATCTCAGCAAAAAGAGAAAAATAATAATAACAAAACATATTCAAGCACCTTCTAAACCAGTTGAAGACTGCAATACAGATGGTGTAACATCTCTAGGTCCCTCCAAAACTGTAAAACGTGCACACAGGTAATACTGTGAGAGGCCGCAAAACACCAATATTCAATGCCAATTCTAACAAACAACACAAGAAAATAAATAAATAATAACCAATGCTGCTGAATTTTCCAAAATTGAGCAAAAATCCTCTGTTCTCAAGAAATCTATAAGCACTGGCTACAAGTATCATATCATCTGCGTTCAAGCAAGTGTCCAGAACTTCCCAATCTCTTTCTAACCCGCCAACTGATCCCAACTCGCTGAGTCGAGTCCGATTTGACTCGGACGATAAAGAATCGTCCAAACGTTCAATTGGATTGATTCCATTTTTTCTGTTTTCAACGGATTTCAAGAACCGGAGAGCTCTGGCTAGGTCCTTGCGCTTCACCGCGTCCTCGTACTCTTGCCACTTTCTCAGAGCTCTTGGTTGTCGTTGTGAGCGAAAAGGTTTCGCCTTTTCGTGCGAGAGCGTTTGGGGGAAAAGAACGGAAAATTTCTGGATAGAAAGTTGGTGGAAAGCCTTCGTGTATAGAGAAGAAGAGAGAGCCATGAGAGAGGAGCGAATGCGGAAATCGAAGCTTAGTTGCGGTGATTTTGCCGGAGTTTTGGAAAAAAACCAAAACGGGTCGACCCGGCTTAATTGCTCGGTACAAGACAGAATTGTTTTCGGGCTCACTTAGTAGATTGTATTTAGTATTAGGCTTTAGTAGGCAATAATTCTGAGGCCCAATAGACTGGGGTTTCCGAATCAAAGAGGCGTGGAAGAGCTCAACCACTGGTAATATGGCATGTGCCACTTGTGTTGTCCAGATTAAAAAAGTTTATAGCCTATGCGAAGGACAGCCGCATAATTTTTGTTCAATATTTGCATTAATTTTTTTAATATTATAATCCTGTTTATTATACAACTTTACTACTAATATTAGAATTAGAATTCTCCTAAAAAATTAAAGTCACTGTTATAATACATTCCGCATCCAAGAATTTACTAAAATTATAACTTACTAGAAAATTGAAGTCATTATTGCAGAGAGAGCTTGTCCAAAATTTCTGAAATTTTTTTACGGAAAGTGAAAAGTGAAAGACTTCAAGCGTGAGTTCTTACCATTAGATCACGTGAGGTCAGATAGCTAATACTTGTATTATTTAATAGAAATGAAAAATCAAAATGCACCCATTTATATGACAACTATTTAAGTTATTAATGGAATTAAAATTATACACGTCAGCAAGCCTGATTTATTAATATATATGTAGAGGTATAAATTGATTACTAAGAAAATATGACACAACTTGGTCACTTATCATAATGCGAGCTATTTTATTTTCTGAAATCATTTCTGCATATAACAAATCATTCCTTCAATGTAATAATTGGACACATTTCTGTGCCAACTCAATTTTATAAAACAATAAAATTTTCATCTATTATATATATATATAAGAGATTTTATTTTTAATCTTAAAATTAGAAGAAAATAATTACCCATTATAATAGAACAATGTAAGAAGGTGGGCTATGCTATCCTTAAAATTCCAAGCACGGTGGCTAGTTAATGAGGTTAAGTGAAAAACTTTACTTTTGAAGTTTACAATTAGAGTGTCAAATAGAGCATTTGAAGTACCATACAAATAAATTCGATGCTTAAGGTTTGAAAGGCAATGTCAATGAGAACCAACCATGTTAGAACGTGTTTTCAATTTGATTCCATCACTGAATTTCAATTTATTTTTTCTATTCTTGTCCTTGTTAAAAATTAAATTATCTTTAATATAAAAGAAATTTACTGATATTACATTAATTATATACTGAAAATATAAATCATTATCGTCCTAAATGCAACACTACTTTCAAAATCAAGAGAGGTTTATGGAAACAAACTCGGATGAAGTGGAAATTCTCATCAGCTGCAATGGGTGGGGTTCGAATTCACGTATTAAAAAAAATAATAATAAATTCAAACAAAAGAAAATCTGATTTTTTTTTTAGAAAAGGGAGAGTTGGGAATTACAACAGTCAAAACGAAGGGAGAAAAGTCCAAAGGAAAACCCCATGCTCACAATTTCACTCAAAATCATCGATCATCTGGAACCTCTCCTCGACGATAAGAGAAATCTTCACTTCACCCAATCATTCCTTTCTTCTCTCTTCACGTCCACTTCTTCCTCTTCCCCACCTTCTCTCCCCTTTTCCCCCCATTTCCCATCCACATTCATAAATCATTCATATATCACTTCTTCTCTTCCCGAGACTGAACCCAGCTCTCTTTTCTCGACTAAGTCGTGAAACTTCCCTTCCTTCTGCTTTACAATTGCGCAATATGGCTTCAGCCACCACCCCCACTACTTTCTCTCTTATCAAGACCACCGCCGCTGCTTCCTCCGCTTCTTCCCCACGCGCCTCTCTCCTCCGCCTCCCGGCTGCTCGCATCGAGAACTTTCGCAGGCTGGCTTTCTCTGCCGCGGACCCGCTTTTCTCCCGCCACGTGGCGTTGAGAGTTAGCTCGATCAAGGGCAAGGCGACGCGCTCGGTGGTGTCGATGGCCAAGAAGAGTGTTGGGGATTTGACGGCAGCTGATTTGAAAGGGAAGAAGGTTTTTGTTAGAGCTGATTTGAATGTTCCGTTGGATGATAACCAGAACATTACTGATGATACTAGGATTAGAGCTGCAATTCCTACTATCAAGTATTTGATCGAAAATGGAGCTAAAGTCATTCTTTCTAGCCACTTGGTACGTGGGTTTTAAATATTTTCAGTCTTTTTTTTTTTTAAATCTTGGGTATTGTATGTGGCTTCATGCTTAATCTGAGTTTTGGTTCTGATTAATGGTCTGAGATATTTACATTTAGTTGAAAATGCAATCTCTCTTTTGATTTCAAAAGCACTTCTGTCGGATTGTAGAAATAGCATTTCATTATACGTACTACATTACTATATTTTTTTACTATGAAAGATTTGAGCTTTACTGTTTTTCTTTGCAGTATAGTAATTGTTTTATGCTTTTGGTTTGGAGCTATATGAACTAACATTAAGGTTTTCTCAGTGGATTTTCAATTTTTTTTAGGGATTCTGTATGTGAATTTTGCACACTCTGAGATTTTGGTTCTGATTAATTATCTGAAACGTGTAAATATATCTAAAAATGCAATCTTACTTAATGTTTTCTCTGAATTCCTGCAGGAAAAGATTCATAATTGATTGATTGCATAACTAAATTAATGTTTTTGTGTTGGATTTTCAGGGAAGACCAAAAGGTGTTACTCCAAAGTTCAGTTTGGCACCTCTTGTACCTCGGCTATCTGAACTCCTTGGCATTCAGGTGAATATAGCGTAAGGTCTCGTGAAACGGAAGTTAGAGAAGGCAATAAAATTGCTGTTAACTATTATCTGGGCGGTTTGTCCTGTGTTAATGACAGGTCGTGAAGGCTGATGACTGCATTGGTCCAGAAGTAGAAAAGCTTGTCAATTCGCTTCCTGATGGTGGTGTTCTTCTTATAGAGAATGTGAGGTTCTACAAGGAGGAAGAAAAGAACGAACCTGAGTTTGCAAAGAAGCTTGCCTCTTTGGCTGATCTCTATGTGAATGACGCTTTTGGGACTGCTCACAGAGCCCATGCTTCAACTGAGGGAGTCACAAAATTCTTGAAGCCATCTGTTGCTGGTTTTCTCTTGCAGAAGGTGGGGTTTTCAGTTCTTACTGTCTTTGGAAACGCAGACGGAATTCTTATTGTCTGGACTGTCATTCAAAGTTCTTTGGAATATCTCTTTCTCAGCATGCATGACTTGATATATTTTTTTGTAAATCCTAATTACAATCAATTCTAACCCTTAGTAAACCCTTCATCACTACCGAACAAGTTTCCAGATGCTGGTCAAATGGAAGCAGTTTCGGTTCACTAACTGGTTTATTTCTGTGTGGAATTATATTTAAAATATATTCACTCCAAAGTTCATCTTTTGTTTTTCTACATTTTCATAGTCCTAAATATTTGTTAGTGCTAGTCATTCAGATTTGTATTTGTATGAATAGCACATTCAAATAAAAAGAGACTAATATTGGATTGTTCTCTTCATTTCTTCATTGGACTTCAGGTTATTTTAATAGTTACCTCTCTTGTTACAGGAATTGGACTACCTTGTTGGAGCAGTTTCAAACCCAAAGAGGCCATTTGCTGCTATTGTGGGTGGTTCAAAGGTCTCATCCAAGATCGGAGTTATTGAGTCTCTCCTAGAAAAGTGCGATATCCTACTCCTTGGTGGTGGAATGATCTTCACATTTTACAAGGCACAAGGACTCTCAGTTGGTTCATCCCTGGTAGAGGAAGATAAGCTTGATCTCGCAACAACACTCCTTGCCAAGGCCAAGGCAAAAGGTGTAAATCTTATGTTGCCCACTGACGTGGTAATTGCTGACAAATTTGCTCCTGATGCAAACAGCAAGGTTTGTTTTCTAAGCTCCTGTGAGATACCAAGATAGTTCTGTTTTCCCAAACTCGTTTCTCTGGCATTACTTTTATTGCTATGCCTGCAAAATAAATTTGGTTTGATGTTGTTGGCCTGAACTATTGCTTTTGGCCCAGGAATTTGAAACCCAATAGTATTATTTAAATATCTTCACGTCTTAGGAGCAATGAGTAAAGAATGGGTTTGTATTTCAGGTTGTGCCTGCATCTGCTATCCCTGATGGTTGGATGGGATTGGATATTGGACCAGATTCTGTTAAGACATTCAATGATGCTTTGGAAACTACCAAAACTGTCATCTGGAATGGACCAATGGGAGTGTTTGAGTTTGACAAGTTTGCTGTCGGAACAGAGGTAGGCATATGATATGCTTGTAATTATCTTAAATCTGCATGCTTTGAAATAATGCTTATATGTTCTTTATATTCTTATACATATAAACAACTAGCTGTGTTTTCCAAGATCCCGAACATGTTACTTCTTTTTCATTTTGGAGCGATGCAAATTGAGGTTGTAATTCTTCTAACAGGCAGTTGCAAAGAAGCTGGCAGAACTCAGTGGCAAGGGTGTAACAACAATCATTGGAGGCGGAGACTCTGTTGCTGCAGTTGAAAAAGTAGGAGTTGCTAGCGTGATGAGCCACATATCAACTGGTGGTGGTGCCAGTTTGGAGTTGCTGGAGGGTAAAGAGCTTCCTGGTGTCATTGCTCTCAATGAAGCCACACCAGTCGCAGTGTAAGACAAAACTGATTTTTTTTCCATGGCCCACATGTTGACATTGTCATTGCAGTTTGTAAACGAGAAATGAAAACAATGTAGGAAGGTATGAGTTAATCTTGTAAATTTTCACCTTTGTGATCCATATATTGTCCCATTTATGCTTTTATTGTGCTGTTTCTTGCACTAATCAGCGTTTGGATGGGGCAAAGAGCCATCCAATCTTTTACAAATAAATTGGTTATTTTTCTGAATAAAATTTCGCCCTACTTAGTTTTATATCTCTTATATATTATGAGCGTCAACTTGTTTACAAGCAACCATGGATTCTGTTCCTGGGTTTGCAATGTATGAAGCTGATGTGAGTTGCCAACTGTTTTCTCTACCAATGGTTATGGCAGTCACATTCCTAACCACTCACTATATTACTGATGTTGATATGGAAGCTGCTGGAAAAGCACTTATGGAGAAAATTTGTTCACATGATCACCTTCAGTTCAAGCCACAAAAATGAGAGGTGTCCTTAAGTGATTCTCTCAAAAGCAGATAAATGAGAGGTTCTTGGATGATATTAAAGCACCGGTCTCCTCTAAAGCCAGTTTGCTAACAGGAAGAGTCAATATGGATCATGGGCACAACCGCACAAGGCTTGTTTCTTTCTACATTGTTTAGAATCTTTGGCAAAGAATATTATTATGTTTCTTTGTTTAAAAAAAATTAATTAAACAAGTTTGTAAACTAAACTACAGAAAAATTAATTAAACATAAAAATGTTTCTATGATGTCACCGAACATGCCCCCATTGTTTTAAGAAATCACGTCGCGATGAGAATAAGATTGATTCATCACGCTTCATGCATCCTCAACCTCACTTAGGTCAAATAAAAGTAATTTGGAATATTATTAGTAAAGAAGCTTCATGGCATAATAGAATATAGAAGAATATTCCATCTGTAATTATAGTTACAAGCCTAAACTAAAGCAAAAAAGCAAAACCATTTACTGTGGCTGTGGCTAGCCCGTGGTTTCCCCTTAACCCACCGAAGAGTCCACACCCAAACCCACAGTTCTACCTCGCTCCTCAAGAAAAATCAATCTACTCAAATTTAGATAGTTCCTCTATTTTACAAAATTTTAAGAAATTAATATTAATTTCCAAAATAACATTTCAAACAATAATTAGTCAAACAGAATAATTATGGTCCCTAATTTTTATGTTTTTACAAATAAAGATATAAAATTTTCTTCACTTAAATGAAACTGGCTCCTAACTCCAAAAAAATAAAAAAATAAAAAATAATTAAAATATCTTTTATTAACTCCTATAATTAGACGGTAAGCTCATAGTCATAGCTCATCTCCACCGGGTTCGGTTTCCAACTCTTTTTTGGAAAGGTTTGGTTCTCAATTGTTTGAAAATGACTAATGTACCTATTTGATATAAATGCATAAACTACTTCCTTAATTATTAAAACACTAACAAGAAGGGACTGTGATGTTATTTTTACTTTGTCACACATGTGTTTTCCAATAAGTAATAATTTACTAAAAGGGGAATTTTCACATACCTCCCCTGAGGTTTGGTAAAATAACATATAGAGGGAAGGTATGACGTAATTCACACATACCTCCCCTCTCATTTAATGGAAATCTACTTTTCCGTCTCTTATTATCTAATTTTTGTTAAAAAGTCAATTTTGCCCTCAACTTATGTCATAATTAGAAGATGTAAATGTGAATATCATATCTATAAAAATGTTAAAAAATGAAATAAAATAAAATATTGCTATGCATGGGAAGGTTTATGCCAATTTGTAATTTATTTATTTATTTATTTATTGATATTTCCTTTGAAGTTGCTGTGTGTGTGCGTGATTAAGGTCAATTGTAATTTTTTTTTATCACATTGACATTATGTTATTTTTGCAAGATGAGAAGAGTAGACAAAATTATGATGATCGGTATTTTTAGTACTAGTTGATTTATTGTGGGATAATTGTAAAAATTAGGATTAATGGCTGTGTTTTAGGAGCTAAATTAACATTGTTGTGAAAATTTTAGGAGCAATGTTGATTTTGTACAGAGCATCATTTGTATATGTACAATGTAACTTGTGTGTATATATAATAAAATGGAAGAAAAAAGTAATTTTACAATTGCATTTTCTTTTGCTCCATTTTTTAACATTTTTATAGACATAATATTCACATTTGTAGCTTCTAATTATGACATAGGTTAAAGATAAAATTGACTTTTTAATAAAAATTGGATGTTAAGAGAAAGAAAAGTAGATTTTTGTTAAATGAGAGGGGAGGTATGTGTAAATTACGTCATACCTTCCCTCTATGTGTTATTTCATCAAACCTCAGGGGAGGTATGTGAAAAGTCCCCTTTACCAAAATGTCCTGCACTCTCACGATCGCCGACCCCGCTGTTCTATAAATAAAACCAAATCCTTCCCGAACCTTCTTTAATTTCACTCATTTCAACCATCTATCTACGATCTCATTCCAAGTCCTTCCTCATTTTCTCCGATCTCGTATGCTCCTATTCTCATCTCCATTTCTTTTCATTTCTTCTCGATACGCTCACCGATTAATCTGTTTCGTTTCCTTATGTTCAGGTGTTGTTCGATCGTTATACAATGGGCGCAAAGAGGAGCGTTGGCGATTTGAAAGAAGCCGATTTGAAGGGAAAGAGAGTGTTCGTGAGAGTGGATCTGAACGTCCCTTTGGATGACAACTTGAAGATCACCGATGACACCAGGGTTCGCGCTGCTGTTCCCACTATCAAGTATTTGATGGGTCATGGCGCCAAAGTTATCCTCTCCAGTCATTTGGTATATATTCTGTCCAAATGATTTTTGTGATTTTTTGGTGGATTTTCTACACGATCGATTTTAATTTTTTGAGTAATGCGTTTCTTTTTATAAGTATTTGGACTTGTATTTGATGTATTTCCAGTTGATTTTTTTCTTTTAATTTTTGCTAGTGTGTTTGTGTTTTTTTGCTGAATTTTTTACTATGTTGATCTTAGTTTTCTGATTCATGCAGTTATTCTTGATTAAGTGTTTCTTTCATTTGCTTGTATTTGATGTACTTCCAGATATTTTTCTATTTACTTTTTCTGATTTCTGGGTTCATTTCCAATTTTTAGCTGTTCATGTTATTTCTATTGTACTCATATAATTCGTTTGGGATGTTCTTTTGCCGCCTTATTGAAAATATTTGATGTACTTCCAGATAATTTTCTATTTACTTTTTCTGATTTCTGGGTTCATTTCCAATTTTTAGCTGTTCATGTTATTTCTATTGTACTCATATAATTCGTTTGTGATGATCTTTTGCCGCCTTATTGAAAAATGAATTCGAAGACCTTTGACATGATCTTCTTGAATGTGATTTGTGACTGATGCGTGTTTGCTTTTCCTTATGTTTACATCAATCTGTTGCTAAAACTTTAGCCTTTTTGGTCACTTGTTTTATTTTTTCTGTTGTTTTTGTTATTTTTTTAGTAAAATAATTACAGGTACACTGCCCTTTAGTTTAGTTTGTAACTCTTGGTTTCTGATAGTGTTATTGATGATCATGTTTGCATGATGAAGTTTTTATTTTTGATGCTTGTTGGTAATTACTGCAGTGTGTTTGAACCCGAGTTAGTTAAATTCTGTGACTGTCTACTGGTAAATTATTGCAAAATTTAGGACCAAATCTACACTTGTAGATATGCAAGATAGACTTCATTGTGCCAATTTTATTGCTAGATTTCAAATCTCATTCTTTTTTCTGTGTACCGATGTTGCATCAAATAATATGTACCGGTAGCAGAGAAAGTGAGTATATAATTACAGAATGCGATACTAGTTTTGCCTGTTTTTGTGTCTACTGTTTGTAGTGGGTGAATCGGTTTTCTGACTTGGGATGTGCTTAGGAGTCCTTGCACTTTTCTTGAAATTTGGGATGGTCATCTTATCAATCGTCAGTTTCCTTATTTTGTTGCAACATGATCTTTATTGGTTCTTTAACTTATAATTGTCTTTTTGTGTCATTATCTTGTTTTTGTCTTTGTCTTTTGTAGTTTGTTGAGTCCTTTTCTGTCACCATAACTTGATAACTATATCATTTCTTAAACTTCTGAAGCCAATCCTGTTGTAATCTATTTGCCGATGTATATAAGAAGAAAACTCCATGAAGGGGAAGTAAATTGCTAGTGCTCTTGATGATAAGTATGTTGGATTCATTTAATCTGTAGATAGTAGTCATTAGTCATTAAAATGAAGGATTTGTCAATCTGATTGCTTTAGTTTTCCTTTTTCATTGACTGAAGACACATAGATGATGAATCTCTTACTATTTTAGCATCTGAAAATAGGCAAATTACATTATTGAAGTTGATCTGACATTCTTTTACCCATCCAAATGCAAAGAATCAATCCTGCTTATTGAGTAGAAAATGATGTAAAGAATAAGGACCAAAAATTATATTTTATGCTTTTATCCCGGTCCTACATAAAAACTAAAAATCTGGGATATATATATATATATATATATATATATATATATATGCATACATATATATGCATATGGGGGGCATAATGAAACAATTAAAAATCTGGCTGTGGGTATTTGTTAAATTCAAGTGTTAAAAGATGGATATATTGAGAAATGATGTCATTAGAAAATTGTCTTAGTATTGTAATGGTGTTAGAAGGGCATGGAAGTTATTTTTTCCTTTGTTCAATTTAAGTAATGATGAAATATGAAGTGTGGATAATTTTGCTTTGCACTGTGTTGCCACATAATCATCTTCATATTCTTTGATTTTATGAGGCATTCTGTTTTTGTTTTATTGTGGTTATATTATTTAAAGGTTGTTTCTTGTCTGGTTTTCAGGGACGCCCCAAGGGTGTTACACCCAAGTACAGCTTGAAGCCTCTTGTGCCAAGGCTTTCTGAACTTCTTGGATACGAGGTTAATCTTTTCCTCCTATGTAGTTTTATTCTTAATTTTTGTACCCTTATATTTTTCTTATTTGATGCTTTAGTAGCATATTTTTTTTTTTCTTTTTTTACCCTCCAATAGGTTAAAATGGCAAATGATTGTATTGGTGAAGAAGCTCAAAAATTGGTGGCTGAAATCCCAGAAGGAGGTGTCTTGCTCTTGGAAAATGTGAGGTTCTACAAGGAGGAAGAGAAGAATGATCCTGAATTTGCTAAGAAGCTAGCTTCACTTGCAGATCTCTATGTGAATGATGCATTCGGCACTGCTCACAGAGCCCATGCTTCCACTGAGGGAGTCGCCAAGTACTTGAAGCCTTCTGTTGCTGGTTTCCTTATGCAGAAGGTATTTGGCTACTATATTATACTTCATTTGCTTTGTGTTCTCTACCTTCAAAGAAATTCTTACTTGGCTGGCAATTACAAGTTTTTGGTGTGCCCTGATGATGCCATAACTGAAGAGTATTACGATTCCTTGACAATTAAGAGTAGGGTAGATTTGATTTAATACATCTCGCTGATTCCTGTTGATTGTTGTGACTTGTTACATTCTTTAAGCTTTTCTGCAAATGCTTGACATGTTGACTTGTTTTCTGATTTTAGGAACTTGACTATCTTGTTGGAGCTGTGGCAAACCCCAAGAAACCATTTGCCGCCATTGTCGGTGGTTCAAAGGTGTCAACTAAGATTGCAGTCATCGAATCTCTCTTGGAGAAGGTTGACATTCTATTGCTTGGAGGAGGAATGATCTTTACTTTCTACAAGGCCCAAGGACACTCTGTCGGTACATCGCTTGTGGAGGAAGATAAGCTTGATCTTGCAAAATCACTTATGGAGAAGGCCAAGGCTAAAGGGGTGTCTCTTCTGCTCCCTGCTGATGTTGTTGTTGCCGACAAGTTTGCTGCTGATGCTAATAGCAAGGTTTGTATAATCACATGTATTCAAAGTAAAATCAAGCTGTAGTAAAATAGAGAGATCAGTTAAACCTTTTTTGAATTGATTTCAGCAAATTTTAGGCGTTTTACGATACTGTAATGTTGTTGCAGGTGGTACCAGCATCTGCAATTCCAGATGGTTGGATGGGCTTGGATATCGGACCTGACTCCATCAAGTCCTTCAGCAACGTTTTGGACACTACCAAAACCATCATCTGGAATGGACCCATGGGTGTCTTTGAGTTTGACAAGTTTGCTGCTGGAACTGAGGTATGGCTTGGGCATAAAATTACCGATCATTATTTAGCATTTTCATCTTGAAAACCTGTACCTGACTGTTACTGCTGCATTGAACCTGAAAAAATACCCGTTCTCCTCTTTTTAGGCAATTGCCAAGAAGCTTGCGGAGCTCAGTGGCAAGGGTGTGACCACAATCATCGGAGGAGGTGACTCAGTTGCTGCTGTGGAGAAGGTTGGTCTTACTGATAAGATGAGCCACATCTCAACTGGAGGTGGTGCCAGCTTGGAGCTTCTTGAGGGAAAATCACTCCCTGGAGTCCTAGCTCTTGATGATGCTTAAACTCAGTTGCTCCTAATGCCCCTTTCTTGTGCATTTTCCCTGCTGTGTTGTGTGGCTGGTTTTCAGCCCAGAGTGGATAAAAGTTGCAGTATCAGTAGAGCTGATTTTGTAGAGGCTGTTAAAAGCTAACTTTAAATAAATGTTTCGCAGGCATCTGTAACGGTGCATTGTTTTTAGATGGGATCTGTTTTGGAACAGTGTATGCTCCAGTTATATAAGAGTTTGTTTTCTTAGAAATATTGTTGTTCCCCCCCTTTTTTTTTCAGTAGCAATGAGCCATTGATGATTTATGCTAGATGAATTGATCTTGGTCCTCGTGAATAATATTGCATTATCATGCAATATCCTTGGGAATGCCCGTAAATTTTAATTGCCTGAATAGCAATTTCTAGTTGATCATGTTAAACTTCCTGCAATGTTAGCAAAACTTTGTTTTGGCCAAGAAAAGGCAAAATTCATCTGAGTTAGATTTTTCCTGAATTAGTGTGTACAAAATTCTGTCAAAAATTCAATACTAATGTATAAAATTCTATAAAGAAAAGCGATTGAATGAAACTGAATTAAATCGATTCTTAGATTGATGAATTAAGAATAAAAAAAGTACCGTGACCAAATTAACATAGCTGAAATTTAACAAACAAATTCATCTTTTCCTCGACAAACCCCAGCCCTTGCCTTCCCATCCCAAGTTCTATTCCCGTTCATTCCCGCTAATAATCTTCATCTGATATCCACAAAAAATTTTCGCGCTGTGTTGAGAACTAATTCTTCGAAGCGAAGAGAGACAAGCAATTCCTGAAACAAATCAACTCTCCTTTAGCTGTTAGAAAGAATCTTTTTTTTTCCCGGTTTCCATTTTCACCTTGAGTCAATACAAATTTTCTTTTTGATCTATACCCAGTAATACGACGACGGAAAGGGAGACAAAAGTCTTATCTTTTATTTCTCTCTTCTATATGCTAAAACCTTGGCTATGGTTGCACACTAAAGCTTTTCAACCTTTCCCGTCTTCTTCTTCCTTGAAAGAAGTTTTAAAGGGTAATTTGGTATATTCGTGGCTCGAGAAATTATGTTTTCTTTGAGAATTTGGTCACAATCACTTTCTTTTTCGCTTCACAGAAAAACCCTTTTCCCTTTTACTGTACTCTCAAATACAAATGTCTCGCGTTTCGCTTCTTCATCTTGCTGCGCCGTGTCATTTCAAAAGAAAGAGAATTTTTCCGCTCATAATGACTCACCACCTTCCTTTTTTAAAGATTCTCCTCTTTCAGGTACCTTCACTAAATCAATTTGAAGTTCTTTATTTTCTTTGTAACATAAATTGATTGATATTTTTGGTTTCTGTTGATGATGGAATTACAGGAGTGGAGAATGACTTGGTGAATTATGTATTTGGCAAGAAGAAAGCAACAGAAGTGGCTCACTTGTATGTCCTTACATACCCATCTGTTTTCAATTCTCTACCATTTTACTGTATGCGCCAGTTTATTAAAAGGAGGCAATCAATTTGGCTTCTGAATTGTGTTGGGAATTGTTGTTATTATTATAACAGTATTTGGGGAAATGTTGGAGAACTGTAAAATTTATTGTCATCGGGTTACAATTTGAAGGGCATGTTTGATTACTGAATTTATTTGTGTTTTATGTAAGAATCTTGTAAGAATCAGAACTCTGGCTTCATTGAACTCCATTTTTATGTGTTGTTACTAGTCATTGAAGAAGTTGCAAGTGAAGGGATTGTACTGGCAATTGGTTTAGAGAAGAACAATACAGTGTTTTCATTGTCCATTTCCATTTCTTGAAGTCTTTTGGTTTGTGCATTGTGAAAACTTTATATTTTGTTTGTCAACACAGCCTCTTCGTACTCACAGGTTGTGGAAACATGTTGTCCAAAAAGGAGACACTGTCATAGACGCTACATGCGGCAATGGATATGATACTCTAGCAATGCTCAAACTGGTTGCTGATGAGTCAGGTTTAGGTTGTGTTTACGGATTAGACATTCAGAGAGAAGCTGTAGGGAGTACTGCTTCTTTGCTGAATGAAACTGTCAATGAGGCAGAGGTGCAAGCTTCTTGAATTTCTATTTCCATATTATGTGTTCTTTTATTTGAAGAAAGCTTAAACTATGAAAGAAGTAAAAATGCGTTGATCCTGTGATTCATTTGAAAATTATGCAGAAAGGACTAGTCAAGCTCTTCAATATGTGTCACAGCAGAATGGAAGAAGTTGTTCCAATAAATGCCTCTGTAAGGTATTCATTACAACTCAAGCTTTTCTTTTGTTCTTGCTTCATTTTTTCAATTTTCTTTTTTCCCTCATGAACATGCTAGATTAGACTATGGTATTTTACTGTCTGTTAGGAATGACCTCCAGTAAATTATATTGCACATTATCTTATAATTTTTGGCGTATTATTCAATATTGTTGTGAAATGCCTATTTGTTATCATACAGGCAAAATATAATCATCAAACTGACTGTCATTAAGAATTTCATCACTTGGATTGAAATGATCCAACATCTTAACATTAAACATTTCTCTCATTAAAGTGCGTGTAACTAAGAAATAACAATAAAGTTACAGAAATTCTATGAATGTGATCCTCTACTTGTGTTCTTTATGTTTGCTCATGTTACTGCATATAGTTTGAGAGGAAAAAGGCTTCACTTGGTCATCATTCTGTCCTGATGTTGTGCATGGTTTTAGACTTGTTGCTTTCAACTTGGGTTACCTTCCGGGAAGTGACAAAACTGTAACTACAAAGCCTGAAACAACAATTCTCGCATTGGAGGCTGCAGAGAGAATCCTAATACGAGACGGTCTTATTAGCATGGTGGTATACGTGGGGCATTCTGGCGGAAGGTAATGTCTTCTTCCCTTTTTCTTTTCTGCTAGATTTTTGTTGTTGATGTAGTTTACACGCTATACAGTCCTGAGCATATTTTACCTTCGCGGAGAGATTAAGTTATGAGTGTTTTTTTTTTCTGTGATTGAAAAGTCTTTCTGCTTTTATATTCTTGAGTTTCTAAATTCGATTTCAGTGACCCCACAACACATTAAGATGCCTCATTTCATATTATTCCATCCAGGGAGGAACTGGAAACTGTTGAAGCTTTCGCCCACAGGTTGTCAGTTGACAATTGGATTTGCTGCAAGTTCCAGATGTTAAACAGACCTTTAGCTCCTGTACTTGTTTTCTTATTCAAGAGATGATACCTCAAAGTTTTCCCAGTTGTAATAGCTTCTGTACAATATGAACTGAACTTGCTCTAGTCTTAATTGTTAAAAATTTTAAATGATGTCAGGTTGTCGGTTGACAATTGGATTTGCTGCAAGTCCCAGATGTTTAACATATCGTTGGCTCCATCCATTACTTGTTTTCTAATTCTAGAGACGAAGAGATGATGCCACAATTTTTTCCCAGCTGTAACAGCTTCTGTGGAATATGAGCTGAACTTGCTCTTAATTGTTAAATATTTTTAGAATGTCCAGCAGGTCCGTCAGAAAAAGAAAAACATCGATCGATCGCGATGGGACTCGAACCCACAATCTCCCGCTCCGGAGGCGAGCGCCTTATCCATTAGGCCACGCGATCACGTTAGTTGAATTTGATTACACAGGGTATATAATACATTTATAATTACGCAGAAAACAAAACTAACACGTGCCAATTAGCCCCTCGCCCGGAGTGTTATATTATTGTCTTTGTTCGCAAAGAGAAAAAAAACTAACAGTGAAAATCAATTAATAAATAATAGTAACTTATAGTCATCGAGTTCTCTTGTGTTATTTCAAGATTTGAATCCAAATTTTCTAATCCAAAAGGATCTTCTCCCAAGTCTTTTGAGTTATTCCAGTTTGGTGTAGTATTCGGCTGAAACCTCTACAATGTTTACAGGACTTTCAACCTGAGCATCAGGCAATAGATATTAATCGACCTTATAATAATCATCTCCCAGTTCCTTCAAAGAAAGGCAGAGATTAGAGTGATGAATCTCTTCAGAATACAACAATCCTTCACCATTAATCCCCATATTTGCTACCTCTGCAGACACCACATTGTAAAAGCTCTCAACAGTGTTCCACACACTATCCGACAGCTCAACTGTAGACAAATTACTCCCTTCAAACCCCTCTCATTATAGCACCGGAAGAACAAGAAGCTATATATTCCTTCCTCTTCATCATCTTCTTTGATCTTCTCTTTCTTTTTAATTCGGCAGAGAACGTAATCATCCCTAGAATTATTGATGTTCGTTTCCGTATTCACTAATAAACAATTCCATCAAATCCAAGCGGTATTCTTGCATTGCATGATCCATCGAACCCCTTTGTCTGTCTTTATCACAAACGTAAAATTCCTCTGGGAACCATATGTGCTTTCTTTCACACAAACGTAAAGAAAAAATAATATTCATATTAGCATGAGAGTTGTAAAAGAATATTAACTCTATTTTTTTAAAAAAAAAAGAAAGATTAAAAACATACATAAAGATATATATATATATATATATATATTAATACCATTTGTATTTTAGAAAATTTCCAATTAAAAGTCATATTCGAATCACAAATTGAATTCATAGTTTTAGTAGCATTATAAAATTTCAAAGGGGTTGTTGTCTTATAAAATTTTTGGGGATTTTGTCTTTAATTAGCATGTTGCCAATAAGAATTTAAATTGTCAACGGAAGTAAACTTCGGTAATTTAAAAGAAAAGGAATATTTTTTTTTTCTTCTTTTTTAGGCTCTCAAAGTCCTTTTTTTGTCACATTGACACTAGCTGCTACCACTACCGTCTACTACTATATAGCTGGCTAGCTAGGTTCCAAAAGTGCTTCCTTCACTCTTTTTAACTAATTTATTTTCTTCTACTTCCCTTCTCTTAATTATTACAGTTAAATGGATCGGAGCTGTTTACCCTTGCCCTTGGATCTTAATGCATTAATTAATTGATCATAATATATGGGTGAAGTGAAGGCAAGCAATTAATAGTTTCCCTAATAACTTGTGCATGCAGCCACTAGCTAGCTAGCTACTTCTTCATTTGTCGATCGATCGATCTATTAACAGGCAGTCAATGTAGCGTGTACTCTTATCTCTGTTGCTTACCGCGTTCCTGTAAGAGATGATGATACATGCATCCAATCGCATGCGTGGGCAGATAATATTTACATACATATGGATACGCATTCTTCCAGAAGTGAATGGAATATCTATCTATGATCGCTCGGCGACAAATTTTTTGCCAATGCAAATTTAAATATGGATTTTCCTTTCCCTTCAAAACTTTGCTGTAAAGGAAAATAAATTGATATTTTATTAGGACTTCAATGGAAACATTAATTAGACTTGTCAATTGTGACGGGCATCACAATAAAAAATAAAAAATAAAAATTGTGGCAGGCAATTTTATTTTTTCCACTTTGATCATTCTTCATATAAATATAAATATATATATATATTACAAAACAAAAGCTCTTTCACTTTGGCTCATTGTGTAATAAATAAATTCTACGTACAATACCCCACACTTCATAATATATTTTACTAATTTAATTGTCCCATATTTTCAAAACAAATGACTCATTTATCTATCTTATCTTATCTTATCTTATCTCATCCTATATAAAATTAATGTCACTGTATCTAGAATAATTAATGCATTAATGAGTCGTAAAACAATTGACCAGTGTTATTTATTCATCGATTAATCGCCCACAGAAATGGTTATACAGGATTTGACTGCCTGCTCCAGCTAGCAATTGAGATATTGCAACAAGTACGTGTGAAATATTTTTAAATTAAAAACAAAATCAACCCACGTTTTTCCCGAAAATATCCTGCGTTTATATATATATATATATATATATATATATTTTTCAGAAAAATTAATATATTAATTATGTAAATGTCAAACTCTTCTTTAAGTGGAAATGGAATCCAAAACTCTTTCGATTGACTTGTGAAATTCTTAACCGCGGAAAAGGAGATTGATGATTACAATAATTTTACGTGTTAAATATAATACTGCAAGGGAGATGCATTAATTATTCTAGCCAACTGGTGAAAAAATAACTGACTGGTCCCACAGAATATTCTTGTTGGAATTTAAGGTATCTTGTACTTCTTTTTGATTGATTTGTTGGCAAAACCTGATCGATCATTTTGTTTCCTTTGTTGAGGGACATTTAGCCTATCCCATGGAGGTTTCAGGGCACCAATTCTAAGCCCATGACACATTATAATAACCTCTCTACAATCAATTTTCAATTTTTTTATACGTGCCGGCAGGGCAGCGACGTTTTTTTTCCACTTTGGTCATGAATATTTATATATTCACCGCCAAAATTTATGGTCTTGCTCTAAATAAAAACAAATAATTAAGTTGCTATTTTTATAATTATGACTTGCATATTTTTGTTGTGACTTGAGTTGAACGTAGACATCATGAGACTTGTCAATTGTGGCCGATAACAAAAATCCAGTCTGCAATTGGAAATAACAATTGGAGGACTTTTTGACTTCACTTTTATGTTTTTTTAATTCCTTCAGTAGGGTTCGATTTTTCCCATTGGAGAATGCTGCAATCCGTGCTTTTTCTTTATTTTTGGTAACCTAAGACAAAACCAGAAAATGCTACAAATCCTCCCTATATATATATATATACGTGTAGTTATATATATATATATATTAACACTTCGCTGCTGCTGCGGGCATAGAATATCTGTTTCATTCATAAAATCTTGTATAATTTTAATTCTTTCATTTCATGGCTTCTTCCTCTTTGGCTTCTTCTTCTCCTAGAAAATATGATGTCTTTCTAAGTTTTAGAGGGGAGGATACCCGTGATAATTTTACGAGTCATCTTTTTGCTGCATTATGTCGAAAAAATATAAAAACCTTCATTGACGAAGCACTTGAGAGAGGAGATGAGATTTCACCTGCTCTTTCTGATGCAATCAAAAGATCAAAAATTTCTCTAGTTATTTTTTCGAAATACTATGCTTCTTCCAAATGGTGTTTGGATGAACTCGTTAAAATTCTTGAATGTAGAAAACTTTATGGCCAACTGGTTATACCTATTTTCTACAATATAGATCCATCTGATGTGTGGGAGCAGAGTGGAAGGTTTGGCAATGCTTTTGCAAATTATGAAAAGCATTTCCAAAAGATTATGCCTGAAAAGACTTGGAAGTGCAGGGTTGCACTGATGGAAGCATCTAATTTATCGGGATGGAGTTCCATGAAATTTAGGTATATATATACATCTCTAATATTCTCTCTACTCTTATGTATCCATTTAGACATAATTACAAGTTCTAGTTTGCTAGGAAATTCTTTTACGTACCTACAAGAAGAAATGCACGTAAAGGGTTTCTTTGGAATTACTCATTCAAAAGTTAAGATCCACATAATATATATATGTATATATATATGTATATATGTATATATGTATATATATATGTATATATGTATATATATATATATACATACACACACACACACACACCACATGCAATATAACAAGAAATATATGAGGTAGGTATAGCTTGATATAATTAATTACTCACAAAGAATTAGTATAATACATAATATATCCAAAACTTTTTCCCATAAAGTATATTTGTTCATAAAGGAAGAGACCATTAATTTATCATTTAACGTTCCCGTTCTTTAGAAAAAAAATCCTCTCACACACACACACGTATAAGTTGTGTAATTAGTATGTAATTAATAATGCATTATAATCAACGCATGCATGCACGTATAAGATACAACATTAACTATTTAAAATAGATTAATCTAATAAATTATAAATGATGTAAAAAATTATTTGTATAAAAAATTAAAACTCTTAATTATAATCGTATGTATATTCAATTCTTATATTTTTTACTTAGTAATATTATTCCTCTTTTCATTTGAAGGTCTGAGGCAGAACTTGTAGACAAAATTGTTAAAGATATATTGAAGAAATTGCAAGATATGTCATCGGCAAGAGATTCTAAAGATGTAGTTGGATTATATTCACGTGTTAAACAAGTTAAATCATCATTATGAATTGATTGTTAAATATTCAAATTATAAGAATTTGGGGAACGAGTGGTATAGGTAAAACAACTATCGCTGGAGCATTTTTAATCAAATTTATAATGAGCATCTGAAAGCAAGTATTTTGTATCAAATATAAGAGAAGAATTAGAAAGGAGTGGATTAGTATATCTACAAGAACAATTTCTTTCTCAAATATTAGAAGGACTAGTGTTATTAATTTGATTTCTTTTTCTTATTATAGATTTCAAACATGTAATCAACCGTTGCAACTGTATTTTTACTTACAAGTAAATTTATATAAATTTTATGAAGCTTTTCTTCATTTTATGTTTGTTTATTCTTTACTTTCATATTTTTAAGGATCTAATTTGATTGAAGGCATATTTCTTGATATATCAAAAATAAGAGAAATATGTATAAATTCAAAAGCCTTTGCGCTTATGCCAAGTTGCTTAAATTTTATATGCCTAAATATCTTGAAGATTTGGATAAAATTTTTAAATTGCATCTTATTGAAGGCCTTAAATATTTTTTCGATGAATTGAAATATCTTTATTGGCATGCATACACATCAAAAACACTACAGTTGAATCTTTGTCCGAAGAATTTTATTGAACTTAATCTACCTTTTTGAAAAAGAAAAGAAGGTAAATAATATATATATATATTAATTTCATTAAATACATATTATTAAAATCATAAATACTAATTAAATATCTCTCCATTTGAGATGTTGGTGCAAATCTATAGCCGAGTTGTATATTTATACTGCAAATCTATGTCTTGGAAATGAATGTGACAATTAATTGAAGACTAACGTTAACATAGAAATTAACTTCACATTTTCTACATCAACCAAAGGCGCCGAGGCAGCAGGGACGTTACCTTTTCCGGCAGTGAGGATAAGGAGGCCAGATTCCCTGCGCATGCATCGATCAACAGCTAGCAGAGAGGCGAGGCAGCTGGTACGTCCAGTTCAATTCCTGATCGATCGCAATATCTGGGGCAGCCGGAAAGATTAAAGTGCTTCCATGTTGACCGTAGTTGACGGCGGAAGCAACATGCATTTTGAGTAACTAGAACAGCAACAAGAGTCAATTGTAATATCTGGGAAGATACGTATAGTACTCGTGAGCCCAAAGACCTGCACCAGGAGAAAGGAATAATGCTCGTTGGAAGTCCAATAACGTCAATCGATTATGCAGATAATTAATAGATATATAGATAGATGGGAGAACATAATTAGTTTCTAATTAAATATATCTTCCAGATTTAGCTACCTACGGACAGCACCTGATGATCAGAACCAAATTATTAAAAGCTGGCTAGCAGGTTATATATATATATGTGAAAATTAAGATGGGCATGCAGATGAAATTTCTTCTAGCTAGTCTCTGCATGTCGTCGAAAACAAGAGATGAAATCAGTGATCTAAGAGTGCATCTACTACTAATTAATACTGGTCATCCTCTCAATCGCGTTCAACGTTTGTCAGAAGAATGGAGCAGAAGGAAAATTAATGTCTTGAACAGCTTGTTCAGCTGCAAATATAAGCTTGAGTCTGATAGGAGCAACTTTGGAGATTCAAGTTGAACTATGGTACCATATAAAGAGATGGTTTGGTTTATACTTCAGATTGACAAGTCACAACTTGGTCATGGAATCTAATTTTTTCATCGGAAAGGAATGCAAAAGTGGGAGCAAGATATGTAGGAAATTGATCCTCAATTGCACAGTACTGTTTCCAAAGCAACACCCTACACATACACACGCATCCACGTGTATGTATATAAACCCACACCAAAAGCTTCTAATTCGCCGCCTCCTGCATCAACTCCTCGCTCTTTCCTAAATCCAAGACTTCTTTTTCCGCCGTTGATCTTGACTCATTTTCCCTAACTCTCTAGATTACTCATTTACACCGACGGCGGACACTGTTCGACTGAGAGAGAGAAATCTGAAGTGGACTATGAATAGAGCTCATTGCATTTGGCATGTTCTCAGGTTTTTCTATAATTCAAGAATTAGTTGCTGGAGATATTTTCCTCCCAAGAAAATGCCGAAAAAATAAATAATTAAAAAAATTCTTAGAGGATTTGGATTGGGAAATTGACGTATATCTGAAGTATGGGGAAAAAACAGATGCTTCCTGAAGGTTTGGAAACGATAGATATCCTTCTGCCTCTATTGATAAGTGACACTTACCTTTAGTGTTAGTTGACTATTTGTTGACCGGTTAATTTATTATCACTTATATTCTTAAACGTTTATAAAATAATAATATATATTTTATTTAACTATAATAATTTAGTCTATATTTTAATATTTTTTATAATAATTTTTTAATTTTAATAATTTAGTCTCTATTTAATATTTTTTACAATATATTCAAGACTAAATAATTTTTTTAATTTATTATTTTAATAATAAAATCAAATATACAATTATTAAAAAATTTAAATAATGAGTTAAATCACACTCATATATTAAAATATTTTTAACTTTCTTCTTTTATTTTTATAGTAATAGTTTGATATTTAATTATTAAAAAATATTATTTGAAATATTTTTTAATTTTTTTTACATGTAATATATTTATCTAAAAAATTTAAACTCATTATATATATTTTAAAATATATAAAGATTTAAATAAAAAATATAAATAATAAATATATGTTATAATATATTTATATACTATAGATAAAATAATCAAGTTTTGTTTTTAAACTTTTATTCATATTTTCAAAATATTTAGTATCATTTGTCAATATAATTAATAATTAAATAGATTTTATATTTTTACTAACCAATTTAATTTAATTCATTATTATGAATTGATTGCTAAATATTCAAATTATAGGAATTGGGCGAATGAGTAGTATAGTTTAAACAACCGTCGTTGGAGTTATTTTTAATCAAATTTATAATGATACCGAAGGTAAGTGTTTTGTGTCGAAGCGTAAGAGAAGAATTGGAAAGAAGTGGATTAATATATCTACAAGAACAACTTTCTCAAAAATTAGAAGAAAATCTCAAGATATTATAAGAATTAGAAAGTCTTATTAATTTGATTTCTTTTTCTTTTTATAGAGTTTAAACATGTAATCAACCCTTGTAACTTTGTTTTCAATTAAAGTAGATTTGGATCAATTTTATGAAACTTAATTTTCTGCATTTTATGTTTGCTTATTCTCTTCTTTCATATTCTTAAATAATCTAATTTGACTGAGGCATACTCCTTGATATGTCAAAGATAAGATAAATACATATAAATTCAAAAAGCCTTTGCTCATATGCCAAGTTGCTTAATTTTATATACCTGAACATTTTGAGAATTTGGATATAATCTCTAAATTGCATCTTCGTGAAGGCCTTAAATATCTTTCGGATAAATTGAGATACTTGTTGAAAAGATTGTAACTAAATTTTTGTCCATGGAACCTTATTCAACTTAATCTACAGTCAGGAAAGCAGGTAAATAATATATATATATATATATATATATATATATATATATATATATGGGGTAGGATTAACAAACCTTTTATTTTATATAAAATCTTACATTAATTATTAGTTTTCAGATTAAGGATATGTGGATAGTGTGGATTGAATGAAATAAAATATAATAAATATTTTTATATTCATTAATTAAGGTTTTTTATGTCTTTTAAATATATATATTTTTTCTTTTTCTTATCTTGTAATTTGTATAATCTCTCTCTTATTTTTCTTTTTTTTATTATATCTCCTCTCTTCTCCTCTCTTCTCATCATTTCTTTTAATTTTGATTATTATTTATAAATTAAAATACTCAAGAATTTGAATAAAAATTTAAATAATTTTTATTTTAATTTTGACTTATAAATTAAAAATTTTAAAAATTAAAACAAAAATTATATTAATTAATTTATCTAAAAAAATTAAATTTTTTAAAAACTATCATAATATACAAATATTAAAAAATGATTATTTAATTTATGAGTTTTTTAATTTATAAATGATAATTAAAATAAAAAGAAATTATAAAGAAAGAGAAAATATAATAAATAATATAAAAATACGAGAAAAATTAATAAATTAAAAATAAAAAAGAGAAAATAAAAATATATAAAATATCCTATTAAATAAGTTTGTAAGAACTTTTTAATATTTATTAGATGTAATCTTAATTTTTAATAAATATTTAAAATTTGATATAAAATTTTATGTAAAATAAAAGGGTTGTTATATATATATATATATATATATATATATATATATATATATATATATATTTAGGGCAGGATCAATGAATTTGGAAAAGCAAATTCAGATGAAGTGGAGACACGAGGAAATAAAAGAAACAAACTCAATTCATTAACGGTAACAGAGAAACTAATTTCACATTTTCTACATCAACCAGATCAGGCGCCGCGGCAGCAGGGACGTTACCTTTTCTGGCAGTGAGGATAAGGAGGCCAGATTCCCTGCGTATGCATCGATCAACAGCAGAGGCGAGGCAGCTGGTACGTCCAGTTCAATTCCTGATCGATCGCAATAGCTGGGGCAGCCGGAAAGATTAAAGTGCTTCCATGTTGACCGTAGTTGACGGCGGAAGCAACATGCATTTTGAGTGACTAGAACAGCACCAAGAGTCAATTGTAATATCTGGGAAGATACCGTATAGTACTCGTGAGCCCAAAGACCTGCACCAGGAGAAAGGAATAATGCTCGTTGGAAGTCCAATAACTTCAATCGATTATGCAGATAATTAATAGATACATAGATAGATGGGAGAACATAATAAGTTTCTAATTAAATATATCTTCCAGATTTAGCTACCTACGGACAGCACCTGATGATCAGAACCAAATTATTAAAAGCTGGCTAGCAGGTTATATATAAATGTGAAAATTAAGATGGGCATGCAGATGAAATTTCTTCTAGCTAGTCTCTGCATGTCGTCGAAAACAAAAGATGAAATCAGTGATCTAAGAGTGCATCTACTACTAATCAATACTGGTCATCCTCTCAATCGCGTTCAACTCACCAGAAGCTTTTCTATTCTCCGCCTCCTGCATCAACTCTTCGCTCTTTCCTGAATCCAAGCTGCTAACATGCGCCTCCTTCGCTTCCGTCTTAAGATACGTCACCATCCTATTATATAGCACTAAAAAAGAAAAAAAATCATATTCTTGTCTGGTAATCATATATATTATAAAACAAATAATAGAGGGAACTAAAACAGAGGGCATGTATATATATATATATATATATATATATATGTGCAAATGTAGAGGTTTGGCTGTCTAATATTCCTACTAATACCTAAAAATTACCTCGGAAGACTTGGAGAAAATCCTTTCGGATTCGATGCGGGAAATTTGGATTCTGATAATGGAATAACAGCAGAATAATCGGAAGATATCATTGCTGGACAGCCAGCTAAAATTTCAGGTGCTGTTGGCTTTACTATTATTATTAATTAATTAATTTCCGCTGTTAATTTTGTTAGCTAATAAGTAAGTTCCTTAATCTGATTGTAATTATATATTTTTCCAGCTTCGAATACTACTGATTGTAATGCCATGCCTTGAATAACTGGGTGAATATCTTTTCCGATTTGCCTTGACGCTAGCTGGAAGATGATAAAAGTTATCTTAGAGAAGAACTGGAGGTGAAAATTCTTATTAACATGTTCCACATTGAATTGACCGAGGGAATTATTTTGGTATGTTTCTGGGACGTCAATCTCAATATTCCAAATTCTGTTAGGCGGTGAAATCTTGTCTCTTTCTCACCCTTCTTCAGCTTTCTTTCTCTAGTACTTTCGCCATAGATATCACAGTCAATCTCCCAGTCTTATTTGAAGTTACTAACAAATTTTTTTCAACAGATAATTGAGTTGAAAGAAAATCCATGTAATACTGCCTTTATTTTTCATCAACACTGGATGGAAATTAAACACTCAGGAGATGTATTCTTAAATTCAACATCAATATTTCTGACTCTTTCCAGTTTCAGATTATCGATTCTAATCTTCAACACGACGCCAACTCACACTAATATGGGGTCACACAAACAATAAAAACAAAATAACACTCAGCTGTTTCAGAAACAGCCTCCTCCGTCAATATCATCTGTGTATACCGACTTAAAAACATTCAGACTGTGCATGTTTTGCTGCTGCCAAGCTATTGGTTGTATTGAATTATGGTTTAGAAGTATCGACAGGTGTGTCGGGTTGAGCTCCCCATTCAGTCCAAGATCCATCATAGACCGCCACATCAGGTTTCCCAAGTCGATGCAAACCCTGGAAAAATGGAAAGCATCAAACGTTTGCAGTTTTCTAGGATAAACAATTTCTGACAAAACCTTTGCCAGGGTTATCTTAAATTATCTTGACCTGTAAACTTGTATAAAACTTCTATTACTTCAACATGTGCAACAACTTTCTAAAGAGTAAAGTTGGAAGAATACCAGGGCGAGAATTGAAGCAGTTACTCCAGTGCCGCAGGAAGTGACAACAGGTTTCTCCAATGAAATGCCTGCAGAAAAATATGCAATTAGGCAACACCTGAATATTGTTGAGTGAATACCCAAGGCCAAGATCAACCATATTTGGGTCAAGTGACAATCAATAGAACAAACTGCAGCCCTATCATTGACTAAAAAAGAGTTGAGTTCAAGCTCATCATTTGATTCTAGGATTACCTAATCAGTAATTGCCGCTATAAAATGTAGAGCAAATTCTTTACCTTACACTATTCAGCCACTAACATTTTAGAATTTACCCACCTTTTTCCACAGTTCAAAATTTATGCTACAGTTTATTCCAAGCAAATAGTTCACGTCCTAGTTGCATGGGGGGCATTACATGTTAAGAAAACCTAGAAAGAAATATTATTGCCAAATAAGAGAACTCAATGACTAAACATAGACTAAATTTCCAGGCTCATGTTTAGCAAATGATGGTCCTACCTTCTTGCTCAAATATTTTCCTAAGCTCTTCTGGTGGTAAGAGAGTCTGGGAAGCATCCAACAACTGCAAAGAACAAAAAGATGTTGATTAACCAGTTATGAATTTTCTATTTAAGCATTTGGCATGCATGCAATCATTTCTGGGTCATACTCTCTAATTAGAATGGAAACACAGAAAAATGGAGGACCACACAAACACATCATAACTTAAAACAACCCAAGTACTAATATACTAATAGTCTATCAATCACTTCATTAGCACTGTGTTCCAGCAGTATAGTAAAGCGAGACTTATTAAAGTCATTCCATAGAACTTTCATAGTCTTCTTAAAATTCCTGTCGATCAGTAACTCATTAACTTCCATTCTCTTTATTTATTGCTCTAATTGTTGATCATTGTGTACCTGGGCAAAAGGAATGCACTTGCTTCCAGGTACATGGCCACTCCTTATTCCCTTGCGAGGTTCTGGTGCAGCACCATCAAACCTGCAACGGTAACAAATTTCCGTCAAAATTAGGGGGACAAAGAATAAGAAGAAGAAGAAAAGAATTGTGTAACAAAGAGCTCCATCATCTTGTCACAATCAAAACTATGCTGGACAGTTAATTCATATTTGTTTCACAGATCCAAGTCCAAGTTACTCCTACATATCAAGCTTCGACTACTTTGCGGGACAGATCAGATTACTCCCATGAGATGTCTTACTTAGCATCCAGGAAACTCAAACAGCAAAATGGCCAATAACATCATGCAGTCAAGCCAGGATTCTAATATGATTCTATCTTTTGCTACTCTTGGATGTGTCCCCATACTCTGGTACTAGAACTCCCTAAGATTTACTAGTAGATATTAGAAAAAGATTCAGTGCATCATGTCATTTTTGTCAATGTTTGTGACTTGTATTTTTTCTACTTCTTTCATTTGTTATATCATCGTTTACCCCTCTTGTACTATAATCAACCCACAAAGTTTGCTCCATTGTGGCCACAAAATTCCATCAAGCCAGTGGAATGTTAACTTGGCGATCTCTTGTTCAATGTTTGATATCTCAAGGACATATAATTTGTCTAGTTTTGAGACTAACCACAGAATTGTTGAACCAACATAACAAAAATCACAGGCATCGCATTCTTTCTTTCTTTCTTTTTTTTTCCCCCGGTTTCGTATAAAGCAAACATTATTATATGACAATAAACCAATTATATAAAGCAGAAATTATTACAGCAACCAATCAAATAAGAACATTATTACCTGGCCTTTGAACGAGCATCTAGGTGTTGGTAAGTCTTCTCCTCAATATTTCTTTTAACCTGCCAAATATAAGTAGAATAGCTACCATAAGATTGCATGTAATTCAGTAAAATAGCTAACAAAAGACAACATTATCCACAAATCTGGTGTAATGTTAGTCATGGAAATCCCACATACTTATCACTGCAAAATTGAATCTGGAGATCTAGAAAAATTAAAAGCAGCTGAAACCACTTTGTATACTGTTCTTATGTACCATATTTACAGCGATGCCCACAGCAAGGTATTATATCCAGTTATTACAAAATATTCCCTTTGGCATCCAAAACATTGTCACTTTTATTATTTCAGAATGGATCTTCATTGTTTATACATCGAAGCAAAATGTTTCAAATAAAAGGAAAGCTGACCTGCTCAAGTGTCCACACAAGATGTGGCTGAAACTTTGTTTGAAATGTGATTGGCCCAACCTGCAGTACAGATAAGCATGTGATGGGAGCCATTCCCAACAAGATACAAAGGAGAAAATATATTACCAAATGAATCTAAATATGCAATGTATTGTGCACAGAGCATGATGTATTAATGCTAACATAAAATATACAGATTTGTAACAGTACAAAGAGAACGGTTCACTGTTGGACCTTCAGCTCCATACATCGAAAGCTACAGCATAACTAGGTTAAAATTCTGAACTTACTGCCTGTCCTTGATATACTTTCTCTATGGCCTCACTTGCAGCACTAGCTTTCAAAATAGCATCACCAGAAGCACTAGATTCAACATCATACCCAGAAGCACGCCATCTTGGCAGGCCGCCATCTAACACCCAGACTCTGTCATGCCCAAAGACTCGGAACATCCTTTCCAATTTTATAAACAGGATAATGCTGATTAGTTCATGCAACAAAAGAACCATCATGTACGACGATCCAGTGAAGTATGAAACTCACCACCACACACGAGCTGCACTAAAGATTCCCTTCCCATCGTAAACAACCACACCATCCTTATTCTGGATACCGAGAGCAGACACGGCAGCAGCAAAAGCTTCCTCTGAAGGCAACATGTGTGGCAACTGATATACAATATAAGTTCAATTCTAATGTTAAATCTCTTGTAGATCAACTGTTGATAAATGGATTTAAAAAATTCAAGTTTTACACCAGATGGCATATGAAAACTTCAACAAACATGAAATATGATATCCATATTGTTAATAGCAAACAGTAATAAAAGAAGCGCACTGACATTTGAAGTTTGATCTGCTATGCCATCCACATCAAAGAAAAGGGCACCAGGAATGTGAGCGACCTGTTTGTAAGGGTGTTGGCGACATAAAAGGGAGGATGTTAGCCAACTAAAATGGATGAGGATTCAAAACAGTGAAAGAGTTCAAAAGAATGTGAAGATTGTACAAGATAAAGATTAAAGAATGCAAAAATCAAAACTTCCCGAGTGATATTACAACAAGAACCCACTCTCAATTTGGATGGAAAATCTATATGTGCAATAATCTACATTGCCTTGTGAATGATCAAATTAAAATAGATTCAAATGAATTCATAGACAGCACCTGATACTCTTGAATAGGATTCCTCTGTTCATCTGGCATGTACCAGGATGCATCCAAAACCTGGATAAAATACAATATAAATGATAATAGAACTACCAACATGTAGGATAAGGTACAAGTACAAACAAAATGCATATAGCAATGTAACAAGATATATAGATTCCAAATATTGTACACTGGAGAACTCATTAAACTGATGATTTCACTCATGGTGAAATATTCGTTCTCCATAAGATAATTGAATTGAAAAAGCATAAAGCAGCATATGATGAACAATCTAAAATCACTTTCAACAAAAAGTAAAAAAAATAAAATGAACATGCCAAGGAACGTACCTTCATATCAGGTTCTCTGAGATTAGCATGGAGCCAATCAACAGAAACAACAGGTTCATTGTTGAACACGGATGATGTTGAATAACCAGCTCTTGTGCCAGCGGCTGAGGAAGCCATAACACGAGTCACTTGACTAGATGACAATCTATATGCTGTCCGGCTGAGGTCAGGCCTTGAGTGAAACGGTCTCTTCTGCATGAAATAAGATTGTAGAAGAAAAGGATAAAATTAGTAGAATATAAAAGGAATAGATTGTAGTAAACACCGATTTCGAAAAAGTATCAGGTTACACTAGCGCTAATTTATTTACCATATATCCTACAGCTACAAAGTTCAGTCTAAATTTCAACTTCTAAATTGAGAATAAGCATACATTCTAGAACTGTGAGCATCGAAAACATCCTTAACTTTTGTTTCCACAGAGTTTACAAAAATAAGTCTGATCACTACTGAATTCCAAAACTTAGCTAAAAGACACGCGAGACACAACAAAATTTCAAAAAAATTTCCAGGAAGTCATTTTTAAATGATCTGAAAACACTAATCGGAGCTCCACCAACAGTTTCAAAACCCCCTCCCATACAAAAGATGTGAACGAAAACAGCAACTCTACTAACCAAAATCGATCCTTTTAAGCACATGCGCCCAAAAAACAAGATTCCAAGGAAGCAAAACCAATCAAACCAAGCAGCAAAACACACTAACATCATCGTAAAATCAATCAAAACAACGAAAATCCAGACAGATTACATTGAACAGAGAAGTTAAGAGACCTCAATGGAAACAGCAACTCTACTAACTAAAATCATTTTTTGAAGCACATGCAACAAAAAACCAAAACATCCACAAAGCAAAACCAATGAAAACAAGCAGAAAACAGCAAAACCCACGAAAACCACAGCAAAATCAATCAAAACAATGAAAATTCAAACATACCCAGATGGTACTTTTAGAACTTACATTGAAGAGAGAAGTATAAATTTGCGGCTTGTGAGAGAGAGATAACGAGGAGTGAATCAAGCGGTTACCCACAAGAGTTCTAGCGAAAAGGGCAGATGCCATTTACTCAAAGGACCATATGAAGAGAAGAAATTGTGGAGATATTTTTGAGAAAAATGTCTTCCGTGTGTCAAAATCTCGAGTGAATGAAGCCAAAAATGGACGCAATTGTTTGTTATTTTGTGAGTGTTTGTTGGATTGATAAATTGAAGATGAATAATATCGCCACTACTGCCCTGCTGCCACTTATGGAAGTTGGAGAAAATGATAGGGACGCTGAAAAGAAGACCACTTTGTTTACTGCCTGTTAACTCACAAAAATAAAATAAAAGGAAAAAAAAAAAAAAAAGAGGGGCATCGTTTAGTTTTTAAATAAATAAACTTTGTGTATATGTCATAGATGACGGAACACTAACTATTATTTTTTTTTTTAAAAAAAAAACCCTTTTATGAGTATAATATGAATTTATACTATTTTTTTAAATAGAAAAAATGTATGAAATTATCTAGAAATCCTTAAAGATAACTACTAGACATTCTTAAAAAAAAATTGTTAAATTATAAAATTATTGTAAAATATAAAACCAATAACATGTTTACTATTTTCTTATATAGAATCGTATTAAAAACATTTCAATTTTATTTTTATTTTTAAAAGTTATTTTTGATCAAACATACCTTAAAAACATTCTATAACAAATTAAAGATTTTTAGTATTAAGTACCAAGTAAAACAAAATCAAAATTTGAAAATTAATTTTTTAATTTTTTAAAAAGTTTACATAAACAAATTTTACAAAATCCCCAATAAAATTATATTAATTTTTCATATAAAAAATTTATGACACCATTCAATAAAATTATACCATATATCTTAAAAATTTTCTCGTACTTCCTAATATGTTAAATATTATTAAAATCCTCAAGGTGAACTATAGGATAAAGTATTTGGCTCATAACACAAATGAATGAATGAAACCAAAATAAATATTTAATTAACTCTGATATATTTGCAATTCAACGACACATGACAATAGCTGTAAGCAAAGTAAACCTGTTTCACCGGAAATGAATAAGATTTGACTCATAACAAAAATGCATAAAGCAGAAAAAAAGATTGAAAAATTCTCATAAAGGACATCATTTGGGCATATTCTCTGTCAAAGTTTTCTGCCAATCATTTGATGCATTATGCATCTCTGTAAACTTCCATCCACAATCAACATCATGTGGCCAGTTGATGACAATGAAGAACGGTTTTTCTTTCATCCTCACTGCGGGCAACAATGCAGCATGTCCTTCAGTTTCCAGGACATGCTCATTTCCTGAATCTACGCTGCAAGTCAACACAGTTTGATGACTTACTGATTTCAGATAAAGAAAAATGGGGAATTGGTAAAGAATAATAGAAATCAAGCACTTTAAACAAATGATCCACAAAAAATGAATGTTCATTGAATTATGACACGTCAAATTTGAACTCTGAAATCGTTACATCACTATGTTATGTTTTGAGCTGTAATAAGCAGGTCAAATTTGTAATCAATAATTCATAAATCGTTACATCACTGAGCTATATAATAGGATGTCACTTAGGGAAAAGATATGAAATAGAAATCAGATTTACACAGGCAATCTACTTGCAACATCAGTGAAGATAAGAAGCCTGACCCGAGAGTTCCTTTGTATATCACAATTGATGACCTACAGACAGAATATCAAGCCTTCTTGTGACATCAGTGCAGATGAGGATGTTGCACTCCAGCATTAAAACTTATTCCAGACACCAAGTTTCCTTGACTGTCACAGGCGAACATATTCCACAGACTAAGAGTGAGCAAGTATAAAATAAGGCAAGCGAAGAAAGGCAAAACAAGGATAAATCTAATAGAGACATCAGACGCCAGACATATAGCACTCCATATATTGCATGAGAATGGGTCCCAGCTCCTTGTTAGTAAAATTACATTTCATTAGATTTATTTAGAGCATATATTAGATTCAGGTTACAAATTACCATTCTAAAATCCTTTCACATGCATGTTCCTTTAGTCAGATTGGAAAGCTCAAAGTTCTGAACATTAATCATGAGAAAAAGAAATACGTCATGAGTTACAACAAATGTCAATGCCAAAAAATGAGAACTATCGCAATAGAATTGAAAAAGAAAGAAGTCTGATTCAAGCAATCAGTATATTTGTTTTCCAAGAAAAGAATGCATAAGAAAGCTTGATAATATCAAAAAGGAAAGCCTTTATGGATGTTCTTCTTCGAGTTTACTGCAAGTCGTTTGATGCATTTTGCATTTCTATAGACATCCATCAACTCATCAGCAACATCCTGTGGATGAGAGTGAACAAACACTTTCAAAAATCGCTTTTCTGACATCCTCAACGCCCTTAGCATTGCAGCATGTCCCCTGATTTCCAGAGATAGACCCATGTCCTGAATCTTAGCCGCAAGCAGAAACCGGGGCTTCAACACAGCTTCAAGATTATTGAACAGAAAAAATGGTTGTTGAAGAATCACACTTGCAGGCATTTTCATTGTGCCCACCACAAAAGTCATGTTCCTTTGAACCTTATCAACTGATAATGTTAACAGCAGGGGAGACCTACCAAAAAGAGCCCAAACTTCATCTTCTGAAATGCCAAATTTCTCCAAATTTGCCACCTTCTCTATGATTGTTTCAAGTCTTGAAATAGCAATAAGAGAAACAACATATTTATACATCTTGGAGTCCTTCGAAACACCAGTTCTGCGTATATATTCCATCTTTTGATCATTCAATGAAGTCCGAGGAATCAAAGTAGGTCTAGATAACAACATTGGGATCAAATTTTCTCTACTAACACCCAATTGTTCATACAAAGCAACCGTGGGTTTAACCATGTTATGCAAATCATAAGTTAAAAACGAAGGATTTCTAACAATAGCTTTACACAACATTTCCCTCGAACCAAACAACTTAGTCAAGTAATCAAGCCGCTCATCAAAGCAACTATTAATACGAGAACTAAGAAAACGCGGGCGACAGTTAATAATCTTAACAAGATCAGACGAGTTAAGACCTAACCCACTTAATATATTGAGCTTTGATTGAAGACTAACGATGTCAGCGTTACGTAGTGAAGGCCGACGCGTAAATATCTTCGAAATGTCGTTTTCACTACAACCCCACTTCTTGAAAACTTCAGAAGAGTTCTGCAGGCGGTCGGTAATACAATCTTCCTCTTCTGTTACTTCTTCGACAACTTCAGCTTGGCATATTGTCGAATAGGTGGCGGACTTGGTGGTAATGTACAATAAAGAGGGTAGCAGTAAGCGAATTCTGGGCTGGAATAGGAATTTCTGCGAGGTGGTAAAAAGATAGCGGAGGCTTGGTTCCATATAACTTACGAATTGCAGAGTCAGTGAATCATCAGTCTCTGGGGCTTTTGCTTTTTTTGCAATTGCAGTTTCTGGCTTTATACAAGGTTTCCCTTTAACGTAGTCAGTTCACGTATTTGGAAAAAAAATAGTAGTTTTTATTTATTTATTTAAAAAATAATTTTGTTGTAATAAATTGTGATAAAATTGAAGTATTAAATTAACAATAGAACTATTAACGTGACAATAATAAAAATAATTTTTTTAATATTACATATATAAATTATCAATATCACATTGAGAATCTGTCACAAATTTAGATTAAATTACATAAAATATTATCCAGATGTCTTCATCTAATTTGGGTATTGTCTTGACCTCGTGTATAAAGAAATTGACCCCATATATTTTTCAAGCGAACCAACAAAATTCGAAGGCTAAATTTTACTTATGGTGAATAGTAATTTTTTATGCGAGTCAACAAAGTTCAAAGATTAAATTCCACTATTTACAGCGGGTAATATTTTCTACGCGAGGCAGTCATTGTAGTCCATTCCTCTGAAATAATAAAAATAAATTTAAAATAAGATTAATTGGTCCTTAGATGTTTCATCATCATAAAATATTTAGTTTACAATAAGAAGGATCCTATTAAGGGAGAAAATATGTACTAGTACAAAATCTGGCAAGGAAAAGAAAAGCTCCTGCCGATACAAATATAAAAAATGAAATCTCACAGTTACATTACTGTCCCAGAAATGAACCAAAACACTTGCATGATTTTTTCCCTTACCAAAATTGTAATGTTTAAATATGTTTCTATTTCTAAACAAATAATCATTGAATCTCATATACAACTGATAGCATCATCGCTTCTTGAATGGTTTCTTCTTGCTGATACCTAACTGTCTCTCAATGTCATCATCATCATCCCCTCCTTTCCGCCTCTTCTTCCCTCCGGACTCTTTAATCGTCTGAAGAAGTTTTGATTAAAATGAATTATCAGATTGCAAACAGAAAGAGATAAACAAAAAGGAACAGAGAAATCAATACCATTTGGGATATTCTTTTGGCTTCTGTGACACGCTCCAACAATAGCAGAACCTCTTCTTCTTCTGCAGGGAACTCCGGTAACTTTTTGCCTGAAACACAATAGAGCTTTTAAGTCTTGTGGACATTTTCATTCACATTGCCAGTATGGAGTCAAGAATTTAGAGCCTACCAATAAGCTTCTCTATCTGCAAATACCATTCCAACTCATACTGATTCACGAGCGAAATTGCAACACCAGATCGTCCTGCACGAGCTGTTCTTCCCACTCGATGGATGTAGTCCTGCAACAGATTTGAGGATCAGCAAATAAACAAAAATATTTTGCCACATCAGCTGCACAGATAAGAAGGCTGACCTTAGAGTTCGTTGGAATATCATAATTGATGACCATATCAACAGACGGAATATCAAGCCCTCTGCTTGCCACATCAGTGCAAATAAGAATATTGCACTCTCCTGCCTTAAATTTATTCAAGGCCCCAAGTCTCTTTGACTGTAACAGACATTTCGTAGACAAAGTAAGATTTGAGTATAAAATAAAGCAAAGGACAAATTAAAAAAGCCAAACTCAATCATAAGTCAATTACAGTGATATACCTGGCTCATGTGACCACTAATTGGGATGGCTCTTTGACCAAGATTTCTAAGCATCAAAGCCAAAAGGCGAGTTGCATCACATGTTCGAGTAAAAACCATTGTTGAAGATCCAGACATCTCAGTCAGGATATATACAAGGTAGCAGTCCTGAAAGGGAAAAATCAAACACCACCATTATAGTACTTGACTTTTGATTAATGAAAACATACAATTAAGCTTCATTCATAGTTGATCTTACAGGTGAAATTCTTCAAGCACATACTTGACCTGAGTACACTAACATTTCAGAGTCCATTTTATTGCACCAAACAATGCTCAAAGAAAAAGCAAATTCAAAAGTTTTATGGCTCAATAGCTTACATGCAAGCTGTCCTAGACTTAAAAAGACTAGTTCTAAAACTTGAACTTAAAAGCAGTAGTCCTTAAAAGTTTCTCTCAAAAGTGAGAGCATTATTTTAGAAAGTTAATATAGCAAGATTGAACTTTTTAAAAATAGAAGTCTTAAAACTTCTCAAAAATGAAAGGCATTCACTAAGGATTTCTTGAGTGCGAATTGTGTACATGTTACATTTCATTACAATATGAAAGATTGAAATATTCCTTCTCAAGTAATTAGCATCAAGTTTCACAATAAAGTAAAGCTCAGAGAAAAGAGACCTTGTATTTAGCAGGAACAAAGCGGAACTGCTGCTTCAATGTGTCAACGGTGGAATATTTAGATGCTGCTTCTATCTGAATGCGTTAAAAAAGGGACAATTGTTACAAAGCTCATCTAGAATATAAAGATACATTACTAATGTGATGTGCCAAAGTATTATAATGTTACCTTAACAGGATTCTTCAAACAAGCTCTCTGAAGCTTCCGCACCTGCAACATTTAAGGGAAAAATTATTTATCAAACTTCATCCTCCACCAATGCCTTTTCAAGGGAATGAATTTATAATTTTCACCTCCTTTCTCCCTTTCTCCCTTTCTCTTGTTCATTATTTCTTCTTTTTTGAGAGTATTTTATCATGCAAGTCTGTGCACACATTTCTAAACCAATCCTTTGAATATAGCCAAACACTAATCATATCGGTCCTAATCACCATAAAATCAAAATAGAGCCACCCTCCCACATTTTGTTGAATGAATCTTTAGAATTAAAGATACAGTTCCTGTATTATTATAAAAGTTATATACCTTCTTAGTCATTGTTGCAGAAAATAAGTATGTTTTCCGCGTTCGTGGGATAACATTCAAAATTTCATCAAGTGACTTTTCAAAGTCATCATTAAGCAACCTGTCAGCCTCATCCAAGACCTGCTCAATATGCACAAAAATAATCTCACAAGACCGTAAATCATCTATAAGCAAATGTAACATGCACAGATATTAGTAGTTTATTTTGTAGCTAGAAAAAATCGTGTTAATTGTATGAGGATAACTCGTACATGCTCAACATGTACTTCAGAATAGGGGGGAAAAAAATCATACCAAATATTTCAGGGAGCCAAGAGAAAAGCCTTTTGTGTTGGTCAAATGATCCATAAGACGTCCAGGTGTTGCAACCTACAAAATGGAGAAGAAAAAGATTAAACTAACCTGCCAAAAGAAAAAATTAAAGATAAAGACTGATAAACTTTTTCATATTTTACGTAATTGTTAAAGGACTAGAGAAAAGATGAACTCAAAATTGTATCAGTAACCAATATTGATATCAAGATATATATCACTTGTACAAATGTACACTCAATTCAATATATTATGCCTGGTTATAATTATTTAAAACCAGCTTAAAAAAAATATAACTACTCACTTTGAAAATGAAATGTATTTGTTAAACTGATCAGTGTGGAGCATAGCACTATAAGCTTTCAATAATGATGAATTCATGATTAAGCATCAATCTTTGAGATCATATAATTTAGTTTAATAGCAACAAACTGAACTATAAATGCTAGAAATCTAGAACACAGTCAAATTCTAGAAATCTAGAACCATAAATGCCAGCCAAATACCAGGAAGAGATGAGCAAATGATTCATTCCCTGAACAAACATTTGAGAGAAACTTAAATAATGTAATCTAAATTAATTGAATACTCACAACAATGTGTGGCCGCTTTCCAAGTGCAAGGGCCTGTTGCATCATGTCTACCCCTCCAACAAGCTGCGAAAAGTTCATGAATATAGGTCAATTACAAAATAATCAATGCAAACAAAATGTAAATTCAACAAGAAATTTCCATCTCCCTACAACAATGTACATCATAATGTAGGTTCATGAAAAAAATTAAATTGCTACCAACCCAAATAACTCTATTAAAAAATACCTAAACACAGAAGTTCTGAAATAGAATAACAGAGATAAATGCAATTTATTCACCATTATGTAGCCAAAGTCAAGAAGATAGAGTGATCGAGGTAGTTGTGATTAGTTATGTATAGATAACAAGAATGCTTCTATAGCATGCAGCATGTCTAACTGGCAAATTTGCAATCAGCTCAAAACTTACCACTGCACACCTAAGGCTAATTCCCGAACCTAAAGCTTCAAACTGCTCAGCAATCTGAATTGCAAGCTCCCTGCAGTAGACAAAAAGGTAAATAAATAACCAACGAAAGAAAAAAAATCATTAACAAATCTGAACATCTTGTATCTTATCCACCAACGGTCTGTTGTTTCATCAATATAAACAATCAAATTTCACACCTTGTTGGAGAGAGCACACAGGCAAAGAATGCTGGCGCCGTTCTTTGGCTTTCCGCAATTTCTAAAAGGGCTTGGAGTATGGGAAGAGCAAATGCTCCAGTTTTACCAGAACCCGTTTGCGCAAGTCCAATCAAATCTTTTCCTGCATCACAAAATCACAAACAAAATTGTATCTTTTCTAACCACAATCATTCAGAATATAGTCAGAATCTAAAACATAAGTACCGAACCTTCTAATGCGTGAGGAATAGCTTCAGCCTGTATCTTCGAAGGGTTTTTCCATCCTAAATTATCACAAGCTTCAACCAATTCATCCCGTAATCCCAGTTCCTTGAACGTCTTCACTTCTTCTTTCTCTTCCGCCATGTTCAATAACCTTCCAAAGCAAATTCAAGAAACGAAGAGTTCACAATAATCCCAAGGCACAAATAAAAAGATTTTTTTTTTCTAAAATATGAAAAATTAGCATCCGGCGCATGAGATAGCGAAGAAAATTAGCTCAAAAAAATTGTTTGTTTTCCAAAATTTTATGAGACCTTTGCTTGAAGAGACGACAATCAATTTCACTTACTTAGAATTTGGAAAAGACAAGAATTAGTACTACAGAAGGAAAGTGCTTCGTTTAGCTGCTGAGCTAAAGAGAGAAACAAAATAAAGAGTTAAACGATGCGTTTTCTCCCTCGTTTAGCCGACGTTGAAGCAACAGGTTGCTTAGTGGCGACAAGGTTTTAGGGTTTTTCACTGGTCTGGAATAGACGAAGATTGTTTCATATCTGACCCCACTAAATTGAGGGATTAAACAAGTTACTGTTGAAATTTCCCCATTATTTATTTCAGTAATAAGTAGGACTTATTTAATATAAGCGGTTAACTTATGTCATTATTTAAAATATTACTACAAATAGGTACTTTTATGTTATTAACCAATTATTTCCATGGTGCCAGGTCATCCTAAAGCGGGCCTATGTAGTCGAGGCAAACGACGCCGCTTTCCTTCAGTTCGTTCTTCGTGTCCCCCTCTTCAAGAAACCTCAAAGACTAGAAAAGCACTCACTCTCTGCAACTCACGCTCGTAAACCTCGATTTTGATCTCTAAAGGTAAGCTCTCGATTCCTCCTCCAAACTACGTTGTATCATTTAAAATACTTGATATTAAAATCACTTATGGTTTCGTAAATTGCTTCGACTTCAATTTGTTTTTGTGCAGATTCTTTTGGCTAAAAAATGGGTGATAGTCAGTACTCATTTTCTCTGACAACTTTCAGGTATGGAAGTGCAATTGATTTGCTGAAATTTAGGTTCATATTTTTTAATTTCACGCGTAAGTTTTTAACTTCGTGATAATTTGTATAACTTTGTTGATGATGCAGTCCTTCTGGGAAGCTTGTTCAGATTGAACATGCCCTAACTGCTGTCGGATCCGGACAAACATCACTGGGAATCAAAGGTGATTTGGATGGATTATAGCTAAAGAGATTCAGTTGTTAGCTATTACTGTTAGTGGCCTTTTTTTGGTTTGGTTGCTAAATGCTTTTGCCGGTGGTTGCAGCTGCTAATGGCGTTGTCATTGCAACAGAGAAGAAATTACCGTCTATTTTGGTTGATGAAACTTCCGTGAGTATTATTTCTGTCTTCTATGCTTCATTGTTTATTGTTTGTTATAAGACAGAGCTATTGCTCTATTAAGTACCTTCTCTTTTATTTAAGTTCCAGTTGTGATATGTTCATTTATTTGATTATAGGTTCAAAAGATTCAGACATTGACACCAAACATTGGAGTTGTGTACAGGTCTGTTTTCTCGTTCATGTCTTGATGTTGAATATGTTTATATATACAATAATAGATTGTACATTTGTTGTTATATTACCTCAATAGTGTCTAATATCCTGGATTAACTGAGGGTGCTTTTTATTGATTATATTGTTTTTGTTGTTTCATTTATTTCTTGGAATCCATTGCAAATTATACTTTCATGTGTTGGTTTTCGGCTTTGTACATTCCTTTCATAATTCGTTGCCATTCATCAAGGAAGAATGTCAATTCTTTTTGTTTGTGAGGGTATATCTAATTTATTAAACTTGACTTGACCACTTATTGTTAGTTGTTGGTGCTTGGATTTGTTACTTCTATAATGGTCTCTGGCATGAGAGTGAGGAGTGGGTGAATGTGAATTATGTAATTTTCTGGTTACAGGATATGGGTAAATGCCTCATTGGAAATTAATTATATTTTGTTTGAAGAAGCATACAGCAAACTATGATTTGCATTTTGGGAATAAAGATATCAAATTTGACTGGCTGACCTTTGTTAATCAAATTATAATTAGGAAAACCAAACTTTATCTGTCTTAAAGGACTTGAAACTGTATTGAAATAAAAAAATGGATTTTTGTTCTTAGTTCCTTTTGTCAAATGAAAGACTTTTTTGGATTTTCATTTAATTTTCCTCTCAGCTTAATGCAGTATATCTTATTAATTTTACCTTCTCTTTTTCGTTGTGCAGTGGAATGGGTCCAGATTTTCGAGTCCTTGTTCGGAAAAGTAGGAAGCAGGCAGAGCAATACTACCGATTATACAAAGTACCATTCTTATCCCATTCTCAATAACATCAATAGATATTTTTTTATCCCTACCTTGGTGTTCTCATTCTGTAAATTTCAAATACGAGTAAATTGTACATCTATCCATTTAAAGTCAGTATGCATGCTCAGAACCTTTTGTAAAGCAATGTTGGTCCATAGTGTATAGATATATATTAGATCTTTTTCTTTAATTACTCATATAAGTATAATCTACTTGAATATATCTTGTATAATCTTGTTCGCTCTTAATTTAAATTGATCTTATGTTGGTGCTTTGCAGGAGCCAATCCCTGTTACTCAACTAGTAAGGGAAACTGCTGCTGTTATGCAGGAGTTCACTCAGTCAGGGTGATTGCACCTTCCTTGTCACCAATATTGTTTTTTTCAACCAATTACTTATATCTGGTTTTTTCTAACCTATTTATGGTTCTAACTTATTTGGCACCTCTTGTATGCAGTAGATCTCATTCATTGTAACTGAGGAAAGAAATTTATTTGGCTCTTTTATTATCTTATATGTTTGCATTTTCATCTGAAACTTGAAACTTGTGAAATAGTGGGATTCATCGGCAGATGGCTTCTTAAGCCAGAGAAGCATTCACTGAAGATGTGCCTTCCTTCTCTTTTGCTAATTTATTTCTTTCTTTCTGTTAGTGGTGTGAGGCCATTTGGAGTCTCGTTGCTGGTTGCAGGTTATGATGACAAAGGTCCACAATTGTATCAGGTATTTAAGTGCTCCTTATCCCAGTATTATGCTTGTGTTTCAGCCCACGGCAAACCTGTCTTAAACTACAACTTGAGTGGTACCATTGATGACCGATATTAAAAGTGTGATATTAAAAAATCAGTTTGATTCAAGCTGGCATCTATGTTTGAAACATGCACACTTCATATGATTTCTCTTTCTACTTATGCATTCCACTTCAAGCTTTCGTCCTTCCATGTCAGTGATACTATAAGGATTTTACTAGCTTTTATGATGTGAATTTTTATCTAGGTGGACCCATCAGGTTCATATTTCTCGTGGAAAGCTTCAGCGATGGGGAAAAATGTTTCTAATGCCAAGACATTTCTCGAGAAGAGGTGAGTAATATTTGTAATGAATCCTTCTCTGGCAGATCTTTATGAAACCGCCAAGCCATTACCAGTAATGGAACTATGCTCAATGGTTTATACCACCCAAACATGCAATTATATTTTTCAGCTGAACTTGAATATTGCCACCAAAATTGCATTTTACATTAAAAAAAAATATAGTGCTAAAGATACGATACCAAGTTCCACTTGCTTTTAACTGTTTCTGAAATTTGAAAGCTATTTCAACACAAGTGCCGCATCCTAGCTTTGTATGTCTATTTTGTACTTGGAGCCTAACTAGTGTAAATTTAATTCTATTTTCCCGAAGTTCTTTTATTTTTCCATCCTTGAATCCTAGTTTTTCCTAATGTGTATCTGGAAAAAATTTTGAGTCAACTTTTAAAATTCTTCAATTGACTAATAGGTACACAGAAGACATGGAGCTTGATGATGCTGTCCACACAGCTATATTGACACTGAAAGAAGGGTAGGCATTTAACTTCTTTGTGTCTTGAATTAGATGGAAAAGCAGCTTTGCTTGTGCAGTAATTACGATGGTCTCCTTTCATGAATTCTTCTAACAGGCTCATGCCTAGCGCATATATATATACATATATGTACGTATGTATGTAAAGTTAAATGAATAATTCTCTCTATGTTCAGTTTATAAATTATTGAACGCTGGGTCGAGCCAATGACTCCAATTCCACAGTATTGATAAAGATTGGGTGGGAAAATATGTCTTGTTATTTCATGGTTAATGTGTTTATGGAATGGGATTGATTCTTCCTATCCAATTGTCTATAATATCTATATTTTCATGTATTGTAGGTTCGAAGGACAAATTTCTGGCAAAAACATTGAGATTGGCATAATTGATGCCGACAAAAAATTCAGGCAAGTTGGCCTTTTGCCTTCCTCTTATTATGAGTACTGATCTATTGTGTGTATGCACACTTTTTTTGCAGAGACACATTTCTCAATTTTAATGTTGCATATTAGTAAGTAGGAAAATATGGTAATAAATGTGCACATTTATACATTTGACATTTATTAAATTAATGTGATGAACTGAATATGCACAGTAAAAGAGATCTGAAAGAAACAAAATCGGGGTAAAACCTTTCAATTCCTTTCATTAGCTTGTGAGCAAGTTAAACTCTCTTACATAAGAAACAATTTGTATGATCTCCAATCTCTTGTAGAGTTCTTTTGAAATTTGAAATGAAAGTGTCTTGGGGATTTGCTGTCACCAAAATCAATAGGAAAATCAATTTATGAAAATTGACCTTTGACACTGAACAATGAATTCTTTTCGCTGTTATGATGAAAGTCTATCGATGCTTTTGGCTGATATTTTCTTTTATCGTGATTTTTTTCCTGCAGAGTGCTGACTCCTGCTGAAATCGACGACTACTTGGCTGAAGTGGAATAAATTGTTTTTCTTTTGTTGTTGAACCAAGAAACGTTATTTGATATTTTTCAAAATGGTAGTGTGAGAGATTGAATTTGGTAAAAACTCGTGCTAAGCAAGCAATATAGACTTCAATGTGACTGAGCAGTAGTGGAACTATTTGTAATTTTGATGAAGGAATTGGAGATTTTCTTTATTTTTCTTCCACCTTTTAAATCTTTCTTCTCTAGATGAAACATGGTTTGATTTTCTAATTTTATCCTCCGATCATCTATTCTTGATTTCTTGTAATATCCCACTGCTTTGATATGTTTCATATGATACTTTAACTGCTATACATTCGAGTATGAAATATATGAAATTTACTTAAAATATTAGGCATGAAATACTATTGGAATATACAACCAATGTGTTTGCTTCAAAGATTTTCTCGACATATTCTCCACTAAACAAAAATGCCATCAAGCAAGGCTACACCTAGCTATGTTGACCTTCTGAAAATAATTTTTGAGTTCTAAGTATAATCTCATTACCAATAATCAGAACAAGAACACTCACCGGCACTAAAATGGTGAAACCGATAAGAGTCTCTCAATATGATTCTACGCGGGAAAATTTTACTGATGAACTTGTAAACAGAATGGCAATCACTGCAGACACGGAGATTCTTGAAAATTCTGATGGTTGAACCTTCAGGAGTGTTAATCAACCCAAATGCAAGTGCAAGTCTTTCGCTGTGATTCCATAGATTATGCTCTTTCTGCTCTTCATCAGTGTCTTGCAACGTGGAACTTGTATCGGGGACATAGCCTGCCTCTTTAATCATCTTCTTTAGCTCTTCCAACTTTGCATAAATCTGTTCTGTCTGTGAATGGGATTGATCTCCCATTCCGAATGAACTCACTCCATCTTTCAACTTAACCCAACTGCACGCCGGCTTCTTTTTAATTTTGTTTGATCCCATTTGTTCTCTTACCTTCTCTACTTCCTCCCATCTCCCACTAGTTGCACAGACATTTGAATAGAGAACATAACTGGAATCATCTGATGGATCCAACTCAAGAAGATGATCTGCAGCTTTCCTTGCAAGCTCCAGATTGCCATGGATTTTGCACGAAGCTAACAAGCTCCGCCACACGAGATCATTTGGTGGGACTGGCATTTCATTGATAAAAGTTTCAGCCTCAGCAAGCCTTCCTGATCTTCCAAGAAGGTCAATAATGCATACACAATGCTCTATTCCTGCCGGCACACCAAACTCTTTAGTCATTGCATTGTAATATTTGAGGCCTTCATCCACCAGACCCCCATGACTACATGCAGAGAGAAGAGAGACAAAGGTAACATGGTTGGGTTTCACGTGTTTCAGCATTTCATGGAAAGTTTCTCTAGCCTTTTGAAAATACCCATGTCTGGCAAAAGCTGATATCAGTATGTTCCATGATAACTGAGCACGATCCACTGGTCGAGGAGCTATTCTCAGCACCTCATCTAGTTCCCCGCACTTTCCATACATATCCATAGCAGCATTTGTAATAAAAGGATCCAAGTCAAATCCAAGCTTAATTGCCAAGTTATGAAGCTGTTGGCCTTCCTCCAATATGGCCAGTTTAGCAGTAGCAGCAAGGCCTTCAGATAAGCTGAACTGATCAAAATCTACTCCAGTGCATCTCATTTTAACAAGGAGTTTTAGCACCTCTTCTCCCTGACCATGATAAGCATTTGCAGCAATCATGGCATTCCAGGTGACTGAGTTCTTGTTAGCTAAGGCATCAAAGATATAGTTACTCGAATTGAGATCCCCACACTTGGCATACATTGTGATAAGGGAATTCTGCAGATATTTATATGATTCAAGTCCCATTAAAACTATATGTGCATGAATTGGCCAACCGTGTATTAGTAGATCATCAGGAGTCAAACAAGCTCCAAGAACATTTGCAAATGTAATGTAGTTCATAGGTGTTCCTTCCTGTCGCATTAATTTGTAAGCATTCACTGCCTCATCCGTTTCTTGATTCTCAGCATGACCGCCAATGAGAGCATTCCAAGTCACTTCATCTCGCTTGGGCATAATCCGAAATGCCTGTTGTGCCTCATTCATCGAACCAGACTTTGCATACATGCTAACTAACGCATTGCCAACTATTAAATTGGCTTGAAGGCCCATAGTAATTACCAGAGCATGAACAATCTTACCTTGAATGACAAACTTCGGATCTGAACAGGCAGCTAATGCACTTGTGAAAGTCACATAGTCCACTAAGTTTTGGTTCTGCAGCATATTAGAGAAAATTTCCAGGGCATCCACATACTTCTCGTCTTGAATATAGGAGGCTATTAATGAATTCCATGAGACTGAATCCCTCTCTGACATTTCTTGAAATACAAACTTTGCATCTTTAGATCTTCCAGCCTCAGAATACATAGCTAGAAGGGTGTTGCATACCCAGATATCCAAATTCAGACCCAACTTAACTACTAGACCATGAATTCCTCTGCCCCACTTCAAATTATCCACAGAACCACAAGCCAATAACAAAGTTGACAGTGTCCTAGGATTTATTTCCATGTGAACATGACGCATCCAATGGAAACATCTCAGTGATTCATCGCAAAGGCCACTGCGTGCATAAGCAGAAATCATTGAATTCCATGAAATGGTGTCCCGTTTATGCATGCTGTCAAAGATAAGGCGAGCCTCCTTTACACTACCAAAATTAGCAAACATGGATAAAAGAGAGTTTAGCACAGAAACAGTATTCTCTAAACCAAACTTTATAACATGTCCAAGAAGTAGATAACCCAACAATGCATTTTCTATAGAACCACAAGAAGTAATCACCGCTGCAAAAGTGTTCTCACTGCAGCTTACCTCTTCACGTCTCATGAACCGATACATGTCCACAACTTCCATCGGGTTCCCGTTATTCAAATATGCAGCCATCAATGAAGTCCAAGAAACTACATTCTTATTTGGCATCTCATCAAATAGCCTCCTAGCATTAGAAACAAACCCGTATGTCCCATAAAAATGCAATAGGGAAGTACCCACAAAAACATCACATTGTAAACCTGCTTTAACTACAAAACCATGCACTTGAATCCCTTCCCTTACCATTAACCCCGACCTATCACATGCAGTTATCAAGCTAGCAATCAAAACTCCAGTTGGCCGAACACCAAAACTCAACATTTCATTAAACAAACCGATCGATTCTTGATACAATCCCAACCGAACAAGCCCTGACAACATGTTATTCCAAGAAGCATCATTTCTCTCACCCATTTTATCAAACACGTAACGAGCATATTCCATATAACCAAACTTCGAGTACATATTAATCAATGTATTGTTATAGAAAACACTAGAATTCACCAAACCCTTTACGCAAAGTGCATGCAGCGCCTTCCCAGTAACTTCTTTACTGATTTGCGAGAAACCCTTTTGATAGAAAAATGAAATTTCGGGGTTCGGGTGGTCTGAAAGGGAAAAAAAGCCATGTTTGTTGGTTAGTTCTTGTTCTTCGTCTTTTATTAGGCATGACACAGTTGCTGTCGAAATGGGTTTTGCTTTCAGGTGATTTTCACGGGAAAAACTCGGGAATGGTGAGGTTTTGAGCTTGAAAGCTGAGAGCTTTCTGTAGTGCGTAGCCAGCTCTAATTGTCTTCCCTGATTCTTTCACTTCTTGTCAGCATAGATCTTGGCTGCAACATTTTCATTCCAAGTGACAACAAAAATATTTATCAATTGCCGGATAAACAACTTCATAAAATTTTAAAATAATTTATTACATTAATGTGACACCTTATTTTAGATAAAAATTTAAACTTAATTGTATTAAATATTAATAATCCAATTTAATACACCTTTGTTTTCATAATTGCAACAATCTTTAAAATTACAAAAATTTTACATAAAGTAATTTCTTTTCATTCCCAAAAAATGTAAGATGTAAAATACATTCAAATTTATAAAAATAAAAATAATTTAAATGTGGTTTTTTTTAAGAAAAGAAATAAGACAACAAACTTGCCAAACTTTTCTACTTTTAATTCTTAAATACATATTTTAAAATAAAAAATAGTTTTTCAAAATATTTTTTCATCAAATAATATTTATTATCTCTTCTTGTCCTTTTCTGGAATTAAGAAACAATATTAATTTATAATAAACATTTCAAAAATGTATATTTATTCTAAAATTCGAGATATATTGAAAATTAAATTTCAAAAAAATAGAAAAAAAACATCCAAAGAGGAGGGAGTAAATGAAACCGAAACGGTCCGCCGTTTTAGAGTTTCTGTGTCTCGAGTGAAAATTGGTTCTCTACTCACAAATCGACGCACTGCATAGCTTTCAAAAGAAAAGAGAAAAAATGGGAAGCGATAGGAAATCAAAGGAGAAGCAGAAGAGTAGGAAGAGAAGCTCCTCTCCTGACTCTGAAGGTTTCAATCTTTTTCTCTTCTATTTAAACAATTTTTCATTTATTTATTTTTATGTTTTTTATGGTGGACGTGCAGATGAAAGAAGAAGCAAGAAGCATAGAAGTGACAGGAAAGACAAGGGAAAGGAGAAAAAATCTCACAAGCATCGTTCTGATAAAGGTAAAATTTTTATTTTATTACTGTTGAGGATGATGTATGAACTGGGTTTAGCTTGGTTTTACAAATTTATGGTGTTATTCGACATCTTGGTTTATATTATTATTAATTATTATTATCAAAGTTTGAGTCTTTGTTTAATGTTTTCTTCCTGAAATTTTGACCTGGGGTTTGGTTTTGTTTATTTACTGTCCTTCAAATGTGGTGAAAAAAATAAATAAATAAGAACTCCAATGGGAATAAAATGTTAATGCTTTCATTGAGGTTCGAGTCCTAGATTTGATCAGTATTATCGTAATTGAATATGTATCTTTTATCATGCGTTTGGGCCCTGTGATTGATTTGTGTTGTTGTCATCGTTTGGTTTGTGGTTTCAGTGCTATTTTTTAGGCAAACTGATTTATATTTTTATTGCTTAGAAGTACTAATTTTATGAATCAATTTATATTATTTATGATTAATAGTTAATGGAAATCTAGTCTGAACCTGCATCCTCCACTGTTTAGTTCGACAGAACAACAAATAAAGGACAATATTATACATAGTTCAATGTTTTCTGTGCAAAGCGTATTCTTTTGGAAATTATATGTTATGCTGACACTCCACTTTTTGCAGAAAAGAAGTCTAGGGATAAGCACAGAGATAAGTATCACAAAGGTCATCACTTGGTGAGTTCTATTATTCAGCTTTGATATGTTCTCAGGTTCTGATTTAGGTTTGGATTCCATTTACTGCTTTTTCCATCATACTATACACAACTATGGTGATTACGTGATGAAACTCCCTGAAGTACAGCAACGGCAAAAGCTCCTGTTTCATATGATTATAAATCCTACAAATTAGTATTCATTGCACCCTTGTTTCATTAGACCAAGTCTTTGATGCAGGCTAGACATGGTTATAAGTAATTTGGTTTGCATCAAAATCCTCGTGAAAGTTTGCTTAACATTTACAACAGTATTATTCAATCCAAGTGATACTGTGGTTTAGATAATTCAATTTATGAATTACCAAATGATTAGTTTTGGATAGGTTTTCTAGTAGTTCTCTAACTTAATTGTTAAAATTATGTTTGAAATTTAGATTTATCCACCTTTTATGTCCCATATGTTGAATCATTTATGGAATTAATCCTGCAGAAACATGAGTTCCAAGAGCTAACCAGTGATGACTACTTCTCTAAGAATAATGAATTTGCTACCTGGTTAAAAGAAGAGAAAAAAGTGTTTTTCTCTGATCTATCATCCGAGTCTGCACGTGAATATTTTTCTGACTTTGTCAAGGCATGGAACAAGCAGAAACTTGATTCCCGATACTATGAAGGCATTTCAAGTGGTCCCCGATCAGCCCATAACTGGAAGTTCAAGTAAAAGTGTAGAAGAACGAGTTTGGCTTGTTTCATTTTAATTTTTTCTTTGCTTGCTTTGTATATGCTGATTTGCAGTTTTTCTTTTAATTGAACTAAGAGTTTTTGTAATGTATTGAAATTATTATATGAACAGAGCAGTGGTTAGATTCCTCTGTTTCATTTCTCTTTTTTGATGGCTGACACTGTGTTCATCATAGACTTTTAGCTGAGATTTTTAGCTTCCTCCCCTTCCATCTGAGTAAAAGTGCTTGAAGAATCACTTCGTTTGTAACAGACTGCCAAGCTAAAAGGTTTTTTTTTTCATATTCCTTGCAACAATAAGCTGCTGGTTTCAGGTTCTAGTAACAATTTAGCCCACTGCTGAATTTTGCAGTATCTTTATATACCATTCCTCTAATTGGAATGGCAGTGATTCTCAAAGCAAGCACCCTGTGATTGTTAATCCATTTTGACACCAACAGCATCTTGTCTTGTGTAATAAAAAAGGAAGCACACAACTACAATAACAATTTTTATTTATGCTGATCTGTAATTCCAAGTTAATCCAAAGCATAAAAGGAGTTCCTTCCATTTGGATTGCTTCGCGAAGAAATCAGGATTTCTGTATGCAATATATTTATATTTATTATGCAGGTTAATTTGCTCATATATACTACAACCAAACACAGATAACATTAATTATACTACGTATATAAGGAAAGAGAATCATACAAAATCCAAAACCAAATTAAATTAACTCTCGTTATCATTTCAGACTCAGTTGTGTGTAAACAATATGCCACCGGTAGCTTATTATTATTATTATTAAAAAATGGAAATCCAATTAGGAAACCTGTAAATACTTTTTGGCTAGAATAAGCCTACCTTAATCCTGAAGTAATCAATTCAGGAGTGGTGGACTGTAATCTGTAAGGCGAAATTATCCACGTTCTAATTCATTATTACATGAGTAGATTGACGAAACACAAAAACAAACACTCTTGGGAGGAACAGGAAGAACCTCAATGAAGCAAGCAGTCGTGGATGGAAGAAGAGGGACAAGAGATAGCGCACATTTACTCTCGGCGTAACATATACAGCACAGGGAATTCACCAACTCTTTTCTTTTTTTGGGAATGACTATGGCGCTGATTCTCAAAACATCCGCCCTTGAATCAAACTGTTTAATAAATAAATACACGACCAAAATTATTGTTTCACTTTCACATGCAACCATTTTTTGCCTAAATCTTTAACTCCAGGAAAAAAAGGCCCCAAGAGATTAGCAGTAGCACAAGAGTAGGTCTTGCGCATCTTCTTCAATGCATGACTGACTGACTACTGCCTTCTTCATTCAGGTCAGCTGACTTCTTCACTGCGCTCTTGCATTTTTCTTTTTCTGAACTCCTCTCAAATGTTTTCTTTTGTAAGTTGCTTTTGCTGCCTTTTCGTGACTTCTCCCAAAGGGGTTCTGTGTTGATTTTGTCTGCGGGTTGAGTTGTTCTTTCCTTCGAATATATTTACTGATGTTTACCTCACTAGTATATAGATTTTGAATTTCTTACTGATTTTTATTTTCTCTGTTCTTTCTATTGATTGTATGGTTTATGCATTATTCAAACTCTTTGTGACTCGAAAAAGAGGTAGAGACAACAAAAATAGAATTTGTGAATAACACGTATTCTCTCTGAGGAACTACACAGAAATGATTTAACTCATAAACAAACTTTTAACTGTACATTTGATTAGTAAAAACTTGAGCATGCAGTTTCTTAAAAACAGTTTCCACAGAAGAAAAATCTACATCAAAACCAAAACTCTGCCCTCCATATTGCACATACAAGTATTCTTTAGAAGACATGCATGGGGGCAAAATTTCCAATACTTCTGGGAAATCCAAAGTTGGCGGTGAAGGCAAGTCTGTTTTCTCCAAAGAATAGTAAACATCGGCGAGAAGAAGCCAAATGAGATCCGGGTCAATTGATTCAAGTCCACACAACGCATTTATGGATGCATCTCTAAGACCTATGACACCGCTACAAGCTATTCCGACAACAAGACCACTTACCTTTTTTAGGACAGCATCCAACGCCGAAGCACTCTTTTTGTTTCGGGACAAATCCGCAATCATGTTGAGCAATGCAACCTGGACTTTTAAGTTTGAAACTTCAGCCAGAGAATCTTCTGAAGAAATGGAAGTGCTCCGGTATGGAAGGAGTAAAGGTGCTTTTTCTTCTTTCAACTTGGGTTTTTTCTGGAATTGAGATGTGGATAGGAGTTTCCAGAAGTGGGGCCCATCAGTGTGGAAGCGGCGTGAAAAGAAATCTCCTCCACAGAATTGTACTACACTACTTATCACACTTAGACATCTCCGGACAGCCTGTTAAAATAATGACAACAAATCATGCAATTAAGAATCCCATACTCAAGGGTAGTTAATATTAACAGTTAAAAGAATTATTACTCACCACAGGATTTTTACTACGTACACAAATAACCAGAAACGGCCACAATTTGTTCACTGCAGGAAGCAGTCTGTTCTCATCAGTCCCATCTTCGGCAGCTTCCAGATTGTCTTGAAGATGATACAATGAGCTTGAACAAAGCTCTTCTTCAATTGCTTCTTTAGCTGCCCTTTCATGTCTATATGCCTCTTCCACCTTCGCTAGAGTTGTAATGCCATCCTGAAGAACATGTTTATCATAAATTACATATACTATTGGTATAGTTTTTCTTCTTTTCAAACAATATTTGGCTTTAGTTGCTGGTTTAGCATCTAAAGTTTAATTTAAACTTAAATAAAATTCATCAGAATAAACATAAGGCAAATACGGAAAACAATACAGCATGAATAGTCACCTCTACTATATCCAAGGCCACCAAGCAAGCTGCTTGCTTCTCTGAAGCTAGGAGTGCAGTAGCAGTAGTTAAACATGAACCAGCAATTGATCCAACCATTCTTCTATACCTTTTGGAATCATTCAAGTTGAACAAAATGCTCTCCCATTGTTCTACATCCATATCATAATCATCAAAATAAGAACCAGTAGCTTATGTTTATCACAATATACGGAAATGAATCTCTAAATTTGGGGGGAAATATTCATTTGATTCCATGCAAAATATACAGTTTCATTACCATAACATGATCCTGAACCTTGTTTAGATTTTGTTTTTGCTTTATCTCCTGTGTAAGATATTTTGGACTTGACATGCATAAGATAAGATTCAGCTTGGCTCGGCAATGTAGAAGCCTCATGCTTTGATGCCTTCACAATTTCTGCTACAGCCTAAAGATAAAAAAACCATCAAAAGTGAGAATTAATTGTAAAATAGCATGCTCAAGCAGATTCTTTTATGCTTTAAAATCCAGTGGCAAAGCTTCCAAAAATTGTATGTTCTATTTTTAAATCAGAATTGCTAATGGATTTAATTCTAGGAATTCTCAACACAAAATCAATTTAGATGCTAAAACCAAGAATTCATTTCAGATGATGCGCATGGTAAAAGGAACAACCTTTAAGAAGGAAATGGTTAAATCAGGATGCTGATGCCTGCCAAGAATCTCAAGTTCCTGTGAAACTGAGCGCATCTGTATAATTTGACAATTTCAGACAATAAGAATTGTAATAAGCTCTGCAATAAATTGAAGAAAATCCAAAACATAACACATAAAACAGTCACAAAATAGAAAATGGTAAAAATAGAAATCCTCCAATAAAATAAACTAAAACATATCAGAATTACTGCATAGAGAAATAAATTGCTACTGCATCATAATGAAGAAGATCAGAAAGTTTAATATTTCGAATATTTGAACCTTGTAGATAAATCAATGATTAAAAAAAAAAAACAAGAGAAAAAGGATTATCTTCTTCACTATGCATCAAAAGTTTGGAAACTTAATCAACTTTAGAAGCAAAAACAAAATTTAGAGTAAGTTATACCGGTTCCTCCAATAGAGGCAATATTTTATTAGCTACTCCAATATATGAGAGCATCGCAGCAAGCACATTTGGCACATGAGGATTAAGATCTAAATGACGCAATTGTCGACATATAGAATCAATTACATAGTCCGCATTTGCCAAGACTAAGTGCCCAACCTGCAAAGTGAATATAACGACTGTCATTCTATTGAAGATTCCATTAGTAAATAAAGAATATGCTGTAGAAGCCCACCATTGGATAGCCAGATATAGCAGAAAGAACGTGCAAAACAGCATCAGATGCACTTCTAACTTGGGAGTTGGAACTTATAAGATTCTCCAACAACAGATAAAGGGACGAATGAAGAAATCCGCTGGAAGCAAAATCTTTCCCAAGGCACAGAGCAAAAATACCTATACCATTGATAATAATCTGGTCGAGAAGACCAAAGACACAATCAATATCATACAAGTATGTTCAACAATGACATACACAACAGTTGCCAAATTATATGCACATTTGGAAAAGGAAAATGCATATTACCTGGTGCAGCATTGCAGTGTCGCAGAAAAAATGCAGAGTGACATCTTCAACTTCTTCATCATATTGTATAAGAGAAGATTGACGATCTACTGGAAGATCCCATACTTCAGAAGATACATACTCATGCATGATTTTACCAACACAATCAATCAAGTGACTTTTCACACCCTTCTTCAGTTTAACCTTCCAAATAGATTCATTGAAATTATAAGATTGAATATCAATCGATTCTGCATCAGATACCCGAAATATTTCCCTTACTATCCTAGACTTCTGAAACATTGTAGAAATTGTGTCAACTGCCTCATCTGATAGACCAAATATCATCTCATTAATGATGCATGCAGCTGTGCTGGCCTGGTGCAATAACTGTCCCAAGCCAGTTCGATTATACCAAGATTGCCAGCTCTCTTTATTGTACTCCCTCGCACGAACCTCAGCAACCAATTTATGCAAGTAACCCAGTGGTATATCAGTAATAACTGACAAACGCCCTTCACTTTCAAAGTCTAGCAACAAGCAACAGTGGAGATAATTGATGTGAGTTCGAAGAACATATGAGAAACGTTCAATTGAAAAAAAAGGAATGTACTTCAAGAGTTGATATAACCTGGCATTAAAGATAAACCTACAAGTCTGAGAGTTCCTGCAAGAGCCTGGTATAGTTTCTGACTGCCAACAGAAACAAACCAAGGGGGCATGCGTGGGAGCTCATACATCTTCTGCACAGTTTCCTGTGGGCATTGTGTTATTTTTTGCTGAACATCTGCTAATTTTGAGATACCAGATGGAACAGAAGATATGAAGGTCTGATCATAATCAGTCAAGTGAGCACCAGCCCTCAGCTCAGCAATAGAGTGGAGGAATCCTGCGGATGATGGCCTTGCCAAAATAAGCTTGTCAAGAGAACCAGTAAACCCTGAATTCCAACTAAGACAGAGGGCAAATGCATCCAAGAACCTCGCAGCTGTCACCTGTGCACTCCATACAAGAGAGCATTATGAATTTTTTTATACAATACAGAAGAAAATTGAAACTTGCACTGAGAAAACGAAAGCATTTGAAAAATAAATCATACAATAGCAGTAATAATATAGCTGGGATGGGTATGATATTTGAACTGAATATGAAGAGGTTCCTTATTAGTTTCTAAAGCAAACTGTGATAAGTTCACTGATCCCCTCTATTTATTACATCTTCAGATGGTTAAAGCGCAACAGGCATTACCTTGTTACTGAATTTAGAATAAATATGTAATTTTACCTAATAAGTAGAAAATTACAACCCATTAATCATACTTTGTTTCCCAAGGGGAAAAAACTGTTGATGAATATGAAGATAATTTGACCATGAGTACAGAGATAATCACAGAAGCAAACACATACAGGCGATTGAAGCTGATCCAACACAAATTGGGGACCAGAATAGTACATGACAACAAGTAGTTTCTGTGCATGTGAAAGCGCAAGTGATTCCTCACTCCCAAGCACCAGTTTTGGAAGCTTTTCAATGAGCCTGCTCACGGAAACATAAGTTAGTTCATATACACATATATGAACAACCCATTTGAAAGAAGAAATGCTCTTACAGCCCGCTCAATCTCAAACAAAGCACAAACCTAGTAAAAATATCAGTAACATCAAGTTTCACGTGCTGTTTTCCGCTAAAAAGGAGTAAATATTCTAGAAATGCCTGGGCAACTGCAGAAATCTCTTCATAGTCATCAACAACCAAGACACATAAGCACTCCTGCATGAGTCAGAGCATAAAAATACATCAAACAGAAATACACAGACAGTTGCAGAAAGTAAAAAATTTATTAAACTGCATCAGTTACTTCTCATAAACAGAACTAAAACAGAGTAACTCATAAAGGCTGATAAACAAGTCAACAAACCAGAATCTTTTCTAGCCTCACTGGAGAGAACTTGGTTAAACACACGAGAACACCAAGAGTATGGCCATTGCCCAGAGACTGCTTTAATGCACTGTCAGAGAATGCACCAGGTACCTTTTTGAAACACAATATTGGCAAATAAAGGAAAGGTATCGGGCACCCTTATGGTCAGACATGCATCCAACTGGTGTCACAACAGAAACCTTTTCCTAATCCATCATGCATTACACTAAGCCACTCATTCCCCGTGTTTGCTGAATCGGCTTAAAAATAGTCTGCTTGCTTTATCAAATCAACAACCACTACTGCTTTACCGAATTCCCAAATATACACCAGTGCTCATCTTCAAAATGTGGAGGCTGGGCGAATAAACTTATGAGAACTTTGCAAGTTCCTAAATTACTATAATTTTTCCATAATAGTCTCTCAACAGGATCAATCTTTTACACATCATTAAATATGAGTGCTATTAGCCTTAAGGATCTTAAGGATAAACATACAGTATTAAATATGAGTATTGTAGTACTAGCAAGAAGGTATGACATAACATGAATCCTTCAGCAGGCACTTGTGTGTGTTTAATTCATTCTTTATCTTAGCTTACCAAAAGCATCAATCTGCTCTCCTTAAGCGTGTAACTGCACTTTGATAGCAGTCCTCGTATTGCAGCAAGAAGTCCTTCTCTCACCTTCTTTGCTGGATGAACACAAATCTGATCAAAAGTGAAGATTATTTCAGAAATAATGAATTAAGCACAATGGAAAGAATTTAAGTAGGCCGGGATATCACTGTAATGACTTTAAAGATAAACAACAAATCATATGCAAGAACATACATGAGGAAAAGTTGCACACAACAGCTTATTCACATTAGATGAGGTTTTCTCAATCCAATCTTTTGTGCGAGCCACAAGCAAGGATCCTATTCCCTTCCCAGAATCAGCGTACTGATCTTTAAACCCCGATTTTGAAGTAAGCATGTTTACTGGTTCACCGCTATTATATTCTTTTACAATTGTACTCTGACCTTGGACTTTAATGGGTAACTGACGTAGTTCCTCCAGAAGAGATGTACATTCATAGTTCTCGGAATCATTGCCAGCTGTGACATTTTTGGGCATATCAAGGCCAGATAAATTAACATCATCCTGAAGGACTATCATCAGATACTCAGCTAAGCCCCTAATTGCTTGGTCAATAGCTTCCACAGATCCAGCAGCCCCACTTAGAATTGTTTTTGATACATGCAAAACTTTTGCAAATTGACTGACAACACCAGGTAAGAAGAAAGCCAGTGAATCAGCTGTGCCAACCTGGAAAAAAGAAGACATTAGTAAAACTAGTCCATTTTTTCATCCACAAACAAACTTTTTGTTCATAAAAAGCTGAAGTAGTAATTCCAGCACTCAAACAATACAAGCTAACATACTTCTGATTTAACTAACATTTTTTACTAGAAGAGATAGTGTTAGAAAAAATTATCAGAAAAAAGAAAAACCAACCCATGACATTTCAACATTAAAAATTTTAAGTGCTAATGCTCTTCATGGGAGGCAAGTTAATCTAAAGGAAAAAATCAGTGAACCCGTGTTACCTTAGCAACAAGTATACGTAGGGTCAAAAAAGCTTCCACACGGAGTTTCCCACTTCCTCGATGTCCACGTGCAGCCTCAGTATCAGCAGCCTTTTCACAAACCCAACATTAATTTGATACAAAAAAATGGGTATAAAAATTGCAACAAGTGAAAGTATGAAGTAATTTATCATTCGAAAAACAAGATAGTAGTTTAAAAAGCAGTGTACTTTGAGAAGAAGTGAGAGCCAGTGTCCAACAGCAGCTGACGCATCTTGTGACTGCAAAAATGCAACTAAGCATTCTCCAGATTCTGAAGCTCCAGGAACTGATGTTTGCTGGATTTTTCTCTCTAAAAGCTCTGGTAAACCCAAAACTTGCTTACATGAGCACAAGTTATCCGAGCACAGTCGTAGGCTCAAAAGCATAGCCCTAAAACACTTGATAACCCCTTCACGAAACTCTTCCGAAGCCTCAGGAGGAGAAAGCAAAGCCCCATATGTCAATTTTTTCATCACTACAACCATCTGCAGAAGCAGAAGCAAATCACTAACCTCACATTAAAAACTCAAACCCAGAATTATTTCGTGTCTACGCAAATATTTAAACCTTTCCATAGATAATCGAAAAACCAGAAATTGATTTAAATTGATCGCAACCTGATCAACGGAGCCCAAAAAACACTTGCTCAGAAGTTGCTCCAAACACTTAATTACACCTTCCGCAACTCTATCGCTCACTTTACAATTCGTTTTACGCTCTTCTTTCGAAGAGCTTCGGCATTCAACTGCGGCATCAAGCAGAAGCAGCAATGGGAACAACGTGTAGCTAAAACACATACAATTTGAATTCAAATTAACATTAAATTTCCCATGTTTAAACAAAAAAGAAAAGAAAAGAAAGAAACTTTGACGGATATAAATTTCACAGTTCAGTGAACTTACTCGAAGAATGGCTGAAGAGATTCGGGAGGGGAGTTTTGGAGAAAATTGAGAAATGAAGTGAGAGAAGAAGAGTTTTTGTTAGGGTTTTGGAGAATTTGCAGAAGCTCTATGCCGTAAGCTTTTAGTTCAGAGAATGTGCTGCTTTTTTCTGCCTCTGACAGTTCGTCGTTGAAACTGCAGTCTACTTTATCGAATTCTCCTTCTTCCATTTTTCGAATCGAAAACAGCACAGAGAGACAGAAGAGAGGCGCGAAAGTGAGAGAGTTAATTCTCGAAACTGAGAGAAGGGAAGAAGGAAGGAGAGGACGGTAATTATGAAAAGGCGTTAGGGGTGAAATCGTCATTCAAATGAAAATAATTTGGGCCTATGAGACTTCCGAGTTTACGGTTAGTTCTTTGGGCTTTGGGGTAAGGATAAAGCCTTTCGGTATAACTACAACCCTTTTATATCTAAAGACATCTAGTTTAAACCACTCTCGAATGTGTGTAGAAGTGATATGGTTTTCCATCACTAAAGAGTCAAGCCTGCTTTTGTTTTGTTTAGTTAATGGACGCGAAAAAGGCCATAAAAAACAAGCCAATTCTTTTTTTTGTATCTAAAGATGTCAAGAGTATAAAAATAAATTAGTAAGAAATTGGCCATTTTTTATAAGAGCCTTAGTGTCTACTCAAATTTCATTTAATTTAAAGACAATTTTATATATGTGTATATATATAGAGAGAGAGAGAGAGAAAAAAAAACTATCAAATTAATGTCAGTTAATTTTATTTACACAGTACAGGTAATTTTGTAAGTCTAATAATTAAAATACTTTCTTTCATACTAAAAAATTAAAACGAATACATATTTAACAATATTTTATTACTAAACACGCAAATAATGTAATACACTCGTTTTATACAATGAAATTATGTTCACCACATATGAATTAGGAATATTTAATTACACATCTCAGTTATTAATGGTCAAGCCTCAACATTGGTTAGGAGAGGGCCACACAAGCCTCTACATTAGGTTGAGGGTTAATAAAAGATTCAATAAATAGCCCAACAATTTCATGTGAAGGAAATTAATCATTTCCAAAATAAATTTTGACTTTAATATGTGAAATGAGTACGACATGGGGACACCAAAGAAATATAAGATATATAGTAAGGGATGGCATTATGATAATTGAAAGTTTGAACTTACATTACATTACAAGGAGACAGTTCTCATTGATGACAAACTTTTTGTCAACAAATAATTTTGATTCATGTAAGCCACTAAAAGAGTAGTTATTATGTGTCTCTCTCACAAGTACAAAAAAATAGGACAATTTTTTTTATTTTTCATTGATTATGAGCTGCCTTTGCTGTTTCCATATTCAAACTTTTGCTTTAGGGCAAATCAAGGGTAAGTAAAGTGGGGTTGTACTTTCAATTCCAAAATTCCTCAACCTCAAATCTTCAAAGTAAGGGGACCCAAGAAAAGTAATTTATTAAAATAAAATTTATGGTTGTTAGTGGAGAACATCACCAACCCACTAACTATATTTTATAGTCATCATTTATACAGTGAACATTTTAGACTAAATTGAGTATTTTTCTTTTAATTTTTAACACCAATTTGGAAGAATGTGCCAAATTTTTATTATACTATGAGAAACCATGTAAGTTAATTTCAAATTAGGAGTACCTACTATGTACATTTAAAGAAAAAGGGATTGATTTTATTTTTTTGACTTGTCTTCATAAAATTTGTCATCTTCTTCAATTTTTATGAGAGTTGTAAAGTTTTGAAAGGGATGGTTAATTGAATGTATAGGCAATCTCCCATGAATACATCAAATTATATTTAGCTAGGCCATCATTATTGAGACATTTATTAGTATTTTTGACTAAGTTTATTAGTATTTTTCTAAGTTATCATTTATAAATATTAATTCTTTCAATCATTTGTTTAATTTTTAACGCTATTGAAATATTTGTATGGTCTGAATTAAATTGAATATGACAAAATGATATCTGTAATATGTGTATGCTCTTTATTTAGTTAAAAAGTCATAATCGTGTTAAGAAAAGATTTGAATTTTCGATTAGATAGTTAAACTTAGTTCACATATAAAAATTGTCAATGTGAAAGATTTGATTTAGTTTATTTAGATTCTAAACAAAATAGGGAAAAGGACTAGCTATGGTTGTTACACCATACATGTGTATACATATATATGTAGGGTTAAGTATTGGGAATTGATTTTGGTCACAAATTTTGTATAACGAGCAAAGCAAGACATGTAGCATACTATTGACATCGGTTTTCTTTTCATTATCAATAAACATCAATCAATGAATTTTCTTGTTTTCATAGACAAAAATATAATATAGATTTGATTACATTATAACACTTGCAACAAAATGGCGGCTCAAATTTTATGTTAAATTTCTTAAATTATACGTAAATGTCTGACAAATCATCTGTTATATTTAAGTTTTAGGTCTATATCGACAATTGCGATGATATATATAGTTGTTATACCATGCATAATAACAAGTCTCAAATACGATATATAGTTGAGAAATAAATTTATTACTTAATTTTCAAGTGGGTTCCAAATTTCCAACGCTCTAGAAAAATTGAAAATTATACTTGGTAGATAGTGTGTATACAATAAATTATCACCAACCCACTAAGAAAATGTTTGAAAGATGAACAATTTTGCTTTCATTCTTTGATTTACAAAAGGGCTTCTAAATAAATAAATGTAAGATGAATGCATCAAACCCATCATACATCATAATATTATTTATATACTTATAAAGACCTAATTAAATAATTAACTTAAAACTATAGGTTAGAGACACCTAATAGTAACATTGTATACCAAATTTGTCAATTTTTGACACTTCCTCTAAGACTAACTAGTGGCTAGGATGATATATAATATGTTTTCAGTCATTCAGAAAACAGAGCTCTCTGCTGAAGAATTCCACAGTTGAAAATAAGTGATCCCAGGGTCAACTTCTGGTTTTAGCAGAATCTCATAAGTCTCTGGTATTACCGCTTCAGCTGTTTCTGCTACAGCTATTTCTGATTTTTCTTTGTTCTCATCTACTGTTGCTTCCAGGCCCAACTCATTTTCCAAGTACTCAAACCATTTCCTGCTTTCAACTTCTTTGTTTTTGTCTCCTGCAGCTGCTTCTGCAAAACTTGAGCTCTGGCTTGCTTCAACTTCAACATTTGATTGGAATGATTCTAAGTTATCTAACATGTTCCAGAAATCAAAATCAGATTCTAAAGGAATTTCCATCCCATTTTCCGAGAAAATCTCTGGTTTATTCACCTCTTCTAAACCGTTCATATTCACACCAAAATGAAAATTTTCACCGAACTCAAAGTTTGACGAACCCATTTGCTCTTCTGGCCCTGTAGCATCAACTTGGCAAGAATTTAACACCATGGAATTATCCGAAGAACACGAAGAACTCGAAAACTCTTTGATGATCTTCATCTCCTTGCTAGCGACGTCGGTTGAATTGGATTTCTCTCCCTCTGAATTTTGCATTAATTTCTGCGATAGTGCCACGTCATCCTCCGATTCACGAGGCTTTTTGGGCACGTAATTGTGATGTTCATCGAGTTCGGCATCAGCATTTCTTTTTCCCGAAGACACAATGTTTGTGCTTGACGAAGATGAGGAAGAGGAAGTGAAGGACGATTCCCCGAAAGCCAATTTTTTCTTTAAATGAGTGTTCCAAACATTCTTAATCTCATTGTCTGTTCTTCCTGGCAAATAAGATGCAATTTTCGACCACCTGAAAATCAATCGAAGTTCATCAGCTTAAATACTACACAAAACAAACCAATAAAAAAAAAAGAAAGTAATAAAATTAGTGAGCTTACTTGTTTCCCAAGGTTTCATGTAACCTAATGACAGTTTCTTCTTCTTCCTGGGTGAAGTTCCCTCGTTTCACATCAGGTCTCAAGTAATTAATCCATCTGAGACGACAACTCTTACCACATCGCTGAAGACCTAGAAACATTTGACAAAAGAATTAAGTGCTTTTATTCAAAGTTGAGCACTGTTGCTTAGGCTAATCAGCTAACAGAAGGCTTGTTTATGGGATTGTGATGTGACAAACAACATTTGTGGCCTTTAATTGCTTGAATATTTAGTTAGCAAATGTACAACTTGCCAGGTTGTACATGCACTTGATAAATTTAATGTTCATTTCTACTATTTGGGCCAATGTAGGAACAGATTACAATATTGATTATTGACCATGCATGCATGTCCATATATAAAATGACCTCATACTTGAGAACAATCATAGCTCAAAATTAAAATAAAGAAATTAAAGATATGTCCAAATATATATGTTTACTTTAGTTTGAAAAAATAATTAAAAATACTTTTAAATAACATATCTTAATTATCCTTTGACATGAGCTTTTACTTAATTAAACACAAATTATTGATTGGTTAATATCATATAAATAATAGACATAATTTCTGAAAAGTAAATTTAGATCGAGAGAGAAATATAATTTTTCGGAGAATTGCCCACAACTTATATAAAACAATTTTAATACTGTTTAGGAAATTATAAGTTGGCAACAAAAGAAATGAGGTGTTTTTTTTCATATTTGGTGTGACATTTAAGAGGGTGTAAATCATGGTTTATATATGCAAAGATAATAATGGTGAAAACCTGGAAGGATTCAGTGTACCATATACGCATTGGATTATACAATGCATAGTAAAAACTTACAAGCAAAAACAAAACTGGATTTCAATAAAATTAAATAATTGTGCTTTAGCTTGAAACGTTCAAACTTTGTCTTCATATTGCTGTTAGGTGAACACTCTTAATTTGCTTACAGTCAACACGCAATGAAACAGTCGGAGACAGGATTATTCAAACAGCTTGTTTGGTAAAAACTTTTAAAACAAAGAAAAGGAGAAAAGCAATACGATAATCAAATTAGATCTTTCTCCAGGACGATTTCTGAACTCCGATCATTTTTACAGGTTTGAAAGTAAAAAATAAGATAAAAGATTAAAATAAACCATCAGTGAATGAAAACTGGATTTTCAGTTGTGATATACAGAATCTGGGAAATTTTCAGAACCTGGAAACTGATATATGGATCAGAAATTTTATTTCATGCATGCAAAACCATTGTTTCCCGGGAAAATGAGAGGAAAAAAAATTGACTCACCAGCTTGTTTGGGAAGAGCTCTCCAATTTTCATGTCCATGTTTCTGAATAAAAGTGATGAGTCTCAAATCTTCAGCAGGATTCCATGGACCTCTTTTCACTTTGCTCTTATCACAGCAGGGAGCTCTTCCTTTTCCCATTTCTGATCTCTCTCCTTTGAGGTTGTGCGAATAAAGTTTTCAGAATTTTCTCACATATATATAGAAAAACTTTCTGGGGAAAATAAGAGAGAGAAAAGATGGCTGTACTCATGCCAATGAATTAGGATACCCCTATATGGCAATAAATAGAGAAGATATCCAAAGAGATTACTAAATATCTAAAATAATTCCATAAATTGTTTTTTAAAAACATTTTTTTTATTGTCTTGTACTAATACAGTCATCTTTAGTTCACTCAGTTTCTTGTCCTCAAGTAATCTATTTTTAGTCTATATAATTATTAAAATTGAAAATCATTAAATATTTTTTTTAGTTGTCTTAGTCAAATTCAGGTTGAAAAATCAGATCCATCCACTGGCATATTTATCACATCATTTTGCCACTTTTCTTAGGTCATATAAATATGTATTTTTTTCACCTTAATAATTATAACAATAGTAATAATATCTGATTTAATAGAATCTAATTAAATGTTTTGTGTATGTACAATCAACAGTTGTGGATACTTCTATTAATTCACTACATCTTCATTGCCTTGGAAAGTCTTTTCTTTTGCATCCTTCCAATATTTTCATGTTATTTTTCTTTTAATTTTGTATGCCCTTGCCAATTCAAATTGATTTATTATTTTCGTTGCGAAATCTAAATGACTTTCTCTAAGATTTAGAAATTAAAATACTAACTAATGATATAAATTTTATCATTATAAACTAACATGATATTATTATATTATTATTACACGTCTCCATTATTTATTAATTTTATTACATTTAAAAAAATAAAATATGTAAATATATTACTAACACGTCAATTTATATCGATAAAATTTGTACCCATAATAATACTAAAAAAATTTCTAACCTTTGTATCTTTGGATACAAAATAAATATCATCTTTTATTATAAATTAGCCTTCCTTAATTCTAAAATTTGTCAAAGTCCATTTGTCTTTTATTAAAAATTTGTAATAATCCTCTCAATATATATATTTTTTATTTATAAAAATATTATCTACCTTTTTTAAAATATTAAATTTGACACAATTATTCGTCAATTAATTTGCATATATACATTAGTATTAATTTTGTAATAAATTTGAATTTTTAAAAATATGAATGTTATAAAAGAGAACACTCAACTTTGTAAGGTCAAAAGATATTTATAATATATACTTAACAATAATCAACATCTAATTATTCTTGTTTTCTTTTGGTGGTAAAAAAAATTAAAAATTGAAAAATTTGTAACAAGAATTCAACACTCAGCCACCCCACTTCACCATATATACAGAAGACTAAAATGTTATACGTACTTAGCTGGTCGGTCTTTACCTGGTTATATATAACTATGAATCAACTAATTAATTAATTAAATTAATTAATATATTATTTAGTCAGAATTAATTTAATTTGACGAGTATACGTAATATAATATACAATTATTATTAATTAAAATAGCCTGAATAATTAATGAAGTAAATTAATTCTTCAGTGGAATGTGAGAGCTTAAATCCTTTTTCTAGTGTAGGTTAGACCTATATATACAAATTGTAGTATTACAATTTTGACTTATTCTTACTTGCTATATATTACTATTTAATTATAGGAATAATTTTGGCTGGTTGTTTAATTTTAGATTATATTTTATTGTGATATAATAAGTATTCTGACACTATACCACATTCTAAAATGATAGCAAATATTTCAATGAGTTATAAATTTGTAACGTTTGTTCAAAAAAATTTAACGGTAAAAGTTGAATAACTATTATGTCCTTAATTTTTGTCATGTAACATTAAATTACAAAATATTTTTAATATATTTTGTCATATAACTTGTTGAGATATTTGTCATTTTTATAGATTATAGTGTAGTATTATAATAGTTGTTGTATCACAATGAAATATCGAAAAAAATTGAACAATTATATAAAATTATCCCAAAAAATTAAAATTTTGAAATAGATTAAAATTCGTGACCCTAATTTTTTAAATTGGATTCAAAATCTTAATTTTTAACTCCTTCATAATTCTAACAATTCCACCACTAATAACAATTATCCTATAATATTTCTGAACTGAGGTAGTTGATAGATTTTAAGATAAACGCACGCTTAGATTAAATTGGAATAACAACATTTTTGCCCTTAAAGTTTTTAATTCGCATCTCTAAACTTTTTGAAAAAAGTAAAAAAAAAATTATTTTTAGTTTTATCGAAAAAATAATTTTACCCTCTCATTGTTAAATTTTTCTAGATAGATGTTATGAATTTGTAACTCGTTGAAGTATTTATCATCTTTATAGACTGTAGTGTAACGTGCGAATACTTATTATATTATAATAAAATATCGCTTAAAGTTAAGTAGTCAGATAAAATTATTTCTTTTTGTTTATTAAAAAAACACTTTTGTCCTCTCACTGTTAAATTTTTTTAGACAAATATTACGAATTTATAATTTATTAAAATATTATCATTATTTTAAACTTTAGTGTAATGTCAAAATATTTATTATATTATAATAAAATAGAGCCTAAAGTTAAATAGCTAGCCGGTACTTCATTTTGTTGCCTGCTTCATCTCCCATTGCAGCAGACCTTTTGAAAATTGTTTTCATTTAAAAAATTGCTTTTCAGTTCACAAAATATTCATAATTGTTAATTTGTACGTATGTGTATCACCCTTTGACTTGAAATCAATATCCTTAATATAAAAATCAACTTCTAGATAAGGGTATTAATTTTTCAAAAGAAAAGCCAACTATGTGAGTATGTGTTCACATTTATACCTTTTATTTGTAATGCATAAATATAAATATTTAAAAATAGTAAATTTTTAATGTTGAATTAGAAAATTAGACAACCTAAAAATATTTTAATGATTAAAATTTACCTAATATTAAATAAAAATATAATATTTTAGATTTTTAAGACGACATACGTTAACATAATACTTTAGAATTCAAACCTTAAAACATCCATTAATTGATGGGGGGGTGAAAGAAAATATATTTAATTCGGATATATTATAAAAATGAGAAAGTATGAATAAGTTGATCCACCAACATTCATTAACCTATATCTAATGTAAACAAGTTGACAAATAAGATTTGCCTTAGAAAACAATTTATTATAAATATAATATACATGTGATGCTGATGCATAGAAAAGCATCTTAATTAATTAATTAATTAATCAGAATATTTGCATTACGTAATGCTAACGTTTGTTTAATTAGCTGCTAATTAATTAAGCCGTAATTAAAATAAAAGCATGCCTTTCAGAAATCTAGCGTAACCACAATATATATCATGCCTTTTCATCGTTATATATATATATATATATATATATATATATATATATATATATATATATATATGCATATTGAAGTACAACTCTATCCATTAATTCATGAGCTTACATTAATATTTTAACATAATAGTACTAGATAATCTCGATAGCTCGTTGATTGAATTTTAGACCAATCCTTTTATTTTCTCTATCACATATGTGGTATTGTTACAAAATATCGATAATTTATGTACATTAAGTTTGTATATGCATAAATATACATAACAATTTATCTATTATATTTATAACTTAATGATTTAATTACATTCATTATTTATTATTAATTATTGGGGGGGTGTAAATTCACGCTCGCACATACATAATATAAAATAATTAAAATATGTATGTGTGATTCTTAAGTCTATGTATTATACCAAAAACATATATATATATATATATATATATATATAGTTTTCGTAGTTGGAAAATTTCCTGCCAAAATTTGTAATGTACTAGCAACTAGCAAGTGGAATGTCGTGAGATTCATGGCGTGCAAGTACAAAACTCCATGGATGTATATATATATATATATATATATATATATATATATATATATATATATATTTATATTGAAGCTCAAAACACTAATCAATCAATAAATGTAATAAAAACAAGTCTTATTATTTAGGTCACCCGCCCAAGTCACTAGCTACCTTTTTAATATTAACCTTAATTAATACTAGTAGTAGTCTTAAATAAATAATAATTGATATATTTGCCAAACCCTGCCCCATGCAATCTTATAAGTCTACCAAGTCTAACCATTTGATTAAGACTCCCAAATACATATATGTACTTAAACAAAATTCAAAAAAATAATTAATTTGATCTCTCTTTTAATTAAGTCCTTTGTTAGGAAAACTAACATGATAATGCTTTAGCCAATTGTTACCTAATATTGCCAACACTTTCTTCCTAGTTAGTGAAATGTCTTTTTCCATGAATGACTTTTTTTTGACTGCCAAACTAATCAAGTCTAAGGAGAGAGAAAGAAAACGTATGTTATCGTATGTATATTATAGCTACAGTTTAGAGTGAGAAAATATACATGTATGAGCCTAAGATAACATATGCATGACGAGAGACTTACGTGTCTACTTGTGATGGAGGCACGTGGCATTTTGAGTAAACAAAGTCGAAAGCCAACTACAAATCTTTTGACAACGTATGTCTAATTTGTTGGTACCGGCCTTCTGACACACGAGTGCTTGGATTTGTGTTGCGAAAAGATAAAAAAGAGTACAAGTTTGACAAGAAAATAACGTTATTGGTTTAATCATTGAAAAACAAAGGGGGGATGAATGATTAATAGTAAGAATTTATTGAAAACGTTTTCTGGCAACAGTTTTCGTTACTTGTTTTTATTCAAAATGGGGCTCATGCCTTTCATTCTTTTTCAAAACGAAATGACTCCAATTATCCCGTTGTTGGTGTGGATTAGACCTTTATTTGGACTTAGAGATAAGTTGTTGATTAATTATTAGATTAGGGTTTAAATTTATAAAAATTTGGAACGCAAGTCTTTTGATTTTTGTAATAATTTTTTGCCACCAGGAATGGGAATCTCAGAAATTTAATTCTAAATGATTACTGCAATATCTATCGTCAGCGCAGGCGAGGCAACAGCATGCTGCATATGGCTTGCTTACGTTGCTTCAACGCTTTTGTGTTGCAGATGGCAACGTTTTTATACATTTTGGCAACACTTTTCATGTTTCAAATGTTTTTTCATTTTTTGGTTTTCTTTCATACTTACGCAAACTCTTCATCCCCCCAAATAGATGGACTACCTTCAATGTTTAGTTAGTCATAATATCTTACTTAACATTAGTAGTCATTTTCTATTAACTCAAACTTTAAATCTGCGGTTATTCATGGTCATTGGATCATCGAATGACTTAAAATTTTAATTTTCTGTTTCATCTTCTAATACCATTCATTAATTTTCAAAATAAAATAAAATTGTGTCCGTTTAATAAAACTTTTTTAATTTGTCAAAAAAGTTTGTTTGATTGTCACTATAAAAAGGTTCTTAAGATTAAAAAATCAAACAATTGATAAATTTTTATTGAAATTTTAACTATAAAAAAAAATCTTTTGGAACCATTTTTTTAAAGAAAAATTTCATTGCACTGCCGTAATATTAGTTTTTTCTTTTGAAAAAAAAGGCCAAAAAAGAGTATAATTGAACGAAGACACAGTGCAGAAAAATGAGCATAAAAAAGAAAAAAAGATAAACAAAGTATAATTGAATGAAGCCGGAGTGCAGAAATATGAGCATTAAGGAAAAATTTTACACTATTGTTCACATCCAAGAACTAGTGTGTTGTGATCTCAACTAATACTTTCCCCTGCTATAATCATGTTCCATCATCAGGTTAAATTTCTTGATTCTTTCCAATTTCAATACTGGAATGAATTTACATCCCAAAATTATAGAAGAATCCTAACGGGAATGCAAAAAAAAAAAAAAGATTTAAGAGTAAAGTCCAAAGACAAATAAGCATAGCAGAAAAGTATAAGAGGCCGAAAAATATAAGTAACAACAACGTTATGACCAGAGAAAATTCATTGGAATATCTTCTCTGTCAATGTTAAGTTTTATCCAGACCACATGATTCAAACTCATACAACTTCATCAAGTTCCATAACCAAATAAAGAAGCCTGAATAAGGTAAAGATTTCTCTTCATGTTAAAGGAAGTATCTAAAAATTGCCGCCCCTCAGCGCAAGAACGAGATGAAGCACGGAGCCACCCTCGATGTTGTAATCACGAGCTGTCTTGTCATCTGCGAGCTGCTTCCCGGCATAAATAAGCCTGAAAATAGTAGCAGCACGGAACAATGAGATTAGAATGTTTGAACCACAGTAACTGTATCATTGTTACTCCAGATAAAAAGAGAAGAGCAGCATAATACATATAGCTCCAGTTCACCGAGGGAGGACAAAGTACTCTCGATTGCCACTCCACAGGAGAAATATTTCACAAAGCAAACCATGAATGACTGAAGACCACAAGAGTGTATACGGAGAAAGTATCTTCTTGGTGGTAGCATAAAGATATCAATCTTTCAGTGATGAAACTAATCAGCATATTCTAGCACTTCCCAAGTATTTTGTAATATAAGGCCCAAATACGTTTTAAAACCATTATTTCATACAGTGCACCACTCACATGATTCCCAATTGCGGAATTTTTTTTAAACAAATACTACAATACAGACAATGAAACTTTTTAAGGCATGGTTTGGGACTGCTCTGCTTTGAAAGCTCCAATAGCTAAAGCTCACTTTTCCAATTGTATTTGATCTCTAATGATTTTATCTTACACAAATTGTAGCTTCAAACCCAGGGCAACTCAATCACAAACATAACCTGAGCCTCATTCTAAACCAAATGACCCTGTACAAAATCTGAATGAACCGTAAACCCAGTATGAAAGAAGCAAAATCATCTATCCTTAAACAAGACTATTTCAAGAAAGCAAGTGACAGATAGGAAACTGAATGCTAGAAAAAGGGTACTACTCTGAAGATATGTGGAATCATCAATTTCACACACAAGCAAGGCCAGAATAATCAATTGAGGCCTTTACAACTTTTAACCTCTTGAACTTACTAACTAATGTTTGTCAACATTATTACACAAGAAAGAAAGAATAAAGAGCGAAAACACATAGCAAGTATCAATGCAATAGTAGTTAATCAGTAATCACTGAAGTTAAATGTCCTTGTCACCCAAATCCAAAAAAATAAAGGAATAAATAGGATACCTTTGCTGCACTGGAGGAATTCCTTCTTTTTCCTCAACCCTTTCCTTGATCCGTTCAATAGTATCAGTTGGCTCAATATCAATTTCAATTTCTTTTCCAGTGAGAGTCTTCACCTTGATCATAGTACCTCCCCTGAGCCTTAGGACCAAGTGAAGCGTTGACTCCTTTTGAATGTTGTAATCTGCAAGAGTTCGCCCATCTTCCAATTGTTTGCCAGCAAAAATCAATCTCTGCTGATCCGGAGGGATTCCTTCCTTGTCCTGCAAAAAGAGAGATTCAAAATTAAGTCTTATTTTCTGAGATTTTTCATTCTTCTTTCTAATTATAATCATTAACTCCTACTGAAAAAGAAGTAAACTAAATATTATATACGATAGCTTAACCAAAAGCAGAACATGTCACACATATTACAAAGTTGCTTCTAAAAAAATCATTGTTCTGTTACGCAAGTTGTTTGGAATTCAATTTAGAAATAAGTTACCATCAGCACCATACTGCCATGGAACTCCAAACTAATTTGCTTAGCTAAAATAATAAAAATGTCGGATTGCAGATACACGAAACAAACAAAAAAAAAAAAAATCTTTTCAGAAGCCAAAAACTTTTCATTATAAAAACTCACAAATTTGCACCTGCAAACACACGGTATCATGAAAACTACGGCTATCAATCAAAAATACCTATTTACACAATAACTAAAACAAATAAATCCGAAAATCAAAATCTTGAACAAAACCTTCAAGAAACTAGTATTAATTTAACTTAACAACAAAAGTATATCGCAAATCAAACAGATTCTTAATCACAACAACAACGTAAAACTAAAAACTTCTAATTATCCAAAACTTACAAATTCTAATTTCATCAGTAACCCTAATCCTATCTGATTCCCACAGCAGAACCCACGTAACCTAATACGAAAAAGTCAAACAGCTTTCAACGAAAACTCATCTCTCCACCGAAACAAACAGACCCACATCGAAATTTACACTAGAAAAACCAAGAATTAACAAAATAATAATCACCTGAATCTTAGCCTTAACATTATCGATTGTGTCGCTGCTCTCAACCTCGAGAGTAATTGTCTTTCCGGTCAAAGTCTTCACAAAGATCTGCATATTAGGTTGATTATTTTTCTCCTTCTTCTTCGATAAACGATAAAGTTTCTGAAGGAAAAGAGGAAGAGAGAATTTGGGTTTGTATCTGTCTGTGGATTGATAGGAAAGAAGGAATAGGAAGGTGGCAGTGGTTTTTTTTTAATTTTATTTTAATTTTAAAATATTTATTTATTTTGCGGTATTTATTGGTTTATTTAATTATTGTGCGCTAGCCGCAGCCCGCAGCAAATATGAATATATGATCGGAAAGGAATTCGATTGGAGGAATCTAAAATCCATTGCCTAATGGAATGGGGAATCCTTTCAAGTATATAAGGGCCCAAATTATTCCCTTGTTTTTGTTTTGCGTTGGGGAATTTTTGCCATAATTTATGTGAATTTTTATACCCTGGATATGTTATGTAGGTCCTATTTATTAAAACAAAAATGTTAATGGGCCGCTCAATTAATAAAATTTGCTGTGGTGATTCAAATCCCACTTACCTTATATTTAGGGAAACTTGGGTTAATTTTTTTGTAATTAAAATAAATAAATAAATAAAAACAAAAGGAAAAAAATACTATAATACAATAATTTTATTTGTATTCATTAATTTTTTATTGTATTTTTCAATTTTATTTAAAAGTTAGGACATGTAATGAATAATTTAGTGACTTATACAGATAAATAGTTGTATTATAGGCCTATGATTTAAAGTTTAGATGCAAAATTGCATTATAAATAACATGATATGCTTTTAGTTACGCTACGTAATAGACGTGATGCTATGCATCATTCTTTAACAATATCAGCCTATTTATTATATTAGTTGTGAGGGATACTTATACATACCTCCCCTGATGTTTATAAAACTCACAGATATATAAAAGGTTTGTAAAACTTTACAAAAACGTCCCCTAAACAGTAAAAATATGTTCATTGACCGCTTGTTGACTTAACAATACCCTAATCTATTTTAATGGTAACCCTAAATTTATTTGATTCCAACAAAACCCTAACACCGCCATCTCCATCCTCTCGTGCTCAATCCAACACCCTTTCGCCAATATCTCTCGTGGTCAACCCACCACCTCATGTAGCCATCTTTAGCCGCCATCTTTTGCACTCAATCCATCACCCTCACACCGCCATCTCTCATGCTCAACCCATCATCTCTAGTGTTACCATCTCTCACGCCTCAGCCCATATTCATCCAAACCTCCAAGTTGACATTGGTCCCGAAATCACAATAAAATTTTATAAACTTAAAAAACTTGATTTTGTTTTTGATAGGATGTTTGTTAGTTTGGTTTATAATCATGTGTTAGGATAATTTAATAATTTGAATAATTTCAATTTTTTTCTTCTTCTATGTGTGCGTTTCCAACGCGGTCTTATATCCATGACAACACATATTAAAAAAAAGAAACACTAAAGAAAAGTAGATGTAAATTTACCTAAATACCTAGTCAACTAACAATGATTAACAACAGTCAATACAAACGTTTTAATTATTAAGGAAAAGTTTTATAAATTTTTATAAATCTTCAATCTAGTTGTAATTTCTACAAATCTTAGAGAATGTATGTGAAAATACGTATCAATTGTGATGCAAATTTTTTTATCTCAAACTTATTCTATTAATGTGCATGTATTTTAATACATTCAAAATTATATCCAAGGTCATGCTGCCATAATTACAATTAGGTTGAAGTGTATTTAGTTATAAATTTTAATTATGATTTTGTTTAATTAAACATCGTCTATATAGTGTAAATCTTAGATTGAAATTATAATCTCCATTAAAATTAGGGGTTGTTTTGATCAAAAGATTGAGCTGAACTCGGTCACAAATTGCAATTGGCCCATCTTTCCGGGATTAGCTGGACTTTCATTGTGGACTGGCGGGAGTCTGGACCGCTACTCAAACTTGCAGAAATTTGAACAAGCTAAATACAAACTAACTATGTTCTAAATCCACTCACTTTTCAATTTGAAGTATTTTGAATCACTTTCTAAGGCAAATGTATTTATAAATAAAGAAAAGTTTTTAATTAATGTATTTATTCAACTTTTGGATAAACTCACTTTCTCTTAATCTTTTGTTAATTTTCTTCCTTATGATTTCTTGTTGGAACTAAATAGGGAAATTTTATCCTAATCTAAGTTTTAATCTCACTAAAAACATGCATTTAAATGACAACTAATAAAATTTAGGCGTGTCTTAACTTAGAAGGTGATCTCAATTCAATTATTAAAACTACTTTATCCAATTAAATAAATAGAATTTAATGCGCAAAATAAATACATTCATATAATTTATAAATATCATGGGTCAATATTTTTTAATATTAATAGCATAAAATTTATATATAATTATAGATACATACTTTAATATTAAATAATTTTTTATTTAGTATTAAAGTGTTGTGGGAACAAATTTTGATGCCAAAACGAAGTCTTCAGTCTCACTACCTAGATTGCTAGAAACGCAACATTAAGTGAAGCATTATAATTTATTGGATTGAGTACATTTTTTTTTGGTTATGTTGGCGACGACCTTTTTCATTTGTTGATGGTGTACTTCAAAGTATTCAACACTCATTCTGAAAACGAGTATAATTTAAAAGAAATTATAATATAATATTAATTTATGTTAGAAGACATTTTTAACACACAATATCTATTTAATTATTAATTCAAATTTTTATCTTTTACTTTTATGCACGTTTGAAATCGTTAAATGTAATTTAAATGATTCGAATTACGTTCCGGAGTTAGGTTTGATTTTATTTAATAATAATTAAGACTTTATTTTTATTTAATTGAATGTATTAAATTAAAAAAAAATAGGGTAGGTTGTGATGATAAAGATTTAAGTGATTTTCAAGAAAGAATTAAATTAACTTAAGAGGTACAAAATTAAATTTGCATGTTGAAATTGATCCGAATAAAGTAGGAAAACCAGCAGGGCAAGGGAAGTGTTCAGTCTTTCTTATTGTCAGAAAAACAAGGCATTATTATTTCCCAGCTTGTTTAATTAATTGATACGGTTGAGACCAGTATGCAATTAATTGTTTTTTTTAATTATTATTGTTATTTTTCAAAAACTCTTGACTTTTTATCTCTTCAAGGATTAAATGACATTAAATGTTGTATGCAAAACTTTATGGTGATCTTAAATCCTTACACCTCCCTTCGGCCTAGGAATTAACACACATAATAGAAAATAAATATATTTTATTTTATTTCTTAATTTATTGCATTCACATAAATATAAGAGGAAATTATGGCATTGAATTTTTATATTAAATGCCCACCAAAGACAACATGAAAGGCATTTAATTTTCATTTATAAACGAGAACAATAACATTGGAGTCCTCGACCTTGGCATATTTATTCGAATCAGGACATAGTTTGTTTATTCGTACCGTATCGATTCATAAATGTAAATCAAGGGACCTCTATTGAAATGAACATATTATTATTCTTATAACATTAATTTTGTTCATATTAAAATTATGTTACTATTATGCTAAGACTAATGTTTATACTACTGTATTTTATTTAGAGAAAATTGATCAAATTTATAATTTTACAAGAATTATGTTTCGATCTATTTCCTTCAAATTAAAAGAATATATAATATAACAATAAATGATGTTTCGATCGGGTCAATAAGTTACCGCTAAATAGGGATCTATATATGATATATAAAAAAAATGCACTCATCTAAAATAACAAAACAACTCAAGGATCACAATGTTATTATCGGTAATCCACCAAAAAAGTGGAAAAATAAAATAACTAATTAATTAATTCAATTGAGATCTTTTATGTGGGGAAATTGTAAATTACCCTTTTAGTGAGCATCATGAATATGTCATTCGTGAGGGATTTCACCCTTAATAAATGTGGTATTCAAAGCTTCATAGTGCAATCTTAAATGCTTACACCTTCCTTAGAGTAAAAAGAAGAAGTTAATATTTGATTTATTCTTATAGTAAATACAAAAATACAGGCCATATTCAATTCATTGTTAAGTGTGAACCATTTAAGTTGATTTTCCAAGAAAACTTTCATCAAAATCATGAGAACATCATAACTTAAAATCCTTAACTTTATGCATGACTTTGTTTGAACAAGATGAATGTGGTCAGAAATTTTTCATGAAAGCCAAACATAACATATTAAATGTTTAAATTTCAATTCATCTACACGTAGGGTTGGCCAGCTATTTATTTTGTTTTTTTTTTCTTCCAGTCTAAATAACTATCTGTAATTGACTAATTACAGAATAAATATATAAGATTTTATCAATATTCAATTCTTTTATATTTTTGAAGAAAAATATGAGAATAGATAAGTAAAGATAAATGAGTTGTGCTATAAGAATAAAATTAACCCATATGTCTTGTTTTTTTTATTATTTAGAATGTTAGTAATAAAAGAAAATATAAAAATATAAAAAATAAACATACTTTTGCTAGAACCATTTAAGGGTAGATTGTGGAGTAAAAGAAAAATAACTATTTTTGGAGGGGTAAAAATTAATATAACTAAAAGAAGAGGCAAATGTATATACTTGTATTTCCATGCAATTAATGCTACACCCATTCCCTTTCCCCAAATTCTCCTCTCCCTATTCTTCCACTTACCATAAATAAATAAGCAACAATAAATGAAACCATTAATCATAAATTATTTTAAAATAGTAATCAATTTAATTAATTCAAAAAAATTAATAATTTTTTTTTTTGAAACGGACTATATTTATTTCACTTATATAATATCACCTCATATATGACTCTTTCTTTACATTTATTATCCAATTTCTCCGCAGAAGAAGAAGAGGAAGAAGAAGAAGAAGAAAAGAGAAAATATTGTTATGGCTGCTGATGTGAGCTACCTGGTTCGTGTGATGAATAGGTACAAAGATGATCGGACGGCTGGAAATGAATCAAATTCGGCCTTGATCACTAGAGATTTGCTCGGTGGAAGTGAATCTGCTGTGAAAAATGACGAGTGTCAGGAATTGGACCTGGACATGCAGGTCCCCAGTGGGTGGGAGAAGCGCCTGGACTTGAAGGTAAAAAATTTCTCATCTGGGGTTGTTTGTTTACCGAGAAAGTATTGTAGGAAGTTAAAAAGAAAACATGATCTGGCTTGCATTTGACCAGAATTATCATCAAAAGTCATCTGAGAATAAAGGGTTTTTTATGATTTTCATGATTGGTTAGTTTCTCATCTATCGTTTTTTCTTTTCCGGGTGCTCTGTTTGCTTTGGAATTCTCTGCTCTGTTTTTACTTATCTGTTTGGTTGCTGAGAAAGTGGAGGAAAATTTTATTCCTATATTAACTAACTAAGCGCTTAAAGTACGTAGTAACCCTGCTGAATTGCATTACCAACTTTTCCCATCAATCAAACAGAGAGCTAGTAAAATTTTCTATCAAATTCATGAACTTTTACCAATCTTCGCCTTATTAAGACCTTGAATTCTCATCAATTTCAATCCCACCAATTCCCTTCAACCAGTAAAATCTCTTGAGTGGATCCATCCAAGAGGTCATGAATTCTAATCTCGCTCGTGTCAAGATTGCAGATGGATTTTAATTTACATATATTTGAGTTTATGTATTTATTTAAAGTTTTGGCAATTGCAGTCAGGGAAGGTGTATTTACAGAGGTGCAATACTCCAATCTCACCATCATCCTCTGATCAAAGGCGGCATCATCATCAAACCAATCAAACAGTACCAAAGCTTCAAGATTTAAATTTCCCGCCGTGCCCATCATCAAAACCTCTGCTAAACCTCTTTGATGAAACTAGTTTAGACCTAAAATTAGTTTCGTCACCCTCACAATCATCAGGTAATTACCAAAGTGTATGCACGCTTGATAAGGTCAAATCGGCCCTAGAAAGAGCGAAAAAGGAGCCTAACAAGAAAAGATTCTCAATCTCGATGTGCAATACCAATTCACCCTTATCGCCTTCATATTCATCGTCATCTTCATCGATCAAGGACACGAGGGAAGATCAAGAAATTGAAGAGAGTTTAACAGCTTCTCCCATTGCAGCGGGGTGCCCCGGCTGCTTGTGTTATGTGTTGATCATGAAGAACAATCCAAAATGTCCACGGTGCAATTCGGTTGTTCCAATGCCGGCCATGAAGAAGCCTCGGATTGATCTCAATATTTCTATTTGAGGAAGTTTGATCGATAAGAGAAGAGAAGAGAAGAGAATATCTAGGTTTGGTTTTGTTGTTTCAGTGTTTTTGATTCTGTAAATGATCATAGTCATAGCTGAATTAGGGGTTAAAATGATAGAAATATTAGCAAAACAAAAGTACGTGTAAATTTGAATTTTCTTGGTCCAAGACCATAAAAAAAAAAACAAAAGAAGAAATTAATATGTTGTTGGTTATTATTATTATTATTAGCTTTATGTATGGCACATATAAAAAGAAAAAAGAAAAAAGAAAAAAGAAAATCATGCTTCTTCATTTCAATTTCTCCATACAGTAGTTGTGCATTTTTTAAAAGTTGAAATGTTCGGAAGTGAAATGTTGTATCATTTAACACGCAATTGCTATAAAAGAAAAATACTAGTCGTTTGGATATTTTAGTTATTGTAGTTCTTAAAATTTGAAGTAAAAATACAACAATATATTAATAATACATATGCTCAGAAATAATTTATAAGCTTACTAAATCTAACTCCGGCGATGTTGAAGGTAAGCTTCTATTTCAAGTTTTCAGCACATTTATCATCATTATTATTATTAATATTAATTTTAATTTTTCATACGAAGAAATGTCAAAGAGATAATAGTGTTAGTTGGGACGTAGCTAGAGAGAACTTATCATGATCCAAATGGGAATACCACATTTTTCATATTAAATATGACACTTAGACATTCTTTTGAAAGCTTCAATCCCTATTCGATCACAGGGATAATAATGTTTATTAAAAATAAAATATATAATTTACACAATTTATATTTTTATAAAAAAAATAACGAAATTTTGACAACTCAAATAAACATAGCTGGAGAATTTAGATGAATTTTTATCAGTATTTATATATCATAATAAATATAAAAAAAGAAAAAATAGTTGACACATTTGGAGAAAAGTGTTATAAAATGTTTGATGCCATTGAAGGAAAAAATAAAGGGGGCATTAAATCTAAGAATGTGACTTGTATCGGTATCCAAGAATTGAAGTGAAGTTGCTGAACAGTGTAGCCAAAATAAATCTTTTTGTAGTGAAAAAGCATATGGCTAAATATGTACTTGTTTCTTGTCCATCTCCACTTACACTTAAAAAGAGAAAGCGATGTACAAAAAATATGGTTGTGTCCTATAAATGTTTGAAAACTGCACTCACCTACAATTTGTCAAATGATGAACTTTATGGTCTCTGCTTCAAGCTAATTATGAACATTTACTCTTCATATTCATTAATATACCTAACTCTTAGTAAATGAGAATTTAATTTCTCCATGCTCTTTAAAGCATTCTACCTACCTACCTTCTCTTAATTAATTATGACTTTAGTTTCATGTTTATTTCTTCATAATCTCGTCTCTTTTTTAATAACTTAAATATTATTATTTGAACTGGTTTTCTTTTTTAAGTTAAATAATAATTCAACCCTCTATATACAAAAGATTGTATATGAAATTATCTTATTACGTTATTACACGAGAAATCAGTCACACAATAGTATTAAAGTAACACACTTGTTAAAAAATTTTGACTTCGACCCTTGTATCTTGTAAAAATATTAAATATAGAGTCTATTGTATTAAAGTGTGGGTAGATTTTCGTCTAAATTGAACCACAGATATTTGGACAGTATTAAATTTGATTCGATTAAGATTTTCGATTCTAAGTAGATTTTCAATATAGCATTAATTGAGTAATATATAATATTAAAAACAATACACAATTATTAATTATATGTTATCAAATGCATTCTTATTATTATAAGTTTAAAAATATTATAAATGTGTGAACTTGTGCAATTATATGATTAGATGATTGTATAAAAAATAATTTCACTTAAAAAATTGCTTTTGTAGTTGTACCGAGTTTTTATTTTAATTGGATAGGTGAGCTGCTTATAGTATAACGAAGAAAGCTATCAAGGGATGGGACCAAATAGCATGAATTTTCTTTTTAAAAATATACGTGTATGGATTAATTCAAAGGTCAAAAAGATACTGGGAATAGAAAAGTACAACTGGGTAGGATTTTAATTTAATTAATTTCTTCAATAATTTTCCAGCAGAGAAAATTTGAACGAGTTTATTGCTTTCATTGACTATTCGATAATATTCAAATGATTTTAATTAATAATCTCAATTATTTCTACGTGCGTGGTATTGAAAACCCTAGTCCATCGCCAACCGCTACATTACTGACGACTATAGAACAAATATACAGAAAGCAGTTTTGACCCTGCAGTGCTTCTCATAAAAGCACTGTAATTCAGTAATTAGGAATAAAAATTAGAAGAATTTTTTTTAACTATCAACTGGCATTCATATTGCAGAAACAAAAGGCAAGCAGCTGTTTTCTATAGACTTTCCCCAGCTAGATTTCTGAACATTAATAATAGTGTAGTTATATCTATATCAACCGGAGGTATGAAAAATAATATATCCTTTTATTTAAAAGCAATTTCATTTATTTACGATTGTGACTTCTCTATATTCATGCATTTAAGTGCCCATTTGATCATCAAATATTATACTGTTTTATTCCCTTTTTTTTTCAATTTACATATATATATATATTATGGTTTTTAAATTCTCGATAATTAAATATCGGATTATCACACTAATTAACTACCGGATCTTTATTTTAATTGATCTTTTTGATCGTCGATTATACAATATAAAACTATAGATAATATATGAATAAATTGCGTTGAATGTAGAATTTAATTAATAAAGAATTTGCTAACCAAAACATAGATACAAGGATAAAGACACAACAACACTCAAAATATATATATATAATACGAAAACAATTTTATGTATATGTTCATAAATGAATGAAAGAGCAGTTACCTAAACTTTGTCGAAGTCGATGTTTATCTGTTGCTTGCTTCATATGGTTTATTAATAATTATGATATTTAATTTATGTACCTAACATTAATTGCCCACATTTAATTTTTATTATATGTTTTGTCTTCCAACTTGCTTTAGCTAATTTTACCTACCGTCAACAGTACCAACATTAACATTATACGCCACATCCGATAATATATATATATATCAACAACAATTATATACTCTCATTTATTTATTTATTTTCTTCTAGAAATTTATTTTACCATTCAACATAATTAATTTTTTTAAAGGGTATTAAAATGATATACACGTACTTATGTGAGCACTGTTTGATTGAGTTGGTAAATTTATTAGATGGTGAGGAGATGCGTAGGAAAGATCTCATAATTAATTTTATAATTTATCGTTATTTTTTGTCTTTCATTTTTTAATTTCATTCGGTACCAACGAATTTTAATATCAATATCTCTTCTATTGTCGAGCAAAATTTTGCTAATTAAACTAATTAATGTATGTAATATATATATATATATATATTAAATTTATATATTCATTGAATAAATTAAAAAGCAGGTTTGAATTTTTTTAACTAATTTAGGTGGTAACTAAACTATTGACTTTCAAAATTTCAACTTGTATGAGCAGGTATATTGTTGACTTCTATTCATGTATCAAGCTTGATCTCCATTTAAATTATTGCTCAATTATCTCAATCAAAATTAGTTCTATCTTTTGAGTCCCACGTTATTTTTGACTACATATGTTTAACTAAAATTTAACTAACAATTTTTTTTATTGAAAATAAATGAATAATTGATTTAATTATGAAATCATGCATAATCATTACTTTAATTGTTACACAATCTTTTTTTTTTAATTTTTAGATAAACATAATATAATTAATTAAGGAATGAAAATGACCCATTCTCATCAAATTATTACATGAAACATAAATTCCAATGGCTCCACCTCAATCTAATTAATCGTCCTCGTAATGCAAAGCTTTATCTACTAATTATTTTTTCCATACCCATTAAAATTTGTATTAATTAACAAATAATTAACTATGATATATCAACAAGAAATGACAGCCAAATTAATTAAAAAAAGGTTCAGTCAACATCATTATTGTTCAGCCAAATAGATAAATAATTATAAAGATTGCCAATCAATCCTAAGGGCTAAGGCTACATTACAATGTCAAGCAAATAATATGATAATAATAATAATAACTATTAATTAATAATTACATAGAGTTGAAATTGAAGGTCCACGATATTAATTAATAATTACTGAGGGGAGGACCATTAGTTAATTATTTAGTCGATTAGATAAATTTTATTATTATTATTTCAATTGATTTCTTGTAAATTTGGCCGTAGTTAACAAATTGAATGTGAAGAGGAAGTGCACGTGTGGTTATATGTATTTGTATGTATGACTTTTAAAAAAAATAAAGAATAAAATAAAGCTGCACCAGGTTCTGCTAAATTGCCCACAATTTTCTGAACGAACTGTCAAAAACTTTCAGATTTTATACCTCTTTACTTTTACAAAAATGGAGTTTAATTATACAGGAATTGTTAAAATTTTAATGACATTTTCTTAATAAAAATATTAAAAAAAAAAGAAATAAGACGCATGTAATTTATTTACTAGCCAGTAGATGGGAGGAAATAAATTTGAGGCCTAACTAAAATAATCAATGTATTGACTGGCCACTATCATGATAATTAATTGGGCTCAACTACATAAACTTAATGTAACATTAATAATTCACATGAAAACAATATATATGTATAACTAGGCCAAGCCGAACCTGCCTCCATCACTGTCAACAGTTTTATAGGATTGCTTGAACCTCTCGGTTTTCAATAAATGATGGGACCATGCAAAATCTACAATCATTTTTTTCTTCTTCAAGGAATTGATGTAATGCATAGTTTTATTGTTGTATTAACTTTTCTATTACTTAGTTTATTGATTTTACGTTATTAGGTTAGTTGGTATATAAAAAAACTATACACATACCTAATAACTACCTAAAAAATCATTACAATATAATTATTAATACCAGATTTTTTGAATCTAAAATTGCTGCTTATGGTCTACAAAAGAAAAGAAAATAAGAGGAAGGCTAGTTTTTAGCAAAAAGCCTATAATATTTAAAGAGAATATTCTTTGAAAGTTAAATTTATTAAAATAGAATTTTAGATCTGTACTCTTCATTTTATTTTATCCGACCCGATTCACCTAACTTGACCCGTGGTTTGTGGCTTTGGGCCTGGTCCGTCGTCTTATGAATTTTAATCCGCTTTAGTTTTACGCTCTCATCCATGTGTAAAGCACGATTTCAAATAGGACATTAAATATTGTGTTATAATTTTTAATCTTGTCGGTTCAAGTTTTAAATTTTTTATTATTATTATTATTTATTAATTTATGTATCATAGTTAAGAAATTAATAAAAAAAATGACATGTAAGTAGGCAATAATTATTAAGATGTAAAATTTTAGGGTGAAACTCAAGCTAGTTGATTAGCTTAGCCCACTTATAATTTAATTTTTGGATCACATGCATAAAATGGTTATGGAGGAGTTATTATCATATTCACGGTGTGGAAAAACCGTGTGATTAGGCAACTAGGGTTGGGCGTGCGAGGAAAAAGAATAAGGCTAATTATGATATAGTTTAAATTGATAATAATTATAGATAATGATAAATTTTGTAAAAAAAAAAAAGAATTGGAAAAGCAATTTGTAATTGTAAGATAATGAAATGAATCATTAATGTGACATTATTTACATTTTCGAAAGCACTGTGAGATAAACTTTGATACAAAAATTCGAAATTTAATTAGTAAGGTAATAAAAGGGGGAGCCTTTATGCGAGGTAAATCTGAACTACCACAGTACTAGTTATTCTTCATTCATGTACGACTCTTGACTCTTCTTAACTTCTTTCTTTAGCAATTCTACGCGTGAAAGAGTATTGGCTTTAAAAATCTTTTAAAAAAACAAAAAAAGTCCATTAGGAGACTCCCCACTCTGCTCGAGTCATTCCAAAGACACTTGCCTGCCCTTGCCCTGTTTTACCGCGGTTGTGGGATCTCTCCCTCGAGTCTCGTGTCATGATTGCGCCCTCAACAGTGCCCATCTTCATTCGCACAATATTGGCTCCGTTTCATTATGGACTTCATCGGGCCCGGATAAGATTTGTGGGCTCACTTTAATATGACAAATTATATGGGCTGGCTCTGGGCTCAAATATTCTGACCCATGACCATGAGGCCCAATTTAGAAAAGACTCTTCGTTCCTTTTATCTTCGTTAAACCCAAAACCCTAAAAACGTCTCGTGTAACTGTAATCAGCTGCGACGAATGGGGAAGAAACAGAAGCAGAAGGTAATACTACCGCCGGAGCTCCCTCCCGAGATTTCGGAGGACCAAATCGAAGTTTCGGATGAAGACCTGCAATTCGTGAGCGAAAATCGGGAATACGCCGGTTTTGTTTCTCGCTTAGACACTCATTCCATTACCAAGTACGAACTCTCTCAACTTTTTGCTTGGTAGCACTTATTTGTTCAGAGTATTAAACGTTGTTGTCTTTTTTTGCTTAATTGTTGTTTATTGAATTCACTGTTCATGCAAATTTGCTGAACAAATTATGGTGAAAATAAAATAATGCTTAATGTTTTGAATATTTGGTTTTGTATTCTTCTTAATTGGTGCGAAATGAAATGTTAAGTTTCGGAACAGAGTTATGGAGAAAATGTGACGTTGAATGAACTTATTTGATTGTTTGTTTAACGTGGAACAGGATTAAAGTTTTCAATTTTTTGTTTTTGGCTGATATTTATACCAAGGAATTTTAATTATTATTATTATTATTATTTGAATTCTAAGCAATATAAATACATCTGGGGTGATATATAGAATGGTTTTATAGAATTATGTGCCTTTTTTTTGTTTCATAAAATTTTTTATTTGTGTATACTTTAGGCATGTAACGCGTGTGGCGGATGTGAAGGAAGATGCTTTGGAGGCTCTATATGAGAAACGATTGAGGAAGAAGTCTGCGGTGAAAGAAAATGAGGACAAAGAGGTTCAACGTGATTCTGTTGACGCTCTTCCTGTCAAAACCTTGGATGGGAAACTATACTACCGCACCAGTATTAATTTTTCTCACATTTTTGCGTTTCCTTGGTTATCTTCTTGTATTGAAGAATGGATTGTGTGTTTTGATTGTTGGGTGAGACGTGAATGGTTTGTGTTTTATTTTTTGATGTAGTACCTAAGACAGAAAATGGCAAAGATGAAAATGAAGCAGATGATGAGAAGGATGGTGGTGCTGATAAAGGCATAGTTAAGATGACAAAAGCAGAAAGGAGAACAAAACTTAAGAAAAGCAAGAAAGAGGCAAAGAAACAAGGGAAGGACTTGAGTAAACCTGAAGAAGCAGAACAAGCCCCACAGGCGGCAGTGCTGGTACTTTTCTTGCTGGATTGTCTGTTCTGTGTTCTTGTCTGCTATTGGCAGCCTTACTTTGTGCTGCCAGGAATTGAACCTAACCAAAAATGTTTAACCTGAGAATTAAACACATTTTCAAAAATCAAATCTAGATGAAGTTGCAAGAAGGTGAAGCTTAATGTAAACATAATACATCTGGTGACATGTATTAGGAAAACTTTGTGGGCTGACAGTGTAAATGTGGTCATAATCTGTCACCATTTGGTGCAAATATTAATGATGGCGAGCTTAACTTCTGAATTGGTAATAATTATCTATCCAAATTGTTTATCTCACATTTCAAGATATTTTACCCCCTTCAGTAATGTTGTTTTCTGGAATGTTGTACAATCTCTTCAAAATATGTTCTCGGTGTGGATGAGATCATAGTATCTCTTATACTTGTATTTTGTACAATCCATGATGCAGTATTTTCTTTGTTTAGGCTGAAGTGAAAGAAGATCTCACGGCAGAAGAAGTGTTTGAAAATAAGAAGAGTAAGCTTGCAGAACTTGGAATGGCGCTGCTTGCAGATCCAGAGTCCAATATTAAATCTTTGAAAGAGATGTTACAAATTGCTAAGGATGATAATCATTCTATATCCAAACTTGGGTTGCTATCATTGTTGGCTGTTTTTAAAGACATCATTCCCGGGTAGAGCTCCTTTCTTTTTTTTTTGGCTCCCTGTGTACTTTGTGCATGGTCAATTTTTGTTCTCTGCTTGTTACAATCTAAGTTTTCTTACCCTTCTTCATACATAAGGCAGCTACCGGATTAGGCTTCCTACTGAAAAAGAGCTAGAGATGAAGGTTTCCAAGGAGGTCAAGAAGATGCGGTTTTATGAATCAACGCTCTTATCTGCCTACAAGGTTAGACTTAGATCTTCTTTTAGTGAATATTATTATAATAAATTGGAGTCTTAATGTCATTTGAGATTTGCATTCATGTATTCTTTCCTACTTTAGAAACAATTATATGAATTCTGGGAAGACCATAAGCTTGGTGTAAGTTCAAGTATTCCTAATTTGTTGCTTAAGAGTAAAAACAAGTTTACATTTTAGCTTTCATTTGCTCACTTATTTTATAGTTTGACAAATTTTTAAGCCAAAGGGTCCTAGAACAGAGAAGCTTTGGGAAAAATATAAGCTATTGTAAGATGAACAGGAGGGTTAAAGAATTCTCTTTTAGCTGGGAATACTCCTGGTTTTGTTTCCTTTTTCTGTTTGACTATTTGAACTCTTTCTCTAAATCTTGATCTGATTTTAATTCTTTGGTTGAGAGGAAGATAAGTAAAAATAAAACCTAAGGGAGAAGAAGATAAGTCAAAGTACTACATGGATACATATATGTAAATAAGTTAAAATGAGCTTCTGGCCCCCTTTTTGGTATTTGACTACTTATATTTTGATCTCTGTCATTTTAGATTAATATGTTACACTCATATTTTATGAGTAAAAGGAGTATTTAACCCCCGCCATGGATTAATACTTTGCAGTCGTATACTGTAAGGTCAACAGTGGATTAATCTTGTTCTTGGATAATCATTTACAGGCATACCTCCAGAAGTTGATAGCATCAGAGAAGCAACCTGTGTTTCACCAAGTGGTTGTTTGCTGTATTTGCAATTTGCTCGATGCAGTTCCCCACTTTAACTGTCGTGAGAGCCTGTTGGAGGTTGTTGTCAGAAACCTAGGCTCCCAGGATGATGTTGTGAGGTTCTGTTATATTTATGCCTTTTGATTTACATTGTCAAATGTTTTTCAATTATCTATTGAGGGATTTGAATGATTAGCATTGAGTTGGGAATTTGGAATACTGTATATTAGTGCAGATAAAATAAATGCGTCCTGGGTTGAGAAACCAAGACAATGTTCTTTTCCTTCTGTTTTATCTTCAATGAAGTTGTGACCTATTTGCTTCTTCATTTCTGATTTTCCTTTTTCCATATCTGCAAAACTGATGAGGTCTAGTTTGTTTTGGTAAATGTACTCTATTCTGGCCACTATTTGACAGTGAAACATGCCCGTTCTTGTTATCACCTAGGTGATTAATTACTCTGCCTAAAGTGGTCCGGGGTGTTAGAGTTGTCTTCGTGTTGCTTCTAATACAATGTGCAGTCATATAACCCGTAATCTGTCTTTGGTTTTAAAAATAATAAGAGTGCTTCTTGAATATAGTTTCCTTCTTCCGAAATTAAATTGCTACTTGTTCGCAGGAAACTCTGTGGTGGTACAATCAAGTCCCTTTTTACCAACGAAGGGAAACATGGTGGTGAGGCTACCATTGAGGCTGTTCGATTGATTGCAGGCCATGTAAAAGCTAATAATTGTCAACTGCATCCTGATTTTGTTGAGGTATGATATGCCTGTGTTTTTGTGAACTCATTTGTATTTGGTATATTCAAAATCTTTCTACTAAGCTTGACTTAATGACTTGGTATCTTCCTTAGGTGCTCTTGTCCTTATCGTTTGATGAAGATCTTCGGAAGCCTGAAGTGCCAGCGGGGGATGGCAAAGTTAAATATAAGAAAAATAATAAGAAGAGAAAGAATGTTGAGGAGCCAAGACAATTACAGGAAATTGAAAGAAAGAAAAACAAGAAAGAAATGATGACAAAGACGAGAGAGGAGGTATTTATCCTATCAAGAGTGTTGATCGCTTCATGTTGCTGGTTTCTTGCTCATTATTGTTGATATATTGACATTCTTATTGCTTGACACAGGTTGCCGCTGATTACAAAGCTGCTTCTTTAGCCCCTGATGTTACAGAGAGGAGAAGGATGCAGTCAGAGACACTTTCTGCTGTATTTGAGACTTTTTTTCGTATTCTGAAGCATACCATGATGTCCACTGCATCCAGGTATGTTCCCATATTACACAACGAAGAACCGAGTAAAGCAACATAAATAACCATTGAGACTTAGTTCGAACTAGGCAATTATTATTTTATTAGAATTGCTAACTTCTGCAGGCATTTATGTTTTATTAGAATTACTAAACTTCTATAGAATTTTTTTTTCTTTTTCCCCTTTTTTGGCTCAGTTCTGAAGTTAATGCTAGTACGATTGCTAGTGCATCTGGTGCTCACCCACTGCTTGCTCCATGTCTGAATGGATTGGGAAAGTTTTCTCATCTAATTGATTTGGATTATATTGGTGATCTAATGAACTATTTGAAAAAACTTGCTGGCGGAGGTAGCAGCACTGAGAGTTCTAACCAGAAATGCTCGAATAATTTGACTGTATCCGAACGCCTCCGATGCTGTATTGTTGCTTTTAAAGTGATGAGGAATAATCTTGATGCCTTAAATGTTGATCTACAAGGCTTCTTTGTCCAGCTTTACAATCTAATTCTTGAGTACAGACCTGGAAGGTTAGTTTTAAGTTTTAACCATTATGTATAGAAGTCTTCTGCCAATTGGTTATTTTAAGAGAGGTCATTTTATTCTCAACTTACTTTCTTGTTTGGTCACCTCTGAAATCTTGTGTAGTCTACTGTGATTTTACCACGTTAATTTCTTTTGGTTTCCCAAGCCATCAATTCTTGTTGATGAGGCTAGAACATGACCTTTGTTGAATTTATGCAGTAGTAGTTTGACTGTTTTATTTCTTTAACAGCATTTTCAGATAGACTGTGGGACTAGTAACATTGTTGGTCGACTCTTTTTTTCCTTTAGATGAAAGGATTTTCTACGAGAAAATAGTGTTTCTTATCAATAATTTGCTCACGTCATTCGCAATTTGCTTGTTGTTCAGAGATCAGGGCGAAGTGTTAGCCGAGGCTTTGAAGATTATGTTATGTGATGATAGACAACATGACATGCAGAAAGCTGCTGCATTTGTAAAACGGTTGGCTAGTTTCTCATTGTGTATTGGGTCTGCAGAATGCATGGCTGGTATGTTTTTTATTTGCAAGAATTTCTAAGCTTGTCGAATCTTTGTTATTGCTTTACACTTGTTTTGTGCCATCTTAACTTTTTGAAACTCCTCTTACAGCCTTGGTCACTTTAAGGAATCTTCTTCAGAAGAATGTTAAGTGCCGAAATCTGTTGGAAAATGATGCTGGAGGTGGTTCAGTATCAGGTTCTATTGCAGTAAGTTCTCTTGCTAGTCTTGTTCTGTAAACAGAACTCTGAAGCTTGATGTGCCTGTTTATTCGAGTAAATATATTTAGTGTTGTTTCTTTTACAGATTATGTGATGATGGTTCTATGAATCTGCTATTATATATTTCATGATGCCTCGTCGATAGAAACTGGGTAATACCACTGATGTTAATCTCTCTTTGTTTCTCTCTGTTACATGCAGAAATATCAGCCTTATGCGTCGGACCCCAATTTAAGTGGCGCACTTGCTTCAGTTCTTTGGGAGCTCAACCTTCTATCCAAACACTATCATCCAACTATTTCAACCGCTGCATCAAGCATTGCTGGCATGAGTAGCGCTCAAAACCAAATTTATCATGCAATTCTCTCGCCTCAACAAGCTTTCATGGATTTGTCACTTGAAAGAGAGTCGTTCAACCCAAAGAATGATACTCGGAAATCAAGTAATAAGAGGAAAAGAGGAAATGATTCTTCCATATTGGCAAACACTGAATCAACTTTGAATTCAATTGATGAAAATGAGGTGAGTAAGAAACTCGGTAAGCATTTCATGCTTCTTCGTGACATCAAGGAAAATGAGAGATTGAGAGGTGAGTTAGATCGCGTAAATTTATCCCTTCAGTTACACAAAGAATATAAGAAAGAAAACAGGGGAGGAAGATCTAAAACCATGAAGAAGAAAAAACTGTTGACAGTTGAGTAAAAAAAATATTGTTGTATTTGAATGAAAAATTTTGGAAATGTATTCTCGGTTTTTACATCATTTTTAAAGTTTCATTATTTATGTTTGTCCAATTGTTGGGTACCTTTTGTAAATTTAATTAGAGCTTGAGGCTGATATCTCTTCTATTTAGGGTTTGTACTTTGATAAAGAGTAACCTTCTTCCTTGTTGTTAAATTGTTTACACACAGGTACGTGGCTTTCTTCGTTATGGGATTTATAACTGGAACTCGGAAGTTTATAAATAAGATAGATCGATTGATAGATAGATAGATAATTTAGAAGATTATATTTGTAACTATTATGCTTTATGATGAATTTGAAAAGCAATTAAAATATTAGAATAAAAATTTGGAATGATATTGGATTACAAAATTTACGCATAAACAAAATTGGTTAATGAGAAATACATATGAAATGACGTGGAACTCAATGTATACATAAATAAAATATTCAATATGCCCCATGCTGATGCTGAGGGGAGGTGTCTACAGAGGTCCTTGTGTTCATTCATTCCAACGTGGGCTTGTGTTCATTCATTCCAACGTGGGCTTGTATTCATTCATTCAGCTTCGGCTGCTAATACTTTTTAAAATATATATATATATATATATATTTATTTATTTAAAAGAAAGAAAAAAGGAGAGTACAGTCAATTTTAGCTGTAGAAGAGAGAGAAAAAGAAAATCTGCAGAATGTGAGTTATTAGAAAGATACTGTTTGAATTTAATTAAAGTTTTTCAATTTGGAAAATGGATGCATGTGACTGGTATCGAATCTACGAGTACACTCATCTGATGGCTATCACTTTCACTACTTCACATGCTTTTCTTCCTCTCGCTCTCAGATTTTCAATCATTATGCGAAAATTATTATTGTTATTAATTTAATAATAAAGGTGGCATGAATTAAGAGTGTAGCTACAGCTCAATAACGGGAAAACTACCTTCGGTTTCTCGAAAATAATAATAACAATAATTAGACAAATATACGCGTTATATTATTATTATATTAGAAGAAGAAGAAGAAGAAGGAGAAAATGATGAACGTGAATCTACTCTACATGGAGATGGAGATGGAGATGGCAAGCATGTGGCTGGTGGGTTTGCCGAAATTTAAGGGCATTTATATTCTGCTGCTACTGCTGCATTAATTCTTCTATCTACGTGCTACTACTATTCAAGCACGCACGCGTCAAAAAGTCGGTCCTTCTTCCACATTCTTATTCTTATTTTCAATGATCCATGGATGTGTTACGTTGAGAAGTACTGTTGCTTGGTTTTTGTGTCGATGTTGTTTCATAATTAACAGTCTGTCTACGCCTTCTTTTTTATTATCTCATAATTTCATATTATTATTGTTATTATAAGACTGATAATTAATAATGGGGGATTTTCTATCCAAGTGTTGTTCTTGAAAAAGAAGAAGAAGAATATTAATGCATGTGACAGTAATATCAACTGCGGTACTCTCTAACATTAATTAATTATGTTCCTAAATAGTTTTAGCCTTCAGGTAAATATCGATTTGGCTTTTCCATGCATATATATGACGTGCATCTGCATGCACGTGATTAACTCCATATTATTATTATTATTATTATTATTATTAACGCATAAATATTCTGGCAATATCCCATAGTTTCGTGAACCAATCATCAATAACATTGAATGCCGCGTCGTCGTTTTATATTTATTTATAAAAATTGAATCACTCGGTCTGCGCTAGCTCTTTATGATCGATCCTATGTAGTGTATGCTGTAAACAGCTAGCTAGTTAGTTTAATATCATCATAAATGAATAAAGAGAAGATTCTCTTTCATATTATAATTATATAAATTTCTGAGCACTAGATCGAAGCTTAGCTAATTAGTTAACTGATATATCATCACGATCTCTTTTCATATATATATATATATATATATATATATATATGTATACACACTTCAAAGTTCAAACAAACGAACTCTCACAATAATCAACTGCCTTGCTTTTCAACAAGTATTTAATGTTAAATTATTAATTACAGAATAACGCGAAGAATATTCCAAATGGCTGGCTGGGGCTGGCGGCTTCCTTCTCTTTTCTTTTCTTTTCAAATTAAATTTTATTTTTTATTTAATGAACTCAACTCCTTCATCCTATTTCTATTTCTGTATGCCAAAAATAAACTTTAAATTTCCAACAAAATTCTTAAAATTTAAAAGACTTATAAATTTGATGAATTAATGTTGATCAGTAAAAATCGGAATTTATCTCTTTGTTTACTTGATAGAACGTTTATTTCATTGAATATAATATCATTAAAAATAATTATATTTAGAAGACACTGTAGGATAGTAAATGGTAATGCAATTAAAATTAATAATTTTTAAAATTTTCTTAATTAATTAAAAACTCACCCAACACTGACTAACTCTTTAGTCGTAGTCTTCTTGTACAAATGGATTTATAAAAACCACAAGAAATCTATGATTACTACACTAATCATTTTTATTTTTACTAATTCCAGCTTCCTTTATCTGCTGAGAATTATAATTATCTGCTTTCGGTCATTCGTGTACGTCACTTAAAACCCTTTCCCATCTATTAAATACTGTTTTATATTAATTAATTAATTCATTCATTAATTAAACCCCACCCCACCTCGAAAATAACTTATAAATTTTGAAATATAATCAATTAAAACAATCCGTCGTTAGTCGATCGTATCAAGACTTTTCTTCTTTAACTTTCAAAATTTTCTTGGGTTTCCCATAAAAAAAAATCATAATATATATATAATAAACAATTAATTGATAAGACCTAGCTAGCCACCTTTTGATCTGCCTATATATATCTCTTCACTCTTCTACGTATCTTATTTCCATTATTTAATGTAATTAAATCTTAAACAACTTACCCTAATTAGTTCATACTTTGTAGTCAACTTTAGAACATGATGAACCACTTCTATTTCTATATATGAACCATATATACCAATTGTGTTTCTATATGTAGCACACGATGTGATCCCCACAAATCAATTACATGATTTCATAATAATATATACTTGGTAAAATTCATTAAATGAAGTTAAAACTGTGTCACATTCATCTTTCTAGATCTCTTTTGTGGGTAATTTAATTTCTAAAACTGTTGACTTATTCTAAACATCGCTATTTTACATATACTATTAAATCTGTATTTCTTATATATGTAGTGTGAACGCTGAGATAATTGGGCCTAATTAAGTTCTATTAAGGTTAGTTGGTCAGACATTTCGGTGGAATTTCGTGCTTAACTTGTTGAATCAGTGTCGAAGTCGATCGAGATAATCATTTAATATATTAATGAAGTCGATTTGCTAATCAACAAATAACGTCCGTGCATGTAACACCACATTGCAGCACTATTAATTACATGTATGCCTTTTCAGTCTTAATTAATTCAAACACCTTAATTTCTCTACTTTTAATTAATTAATTAATTGTCCCTCTTAATTCTCTCTGCTCACAACCCACTAATTGAAGCTAATTTGTCTCTGCCCTTTTGTTTTGTTTCAGTCACCGTTTCATTAAGGGTGTGCTTAGTCTCCGTGATTAATTGACTGATTAATTAATTCTGTTTGATTAATCAATCAATTAGTCATAATTTATATAATTTGTTAATATATTGACAATTCCTTACTCAATATTATATACCAGTCGGTTACAAAGGTAATTTAGCCATTCGAATATGAAGCAATGACTAATATTTATTAGTTAATATAAATAAAAAATTATATATTTAGTGTGATAAAAGTTTAAAAACTTAGAGACCCCAATGTTATTATTTACCTTTTGATTTATCATTAATTTGAGAAGAGGAGAGTTGTGATAAATCTCGAGCCAATTCAGCTATTCAAAGATAAGACGATTCTTCCACCACTTACTGTCCAATTGTATCTTCTTCTTTTTATTTTAAATAGATAAATAAATTCACTCACATCACATGCAATATCTAGATTAATTATTTAATATTATCATCTTAATTAATTACATAATTAATTGTTTTTAATTTTGTCTTAGTTAGGGTAAATTCAATTCATCATGACATGATCGGAATATGTTTCTGATTTGTCCCCATAAAAATTAGAATCATATCTTATTTTTAGTGATTTGGGTGTGCAAAAAGATGAGATAATTCTATTTAATTTTCTTTTCTTTTCTTTTTTTGTTTTTCATACAACAACTCAATCAAATACTTCTATGGTGGATTCAAAATCAGTATATTTAACTAATTATAAAGAAATTAGAAATATTATGATTATTTTTTATTTTAAATTTATATAATCTTTTTAAAGAAATATGATCGTAGTTAGACAGCAAAAGTAAGACATCAATTCCGTACAAATGCATAGTTAAAACTTACCAAATCATAGTAGGTGGGGGAGATTGTGAAGGGACTAATTAAGAAAAATTAATGAATAGTTAAGTTATGTAATTAATGTACATACCCACCTTGTTGTTTAGGTGGAGATTACCCACAGATTAAGCATTTAATCTTTTCTAAAGATAAGACTACTAAACTATCATTAAAACATTTTTTTTTTGTTTTTCTTTTTGACAGTTTCTTTAATCATTGGTGTTGGCTGATTAACTGCCGGATTATCCGGCTTCTTTCATTTGCCCTTCTTTCTTGGCTTTTGCAATACCTTGTTTGGATAAGAGGTTAAAAATTCGACCAAAAGTAAATTTAAAAAAAAAAAACACTTTTGCGAAGTACTTTTAATTGTTTTTTTTTAAATAAAGAGATATTTATTTGATTTTTTACTCGGTTTCCATTTTATATTTTTAATTTTATAAAAATAAAGGCGAAATAGTTTTGGAGGTGCTTTTGCTGAAAAAAAAATAAAAAACATGTTTTAAATAAGTGGAGTTTTTGTTAATGCTTATCCATAACATAGAAGCCCAAAAAAAGGAGCAAGAAAAATTAAGCGTTTACACGTGGATAAAACAAAATAGAATAGAATAACAAAAATAAAAATAAAAATAAAAATGGAAGTGAATGTAACGGATACACACATTTGTAGATTCTTTGGCTGCTTCCTCGCATCAAACGGCATATGCTTCATAATTATTGTCCCCACAGGACAACATTTTTAATTTGGTTGACCAAATGACCCCTCAAAGTATTTTAAAATTACACGATGTATCCCAGATTCATAGCCTGCCCAACACCCGGCTAATCGACCTTATCAAACTACCACTGAAAATCTGAACTTCAAATCACAATTCTGCCAAAAATATTCATAAAATAAAATTACTTAACAATTGGGAAATTAGCAATATTTTTGTTTTCCAAAGGATATGACGATGAGAAATTGCGACTCCCTCGTTTTTATTTTTTTAAAAAAGAATATAATAATTAATTATCAATACAGACTTAATCACATTATCTACAATTATCTCTAATGTCAATTTGTACAAAAATTTTAATTTATCTTAAATTTAAAATTAATTCCAAAATTGTTATGTGAAAAAGAATTAAAATTATTGTCATTTATTTTCACTATATACAAACACACACATTCGGATTTTTATTTGATACTGAGAAATCAGATCTTACTATATATATTTTTGTTGTTTATCAAAATAAAAATAAAAAATAAAAACTAAACGAGATGGGAAATTGCATACTAGTCCTTGATTATTTTAATTTTTTTATGGGTATTCAACAAATTTTCTCAGGAAGCAATCAGCATCAGAACCCAGAAAAATAGGGCAAAAACCAACAAGTAATTTTTCATTTCCATTTATCCGTCGCCGTTTCAGTCCCCCTTTATAACCAGACCACCAGCAACAACTAGTCACCAAACCCTAAAATTTTCTCCTTTTAAAAGAGAGAAACAAAAAAGATCGAATATTTACAGGAAAAAGAAAAAACTAAAACGACACCGCTCTGTCTCTGTATAAATATTATATATATTCATATGTATGAAGATCTCTGCTAATTTCTCCTATTCTTTTTTTTCCAAGGTAGAAGAGGACGTTAAAAATACTCGTCGGAGACAGAGCTGAGTAGATCCTGCAGGTCATGTGACTCAAGGCCGAGGCGGAGCGATTCCATGACCCGCTCGAAAACCAGCACGTGACACGGAATGTGAAGAACTCCTTTCTGCTCGTAGCCGTACTCTTGAGCCGACTTGTTGAGCAGGCCGACGAAGACCGGGTGGTTCAAGAGCTCGGCGCTTACGACGAACCGCTCCATCTCGTCCCCGACGTAGACCGGCACATGTCCCCCGGGGACGGGCTTGGAATTGGCGGACCGTCTAGCCGACTTGGCCGTACGGAAGGGGTCGGAGCGGCGAGGACGGCGCGGTTGGGTAGAGTCGGATCGGAGGAGACTGTACTGAGAGGAGTCGGCAACCCGGGAAAGGCGGCGAATCAATTGCTTCATCTGCGACTTTAAAAGCTTAGACAGGTGACCAATTTTGGGAAATTCTTGAGAGATCTTAGGAAAGTTTGAAACTTCGGTAGGAATTCAAGCTGTGGTATTCGAGAGAGGGAGAGGGGTGTTTGGTTGGCGAGAAAGTGAGAGAAAATTAGGTGGTTTGGGAGTAGAGAGTGGAGAGGGTGGGGAATATATAAAGGGGGGAGTGGGGAAATAAAGAAAGGGAAAGATGGACACATAAAGGTGATGATGAGAGAGAGGTACAGGTAGGAGTACTTGGCAGGTACAATTAGTGAGAGAAATTAATTAATTAACTTTTTCTTATTTACTTGCTTAAAATTATTTTAATGTAATTTAGAGTATAAATATGTAAGTAAAAAAAAAAAAAGGAGACTGTGGTGCGTATGAGTCAGCTGAGACTACGAGTCTAGAAGATGGGTGGTTCTTTTATTTATTTATTTATTTTAAAAAATCATTATTTATTTAGAAGTTGCGTTCGGGATGCGTGCCTACTTCTTATTTTAGTCAATTGAGAAAGTGTAAAAGAATAAAATGTTTTTTTTTTATTTTAGTTTTTAATGAATTTTAATTTGAAAAATGTTTATTTATTACGAATGGGTTTTTTTTTTTTGTTTAACGTTTTTCTTTGGGGATAATATATATTCATGTATTGTGTCCGAAAATCTTGAAAATAATATTTTGAATTTAATGTCAAGCATCCTCGAGTATTTTAACATATTAAAAAAGTTTATATTTTTATTGTCTTTTTTAAAAAAAGTAATTTTATTAGATTTGTTATCTAAAATACATTATATAAACAAGATGAGGATGCATCTTATATATACACAAGAATCATTTATTCTAATAAAAAGAATGGGAGACCGTAATTTTTTAGAATTTTAGTAATTTTATTTGTGGAAAAAGAAAAAGGGAAAAACGACCTTGGAAGAAAGAAAATCAGGGGTGTGAAAAATAAACACTCCATTCTATTCTTGGAGATTAATGTTAATTTGTTTTATAAATTAAACAAACAAAGAAACAAGCATAGGTTTTCTAGTTAACTTTGGATTACATCTCCTGTTTAGTAGTGACCCTTCCGCAAGCTCAAGAGTCCATCAATATTAGCAATTTCGATATTGTGATAGACCATTGGTAAAATTATTAGCTTCTTTAATTAGATATTATTTTTCATTTTCATAGCACTTCAACTATCTTTTTTTTTTAATTTAATTTAATTTAGAAGACAGCACAAAGCACGTTATTACCTATTTTAAACAATATGAGTGATATATGATACATTCTTGCCATTCCAATAAGAATTAAAATGAACTGTATTGTAATAATATTAAATTATTTATTTATTTTTAAAATTGATGAAATTAATATTAAAAGGAGAAGAGAGAGATGGTGTGGGAGGTGGGAAAGAGACAGATCGCAAAGAAAGAAAACGTTGGCAGAGCGCAATTAACGGGGCTCTTTTCTCCGTAGTCTTAAGTGCAGTACAATTCCGTGACTACGAATGTCCCCTTTAGCGTCTTTCGTCGTTTCTTTTACCTACGTGTCACTTTTACGCTCTCTCACGCTCCTAGTTTGTCTCGTACTCCGCACGCGCATATTAAACTACTAATATTCATAGGAATTAGCGTACACGCTCCTTGGAAGACGACGGGGATGGAGGCATATTCCCTTTTGATTGAGAGGGGGGATAAAAAGGAAAGCAGAGTTTTAAAAAATGTTTTTGCTTTTTTTTCGAGCTTAGGGGGAAAGTGTTTTCGTGTCATTGTTTTGTTTTTTTGTGGAATCTAATCTAAGCAAGTTGTGTTAGAAAGATTGAATGAATGAATGAATGAATCGAGAGTCCCATCCCACGCCATTTGCACCAGTTTGTGGCGCTTGTTTTTTGGCAACGGAATTTGCTTTGCTTTTGCTCCTCTTGATTCCGTGTAAAGTCACTTCTTTTGCATCATTCATTCTTTCTCATATTATTCAAAAGACAAATTTATTATAAATTAAAATATAATATAATTGAATATTTGCGTATTTTTAAGATAAGATTATACTAAAAAAGAAAATTATTAAGATAAGATTTGGAAAGGCACCAAAACAATTAGGACAAGTAGGTTGTAAAAAAGAAATGAGATGGACAGAACGCGTTTGATGCATAAATAAATATGAGAAGAAAGGAAAATTTTGTTGAATTATTTATTTAATTAATTACCAATGATAAACTAAATCTCTTGCCAATTATTTTCAAATGAATTGAATTTTAAACCTCAAAATTTTGTTTGTGGATAGTGATGAAAATGTGTTAGATCTTGTTAGATATTCTTCCAATTAGGTTTACAAATATTAAGACTAGAATTTCCAATCTTGGAGATACAAATTAATTGCTACCAAACTTAGTGCCAACAATATCAATCAGTTTGGAAATCCGTACATATGGTTTAGGGTTTGTGTTCTTTTTAGGTTTGCACATTGCCATGTAATTCTTTCAAAGGATCCAACCCTACCCTACCCTACCTATTCCATGGAGTAGCCGTAATTGATGCAATATTAGCCACGTTATTTGCTAGATTAAAAAAATATTTTAATCCTTAAAATTTGACCATCATTTGGTCTAAATGTTAGTTAGAAAATTTTATCTAGATGAAAAGACGCAATATAACAAATATACATAGATGCGGTAGTAATAAAATGCTTTAACATAATAACAAAAAAATATAATAGTAATTGTATGTATTTTCATTTAGTTAGATTCCATAAACTAACGAGTTAAAATGTATTTGAACTAATTAGTCAAATCTTTACCCTTTATTATGAATATTATAATCATAAATTTATTGAGTGTGAAGAATAAATATTTCAATTTCTTGAAAACCTAAGAATTTGAATACTCAAAAATTTGAGGATCCAAAAGATGAAGGTGGAAAAATTATCCTGACTTGAAGAGGATTTGATTGTGTATTTAATGACCCGAAGCTCTAAGGACCCAAGGAGTTAAGGTAGAGTAGTCATTCTAACTTGAAGAGAACTTGAATTGGTATTCGAGGATCTGAGACCCTGGGGATCTAAGGAGCTAAAGTAAAGTAGTCATTATGACTTAAAGAAGACCTGATATAGTATTTTAGTACTTGAGAACCGGAGGACCCGAAAAGGTGTTGTCATCCTCATTTGAAAAGGACTTAATTTGATAATCTAGTGCTTGAGTACCCGAAGACTTAAGGACCTGAAGACCTAATGAGTAGTCATCTTAACTTGAAGAGGACTTGATCTGGTGTTCGAGTATCCGTATACTTAATGTTATGAGGTAGAAGTAATGATCCTTACTTGAAGATGATATCAAACTTTCTTGAATTAGGATACCAAAAATTGATGTGATATGGGTTGAAAATATATATTCATATTTTACTCTTAAAATATATATTAACTACTCTTAATTTAAAGTTAGAAAAGTTGTGTTAAAAAGTTTGGTTAAATAAACATAATTTCTAAAAAAAAATACTAATTAATTGCAGTAGTTAATATAATTCAAACTCAAAAAAGAAAAAAAAATCTCTCTGCACATAATTTGTTAGGTAAGATTGAGTATGTATAATTGAAATACTTTCATTAATCTTACATCATATAATCCAAATCATGAGATGATAAAAACATTAAATAATTAATTTTAAAATATTAATTAAATACGATCGGTTATCCAATTGGCCCGGATGCCAATATATCAAGGTATCTTATTAATTTTATTATATGTAATGAGATTACGCCACGTTAACAGAAACTAACCAACTGTACAACCTGTATCAATGATTATTCATTATTTATTTATATTATATTAATAATATTGTTGAATGTGAACACCGGTCAATCTTCAAACACCTAAGCTTAGTCTTAAATTCTTAATTATTAATTAGATTAATTAATTTAATTATTCAGAATCTCGTGATTCTTTTTCATGAACTGTTTGAAAGCTGAAACCCAAACTGAAATCAGAAATCAGTAGTAGTGTGAAAGTCGTTTTCGTTCAGAGTTTGCATAAACCAATTAAATTAGTATTATTAGTATTAATTTGGCAATTAAACACCGCGTTTCGCATAGCTGTTATGAATAATATTTCTATTTCTATACATTTTGCATGCATAAGCATGGTTGTTTAGCATGAGTTGTCACTCTTGACTTGCTCATCGAGAATCTGGACCGTCCAATCTAATTACTTTTGATGAGGATATTTCTGATTCTCTAATCATATAATTAATGTGGGATTTCATCCATTTTCAATGATGAGTTTGTTATGTGTATTTATAAGTATCCTTGATGAATCACACATAATTAATTATATGCTTAATTATATACCATAGAACTAAAATCTCATGAAATTAATTAGTTTTATATATATATAGGGGCAGGTTCAATGACCCATTTCTTTTACACAAAATATTATATCAAATATAAATCGTTGAATCTAAAATTATCTAACGACTGAAATTACATCTGACTATATATTTAATGAATAATTAATGTATCTATAATTAATGCACTGTCTGATGCAATCTTAATCGTTGAATGTTTCTAAATCTAACGACCTATATTTTGATGTAATACATATCAAAATATATATCAAAGCAGATAATATAAATTGCTAATGTTGCCAGCAAACATGATTTGAGAATTTGTGATCTTTTTGTATCATGGGATATGAGATTCCATCACATTTTGATGATAAGTTTGGTAAGAATTATAAAAGTTGAATTTAAATATATTTTTCGTCGATGAATCACACGTTATAAGTCTTACATAGCGTAAATAGGAATATTATGAAATTCTATATCATGCAAATAATGTAGATCGTTAAAATATATATCTGTGCAAACTACAAATAATTTTTCATTTTAATAATATATAAAAATATAAAATATATTAATATTTTTATATATTAAAATTAAAAAATAATACTTTTTTACACCATGCATTCATGAAAGAGTAGGTGAGAATTGTTTGCAAGATTTGTATTTCTCTAATGTTCAAAGAATATAGCTTTCAATTCATATATATCGAGATTCAAAGGGGGCTATCAATATTTTTTTGGATTAACTCAAAAATAGCTAATCATTTTTGGATTGTAATAATAAGATTTCAAAAGGGTTATGATTCCATGAATTATTATTCTTGATTAGTTGATTAATTTCAATGGGTATATACCCCACAAACTTTAATTTCTTATTTCTTTTGCTTGTCTTTAAAGAATGGTGCATGGAAATAACTAATAAGGTTAGGTTATACATGAAAGCTACATGAATTTCTTCCTTGCAAGCCATAATTTAATAGGAACCAAAAAACAAAAATTACGTAGTGATGAGATCACATATATTTCATCTATAATGTCTATTTCTTATTTGTCCTTTTTTTTTTATAATTTTACAATTTCCTTCCCTCACTTAAATATTTTGGTTCCTAATATATAGTAATACCCCGTTTTAAGTTTTCAACTATATGAACAAGAAATAAGCATTCAATATATCTCTCAAATATAGTTGACATATAAGAGAAAATTAAAAAAAAATGAAAATGAAAAATTAAAAGATTCCCGTTAGTTGTTTGCTATATATTATTCTATGTATTTATTCGACTTGTATTTTTAATATTTATGTAGAAAAATATGAAATATATATTATAAAATAAAGTGCTATGGATTTTACTATATAATTGTTGTAGAATGAAATATATATAATTAAATTAGTTAAAGTATTGATAAGTTTTTTAATATTTTGAACTAAACTAAATTGGGATATAATAATTGCTAACATATTTTAATTTTATACATTTGTAGTGTTATGTTTCCATCAATTTGTAGAGGGTGAGAAAGATTAATTTTCCCCCCATACAATTTACCAACAAATGCTAATTATAATGTTTTTATTATTCAATTAAAAGAGGTCAAAATTAATTATGATTTTTGAATTTTCTTTCTCTGTTCACATGTAAAATGTATTAATTTTACACAAAATGTTTTACCCACTTCGTAGAAGTTTCTTTAATTAAATTTAGTTTTAAATTCAATTTGACAAATAAAAGAAAAAACATATTTTCTACAAGAAAGTTTTGGTGAAGAAGGAAGACTAATTGTATTGACTCATTTGTTTGAGATAACGACCACATGTAAAATAATATATATATATATATATATATATATATATATATATCATAATGATCAACAACCCTGTAATGTTATACAGTTTCTTATACTATTTATAAATTATAAATTTAAATATTTTTAATAATTAAAATTATGTTTAATGATATAATTAATGCACATTTAATATGTAATCTTAACCATTAAAAATATTTAAATTTAACGATATACAAATAATATAAAATAACTGAGTAAGGTTAAGGAGTCATTAATTCTTGGGAAATTTCTTAAAATAGTCTTAATATTTTTTTAGTTTACGTAAATAATCTTTTATAAAAATATTTTATCAACTTAACCCAAAATATATTTTTCGGATTAAATTATCTTCAATAACCTACTTCAATTTTTTTACAAAAAGCTATTTTCTTTTTACTTTTTTTTATTACTATAAATTTTGAAATTTTTGGAAACTCAAACTCTCATCTGTCAAACTTATTTTTCTCTTCAAAATTATCTCTCTTACTAATGGTGGATATGACAGTACTGTAATTTTGTCGAAAAAGTCTTGGTTGTCTATACTAAATGATTTTTTTTATTACATAAGTATGTATTCTATGTGTTAATTAATTAAAGAAAAGTTTCTTAAATGTGGATTTATAATTCAATGTTGATTAAGTTGTAATAAATATTGATTTAAGTTTAAATTATACCGACTTATTTGTTGTATAAATATAAAGATCTGAAGCATTTGAGGATGTAATGTGTTGTGCGATTTTGGGTCATGGGTTTTTTTCCCCGAAAAGTAAATTTCGGGTAAAGCCAAATTTGACCTTACTCTAAATTCATTTTTAGGGTAAGACAAACTTTTTGCGTAAGGCCAAATTTAGTCTTACCCAAAAAGGCCAAATTTAGTCTTGCCCAAAAAGTAAAGGCTAAATTTGGCCTTACCCTAAATTCATTTTTAGGGTAAGGCAAACTTTTCGGATAAGGCTAAATTTTGTCTTACCTAAAAGTGGTTTTTTATTATTATATTTTATTATTATTATTATTATTATTTGGTGAAAAAATTTGGGAAAATTTCTCCACATTTGTTATTTATTGAAATATAATCATGCTTATATTTTATTTCTTGAACAAATTAAACAAGTATGTCATAAAACATTAAAGTTGAAATTTTCTGATATAAAAATATTGTAATTTTAAGATATCCATTCCATGATAATGAAGACAATTAATTATGCGATGACAGTATTAGTAATAATTGTTTATTTTTATTTATTACAATAATACAACATCAATATTTTTATTCATTATAAGATTATTTTAACAATATAGACAACATGACTTTACCAAGTATTTCTACTAACCATTATAATGAATGAAAAATATTAGTAAATTTGTTATACCTGTGTTAATAAAAGGTATAATATTGTTAGAATATAAAAATCACTCAAAAAATATATTTATTCACTTTTAGGGTAAGGTTATTTTTGCCTTACCCTAAAAATGAATTTAGAGTAAGGCAAAAATTTGCCTTACCTGAAAAGTGATTTTTGGGTAAAGCAAAATTTAGCCTTACCCGAAAAATAGTTTTTTGGGTAAGACAAAAATTTAGCCTTACCCGAAAAGTGATTTTTGGGTAAGGTAAAATTTTGCCTTACCCAAAAAGTTTGCCTTACCTGAAATTCACTTTTCGGGAAAAAAAACCCATGACCCAAAATCACACAACACATTACATCCTCAAATGCTTCAGATCTTTACATTTATACAACAAACCAGTCGACATAATTTAAACTTAAATTAATACTTATTACAACTTAATCAACATTGAATTATAAATCCACATTTGAGAAATTTTTCTTTAATTAATTAAAACATAAAATACATACCTATGTAATAAAAAAAATTATTTAGTATAGATGACTAAGACTTTTTCGACAAAGCTACAGCACCGTTATATCCACCATTAGTAAGAGAGATAATTTTGAAGAGAAAAATAAATTTGACAGAAGAGAGTTTGAGTTTCCGAAAGTTTCAAAATTTAGAATAATAAAAAAAAGTAAAAAAAATAGCCTTTTATAAAAAAAGTGAAGTAAGATATTGAGGATAATTTAGTCCGAAAAATATATTTTGGGCTAGGTTGATAAAAATTTTTTATAAGAAATTATTTACATAAACTGAAAAGAAATTAGGGCTATTTTAGAAAATTTCCCTTAATTCCTTTTACACATGACCACGCGCGCACATGCACACACATGTATATAATTTTGAACAAGTGTTGTTATTGATTTTGTTACGTTGGATTACTCTCTCACACGACATTCTCTTATTAATAATACGTTAACTGTAAGTGTATAGCAGTTTTCTAATGCATACATCCTTAGTTAACCATAATACGTTTATCGACTTGTACTCTTTGACTTGTTATTATTTATTAATATTAATTTCTATTACTGACAATATTTTTCAAAGAAAATACGCATGAAGATTACAAGGTGAGAACAATTTTCTTCTCTGCTCTCGATAAGTCTAACAGCAATACCACCGACTTTATAAGAAGATTGTAGTTGAAAATTACAACACTTTCACCATTTTCATTTCGAGAATATTTTTGAGTACAATTGTGTTTTTGATATTAACCACTTTAATAAAGAATTATTCTTTAGAAATTTTGTTCAGAGAAAAATTGAAAGTGGGACATAGAATTATTGAAATATTTCGTAAATTTTAATTATTTGGTTGCGATTTTATCAAATGGCTGTCTACTTAAATTTGACAATAATAACAAAAACTAGGAGTTAAAAGTCATAATAATATTATAATTTTAATTCAAAAATTTATAGTTACCCTTAGATATATTTAATTGTTAGGAGTGATTAGGCCGGCACACTAATTAAAATTCATACTTACTAATTCAACATATGGTTGGTTGAAGTCAGCTGAACTCCCACGTAATTTGTCTACAATTCCATTCCATTTTCCTCATACGAAAATGAACTCTAATTGAATGAATATAAATGGCTTGCATTGCAATATTTCTTCTCTGAGAGAGAGAATTTTCCTCATTCGGTTCATCTCTTTAAGGGGAGAAAATTTTTTCCATCAATTTCTCAGCCCCACTACATAAGAAGCTTTATTCTCAATCTCACGTATTTATATTAAAATTTTATGCTATTTTTTTTTTCCAAGAGAATAATAAAAGAGATGGTGGTGTGGCTGGCGGATGCTTGGTAGTAATGGCAGGTGGGGTCCAGGTCAGCTCCCGGAATTCTGTGTAAGTTGGCTTTGGCTTCCACGACGCCGTACGGTCAATGGTACAAGTGGGACCAGCTCCACCGACCTACCGCTTTCCTTTTTCCTTAGTATTATTAAAATTTAATTTTCCGTACAAAGGCGTATGTGCGAGCATGATTTTGGCAATTCTACAACTTCATGGGCCCCACATATCCCACCCTGACTCCACTGCCTCCTCATTCTCTCTCTCTCTCCCTCCCTCCTAAAAAAATTAAAATATTTTATCATAATAAGGTAATTTGCTTATATATACATGAGATAAGATTTGATTTTAGTGGGTTGGGGAAGGGAGGGGGGGATTGATTTGTTAGATTATAGGCCAGCGTGTTTATTATTTTTTGTAGAGAAAAATTAGTTAATATCAATAGTTGCGGAACAGAAAAATTAGTCAATGAAAAATGAGTTTCCTACTAAAAGCGAGGGGGTCAGATGATGATATTTTGAAGCTTCCACTACAATCCAATTCAATCCGATCAATTTCTTTGAAGAAATCAAAGAAATAAATAAAGAATTAATTAGTTGGTCCAACCAAAGCTTGACTGAACTGAACAGAACATGTATTCAAATTCAAATACTGGAAATTAGAATTTTTATTTATTAAATAAAATTAAATAAACCCCACCGTACATTTAAGAATATAATAGAATAGGCGGCCCACTGGCCGCTACGGACATTTATGCTTACTAAATCAGTGCGCACACAAAGTTGGTTGGCCTTCTTAAATTCGGTCATGGTGCCCTCCACTTTACGGTATGGTCTTACTTCAAATCTCTTACCAATCATTTTTGTGAGATCCAGACATCATAATAAAAAAACAAAAATTAATTTTCCTTCAATTTTAGTTTATGTGCATACATGTGTAGTTTTAAAGAAAATATTTGCTGTAAGCCAAATTCAAATCATTAATTTTTCGTATTATCGTATCACTAGGTGAGAGTGAGGTGGGTTTTGCGTATGGAAATTTCCATTAATTTTTTTTTTACAACAATAATAAATAATTTGAGTCGTTTTGGACTTAAGATATATAGAGTAGAGAATTCTTCTTCCATGTGATTGCTATTTTGACATTATCTTCCACAAATTAGGTCGGATGTAGACTCAACACACAAGCATGACATGTACAAGAGTCACCATCCCTACACTACCACTACCACTACCACTACAATTATCATATAACCTATCAATTTTAATATTCTTTCCTATAATTTCTAATTTTTTTAATAACTTTTATTTATTTAAAACTATACAACAATATTATATTTTATTTGAGACATGTATGACCATAGTATGAATAATATTTAAATATATATTGTAACTATTTCTCATATACAAAGGGGTCTATTAAGGTCCCATTATGTTCTTTTAGGAGCATCAACTAGGACCCATTTTCTTCTTTGTTTATATATATATATATATATATATATATATATATGTGGAGAGAGAGAGAGAGAGATTTTGAATTAATTGAAGATGGTTCTAGAATTCATTGAAATTAATGTTGGATTATACTTGGAAGATTAGGCTATAATATTATTATATAAGTGTTTTTCAAATTTAGTAATTAATAGAGAATGCAAGAAATTATAAGAAATCTCGGAGAAGTTAGTGTTAGAAAGCAACCTCACAACCACTCTTAAATCTCTTTGATATCATATTCTTTTATTTTGTTTTGATAAACGTCGAGCTCTAAATCTTTGAAAAAGCCAAATTTTGACTATATTATTATTACATTAAAAAAAAAGTAGATAAATTTTTGTCCCATTTAAAATTTCAACATTAAAATTCTCTTTATTTTTGTTAAGTTGTCACGGGCATTTTTTGGATATGTGGCTTTATCTTGACTAATGACACTAGTTAATTACAGTGAAACATGTTGAGTAAACTAAGATGACATACAAGTTTCCTGTTTGGTTTTTGTTGATGGTAATTTAGCTGATTGATGATAAACAAGTTTAGGGTAGAAAATAGAATAAAATTATCCACGTTTCTTCAATATTGCCATAATTATTGGGCTATTAGGCCCAAATCTAGTGGGCTTTTTTCGAAGTACGAATATTGAAATGTAATATTTCCTAAAGTGTGGGCCTTTAATCCATTGCAGAGCTGCGTGGTGGGCTCAAAAAGTATTTTCCATTAGTTTCTAAGGACACCAACATGGCTCTTCTTTAAGTTTATGGGCATCATATTTAGCATTTTTAAAGTCTTGAACTTCAAGCCGTTGGTTTAATTAAAACCTTTTTTGTAAAGCCCATTTCATATTCTTACAATGTAATTATAAATTGTGCTATATGAATTTTTACTACGACTAGTACTAATAATATTAATAGTAAAATCAGTGTGCGTCCTGCCACGTGCTGGAAATTGAAAAGAAAACCAGCCCCGGCACTTGAAACAGGCTGCTGATCACTGTCCAAGTAATCCCTTAAAATCTCCTAAGGTTAACTTGTTTGTATGTGTGGGCGTGCAAGGTGAAGGAAAACACTATCAAATTGAAGAAAATACAACTGAAATTGGAGAAGAAAAAAAAAACCCATGGGCTGCACTTGTTGGAAAAGCAAATGAAGACTTCTCTTTCAGTTACACCAACTTTACATTTATATATGTACACATGAATGATTGTGATTGGCCAACGCATTACATACTTGGATGTCGGTGATTGGTAAAGAAGAAAAAATTCCACCGACCACTGCTTACACAAGAATTGGGCCAATTGGGTCAAACACAAGCTCTGATTTTATTTACACACATAAGGCCATCTTGGGCCTATAACAAAGGCAAACATGTTGGGACTGATCCAAAGCAATATCTGCCAGGTTGAGTGCCATTTCAATCTACTCACCATCATTATAGACTGCCCCAAAACAAGCATCAAGTCTCCAACAACCCAGCTCACCCTTGCAAGCTTGTTTGCTCGCGACATACTGTTTACTTGCGGTACTGTTCATCCGCGAGCCAATTTGCTTGCACGCTCGTGCGTCAAAAGGTGTAGTTTATATGCCCGTGTGCTGAAGGTTGCGCACCAACGTGCCTCTGCATTTTCGGCCATTTTGCTTGCACTTTGGCGACCTGTAACAGTCGGTAAACATTAGCCGTCTTTTTAATATAATTTTATAGATACAACTTTTCGTTGTTAATCTTTTATTTATAAAATTTTTAATAAAAATTTATTAATTATTTAGTTATTACTAATAATTTTTTTAATATTTTATTTTAAAAAAATAACATAAAATTTTTAAAATAATTTTTAACTAATAAAAAATTCAAATCAAATCAATATTAAATAATCTAAAATTAAATAGATTGTTGAATTATTAAAGAAAAGGTTTAAAGTAAAGATGACAATAATAATATTATTTTATAATAAAGAATACACGAGGTAGAATTCAAAATATTATTTATTTATAAATTAAGGGTAAATTTTGGTTGGTTGGATTGACCAATTCATGTAATTACGTAGTATGTGTGAACGTAGACATTTATTGAAGATTTTAATTTAAAAAAAAAAACAACACTTATAAGACTTTGAACAAGTAAATTAATCTTAAGAATTATTGCTTGTAAAACGTAAGCAAGTATGCAACACGTGACATGAAACTTTAATATTGATATAAGAAAATAAATGGATTAATTTTTAAATTATTAAAAGTCATGAAAAACTAATTAACATATATGACATTTATATTATTAAAATATATTAGAATGACAACGAGTTTTAAGAATTCAGATCTTATCTTGGTGTGAACTCCGTTTTTATTAATATTTTAAAAATCTCATGATATATGTCCATTACTAATATCGTATAGATACTTTTAATTTTTTTATTTAATAATATACACAATAAAATTTTGATTTGATTTTTCAACAAATGCTACTATTCTCATATATCTAAATTTATTATAAAACCTATCTTTTTATATTTATTTCATTAAATAAAGATAAATTTTTATAATACTTTATTAAATTTAAAAATAATTTTTATTGACTTACTTTTTCATAAAATTTTAATATTCTTTGAGATAAAATTAAAAAGTGATAGATTCGGTGTTGATATGAACTTAATTAATTTTTTAAAATTTTTTTTATCTTTATTTTTATTAGTACTTAAATTTGATAATATCAAATAATGTCTCAAAGCACTTTAATTACGTTAAAAAAAATAATTACACGGATATATTTACAAATATAAAATATTAATATTAAATAATGACCTTATGCATATTGAAATACAGATAAGACATCATAGATAGATAGATAGATAGATGCAATTTTTTAGTGGTGCTACCGAAACGACCCCCGAAAGAGTCCAAAAATTCTTTGTCAAACGGCTAACAAAACAAATAACTAAAAGGTGGATGACATTGAATAATAACAATATATATAATTAACAAACAAACAAACAATAAATAAATAAATAAAGAGAATTGCTGATGATGTAATTTGTTAAATAATTGTCACTATTCTCCCATAAATAAAATAATGATAAGAGGATGGCTGATTAAATGCTTACATATATGTGACTACAGAAATAATTAAATATAACATATATATGAATCTTACATTAATTTTACAAACACCCCCTCCTTCCTTTTCAATTTTCATTTTAATACCCTTCATTAATTAATGTATGTATAAAACGTCCTTTACCTTTTGGAGTCATTCTATCTACTCTCCACTAATAATAATAATAATAATAATAATAATAATAATAATGTATTGTAATTTATAAATGAGTTGACAGAGTTGAAAACCCCACCTACCACCGTCAACTTGCTGTTATTTGACAGCCACCCTTGCATTTGCAAATATATAATTTCATACTTAATATTTATATTATTAAAATCTTCATGTAAAGTGAATTTCAAAAATTGTGTTATCATTGAGATCCAATATAATCTAGTCCAAAGTCAACTGGTCCAATTAAAAATAAATAAATAAATTTTTTGCATGTCTATTAATTAAGATTCGACCTCAGCTTAAATATTGTTGAAATGCATTAAGCCACATTTAATTATATTAATAAAATATGATATTAAAAACGTTTATTACCATTTTATTACAATTATAAGTTGGTCTTTTTTTCATGTAACTTTTTTCAGTGCATGCACGTTGGCTTTCTGTCGGCTGTGGTCGACCCAAGTCTCCACGTAAAAGAAATTATGCTGTTATGAAATAATAACATCTGCCTCCCTTACTTTTATAATATCTACAATAGAAAGCATAAGTTATCATTTCTTACAAATAAATCTCTAACTAACTCCTATTAGATGTAAGTCCAGAATATGGAATTTTAATCGGAAAATGTGATGGTACGTATCTTAAACGCGGTATTTTAGTTAGTTATTCAACGGGGATCACCAGATCAGGAACTTATTTGTTATAAATAAATAACTTATGTATTTATTTGTAAAAAGGTTAAAACATTAGGGACCTAAATATTATTACCCCCGCCACTATCATATTCAATAGTCGCCATTGAAGAACAGTTTTCAAACTTCAAATAGAGTTATGGCCACCATCCAAGACTTCTATTATCCTTATGTACTTTGTTGCTTCAGATTTAGTCATATTCAACCAAAATCTTAAGTATAGTTTGTAATTTGTCTCTCTTTTCTCTCTGTCTTTCTCAGGTTCCAGTTTCTTATTATTTCGTAGATAATTTCAGCAGCTGGTTGTGTAATCTTGGAGAAACTAATTTGATATTAATTCCTCATGTTGGGAAGAACACTGCCTTCAGTTTCAGCTCTTGCTCTCTGTTTCATTTTCATAATTTGCCATTTTCATCTATCTCAAGCGCAGAATCAAGCTCAAGCTACTACTGATCCTGATGAAGGTATGCATGCTCTCCTCTTCTTCTGTTATCGAGTTTTTTCAACAAATTTATTCAGTAGGAGCTCAAGAATTCTTAATTTCTTCGAGTTTTGAGTTGGTTAGTTCTGAGAATTACACGAACCCATTGCTTTGTAAAGTTAACATGTTATTTATGCACAGCTAGAACACAGAGTTTTGTTTGTAATTGTTCCAATTCTTGTTTTTTTCTTTTCATTTTCAACTTCATCTCAATCATAGAATTTCACTATTATTAATAAGTTTACAAAAATGATCAAATGTGAATGTTAGTATTTTCGAAAAAGCACTTTGATATAAAAAATTAGTTAGAAGTAAATTTTTTGTTTTAGCCAACGTTAATCTAAAGATTATACAATTGTTTAAACTAAGAGTTGAATTTTGATGTAGAGTTGTTTAAGAGTTGAATTTTGATGTAGAGTTGTTGATCCGAATTTTGAAAATAGAAAGTAGAATTATTGGTTGACATTTTAAGAAAATGGGAATACAAAGGTTATAAAGGTGACAACCAATAACAATGTTGGCTTTTGGTCAAAGTTGAAACCTATTTTGAATTTGATTACAGTAAGAGCATTGAATTCAATCTTTCAACAATGGGGAATATCAGCACGTCAAGATCAGTGGAACATAAGCGGCGAGCCTTGCAGTGGCGCTGCCATCGATGCCACCAGTTTCGACAACACAGCTTACAATCCCTTCATCAAATGTGATTGTTCTTTCAGCAATAAGACTATTTGCCACATTACCCAGCTGTAAGTATTCACAACAATCCATTTCACTTTTGCATGACACTGCCGAAAACTGTTTATGATATGTGTTAATGATTTGTTAACCAAGTGTTTTTAGCATACACAGTGTCCTCCTTTGCAGCTTGATCACTTAAAGTATGTGGACTTATTCTATATGCAATGAATTTTGAACAGGCTCATTTTCCTTCTAAGCTCACTGTTCTCTTGAACTTTGCAATATAATTAATTTCAGGAAGATAATTAAACAAGTTTTACCCAAATTATAAGCACAATCTTGACGTCTTTTTGTACAATACTTGGCTTTTAGTGTTGAATTTGTTAATTTGAGAGTAATGCTATTACAAAATCAATTTTTTTTTTCCGGCAAACCAATATACAATCCATTTGTGACAATCATGTGGATAAGTATGATGTAATAATACTTGCTTATTTTGTCATCTTTCTGTTGCATTTCTTGTCATGCTTGCTAATTTTTTGGTTTTTCTTTACAGAAAAGTTTATGCACTGAACGTTGTTGGTGTGTTACCGGATGAGCTATGGACTCTGACCTTTCTCACCAATCTGTATGGTTTCATATGTGTTTATATTTTTATTGGTTTGCATAGTTCTTCAATAATTTGACAATTTTTTCTGGCTTCTAACAGGAATTTGGGCCAGAATTACTTGACTGGTCCTCTGTCTTCATCCGTTGGCAATCTAACCAGCATGCAATACCTGTAAGCTGATCTTAGATTTGATTGTGAACTCTCAGATCCTAACGACTATGCTACCACAATTTCCTTTTCTGATATTTTGTTCTTTTTCTGATCAGGAGTCTTGGAATCAATGCTTTATCAGGAGGGCTTCCGAAAGAACTTGGACTGCTCTCCGAACTAATAATAGTGTAAGTTTGAAGTTTTTACCTCATTCTTAACTATACTGAAGAATTAAATCTATAGATGATTCATTTATCTTTTGTACTTTTCAATTGTAGTGGCATTGGAACAAACAACTTTTCGGGTTCGTTACCATCCGAGCTTGGGAACTTGTCTAAATTACAGGAACTGTAGGTTCTGATAAAGTTTCTATTTCATTTATATCATTTAATTATCAAGATGGTAACTGGTGACCGAATTCTTTACCTTGACAGATATATGGACAGTGCTGGAGTTAGTGGTGAGATTCCTTCAAGCTTTGCTAATCTACAGAACCTGGTTAAATGGTAAAGACTTTTTCACTATGTTAATCTGAGTTAATTTGAATTTTCTAAGATAGATATTACACTCCGTTGATGAAAAATTGGCTTGGATCAAATATTAAACTAACACTTCTGCTGTTTTCAGGTGGGCATCTGACACACATCTCACAGGAAGAATCCCTGACTTTATGGGGAACTGGTCGAAGCTTACCACCTTGTAAGGAAAAAATTTCAATCATCCTAAGATTAGTGCAGTTTCAAGCTTCCTTCATTATATATTCATTTTCAAATCCTGTTTGTTGCAGGAGGTTTCAAGGAAATTCTTTCACTGGTCCGATACCATCGTCATTTTCCAATCTGACTTCTCTGACAGAATTGTAAGTTTTCTTCATCTTCTTCTGGTTCTTTGCATTTTGCAATATTTAAAAAGCTAACACTACAATGGAAAATTGTAGGAGAATAAGTGATTTATCCAATGGGAGCTCGTCGTCATTGGCTTTTATAAGGGATATGAAGTCTTTAAGTATCTTGTAAGCCAACACTTTTTTTGAATTCTCATATAACATTTTCTAATTGTGATATAACATCTTCCTTTGTTTTTGTTCTCTCATTAATGTGAAATTGTGGTTGTGTACTGCAGAGAATTAAGGAATAATAACATTTCTGATTCACTTCCATCCAATATTGGAGAATATCAAAGTCTGCAGCATCTGTAAGTTATTCCCTTACTGGTTGGCCCTTTAAATCATTATGTTTTATATCTTATAATTGTATAATTGTAAAACTTTTTCCTGCAGGGATTTGAGTTTCAACAATTTACATGGAAATATTCCCGACTCCCTTTTCAATCTGAGTTCATTGACTCACCTGTAATGTTCCATTGTCTCGTTTGATTTGTGTCATTTACTTCCCAAACATGTACTCTGTATTTTACTGAAGCATAAAATGCTGCTTTTGTACACAGTTTTCTTGGAAATAACAAGTTAAATGGTACCCTGCCTGCACAAAAAAGTTCATCTCTTCGCAACATGTGAGTACTTCTGATATATTTGATCAAAATCATTACAGCGCCAGAAAATAGAATTGTCTAAAATAAGTGAATGACTTTGAAAAGGATTAACTTGGGTTTGACTTCATTCTTGTCACCTTATGCTTTGCAGAGATGTGTCATACAATAATTTGAATGGCAGCCTTCCTTCTTGGATCAATAACCAGCAAAATTTACAGATGTAAGTATTTAAACTTGATTATATGTTCATATTTTTCAATTCAAAATTTTCTAATATATTTTATGTACTCCTGAAAATAATATATTCTGCTGGCTCCTGAGTAAAAGCTTTTGAATTGTATTTATGTTTACTGGTGATGTTAGTAACATTCATATTTTTTGGTGTAATATGCAGTAACTTAGTTGCCAACAACTTAACACTAGAAACTTCTGACAGCAGGTTGGATTATTTGGTTTCTATTTTTAATTCTAATTTTTGGTCCAATTCTGGTGTTTGACTTAATTTCCAAGCTTCTCATCTGAGTGAATTCCTCTTTTTCCCTCAGTGGTTTGCCACATGGGCTGAACTGCCTCCAAAGAAACTTTCCGTGTAATCAAGGCTCTGGGATTTGTGAGTACAATTTCCCCGTCTTTTGATTTGAAGAGTTGAATTCTTCAATGGTAATCAATGTGTCTAAACAAGGGAATGCAAAACTTGGTGACTAGGAGCACAAATATAACATGCATGTCTGCCTCTATAATTGAGAAACTTTTCCCGGCTTTGATAAGTTTCTACATTTCTATGCAGATGCCAACTTTGCAATTAAGTGCGGTGGTCCTCAAATTACATCGTCAAACAGTATTGTGTACGAGAGGGATAATGAGACTCTTGGACCAGCAACATATTATGTGACTGACACAAACAAATGGGGAGTTAGTAATGTTGGATATTTTGCTGGGAGCAATAGTCCCCAGTACACAAGTTCTTCTTTGTCTCAATTCACGGATACACTAGACTCTGAGCTTTTCCAGACATCAAGAATCTCTGCTTCATCTCTACGATACTATGGTTTAGGCCTTGAAAATGGAAACTACACTGTGAACCTCCAGTTTGCCGAAACAGCTATTATGGATACTAATAGATGGGAAAGTCTTGGGAGGCGTGTTTTTGATATCTATGTTCAGGTATGTATAACGTTTTGAAATTGTTCTCCGAACCATAAATAATTAAATATATTCTGTTTTAACTTGTTTGATCTATTTATTGCAGGGAAATCTTGTTTTAAAGGATTTTGACATAAAAAAGGCGGCGGGTGGAGTCTCTAAGAAAGCTGTTCAGAGAGAATTTAAGGCTCGGGTATCAGAAAATTACTTGGATATTCACTTGTTTTGGGCTGGGAAAGGGACTTGCTGTGTTCCAGCTCAGGGTACATATGGACCTTCCGTTTCAGCCATCAGTGTTACCCCTGGTAAAACCAATAGAAAGTTTCTTTTTTACTTTTGAAAGAAAGTTTCCTTGCATTATGGAATAAAGTTATGACCATTGAACTTTTCACACAGATTTTGTACCTACTGTAAGTCCCCCGAGCAAAAAGAAGAATAGGACTGGTATGATTGTGGGGATTGTTGTTGGTGTTGGAGTTGTAAGCTTTCTATCAGTTATTGCAATTTTCTGCTTTGTTCAAAGAAGGAAAAGGCCACATGCTGATGACGATGAAGGTAAAACCAAAATTTTGCCCTTATTCTTGACAATTGGCAATGTCCAGTGCAATTTATCATCTTCAACTTATCAAATTATCCCCCCTAAAGAGTTTGATTAGACAAACAGGTTCCTAATGGTAAGTGTTGAATTCGCAGAGCTTCTAGGAATGGATGCTAGACCTTACACATTCAGTTATGCTGAACTAAAGAATGCTACGGATAACTTTAGTCCAGCAAATAAGCTTGGAGAAGGAGGATTCGGACCAGTTTATAAGGTAAGTGACAGTTCTATCTTGCTTTCTGTTAGATCCCTGTGCTATGAGTTATCTCACCAGAATTTCAAATTTGCACTTAATAGGGAAAACTTGCTGACGGAAGTGTAATAGCTGTGAAACAATTGTCTGTAGCTTCCCGGCAAGGGAAGAGCCAGTTTGTTGCAGAAATTGCTACTATATCTGCTGTGCAGCACCGCAACCTAGTTAAACTGCACGGATGCTGCCTCGAGGGAGCAGAACGACTCCTTGTTTATGAGTACTTGGAAAACAGGAGTCTTGATCAAGCATTATTTGGTATGATTAACAGCATTTATGCAAGACATCATTTTTTGGCATTGAAAACAAAATTGAGAATTCATATGGTTTTCGTGAATCAGGAGAACGTAGTTTGAATCTGGACTGGCCAACCCGCTATGATATTTGTGTTGGAGTAGCAAGAGGTCTAGCTTATCTTCATGAGGAGTCAAGGCTTCGAATCATACACAGAGATGTCAAAGCCAGCAATGTCTTGCTTGATGCTGATCTTGTCCCCAAAATTTCAGATTTTGGATTGGCAAAGCTTTATGATGATAAGAAAACCCACATAAGCACCCGTGTTGCAGGGACAATGTAAGAATCTGACGAGTTGCCGTTATCATTTTTGTTCCAATACTTTTAAGATCTGTTATTTTTGCTTTCTTTTTTGACATGTGGCCCCTTTTGGCATAGTGGTTATCTTGCGCCGGAGTACGCCATGCGTGGACACCTTACAGAGAAGACTGATGTATTTGCCTTCGGCGTTCTGGCTCTGGAGATTGTTAGTGGAAGGCCAAACTCTGACGCAACCTTGGATGAAGAGAAGATTTATCTTCTTGAATGGGTAAGAATTTCAATCTTGCACCAAATTTGACTCTAGTCTGCCTCTATACTTAAAGCTATGAACACATTAGCTTTTTCCTAGTCTAAATTGCTTGTAATAATTTCTTAGGCTTGGCACCTGCATGAAAACAACCGACAAATCGAACTGGTAGACTCCAAACTCTCAGAATTCAGCGAGGAAGAGGTAAAACGTCTGATTGGAGTAGCTCTTTTGTGCACTCAGTCAGTGCCAACACTACGACCATCAATGTCTCGGGTGGTTGCTATGCTTTCCGGAGATATGGAAGTAAGCAGAGTAGCTTCTAAGCCGGGATACTTGACTGATTGGAAATTTGATGACATAACCAGTTTTATAAGTGATCAAGCGACAAAAGGGAATGATACTAGTCATTACACCTCATCAACCAGTGATAGTATGGTGGCTGAAGCTGAGCATGCAAATGGTGCTAAACCAATTCTCCATGACCTCATTGGAGAGGGGAGGTGAGAAATGTTCATGTACTTATTTTGCTTGGTCTTTCTGTTTAAAACATTTTGGATTGTGTATATAATTACAGAGCACAAGGAGAATTATTGTTGGTAGAATTTGTAAATTTTTGATTCTTTGAATGAATTAGTTGAAGTGTTGCTGATTCTGGTAGTGTTAAAACATTCTCTAGATGAAGAAAATAATGTCCAAATGAAGCACTGAGATTTGGGGACAAATATAATATAAGAAAATTGTCAGATACCTCCTTGATATTTGGGACAATAGATAGATACTTCGTGATGTTTGGAGAAAAACAGATACTCCTCACGTTTGGTTAAATAGATACCCGTGAATTATTATGCAATTATAAAAAAAATTATTTTGTCTTTATATATTTAAAAGGTATATTAATTAACCATTTTAACCCAATTATTAGTACGAAATAATCAATATACTTTTGTGATTTACTTTTAGATAATTATATATTTAAATATTTTTGATAATTAGTTTTTAAATTATTATTAATATATTAAATAATTTTATTATCATTATAATAATATTCAATTCTTTTGAAAATATTTAATGTAAATTATATAAATTATTAAAATTATTTTATTTATAAATTAATAGAGTTACATATGAATTATATAAATATTCTCAAAATTATAAATAATATAATTCAAATATTGTTTGAGTTTTATTTTAATTGATTATTTTATAAATTAAGAATATTTGGTTATAAATTGTATAAATTATTTAAGTTATTTTATTAATAAATTAATATAATTATTCTCAAAATTATAAATTACATAAACAATTAAAATAAATTCAAATCAATATTTAAATTTCATGAATATATTATTTAAGGAATATGACCATTGCCTCCCTATATTTTTGGTTAATTGACCAAATCACCCCTTAATTTCAAAAATTTATTCGTTACGTCCTGCCGTTTGGTTGACTAACGAAAACTTATTGAATTTACTAAAATACCCTTAACTTTTAACTTTACAAACAAAATAAGTCCTAATTTATAAAATGTAAGTCCCACTAGTAGTCATTTAAAAATAAAATATGAATTTTAAATAAAATAGTATTTTAATAATATTAAATTATACTTATTACAAATTGACATAAATACTCCTAAAAAAATTAAAAAAATAAGTTCTCAAAATATTTTTGTTTAAATTAATTAAATTACTTATTTACCCTCAAAATATTAAATTTTCCGTTAGTCAATCAAACGGTAGGATGTAACAGATAATGTTTTGAAACTAAAAGGTGATTTGGTTAATTGGTCAAAAATATAGGGGGGCAATGGTCATATTTTCTATTATTTATAATATTTTGATATATAAATTCTAAATATTTAATATGACATATTTATTTATCAAAAATATTCTTAAAATATAAATAATATAATTCATATCATTCAAATATTATGGGAGAATGACAATGAAATACTCATTTTTAAAATAAATGTCAAGTAAATGCCAAAACCAAAAATATTTGTTAATGGCATACCTTTCGTTAGTTTTTTCCGTCTCCGTTACAATAAGAAAAGATATAATAGTCATTGTAACTTAAAATTAAAATTAAAAAATATTACTATATTTTTTGTTTGAGGATAAAATGATTATTTAATTTAAAAATAAATATAAACAATAAATTATATTGAATAAATACTAATTATGTAATAAAAAATAAAAAAAAATAAAAAACCTTAAGATCCTCTCAAATTTTCTCCCTGCTGCCGCCACTATTTTCTCCTTCTTCGTTCTTTTCTTCTTCCATTCTTTCTTATTCTTCTTTCTTAATTTAATCTCTTCGAAATGAAAAAAAAAATTGTGATCAATTTCGCCGCAATCCACACACCACAGGATCACGTATTTGTCAGGAATAAAGGGTCGGTGGTCTAAGGGAGTAGGCTTGCTTGATTTTGAAGTGATCAGCTCCGTCGCAATCCACACTCCACAGAATCGAAATCAATTGGCATTTTCTTGACCCCATTCAAAGGTCTGCAACACGCGTCTTGAGGAATCTTTGCTTATATAAGTGAAATAAAGGAGAATTTCATTAGCTCAAGCAAATGCAATTGGGTGTTTGTGAAATTTGGTTTCTGATTATGAAAATTTGAAACTTTTGATTGTTAAGGGAGAGATTGTGTCCTTGAAGAGCTTCTGGGATTTAGTTTTTGCAGTTAGGAGTCTTGAAGTGGTTGTTGAATTAAGGCACTTGCTTCTAAAAATCTATAAAATTACGATTAATAAAACAGAAAATAGAAAACGGTGACCTTTATACGGTTCGCTATTTGGCATACTGGTTTGTTGTGTTTTGGTTGATGCTTTCTTGGCTGGCTAATGTTACTGGCTAGACTTTGTTGCTGGATTCTGCATCTGTCTCTAGGTTGAGCAAGTTGAGCTTGCTGATTCTATATTTGTCAGGATACTGGCTATTTCTTCTGGACTTTGCTGGTCTTTTCCTGTTGTTTGTGCAATCAATTTTGCACAGGTTGCTGTATTTTCCTACTGCTGTGATAAACTAATTTATGGGTTTGCTAGTTTGTTTTCTTCTGATTTTATTGAATTTTCTGATGTTTTCTGCCATAGATTGACATTTCCAATTTATTTCTTAATATAGTCTCTATAAGCTTTTATATATATATATTATTTTTGGTGTATTTGTGTTTATATACTTTTATTTTAAAAAATTAAAAATTAAAAATATTTATGTAAATTTACTTGTTAACACAAATTAACATGATTTTTAAATTATTTTATCGGTCACAATCAGTCAAAACATAACATTAGCAGAAAAAAGTAATAAAAGGTATTTCATTGATAAATATTTTTAGTTTAAGTATTTATTTGATATTTATTTTAAAAAATGAGTATCTCATTATTATTTTTTTAAATATTTGTTTATTTAATCAAAAGTGAAAATTATTTATTTATTTTTTCAAAACATTGGGTTATTTGTCTATTACCTTGAATATCACTGGAGCATCTATCAATCTTCCCATAATAAATGTTTTATGGAAGCTCTAAATTCTACCGTATAAAATCATACAGTGAAGTTGATTTGATACATATGATCACTTTTTAACTCAACAAGTTGTTTTAGAACGGTATGTATATTTTGTACTATTCTTTATTTTTCTTCAAAAACTCTTACGTTATAATTCGTGTATAATTCATGAAGTTTCCAACAATCTGAAAGCTACTATATCTACATCAATGCCTCCTGTGTCCCTTAATAGTGAGACTCTTGGACCAGCAACATATTATGTGACTGACACAAAAAGATGGGGAGTTAGCAATGTTGGACATTTTGATAACAGCAGTAATACCCAGTACGCGAGTTATTTTCCATATCAAATCATGAATACTCTAGACACACAGCTTATGATGTGCATCTAATCATGTATAAGTTAATTTTTGGTATTTGGAGGATTGGAATACCTGCGAGACTAAACTTGCTCTAATACTATATTCAATTATCACTCGGCCTAAAAGTTCAAGCTTAAAAGTAAAGGCCCTTATGTTGTTTAACAGTTATGAGTTATTTGCTTAATTCTGGTTCAATATCTCCATGGAACGGCCTCACTTATAGTCAGAACAATTTCTCTACATTCAATTCTGTGTATCAAACAAATATTGAAATCTCAAGTTGACTTAACTCAGGCGAAAGTATGATGCAGAGCCTTCAATCTATTCTTTTTCTTCGTGTGTTTCTCCCATTGATTATTATTCCCTTTTGTTGTCCAGCGAAATCTTGTTTTAAAGGATTTTGCTATAAAAAGGGCAGCGGGTGGTGCTAAGGAAGCTGTTCAGAGAAAATTTAAGGCTCACGTATCAGAAAACTACTGGGAAATCCACTTGTTTTGGGCTGGAAAAGGGACTTGCTGTCCGGTTCTGGGTAACTTCCATTTCAGCCATCAGCGTTACCCCAAGTAAAACCAACAGTAACTTTCTTTTTTCCTTCTTCTTCTGAATGAAAGCTTCCTTGGTTTGGGGTATTAAGTTATGATTATTGAACTTTGATACAGATTTTGTACCTACCATAAGTTCCCCAAACAATAAGAAGAAGAAGAAGAATAGAACAGAGCTGATTGTGGGGATTGTTGTTGGTGTTGGAGTTGTAAGCTTTCTGTCAGTTCTTGCAATTTTCTGCATTGTTCAAAGAAGAAAAAGGTCATACACGAATGAAGATAAAGGTAAAACAAAACATTGTGCCCAATATTCATGCTGTTGTTTGCTTGCATTTGGTTCTAGCCCTTTGTTAAGATTAGCATTGTGCTGCATGTTGACTTGAAATCATTCACAATTTTAAGTTGTAGAGTGAGATTCATAGTTCAATAAGTAAACTAACCATGTCTGTTCTACAAGAATGTTAATATACGCTAAAGGAAACAATAGATTTCACTGATGCATAGTCATTCTGATAGGGCAGAGAAACTTGGAGCATATAAATGACGAACTGTCAGGTTTGACCCAACAAAAGGAATAAATGCTCAGATCTGATCTCAAAAGTTAGAAATGGATTAAATACTTGCATCAGAATATGTATAATCTAAATTTTAATGAAAGTTTTAAGCGAAAAAAGCTGAAGGAAAATTCTAGCGAACCTTCTGCTTTCTGCTTCTCTACTACTCTTATTCTTTCTCTAGTTTTGATCTGCCCAAGGTAAATGTAGAATTATTGGTTAATATGTTCTTTACGAGGTCGCTTCTAGTACTTCAGGTTATAAAAATTGTTAATATAGCATGATTTAGACAATTGACAATGTTCTTTCCAGCGCAATCGATCATCACCAAAAAGTTCAATTAGACAAACATGTTTGTGATGGTAAGCTATGTTTGCCGTTGAATTTGCAGAGGTTCTACGGGTGGATGCTAGACCTTACACTTTCAGTTTTACTGAATTAAAGACTGCTACTGAAAACTTTAGTCCGGCAAATAAGCTCGGAGAGGGAGGATTTGGACAAGTTTATAGGGTAAGTCACAGTTCTATCACTAATAGGTATCGAACACATCCCAGTGCCTTCAATTGATTATCTGATGTAAGGGCATAGTTCTTACAAATTTATAACCATAGGTATGCCATAGTTAAACACGGACTGTATTCTTGCTTTGACTTAGCTCACAAGTTATTTTCAACTTTACACCAAATAAGGAAAACTTGGTTACGGGAGGGTAATAGCTGTGAAACGATTGTCTGTAGCATCCCAGCAAGGGAGGAGCCAATTTGTTGCAGAAATTGCTACTATATCTGCTGTGCAGCGCCGTAACCTAGTGAAACTGCAGGGATGCTGCATTGAGGGAGCAGAATGACTCCTTGTTTATGAGTACTTGGAAAACAAGAGCCTTGATCAAGCACTATTTGGTATGATAACAACATTTATGTTGTGATATTGTGTTCGTTGAGAGAAGCAAGAATAAGACTAGCATTATTTGGTATTTGTGATATTGAAAATACAGTTGACACTCCATATGGTTTTCGTGAATCAGGAGAACGAAGTTTGAATCTTGAATGGCCAACCCGTTATAATATTTGCATGGGAGTAGCAAGAGCTCTAGCTTATCTTCAGGAGGAGTCAACACTTCGAATCATGCACAGAGATGTCAAGCCCAGTAATATCCTGCTTGATGCTGTTCTCATTCCCAAACTTTCAGATTTTGGTTTGGGCAGACTTTATGATGATAAAAAGACCCACCTAAGCACCCGTGTTGCAGGGACACTGTAAGAATCTCACGAGTTCCCATTTTCAATTTCTTTCCAAAATTTGTCCATGATTTTACATTATTTTGAAAAATATTCTCTTTTGATATAGTGGTTATCTTGCACCGGAGTGTGCCATGCGTGGATACCTTACAGAGAAGACTGACATATTTGCCTTCGGAGCTCGTTCTCGCTCTGGAGATAGTTGGTGGGCGGGCAAGCTCTGATCCCAACTTGGAGGAAGAGAAAATTTTTCTTCTTGAATGGGTATGAATTTCAGTTGCATCAAATTTGACTCTAGTCATCTTCTATACTGAAGCTGTGAACCCATTACTTTCCTGGTCTAAATTGATTGAGATAATTTGTACTATTTCCTGTTTCCTAGGCTTGGCACCTATATGAGAACAACCGAGAAATTGAACTGGTGGACTCCAAACTATCAGAATTTTGTGAGGAAGAAGTAAAGCGTTTGAGCTCTTCTGTGCACTCAGTCATTGCCAAAGTCACGGCCACCAATATCTCGCGTGGTTGCTATGCTTTCTTGACTGATTGGAAATTTGATGACATAACCAGTTTTATAAGGTACGAGTATGTTGGCAGAAGCTGAGTTTTTGTAAGGAAATGATTCTAATTACCTCATTGGATCGGGCGAGAAATGTTCATGTTCTTTTGCTCAAGTCTTTTTGTTGAGAAGTTTCAGATCGTGTTTATAATATAATTATAGAACACAAGGAGAATGTGATTGTTATAGTAAAATTTGTAAAATAAACAAAATAATTAGGAATACATTAGACATCTGCAACGGACTTGAAAAAAAAAAATCAAAATATTATTTCATGATTATCAATATAAGTAACCATACTACAAAAGCAGAACACAGTATTCTGCACTTAGCTACACATCCCAGATCCAATATCCCACCAAATCTAATGACAGAATCAAGAAATCTTCTGCCAATTCACTACAATCGCATGAAAAAAAAAAACAAAAAAAAAACCATCTGCTTAAACACTCTAATTACACAAAATAATTCTTGTCAAGGCAAGAACCATACAGGACACAGTAAAGAAGAACAATGTAACAAAATCTCTAGCAGACCATTTTCTAACAGCCTTGCTTTCAACTCTCAAACTCTTAGCTCTCCTCAGCGCATCAACTTCTTTCAACAGATCAAACTCAATGCCTTTCTTCTTCAATTCCTCAACACATTTGGCCAACAATTTCCCATCTTCTTTCTCTCTTTCCAGTAACTTCTCCAAGTGACTTTCCACGTCTGATTTGTATCTGACGGCCCAGATCATCCCCAGAGAGCAGAGCAGTGAACACACAGAAGGTATCCAGGATCTGTGGCATGATTTCTCAACTGGATCGTCGTTGGAAGAAGCGTTGAAGAGGAGAATCAGAGAGATGGAGTGATAGAGGAAGAAGAAGATGTAAAGCTGGGTCAATTCCTTGCGGACTGAATCGATTTGGGTTTCTTTTAGAGATATTCTGTTGAGGATTAGCTCTTCTTCTTTCAGCCATTGCTTCAGGAGAAGCTTATGCGTCGGCGTTTCGGCGATTTGGTGAAGTGGGTGCGGCCGTTTTGCTTCCATTATTGATGATTTCGCGTTCTGATCGTCGGCCATTGATGAACGAATGAAAGTGAAATTGCGAGAGAGAAATGCAGAAACTGCGTGGGCTCCGTTTTTTAAACGGCTGTTTGGACCTAACGGTCGAATCGGGAAAAATGTAAATTATTGTGGTTTGACGAAAATGCCCGTAGACGGTGGTTATTATAACGGGAGCGTGGAAAGGTTTTGTAACGGCTATGAGATTCAAATTCTGCAGTATTATTGGACATATCCTCTAATACTTTCTTGGGCCAAAGGACTAATATAGAAAATCTGTTTCGAGAAAGTCCACAACAAGCCCATTTAATTCAAATTACACAGAAAATTTATAATTATTTTTTAAAAAAAAATTAAATATTAAAAAAAACCTCAGATTCTCACACAACTTAGTTTTAATCCCAAAACCTTGGAACTAACCAAAACATTTACTAATTCAACCAATTAACATCCAGATAACACTTCCAAATTAATTTGTACTAATTTAAACAAATTAAGTGCTACTGCTGAAAATTTTTAAGTGCAACAAATTTCCAATTCATTGAATGTATCCATATGTAATTTAGTAAATCATATCATATGTTTTACATTTTTGTTTTTCTTACTATTTTAAATTTATCATTATTGAGCTACAAAAATCTATACTTAGTATTAATTAATTTTAAAGTAAATGCTTAGCTACAAAACTAAATTATTTGATAAAGAGATATTTTCACATACTTTTCTTAAATTTTTTAAAAATCTCAATTTAATGAAAGGTTTGGGAGAAGTGATACAAACTTCTCTCACAACATCTTTCATATAATAAAGAACAATAAATTGACAAAAATACTTTTAAGTTATTGCAAAATAATACTTAATTTATTGAGAAAGAAAAAAAACTCAATATTCTAACCACCACACCAATTACATTTCAATAAAATATTTTTCAATTGTTAATAAATAATTTATTTGAAAATACATATATAATAGTTTCTTTAATAATTAAAATTATTTTGTTATCATAAAAAAATTTATAATTTTAAAATAATTTTATAATCATTAAAATTCTATATAATAAATTAAAAATAAAAATTATTATCAAATAATGATAACATTATTCTTAAATAATTATTAAAAAAATTAAATTATTATAAAATAAAACTATTCTAAAATTATTATCAACACTAATAACGAATTTAAAAAATTATAAATTATTTAATTTAAAGAAACAAATATAAATAATGATAATAGTTATTATTCTTAAATAATTATTAAATAAAATAAATTTAAATTATTATAAAATAAAATTATTCTAAGATTATTATTAGCACTAATAATTTTAAAAAATTATTCTTAAATAATTATTAAGTAAAATAAATTATTTTATTTAAAGACAAAAATATAAATAATGATAATAATTTTTAAAATTTTATAATTTAATGATAATAATAATTTTAATTTCAAATTATAATATAGAATTTTAATGATTATAAAATTATTTTTGAATTATAAATTTTTTATGCGAAAAAAATAATTTCAATTATTAAAGAAATTATTATATATATATATATTTTCAAATGAATTATTTATTAATAATTAAAAAAATATATCATAAAAGGTGTATTTGGTGAGGTGGTTAGAGTCTTAGTGTTTTTTTTTTCTAAAGGTTCAAGTTAGTAAGGTAAGTATTATTTTACAATGATTGGGGGGTATTTTAATAAATTCACTCTCAACAGAAACAAATCGTAGGGGAAGTTTGTGTTCTTGTACGTGGAAATATCCCTTTGATACCGTGTTTAAAAAATTACTACGAAAAGCGTATGCGCGCAGCATGAGTCTGAGTGGAAAACATCTTAAGCACGTCTACCAAGTTATTATTAAACATGTAAAAAATATTTTAAAAAATAAACAGAGAAAATTGTATCCTTCATTAGTTAAATTTAATAAAAGAATGCAAAATTAATTTAAGATACTTCAAAAAACTAATACTAAAACTTTAAACATAATTAACCTGTAATTAGTTTAAATTGAAGGTAAACCCTAGTTTTTATTTTTATTTTTGGGGCAAACAGTTCAAATATTAGAAGAAAGTAATAAAGAATAGTGTCGAAAATGCTACACAAAAATGTTCATAAATTTTAGTGTCGTGATTTTCTGAAGACAGCAGTTGATATGATATAATTGTTTAATCTATCATCGTGTGTGTGTGTATGTATATATATATATATTAAAAATTATATTTCTTCGCCCAATATATGTAACGAAAAAATTTAATATAATATTATATCGGAGAAAAAAAAATAAAACTAATTAAATTTTTTTAAATTAAAACTATAAATATGAAAAATATTAAAAATGTTTGTAATTAATAGGTGAAACAATCCATAATTTAAATAATAGTCTTTAAAACTTTAAAGATCAAAGTAAAATTATGCTGGTGGCTTAGGGTAAATATCTAGAAAGCAACAGAATATTTATACAGTAACAGAATATTTATTTGATAACATACTAGTCATTACAATTATATATATATATATATATATATAATAACGCAAATCTGATAGAAATCATGATATGTTTTCAATAATTTCACAAAAAAGAAAGAGTGTATATATATAAGCAACTGATCCATGCATGCATATATACATGGGAAGAAAATGAAAGAAGAAATCAGCGGAGAAGCCATGAAAGCAGTGATATATACTTCATAAAATTAGTGAAGCATTCGAAACAACATGATGATGATGATGATGATGATGATGATGTTGAAACTGAAGCAGGCACATAACCAAATTGTTTCTTCTTCTGGCTTTTTCCTCGCAAACAAAGGCTCCAAATCCTTGCCAATTCTCCATGCTTTTCGAAAGCAGAAACATGTAAAACGAAGCCGTAACTAGAAGAGAAAGGATATAAGCAACTTTAAATGCATTAAAGAAAACATAATACGCCACCATAGACAAGTAATACATCGGCTTTCTAATCAGAAAAGAAAACCTGAAGATCGAAGATTACTAACTATATACGTACTGATCAGGCAACAAAGGAAAAATAAAAATAAACATATAATAATAGAGCAGACTAGTGTCCGCTTAATTTCTGAATGGGAGCTGCTGCACTGCAAGGATTTGATCTTTATATCCAATTTAATTGTTATTTACTCCAGTCCAGTGAGAGTTGGAGCTCAGGAAATTCAACAGTTGGTGATTGATTTTGTCACGTAAAAGGCTTTATATTAATTGAGGTGGGCCGCAAGAAAATGGGCCAACATCCAAATGAATTAATATTTTTATATATCCCTGGTGGTTGAAAATGATTGTGACAAGATATGTAACTGCTTCCACATTTTAATATCATCAAAATAATTAATGTATGGTGCATTCTTTATTTTTTTTTTAATTTTCATCGTAATTTTGAGCGATAATTATTATAGCCATTTAATAACTATAAGAAAATGGAATTATTTCAATTACATGAGGGGTGGGAATGGGGTAAATGTTTTGTTGGTTCTGAAAGTAACACATAAATGTTGGAGGACCAATTTGTTTTCATTAATTTATTATAAGGAATGCAAGTTAGTAGTTGGGAGCTGGAATAAGATCACATTCATCTCATGGTTGTAAATATGCCACATATTTTACTATAATTTTTTTTATTAACAAATATTTCGTCACCTCATATTAGATCATCCATTTGGTAGGACCAGCTTAGGCCAATATGAAGGAGGGGAATTAAAAAAATGATGGCATTATTGGAGACAGAAGACTACGATGCATTCAAATTCATTAATTTCTTGTTTTCTTTTCCATCTATACACAATCATACAAGTTTTATTACCTTTCCAAAATCTACCTTAAGCTGAATTCCAAGACTATTTAGCCCCGTTTCTGTAGCTAGCTAGACATGATACACCATGCCACTTCAACCAGTGAGGTATGTGGAATCCCCAGTGTGGTTGCCGGACGCCGGCTGTTTCGCCTGAGAAAACCGTATACAATGTTGACAGCAAACTTCTTGACAAAAGATGATCCCTCACACGCCACCACATACGTATTGCTGATCATGCAAGCAACGCCCGCTTCCCTAGCTTCCATAAACTCTTGCAGTTCCTCCTTGCGTGATCCCAAGTATGTAGGTTCTTTGCAATTGCACTCGGTTTTCAAGATTTCTGCAACCTGCTCGATCAGCTTAGTTTCGATTTTGTGACTGTCCATCAAGTCGTTGTAACCATACCTAATCATACAAGCAAATTAGAGATTCAAAAAGCCGGAAGGAAATGAGTACTGATTGAAATGTCAAAATCAGAAATTGTACCTCACAATACATTGAAATAGACGGTACTCGGGAGCACCAATCCTGCTAATAAGGTAATGCTCAGAAGCGGGAACTTTTGGGACCATCACATGCTCGAGAGTCACAAAGATGAGGATCTTATGAAATGCAGGAAATTTTGTGATAAAATGAGCGAATATTGGTGGGACGCTGTATGGAATATGAGAGTAAATCAAGCCAATTCCTGGAACCCTTATAATTCCTAGACTTGGACCAAGTCTCAAAAGGCTATCGATGCCTACTTTGTTCTCCAGCTCGAATTCAAGCTTTTTTGAAGTTCCATAATGCCAAATAGACATCAGCGTCAAAATTGTAACAGAGATAACAAGGGGAAGCCAGCCTCCTTCGTGTACTTTCGCAAGGGAAGCAGAGACGTAGAGAAGTTCCAGGGATCCAAAAATCAATACAAAGAGAAATGCCACCAAAACATTTCGCTTCCAGACAGTGCAAATGATTAGAAACATCAAGCAGCTTGTTACAAACATCACTGTGATCGCAGCAAGGCCTGTATAGGCATAAAGTCAAGAAGATAACTGGTAGCAGAGTACATATATATACATATATTAACATATTTGGCATAAAAAATTTAAGAAAAAAAAAGCATAAAGAATAAGTTCTGGGGGACACAAACCATATGCATTGGCAATCATATTTGTGTCTCTAAATCCAATTACAACAGAAAGACACAGTACCATCAACATCCAGTTCACTTCTGGTATGTAAATCTGCCCATGTATTTGATTCGATGTGTGCATTATCTTCACGCGCGGAAAACAACTCAGAGCTCGACATTGACTGATAATAGAGAAAGTTGCTGATATTATTGCTTGGCTTGCTACTACCGTTGCAAGAGTTGCAACCACAAAAACTGGCCAAAACACAAGCTCTGTAGTGCAAAGAAAAGATGTAGTAAGGAGAAACTATGTCTTATAGTTTATTCAGATTTTATTCACATGTAATTTTCAAACATTAACTACCTGGGATGGCCAAGTAAAAACTATTCTGAAGGTCCATTTTATGCTTGGAAAGATAAGCAGCTTCGCCCATATATGCAAGAACTAGACTAGGGTAAACAGCTGCACTGAAGGCAATCTGAAATGCTACTAGATAAAGGTAAGTAAAGCATACAAACAGAACCATTTGAAAAGCTAAACTTGAAAGCAGAAGCACTTGGAAAATAATTATTTTCTAATTAAATTCTCAATGTACATAAATGCACCGGAGATCGGAGGAAGTTGTAATTGAGTACTACCCTCACAGAAAGCTTGGAGAAATGGCCGAGATCAGCAAACATAGCTTCTGCACCTGATGATGCATGATAAATTTTTCAGCATAATCAGTGTCAAAATCTTGCAGCAATAATTTTGTAACAAGTTGACTCCGACCTGTAATACAAAGAAGAACGCCTCCAAGGGAACTCCATCCACCTTTTCCGGCTTTCTTGAAGAAGTTATATATATAGTATGGTGACAGAGCATGGATAATGCTGGGGTTCCAGTGAAATATGTTGTAAATGCCAACTCCGCCAATGCATAGCAGCCAAGCTATCGAGATTGGAGCAAAAAGAAACCCAACTCTATGTGTACCGTAGTGCTGAAGAGCGAAAAGTCCCACCATAATAATGCAGGCAACAAACACAATATAGTCTGAAACTCATGAAAAAAGAAGAAATAAAATTTAAGAAGTAAAAGAACACCCCAAAGAACTTGATATTTACTCAAAAGAGCTAAGAAAGTAGAAGCAAGGTCAACCATCTACAAATCCCACCTCAGGTGAGCTCAAAATTTGATAAATTCGAACAAATCAAGAAGAAAATTAGAGCTAATTATTAGTATAAAAAATCCTCAGTCTTTGGAATTGTAGCCGAGAATTCATAAGTGAAAGAATAAATTTGAGCAAATGGACTTACTTTCATGCAAACCAGGAGCCTTGATCTGGATTCCGTGGACTGCAGAAAGGACTGCAACACAAACAGCCAATCACAGCAGTCAACAAGTTGCAGAAGATCAGAGGTAAATTAATTAAGTAATCTCAATTACAAGAACTAGAATGTTTTCAAATGGTATTCATACTGGACATCGTTGGAGTCAGGATTCCATCACCAATAACCATACTAGTCCCAAGAAGCACGACCAGCAGCAAAAGGACACGAGAACCGTGATGCTTCTCAAAGAAGTATTTAATAAGTAAACTAGTTCTTGTCTCCTTGGTAGCTAACTCCGAGTTGTAAGATGAAATACGCTCGTGTGCAGCGTAATAGGTCTGCAGAAATCCCATCTTCGAGTGTCGACAGAGTAACGAATACAAAGCAAATGTCCCACCTGCACAAGATGAATTGGCTATTCTTATGTCCAACAAAGAACAAGATGAAATTTGATTGTTCGTGAGCAATAGGGATTAAGATTAGCACCTTCGCCATTGTCATCTGCTGCTAATACAAATATAATATACTTGCATAGAGGTATGAGAGTCAAAGTCCAGAAAATCAAAGAAAGCACACCAAAGATCTCGTGATCTTCTTGATATGGGCGTAAGCTTCCTGAAAAAGTGCTTTTGTAAACGTAAATTGGGGAAGTGCTTAAATCCCCATAAACAACCCCCAAACTCTGGTAAGCAAGCCATAGTGTTGTCCTGTGCAATTTCTGTCAATAAGATAACCAAATTGGGATTTACAAACTTTACCAATTGAACAAAGATTGACTATAATGTATAGAAACCATCGGTAAAAAGCAAAGTGCAATCGGGAAAAATGCTTAAATACTAAGAATTTAAAGAAAAAAATTCAAGGGAAAGGAGAACTGGAGGAAGTAAACATGGGCAATTATGACATGCTAGCTATCACAAGCTAAGACAAGAGTGAAAGATTATTTTATACTGTTAAAAGAAAAAACATACGATCAATAAAACAGAAAATGTAAAAAGTTAGAACTTCGTGTTAATTTATATTCTTCCATTGTCTTCGGAAACAAACAGGGGATAGAAGAATCATATTATTCATCGAGTAATAAAATGGAATAGAAGATGAAAAAAGGTACACTACTACTTACAAGTCGAGATTCCCAGGTGACAGAACCAGAAGTCGATTCCATTTTCAATTAATTAGCACTAAAACAGTGACAATTAGTGGCTAGTAATTAAAAGGAGGGAAGCATTTGAACAAGTCTTTTTTTTAATTGCTTTTTGCGGATGTACATGCTGTTCCGATGGTTACTAAAACTGTACCAAATTTTACATTTTTCTGATTATTACAAGAGAATTTGAATTCTTATTGGCAATTCATGAAAGACATAATAACCAAAATTTTTGTAAAATAACTTCTTTATTTTTAGTGTCCGTGCGTTAATAGGTACATCAATTCAATTTTAACTTAAACCGAAAATAAGAATCTTTAAAAGCGCAAATAGCATGTATAAAAAAAAAAACAAAGGATGGCGAATTTGCCTAAGATTCTGTCCATTCAATGATTTTACCCAGAAGTTAATTACTTGCTTAGGTTTTGATGATCCAAATTATGGTAGAGAAATTGTATGATCCCGCTGGAATTAATATGGACTGACCGATAAAAAATTAGTTTAAAAGCTACATATATATACATATCGTATATATATTATTCATGAATTTTTTGTACTTGGTAGGGATAAATTCGTTTACCTTTTATATTTCTTAAAAGAAAATAGTAATTAGACCTCTTTTTCTAAATTTCATATTTTTCTAATTATTAAATCCAACTATTTTGTCTCTACGGTAGATTTCTCCCCATTACTCACAGTATCCTCACCAGAAATTAGTAAGATCTCATAGTTTTTCTACGTTCAATTGGGGGATCCGACTATATATTTTCTCTATAAATTAGTACATTTCTTCCTTGCCGGCTATATTACTTCCCAGAGTAAGAGAAGTTGGCACCGTCTGATGAAGAGATAGATACATTGAAATTATTATATATCTAAATCTAAAGGGAAATAACTTTGAGAATAGTTTACCTGCACGTGTCAAGCAATTTTCTCGGCTGATATCCCTTCATGAGTTGAGCAACTGCAATTTCAAATACGCTTTAGTCATTACCAATTTCTAAACTATGCAAAGCAATTGCAACCGGCTACAGTATATATTTATATAAAGGTATATAGTAAGAATTAATTTATGCAAATAAAATTAATTAAACGCTTATAATCACATTCTGGAGGATGCTGTTTTCTTTTGGTCGTGAGTTATATACGCATGTGTACTAGCAATGCAGAATCAGGAAGCCACGTATATACCTAACTTTATTAAGAACATAAAAAATATCAGAAAAAACAAATAAATTTATAATTAATTAATAAATAAATTTGTACTTATATATATAGAGAGAGGAAAATCAGGACCTAATTAACTTGATGATTTGCTATCTGCAGCAAGTTCTCTTAGGGTTTGGTTCCACTGTCTCCTGATCCCTGCAAATATTGGAATTTGCATATAATGGATAAACCCCACAGCATTTCACTTGGCAAACTGATTGCTTTATTGGATAAGGATGATAAACAGAGAACTGAAAAGAGGCATTTGTATCAAGTGAACCATCAGGCAGCAGCCTAATATGCAAACAAGGGTCAAATCCAAGTAACACATGATCCGAGTCGATCATCATACTCTCAACCCTGTAATCAGTGGCAGCCGTCAAATAGCAAATCCCACCAATATTTTTAGTTTTTTCATCACACTGAGAACTCTTGGTTTCAAAATGATAGCTACATTTGACTCCAAAATAGTCACAACCAGCGTCAAAAGCTTCCTCCAATGCAATAACAACACAAAGAGCAAATCCAATGAACCTTCTATCACACCAGTTCGGGGGCAGTTGAATAGATACCGACGATCCTGAACTTTGATAGATGAACCAGTCGAGAATTGTACTCCCTGGTATGCAAATGCTGATTATAGGTTTTGTGTCAGATTTCTGCAATACGAAAATCGTCAGTGACATATATACATACATACATCTATATATATATATTAGTGTGTGTACAGAGAGAGAGAGGTGCAGATTATGAAGAGAGGTTGAGATACAAAGTTATAACCTCCTTATAGAATAGTCTCAGTGATGCAGTTGCCATATGCTGAATTCTGATCTTTGAATCTGCCAAAGCCTTATTGTCTGCTTGTTGATTCAGTTTCAGGCAATTAGTAAATACGAAATCTACTCCATGAAGTGAAAAACCGCGGGAGCAGCATTCAGATAGTATTTCTAATTCAGATCCATCTAACTCTTCTAAACATGATGGAAGCTGTGGCAAATATTGGAGCTGGTTGCAATTGTTTGCTATCAAATAATTCAGACGAAGCGGAAGCTCCGGTAATGACCGAAGCATAATGCACTTGCTCAAGTCTAGCGATCTCAGCTGAGAAAGTCGCTTGATACTTGCAGGTAAAGTCTCAAAATGGTTTCCCCGTAGATCTAAAGACTGCAGTGAGGATACATGGCCAATATCTTGAGGAATTTCTGTGATATTACAGTTGCTTAAATCCAGCTTTGTTACAGAAGATAAACCTGATAAAGGAGGCAAAACCAAACCTTTACATCCAGAAAACGAAGCTTCTTTAAGTTTGTTTAAATCTGCGATAGAGGATGGTAGTTGACTAATGGTCGACCCCTCCGCGCAGATATTCTCCAAAGATTTTACATTTCCTATGTTCTCTGGCAAACTATGAAGTTTCAAACAATCCCTCAAACTCAAATTTGTAAGCCCCTCTAGATGTTCAATTGAAGATGGCAACTTTTTGGTTGCTGTCAAATCCAAAGTAACATATTTTAAACATTCCATTTTCTCCAAAATTTCTGGGAAAATCTCTAGTTTTGAGCAATTAGAAAGATAAAGCCCACGAAGAGATTTCAATTTACAAATGCTAGTGGAAATACTCTTAAGCCTTGTGCAATCCTCAAGATTTAAACTTTGGAGCATGGTTAGGCACTCGATTGATGTGGGAATTTCTTCTATTGGAGTCCCACAAAAATATAACTCCTTTATATTTCCTGAAATATGTGGAAACTTTGTGATATTAACACAAAAGGAGAAATTAACTATTATAGGGGATCTAAAATGAATGTTACTTGGGAAACACTTAAGACTTTCACAACCTTTGAGACATAAGACACTAAGGTTGTCAAAATTTTGGATGGATGAGGGAACATAAGGCAATTTTGTACAATTCAAAAGATTTATTCGCTCAAGATTTATGATCTCTAAAGGTTCTGGAATTCTAGCTAGATCTCGAGAGTGATGAAGATCTATCCATTTTAACTTAAAAGCTTCCTGTCACAAAAAAATATTTTAAGATAAATTAGTATCAATAATTTTTATAATTTGTATTCAATAAAGTAAGTATATATATATGTGTGTGTATTACCTTTTTTCCCTCCCAAACTTTTTCTACCTTACTGTAAGGTAGATTAAGTTCAATAAGATTTTCTGGACAAAAATTCAGTGGCAATGTTTTCAATGGATATCCGTGCCAATGAAAATATCTCAATTCATCGGAAAGATATTCAAGGCCTTCAGGAAGATGCACTCTAGAGACGATATCCAAATCCTCAAGATGCTTAGGCATATAAAATTTAAGCAACCTAAGGTTTGGCATATCTGCAAAGGCTTTTGAATTTATACGTATTTCTCTTATTTTCGACATATCAAGAAATATACCTTCAATCGAATCAGATCCCTTAAATATAGAAGTAAAGAATGAGTAAGCATAAAATGCAGCAAAGCCTAATAAAATTTATATAAACTACTTTAAATGAAAATAAAGTTGTAAGGGTTGATTATATATTCAAAGTCTATATAAGCAAAAGAAATCAAATTAATAAGACTTAATTACCTTATTCTTCTTTAGTACTTGATAGACATCTTCATGAAACCATAATCTGCTGCGCTTGTCTAACTGTTTATAAGATTCATGACAAACAATTCTTCGACCCAGATCTTGCAATAAATCATGCATTTGTAGCTTATTATTTAATATTGTTATCAGTGACTTATCGATTAGGACATTGAGTCCATAATACATAGAATAATAGTCATCTAGGATCATTTTCACATGATCTTTATCTTCTCCTTTGAAAAAACATGCAATGTCTAAAAATATATTTTTCTCTTCCCAATCCAATTCATCATAACTAATTTTTAGCACCTCATAAATATCATGATCACAAATTCGTTTTAAGTTAAGCAATGCATTTTCCCAATCTTGTTTGCTTTTTCGAAAAAGAAAGGAATCTAATACTTTGAGGGCTAGTGGATTGCCATTGGCATGATTTATTACATTCTTTGAAAGGACAAGAAGGTCTTTAGGAGGATGGTTTTGCCTAAAGGCATGACTATTAAAGATTTCAAGAGCTTCTTGGTAGTTAAAAAACCCTCAACCTTGTATATTTTATTCACTCCATATTTATCAAGCACTTGTTTATCTCTAGTGGTTATAATAATCCTACTTCCAGAACCAAATAAATTAGTCCCTTCAATTAGGTATTTTAATTGTCTGAATTTATTTACATCATCTAGTACTATAATAACTTTTTTCTGTAGAAGCCTTTCCTTAATATATTGAGGTAGATTAGGAGTTCCTACTTTCAGATTTTCTTCTAATATTTGCGAAAGAAGTTGCTCTCTTAAATATACTAACCCATTCCTTTCTGATTCTTCTCTTATATTTGCCATGAAACACTTACCTTCAAACTCATTACAAATTTGATTAAAAATAGCTCCAGCAATGGTTGTTTTACCTATACCACCCATTCCCCAAATTCCTATAATTTAAATATCTAACATTCCAATGCATAATAATGATTTAACTTGCTCAACACGTGAATGTAGTCCAGCTACATCTTCAAAATCTCTTGTAGGTGACATATCTTGCAATTTCTTTAAAATATCTTTAACAATTTCGTCTACAAGTTCTGCCTCAGTCCTTCAAATAAGAAAAAGAATAATATTAGTGAGTACGAAATACAAGAGTTAAATATATATAGGGTTGTAATTAACAACTCTAATTTTTTACACAAACAATTTCTTATACCATTTATAATTTTTTAGATTAATCTATTGTAAATAATTCATATTGTAGCTTACCCGTGCTTTGAGAGAGAGAAAGAGATTCATGCATATATGTGGATCTTAAGTTTTGAACGAGGGATCTTAATTTTCGAAAGAGTAATTCCAAAGAAATACTTTACATGCATATCTTCTTCTAGGTACATATAAAAATTTCCTAGCAAATTAGAACTTGTAATATTTGAGATATGTTTGGCAATTCTTATTAGCACTTCAAATTCCAACTAATTTTAATGAAAATTTTGTGATTTCCAACATTACCTCAAGCTAATTTCAAAATTTCAATTTTTATCCTATTTTATTATATTTCTTGTAATTGATTATTTTGTTATTTTTTGAAATTGTTAAATTAAAAATTTTTTTATAACAAATTTATTCAATTGATATTTTTAATAGTAACCATGCTAATAAATAGTAATTATTTTTAGAGATACCTATAAAATGAAAATATTATTATTACTAAATAATTATTTTTTAGTATAATTTATTATTATTAAATATATTAAATATAAAAATATGATTAATACATAGATAATATATTATATCTCTATTAAATGTTATCTAGGAGTCAATTTTGAAAAATATAAAATGTCAATTTATTTTATAATTTAAAAAATATTGTTAATTTTACATATTACTTAATGTGAAAAAATATTATAATGTCCATTTTAATAATATGTTAGCACCAAAGTATTGTTTTAATTACAAATCTAAACCTCTAATTTAACACTAAAAATATAATATAAATTCTTTTGATATCTGTTAACTAAACAGTAATGGTTTTTTGAAAAATTGCTAAAAAGTATAAGCGTGAAGAGAGAATAATATTAGAGATGTATATATATATATATATATATATACCTAATTTGCATGGAATTCCATCCTGATAAATTGGATGCTTCTGTCAATACGGCCCTCCACTTCTGGATCTTTTCATTCATGATCTTCTGGAAATGTTTTTCATAATTTTCAAAAGCATTTCCAAAACTTCCACTTTTCTTTCGTACATCAGACGGATCTACATTGTAGAAAACAGGTATAACTAATTGGCCATTGAGTTTCTTGCATTCAAGAATCTTGACTAGTTCATTTAAGCACCATGTCGAAGAAGCATAATGTTTCGAAAAAATAACTAGAGAGATTTTTGATTTTTGGATTGCATCCAAAAGAGCAGGCGAAATCTCATCTCCTCTCTCGAGTGTTTCATCAATAAAGGTTTTTATTTTTTTTCTACATAATGCAGTAAAGAGATGACTAATAAAATTATCACGGGTATCCTCTCCTCTAAAACTTAGAAAGACATCATATTTTTTAGGAGAGGCAAGGCAAGAAGAAGCCAAAGAGGAAGAAGAAGAAGAAGCCATGAAAAGTATACAAGATCTTATGAATGAAACTGCAGATATTCTATGCCCGCAGCAGCAGCAGCGAAGTGTAAATATATAAGGAGTTGGTCTTAGGTTTACCAAAAATAAAGAAAAAGTGATTGCAGCTTTCCCCAGTGGGTAAACACGAATCCTACAGAAACAATAAAAACATATGAAAGTGAAGTCAAGTCCTCGATCAAATTAAATATATATTACATGATAGATGTTCTGCCCACTAAAGAATTTCCTCGTCTCCTTCGGGAGCTGCCAGCTGCAGGAGAATTTCCAATCACAATTTGGAATTTTGCTATCGGCCGCAATTGACAAGCTTCATGTTTACATTCAAGTCGCAATAAAAGTATGCAAGTCATAATAAAATAACAATCTTTTTATTTTTATTTATTTATTTATTTATTTTTCTTAACAGCAAGCACAAGAAAATTTGGCGGTGGAAAGGATTCACGACAGAAGTGGAAAAACGTTGTTGCTGCCGGCACGAATAAAAATAATTAGCTCTAGAGCTTATTATACTGTGTCATGCGCATAGAATTAGTACCCTAAAACCTCCATAGGATACGATACGATGTCGTCAACCAGGAAACAATGATCAAGCTTTCAATACCAAATTTCAAGATAAGGCTTTTCTCAGGTTTTGCCAACAAATTAATCCAATACAAAAACATATTTGATAAGATTAACGACACGTCTGTCTCTACAATTTAATTTATTAATCTAATTAGTTTTAATAATTTTTAAAATATTCATAAAATTTTTAATTTATTATAAAATAATAATTATATTCTTATTTACTAATTAGTTAAAATAATTATTTTTAATTTTTAACAAAAAAAATAAATATTATTTTATAATACATTGATACTTAACTATTTATGAATATATTATAACTTAAATATAAGCATTATAGTATAATACTTAAATTATATATAATTATAAATATTTTACTACAATATATTTTATTCATAGACTAATATTTATTTATGATTTATTTTATCTATTTTCTAATATTTAATTAACATTAAATTATTAATATATTATAAAATAAATAATTTTATATTTTAATTATAATATATTAATAAATATCTAATTATCAATATGATTATTTTTATTTTCAGTCAAAAGTTAAAAATAATTTTTTTAGTTAATCACTATATTTATATAATAATTATTTTATAGTACATTTAAATTTTTACAAGTATTTTTAAAATTATTAAAACTAATTAGGATAATAAATTAAACTTTGAAGATTATGTGAACTTAACCTGTAAAAATTTTAACACAAAATTTTTATATATCTATAACGTAAAATTGTTGATTAGACATTGTAATCAATCTTTTTTTCTATGATTATTGGAAAAGTTAAGAATTTCACAAGTCGATAAGAAATTAGAGTTTTGGATTCAAATAACACAGCTTTAGTTTAAAAAGATTAAAGAAGAGTTTGATATTTTCATAATATTCTATTTTTCTAAAATATATATATATATATATATATATATATATATAGGGATAATGGTAGATTTCCCCCTTAAGATTAGTCAAATAAATAGATATCCCAGATGTTTTAAAAAAAAAAAATATTTCCTGATATTTGAGAAAATAAGCATATATCTCTTGAAGTTAACTTTATATTCTCAAAATAATTATTTTGCCCTTCTACATTTAAAAAATTATAATCTAATAATTTAACCTTATTCTTAATTTATAATGATAAAAACAATCTTATAATTTTAAAATAGTAATATAATGATTATATGCTTAACTTTTTTAAAAAAAATAATCTTATAATTTTATCATAAATTATTATTTAATTAAAATATTTTTATTTGATAATTTGATAATTTTTATTTAATTAATAAGATCATTTTAATTTTATCATAAATAATTTTGTTCTCGTTACATTAATAGTATATTTTACAACTCTAATATTTTTATTTTGATAATTTTATCATTTTCTTATCATTAAATATTTTAAAAGAATAAAATTATTTTAATAAAACGTTTATTTTTTCTTAAATATGATGGTTATCTATTTATTTAGCAAAACCTTAGGGAGGAATCTGCCATTGTTATCCCTATGTACGTATGTACATATTTAAAAGCAGGATTTGTTTGGGAAAAACGTGGGCTGTTTAGAAATTAGAAAATGTATCACACGTGTTGCAATCTCAGTTCCTACCCGGAGCAGTCAGTCAAATCCTGTATAACCATTTCTGTGGGCGACTGAAGAAATAACGCTGGTCAGTCGTTTTTCCGACCCCATTAATGCATTATTCTAAATAAAGTGGTCGTATATAGCGATTTACGCTGACATTAATTTTATAAAAGATATATAGATGGGTCATTTGTAATCTTAATTACTAATTTTATATATATAGAGAGTGTGTGTGTCTGTGAAGAATAATCAATTGCCCGCCACAATTGACAAATCTAATGTTCTCATTCGAAGTCGCAATAAAATATCAAATTATTTTCCTTTACAGCAAGAAAGGAAAATTTGCCAGAAAAGAATTTTAGGAAAAGAATCCGTATGCATTGGGAATTTTGTGACTTCAAATCCAAATCCGAAAAGACACATGAGATAGATCTGATCCATCAACTTCAACATCCAGTACTTTCGCATCTGGAATGTATGCAAGTAAATCTGCCACATGTATTTGATTTAATGCATGTACCGACATCAACCGACTGATAATTAATAGAGAAATAATTAAGCAGCTAGCCGCAGAAATTATTGTTTGGGCATCACCCATATAATCAATTAATTAATGCAAGAACAAGGGTAAGGGCAACCAGCTCCGATCTACTGAAGGCAATCTGATAATTAATGCCATCAGATATAGGGAAGTAAAGCATGACAAGTACAAGACCGTTTGAAAAAACATCTAAACTTGAAAGCAGAAGCACTTGGAAAATACTTCATGCATCGGAGATCAGATGCAGTTGGTAACAAGTACCCTCAAGTACGGAAATTAATTGTTCTCGTTATCGTGTATGGTACATATATAATAAATTTTCAGTATTAATCATCATTGTAAAATCTTGCAGCAATATATATAGCTGTACTTGTAACAATTTGTTGGAACCGACCTGTAATACGAAGAACAATGCCTCCAATGGAACTCCTCCCATCTTTTCCTGCTTTCCTGCAGAAGTTATAAATATGGTATGGTGACAGAGCGCAGATAACGAGAGCGAGGGTTCCGGTGAAATATGTTGTAAATCCCAACTCCGCTAATGCAGCCAAGCTATCAAAGAGTGGAGCGAAGAGAAACCCAACTCTGTGTGTCCCTTACTGCGTAAGATCTAGCAAAAAGCCCCACCACGATAATGCAGGCAACAAGCATATGCAGTGTATATAGTCTGAAATTCGTGAAACTAATCTGATATGACGGGTAAAAGAATAGCGAAAAAGCACTTGAATTTACTTAAAAGAGCTAAGAAACAAGGTCAGCAACTTACGGCACCCACTTCAGCTGAGCTGATCGAGCTCAAAATTAGAACAAATCATGAAAAAAATTAGAACTAATCATTAGTATCAAAATCCTCGTCCTTGAAAATTTTGCCAAGAAGTCTCAAGTGAAAGAATAAATTTGAACAAATTAATGGACTTACTTTCATGTAAACCAGGAACCTTAATTTGGATTCTGTAGACTGCAAAAAGGACTGCGATACAAACAGCAAATCATAGCAGTCAATAAGTTGCCGAAGAGCGGAGGTAAATTAATCAAGTAATGTCAATTACAAGAACTAGAATGTTTTCAAATTGGAGTCAGGATTTCATCACCCATAACCGTACTAGTCCCGAGAAGCACAATGAGCAGCAACACGGACGCCGCGAGAACTGTAATGCTTCTCAAGGAAGTCTTCAATAAGTAAACTAGTTGTTGTCTCCTTGTTTGATATACGCTCATGTGCAGCGTAATATGTCTGCATCTTTGAGTGTCGACAGCGTATCGAATACAAAGCAAATTATCCGCCTTACACAAAATGAAATAACTTTTCTTATGTCCAACAAAGAACAAGACGAGAGATAGCTGCTTGTATGTGAGCAACAAGGATTACGATTAGCACCTTCGCCATTGTCAACAGCTGCAAATACAAATATAGTATACTTGCAAAGAGGAATGAAAGTCAAAAGTCCAGAAAATCAAAGAAAGTAGACCAAAGATCTCGTGATCTTCTTCATATGGGCGTAAGCTTGGCCAAAAAGTGCTTTAATTTTGTGAAAAGAAATTGATCAGCAAGTCCTTAGATCCCCGTAATCAACCCTGAAACTCTAATATAGTGTCGTCATGTACAACTTCTGTCAATAAGATAACCAAATTGGGATTTACAAACTATGCCAATTGAACAAAAATTGACTAAAATGTACATAAACCAAATTGGGATTTACAAACTATGCCAATTGAACAAAAATTGACTAAAATGTGCATAAACTATTGGTAGAAAGAATTTAAAGAAGACCAATTGTTGTGATATAATTTTCCATCACTTACGTGGCATTTTCATGGTTCTAAGTAGATGACATAAGTTCAATAACATACGAAGTGATTTCTGCAAAAACAGACTCATCATATATAGACCACATGATCATAAGGCCACAATTATTACCAATATGATCAAGTGAGAGCAAGTGAGATAAACACATAGAAATGAGAGACTAAGTGATGCTTGAATTCCATCATGATGTGTATAATCGTTATGTGATGGATATTTCTAAGAAGAAAACTTATGTTTCCCTCGCCTATATAAACCCCAAATTTTTTCCAAGCAAAGGGTTGGATTCTTTTACTAGCTTACTTTCTCTATCTTTCCCTCTCCCTCTTATTGTCTTCATAATTATACACATACAATTATGTTGTTAATATTGATCTTTTGATATTAATTTTCCATTATACTTCGTTCTAACTTGACTGATAATACCACCGGTGCCTATTGATATATTTTGATTTTCTAGAAATTAGCTACTACAACGGAATAATGTGTCACCTTGGCGTAAGAGAGAGCCACCTCGGAGGAAGAAATGTGCTACCTCGGCAGAAGAGAGAATCACTTCAGCCACTTTGGCGTAAGAGAGAGCTACCTTGGTGGAAGAGAAGAGCCACCTCGGCAAAAGAGCAAGCTACCTCGGTAGAAGGGCAAACTAGCTTAGCAGAAGAGTAAACTACTTTAGTAGAAGAGTCAAACATCTCGGTAGACGAAAAATTTAGCTTGGTAGAAGAGTAAGATATCTCTTTGACGAAGTTATCTAGTATCATGGATGTGTTTCCCATACAATTAACAAATTTTGCATGTTAACTGAGATTTATATGATGTAGCGCGTATCTGGCAACGGGATAAATTTTAGCATCAACATCAAATAAAGGGAAATTAATGAGAATTGCAAGAAGTAAATATGAGCAAGTAGGACATGATAGCTACCACAAGCTGAGAAAAGAGTAATAAATTTGTCTTCTATTTCTATTTGTTCAATGAAAAGACATGCACTCATAAAACAGAAAATGTAAAACTCAGAACTTCATTACACTTCTATTTTCTCAGGGTTAAAATAACCATATTTCATCAAAAGGAACAGAATATAAAAAGAATTCGGCGCAATACTACTAATTAACCAGTCGATCAAGATTATCAGGTGGCCGAACCAGAGTCTGAATTCATTAACTGTAATTAAGAGAAGGGAAGTAGGAAATAAATGAGTAAAAGGGAAGCACTTTTAGAAGCTAGGCAGCTAAGTCGAGAGTAGTGAGAATGTGACAGAAAGGACTTTGAGCCTAAAAGAAGAAGAAAAAAATTTCTTTTTCTTTTTCTTTTAAACGCTTTTTGTTTGTGCGTACTTGCATATGCTGTTATGATGGTTACTCTTGTTGACAATTTGAATTTTTATTGGCAAATGATCGTAAAAGACAAAATCCCCAAAAATTTTACAATACAAATTTTTTCTTTAATCTTTAGTTTCCATACTTCAATGCTATGCGAACTTACCCAAAACTAACAACTTTTAAGCTATTCAAACTTTTATTATGTATATCGTGTTTCTTTATTATTATTATTTTCTTTAAAAAAAATGGAAAATCTCATTTTCTAATTTTTTTTAATAAAAGCCCTATGAGTAGTGCATTTTCTAAATTAAAAAAACCTCATAACATATTATTAGTATAATTAATATATATAATATTAAGTAATACATTCTGTTTTATGATGAATAGATTAATTGTTTTTAAATAAAAAATACATTAAATAAAAAAAGATATACGATCAATTTAAACTCATAATATTATAGCTTTACAAAATAGAAATCCCTTTCATCGAAGGATTTTTTTTTAATATAAATTAGTACGTTCCTCCTATTACTTACATCATCACCGAAAAAGCTTCCAGAATTAGAAAGTTTTAAGATTTTGCAGTATGAATGAACAACTTGGCTATAGATTTGCAAGGATAAATGAAGAAATAATTCTCCATTATCTGTTTAATAAAATCTGTAATTAACTATGCACTCTCCACCTATGCGTTCCTGCTGTCATGGAGTGTGATTTTTGTGCAGAATACATGCAGCAAGTCATTTGAGCAGGGTGGGCAGAGTACGCTTTACTTTGTTACAAATTTGAAGAAGAAAATAACTGATCGAGGGTGTAACGAATGACGAGTAAAAGGATAATAAAATCAAATATGGCGTTGAAAAACTGCATATATATAGATCTAGAAGAAACTTTACATTTGCGTCCAAGGAAGGGAGTGGAGTGAATGGAAGATGGGTGATATATGAGTACCCGCTTGACGGTATCTTCCGCAAACCAAAAAGTGTGACAGATGATTATGTTCTTTGCCGGGTGAAGAAGCGTACCAAGGAAGAAGATAAGATTAGTGTGCTGCTGATCAGAATGTAGAGGTTTGACCATCGAGTCCTTCTACCTGGAACATCTCGAAAACCTTGGAGAAAACCCCTTCGGATTCGATGGAAGGAAATTTGGATTATAATCTTGGAATAACACTGAACTGGAAGTCATCATTGATAGCGCTAGACAGCCCAAATCTTGAACTTCAGTAGAATACTGTTAGCGTTATATTATTAATTAATTTCCACTGTTAATTTTGTTAGCTAACTAATTGTAGTTATTTATTTTTCCAGTTTGTTAATAATAGTATAACACTCTAGGTAAACTACTAACATTGTTGTAGAGGTTCAGCCTTCGAATGCCGGCTTGACGGTATCTTCCATAGCACAAAGAATGATGATGAAGATTATGTACTTTGCGAGTGAAGAAGAAGACAACGAAGGACATGTTGGAAAATTCAGGAAATCTTATAGTGATATATAAGTGTGTGCAAAGGACATTGTCCTACAAACTATTTCTTCCCTTTAGGAAGGTATCCTATTGCAGGAAGGTTAAACGGTAGTATAGTCCCAAGATACAATGGCAGGATTCATTTGTAAGACTGCAAACCAAGTACAACTAATGTAAAACAATTGTTGGGAAAGGAAGAAAATTGCAATGGCAATGATAAGTGTTGGCAAAGTATTTTGAGAGCAAAGAATAATGAAAGATTATATAAAATGCTTAGTTAAGATAAGTATTTATAGGCAAATGGATACTATTCAGCCACTCAATCGCACAACTACTTTAACACATGTTAGCATAAAACAGTTAAAATTATTTTGTGTCTTTTCGTTTCATGCTCAACTCGTTTAAAAAATTAAATTAAATAAGACCTAAAAATAAAAGTCTAAAACAAAGCCCACCACGTTTGTACTCAGATGAGGGTTTTCGGATTGAGCCCTCACAATTGGGCTTAGGTCAGCTTATCTTGTACGCAAGGGAAGCCCTTATACTTACTTATTAACTCACTCTATAATTGTTTTCATATATAAACAGTTCAAAAGTATTATAACTAGCTAATATGGGATACTTATATTTTGATATATCGCATATAAAAAATACAACAATCCCCCTACATATTTCAAAATATTGAATGTTAAACTCTATTCATCACTATTTGATAACAAACTTAATGCAAATGAACTGGTGCTTATTAAGTTATGAATCAATCAGTGATCAGATTAATTCTGTCTCACAAGAACAATGTGAAACATAATTAATTTCTATAAACTATTGCTCTTTTGTTGTGAATCAGTGAACAAATTGCTCACATTAAGTTTAATTTCATTCTTTTTGTTGTTCTACAGCTTGACGCTTTCATGGTCATGCACATTCTGAGTAATCATGAGTGCTTTAAAGATGTTTGCCTAACTCTCATAGGAATCGACTCAATTCCATACTCACTTAGATGAACCCTCTATCAAACATATCATACACTTAAAACATGTCACCATGTGAAAAAAGCTATGGAATTCATTAAGAGTAAAAACTCATCTTTTCTCACTGTAGTATTTATTATTTAATTATAGAGAGAATTCAATTTATTTACAGACGATAATAACTCAAGATAACCAGTGACTTGTTATTACCCTTGTAAACCCATTTAATGGGATATCCAATTACATAGGTATGGTTCCTATCACTTTTGCCTTATGTTCTAGGAAGAAGTCTTATCCCCCTCGACATTTGTTTCACTAACCCTCTTTTTAGTGGTTTAATTAGAAGCTCAGCCAAATTCAACTCTGGCCTTACAAAATCTAGGTTTATAACACCAGATTCTAGCAGCTACTTAATAATATTATGTTTTAAACATATATATCTACTTTCCCATTGTATATCTTGCTTTTAGCCTTAACTATAGTTGTTTAACAATCATAATGTATTGAGATTGATATAGGAGGATGATCACCAATGGAAAGCTCAGCTAAGAAGTTTCTTAACCATTTAGCTTTTGTACATGCCTTCTTTAAGGCAATTAGCTCGGACTCTATGGCTGAACGAGTTATACAAGTTTGCTTGGAAGATTTCTAAGAAGCTACTCCTCTACCAAGTGTAAAAATATATCCACTAGTGGATTTAATTTCATTAGATTTAGATATCCAATTTGTATCATTAAAACCTTATAATACTGGTAAATCTCTAGCAAATGAAAGCCCAAAATTTAATGTATCTTTTAAGTACCTCGGAAGTCTATCTAAAGTATAGCGCAATGATTCTTGTTAAGATTTTAAGTATATCTGCTTAGTCTCCTAACTGCATATGCAATATCTAGTCTTGTACTATTCATTAAGTACATGAGACTACTAATTATTTGGGCATATCCCGTTTGACTAATATTACGCTTATAATTTTTTTTTAGTCGAATGTTTACATCGTAAAGAGTTGACACTAGCTTACACTCAAAATATCCAAATTTCTTCAAAAATTTCTTAACACAGTGTTCTTGTGATAACATAAGACCATTACTTTGCTTTATCACTTTAATTCCAAGAATAACACTTATTTCTCTCATATCTTTCATATCAAAATTAGAAATAAGAAAGTTTTTAGTCTTTTTTATCACTTCCATACTAGGACTAAAAATAAGCATGTTATCAACATATAGACAAATTTTCACAAAATTATTAGTATCAAATGATTTAAAATAAATACATTTATCTTAATCATTAATCAAATATTTATTTGATATTAAAATTTGATCAAAATTTTTATGCCACTGTTTTAATGCTTGTTTTAATCCATATAAAGATTTCACAAGTTTATAAACCTTATGCTCAAAACTTAGAACTATATAACTTTCTGGTTGTATCATGTATATTTCTTCTTCCAAGTCACCATTCAAGAATGCAGTTTTAACATTCATCTGATATATAAACAAATTATACACTGATACTAATGCATTCAAAACTCGAATGGATGCTATTTTAGTTACAAGAGCGTATCAAAATAATCTATATTTTTCTTTTGAGTAAAACCCTTGACAACTAATGTTGTCTTATACTTATCAATAGACCCATCAGCTTTTAGTTTATAAACTAATGTTGTCATGAGATTTCTAGGATGCCAATATTTCATGCTTAGTCCAAAATTCCTAATCCATATTTGTGAATGGGATCGGATTTTAGGGTTATACGGATCAAAATTTTGCTGCCACTGGTAAAGCCTAAGAACCCTGCGGAATCGAACATGTGCCCCGCTCCAGGCCTTATGCATAGCATTTTCCTCCTGAAACTGAATTTCAAAAAAAACCCTGTGCTGATGGGGTTAAAATCCAATCATCACTTGGGAGCAAAATTTTCTGCAGGAGAGTTTTAACTTCCTCTACTTTCATCGGTTTGAATCCTGATCGTAATACAATGCAACCAATAAGATTAGTTCTACTAGACTCAAGTTCTTTACGGTAGAGATCAGGTTCGAGCTGAACTATCTTTATATCACCTCGCTGAGAGGCAGAGGCAATTGGTGGGTTGTGCTGGGTAAGGTCATTAGGTTTAGATAGTAGGAAGGCAAAAGTTGGTTTCTTTTGTGAGGTTCTCCCCAGAAACATCTGAACTATCTTCATATCACCTCGCTGGAGAGGCAGAGGCAATTGGTGGGTGTGCTGGGTAAGGTCATTAGCGTTATATAGTAGGAAGGCAAAAGTAGGTTTCTTTTGTGAGGTTTTCTCCGTTTCTGGGGAGTAAGGCTGTTGTTGATCCTTGTAACGAGTCAGAAGCGATGCATGCAATTTCCGCCAAACAGTCAGACATGGCTGCCGGAGGAGAATTACATTCAAAAAATGAGGGAAAGAAGTGAAAGAGGCAAGAATCTGCTGTTAGAGGAAAGAAATCAACAGAGAAGGCAAGAAAATATCAAGAAAGGAAAGAGAGAAGGTCTCCCATAATGGACTGTAAGCATTTTTTTTCCCCATTCAGTAGTACAAGGTTTCTTGTTAGCCAATAAGTATGTTTAATCAGATTGTAATTATTTATTTTTCAAGTTTGTTAATATATAATAATATAACACTCTGGGTGCTACATTTGCACTTATGATGTCGTGTATAATCAAAAACCACGTTTTATTTATAAATAAATATAATTAAATTTATATTAAATCACACACACATATATAAATATAATTATTAGCAATATCATTCTTTGTGCTGTGGAAGATACCATCAAGACGGTATTTAGTGTATCACCCATCTTCCCTTTCTTCGCACAAACAAAAACTTTTTTCTAGACCCTTATATGAAGATTATTTTCATCGCGATAATTGACTTTGGTATCCTTCTGGATACCCCAGGTGCGGCAGCTCGTCACTTATTTCACCCTTAATTCCTTTTTGGTTACCAAAATAATAACATAATTTATATTTCTCGAAGATATATTAAGATATATTAGTGGTCTTTATATAAACTTACAAACATAACGTAAATGTAAATTAAATATTACATAAAATAAAAAATAAATTATAAAATAATATCACAATAAAATAGGAAAGAAAACTGCAATTTAATATTTAATATCACAATGGCGAAGGTGCTAATCTTAATCCGTGTTGCTCACATATATACAAGCGAAACTCTCGTCCGGTTCTTTGTTGGACATAAGAAAAGGTATTTCATTTTTGTGTGGGTGGAAAATTTGCTTTGTATTCGTTCCTCTTTCGACACTCAAAGATGCGGATCTATTACGCTGCAAATGAGCATATATCACCAAGCAGGAGACAAAAACTAGTTTACTCATTAAAGACTTCTTTGAGAAGCATTACAGTTCTCTCTTGGTGTTGCTGCTCGTGTAATTATTGGAACTACTAATATGGTTACTGGTGATGGAATCCTGACTCCAACGACGTTCAGCATGAATTCTGTTAGAATATGCCTTGAATCAGTTAGTCCCTGGGCTAGGGTTATCTGTTTGGGCCTATTTTTCTGGGCTTTTCCGCATCTGTCTAGGGAGTACTATATAAACTCTCTAGGTCATAACCTAGCCGCAATCTGTAATCTTTACTCCTCAAGATCAATAAAACTTTTCTCTCCTCTGCCTGTGGACGTAGCTAACACATCGTTAGTGAACCACGTTAAATCTCTGTGTTCTTTATTTGCGTTCTTAATTATCTTTCTTGCTTTCGTTATAACAAACTGGTATCAGAGCTAGATCTGTCTAGGGTTTGAAATTCGGTGAGAAAGATGTCTGGTATGAACGTGAAGATCGACAAATTCACAGGGAGGAATAGTTTCAGTTTATGGCAGATCAAGATGCGAGCCTTGTTGAAACAACAAGGGCTGTGGGCGCCGCTTGCGAGGAAGCTGGCGGATCCAATCACCACTGAGATGGCCGTTTGGAGGAGAAGGCACACTCGACGATTATGCTGTGTCTTGCAGACGATATCATTACCGAGGTCGCGGAGGAGGAAACCGCGCAAGGTCTGTGGGTTAAGCTCGAGGGTCTCTATATGACAAAGTCCTTAACCAATAAGTTGCTTCTAAAGCAACGTCTGTTCAGTCTGCGAATGCAGGAAGGTATGCCTCTTCGAGATCACTTAGATCAGTTAAACACAATTTTATTAGAATTGCGTAATATTAATGTTAAAGTTGAAGATGAGGATGCTGCTTTAATTCTGTTAGTATCTTTACCATTGTCGTATGAGAATTTTGTGCAATCGTTTATTGTTGGGAAAGATACTGTGTCTCTGGAGGAGGTTAGATCGTCCCTCTATACTAGAGAGCTGCGCCACAAGGCGACTGGTACAGGTGCAGATAATTAGGCTGCTAGGTTAGTAGCCAGTGGGAGTTATGGACATGGAAATTCAGGGAAGAAGAAATTCAAGAAGCCAGTTTCTAAGGGTCCAAAACCCAATGATGTCTGTAACTACTGTAAAGAGAAGGGACATTGGAAAATTTGATTATCCCAAGAAGAAGAGGCAGCAGGATAAACTGACAGGTACTGTTGCTGTAGCAGATACCAATTCTGAAGAAGATATTGCTCTAGTTGCTGATGAGCACACGGATCACAATGATGTGTGGATTCTGGATTCTGGAGCGTCTTACCATATATGTCCGCGCAGGGAGTGGTTTACAACCTACGAGCAGGTAGATGGAGGCAATATTTCTATGGCTAACAGTTCTATTTGTAAGGCGATTGGAATAGGCTCGATTAAAATACGAACACATGATGGTAAATTCTGCACATTGAATAATGTTAGGCATGTTCCACTTATGACAAAGAATCTGATATCGTTGAGTATGTTGGATAACAAGGGTTTCAGTTTTCAAGGTGAAGGTGGAGTCTTACATGTCTGCAAGGGTTCGAATGTGGTTTTGAAAGGTGTAAAGCGTGGTACCTTATATTTTCTTCAAGGTTCTACGCTGTCAAGTTCTGTTGCTGTTGCATCCTCGGAGATTGATAAGGACAACATGACCAAGTTATGGCATATGAGGCTTGGTCACATGAGTGCAAGAGGGATGCAAATTCTGTCAAAAGGGGATCTTCTTTGTGGCCACAAGATCAAGGATCTTGAATTTTGTGAACATTGTATTTTCGGGAAGTTACATCACAGCAAGTTTCCTAAAGCAAGACATAGAACAAAAGGCACACTTGATTACATCCATTCTGATTGTTGGGGTCCTTCTCGGGTGGAGTCTTTAGGGGGTCACAGATATTTTGTGTCGATGATTGACGATTTCTCAAGGATGACTTGGGTGTTCATTATGAAGCATAAAAGTGAAGCCTTTAAGAACTTCAGGCAGTGGAAGGCATTAGTGGAGAATCAAATAGGGAAGAAGATCAAAAGGCTGCGAACTGACAATGGTTTGGAATTTTGCTGGTCTGAGTTTGATGAGTTCTGTAAGAATGAAGGGATTGCTAGGCATCATACAGTCAGGGATACACCACAGCAGAATGGTGTAGCAGAACGTATGAATCAGACACTTTTGGAGAGAGCTAGGTGCATGCTTTCTAATGCTGAACTAACTAGAAGGTTCTGGGCAGAAGCGGTTAGTACAGCGTGTTATCTGATAAATCGTGGACCTCACACAGGTATAAATCTCAAAACTCCTTTTGAGGTGTGGTCTGGTAAGCCTGCTGATTACTCTAATTTAAGAGCTTTTGGTTGTACTGTTTATTATCATGTAAATGAGGGTAAATTAGAGCCACGAGCTAAAAAGGGAGTATTTGTAGGTTATGGGGATGGGGTTAAAGGGTATAGAATCTGGTCCCCGTCTGAAAAGAGGGTTATACTTAGTAGAAATGTAGTTTTTGATGAAAATTCTATGTTTAACCCTACTGTGAAGTCTATTGTTGTGTCAGAAAATGGTAGTGTTGAGAAACAGGTGGAGCAGCAAGTCACTCTAGATGAGAGTGAACCACAACATAAAGATCAACACCCACAGTCAGAATCAGAACCATCAGGTTCTTCATTACCAGTAGCAAGTCAGCACAGTTTGGCTCTTAATCGATCAAAGAGAGCTAACTATGGGATACCTCCCAAGAGATACGGTTTTGAAGATATGGTGGCCTATGCACTACAGGTTGCTGAAGAAGTAGATACTAACTCTAATGAGCCATCCACCTATAAAGAAGCGGTTACATGTACTGAGTCTACCCAATGGCTTGCTGCAATGGGAGATGAGATGGAGTCACTTCATAAGAATCAGACTTGGGAATTAACCAAGCGACCTCGAGACAGAAAGATTGTCACGTGTAAATGGGTCTATAAGAAGAAGGAAGGAGAAACATCTGTTGAGGGTATCAAGTATAAAGTTCGAGTAGTAGCTAGAGGATTCACTCAGAGAGAGGGAGTAGACTACAATGAGATTTTTTCTCCAATGGTCAGACACACTTCCATCAGGGTGCTACTAGCAATAGTTGCACATCAGGGTTTGGAGCTTGAACAACTAGATGTGAAGACAGCTTTTCTGCATGGAGAGTTGGAAGAGGAGATATACATGACTCAGCCAGATGGATTTCAGGTTCCTAGTAAGGAAGACTATGTTTGCAAGTTGAAGAAGTCCTTGTATGGACTAAAGCAGTCTCCGAGGCAGTGGTATAAGAGATTCGACAGCTATATGATAGAGATTGGCTACACCAGGAGTCCGTATGATTGTTGTGTTTATTACAGCAAGGCAACAAATGGTTCTTTGATTTATCTGGTCCTGTATGTAGATGATATGTTGATAGCTGCAGAGAACAAGTCTAATGTTCAGAAGTTGAAGGATCTTCTTAGTGTTGAGTTTGAGATGAAAGATTTGGGTGCAGCTCGAAAAATTCTGGGAATGGAGATTTATAGGGATAGAAGCAAAAAGAAGCTCTTCTTGTCACAGAAGGGATATATTCAGAAGATTTTGTCAAGATTTGGCATGTCTACCGCAAAGCCCATAGATACTCCTAGTGCTGCAAATGCACATCTGTCCGTTGCTTTTGCACCTAAATCTGTTGAGGAGAAGGAGTACATGTCTCGAGTTCCCTATGCTAGTGCAGTAGGAAGCTTGATGTATGCGATGGTCTGCAGCAGACCTAATCTTGCACAGTCTGTTAGTGTTGTTAGTAGGTTTATGGGTGAACCTGGTAAGGAGCATTGGCAAGCTGTGAAGAGGATTTTTCGGTATCTCAAAGGTACATTTGATGTTGGTCTCATTTACGGAGGTGATACACAGTGTTTGGTGACAGGGTTTTCAGACTCTGATTATGCTGGAGATGTTGACAGTAGAAGATCTATGACTGGTTATGTTTTCACTCTTGGTAGTTCAGTTGTCAGTTGGAAAACTACTTTGCAGCCTACAGTGACTTTGTCTACTACAGAAGCAGAGTACATGGCATTGACAGAAGCAGCCAAAGAGGGAATCTGGTTGAAAGGATTGGTCAGTGATTTGGGTCTACATCATGATCAAGCTATAGTGTATTGTGACAGTCTTAGTGCAATTTGTTTAGCTAAGGACCAAGTTCATCATGAGAAGACTAAGCACATTGATGTAAGGTATCATTTTCTAAGAAGTGAGAAGAGAATTAAGGTGAACAAAGTGGGTACTGCTGATAACCCAGCTGATATGTTCACCAAGCCGGTTTCGCATAGCAAGTTCCAACATTGTTTGGACTTGCTAAATGTTAGGAGTTGTTGATTGCCCTTTAGAGGGCAAAATCTGAGGTAGAGGAGGTTTTTTTTGGTACATCTGGCATTGTGTATGGTGCATCTGGTACATCTGTTATTTGTGAGAGGATTCAAGTCAAGGTGGAGATTTGTTAGAATATGCCTTGAATCAGTTAGTCCCTGGGCTAGGGTTATCTGTTTGAGCCTATTTTTCTGGGCTTTTCCGCATCTGTCTAGGGAGTACTATATAAACTCTCTAGGTAATAACCTAGCCGCAATCTGTAATCTTTACTCCTCAAGATCAATAAAACTTTTCTCTCCTCTGCCTGTGGACGTAGCTAACACATCGTTAGTGAACCACGTTAAATCTCTGTGTTCTTTATTTGCGTTCTTAATTATCTTTCTTGCTTTCGTTATAACAAATTCCATTTCAAAACATTCTCATTCTGGTTCTTGTAATTGACATTACTTAATTCATTTACCACCTTGCTCCTCTGCAACTTATCGACTGCTATGATTTGTTCAAACTTCTAGATCGATCAGCTCAGCTGAAGCGGGTGCCGTAAAGTATTGACCTTTTTTCTTAGCTGATTTAAGAAAATTCAAGTGCTTTTTGCTAGCTCTTGAGCAGTAAGGGACACACAGAGTTGGGTTTCTTCGCTCCAATCTTGATATCTCGGCTGCTGCTATGTATTAGGGGAGTTGGCATATTTAAAACATATTCTCCACCGGAATCATCGCTCGCGTTTTCTGTGCTCTGTCACCATACCATATTTATAACTTCTTCAGAAAAGCAGGGAAGGTGGGAGAAGTTCCGTTGGAGGCATTGTTCTGCTTATTACAGGTCTGTTCCAACTTGTTACAAGTAAAGCTATTATATTGCAGCAAGATTTTAATGTAATGATTAATGCTGAAAATTATATATGTACCATATACGATTGCAGATCTCGGTGATTAATTCTCCAGTCTTAATTAATTTCCGTACGTGAGGGTACTTACTACCAACTGCATCTAATCTCCGCATGAAGTATTTTCCAGGTGCTAGCTAGGTAGAATCTGCTTTCAATTTTAGATGTTTTTCAAACGGTTTTGTTTTCGGGCTTTACTTACCTGTGTCTGATAGCGTTAACTAGTTCAGATTGCATTCAGCGGATCGGAGCTGTTCATCGCATTATATGGGTGAAGCTCAAGCATTAATTTCTGCAGTTAGCTACTTAATTATTTCTCCATTAATTATGAGTCAATCAATGTCGGTACATGCATCGAATCAAATAAATGGGGCAGATTGACGTATATTTGAGAATATCTATGATCTGTTTCTTTTCGTTGTGATTGGATGTGGATTTAGAGACACATAATTGGCAATGCATATGAAATTTTTCTCCTAAAAATCTTTGTTGCCAAATTTTCCTTTCTTGCTGTAAAGGAAAATAAATCGATATTTTATTATGACTTCAAATGTAGACATTAATTAGATTTGTCAATTGTGGTGGGCAATTATACGTGTCTCTGTGTGTGATATCAAGAATATTGAATCTTTTAAGAAAAAAAAATAAACTCTTTCAATTTGGTTGATAGTTCAATAAATAAATTCTACGTACAATTCGTCAATACCCACATCACAACATATTTTTATTAATTTGTCCGATTTTCAGAACACATGACCCATCTATCTTATATAAAATTAGGAAAAATTTTACATACCTCCCTAAGATTTATGAAAATCTCAGTTTAAAAGAAAATTTATAAAAAAGAACACAAATCTCCTTTATAAACAATAAACTTACTAAAATAACTTCAATTTATTTTTTTAAAATTATAAAATAAAATTACTAAATTTTAATGAAAAAGAGTAATATTTTAACCATTGCACTAAACATATTTTAAATATATATTTTTTAATCTTTAATAAATAATTCTTTTGAAAATACATATTTGATAATTTCTATAATAATTAAAATTATTTTTTATTATAAAACTTATAATTCAAAAAAAATGTATATAATAACTTGAATTTAAAATTATTATCAAATAATAATAAAATTATTCTTAAATAATTATTAAAGAAAATAAATTTAAATAGTTGTAAAATAAAACTATTCTAAAATTATTATTCGCACTAATAATTTTAAAAAATTATTTCTTAAGTAATTGTTAAATAAAATAAATTATTTTATTTAAAAATTTAAATCATTTATTTTAAATTTTATAACTTAATGATAATAATAATTTTAAATTCAAATTATTATATAAAATTTTAATGATTATAAAATTATTTTTTAATTATAAATTTTTTTATAGTAACAAAATAATTTTATTTTTTGTAAAAAATTATTATATAATTTTCAAAAGGGTTATATATTATAAATTAAAAAATTTATTATTAAAATTTATTTTAGTATAATAGTTAGGGTATTAGCCTTTTTAACTAAAGTTATAAGTTTAAATTTAATCAAAATAATTTTATTTTATAATTTTAAAATGAATTTAAAGTATTTTGGTAAGTTTAATATTTATAGGGAAGGTTTGTATCTTTTTTTCATAAATATTTTTAAAAATAAAATTTTTACAAACTTCATAGGAGATATGTGAAATTTTGCCTGTAAAATTAATATCACCGTAAACCTCTATAGGCCACCACTTTATTTAGAATAATTAATCGCCCACAGAAATGGATATACAGGATTTGACTAACTGCTCCAGCTAGCAAGCTATTGAGATTGCAACATGCGAAACAATTTTAAAAAACCCACGTTTTTCCCATGCAAATCGTGTATATATATATATTAACAATATTATTCTTTTATACACACATGTATATATACATAAAACAGACCAATAATATCATTATTTTATACATATCTTTTCATTATTTATAAATTATTATAATTAAATACATTTAATAGTTAAAGTTAACTTTAATTATGTAATTAATATATTTATTAAATTTTATTTTAATTATTAAATATGTTTAAATCTGATAAATTATAAAAAAATATAAAAATATATATAAAATAATGAGACATTAATTTTTTTTATATATATTTATATATATAATAAATATAATATTATAAAAATATCATACTCTTCTTTAATTTTTTTAAACCATACCAGAGTAGAATTTGAATTCAAAACTCTTACGTACTTTTATGATTAATTGTAGAAAAAGAGATTAATTTCAATATCTAATTAATGAGTATAATTTTATGTTAAATATAAATTGTGTTAAAAAAATTTTGGTAAGACGTATTAATTATTGTAGCCAAGTCGTGAAAAAATAAAGCTTCTCTGACTTTATCCCATTGCACCTAATATTTCCCCAACAGAATTTTCTTCTTGGAATTTAAGGTATCTTGTTCTATTTGATTAATTTGGTATTGAAAGCATGATCATTTTGTTTCCCGCTCGAGAGACATCCTATCCTATCCTATCCTATCCTATCCTATCTCATGGAGGTTTCAGGGCACCAGTTCTATGCGCATGACACGGTATAATAACCTCCCAATTATTGTTCTGGAAAAAGTCCACATGCCTCCCCTGAGGTTTATAAAATTTTTAGTTTGAAAGAAAGTTTGTGCAAAAATATAAATATCTCCCCTATAAACAGTAAATTTATCAAAATACCTTAAATTTATTTTTTTTAAATTACAAAATAAAATTACTAAACTTAATTAAAAAAAAATAATATTTTAACCATTGTACCAAACATATTTTAAATATATATTTTTCAATCCTTAATAAATAGCTATTTTGATAATGTATATTTAGTAATTTCTATAATAATTAAAATTATTTTTTTATTATAAAACTTATAGTTCAAAAAAAATCTATATAATAACTTGAATTTAAAATTATTATCAAATAATAATAAATTTATTCTTAAATAATTATTAAAGAAAATAAATTTAAATGGTTATAAAATAAAACTATTCTTAAATTATTATTAACACTAATAATTTTAAATTCAAATTATTATTTTATTTAAAAATCTAAATAATAATAATAATTTTAAAAAATTATAATTTAATGATAATAATAATTTTAAATTTAAATTATTATATAGATTTTTAATGGTTATAAAATTATTTTGAATTATAATTTTTTTTATAGTAACAAAATAATTGTAATTATTATAAAAATAATTATTTATGTATTTTCAAAAGGGTTATATATTATGAATTAAAATATATATTATTAAAATTTGTTTTAATATAGTGGTTAAGGTATTGACCTTTTTTACTAAAGTTATAGGTTTAAATTTAATCAAAATAATTTAATTTTATAATTTTAAAATGAATTTAGAATATTTTGATAAGTTTATTATTTGTAGGGGAGTTTTGTATTTTTTTTATAATTATTTTAAATTATAATTTTTATAAACTTTAAGGGAGGTATATATACTTTTTTCTAAAAATTTTATGCGTGCCGGTAGGGCAGCGACCTTTTTTCCACTTTGGTCGTGAATATTCCTTTTCACCGCCAAAATTTCTCGTCTTGCTGTAAATAAAAACAAATAATTAAATTGTTATTTTAGAATTAAGTTGTGACTTGAATGTAAACATGAAGACTTGTCAATTCTGGCCGATGACGAAAAATCCAATCTATCTGCAATTGAAAATTCTTGGAGCTGCTGGCTCCCGAAGGAGTCTGGGAAATTCCTTTAGTGGGCAAAACATATAATGTAATATGATAAAAAATTAACCAATTAATTGGAGAACTTTGACTTTACTTTTATTTTTTTTGTTTCTTTCAGTAGGTTTTCCCATTGGGGAAAGTTGCAATGAGTACTTTTTCTTTATTTTTGTAACCTAAGACAAAACCAGATCCAAATTCTCCCTATATATATATATATATGTGCGTAGATCTATATATTTCCACTTCGCTGCTGCTGCGAGCATAGAATATCCGTTTCATTTATCAATTCTCGTATAATTTTAATTCTTTCATTTCATGGCTTCTTCTTCATCCTCTTCCTCTTCCTCTTCCTCTTTGGCTGCTTCTTCTCCTAAAAAATATGATGTCTTTCTAAGTTTTAGGGGAGAGGATACCCGTGATAATTTTACAAGTCATCTCTTTGCTGCTTTATGTCGAAAAAAAATAAAAACTTTTATTGATGAAGTACTAGAGAGAGGAGATGAGATTTCGCCTGCTCTTTCGAATGCAATCGAAAGATCAAAAATTTCTTTAATTATTTTTTCGAAACATTATGCTTCTTCTAAATGGTGCTTGGATGAACTTGTCAAAATTCTTGAATGCAGGAAACTCAATGGTCAACTGGTTATACCTATTTTCTACAATATAGATCCGTATGACGTGTGGAAGCAGACTGGAGGGTTTGGGAATGCTTTTGCAAATTATGAAATACATTTTCAGGAGATCATGCTTGAAAAGACTTCGAAGTGGAGGGCTGCATTGATAGAAGCATGTAATTTATCAGGATGGAATTCCATGAAATTTAGGTATATGTATACATCCCTAATATTCTCTCTACTCTTATGTATCCATTTGGACATAATTACAAGTTCTAGTTTGCTAGGAAACTCTTGCACGTATCTAGAAGAAGAAATGCACGTAAAGGGTTTCTTTGGAACTACTGGTTCAAAAGTTATATATATACAAGCAAACCTTGGCAAAGCAAGGAAAATTTATTAACAAAAAATGAGGAGAGTTATATAATCATGGGGGGGCAAAATGAGCTAGGTTATATATATAAAATAGTATAATATATAATATATCCAAAACAATTTCCCATACACTATATATTTGTCCATAGACGATCATTTATCATTTTTAACATTCCCATTCTTTCGAAAATGATGAAAAAATATCCATTCGTACATACATACGTATGTATTGTCAGATTTTATCGCACTACATTTTTTACACAAGTTGTTACATAAATTTTTAATTCTTAAATTAATACATTCTCAATAGCTGATATTAAATTTATTATGTGTAATTAATATATAATTAATAATATATTTTAATCAATGTACGTGTAAGCTACATTATTAACTATTTAAGATAGATTATCTGATAAATTATAAATGGTGTAAGAAATTATTTGTATAAAAAATTAGAACTTTTAATTATAATCCATCGTATATTAAATTTTTATATTTTTTGACTCATTAATATTATTCTTCTTTTCATTTACAGGTCTGAGGCAGAACTTGTAGACGGAATTGTTAAAGATATTTTGAAGAAATTGCAAGATATGTCATCTGCAAGAGATTCTGAAGATATAATTAGACCACGTTCATATGTTGAGAAATTTAAATCATTATTATGAATTGATTGCTAAATATTCAAATTATAAGAATTTAGGGAATGAGTAGTATAGTTTAAACAACTGTCATTGGAGTTACTTTTAATCAAATTTGTAATGATACCGAAGGTAAGTGTTTTGTGTCGAACCGTACGAGAAGAATTGGAAAGAAGTGGATTAATATATATACAAGAACAACTTTCTCAAATATTAGAAGAAAATCTCAAGATTTTATAAGAATTAGAAAGTCTTATTAATTTGATTTCTTTCTCTTTTTATAGACTTTAAACATGTAATCAACCCTTGTAACTTTGTTTTCAGTTAAAGTAGATTTACATAAATTTTATGAAACTTTTCTGCATTTTATGTTTGCTTATTCTCTTCTTTCATATTCTTAAATAATCTAATTTGATTGAGGCATACTCCTTGATATGCCAAAGATAAGATAAATACATATAAATTCAAATAGCCTTTGCACATATGCCAAGTTGTTATATTTTATATGCCTGAACATTTCGAGAATTTGGATATAATCTCTAAATTGCGTCTTCTTGAAGGCCTTAAATATCTCATTGAAAAAATTGTAACTAAATTTTTGTCCATAGAACCTTATTCAACTTAATCTACAGTAAGGAAAGCAGGTAAATAATATATATATATATATATATATATATTAATTTCATTGAATACACATTGTTAAAATCACAGATATCTCTCCATCTCGGATGTCGCTGCAAATGTATAGCCGAGTTGTGTACTTACACTCAAAAATCCTAAGACTCTAATTCTAAAAGCTTTTCTGGTGACGATATGGGAAGTAATGGGAGGGGAATGTACTAATTTATAGAGAGAGAAAAAAAATCGTTGGGTGAAAGGATTTTTATTTTGTAAAGGTATACTAATACAAGTTTAAATTGTATATATTTTTTATTTATAAAAAAATAAATCTATTCATTAGAAAACAAACATATATTACTTAACAATATATTATAAATATATTAATTATGCGTAATGCCATTTTTAAATTGAGAAAATGAAAAGTAATATGGATTTCATTAAGAAAAAGTTAAATTTAAAAATGAATTTTACATTTTTGTTTTGAAAAGTAAATAATAATAAAGAAACAATATATATATATATATATATATATATATGGGACAGGATCAGCAGACTTTTTATTTTACACAAAATTTTATATCAATTATTAGCCTTCAAATTAAGGGTATGTGGATAGTATGGATTGAATGAAATAAAATATAACAAATATTTTTATATTCATTAACTAAAGTCTTTTATGTCTTTTAAATATATATATTTTTTCTTTTTCTTATCTTGTATTTGTATAATCTCTCTCTTACTTTTCTATTTTTTATTATATCTCCTCTCTTCTCATCATTTCTTTTAATTTTGATTATTATTTATAAATTAAAATGCTCAAGAATTTGAATAAAAATTAAAATAATTTTTATTTTAATTCTGACTTATAAATTAAAATTTTTTAAAAATTATATTAATTAATTAATCTAAAAAAATTTAAGAATTTTTAAAAACTATCATAATATACAAATATTCAAAAACGATTATTTAATTTATGAGTTTTTAAGTTATAATTAAACTAAAATTAAAATAGTTATTTAAATTTTTTAATTTATAAATGATAATTAAAATAAAAAAATATTAAGAGAGAAAATATAATAAATAATAGAAAAGTATGAGAGAAATTAATGAATTAGAGATAAAAAAGAAAAAATAAAAAGATATAAAATATCCTATTAAATGAGTTTATAAGAATTTTTTAATATTTATTAGATGTAATCTTGATTTTTGATAGACACTTAATCTAAATGTTAAAATTTAATATAAAATTTTGTGTGAAATAAAAGGACTGCTCATCCTCTCTCTCTCTCTCTATATATATATATATATATGTATAGGGCAGGAACAATGAATTTGGAAAAGAAAATTCAGATGAAGTGGATACATGAGAAAATAAAACAAATAAACTCAATTCATTAACGGTAACAGAGAAACTAATTTCACATTTTCTACATCAACCAGATCAGGCGCCGCGGCAGCAGGGACGTTACCTTTTCTGGCAGTGAGGATAAGGAAGCCAGATTCCCTGCGCATGCATCGATCAACAGCTAGCAGAGCGGCGAGGCAGCTGGTACGTCCAGTTCAATTCCTGATCGATCACAGTATCCGGGGCTGCCGGAAAGATTAAAGTGCTTCCATGTTCACCGTAGTTGACGGCGGAAGCAACGTTTTGAGTAACTAGAACAGCAACAAGAGTCAATTGTAATATCTGGGAAGATACCGTATAGTACTCGTGAGCCCAAAGACCTGCACCAGGAGAAAGGAATAATGCTCGTTGGAAGTCCAATAACTTCAATCGATTATGCAGATAATTAATAGATACATAGATAGATGGGAGAACATAATTAGTTTCTAATTAAATATATCTTCCAGATTTAGCTACCTAGGGACAGCACCTGATGATCAGAACCAAATTATTAAAAGCTGGCTAGCAGGTTATATATATATGTGAAAATTAAGATGGGCATGCAGCTAAAATTTCTTCTAGCTAGTCTCTGTCGTCGAAAACAAGAGATGAAATCAGTTATCTAAGAGTGCATCTACTACTAATTAATACTGGTCATCCTCTCAATCGCGTTCAACGTTTGTCAGAAGAATGGAGCAGAAGGAAAATTAATGTCTTGAACAGCTTGTTCAACCAGTGGAACACTGCAAATATAAGCTTGAGTCTGATAGGAGCAACTGTGGAGATTCAAGTTGAACTATGGTACCATATAAAGAGATGGTTTAGTTTATACTTCAGATTGACAAGTCGCAACTTGGTCATGGAATCTAATTTTTTCATCGGAAAGGAATGCAAAAGTGGGAGCAAGATATGTAGGAAATTGATCCTCAATTGCACAGTACTGTTTCCAAAGCAACACCCTACACATACACACGCATCCACGTGTATGTATATAAACCCACACCAAAAGCTTCTAATTCGCCGCCTCCTGCATCAACTCCTCGCTCTTTCCTAAATCCAAGACTTCTTTTTCCGCCGTTGATCTTGACTCATTTTCCCTAACTCTCTAGATTACTCATTTACACCGACGGCGGACATTGTTCGACTGAGAGAGAGAAATCTGAAGTGGACTATGAATAGAGCTCATTGCATTTGGCATGCTCTCAGGTTTTTCTATAATTCAAGAATTAGTTGCTGGAGTTATTTTCCTCCCAAGAAAATGCCGAAAAAATAAATAATTAAAAAAATTCTTAGAGGATTTGGATTGGGTCCTAATTTTTTGTATTTTGAATTTTGAAAGAGTCATTGACACCATTATTAAAATAGAGGGTTGAGATTGTATTAAAAAAAAAAATTAATTAGTCAACATAATTTACTGTATTAAAAGAAAAAAATAATGTTTATGTCAAAATTAATTAATTACTTATTTAATTAATTATTTCGGGAAAAACTCCTGGCAGCGCCGCCTCTCTCTCATCTTACTCCTCCACAAGGACCACAATGTTCAAACCAACTCCAAAATTCTTCCCCGCTATTCCCTGCAAACCCTCCGGGCCTGAAGTCTCTCTCTATCATTTCCTTCCCAAATAACTCCATTATCTTATTCTCCGCCGCCCTGCCTTGCATCGCCCGCCAGAAGCTTTTTAAAATCCAGCCCCGCCAGCTCTGGTGGCTGTTGCCGTTCACGGGCTTCAAGATCTCGACTCGTGTCAAGCTGTTATTGGTCAAGTTAACCTGTTGAAGTGCAGGAAGGAGAAAGAACCATGCTTACAGTGTTTGCAGATATGATAGAGAGATTTGGTGAAGGATTTCCAGAAGCTTCTTAATATCCATTATTTGGTGAAGGAATTGTATTGCAAGTTTGCAGAGTATTTGGTGTAGGATTTGCAGATATGATAGAGACAGATTTCGGGCGGGAGGGATTGGTGAAGGATTTTGGAATTGGTTTGAACGTCGTGGGGGAGGAAGGAGACGATGGAGCGTCGGCGTTGCCGGGGAGAAGTTACAGAAAGGGTAATTTTGGCATCGGATTATTTTTTTTATTTTTTAATATAATAAATTGTGGTGATTAAATTTTTTTAAATGTAATCTCAATCATTCATTTTAAGTATTGTGAGGCGTGAATGGATCCTTCAAAGTCTAAATTATAAAAGACTAATTACTTAATTTAATTGGTTGAGAATAATATAATTTTCCTTAGTGCTAATGCATATATATAATTGACATTTTATATAATACGATTATAACTAATATATGATTAATTAACATATTAAGTATTTTAAATAATTATATATATAATTTTAAGTTTTGTCTCAAGTGATAAGTGATATTAATTGAATAATGAATTTAATATAACAAAGTCTCTTTTAAAATTTTTAAACAGTTAAAAGTTATTTTAAGTATTTAATAAAAAAAATTAAAATCACTTGATAAAATTATATTATCTTTCTCAAAATTTAATTTGGAAAATAATTTTATTTATAAATATAATATAAAATATATTTTTATTTAAAATTATAAAAATTTAAAATTAACCATAAAAAAAATTTTAACAATCAACTTTAATTGAAAAATAAAATTTTCTCTTTTTATTATTTTTTATAAATTATTTTAAGTAAATATATATTATATTATATTATGTTATATTATTTGTTAATAATTTCTTCATCAAAATCATAAATAAGAGAGATGTCATCACCTACTTAAAATATGATCCTTAAATATATATTAAATATATTAAATAATATTTATTCATATTTATTATTTATATTTTAATTATTTATATTATTATAATTTTTAATAATAAATTTATTAAATGCATACAAAATATGTTTAAAATTTACAATATGTGAATAAATAAAATTTATTAAAATACTAAATTGATTTGTTTTAAATTTAATTATTTTATCGTACAGTAAAAATATATTATTTTAAAATTCACAGTAATATCAAATTAGCCGTCAGACCCTTACTCGCCGTATGATATTTTTACTAAAGTACAAGGGAAAGTTCACAAGATTTCTATGTGAAATGCATGATCAAACCAAAGAAAATAATGACTATTACATCAATTGCGAGAAAAGGTCTCTCCTCCTCTTCTTCTTCCTCCTCACTCATAATTTCATCCCAACAAATGAAAAATTATTCAAATAGAAATGTCGAGACATAAAAATAGCAATATTATTAAAAATTTTAAGTGATGCATTAATTATATTTTTTAAATTATAATAAATTTAAAAACTTAAAATAATACAATAAAGTTTTAAAATTTTGATGAAATTTAATGAAACTTAACAAATGTAAAAAAATAATAATAAGAAAAAACTTATCCTTTTCTACTCCAAATAAAATACCACTAGCTTTAAGAGTGTGGCTTGATTAGATCAATGTACATATGGGATAATTTTATATACCTCTCCCTGAGGTTTTTAAGAATCACAAATAGTGAGAGATTTGTAAAAATTTATAGAACCTCCCCTATTATAATATTTATATTCCGTTGAATACATGTTAACTATTAAAAAAAAAATTAAATAATCAAAATAATCTCATCAACACATATTAATAAAATAATAATCATATTTTTTTTGTCTATTCACTTTTTTCCTTTTAAACTCATAACTATTAACGTAATTCATGCATTTTTTTAATTTTTTAATTTATATATATATATAATTTTTTATCTATATATATGTATGTATATTACGCGTGTGTTTTGGACTCCAATCATTTTGGGCCTAACGACTGATCCTAGCCCAAAAGGTAGAAGGGCCGAATAGGATTCTGGCACAAGTGGGCCAATAGGGTTCTCTTCCTATTGAGCGAAGAATTCAAATGGAGGCAGATAATAGGAGAATTATTTTGTATGTTTTTAAATCGAATAAAATAACCTTTAAAAAAAAAAATCTCTCAATTCTTGATCAAAATAACTTTCTTTTGAACAAAGTTACTACTTTTTTAAACTCAAGCTTTTCAACGGAGTTATTATTTTTTTACAACTCCCAAACTTTTAAACAGAGTTATGATTCTTTTACAACTCCCCAAGCTAATAGAAATCTTAGTTTCTTTAATAAAACATATATTTTTTATTACAACAAAAATATTTTTACAAATCTACGAAAATAATCTAAAATTCTGAATGAAGTCACCTATTCCTATAATAATATGATTTCAAGATTATATATATATACACACACACACACACATGCCCTCTATTTTTTAATTATTAACATTAATTCTATTAAAACAATTTGACACATTTAAAATTACATTTCATTGGCTGTTAGGGATCAAAGATATTCCTATAATAATTGAGTTTCCAGATTTCTTATGAAAACCCTATTGAGTTTAATTAATTAATTTATTGTTGTCATTAATTAACTGGCTATAAATACATGTCCTAGCTATCTATATTCTTTAACAGTACTATTTTAAATTGTTGTCATTAATTAACTGACTACATTACCTTCAACAGTACTAATCAACAAATAATACTTGATTGAAAAAAGTTATTGGAAATCTTTCTCCATGGGTGATTGATTGTAATATTTATGGAGGAAGTAAAGTTTGAAAGAAATATTTTGAAGAGAGAAGGGAAAGCACACTCTACTTCTTTACAAAACTGAAGAAGAAGAGTGAGAAAGGCTCAGGATTTGACCGCGTAACAGAATGTGGAGCATGGAGGTCGCAGAAGGATACCAAAATCTATTCCCTCGGTTGTGATCATCAAAGGAAACACATAGGTTCCCGGATTATTTTTACATTTGTGTGGAAGAAAGGCAGTGATAAAGACAAGAGGGTTCGATGGATTATGCACGAATACCGCTTGGATGGTTGTTTATTACGGAATAAGGAAACGAATAATAATTGTTGGGATGATCACGTTCTTTGCCGAATAAAAAGGAAAGGGAAGATCGGGGAAGACGATGGAGAGGAAGTAATATATGGCTTCTCGTTCTTCCAGCGATGTAATAAGAAGGTTTCAAGGGAATTATATTATTTCTACAGTTGAGCTATCGGATAGTGTGTGGAATACAGCTGAGAGGTTTCGCAATGTGGTGTCTACAGAGGGAGCGAATATTGGGATTAATGATGAAGGATTGTTGTATTCTGAAGAGATTGATCATTCCAATCTCTCGTCTAGGTGCTAATTTGCATTAGGGGTTTCGTTTAAAATAAAAAATTTAAAACATGTTTCATTATAAATATTATACATAATTAATATTTAAATTTCTATGAATTCATTATATATATAAATTGATTGATATTCTACATTAATTTTCCTTCAAATCTGTTACTCTTATTAGCAGTTTGAAAAAATAATTCCAATCTTATGTAATTATTCAATTTCTTTTCGGAATAATTATATAATAGCTAATAAGAATGAAATTAGCTTACCTTTTGGTTGGTTGACAATGATATGATTTTCTTAGTGCTATGTCTATATAATTGGGCATTATATATATATATGATCGATACAAGTTATTTAATTATTTTCCTTCTACGATCGACAGCCACTGATATGCCACAAGTGTTGTATAATTAATTATCAAAAGATGGGATACTGGGTATTTTAAATAATGATTATAAGTTTAATCTCAATTGGTTACATGCCTTTTATCAATTAAATAATATATAAAATGATTGGTTATATATCCATTTCACTATCAATCTATGAAAATAATATTATTACTTGGAATACAAATTGAGAAATTAACCTAATATTATGATGTCATCTTTATTAATGATCTTTAAAAGCACTTCCTTTCTTTGTAGTTTTCCATTGACGTTTCAGCAATTGTTTTACAAAGAGAATAAGGAAACTTATGGTTATGTGTCATTTTAATTTGCACTATCTGCAAGCTATCCAACAAATTAAGCTAATGCATAGCGATATTAACACATAACTGATCGAATCCTAGCTGTAATTCAATCCCTCTATGATTATTTTTATTTTTTTTGTCTTTTTGTCCAATTTTATACTAGATTTTGAAGCGTTACTCAATCAATTACTTCACCTTAATTACATATTATTTATATATATATTAAAGGGAGACCAATAGAAACATTTAATATTCAATAATCTTAATAATAATCAATGCAAAATTCCATTCATGGCTAACATTTCTCTTACTTATCTCTTCCATGGCCTTCTCCTCTCCTTCTTCCTCCTCCTCCTCACTCACAATCTCGTCCGAGCAGATGAAAAACTAATCGAGCAAAAATGTCGAGACACAGAAACACCTACATTATGCATTCAGTGCATAAAATCCGATCCCGGAGGAGAAAAAGCCAACTCAACTACAGCTATTGCAAGCATCGTCATAAACTGCATCAGCAACCACGCCGGAGTCCTGATAAAAAATGTCTCGGATTTGGCTGCTGCGTATTCATCTGACAAGAAATTTGCAGCTGTTTGCGAAGACTGTCGTAAAGGTTATACGCGAGCAAGAAAGAGTTTGTCTACAGCAACTGCTAATCTGAAGAAGGGAGATTATGATAATGCAAATCATTATGTGATCGTTGCTTTGGACGATGATTATGTTCGAAGTTGTGAACCAGGTTTGCAACCTTATGAATTCGGTATTGTTCCACCTGGAGTTTTTTACCAAATTAGGGTCTATGAAGACCTTTCTGGGATTGCGATGACAATAATTGATCGATTGTTGGCTTATAAACAACCATAATGTGTAGTTTCATATTACATGGAACAAATTATATAAATTGATGAAGAGAGAAATAAAAACAAGTATATATATATATATGCTTTAATTTTTGTTTGCATCAACCTATATATGCTTTAATTGCGCTATCCAGTTGTTCTTATGCATGAAAAATGCATATACATATATATATACACACGTTACATTTGACAGCCTCACATTTGCATTTTATAAATGATAATATGATTGTTTATTATATTTTTGTCTTTTTATTCACTTCTTAAGTGGGATTTTTTTTTAATATATATTATCAAAGCACTGATATTAATTACATTTTTTTATTAATCATTTTAGAAATATATTCTAATTATCAATTTAAACACTATTAATTAATTTATTGTATAAGCCAATTAATATAAATTAGTTGTTACAAGAATAAAGTTTTTTTTTGTTTTTTTTTAAGTTTTGGATGAAAGTGAAAAAAAATTTTATCCATGAAACATTATACTCTTATCTCATACTATTTGAATTTAGAATGATCTTAAAGTTAATTCAGAATGATCTTAAAGTATCAAGTGTGCTTCAAACCACATGAACTATTAATGTAAATTATTTATTATAAGATTAAAGTTAAAAAGAACAATTTAGAATATTAAATTCATCTCAATTACAATATATAAGCTGAATTGAAATATAGACCTCTTACTCTTATTCAAGGAATCGATAATATGAAATAACTAAAATAGATATCTACTCTATAAATTCTGCAAATTTGAGTCTCTCTTTGTTTTATATCATTGGGATTTGGGTGTTATGCTGTAATTTTCAAAATTGCAATACATTGCTTAATGCAAAACATTTTCAGGCTATTGAATTTTGCTTCCAACAGAGGACAGCTCATTTCTATTAAGGTTTTGTGTTTAAATCTATAATAAAACGCTGGGGGATTAAATTGTAAAATTGATGAAACATTGTCCTGATATGTTGTTTCAGAAAATATAATGACTAAATTGTTAATACCCCGTTATTCTATATTATATTTTTCTTACACGTGTTCCCACTTTTACTAGTCCATTTCAGAATCGCCAGCCGCCACTTAACGCTACGCAGAAGACAATAAAATTTTTTCAGGTAAACAGGTCATTCAATTCCCATTATTTTTTCAATTTCAAATTTTCAGTTCAACCCGAGCTGAAAAATTAGAACTTTTCGCTGTTTTGATTAATTTATTTCAGAAAAATCGTGATTTTTCTTTTCTTGCACCTTCGAGGAGCCAAACAGTCTTTCAGCAAAGACAAATTTTTGAGGTAAATAACTCTTTACATTCCGATTTCTCATTTTAAATTTTGATTCAATCAAGCTGAAAAGCATGAACTTTTCCTTGTTCTGGTTAACCGATCGTAGAAAACTTGTAATTTTCTTTTCTTTTCCTGCATTTTCTTAGGAGGCAAATATCTCTGAGCAATTAATTATTGAATTATAGAGAAAATCGAAAACATGCCAAACGCAATGAGCTCTATTCAAAGTCCACTTCAGATTTCTCTATCTCAATCCAGCAATGTCCGCCGTCAGTTTAATCTGGAGAGTCAAGGAAAATTAGTCAAAATCAACGGCGGAAAGAAGTCGACGATAGCGACGTGTCTTAGGACGGAAGCGAAGGAGGCGCATGTTAGCAGCTTGGGTTTAGGAAAGAGCGAGGAGTTGATGGAGGCGGAGAAGAAGCTTCTGGTGGGGGTTTATGCAAGGGCGCCGGTTGTGCTGGCCAGTGGCAAAGGTTGTAAATTGTATGATGTTGAAGGGAAAGAGTATTTGGATATGAGTTCGGGGATTGCTGTGAATGCGCTAGGTCATGGTGATCCTGATTGGATTAAAGCTGTTGTTGATCAAGCAAGTGTTTTGACTCACACTAGCAATGTGTATTACAGTGTTCCCCAGGTTTATAGCTATTCTTATTATGTTTTACATTTTTTGGGTTGTTTCGGATGTGCCTGCGTTGTGAGAATTTAATAAAGATTAAATGCTATGTTATTTGTTTTCAATTCATAATGGAAGTCTTCAAGGAAAACTTGCATTTTTCATGTCATTACAAACATGTAGAAATGTGAAAATAGAAACTTAAAAATACTGCATATTTCATGGTTAGAAAAGATTATTATATTGAGTTGACAAGATATTTTTTTGCTTTTTTTTTAATGGTTTATTGTAAATCGTCAGCTGAAAATTGGTTTTGTTCTGTTTGTAGATAGAGCTGGCAAAGTGTTTGGTGGCTTCTTCTTTTGCTGACCGTGTGTTTTTCTCCAATTCCGGAACAGAAGCGAATGAAGCAGCAATCAAATTCGCCAGAAAGTATCAGAGACATTCAAATCCGGAGGCAAAAGAGCCGGCCACAGAGTTCATAGCTTTCACCAATAGCTTTCATGGGAGGACCATGGGTGCCGTTGCTCTGACAAGCAAAGAGCAATACAGGTCACCTTTTGAACCTGTCATGCCTGGAGTCACTTTTGTGGAGTATGGAAATATAGAAGCTACCAAAAAACTAATTCAGCGTGGTAAAACTGCAGCAGTTTTTGTGGAACCCATCCAGGGTGAAGGGGGTGTACATAGCTCAACAAAAGAATTTTTACAATTTTTGCGTAGTGCTTGTGATGAAGCTGGGGCACTCCTGGTCTTTGATGAGGTAATCAACTTTCTTTGCCTCTTTATAGTTATATTTAAATGTGGTGTCTGTATGCAAATTTTGAGGTCAATGCCTTTTTGTCAGAGCATAATATTGTAGTTTGTTTTTTCCAAAGTGCTGATTGATTATTCACTTACACACAAGCTGTCACCAGTTTTAGGATCAGCAATTTGGAAATAAAATCTTAATGGGAAAAATATGATAAGACTTTGGACTTTGTAAAAGCTGAATAGTTTTTTTTCCTCTAATCTCTTTATCTGCCATACCTTTAATTTTCACCATTTTAACTTGGAAACTCTATCTTTAGGCAGAGCAATCCATATGAAATATTATTTGATATGCCTAAAAATATTTTATCATCACTCCTTCAGCTGGAAATGTGCTTAGCGATATTTGTATTTCCTTTTCTGGGGCATTTAGATTCGATATGAATACTCGCTTATTTATACGCATGGATGTGTATTTTATTTATGTGTAGATGTGTAGGCTGTTGCTTTGGCAACACTGTGCAATTGTTCCTATCTTTCTCCCACTTTTGCATTCCTTTCCAAGACAAAAATTAGATTCCTTGACCACGTTGCCGACTTATCAATCTGAAGTATAAACTAAACCATTTTATAAACTTGAATCACCACACTTCCTCCTATTAGACTCAGGTTATATTTGCATAGTGTTCCACTGCTTCTTTGAGCCAAGCTAGTAAGTTACCATTATTTTCCACTGGTTGAACAAGTTCAAGACATTTTCCTTCTGCTCTATGCTTCTGAAAATAGAAATATATATGGTTGAACATGATTGACACAATAACCAGTATTAGTAGATATACTCTTAGATCATTGATTTCATCTTCTTTTTCCTTATTCTACCGTGTTATAGACAGAGTCTAGAAAAAATTTACCTGCCCATCCTTTCACATACTCTTAATAATGCTGCTAGCCAGCTATTGGTTCTGAAGTGCTGTACCTAAATCTGGAAGATTTAGAAACTTATGTTCTCTCATTAATTAATTATCTGCATAATTGATTGAAGTTGCTCTTCCAACGAGCATTCTTTTCTCCTGTGGTAGGTTCAGTGTGGTCTAGGCCGAACTGGATACCTTTGGGCTCACGAGCACTACGGTATCTTCCCAGATATAATGACTCTTGCCAAACCTCTTGCCGGAGGCCTACCTATTGGTGCTGTACTAGTAACTGAAAAAGTTGCTTCTGCCATCAACTACGGTGAACATGGAAGCACTTTTGCTGGCAGCCCCCTTGTCTGCAATGCTGCCCTTGCAGTTCTGGACAAAATCTCAAAACCCAGTTTCTTGGCCAGTGTCTCCAAGAAAGGTCAGAACTTCAAAGAAACTCTAAAGCAGAAACTGGGTGGAAATTCACATGTGAAAGAAATCCGTGGACTCGGGCTCATTGTTGGAATTGAACTGGACGTACCTGCCTCGCCTCTGGTTGATGCATGCCGGGAATCTGGCCTCCTTATCCTCACTGCCGGTAAAGGTAACGTGGTGAGACTAGTACCTCCATTGATCATAACAGAACGGGAGCTTGACCATGCAGCTGAAATTCTATACAAAGCTTTACCGATACTCGATGCCAATTCAAATTAGGAGGAAAGCTAATTTGCAACAAGCATAGACGTCATGTAGTTCAAGGATTTAATCCTAAAAATTACGGTTTATTATATTATATTATATTAATCCCGGTATGATTGATTCTGCCGGAACTAAAGCTAACTTGTGGTTGTCATTTATTTATTGATTAACAAACCAGTTATTTAGATAAAATTACGCTAGTTTGGGGGCTCCCATGAACCCATCTCACTTGCTGTCTAATTTCATCGGCGTAATTAGGAAATGGATTTTTCTTAATTTCATCTCACTTGCTTTCTAGCACGTGTATATTTTATTTTTATTCATTAACTAATAATAACAAAGTATTTGCTCGTGTCTATATGTTTATAAGAAAATATTTACTTGTTGGGTGGATTACAGTTTTCCAGTTGTATTTTCAAGTTCTTTTGTCGTAAATTTTAAATATTGTGTTAAATTTTTTAAAATCTTACGTTATATGCTTTTAATTTATTTATATCTGAAATTTAAAAATTACGACGATTGGTTTTTTACCCACTTCTAATTCAAGATAAAATTCATTGTAATGAATAAAGAAAAACAATTATTACAATAACAACAGAAACAAAATATATAAATATAAATATACTAGGGTTGCATAAGGTGTGACAGGGTTCACCGAAATCAAGGAAAAATTAGGTGGCGGGATCGAAACATATGGTGCCACCTGGCTCTCCAGATTTTCAAACTTAAAAAAAATAATTACCTAATAATGACAATATAAATTACCAGAAACAAACGTAGCATAACACCCAGATGAGAAAAAGGAAACTTCTTCTTCTTGTCCTAATCGCCACTCTCTTTTCTCTCTCTAAAGAATGCATATTTTAGGATTCAGATTTTGAATTTGGACGGACGGTCCAGATTGATTGGCGCTCCATCATAATCGTCACCGTCGGTTATTGGGATGGCGTCGCCGGCGAACAAGATAGAGAGGGCCCACCAGTTGTACAGAGATGGAAGTTACGAGGAGGCGCTAGGGTTTTACACAGAGGCGCTTTCGGTGGCCAAAACCAAACCGCAGAAGATCGCCTTGCATAGTAACAGAGCTGCTTGTTACCTGAAACTCCACGATTTCAAGAAGGTTCCTTTTCAACTTGTTGCCTTTTTTCTTTTTCTTTTTGAATAATTATATGCGGCCTTTTAGATGCTAAATTTGAAGATGTTTAAATCATTAATTTACCTTTTTAGTTTGGACTTTCAGCTATCACTTTTTAGAAAAGTTTAGAAGGGAAAAAATTTTCAAATTGAGCTAGAAATTCAATTAATGAAATGTTTATCTAGAAAACTTATTAAAGATAAATTCAACAAAAGATTGGTAGTGCATGTTGACAAATGTATGAATTAGTATAGAATTTGATAAAATTTGTTTATACACAGGAAGAAGTAAATGTGATAAGCGAAGAGTATACCAATATGTAGTACCATGTGGGTTTAACTAGTGAACACTTTGTCTCCTTGCAGTTTAGGAAGAAAATGCAATACGCCTATCATAATATTGGTCAAGCAGTAGCTTCGTATATTATGATTTTAGTATTTCACTAATGAAAAGGATGATATGTACGGTTTTTCTACACCTGAAGCTGGTTGAGTGCATTCTTACTTGTGGTTGTATTTGCAGAATTAGGACATTTGTGGCTGCTTATCATCAATGTAAATGCGGTTTAAACATACCAGGTGGTTTTTTTTTCATCCCTTTCCAGAAACTGTTAAAATGACATTCTTTACTTTCATCTCAGGCAGCAGCAGAGTGTACTTCAGTGCTTGAGCTCGATCACAAGCACACAGGAGCGTTGATGCTGCGGGCACAGACATTAGTCACTTTAAAGGAGTATCAGTCGGCGCTCTTTGATGTCAATAGGCTTATTGAGTTGAATCCGTCTTCAGAAGTTTATCAAAACCTTCAAGCCCGTTTGAAGACTCAGTTGGTAGACTCTTGTATTTCCTTTATGTTAATATTTTTACTCATACTTCAACACATATCATAGAAAAGCAATATAGAAACTGCAAATAGAAGTGAAAATTGGGAACTTTTCTTTCTCCATTTTATGAGCTTCTGCTGTTGATGACTATTTGATACTTTTTTTCGCTCAAGGAAAGTCACTTGCTCCAATACCAGAATCTGAAGCTGAGTTTGAAGAGGAAGAGGAAGAAGAAGAAGAAGAAGAGATAAAAGAAGCCAAGTCATGTACAATCGTAGAAAAAGAGGAAAGAGAAGAGGCAGTTGTTTCAGTTCTACAAAACAGTTACAAAAGTGAGCCAGTAGTTAAAATGCCCAAAACACCAGGCATCAAGGAATCTTCTGAAAAAGGAATAGAACAGAAAACCGAGCCTAAAAGAATCAATACAAATGAATCAATTCCTCTAGAACACAGCACTAAGAAATCAACTGTACCAGATACCAAAGGGTGGCAAGCAATCCCGAAACCAAAGGGACATTCAGCACTAGACTATGCAAGGTGGGACAGAGTCGAAGATGACTCTAGTGAAGATGATGATGAGGACGATGATGATGAAGATTCTCAGCCTCAATATCGATTCCGCTTGAGAACTGTTGGCGTAAGACCCGTGAAATGAAATGGGAATATGCACACTATGCATCAACACGAAGTAAAACAGGAAATTGCACACAGTACATCAATGTAAATAGCAGTTATGATCCTTCGCATCATATGACAAGAGGGAATCAGTTTGGTCACAATATCAGAAATGGTGGTTAGAATTGGAGAAATGCCCCTATTGGCTACATGCCTGCATCATATTGCATCTTTTTACATGTAGGCGAGCGACCTATGTGAAGAAAGAAGATTGCTTCCGGCCTTCACGTCTCAAGCAAGAAATGCAGTTTTCCTACATCCTGCCTTTTATCTCTGCAATTCAATTTCTTCATAGTTTGTACCGTCGAGAAGGTATCAAGCGGAATTCTGTGATTACTGCCTTAAAGGTGTAGTTTGACGCCAGGAATAATGGCAAGAAGTGGAAAATTTTTATTGAAGGATTGGTGAGCATCGGAATGGCAATTCCAAGATTTGAAGAAGTCTTATTATTTTCTAAGTTCTTGTATTGTTTTATTTATTAATTCGTTGGAACCTCATAATGCAAATATTACATACTACAGTCTTTTTTTGTTTACCTCTTGTTTCAATGGGCTTGATATTCTTATTTTCTCTTTTCATTTTTTGTTGGTTTAGAAGTTTTATTTGGACTTGTAAGAATGTGATATGCTTTTTCCGATTCAGTTTTTATTAAATATTTCTCACTATGTGTTATATTTTATTTTCATAAGAAATATATAATTAAAAACTTGAGAACTGTATCAGAATATTTGAAAATACAACGATGTATAATTCTACATTTTAAATTATAACTATTTTCACTCAACACTAGGCCTGCTGCTGTCTTAAACATCCTGACATTTTCCTAATTGTACCAATAAAACATCTAAAATTAAAAATGTTAATACACATAAAAACAAAAATGTGATCCGTTTAATCAATAATCTTAAATTTAAATAAAATGAGTTTTTCTAAAAAATAAATAAGATAAAAAATATGCATAGCATAATTAATAAATGGAAACTTTTTAATTTTAATTTTCATATATAGTTATATTTTAATTACAAATAATTTATTTGGTATATAATAACTAAAAACTATAAAATAAAACCCAAAATATAAAAGGCATTTCTCAGAGACCCAGGTAGGCAGAAATCATAGGCCTTCTTCTTTGGTGCCTCAATTGTCAAAACGGTGAAGTTCCTCTTCAGTGGTACGAACTATAAACCCTAAATTACTAAAATTATAATAATATAATAATCATCATCATCATTCTAGTTCTAGTTCTTCACACTCTCTCTTTCTCTCTAGCAAAGGTTCAATTGCGTTATAAATTTTGGGAAGCGCTCTTTGCCTACAGAATTTTAGAGGTAAATTTTGTTTTTCAAAAAAAAAAAAAAAAATGGCGTAGACGAAATTCAAGTATTTGATCATGTTTCTTTCTGTGGAATTTATTTTGCTGGAAGACTTTTGCTTTATATGATAGGCAATATTCGAATAAAGTTGGAATTTTTATTTTCTATGATTGTTTTCTGTGAAAAAGGGCCTCATTTTCCTGGAAAATTTAGAATTGTAGCACCTCTAACTAACTGTATTATAATCGTTGGTAATGGAAGCAAACATTCTTTATAAAATATTTTGCCGAATTTATGCAAATTGTGAAATTTTATTTTTTGATAAGTATATTATCCTCTGCTGTTTTCAAGTCTATACATACATTTATGAGGAATTACGAACTTTCCCTCTTACATTATAAGCATTTTTGGCAACATGTTAATTTTCGTTAGAAATTGATTTTATGTAAAGTAGTTTTTGTTCATGCTTGAGTGGAGTTGGAATCTGATAGAATGCTTGTTTGGATTCAAAAATGTTATGCTTTGAAATCTTATAAGGCTTATTTATTGCTTCCATTTCTAATAGATTGATGTTAATGCAATTGGTCATCTTCATTTTTTAACTACAGCATATGATATGATAGTATGTGCAAGCAACAGTAATGGAGTTATATGTGTAACGAGTTATCTTCTTTTCAAGCTTATCTAATGTGATAACTGAGCCCTCTTGTTCAGTTTCGTGGAACATTGGTCTCCTAATCAATGTCTTAGGTTCAAAAGCTACAAAGCTGTGAGTTCAAATATTGTTTGATTTTGATTCTTTGAAATTACTGTTATCATTATTTTCTTTTAAAACATTATATTTTAGACTTTTGTCTCTGATACATCTTGGCATGCATTGACAGGAAGTTGTGCCGGCAACCAAATAGACCATTTATACTAGAATTGGACCCAGCTGGTTAGCAACGATAAGAATGGCTAATCTGCTGCCTGATGATTACTCGCATCATGAAATTTATGAAGGTGAACCACAGGGTGGTGGCCGTTGGTACTTTTCTAGGAAAGAACTTGAAGATAATTCCCCATCTAAACGAGATGGCATCGACTTGAAAAAGGAGACTTATCTACGCAAGTCATACTGTACATTTCTGCAAGACTTGGGCATGAGACTTAAAGTGTGAGTCTATGCATTTCAGTTGGATGTGTTTAACTTCTTCTACCCCTAATCTGATAAAATAATAATTACGTCTTATGATACAAAGAGAGACAATTTGAGAGGATTTGGTTTGAAACATCAGGGAAGGTTTGCCCCTTAAATCTTTTCTCAAACTCAATTTTCACATTGTTGGTTTGCTTACTTAATCTGCTCTCAAGTTAAAGTGTTTTTTCCAATAAAGAAAAATACTAAGTTAGTTCCTCAGAATGATATTGTTAAGGTAAAGTAGTATAGTTGTTAAATAATTATGTAGCACTGAGGATGGGTTGCTCACCTACTGCATGGTGAACTTATGCCGCTCTTCTACTTGTACTGTACTTCAAGTTATATATAGTTGTGCTTCAAATATGACTTGCAAATGTATAGTTTTTGATTACCATGATAGTTAATTCAAGTTGCTTGATATGCAGGCCCCAGATAACAATTGCTACGGCAATAATATTCTGCCACCGTTTCTTCCTTCGTCAATCACATGCAAAGAATGATAGGAGGGTGAGTTATGTTCTTTTACAACATATTGTATCTTTAATTATACTCCTGGAGAAAAGTATTAGAGTATCGATCTAGCAGAGTGTAGCTAGTTCCACTTTTATTTATGGACTAATACTAAATCCTGTTTAATGTAATCTTTGACAAAGATTCTGATCACATCTTTGGCAATATTAGTAGCATAATAAAATGTAATCATTGTTTGCACTATGGTAGAAGACAAAGACATCAATGCTGATTTTGACTTTTGGGTGCTATTATGTGGAAGTTCACTGAACTTTCTGTTAGTTTTTTGTTTTATTACTCTGGACACACTTTGTATACCTTTTTAATAATTTAAATGGTTTTATACTGAAACTGAATAACTCAAACATCGTTGTTTCATAAAAGAGGGAAAACTGCCAATAACTGCCGTGTTTCTTATTTTGTTACTGTTGATGAGCTACAAGATGGTATTTCACCATGAATGTTGGGTCTGTTGGATTGGTGGTTCAGTGTATCCACCTGAGTATTCAAAAAATATGAAGTTTTTGCTTAATAGCAAAGTACAAATGTTAGTTGTGGCTTTCAAATACAGAACAATTACCATAAATGGAGTGGACATGAGGTAGCATTTTAAGATGGGAAGACACACATGAGAGTATTTTAATGCTTATGTCATGTGTCCCTCTATATCAAGAATCCCATAATTCATGATTAAGAGCACCTCTAGCTATCCGAAGATTGAGGTAGACCACCATAAATATTGAGTTATCCCATTTTTTCACAAATACCGAATTGGAAATCGTATTTTCCTAGTAGTTACTGGGCAGTATACCACTAACTAAGTGAACGTTACTAGACAGACTTTGCCCCTTGAAATCAATGCTAATGTTGCGCAATGCATTTAAGTTTCCTATAGAAGCGACTATTACTAATTTTGCTCTCGTAACCACCCTTCCAAGAGAAAAGAGGAGAAAGAAAAGAAAGATACCTCTTTGTTTCACTCTCCCTTCTGGTATATCCAATGGGGAGAGAGAGGTTGGTCTTCGGCGAAGTTGTAAGCTGCACGATTGAGAGAGGTGTTTTAGTTCCATAATGATACACATGCTTCATTCTGGGTAACCCATGCGGCATGTGTGAAATCTAGTAGTAGAAGTGAAATGGTGAGGGAGAATAGCAAAGTCATTTTAATTGAGCATTAAAATTGAAAAATAGTTGTAAGTTCTTATCAAATGGTTTTAAATTTGACAAGGATCAATTACAATGCTTTTTCAATCAAAATATTTTGCAGACCATAGCCACAGTGTGTATGTTTCTTGCTGGGAAGGTCGAAGAGACTCCTCGTCCACTGAAAGACGTTATCCTTGTTTCATATGAAATCATTCATAAAAAAGACAAGGATCCTGATGCAGTTCATAGGATCAAGCAAAAGGTATCATCCTTACGATTCATGTTTGCTGTAGCATTTCTCTATTTATAATTTGTTTCCATCTCACCTTATCTAAAATTGTTGATTTGTCATGATATGCATCTGTTAATCTCATCATTCGCTTCATATTATTATTAAATTCCAGTAACACATCCATAGTTTGATGTCAGCTGGTAGATCATCTAGAAAAAAGCTGAACCAATTGCGCAATTGTCACATTAATTAATCTAGAACTTAGATTGGAAATTACTTGATAAGTTTTTAGACTTTTTATTTATGTTGCCATAGTCCATACCGGAAATACTTTAATGCTTTAACTTGTATTCCTTCGGTGTAGAATGTAATTTCTAGCTCTATATGGGGATTTAACAGTTAGTTGGGATGTGCTTAATTTGAGGTTAGGAATTATTGTCTTGTTTTTCTTTTCATGAAAAAGAAAACATAATAATTATTATATATGCATTCCCATTAACCTCAAGTTTGCCAACCTGTTCTTCAGTTGTGGTTATGAAATAGGAACAATGACTTATTTGTAGGGGTGATGTCATCCATTTTGCCATAGCCTTACTGTTAAATCCTAAAGATTGCGAGTCATCTTGCTTTATTATACAGATTATTTGTATCTATCACAGTTTGGTATACTTTTTTGGCATAAGCATTAAGTTGTGGTCTATGGATGCATTTCTATGCCAGTGTTTGGAAGTGTTTCTGTGTGCTTGCTCGGCATATTTTCCTGGCATAAGCATTAATTTATGGTCTATGCTGTGTTTCTATGTCCATGTTTGGCATATTTTCTGGCATAAGTATTAATAGTCTAAGAAAGTGTCTGTATGACCGTGTTCAGCTTATTTTCCTGGTATAAGCTTTAAATTATGGTCTATGGATGCATTTCTATGTTCATGTTCGGCATATTTTCCAGGCATAAGCATTAAATTATTATCTATGGATGTGTTTCTTTGTCCCCGCTCGCTATATTTTCCTGGCATAAGCACTAAATTATGGTCTCTGGATGTGTTTCTATGTCAGTGTTCGGCATATTTTTTCTTGCATAAGCATTAATTTATGGGTCCCAGATTGTGACATTCTTTGTCTGTTTCCATCCCAATCCTCTTTTTTTTTTTTTTTAATTTTTTCCTGCACAAGTCAATTTATTTGTTTGCATGCATCATGCAGGAGACATATGAACAACAGAAAGAGTTAATTTTACTAGGAGAAAGAGTTGTACTTTCAACTCTTGGTTATGATCTGAATGTACAGCATCCATACAAACCCCTTGTTGAGGCAATAAAGAAATTTAAGGTTGCTCAGAACGCCCTTGCTCAAGTTGCATGGAACTTTGTCAATGATGGGTATGCTCAGTTGTTTACTTATATGTTGTGCATTCATGGCCTTTTCCCATGGTTTCTTCTTTGATTGGGGGGATGCATGCAGACTGCGGACCTCACTCTGCTTGCAGTTTAAGCCCCACCACATTGCTGCGGGGGCCATTTTTCTTGCTGCAAAGTTCCTGAAAGTAAAGCTTCCATCAGATGGCGACAGGGTGTGGTGGCAAGAATTTGAGGTCACCCCACGCCAATTGGAAGGTTGGTTTTCTCCCTCTCTTTTTTTCCCAATTCCATTGGTTTTCTCACTTTTCTTGCAGTTATCAATGTCATTTACTGATAACAAGAGATATATTTTTCTTCTTTTGTGTTTATAGTATATTTAACACATTCCAATTTCACTGTTCTTTGTTTTGACTATAATTAAGGTAAATAAGGTTAATTAGAATATTATTTTCAAAAAATCAGTTGGAAAGCTACACTCATGTAATTAAGATTAATTATATTATTACATTACTATTGCATTTTTTTTTTTTTAATTTTCCTTTTTGCAAATACGCTAGATTCAGCTCTAATGCCGAGGTTTTATCTCTTTCAGAGGTTAGCAATCAGATGTTGGAACTCTATGAACAAAACCGATTGCCACCTTCCCAGGGTGATGTTGAAGGAAGTACTGCATCAGGAGGTACTCATCGGGGATCATCGAAAGCTCTATCTATCACTGAAGAGTATCCAGCAATGAGTAGTTATTCTCAGGCTAGTATTACTACTTCAAGACCTGAACCCTTAAAGCCTGCATCAATTAAGCCAGTGTCGGATCAGCCAGTAGCAGACAATCATTTTGGACCTCCAAGAACTACCCAAAGTCAGCATGACAGCCAAAGTGCGGAGATGGAAAATGCTATAGATGATGATGCATATGCTGAAACTCAAGATCATAGACACCATGAATCAGAGATGTTTCGTTACCAAAACAAGGGCAAATCTCGAAGAGCATCAAGATTTGGGACAGATGCACCAGGCGGAGAGGATCAAGAAAGGATTATGGTGAGAAGTGAAACAAGAGAAATAGAAAAACTGAAGGACAAGCGTTTTGGCAAAAATCCGGAACACAAAGGAGGTACAGTTGGGCAGACACCCCAAGAAGCAATCAAGAAGCTTGACACAGACAAGTTAAAGGCAGCAGTAGAAAAACGAAGGAAATCCCGCATGGACAGAACCCGAAAAACTGATTTCATGGACGAGGATGATCTCATCGAGAGGGAAGTAGAAAACGGTATTGAACAAGAATATGAAAACTCATATCACGAGAGGCATCAAGAGGATGCTGGAGAAGGCCCCCAAGAAATGAGGGGACAGTCATATGCATCAGATTTAGATAATGTGGAAGAAGGGGAGGTGTCGGTGGCCGATGGTCTTTGTCGGGGTTCTCATTCTCCCAAATCAAGCAACCGCAAGCAGAAAGTTGGGAGCTCACCTGAGAGAGCACCGGAAGGGAGATCACGGCACAATTATGGGCCTGGATCCCACCATCATAATTATGAATATGTAGAAGATCGAAACCGGATGAGCCGGCTTGGTTACATGGAGAGAGATCACAAAAGGCACGTACCAGAAAATCATGTCTAGAGCTTATTTCTGTCTGGAGTTATTTTTCCACATGCTGTTATGGCGCTTTATCAAGGATCGCAGAGGGCTGTTTTGCAGGTGATACTGCTGGCCAACTGTAATAAGTAAACGTTAACTGGTAATTCAGTTCATATAACGTGGTACAGGATTATCGTTTGAGATGTGAACTATTTAAGGTCTTTTCTCCTTTATTTTCTAGGGAAATTTGTTAGAATGTTAAGGTTATATAAAGGTTTCTTCCTGTCCTGCTTTCTTCAAGTAATTGGAACATAAATTCTCTGTAAAAAGATGCTCGTGATTATGTAGGTAACAGTGTATCATTGTAGGCTTTGCATTGATACCAAAATATTCTAATACATATCCTCAATAAATGGTTGGAATTATGAAATTACGTAAGTGAATTTCCATGTTCTGTTATATTTTTCTATCCTTTTTTATTTGTTCTGATTGAATCGACCCATTGGTCTAGGCTCATGATGCAAATACATTAATTAGGCCACAAAACGCATTCATTATTCTTCTATTGTGTTTTTACCCCAATTTTTTCTCTATTGTAATGTTCAACTTTGAAGATTTAACTGCATTCGCAACTCTTTTATTGTATTTTCACCGCCCGCCCCTCTTTTCTGCTGTAAAAAATTGAACGGTACAATGCAAATTATAATAGTCGCGCGCCCACGATACGATACAACAATAACAATTTAAAATTATACATAGAAAGTAATTCCCGTGTGAAAATCCCCAATCAAATCTTGGACTGCATTACGGACAGCTAACTACTCCAATATTTGACAGACTTCAGTGTCATTTGCTAAGTTGCATTTAAGGTCGTGAAATTTTGCCGTGACCCCGTCTTTGAAAGACTTCATCTTCTTTTGTCACCTTGGTGGTGCCTTCTATCACGATCATGATCCTCGTCACTTTCTGCATCGCGTCGTCTTTTTTCTCGCTCTTCTCCCCGTCTTCCATGGCTATCATCATCTTCACTGCCTTTTCTATAACTTATCTCCTTCCTTGTGTCTCTTCTGTCACTGTGAGCTGAGTTCTTCCAGTAATCTCTTTCATCTTTTCTGTCGCCATGGATATCGCCATAGGAACTTCTTTTTCTATGATCCCCGTCATCCCTCCTATCTCGACGACTGTCATTTTCTGAACTCCTCTTTCTGTGATCTCCATTATCTTTCCTCTCTGCACAGTTATCAATTTCTGCACTTCTCTTCCTATAATCTCCATCCTCCCTCCTTTCTCTGCATCGAACAGGTTCTAAACTCTTTCTATAATCCAACTTATGTCTACCATTATCATCTCTCACTTCTTGTCTCTGCACGTGCCTCTCCTGGTCTCTTCTGCTTCCACCATGTCTATCTCGATTTTCTTGTCTGCTTTCTCTCATTCTGTCACTGTCCCTGTGCCTGTTACCTAGGTCTCTCCTCTCTTGATCCCTATCTCTCACGTCAGAACTCTGCCTATTCATTTTTGTTCTCTCAACTCGATCATCTGCATAAAGGCCCCGATCTTTTTTTTCGTGCATTGGATTTTCGGGTGCATCTTCATCAAATACCATTTCATACCTACAGCAATTATTACACAGTGAGCGAGAGAAAGAGAGATCCAAAAAACCACATGCTATAACTTTTACCAACCTGGAGTCACTGTATCCACCACGCTGTCGGTTATCATCCTTTAATGTGTATTTTGGAGCCTGTTGGCCAGTGCAATCCTTGGCAATGTGATCAGGTGCCCCGCATTTGAAGCAACCATTTCCTGCAAAATAAATAATTTATTTATTAATTCAGATATTCCAGAGAAGTTGTGAGTGTCTTCTCTTCCACAAGTCCTAACAAGGAATTTAACATCATGATAGAATGAATGATACGGCGACATATTCTATTTAATTCCACAAAGCGATATGTGCTTTTAATTTGTGTCGTTCCCAGCCATCAATGACACTGTAAAACACATGAAGCAGCTAAAAGGAGCATATTTCAAGGAGTTGGAGTTTAACGGTTTCATCTCTTTTTATTTTTCTAGTATATCACCATTTGTTAAGATATGGTCATATCAAGTTAACAAAGAATGCATCTGGAGAAAAAATTTTAACCCATAAAAAAAAGGTACAAGCATAGTAAGACAAATAGGAAGTCTGAAACTAATACTGCATACAGCCATCAAAAGTCAATACTGCTGGATATTGAAACAAACACAAATTATAAACATTTTCAAACAACAATAATCCGTGTCCTACTAAAATGGTGTTTAACTTTTACCTTTACTAGTTTGGTTAGCTTTGCGCCTGTATTGGTTCCAAAGCTTTGAGACACTTTGACTAAAATCCACATGTATCCTTCTATCATCAATCAACGCATTATCCATCTATCATGAAAAGAAAGATTAACCAAGTTTAGCAAAAGCATTAAAATGAAAGTAGTTAAGAAAATATATAAGACAAAAAGAATGTTCGCTATCCATATTTGGAACAATATTCTCAAGAAACTAAGCTTGAATGAAACATGAGTTCACTCCTCCATCTCACAATGCACATGCATTTGTCACTCTTGAGCACTGCATACGCTTTACAAAATTGTAAAGTCAGTAGAAGTCACCAACTTTTTGAGGTGCCAACTCATGCAAAGCCCCAGGAAATAAAGAACTTGCGTAAAGTTTTTCATGATTGTTGAAATAAAAGAAACGGTAATTTCAACGATGTGCAACGTCTGAAGCAATCTTTTCTAGAACAGTAACACAGAAGTGAAAAAAATAAATGCACCCACATAGTGTGTTCCAAAGTAAATATATTGCAATGAAAATCTTTTTCTATTTCACACATGGTAAATTTAAGTGATGCACATTTATTTAAATGAGGTATATGGAGCTAGTACATCAGCATCATTATTATATGCATGCAGGAAAATCCAAGATTTGAGGAAGAAAAGGTATTTCCACGGTTTAAGATACCTTGAAGTATGCTTGTTCACATGCCTCTTGCTTCTTGAACTCTGGCAGGAAAGAAAGTAAATGATTAATATCAGGAAACCATTAAAGACACTGATGAGCAAATGCACACACTTTGCTGTGTATAAACTGAAAGAAAAATATACTTATGATATAAAGGAGGGAACTTAGTTGTTAGGCAGGTTATGATTCCATGATTAAAACATCTGACCAGCACACTGTTTGTCATATATCCAAATACATGCACATAGATAGAAATTTGGGTACTTTGATACCTAAGCACTAACTTTTTTCCCAAAAGAATAAAGCCGCTCCTGCAGGGCTTGCTGAAATTCTAAGCCATCAATCACAAAATCTAGCCAAGACACCTCAAAACTTCATTAGATACTTATTTTCACTAAATAAATAACAGTCCAATAACTAAGGATCATTAAGCAAGGTCCATAAACAACTATTTAAATAAGCCAAGGTGAATTTTCTGTGCCATCAAGCACCATTTAGGTGCCTGTTCAGGATTCATGTTTTAAGATGGTTGGCCATCTAAAGAAACCTCCTTTTCCCAGAGATTCACATCAGCACCACTTTTGGGACAAAAGCAAGTCCCAAAAGATGAATTACAAAATTTTATAACTCATTGATACTAGTTCAAAATTGTATTTGATTAAAAACTGGTGCTAATAGGTAATCAGAGTTCAAAATCAAAGCAGGCAATACAGTGGCCAGGGCATATTGGAGAGAAACCATAAATAGGAGCTGCCAAAATTTACCTTTTGATATAATGCATAACAGATTATATGAATTTTAACTCAAAATAGAACAATATTCACTCACCAATAAAAGCATAGCATAAACTGTCTCCAGTCTTGTAATCACGGATTACTTCAGCCCTGTCATAAGTAATTTATAATTGGAGATTTATTTAAATCCTCAAACTTGCCCACATTAAAGAATTATTGATTATTAAAAGCAAAAAAAGTTTTATCACTTACGAAACAACAGTTCCAAAACGTGAAAAGATTGTATGCAAGTCCTCGTCCTGCATTAAAGAATGAGAGATTAAGCATGCAAAAAATGACAATCTAAAGAGGCAAGATTAGAAGCAGCATGCAGATGCAATTTCATCTTTCCCAGTTGATTATGGTGCTTCGTTTCCTAGAAAGGGAGGAAAAATAAATTAAGTTAAGAAAGAAAAGCAGCATTCCTTCTCTTTCTATGTTTAAAATACAGAACATAGGAATAGGCATAATTCAATAGCTGAACAGAGATGGATCATATCAATAAATCCCCTCCCACCTCCCAATCAACAGCTGCCTTTTCTCCATTTCATTTTCCAATAATTTTTAGGCAAATGGTGGGCCCAGAAGGAAATCTTCATTCCATTATCCCTTTTCCTTTTCTCTTATAGTTCTCACATTAAACAAAGTAAAGGTTTATCCCGCCCTAACTCTCTACATAGTTCCCTATGTTCCTTCCTTACCCTCAAACAAAAGTTCAAAGGAAAAGTAGCAATACTTTCATGATCCACACAACAATGTTTAATTCAATTCAGTGAAAGAAGAGGCACCCACTTCAGTGACCGGATTGAGTTTACAAACAAACAGGACATTCTCAGGAGGCTTTATATCAGCATCAGGAATATCCCCAATCTGTAATGCACAAAATAGAAGAAAAATTAATCATATTATACGGATGGAACTTCACAGCCAGACACAAAATACCTGGATAATAACTTATCTACAGAATGCTTACACTCTCAAGTACAACTGCACTTGAATGTGCATCCTTCGCACGTAGGACCTCCTCAAGCTCTGCTGCACTTAATTGCTCATCAAGTGGCACCCAATCATCTTCAAGCCGTACTTCATCATCAACCTAGTAACAATATTGAAAAATCAACCCGAGATCACAGCTTGACCAGGTTGGCCCATTAGTTTTGACCAAAGAACAGTCTATAATACTCCTATCAGTAGTGATCAGCATTAGCCATGAATTGCCAAACTGATATGATAAACATGGTACCCCAAGTCAAGCATTTTCTGGTCTAAATAATTCCTCTCTTACTAACTGAAAATAATTGAAATATTAATCAACTTCCACTTCTAGTTCCTGTTCTCAGCTGTGGAATTACTTAAATAAATCAAAGATCACTCCAAATGTTGGATGCAAAAGATTTGAAATTACACAAGCTTTTCTTCTTACTAACATGAAAATTTTTCATTTCAGACCTTCACATAAATAACTAAAGAAAATATGCAATCAGTCAATACCTCATCTTTTGGTTTGCCTTCAGGCGAGGCATCAGGAATCAACTCAGCTAGCTGAGAAGGATCATCAAATGGATCCTCCAATACATAGGTGTGTTTGATTCTGCACCAGTTAAAGAGCAAGAGTATTAAGATCAGTTAACATCAATAAACCTAGTGAAAAATTACAGTCACCACTTCAACATAATGATTTATAGACAGTGGTTAAAAAATAAATAAATAAAAATAAACCTGATATTTTTGTAAGGTCTGTTCTTCTCGTCTACATAAGCTTCATTAATTCTACTCAGAGTATCAAATCCTTCAGCAACCTCCCCAAAAATCTTCAACAATGAACCCATTAAAAAAGAGTCAGAAAATTACACAAACAAAATGGCCTAAAATGGAGAAAGCTGCACTTCTACATCAAAATTTCCAGATCACCCAAATGACTTCTAAGTTATATATTTCCTTTTCTGCCCAAAAGATTTTAAGAATTGGATGAACCTCGAAGACACTCGAGAATACTTTCAGTAAATTGCAGGAGAAAAAGAAACTGATAATCACCAGAGGGACTATTGCCTAGAGCAAATGATTCACAATGTGATGAACAGAGTATCTTTCTCAATATATCTTGACATATAAATACTGCAAACAACACAATTACATAGTGCAACAAACAATGCTACTTCAAAAAGTAAAAGGAATTTCAAGAAAGACATGAGAGAGAGCATCTAAGAAATCCATGGAGTACAAGAAACAAACTGGAACTCCTTATTTTATGACTTTTTGTTTCCAGGAAATGTAGAATCGAAAATGCATATGATGTCGCAAAAGTAACTGTTCCTTCAGGTGTTTCATATAACAAAAACTATAAACATATGCATCAAAGAAGTTTAGAATCAAGGGACTCACAGTGTGCTTCTCATCAAGATAGTCCAAATTATCCCGCAGCGTGATATAAAACTGCAGAAAAATCAAATACCATAAGCACCAAAATACATCTAATATTCATATTCCAACTAAACCTCAGCGCACTTGCAACCATAAATCTAAATAAAGCTAATACAAAACTATCAAAACATCATATTACTCATAATTCCTAATCAACAACAAATCTCTGTAAATAAATAAATCATAAAAACAATCTCAAACCTGAGAAGCATTCAGATTCTCTCCAGCACTAGCCATAGCAACAGTGCCAGTCTTAGTATGCTTCAAGTCAACACGAATCTCGTCGCTGAAAAATCGAGCCTGTTCACCGTACAAATACCTAAAACCACGACACAAATACACACACAGAAATCACAACACACTATTTTTCCAGAAGAGCAACAAGGAGGAATAAAGAATAAACAATTGTTACTTGTAGACGGAATCGCCACCGGTTCCAGTGCCGGTCGGGTCGCCCGTTTGGGCTGTAAAATCTTTCTGAACCGTGTGAAATAGACAGCCGTTATAATACTTAATCCTAAATCAAACATAATTAAAATACAAAGTTACGATGCTGAATATCATTAGTGTTCAACTGGATTGTAAGCGTAAACAATAAAAATATAATGAATGCACTATAGATTGCGTACTTGCAGAGCTTCAAGAAGTTCTTTGCGGTCAACGGACACTTTTCGACGAACAAATCCACAACTAAGTCGCCTAAACTCGTTACCATAAGCACTGACATCCTCTCCCTTTCTTTCTTCTCGGTGTTTGGGCGCGGAGGCAATAGTGGAGAAAGAGGAAAACTGGAATAGTGTTTCTCGCCTCCGGCAGTAGTTTTTTTTTTATTTTTGTTCCTTTTTCTGTTTTGGGCTGTTATACGGAGTGAAGGCTTAAATTAAACCGGCTTCTGTTGGGCCCTATGGGCCTTGTTTCCTTCGGTCCATTACAATGTGGAATTATTTTCTTAAAAAATTCATATATGAAACTTTATTTCTATGTTTTATAAAGAAAAATTCACGTACCTCTACTAAGATTTATAAAAATTTTATTTAAAAAAAATATTTATAGAAAGAGATACAAATCTTTTCTATAAATCAAAATACTCTAAATTTATTTTAAAATTATAAAATAAAATTATTTTGGTTAAATTTGAATATATAATTTTAGTAAAAAAGACCAATACCCTAATCACTATATTAAAATAAATTTTAATAATATATTTTTTAATTTATATTATATAACCCTTTAAAAATATATATCTAATAAATTTTTACAAAAATTAAAATTATTTCGTTACTATAAAAAAAATTATAATTTGAAAATAATTTTATAATCATTAAAATTTCATATAATAACTTGTATTTAAAATTATTATTATCATTAAATTATAAAATTTCAAACAAATTATTATTATTTAGATTTTTAAATAAAATAATTTATTTTATTTAACAATTACTTAAGAAATAATTTTTTAAAATTATTAGTGCTAATAATAATTTTAAAATAATTTTATTTTATAACTATTTAAATTTATTTTCTTTAATAATTATTTAAGAATAATTTTATTATCATTTAATAATAATTTTAAATTCAAGTTATTATATAAATATTTTGTGAACTATAAGTTTTATAATAACAAAATAATTTTAACTATATATAAATTATTAAATATACATTCTCAAAAGAGTTATTTATTAAGAATTAAAATATATATATTTAAAACGTATTTTGTACAATTGTTAAAGTATTACTCTTTTCTATTAAAGTTTAGTATTATTTTGTAATTTTAAAAAAATAGATTTATAAAATTTTAGTAAGTTTACTATTTATAGGAGAGGTTTGTATCCCTTTTTACAAATTTTTTTTAGATTAAAATTTTCACAAATCTCATAGAAAGCATGTTGACTTTTTCATGTTTTATAATAAGAAAACAACTACAATAATACAATTTAAAAATAATTTTTGAAATTAAATATCAAATAATAATTTTAATTACTATAAATATTTTAATGGTATTAGTAATGAACCATAACCCAATACCATTGTCTAATTTTTTTTAACGATTTAAACATTGTATCATATATATCTTAAATTAGCATAATAATTCATGTAGTTTACTTATGCTTTGGCATTAAAAAAATTATAAATTTTATCTTTAACTTAAAAAATATGTTTGTAGCTATTAATTTTACTTACTTTTATAGCACAACAAAAAAATATATATTGATACATGATTCTTGAGTATATATTAAAAATAATATAATGATCTTGTATTCTTTATCATGTTAAATCTAATTCATATGTCATAAATTTGTATATTATATAATCTTTTATGTAAATAAAATCATACAAAATTAACAATAAAAAATTTAATAAATTAATTTAAGAATATATCTAAAATTAAAGCGGTATGATCTTAAAGTTAAAATTACCAACTATCAAGTATTAGATTTTAATGTGCCTTTAAACAGTACTTTCAAACACTATAAAATTAGTTTAGAGTTTGAAATAAATAAATAAAATATTTAAAAAAAAAATTTTCGTCAACCATTGTTATCGTTCTATAAGATGGAAAAATACATGTAAGAAGCTATAACAAGTGGAGAAGCTACTAGTGTAAGCTAACTTTAGGGTTTAACTTAAAGTGCTCCGTTTGGAGGGAAATCCCTTTAAATTTTCAAATTGCAGACAAATTTCCAAAAATCAAGCCCAAAATCGCAACTTACCATACAAACAAAACAAGAGGAAAAAAACACGCGCAATTTATTATTTTAATAAGCAAAACCAAATTCAAAATTCGCTTGTTCCTGCGTTCAGTACGAAGTAAACTCGTTTCTTCTCTCTTTTCTCCCTCAAACTTCATCAGTTATGTCGCATAGCAGCGGAGGGAGTGTCGGCGGTGGGCCGGACTTTCATTTACCGGACGAGATACTGGCGGTGATGCCTACGGATCCGTACGACCAGCTGGATCTGGCGCGTAAGATCACGTCTATGGCAATTGCGTCGCGCGTGTCGAAGATGGAAGCGGAGATGGGGAGGATCCGCCAGAAGCTGTACGAGAAGGATCGTGTGATATCTGAATTGGAAGATAGATTGTCACACATGCAGAAAGCATACCAGGAGGCTGACTCCAGATTGAAGATTCTCGTTGATGATAATGTATGATTGTTTAACTTTTTGAATGATAATGTAATTTAGCTGAAAATTCAAGGATTTGAGTCAATTCGTCGGTTGCTGAAAAAATTGGGAAAAATAAATAAATTTTAGGGGTTTTGGGCGATTTTAGCTACTAAATTTAATGAGGTAGTACATATATATATTTTTATTTTACGGCTTTTATTTTCTTTAATCGACGAGGAAGTCGGTAAACTGGAGAGAAAATTTGGAGTCTACATTATAATTTCTTTTGTTTGACTTCAAAATTTTGCTGATTAAATTATTGCTATATTATTTTTTTGACTGTAGACGAAGCTATCGAAGGAACGAGATTCATTGGCGATGACGGCGAAGAATCTTAGCCGTGATTTAGCAAAGGTGAGAGATTATCTTTGATGGTCCTATCTTCTGTTCGTTTGTAGGAAATGAAAATCATTGGACTAGAATTTTCGCCAAACTTAGCTTGAATTTGTTAAAGATGCTACCAGTTATATTGCATTTTGGATACAATTGGGTGTAATTTAAGCAAACAATTTTCATGTCTCGCATTTCTTCCTCTTCTTGGTTTGGTATTTGGTATGTTTTATTGGTTTTCTGCTGCCAAATTGCATTCAGTGCTGATGTTTACTATAATATTCTTTATAAATTTGTTTGGCATAATGACTGATGTTTTTCTTTACTGGCAGTTGGAAACATTTAAGAGACAATTGATGCAGTCACTGAGTGATGACAATTCATCTGTAAGATTTTCATATATAGCAATTTCAAGTCATATGCCTAGGATTCATACACATCATACAAACATTTTTGTATGCCTAGTATCCTTTTTTTGGAAAAACTATTCTTAGTATCTACCTTCTTTTGACATTTTATTGTTAAACACTAATTTGTTACTGGTTTTTTGTCTGTTTACCAGCGGGCTGAAACTGTTGATATTGGAACCTGCGACCAGTCGGCTCCAAGGGCCTATCCAGATAAAGGTACTATTAATCTGACTTGAAAAAGGCTTCATTATGGATGAAGGATGTCTAATAACTGTGTTTTTTATTCAAAGAAAGATAACTTTGTTTTTCATGTTGTTTTCCTGGTGATCACCATCTAATAAATTTTCATACCTCTCACCCTGTAGATGAGGGGAGCAATGGCTATGCAGCACAACGTTCCCTCAGTGGTTCAACAGATATGGGAAATGCAATTGACGAAGGTAAGTGGAAGACTCTATTCTACTCATTGATTGTAGTTCATGCATATTGTGAGGTTTTTTCTGCTATTTTCTGCTCTTTGCAATTGACCCCCTGTAATAATCAAATATGAAAAACAGAAACTTGCCAAAATACTTATACTAATATTCAAGTATTGTCAAAATCCATATGCATTTTTGAGAGGTCAATGTTCAAAGGCTTATAAGATGTTGACATCCTGTTTGCTAGAACAAAAAATAAGAAAAATATTTACTGATATCACTTCTGGTAACTAGTGTATATATTGTGGGGGCAAATACAAAGATTAATATGTCATTGTATAGAAAATAACAGATATGAGCCTTTTGAGTTTCTTTGGATAGTGCAGCTTCTGGATGCATATTTGGACATCCTACTAGTGTATGTGTAGATTTTGGAGTAAGGTTATTATAATAGCTTACAAGGGAATGGCTTAGTTCTTCTCAGCATTTTAAGCTTAATTAACAAAAATAGAAAACAAGAGGTTTATTTGAGTGGATTGTTTGGCCAACAGCTTCAAGAAATACTGTGCAAAGATTTTCTTTGACTCCATACATCACACCACGGCTCACTCCAACTGGAACTCCGAAAGTTATTTCCACAAGTGTGTCCCCCAGTGGTTATTCTCTTGCTAGCTCTCCCAAGAGAACCTCTAGTACAACATCTCCGTCAAAAGCTCAATATGATGGACGGGCTTCACTATCTTCATGGTATCCATCAAGCCAACAGTCATCTGCAGCAAATTCTCCTCCTCGTGGGCGTTCACTTCCAGGTTTATAATGCTTAATTCTCATTTAACCAGTGCTTGGGAGTCTTGTCTAGTTGTTTATTTGACCATTTTCCTCTTTCACCTGTGAAATTAAAGTATATGTTCTGGGTGCAGATTGTCACCTTCTAGCACATGTCAAATCATTTTCATTTTTTCATCCGAATAATTTTTCTTTTTTGTGCTATAAATTGTAGGGCGCACTCCTCGAATTGATGGAAAGGAGTTCTTTCGTCAAGCTAGGTGAATTCTACTATCCCAATTTCAAAATTATATTTGGTGGCTGATGTACAAAAGGGGTTTTCAGACTCTTTACTGACTGATATATTTGTAATCCAGGAGTCGCCTATCATATGAACAGTTCAGTGCATTTCTGGCTAACATCAAGGAACTAAATGCACAAAAGCAAAACCGAGAGGTAAGGAGTTGCTGAACTGCTCCATTATTTTCTACATGTATGCAAAACAATATCTTGCAGGTTTATCTGGGGGTTGACTTTTATCTATCACCATTCAGGAAACCTTAAGGAAAGCAGAAGAGATTTTTGGGACAGATAACAAAGATCTTTATTTATATTTTCAAGGATTGCTTCACCGTAATGCACACTAGGCCATAGAAGTTTCTCTGCTTGAGAAGGATTGCATAATTGGTATGTGTATCCCCAATTACCCTCTGTGGTGTTTTTCTATACTTGTATGTGCGTCTTCATGCACACTTAAATAGTCTCACGGCATTGGTATACTTGTTGAAATTGTAAAGCTGAGGGAATACTCTGTTTAATACCTGCATAAAAGGCCTGCTATGGTAAACAATATAGTAGTTTGCTATTATTCCTTTGTAATATTTGATATCTGTTGCAATGATATTAATTTCTTATCTTAAAAAATGATAAATGTCTAGGTGGATAAGGTGAGATATCGCGGTATTGTCAATTCATCTTGTTGGTGTAGTTGACGATGACAGGGACAAGATGATAATGAGTTGGCTAGAACATTTTAAATAAGAATTATGCATGGACGCTCATTCAATGTCTAAACAATTTGGGATATTAATGGACTAAGCATTGGTATTGCCCTAATGAATCATGAATCAGTTGAGTCAAGACTGCTGCTCTTCCCTTAGATTTGGTTAGAACAGGAATTGGGGAGAGCGGAACATCTTTTATGTATTTCATTTAATCTACCTTTCACTTACATGTTTGACTGGAAGACAGAGGCCACCTTTTAATGTTTGAAGAGTATTAAAAGTTCTTGACATATTTGTTTATTGGACGATTCAATTGATTGTATTTTTTTTTCCTTTTTCTGAATAATCTGAAATCTAGGTCAATTTGACTGGTATCGTTCTGCGGATTGCAAATCAAATTGGTTCCCAGCTACTGAGTGAATGGTGTGTAATTTGTTCTCTGTGCCCTATGATTTGTCAAAATGCATTCTACATAGATTTAAGCAGCTAATGTTCCAGCTTACTAGGTTCAAGAATTTTTTTATTTCCCTCATTCTTGAGTATGCCCTGTAAATAGTTTGATTATCATCTGCATTTATGCCACCTTAAAAGGTACTTATTCCCATTAGCCTTAAAAGCTTTTGTTTCCTTGAACTAGAATATAAAGAGGAAATTTTCTTCAATTCAGCTTATATAATGAATTCTCTTTTTACACACCCCATGCATGTGTGGTGTCTTAGGGACTCTATTGCCAGATCATAGTGCATCACATCATATGATCGTAACTTTTAAAATGTACATAAAAAATGATGTTTGGTATTCATTTTGTGGCCAAGTCGTGGATGCATCAGATGCTGCATACAAGTTGCCTAAACATGGTGATTATGAGGCGCAAACTATGGATACACTTATCTATTTAAAGAATGGTGTCTGAAAATCACTTTATTTTTTTACCTGTCTTTTGTCTTCTTGTGTTTGAAATTGGTAGAATACTTCTTTACCATGAAAAATATTATGATTAATATTTGTCGGGGTATGAACAAACAACCTGAATATTTTTTTTAGATAACTTTTTTCCCCTTTCCTGGTCACAGTTTTTCCACTGTGATCCTTCTTTATTGAAGTCTCATTCTACAGATTTTAATGGCAAACTTGTTTATGATGGTGAAAATAGTGACAAATAATCCTTATAATATTAATTATTAATTATTGGTTTTATTTTTTTTTCCCTTGTGGATTAAACGTACAAATCTTTGATCAAATGTCAAGGAAGAAAAGCAATTTCTCACTTACTAAGAATAGGGGAGGCATGAAATCGTGATAGCAGGAAAGAGAAATGAAGGTGTGTAGAGGAAAAGCTGAACAGATAAATCTTTGAAGAATCTCAGGTTTTTAGCTTAAGAGAAAACCAAGGGAGAAGCGTACGATATGGAAGAACAAGAATACAAATAGGATGCCAAATAAAGAAAAAAGCAAAAGAAAGGAAAGGAAAGGTTCTGTGGTGATCTTATGCTTTAAAAATAAAAATCAATCAGGTTAAGATTCATTTCCATCCAGGCAACATGGGTTTGTTGGACCATATTATATTATTTATATGTATATCAACCACTTGATTTTCGGGATATAAAGACATCTCAGGCGGGAATTATGTCAGATCATTAGAAAAAAAAAAGGAAAAGGAAAACAAATTGAGCTTTCGCGAAAGTTAAGTTACAGCTTGATCAAAAAAGTTTAGTATTCTAAATCAAATTTATCGTCATTTTTAGGTTCCAATTGACATTTAATACCATGATAAGTTACCATTTAAAACAAATTAAAATGATAAATCAGAACATAAATAATAGTTTTAATTATTTTTAATAAATTCTATTTGTTAGATTTTGTAAATAGAATAACTTGTGTTTTCCAGCTGGCCTCGAAAAGTGTTAAACTTTGATGTGATGTGATTCTCGTGTGTGTGCAGGGTTAGTTGTATGAAAACGGCCAATCCTAGCCTTGGGTTGATTTCTTTTTCTAATCTGTCTTTATTAGTTAAAATCCACTCAAAATGACTTTAAATATGAAAATAATCATATAATTTGTGATTAAGATCAAATTTTAAGTATTAATTTAATCATAATTAGTTAGCTTCGGATATAAGAATTAAGATGTTGATCTTTCTTGTTAAGTTTATGTCTATTTGAGTCTCATTTGACTCGTAAAAAATTCTTATTTAATAGCTTAAACTTTTTAAAATTAGCTGTTAACTATTAACAAATTGCTTAGAGAATTTTTAACAGGATATAGGACTGCTGGCCTGGGTAAGTTGGTTGATGGGGAAGGAAAGATGATGATTAACAGCAGAAGCACCAGATACTGTGTACAAAATCTTGCATTTTCTGTCTATTTTTCACAACTTTTCAGGCGAATTTTCCAGCAAAGATAAGAGTCGCAAGCTTCTTCAAAAAATATCATAAATATTTATTTTTGTTTTATCCCCTTTCAATATTTGTTCATAAGTGTAGGGATAAATAGTAAATAGAAGAGGGAACTAATAAATGAAAAATAAAAGCTACAAGAATATTTTAAGATAAAAAAAAAATTGTATATATACCTACCCTTTCCTAAGAAATCTTGAACCAGATACCCCATTCAAAACTGCATAAGAGAAAAACCTTGCTTTTCAAAAAGTGTTTCTTGACAACAAATAAAACATGCGGGGCACTTTTCTATTTATATAGAAATTTAATCTGAAAGTATTAACACATTTTCAGGTTTTAGCAGAAAGGTATCTGCGCGCATTTATGTATAATATATAATAATTAGACCAAAGTAGTTATAAATTCTGCAGGCTTTAATCTGTATCTTTTTCTGACTGGCTAATTAAGTAGCTAGCTAGGTTAACTTTAGATTTATGATTATTGATATTGTTAAAAAACGATTGAATTTACAGTTCATTCGTTTGGATTAATTAGAGTAGGTCTTTTTCAACCTACGTATGAATATAATTAAACAGTACATGTTCCATTCCTTCTCAGGAAAAATAAAACACAGGGTAAACTGAAAAATTAAGACCAATCTTCTAAGGAATCATTTATCTGATCACACAAAATGGAATTTGTTCAAAGCAGTACTCTATTCTAACATACTGTTGTAATAGCTGCTCAAAAGGATATATAATTTTGCTATTTCACTTAATTGCAATAATCAAATGGGGTCATATTATCATGTACACAAATATACCGTACACCTTACTCTCTAATTTTATTTTTTTGTTGTATTTTTTAAAATTTTTATTCATGACTCGTCTGTAAATTAAGAATTGTAACAAAAAAGTTTTGAGTATTATAAAATAAGAATTTAAGATTGTATCGAAAAGTTAAGAGAATTGGAAAATATATTGGTACATGCAACTGTACCGTAGCCCTACCTATCAAAATTAGTGGGTATTGGTGAAAAAAAGATGATTTAATTTGCTTAAAGAAAATTATCGAAATTAATATATTGAGGGGATATATGATGTACTTGGAATTTTGACGCAAATCTAACAAACCCATGTGTTAGATTCTTTGGCTATAAGTAGGTTGGATCTTTAGAAGTACTTATGGTCTACAGCTTTTTAACAGTGAAAGAATAGTATTCACATGAGGCCCTCTATTTATTTTTGTTACCTTTATACGATCTCCTGCTGCTTTTCTTTTTGAAGTTGCACAAGTTCTTGTTGTGCAAATTCATATATATCCTTTTGCAAATAGAGAAAAATCTGAATGAACATCTCTGTATATGGATAATGCATACTCAACACATTAGAGGATAAGTTCAACTAGTCTTTTATGTGCATAAGACCATTCAATTACGATATTGTAGTGGAGTTAGTCTCATATTATTTTTCACTTACTAATTTGGCAGAGATGTGAGCATTCTAAGCAATCCTAGCACAATTCAATGAACATCGTATCTAAAATCACATAAAAAATAAGATGTAATATTCAAATTTCGCTTACATTAAAACAAATATAATTTTAATTCAAAAACTATATATTTTTTATTTGTCCATGGATGTGGTAATTGAATAATCTTACTAGCTAGGGGATCAAATCGACTTAACCATTTTAGTTCATATGCTTGGTTAATTATCCAAAAATGCTGCATGGTGTGTGAAATTAACTGACACTCATCTATAAACCAAATTACTATCAATTAAGGATTAAGCAGTGATTAACTTATAATAATTTTAGTTAATCATGAAACTGACAAACAGTTAATTAGTATAACAAATTCAATAATTAGATATAATATTTCACGCGTTTACAGCAAAACAAGTAAGTAATATTAAGACAACACAGCTAGCACAGTGTCAGTGAAGTATTAGTTTTGCTAATCCAAGCTAATTTGATTACTAATTATGTCTTAAACAATCAATATCGGCAGTTTCATTTCATTTCTGGGCAGTACGGGCAGCTGAACAACTTGTTACACTTTCACTTTCTCTTTCTCTCTCTCTCTCTCTATATATATATATATATCATAAATGGCTGAAAGTTTCAGTATCACACAAAGCAAACTGAGAACAGAAATTAAACCATCGTCTTTTCTTTTTCTCTTTGTGTGATTTCTCTGTAACTTGCAATGGCTTCTATTCCTCAGTTTTATTCTGACTGTTCTTTCTCCAGTACTGATTTTTCCCAGTTTTCGTACGCGGTAGCTGCAGCAGAGGCAGCTGTCGGAGAGAATAACAACTGCGGGGATGGAGCAGTGTCCAGTGGTACAATTTCCAGTAGCTGTGGTGGTGGTGCTGCTGCAGTTTCAAGCTGTGCAATCTCTACCAGCTGTGATGCTCTATGGACTACTGAAGAGAACTTTCCGGTCTGTTTCGACAACGTTTTGCCGCCGGAATCCGATGTCGTTTCGCCTGCTCCGATGGTGTCTTATCCGGATCAACTGGGGATATATGATTCTGTCGTTCCCACATTGCCGCCGGAGTATAACAATATCGGATTATGTGGCATTCCGGGAGTTCAGAATTTCGGTTCCAGATTCCAATTCCGGCCTACAGATGTTTGTGAGTTTGGAGATGATTGCTACGGATTTATGCATGAGCTGAAGCCTATTTATCCAGCTGCTACAGAAAATTGGGTACATATTTTTCACTTAATGAATGCAAGTGATTTCTGCATGGAAATTAATGAATAGGACAGTGACTGATCATGAAATTTTTTTCTTGTGGGTATTAACTATTTTCTGGGAAAATTTTCTACTCAGGGAATCCAGAATAATCAAATAATGCCAGCAATGGAAGAAGCCAACATTATTAAGGTTGGCCGATATTCAGTGGAAGAAAGGAAAGACAGAATTCTCAGATATCTGAAGAAGAAAAACCAAAGGAATTTCAACAAGACAATCAAGGTTAATTTGCTTTTCTTTTTGTTGGTTTTAACGTTAAACTTGATTAACTATTTGGTTCACTCGATTAACTAATTTAATTTGTGTCTTATTCGTAGTATGCATGTCGGAAAACTCTAGCAGACAGGAGGGTTCGAGTTCGTGGGAGATTTGCGAGAAACAATGAACTGTATGAAGAAGAAATGGTGATGAAGAACAACGAAAGTTCTCAAAAAGATAAGGAATTATACTGTAGTACTGCCGATTCCGTTCAGGTACTATAGCAAATAATTAAAAAGCATTGAATTTATATGTATACTTATAAATCAATGCTTTAAAACATACACAAATATTCATGTTAATTAATTTCTTACTAATGTTTCAGATCAAACAAGATGAAGACTGGCTGCAAGAAGCTATGGCAAGTCTTATGTATTTACCATATATTGCTGGATAATCTATATATAATATTATCCAGAATTATTACGACATTATTTGATGTAGAATTAATTATTAATTAATATTATTGTTACTCTCTAACCAGTTGTAACTTTATCATAACAATTGCTTTCAAACTTGGGGTTGTTTAATTTCAGTTGTAACTTTGTAAGTTTTAATTAGTTTCTATAGAAGTTCCAAAACAAAGATTTCTTGTACGTGTATGCTGTAGATTTTTTTCTCTTTTATTTAATTTCTTAGACAATGACTTGTTTTATAACTTCTAGTAAACTGTTGTAAATGAATGATGAGATTATCAAAGGAATCTTATAATTAAGATTGTTAATTAATTAATTAACTAATTATCCATAGTGTTAACAAAATCTAAGAAGGTATGTTTGAAACTATTAATCATCATTAATTTGAAATGATTGCACAAATTAATATTCCTTAAAGTAATCAACTAATGAAGGTGATGTTTACATCACTTTTTGTGTGGGAAATAATAACATATAAGCTATAATTATACATGTTGCAAAAGCAAGTGGGATCGATGCTTCTAGATACAGTTTTTGGGATCTCTATATCAGCTTTATCTTAAGTTGTTTCTGGATAAACTATAATTAAACCCCTCTTCAGTATTCATAACATTACATTAATTCTAAAAGATTTTACTAGTGAATTACAGTAAAATATAGAATTAATTAGAAAGTATGGTGCTGAAGTGATCTTAATTCAAGCACTTATTCATCTTGTCCTGTCTAAGTTAATTCAACCTCAACCACAGGGATAAATGCTTTTCCAAGAAGTGCTTTTGCTACTCTCTTGCCTTTAAAATGAGAGAACCAAAACGGTGTAGCTAGCATATATAAATGTCTGCACGTGAACAAACAAAAAAACAAATCAATGAAATTGTACGTACGTAAAGATATATGCCGATCGAATGTTTATTATATCCTTTCCTTTTGATAGATCAAACTTTCAGTCTCCAAAGAAATTAATTGCTGGGAGCTGAAACAATTAATGGTGAGAGTGATCAAGACTGAATTCGATGCTGAAATGGGAATATTTGACTGGTCTCATAGTTTTTTTTTTTTTCCAAGCTTTTTCAATTCCAAATCACTTTATTATCTTAAGCACAAGCAAGCCAAATCAAATCTTATTATCTGATAAGTTAATGGCTTTTTGATGCTCTCTAAGGTTTGCTCTTAGAGATAATTCATTTAAAAAAAAAAAAAAGTTAATGGCTTTTTGAAATCTTCTTCATTGGATTGCAATTGCATATATGTTCTTTTGCATAAATATCGTACATCTACCAGCCGCAATGTGTCTCTTCGTTTGGGCTAATAAACAAGCATATTGAATTTGTTTGCCATTACCAAAGTAATCCATGCTACTTTTTATTATCTCCACAAGTTGGACTAATCTGATAAGCTTCCTATTCTTTTTGTTACCCATATATATATGTGTGTGTGTGTGTGTGTGTTTGTCTTTATGTTAGTAATTAGGCATTCTAAGTTCAAAATATGTTTATAAATAAAAGTCTTTTAATTGGTGCAAACGTCTGTGTTTTTTAAAATGTAAATTCAGTATACAGTAATTAATCAGCAGTAAATATTGTTGACTCCTTTTTAAGAAGAACAAACATTTTGGTCACAATAAATCCCTTGATACTGAAGCTTCTAAGTAATTGAGAAGCAGGCAATGGGGCAATAGAAAGTTGGTCCAATTTTCCATGAATGAGAGGGTAAAAGCACTTTGTTAATTAATTCTATATATCCTAACTTAAACCTTATATTGAATGAAACCCAACATATTATAAAGGATTAGAGATTCTTGTCACCACTATACAGGCCATTCTTCAAAGTTAATTAATTATGATTACATATAATCAATTAAGTACAAGGAGGTAGCTAAATTAAGCATGAGTGGAGGGAAAATAAAAGGTTGTCAAATCTCTTGGAATGTGATGCCTTCTTTAATTTGTCAGTTCTAACCTTAAAATTTTGTAAGGCATCTTTGTTTTTTAATAAAGCTTTGTATTGCATGCAAGCTACCAGGCTTTAGTATCAAATCAAAAGTGGGAAGCAGTATATATTAATTTTAAAAGATTTTATAAATGTAAATTAACCACATCCCTCTCCATTTTAGTTTGGAAGGAATTCACATTTCAAATCTTTATTATGATCTCAAGAATTTTTTTTAATTAAAACTATTCCGTATTCGTAGTTACGTTTAACTAGATTACAGAAGATTCTAGTAGTGGTTTCACATTTTCATTGTTCAAGTAGTAATTTGTTCGTATTAAAGATTTTGACTTAATTACTAGGCATCAATTTACACCGTTCAAATTTAGCTTTCAGTACTGTAAGGCAATAATCATGATCTGATTATTATATATTCAAATGCATGCACATTGATGACATAATAAATCTCCCATTCATTTATATGTATATATATATCTTCCATTGAACTCTTAAATTAATATATATATATAGTTTCAATATGGATTAAGTATTTCTATGAATTACATAAAGAAAAACAAATAAACAAAATTTCCATAACAGCAATGAGCTGACTAAATTTGACAAAGGGTAGAGTTGAGCAAGCTAAGGCACCCAAAGTCAAGCCAAGACAAGAAGCATCAACTAATAATTATTATAATAATTTACATTTTCTTCTTCTTTTTTAAATTTATTTTTCCTGCCAAAATGGTCAAGATTTCGATGGGTTTTACACTCAAGGTCAACATGAACATGAGATTTAAATAATTTAGTTTCGGTTTTTTCTCCTAATAAAGAAGTTAGGATAAGGAGAAAAAGCATACAAATGGGTGCTACAAGCAAGCATTCTTACAATCGTAAGAAAGCACTATCTGAAAGTGACTTCAAACCAACCCCTTGCACAAAATAAGGAGACCCCAAACGGAAACTCAGTTTTTTTATTTATGGGAAATTTCTAGTCTGATTTTCCATCGAGTTCCTGACCTTTTTTTGATTGTATTGATAAATTGAGATATGAGAATTTCCTTTGTTGCATATTGGATCTAGCTAGACATGAAAATACTCGGAAGAATATGAAAATATAAGTTATGGGGATCATGAACAGAAAACAAAAATATATTTACACATTGTAGGGTAAGTGTTTTTGTCTTTAAACATATAAATGTCATGAGATTTGTAAATATTATTTTCTTTTTCTCTGCCTCGACTGAAGAAATATAAACCATATATATATATATATAGATGATTTATTACATCTCTCATTGATTAGTTGCACCTCTTTTTTTATCGATAAAATTCTTCATTGTACTTCAAAATGTATAAACCGTATATATAACTTGCATTACGATTAGGAAGCTATTTTAGGACACGTTTAGAGATAAAGTATTGTGATATTGAATTAACTTGTAATTGTTGTAAGATGAAATAACTAGTTGATATGTGTAAGTGTGTTGGAGGAGATATACAGTAACTATCAAATAAAAGGAAATGTTCATTAAATATTTTAACCGTTATGCTTTTAAAATTAAGTTGAAATATACACGACAATTGATTTGGTTCTAGGCTGAGGTTGTTGCTATTCTAGTTCACATTTGCAAGTGATAATTACGCATATCTAGACATAACTTTTCAATTTGGAAGTTGAGAGTGGTTATATGGTGGCAATATTGAGATTTGATAATAATAAACAGCTTGAATGTTGTGTTCCATAACTTCCATTTTTTCCACTTGGAAACTATATGAATATCTTCCCTTTCCCTCTTCTGTATTTGGCAGCAATATTGGTGAAGTCCTTTTCAATCCAAATTGACAATCATCACAGAAACATTCTAAAAGTGACATTATACGCAATAATTTGAAACTCATATATATGTGTCCTTTGAAGAGAAGTTAGGGCTAACAAGCAAAAGAACAAAAAAAGAAAAAGAAAAAGTCTTTAGTGGGTTCAAGCCATAGGTAACAGTTGATAAAATCAATCATTTTCAACTGTGTTGCTTGATGACATTCAGAATCAAATTGAAACTCAGATCAATCACAATATCATTCGGAAAGATTTGTCGGTCTCGCCAGGCTTATCTTGCCACCTTCTGTGTCCCACATAACTTAGAGTAGGCAAAGAAGTCGCCACAAGTTTTCAGCAACGGCCCCATTGAAATGCAAAAGAAACTATGTATAAGTTGACCTAATTGTATATACACTCAATGCTTCTTCAAGCTTAGAATTTGAGGACCAAATTCATGCTTTCCAGCAAGGTTGAAAAACCATTTAAAATGATTAAACAAAATTATTATTACGTATATAAATTGTTATATAAAATTATCTATACAAATTAAGTAATGTGATAGCGTTACATTGTTAAATTCGTTATCATATCGTTATACATTTTAATGGATATACAAAAAAAATAAGTTACACAGATTATGCAACATAACAAAGCTACATCAATTTATATAAGAGTTTTCTGTCTGTGGTTAAATAATGAGAAAACGAATAATTTTAGTATGTCAAATTGGGTTATATATATATATAATGTGACGTGATAGCATATCCATGTCGCAGCGAGAGCATTTCAACATCAAACAGTCTAGCACTAGATACACGTATAGCAATAGATAAAAATTAGAAATAAGAAAAAATTCCCAATAACTTCAGGTAAAAACGGCACAAAATTTAGACGGTAGAAAGAGACCACACAGGCTTTGAACTGAAGATGGCATTGTCTTTTTGGCATAAGTCATCATCACTCTAGATTTCATTCACAGTTTATGTCTAGAATGTGTATTACGTGTTAATGGGGTTTGAAATTGTGAAAGGGACAATGCTTACACAATCTAGAAGGAGGCTTAAGGGTCAACAACGTTTGACTCACCCACATATTGTATAGATTCTGCAAATAAGAGACTGTAAAATCAAATTTTCAAAAGCCCAATCAAATCAGTACTGTTGTATCGTGTAAAAGAGAGTCATACTACAATGATATATAATTGTTCCATATTTCCAGTTTTAAGAAAATAAAAGGAAAATAATAAGTTATTTGATTATCTATGGTATTTGTGCGACTTTAGATGCTTAGTTCTTTGTATTAAGTTAATTAATCATAAAATTGAACACAAATAATGCAATAAAGATGAGTGTTTATATATATATTTCAAAATGGTATCTAGACAAAAAAATGCAGAACCAAGGGTTAAAATTCAGTCGGCGAGTTGATCAAACTCAAGCTGATGATCCTATTTTGTTTCAACTCCCAGACGGGTGCTTTCCTGATCAAAAAAGTCAAGTTCCTGCAGAATTTTAGCCAGCTTTGCGACATTCTCTTCTTGAATACGAGCTGGTACCTTTTCTTGATAACCAGGAATATTAATTTGCTTCTCCAGTTTCTCCTGTTGCCTGTTAAGAGATGAATTATATAATTGATGAATTCCCAACATGCCGGCAGAATAAAATGGGAAATATTGGCTTTGATAGAGTAAAAACTTACTTCCGTAGGTCATTCAACTTATTTCTGATCTTTTCACGCTCTGCATCTAAGTCAAGGTTTCCTTGAACCTTGAGGTAAACTTTAAGGTTCTCATTCACATTCTCAAATGCACAATCTGTTGGAGCTTCGTCAGTTCCGCTCAATAGAACCTGTAGAAGTTTTACGTCAGAAACAGAGACTTTGAACCAACATAGTTTGTTACTTAAATGCACCTACAAAATGCTCCTTCAATTTTTGAAGATGGGAAAATTTATGTGCTAAAACTGAAAAATGGATGTTGTATTCTTGCTGCTAATTTTGAGTAAAATATGAACCACAATATAATCCTGACATAAAATTCCAGCTTGATAAATAAGACATCAAGGACCTGCAATATACCTTTAAAGATGATAAAGTGGCAAGAGTTGAAATTTCCAATTCACGACTTCTGATCATTTCTGCAACTGCTTCAGTTTGGCAAAATGCAAAAGCTGGAAACCTGAAAATTGGAAAATATATATATATATTTCAGCTAGATATTGATGATTTACCAACTTAAATTAGTATACAAAATTCAAATCGGAATTTAACAAACTAATTTGAGCCTGAGGACAGATCCCTGCAATTTAAAACCCCTAATTTCTTACTCAAATCTTAACTTTCCAAAAATACAAATAAACAGATCCGAGCTAAAAGCTATAATGAAAGAATAATCACCATTTCTCTTAAACAAGTTTCATTATGGTTTATTGGACTTACAAAATTGTTAAAGCTATTTGTTAGTTAACCGTACAAGCAGAAAAAAAAATGATCAATCTCGTTTCTTCCAACAAAATACTTTTTTGGCTACAGTACTTTTTCTTGAATGTGCTTGGTGGGAGAAATATAAGAGGAATAATGAAAGTGAACTTGTAAATTATTACATTGTTCATAAATAGTTCCCTTTTTATGAACATTGGAAAGAGAATAAGAATAGGAAATGATTACGTGCAAAACTATTCCATCTTCCCACTTTTCTCTCCAATCAAGATGGAAACTCTTCAAAGTTCAGAGCAAGTCACATACCAATTTTTCAATGAAAAGCAACCATACTACATTTACTGCTCAAGATTATAAATGAATTTAGAATTTGGAACAAAATCAATTGCATATTTTGTAGATGAATATAAAAAGAAAACACCAAAACTCTCCAATGTTTACCTTTCATTCTTAGGCTTTCCAAGCACCTCTGCCCTGAGTGACCTAAGACATTTCACAGTGGACTCAACAAGATCCATTTCAAATTCAGCCCTTTCATTTGTCCAGCTCTGCAGAGAGTCGAATAAAACAGCAGTTAGCTAAAAACTGAGATTAAAATATTTAAATCAATTAATGTACAAAAACACACTTTGTCATCATTAGTTGTCAAGTTTTTCTCAGAGTGTAATGGATTATCCAAATTGTAAAGAAAGCCAATAACTGTGGAAGCTTTCCCGGTCAAAAATTATATATTGAATTCATCAAATATTCTCTTTCAATTACCAAAACTAAAACTAACCTCTACAGCTGTTGGGTATTCACATAACATTATCGAGTCTTTTTTTCTACAGCCCTTCGGTCGTGGGAGGCGCTGCCACAACTCTTCAGTGACAAATGGCATAAATGGATGAAGCAACAGCAAGCCAGTCTCCAAGCATACCCAAAGCGCATCTTGCGCAGAATTCCTCTCAGAGGCAAATTCAGGATTATCACCAGCAAAGTAAGGCTTAATTGCTTCAATAAAAACATCACAGAATTGATATTGCCACCACGAATACACTGTGCTGGTTGCATCTGAGAACTCATATGAATTTAATGCTTCTACAGTTCTGGAAACGGTCTTGTTCAGCACTGAGAGAATCCATTTGCAGATAAATGGCATGTTTTCTGGGTCTACATTCAATGGAGGGGTATAATCCTCCCCAAGTTTGCTCATTGCAAATCGAACAGCATTCCACAACTTGTTACACCATTGTCGGTACCCAACAACTCTTTGGATATCCAAATTTATTTTATCAGACTGAAAAGAGGAGTTGAAGAAAAATATTGATTTAGACTCATGTTTTCAAGTACCTCAATAAAAAGATTATAATGATTTAGATTGTAGACTTGAATCCTAATGAATTAAATAGGTAAAAACATGAACCTGAGCTGTGTATGAAACAAGTGCAAATCGAAGAGCATCTGCACCACATTCAGCGATACCATTAGGGAAGTCAGCCTTCTGTCCTTTTTTCGCAATGTCCAACTCTTTAGGATCCAAATTACCCTCCTCCAACCTCTTGTGAAGACCTTCAAGAGTAATCCCATTTATAACTTCAAGGGGGTCCACAACATTTCCCAAAGATTTTGACATTTTACGCCCATGTGCATCACGGATCATTGGATGCAGATAAACCTGCATGGTATAAAATGCATTAACAGATTTGCTTCACATACTTCAATCACACAGCAACCAGCATATAAAATATTTCTTCCTTATTTGTGATAATTAAAGCAAAAAATTTTAACAGAATCTTAAGAAGGAACAACATAATGCCTCGCTTTATCACCTTGAATTACAAATACAATATGCCATTTGGCATTTGAGAATTCCATATTTTGTATAATAGTTCTGAGGATACTTCTAATTCTATCACTGGTCCAAATATTACGTGGTATTGCATAGGAACTAAACCAGCTGCTCTGCAACTACTCTTAGAATGCCTTTTGTTCCTAATAAATACCAAATTGGGATAATATAAAGTCAAGGCATACTTATTTTGTTGATTATTACATCACAAAGATACTTTGTGGAAAGTCTTGTATCATTGGGTGAGACAATATTAAATGACATTAATTTGCTCCATATTAATCATGCCCCTCTTGTCCAGAGACAAGTAAATCTCGATTGGTGCAAAGGAATTTCATTAATTGAAAAAAATTAATATAAGAGACAGATTGAGCCTTACATCTCAAATACATATTTTATACCAGGAAAAAAACAAGAAAAAGATGCCTCTATTAAGTAAAATAAATGAATGAATAAGCATACAAGTCACAGCTACAATGATAATGAAAGCAAAACAATTATCTATCCCAACAATTTTAAATCATATATAATCAATCAAATAGCTTTGAGCAACTAAACTATGGGACAAATTTTTATTTAAACTCAGTGGGTTTGCTTCCTATCTTAAGCAAAAAAATAATCACTAATTGCCATTTAATAAAACTTTTTATATTTTAACTCCAACGAGGCAACAAAGAAAACCAGCCATATTTCTATAACAAAGTAAATTTAAAATCGAAAAATTAAAAACACAATTCAATCACTTTCTTATTAGCCTTGGGCAGATGACAAAATGTTAAACCAAATTCTCTCTGATCAGGGATAAGTTACAAAAGATGTGACCAAGCAGCTAGATTATTTGACTCTTAATAAGAGGCTCATTCTTGGTAAATAGTACATAAAGAATAAAGGATACACTTAATAGTAATTAGCATTATCATTCACTTACCTTCCTGAACGGGACATCTCCTCCCAGTTGGATCCCTAACATCACCATCCGAGCAACCCAGAAAAACAAAATGTCATGTCCAGTTTCAAGAACAGAAGTTGGATAAAATTTCTTTAAATCATCTGTATCATCCGGCCATCCCAACACTGATAATGGAAAGAGGCCAGAAGAAAACCATGTGTCTAGTACATCAGGATCTTGAGACATTTCAAACTTCTTCCCAGCAAATTTTTCATTAGCCTCAGCTAGTGCTTCTTTCTCATCTCTAGCAACAACCCAGTGGTTATTGTATGACCCTAGTTCCTTCATTTCATCCTCTTCCAATGTCACATACCATGCAGGAATTCGATGACCCCACCAGAGCTGCCTTGAGATACACCAGTCACGAATGGCCTCAAGCCATCTGTGACATTCAAAACTCAGAATCAGCAAGACTCATCATGCTGTCATATGAATATAAATAGGTAACACAGGAAGCAAAAATTCCCATAATTAAAATGATAAACACAATCAATTAGCCTCACTATCATATGGATCGCAGCTAAATTTCACCTAAGTTTCGGACTGCCGTAGTTTATCATTCATTAACTTTGACGGACTATTGAAGTCAACATAACACAAATCTGAAAATATTTTTGGGAAAGCATATTGAACCATAGACTCCAATCAGAAAGTACATCCAAAAGGCAAAATCAGAAGAACAGAATCCTCCCCCAATATCCTGATTACATCATTATTAATGCAGAAGAAAAGTAAGATGACAAGAGAGAACCTTCTCCATTCAGCAGTATATTGTTTAGGGATGATCTCAAGCTTCTTATTTTTAGTATCCATAACTGCATCAAGAGCCTTCATTGCCATGCTTTTGCAGTTAACGTACCACTGGGGCTTCATCATTGGCTCAATAACCTCATTGCTTCTTGAACAAACACCAAGGCGCATCTCATTGTCTTTAGCACCTCTATACAGCCCCTATAAGTAAGAAAGAAGAGTATTTAAAAAATTGTATAACAAAATATATGTTAACAGATTATCATACATGGTACAGCAGTAGTACCTTCTTGTGTAATGCTTCAGTCACAGCCTCACGAGCCTGAAAACGTGGCATCCCCTCAAAATCGGGACCACCATTACTATTTATTTTCCCATCATCAGTAAAAATGTTTACCAATCCAAGATTATGCCGCTTGCCAACTTCCAAATCATTGGGGTCATGGGCTGGAGTTATCTGCAGAAACATATAGGGGAAGACTGTAAAATGTTGACATAACTAGAGGTGCATTCAGAAAAACAATTTACTAATAAAGTCTTGGTTAAACATGAGAATTCTTACCTTGACAGCTCCAGTCCCGAAATTTGGATCAACAAGAATCGCGTCACAAATTATAGGAAGTTTTCTTCCATTAAATGGATGAATGGCAAATTTTCCATGCAGATGACTGTACCTTGTGTCCTCAGGATGTATAGCAATGGCACTGTCACCAAGCATTGTTTCCACCCTAGTAGTGGCAACAACAATCTCACCTAATCCTCCTTCTAGAGGGTAAGCAAATGATGTTAAAACACCAAATTCCACTTGTTTATCATAACCAGGAACGTTTCTCAGTGTCTTCTTTTGGATGTCAATGTAATCTACCTATAAACACAAAGTAACTTCCAAATAAGCAGGAGACAATCCAGTAACTAGAATAACAGCATTTAAAGGAAGCTCCTACCTCAATATCAGATATTGCTGTTCGTAAGACACAATCCCAGTTCACTAGCCGAACATCCCTGCAAAGGATATGGTAAAAACATCAAAACAATCCTCATCAAACTGAACGCGATTGTATAAACAACCAGCTAAAATACAGATTATATTCATCCGAGAGTAAAAGAGTTGAGTTTAAAACCGCCATTGTCCATTTAACGTAAGAGCATCTTGTACAGTAACTTGAACCAATTCCAGGTATTATAGAGTCGGACACTGTCCCAACTATTTCCAAACTATTTATAAGAAGAAAAAAAAAGAAAAGCTTGACATTAACACAGTAGTTTGAAATACCTAGAATTTTTAGCACCTAGCACTATCAATCCCACAAAAATGGTAGTATTATCATCAGAACAATCATAATTAAACAAGAGAAGCAAAATCATAATAATATGTAAACATTTTCCAGGAAAAAAATCGTAAATAAATTCAACCTTGAAAAGCATACAGATATTATTACAAATGGAAGATCTAAAATGCCAAAATAAAATTTAGCCATTGAAAAATTGACACCAAGTGTCAGTTAAAAGCAAGCAATGCCTTATTCAATTATAACAGTGCAACTATCTTTTCAACAGCATAAATGACTGAAATAATACAAATACAAAAGTAGATTTGTGAAAAACCTACCTATATATGAGATCCTCCTTGGATAACCGCACAAAGGCCTCTGTCACAGCCTTTGACCTTTGATCATCCATTGTAAAGCACTGGAAAAATAAAAAAGAATAAGACGGGAGATAAATCTTAATGATACATCAAAAAAAAAAAATCTAAAGAACTAAACAAGAACATAGAAACCATTGTATTTTAGCAAAAGATAATTATATTTTCACCTCACGGGACCAATCAAGAGAAGCACCCAACCGACGTTGCTGTCTTAAAATGGTACCCCCATACTCATCCTTCCACTTCCAGACCTTTTCACCACAACATCAACAAAGCCACAAACAGTTAGATTGATATAGGAACTTTATTAAAAAAACAGTCAGTATAGCAATAAGTTTAAAGTAGGAATAAGCACATGACAATCGAAGTTCACCTCAGATACAAATTTCTCACGACCAATGTCATGCCGGGTTAATTTCCGGTCACGCATTAATTTCTTCTCCACAACCACCTACCAAATGGCAACCAAATATTCCAGTCAGACAGCAATATGAATTTGAAGATGAAACATATTAGTGGAATAAAATAATAATAACAATAATAACAAGGATGACAACAGCAACAAAGATGACATAAATAAAAAAATTAAAAAAAAATCGTTGGGTCGTAAAAATCAGGATTTGATTTTCTTTCAAGCACACGATACAATTTTCGTAATGTAATGAAACCGAAGAAGAACAAGTAGACCCTGTATAAAATTTTAAGCCCTAAGAATGCATGGGGCTCTGTTATCTGCTCATAGGTACCACAGAGAGTCATATAACTACATTGCGGTACAGCATTAGCAAGGTAATTCATTAGAGAAAGAATCTCAGATTCAGTAGGCTAGCAGACAATATCATTAAACATACAGCACAAACAGGTTACAGTTATGTGGCACATTTTAAGGCTCAGATAAGATCAACTGGTATAGGGTAAAATATGCAAAAAATGATAGGATACACTATGCATAATAGATCAGGAACAGGGCCATGAGTGGGAGACCACTTGCAAGAGTTCACACTATTATGATGGACATGCTCAAAGCATGTAGAGTTTGTGATGAAACAAACAAATGATTATTTTCATTGCCATGTAACCAGTCTTTGAGGGTATAAGGCATGTATAACTAGAGCCCCTATAAGAATGCACGTAAACAGGTAGAATCCACATTATTCTGATGGACATGCTGACAGAAAACTATGAACTAAATTATAGCACATATCCCTAACTTGACTATTAAATCACAAAGACAAATAACCTGTGTTGCTATCCCAGCATGGTCCATGCCAGGTACCCACAAGGCATTATATCCAGACATTCTCCTCCAGCGTATGATTGTATCCTGCATTAGGTGAAATCAGAAGTCGATGAAATATACAGTGTAGAAGCCAAAGCATCAGCAGAACAGATAAAATATGTTATTAAAAAACCTGTAGAGCAGTAGTAAGAGCATGTCCTATATGGAGGGCCCCAGTCACATTTGGTGGGGGAAGAACCTGAAGAAGAATGTCCAAACATTAAAGAACTTGATGGGGAGAAAAAGTAAAAACCAAGATGCAACAAAGACATCTAACAACAAAAAAGCATCAAGATCGAGATTCATCAAACAGAAAATGGAAATCTTTTACAAGATATGAAATTCCCCCCATACTGTACAATTGTTATATGGCACTTTGAAAATATAATGGCCCGTAAACTTGATCAACAACTGCTGATCTGGGAATGAAGGATAGAAACCTACATTTCAAATACAATATATAATTACAAAGATACAAGATTCTCACTTGCCTTCTGCAATGCATATGACCATTAACCAGCTAATTCAATAGTTGATAACAAGAAATGTGCAATACAGTAACAGATTATAGTCTTGGCTTCTGTTGGTTATACGAATTATCTCATGAATATTGAACTTTTCAACACATGAAAAACAACACAAGCAAATGAAGGCATTCAATGGAGACAACAAATTTAAACACTTACAATCGAAAAAGGCGGCTTTGTGCTTTTATTATCTGCCACAAAAAATCCTGATTTCTCCCACCACGCATACCACCTAAACAAAATCCCATAACAAAACAAATTACAAATTTTAAATTCATTCATTCAATTGATTAGTCTAAGAATAAAGAAAAATTGACACTCACGACTTCTCAACGGCACTTGGATTATACTCTTTAGCCATTTGCCTAGACATCTTCTTTTTCTCCCCAGCAGACGTCTCCGGATCAATAAAATCCTCCGGATTGTCTTTGCCATCGTCTCGCTTAACATTCTTTTTCGCACTCTTTTTTGTAGCTCCCTGTTCTTGCTGTTGTTGCGCCTTCAAATACAAAATACAAAATCACCTCAATAAACAATCCGCAGTAGCAGCAACACAACACAAATCCAATAACTAAAAAAGAAAATCACCTTAAGCTTCGCTTGCTCTGCTTTTTCTAACGCCTTCAGTTTCTTCATCTCTTTCTCCCTTGCCTACCGCCAGAGGAAAAAAAAAATATCAATACATAAAAACAAACACATAAATACAGACACGAATGAAGACAAATACCTTTTCTTCTTTCTTCTTCTTTCGCTCGAGGTCTTCGGCGGTTTCAATCTTCTTCTCGGGTTCTCCCTACAAATTCAGGAACAAAAATTTTTCAAAACGTAATTGAGCATGCAAATAAAAAAAGAGATAAATGTGATTCGACGATCAGATGAATGCGATGAAGTTGACTACCATGATTGATGATTCGTAAGAAGAACGCGAATAGGAAGATGCTAAAGGAGCGAACACGATGCAAAATTCTGGAGCACGGTGTAAAAGGGAAGATGAGAGGAGTCGCCTGCGAAACGACAACAGCATAAAACGAAGTCACCTGCGTTTCGTTTGGAAGTCTTAAAACCCTACTTGTAGTATATTACGTTAAATTTCAATTAACTTTTTTCTTTTAAGTACAAATACATATCACAAGAAGAGTTCTACCGGGAGTCTACGAGTACTACTATTACTAGTGGTAGAGTTTTAATAGCACAACTGATAAAAGACTCAAAATATTCCGCTTCGCGTGGGTATTTACGTACTAAATGTACTATAACAGTATCTGCAACTTCTTAATAAACTCTTAACTTTCTAATAAATTTTTAATTCTATATCAATAAACTTGTAAATAATTTATAAGATTGTAATGCTCAAAATAAATTTCACTAAAATCAATTTTAACAAATATCAATGTGACAAAATAATTTATCTCATACATACTTTTTTAAGATTAAATCTAATATATAATTCAAATTACAAAAATGTTGAGATAAATTTATTTTATTGAAATATTTTCTTTTGTAAATTTTAGTTCTTTTTATTTTGAATGCTTCCTTTCTAAATATACATATCACTTGTTGATAAATGACACATTATTTAAGATAAAAAAAAATTGAAATACAAATTTGATATATCTAATATTACTTTTTGATATATTTAGTACATATAAAACTAATGTGAAAAATATAAACTATTCATACATATATAATATTCCCTATATGCTAGCATCTTTTCTTGGTGACCAAGAATATGAATAATATAAACTAGTTATACATATTGATATTTTGAATGCAATAAGACCTTTGCTTGGTGATCAAGAATGTGCACAGTATCAATATTTGAATTGTTCTACAAGGATATGTAGGAAAATTCAGAAAATTTTGCATTCTAGAAATGGGCACTTGTTATTAAATTTGTTAATAATTTGTTTTTACTATTTTATGACATTTCAATATTAATTAGACAACTTTGTTTAAACATTCGTTATTGGGAAAACTCATTGAGTTTCTAATGAAATATGATATTTAAATTATTTTTAATTTATCTAGTACGAGATAAATAACAATATCCTTGTATAAAACTTTGAGAATCAGATGTTTTCTTTTTTATTTCATATATTTATGTGATTTACAATAGGATATTCAAATCCATGTTCTAAAACCGGCCCAAAACTATTTAGCGTATGAAATTTATATCCGAACCCGGAAGCCCGGCCCGTGATTAACTCAACTCTAGTTTAGGTAGTCCGAACACGCGCAGTTGGGTTTGAAACTAGATGACCGAAGAAACAAAGCTCCGCGCCCCCGCTTTCCTTAAACGCGGCCTCAGCCTATAGACAGTGCCGCCGTTTTAGTTGGGTTTTTGTCAAGTAAGCTTTTTCTATGTCCACTTTTGATTCAACCTTAGTTCCAGTTCACTCCTTGTTTGATATATTCTTTATTTTCATGTGGGTGTCAGCCGTTAAGTTTGTTTCATTTAGACAATACATCAAACACATTCAGTTTATCCGCTGCCGTTCAGTTTCAGCTCTTTCCCAGTTGAGACCAATCTCGTCAGATTCTGATTTAGAAGATAACTATGTAAATAAGCACGAAAAGCAAAAAAAGTGTGAGGTTTTTGTGTTAAATACAAGCGAAGTTGTTGAAAAGTTGTATAGTTTAAGAAGAGAACCCAGCAGTGCCTTGTCATTATTTGAACAGTTAAAAGGAAATGGATTCAGTCATAATGTTTATACGTATGCGGCAATTGTAAGAATATTGTGTTATTGTGGTTGGCAGAAGAGGTTGGAATCTGTGCTATTGGAGCTTATTAGGGAAGAGAGTAATAGGAATTTTGAAGTTACTGATTTGTTGGATGTTCTTGGTGACAAAGGGTCAAATTTGTTGTTTCGAGTTTCTGATGCAATGATTAAGGCTTACGTTAGTGTGCACATGTTTGATGAGGTTATTGATCTTTTATTCCAAACTAATCGTCAGTGGATTTGTTCTGTCTATATTGTCGTGTAACTTTTTCATGAACCAGTTAGTTGAGTGTGGGAAAGTGGATATGGCTTTGGCTGTTTACCAACAGTTGGGGAGGCTGGGATTGAGCTCAAATGAATATACGTATGTTATTGTTATTAAGGCCCTTTGTAAGAAAGGTAGTTTAGAAGAAGCGGTTGAGGTGTTTCAGGAGATGGATAAAGCTGGGATAACCCCCAATGCATATGCTTACTCGACTTATATTGAAGGGCTATGTATGAACGGAAGGCTAGATTTAGGTTATCAACTGCTCATGGCATGGGGAGAGGCAAAAATTCCTTTGAGCCCCTTTGCTTACAGTGTTGTGATACATGGATTTTGTGCTAAGAATAAACTCAAAGAAGCTGAAAATGTGTTACTTCACATGGAAAAACAAGGGGTTGTTCCTGACGTGTATGTATACCGTGCTTTGATTTCTGGGTATTGCAATTCTGGGAACATAATTAAAGCTCTGGCTCTTCACGATGAAATGATATTGAAGAGTGTTAAGACCAATTGTGTGATCGTGAGTTTGATTTTGAAATGCTTATGTCAGATGGGCATGACTTCCGAAGCTACAAATCAATTTAAGGTGTTTAAAGATATGGGGATTTTCCTTGACAACGTCTGTTATGATGTAATAGTGGATGCTTTATGCAAACTAGGGAAAGTAGAGGAAGCCATAGAACTGTTCAATGAGATGAAGGGTAAGAAGATAGTTCCAGATGTTGTCAACTATACAACTATGATTTATGGTTACTGTCTTCACGGTAAACTTGTTGATGCTCTGAATTTATTCAAGGAAATGAAGGAGATGGGATGTAAACCTGATATTTTAACTTATAACATACTTGCTGCTGGTTTTGCTCGGTATGGCCTTGTGCAAGAGGCGTTTGATCTTTTATATTATATGAAGATGCAGGGTTTAGAACCTAATGTTGTTACACACAATATGATTATTGAAGGCTTGTGTATTGGGGGCAAGGTGAAGGAAGCAGAAGCTTTTTTAGATGGTCTGAAAGAGAAGTGTTTGGAAAATTACAGTGCCATGGTTAATGGTTACTGTGAAGCAGATCATTCGGAAAAGGCGTTTCAACTATTTATGAAGTTATCAAAGCAGGGAGTCTTAGTGAGAAGAGGGTCCTGCTGTAAACTGCTCACTAATCTTCTGATGCAAGGTGATAACACTAAAGCTTTCATGTTGCTTGAGACAATGTTAACTCTGGATACTGAACCGAGCAATATTATGTACCATAAACTAATTGCTGCATTATGTCGGGCAGGAGAGATGAAAAAGGCACGATTGTTATTTGAAGTTATGATTGACAAAGGGTTAACTCCTAATCTTATTACCTATACAATGATGATACATTGTTATTGCAAAGTAAATTGCTTGCGGGAAGCCTGTCATCTTTTCGATGATATGAAGAAGAGAGGGATCAAACCTGATGTTGTACTTTATACAGTTTTATTTGATGCTCATTCAAAAATAAATCTAAAAATATCTTCCTCGCTAGATGACTTGCAAAGTAAACGAGATGCAGTGGAGGCTTCTTTTTTTTGGAATGAAATGAAGAAAATGGAAATAAGACCTGATGTTATATGTTATACTGTTTTGATTGCAAGGCTTTGCAAGTCAAACAACCTTGAAGATGCTATTAGAGTCTTTGATGAACTAATTGATAGAGGACTGGAACCTGATACTGTCACATACACAGCTCTTTTATGTGGCTACCTGGCAAGGGGAGATGTGGAAAGGGCTGTAACCCTTATTAATGAAATGTCAATCAAGGGGATACCTGCAGATGATTATACCAAATCATCTTTGCATCGTGGCATATTGAAGGCCGGGAAATTGCAATGTCGGCATTAAGTTAAGCCTCAGTTCTTTGATGGACTATAGACCTCTATTAAATCAGGTGCTCAGAGGTATAACCGAGTGTCTTATGCCACTCAGCAACGTACATACGATTCAGAAATGCTTAGATGGAAAAATAATTATATCTACGCTCAAGGTTTGCCCCTTAAATTTTTCTTTACCTAAGTTGCATATTGTTATATTTCTGCTTTCAGTTGAAGGAAATTCATTTTTTAAAATAAAAATCACCTTTTAGTTTCTTGAAATGGTTAACATTAAAGCAAAGTAACATCCTTGTTCTGTAGTTGTTTGGCTATGAGGATGGATAGTTGTGTTCTCTTCCTTCTGCACAATAAACTTAAAAATTACTTCATGCATGGTTATGCCTTAAATATGTCTTAGTGAGTTTGTGATTATTGATTTACCCTGACAGTTAATGCAAATTTCTTCAAATGCAGACCCCAGGTAATGATTGCTACTGCAATAATGTTCTGTCATCAGTTTTTCCATCGTCAATCGCCTGCCAGGAATGAGAGGCTGGTGAGTTATTTTTCTATCTGAACATAAAATCTCTTATTATTTTGCTCTGGCACAGCGTGGTTGTATTAGTAGCATAATATAATGTAATAAGGGTTTCTTGGTGTGACAGGCAGCTAGGAAGGCTTTGGATGTCAAAAAGCTGCTCTGTATATGGTTTTGTGTGCTCTGTTATTTGTTAATTGCTTTGAACTTTGTGTTCGTTTTGTTTCATTGTTTGGTCTCTTTCTGTATCTTTTCATTTTGTTCACGAAATTATACTGAAATAAATATTATCGTTGTATTGCGGTCTTCACGGTGCAAAAAAGTGACAGTGAAATAGTTTGCGGGATTTTGGGTCTTTTGTAGTAGCAATTTCAGGTTACCACCTCAGAAATGTTAAGTTTTTTGCTTAATAGCAAAGGATAACTGTCAGCTCTGCTTTAGTTGACAGGATGTTTCCATAGATTGAGGGTTATGAAATAGTATTCTGAGATAAAAGTTCATTCCTTTATATTTCAAGAGAACTTGCATGGTTCTGATGTCTGTCCTTTTGTATAAAGAGCACTATATTGGATGATTGCAAGCATAGAATGATGTTCAAAGATTAATTACACCATCACAGTTTCATTCCTTGAGTTATTTTCTGCTATTTTTTTAATTTTTTTTCACAATCAGCAAAGTGAATTGCTGTAGAGATGCTCAAATTGGATCAGTGATCAATTTCTAGGTTTCATAGAAAAATTTAATTTGTCTTGCCAAGAGCAAAAGAAGAAAGAAAAGATGAAGAACTTCTTTTGGGCTTAATTAAACGGGATTGGTGGGGGAAAACAATTAAATTTTTTGAATTTATTTTGAAATTTGGGAAATCAATTTTAGTGCCTGATTTTGTTCAAATTAATTTGCAGACCACAGCCAGTGTGTGTCACTTGTCAAGAAGGTCGAGGAAACTCTCCTCACTATTATCCTTGTTTCATACAAAACCATGTAAAAGGATAAGAATCCCGCTGGAGGGGAAGAAAAAGGTATGGTTATGCTTATGATGCTTTTTATTTTCTCATTTCTCTATTTCCTGTATTTCTTTTTATGTTTTTCACCTAACATGAACTTGTTCATTTTACACAATATTTTTATCTGTCAATTTATTCTCTTTTATTTCCTTGTTATGAAATGCCAATTGCACATCACATAATTCAATGCCAGATAACAAGACCAACTGGTGCTAAGAGCCCAAGTGTTCAACTGTCTGGTTAGTTGGTGGAGAGCATAGATTGGGAAGTTATTTGATTTAACTTGATGTAGCACCAGTAAGAGAAATAGAAAGGAGAGAAAATTGGAGAGAAAAAGGAAGAAAATTAGAGGGAAAATGGAGAAATTTTAAGAAGAGAGGGAAGAAATAAGGGAAGAATGTAGGGGAAAACGTCATACTTTTTATTTAATATTCTTCAAGGTCTACCTCCCGATCTGAAATTAAGGCTCTATTTATAGTAAATAAGAAAAGTAAAAGATAATGCTAAAATTAAACTAGTTCCTTCTATATAATAAGCTTAATGGGGAATAACTCAAATAGTTAAATTTGTATTATTGTTTGTGAGAGCAAGTAAATTAATTTTTAGAATGTTGTTATGTCAGTTATATTTTGTCTCTTGTCAGGAAAATAATAGATGACTGGTTTTAGGAATTATTTTTAGTTCTTTGAGAACCCAAAGATAAAAAAGGAGTTTATTCTCATTAACTTTCATTTCAAGTTTCCTTATACTTTTATTCACGGATCACCTCAGCCCCTGGGGATGTGATGTGGGCTGTATGGAACAGGAGACATACACATGAGCTATTCGGAAAACAATTCAATTGGAAACTTGAAATCATGTCATTTTATTTAACCACTGTTATCATCACTGTTACTATTATTATTTTCTTCATTTCATGAATATTTTGGATTTCAATTTCTTTGCTGGACCCTCATCTTTTTCAGATATTTTTCAATCAAATGTTGGAATTCTGTGAACATAACCAAATGCCACCTTCAGAAAGTGGGAACTTGAACAAACTGTGGCAACTTGGGAGTTCCAAAAGCTTCATCTAGCTGTGAAGATGTCCAGCTAATAGTTATTCTCAGGCTAGAGAAGTGCTGACATGGAAAATGCTACGATTGACAATCATTCATATAACAAAGTCTGAGGTCTGTAGTTTGCTCCAGCAAAATTTGAGATTCAATTCCTCAGAACTACCTATCTGGCAAAATCTGAAAAGCCACGAGTTTATTTCTCCACAAAGATTGTACTGCTTGACCTTTCACTGAGGCGGATTTGGGGGATTTTTGTGTGATTAGAAAAGAATGCGTGTGGTGTAGTTAAGAATGATGTACACCCGGAAGCAGAGACATTTCCTTTCAAAAACTCTATGCAGATTTTGAATGTAGTATGCTTGTTTCTTTGTATTTCCAAGCCATATTTGTACATGGAATAATGTATGAAGGATTATATGTGCTTAAGTTAAGATTCCTTCTAGGACAGTTTTTATTTGTAATTATGAGCTATTTTGTAAGTCCAATTTGTGCACATTACATGTGTGGTGTTGTCATCTTATTTTATATTATTTTTCTAATTTGAATTTGTTAATCTTTTTCAAGTTTAAAGGTGGTCACATGGTGCTATTGCTGCATTGCAAAAGCTCTAAGATTGGTGTGAAAAGGATTTGATTCTTTTTACCTCTTAAATCAAACCGATTGAATGATTATTAAGTTTAATATTTGTAGATTAAGACAAAAGAAAGCTAATGGTAGCTAAGCATTATTTTTAAAAGAAAGTAAAAGCATGTTAGTTTGCTAAGCATGACTTTATCAATACGTCACTCCGCGTCTTTGAACGCGTCATGACCAAGAAACTCAAAATAATTCATTAATAAACATTCAAAATTTTAAATTTTATATAAAAGTATTTCAAATTTCACGTTATGATTCTTTATCAAGGGATGATTTTTATATCATACGTTAAAATAAAAAACTTATATTACATTTGAGGCATGCACTGGAAGTTATCTAAAACATGGATCAGAAAACAAAGTTTAGATTCTCTTTTTATCTCAGCTCAATCGTTTGAATCAGGTTTATAATGTATGATTATTATAAGTTGTGGTATAGCAATTATGTTGTCTTTCTTCTTCATCAAAAGTCGCTAAAACCCTAATTTGAGATCAAGTAGAGCTTAGCTTAAAGAGGATTCATGTTCATTTTTTAAAAAAAATGATTCACGTATTATTAATAATAAAGAATGGTTTCTTTATTTTTCATCTATATATATATTAATGCTAGAACAATAAGACTTGAATAATCCCAATATTTAATAATTTAGCATGAGCTTTAATTTTCTGGCCTGGAAAGAGAAAGCAGTAGTAGTTCAACTTGAATTTTCAACTTAGCAACAAAGATTCATTTGTCATGATGTTATTTTCAGACTTTCTTACAATGTAGAGTGCTAATAAGTGGGGCACAAGAAGGTATCTAGCTCAACCACCCCAAGAGTTTAGAGATTTAATTAACTTATTAATTACTACTTAAACAAACGAACTCCCTTGTACTAAACTTGAAAGGAAATAATTTATTAAATCCCACTAATTATCGTCTACATAAAAATAAAAAGCAAAAGTAGATATTATCTATTTTGAAAATAGAATTCTGAATTGTATCACAACAAAAAAGAAAGCATATAATGTCTCATATATAATTATATTATTAATTATAAATATATATATATTTTTAAGTGTTATTTACAATAGGGTTAATGATAATCATTCTCAACATCTCTTGGTCAAGTAGAGATGTGCCATACATAAAAATAAAGATGTAAAGCAAAGAGAAAAAGAGGCATGCAGCAGACAATATAAAGCAAGCTCATTATAGTTAATAATAATTAAATAACTAAAAAGGAAAAAAAAAGAAAGAAAAGTGATGGGAAATTGGCATCCTAGGTTAGCTCAGCAAGACCACAAAGAGCCTCCAATATTGGCTTGATCAACCATATCCATTGAATTTCCGGGCAAATTATTTGCAGATGAAGGAGAATATTGTCTCATTCTCATGTGCACGACTTCAGCCTGTGCTAGAGCCAACTGAGTTTGCAAAGAATCAATCTGCTGCTGCAAAGATGAGATCGCCCCGACGCAGCCGTAGACCGGATCACGAACCCTAGCGTTTGCTTCATACACCATTGAACTCACTGCATCGCTGCGTTGGTGTTCTGGCAATTCCTGCTCGTTTTAGTTTCCATGCACAAGGCAATAATAACATCAGCTTGAGGATATGCCTTTTAGTTTGTTGTCAAGTTTTCAGATAATTTTAATCATTGATTTGTAAAAAACTTATGAATTAATAAATTCGAGAGATAAATAGTTATAATTATATTTATATATATATATATATATACATATATATATATATATAATTGTTAATTAGCGTAGTTTTGGCCTGATCTTATTTGAATTTCAGTATTCTATTTCCTAGTAAAGAAGCACATGAAACCGAAGAAAATGTACTAATCAATATTCTCAACTCATGTAATACTTATTAATAATAATTTTGGGAAATTATATTGGTTTTTATGTCGAATACTTGTTATATCTTTTATGATTTCTAAAGTTATTATACGAATGAATTTAATCACACACATATAGTATATATCAAACATAAAAATTTTAAAAAAAAAAAAACGAAGAAAGCCAATATCAAACATAAAATATATAAACAAAAACATTTAATTTCATCCAATATTTGAGTTATATAAATTATATTGGTAGATCACAATAATTATTAGTTCGATTAACCTTAGATCCATTAAAATATATAACCAAAAACATAATTAGGTAATAATTAATTTGATCATCATAAACCAAGAAAATATAACACACAATATGGTCAAGTATCCTAGCTAAGAGTGATGTAATGCTTCGATAATCTAATAAGTGTTTAGTGATAATTATATTCCAACCTTTATTTATTTATTTTGTTGCTTACATCAATCACATCTCTTTTTATGTGAACAAGTCTTTATCAATGTAACCTCCATGTTCTTAAAGCACAAAGCACCGATGATTCACAAACATACTTTCTTTTTTCCAAAAGCACTTTGGGGATAAGTAATTGTAGACCAAAAGTTTGACTCAATTCCAAAATGCTATTTAGTGGTCATAAAGAGCAAAGCTAAACCCTATATTTTATTTAATTCTCATTTCCCATGTAAGATGAAAATTATAGACAAAGCTTTCAAGTGGGTAATTAAAGCTAATTTATCGTCTTTAATTATTCTCTTTAATTTTACTGAGAATCAGTTGGTATAAAAGTTAATGGCCTGCTTTTTGAAAAGAAAGATTGAGAATTCTAGTCAACTATATATATATATATATATATTTTTTCCTGCTTACACACTAACTGTAATTAACCACCGTTAACAGACATAAAAGTTGAGAAAAGGAAATAGAAGCACCAATACTTTTGATGCTTTTTTACCATTTTATATTCCCAATTAATTAAATAGAAAAAAAATAGAAATATTCACGCATTAAGTCTTATTCACACCGTATCTTATTCACCGTTAACAGACACTAAAAGTTACTTGGAACGGATATTATACACATTTTCTAGTCCATTTATAATATAATCTAGCCATGAATTGCTGCTAATTTAGGAAGTTTGCCCTACTTTCACATCGGTAAACGTTTTTTTTAGGAGCAGATGTGAAACATACACAAATCTCCTGCAGGTTTGTTTATTTTTCCTTTTAATTAATTCCTCTCTTTGTCCATTGTATCTGGGTGTTGCATTAATATATAGCTGATAATATGGAAAATTAATAAAAGAAAATAAAAAGAAAAAAAATGATTTGTCAAGTCATCCAAAAAGCAAGCAGTAGCTCATTTGGCCATTTCTTCCCCATGAAATTGCCAGACAAAAAGTATATATGTAAAAGAAAATTACCTCTTACAAGATTTAGTTAGTATATTACTTGGATTTTAGAGAGATGGAGAGGGAAAGAAAATTAAGCAAGAAGAGAGAAACAAATTAAGAAATGGAACCTGTAACATCTTGTTAACATTGCTTGCACCAAAAACTTTGTGCACACTGGCAAACTTCTGCGGCTCATCGGCCGGAAAATATGGTGCAAAAACACAGTCTTGTGCACATCTTCTTCGAAGAAGCTTGCATGCTGCACATGGCGACAGCGCTCCTTGCTTCCTTCCACTATCCTTCATACTCTCAACTAACAATCAATAAATTAATATATATTTATATACTAGAAAATTAACAGGTGGTTAATTGGTTGATAGAAGAAAAAAGAAGAAGAAAACGTTTAGTTAATTGGAGAGAAAAATTAGCTAGAGAGGGAGAAGGGGGGGCTGAAAGAGGAGGATGGTGGGGGTTATATAGAGAGGAAAAATATGAAGTATTTGACAGCGAATCTTAAGAGGGTTCCACCAAAGAAGAGGCATTAGATTTTGCGGACAAATACTGTCGTTTTATAAGAGATCTTTTGGCCCACCTCAATTTGATATTTTGTCTCCCTTTTTTTCTTACGTTTAATTAAGGATCTCAAGTAATCTTTTGGTGGATTTAATGTGTAGTTATTAATTACTTTAATAATGAATTAGCTAGAGTAGATTTAGTTTGTAGTTGATTATTAAATTATTCGAAACTGATCTGGTAGCTTCATTGTATTTCTAACTAATATGGTAATTGAAAGAAAATTCCATCGGTTGCTTCTTCTAATCAACTTAAGTACAAAAAGTTCAAATAATTAATTAAATATTCTTCTTTCTTCTTCTTCTTCTTCTTCTTCTTCATTTTTGTTTTTATTTATTAGATTTGCTAGCTGTTATGATAGTGGTTCTACTTGTGTGTGTGTGTCAATATATATATATATATATAATTATATATATGCATGCATATTTACGATTCTTATATGCTTAATCATGGAAACGAAATCCAATTTTTTTATTTAAATTTATGTTGTAAAAGATGCAATATTATATATTGTACAAGTGTCAAACACACGATAAATAACAAAGTACATAATAATTATTTAATGTATATTATTTCATAATAATGTTACGTTATTTGTCATATTTAATAAAGTACTAATTTTATATTTTAAATTTACAAAGTGATATTATATATATAGGTGATAAACTCTTATAATATGTATTTTATATTTTTTTCACAATTTGATTGAGAGATGTATGCAGGGTAATAAAAACTTAATATAAAAATATATATTACATAAAAATAATAATCAAAAGTCTATCACTGCATACGGATCTCTGTCCTTAAAGTCAAAAGAGTAATAGTCTCTTTAATTTAATTTTCATTTATGCTTTTGGTGGTTGACAATAAGCATTCATTGGATAACCAATTATCTAAGTACTATAGAAATGATCAATTTGGTCACGAAAAGTATTTGGGACCTTAGTGTAATGATTACATATCCAGTGATCATATTTGACAAATTAAATTTATCAAATTGATATCATGGGCGGCTCAAATGAACCTATTGTCATTTTCCTCTCAAGCAATACAATTATTGTAGCGTTCTCCTTCTCTCCCTCTTGTTTATATATATGCTAGCTAGCTAGCTACAAGCAACACATTTTGCTCATTTTATCTTAGTTTTTTGTTTGTTGTTTGATGGTATATATATTTTTTGAGATTAAATTGAAATTGTGTCGGCTAAGACACCAAAAAACAAAATAAAAAATTATATTGCTTCTATATTCACTCGTAAATTGTCTTAAATCTTTTTTTTTTTCTCTTATTATATAAGTTCTTTCAAATTTTTTGAATTTTGTTACATGATAAAGTAAAGTAAAATCAAAATTCTCTATTGAAAGGTAAAAAATTTCAAAATTTTATAAATAAAAAAAAGATGTTACATATGCAGGTGACTGAGGCTTTTAACAGATGATTAAGTACAACACCAATATCAAAAGTCTAAATTATACTTATTATTTGGAATTGAAATGTTTTACATCAAGTGTTTGAGAGATGATTATTTTTTATCTCAATGTTATTTTGTCTATATCTAAAAGATGGAAGTTAATCCGCACATCTATTTTTTTGACTAACGTATTAATTAGTACATATGATTTTATTATATTTTTCGTACCAATGTTATCATGATAGTACTAGACTTTAGTTTAATTACGTCAAACATGTTAATCATATTTTTCAAGCTGAAATCTCAATTCTAGTGGAGTTAATCATTCTAGCGTGACTGATTTTAGTATAACATGTATGAGTTTTTCATACTTTTTAATAAAAGAAATTACTAAAGTTCTAAGTTATTATTACTCCTCTATTGTTATTCCACGTAATATACAGTGCTTGCACCGAATGTATAATTAGTGAAGAATACATATCAATCATATCAATCAAAATTAATTATATATATATATATATATATTTGATTTTTTTAAAAAATTTGAACCTTCATGACAAGATGGTTTCCAAAATTTGTTTCAACTTTATTCAAAGCTTAAGAGTTAGAGTTAGGGGTAGGGTGTGGTAGATCGGAATAGACTATGTAATTTTTTTAATTTTTTATTCCATAGTTTTTTTTTTTAATTTTTTTGACTACATTTCTTAATTTATAGAGTAAACATAAAAGATTCAGTAATTATTATAATATTGTAAACATTGTAATAAAAAAAAATTAAAAATGATGTAATAAAATTAATATAATATTATATAATTATTTAATTGAGTGGTATAATATAAAAGACGTATCTCCTTTAAAACCACAAAATGTTGGACCATTATATATAAATATATATAGTTTTTAATTGAAGGTTTAGCTTTGAAAACTTATTTAACCAATTGATGAAATGTCTTATCTAATAATTAGACTAGAATACACTCGGAAGTTTGATTTTTGAGAGGGCCTAAATCTTTGAATGAAAACAAATTAAAGAAAATGCATCAGGGGAAAGGGTGTTAGCTCTAATCGAAATTAACAAGTGGGAGTTGAGAGTTCATAAAACCTCTTGTGACCCTCTTAATTACTTTGGTGATTCTAATTTAAATATTTGAATAATTATTTTTTTATTCTTTATTTTCTTTAATGATATATTCGTGGTTAGATCTTGCCGATATCTTTTACATACAAGCTTTCATGGAGTTTATGTAAAGAAATCGAAAGTGTAAATTAATTACTCTCTAACATTAATTAGTCTCAAAGTGATAAGATGATACATATCACTCTCGACAAGATAGGAATCGAATTAATTTACAAAAGTAACACACGAACTAACACTTTGATTGGAGAAATTAAATTAAATTAAAATTTTGCCTAATACAATTCTTCAATTATTATTTATTTTATTTTATTTCATATTGAATGGGCGATACTTTGGAGCAGGCAGGTAACATCAACGTGAGTGAGTGCTTTGACATTGATATATCTTATATACATTATTAATTTAATTAGCTCCACTAATTCTAGTGCATCCACAGTTCTAATAATTAATTAATATGAATTTTAAGATTAATTTAATTTAATTGTCAAAGTGTAATAGATTCTCTCTCAATTAAGTGGATCATATTTTTATATAAATTAACAAAAATATAATAAAAAAATTATAGAAAACTTTTATCAATGAGCCCACCCACGTTAACTTGAGCTATTGTCTTTATCGTATCAAACTTGTATAAGCAAGCAGTTCTCAAATTAATTATATTTACATAATTATTATTCATATCATCTTTTGCAACTTGCACGTGTACGTACAGATATTATATCAAGAATTTTATTGACCATAATCCCATGTTCTATAATAATCGAGACTTCACAAACAATCAGGTCTAAACATATCAATACAGCACTTTTTTTTCTTACATATATTTTCACTTTTAAAATGTAAATTAATTTACTCTAAATCAGTGTAATTTTACATGAAATACGAACATCGGCAACTAAAAACTTGCGTTTTTGTACGGGGCTGTAGGCTGTAGTTAAAAATAAAATAGGAAAATAAATAAAAATACCTTACTTTACAACCCAAAATTTAAAATTACCACCCATAAAAGTCATTAAAAAATATTTTATTTTGTTTTTTTAACAAAAATTATCCCATATTTCTTTTAAACTAAAATTTTATTTTTTTTGTCGGATTATTATTTAAAAGTAAATTTCTGAGTAAACTGAAAATTTGATTTTATTCGAAACTTACTTTTGAGTAAGGTGAAATTTTCACTTTACTTGAAAGTAAGTTTCGAATAAAATAAAATTTTACTTTATTTGAAATTACTTATTTTCGAATAAGACAAAAATTTTACCTCACTCGAAAATAAATTTCAAATAAAATTAAATTTTTATCTTATTCGAAAATTACTTTTGAGCGACAACGTGTTAGTTCAAGGTAGATATAAGCATAATTTTGTTCAAAACAAAAAAATTAGGACATTTTTAAATGACTTTTATTGAGAAAAATATTTTTAAATAGGAAAGAAAAAATTAGGGTATTTTTTATTATTTCTTACTAAAAGCTTTGCTAGAGAGATAAAATTTTAAATTTTCATATTTTTTTATTTGTTTTATAAAAATCATATTTATGCCTAATTTTTATACATCAACTTAATTTTGAAAACAAAATTATTAGTAAACATTTTAACTTGGAAAACTAAATGATGTTCTGATAATAATTTCAATTTAGTAAACAGTAATTAAAAATTACAATATCTCGATCATAAATAAACCCTAGACCATCTTATCTTACTTGACATAAAATTACCCTAATATATATAAATTTATAATTGTGTTGAGTATTTTCATCGATAAAGTGAAAAGGACTTCTCAACTCCCAAGACAAATTGAGTGTACGATTGATAATTAAAGTTGGAAGGTTAACATCCATGTATAATATCCTTGTTTAGGGCAACAAGTACACAAGAATGTTCTTTTAAATCTCTGTGTATGTATGTGTGTGTGTGTATAAAATATAGTTTTCACTAAGCATATAGCAATGAATGAATTATACATATGAGTTTAATTGCAGAGATTATATATGGTCATAATTCATGTTATCACTCAGGCTTCTCAGCATATGTGGATGGAAGTTCTTCTGGCTTAAAAGTGATTCCGGACAGCCATCTCATATCTTCAAAGTGCTTTTTCTCAACCCATTTACAAAGTTACAAATAAGTGAATCAATTAATTTCCTTTCGATTATTATTATTTCAAATGTCCTTTTAGATATAAGTGCAACCTGTAATATTGTTACAAGGTTTATCATATATGTTGCAAATCAATTTCTTCAGATCAAAATGCAAGTTTCCTAGAAACGTTGAAAGGTTGACCATTGACCCTTTACCTAACTAGGGTTTACATGAAGTGATATATATATATATATATATATATAAGTTTGTAATAATTTCTAAAACTTATAATCTGAAAAATTAAAGCAAAAATTATTCTGTCTACATAAGTGGGGAGCATAATGAAGTAAACCGAATGCTCTTTCTTACATGATTTTCCACTAATGCGAATGGATTATTGTTTTGATCATTAGGTTTATTAGGTCATCTTAGAGATTAAGATAAGATCTTGCCTAGAAATCTCCATACAAGAAAACAAACGTTAGTATGACAAAATTGACCATCTGTCTAAACTTCAATAACCTAAGTATAATCAACCCCAGTGAGACATTAGTTAACAGTATAATTAGCTTAATTAAAACATATATAAATATATATACACGGAATAAAACAAAGTTAATTAATCATGGATCAATTAATCAATCATAGGGTTGGAAAAATTTGCAAAGTAACTTAGTTATTTGGTGATTTCATGCTGGAATGAATCTTGTAAGAAGCTAACATCAGGATGAAAGATGTTTGTTGCTTCTCGATGCTTCAAAAATTATTCAACCCGAAAAAGGAACAAAAAATGAAAAGGAAGAAAAATAGAAAGAGGACGAAACTTTCTTCATTGTCTAATCACCCACGTCAAGTAATTTCACAGGGTACATTAAACTCTAGATGTATATCACCGAAGAGTGATTGGACCGAACATGAAAAGAAATTTGTCCGTCTTTTTTCATCTTTTATATATTTCGACATATAAGCCTAGACATAGTAGATGGGTGATTAGAAATTGCACGCTTAACTCTACTGTCAATAGACATAAACTTATTCTTAATTATCAGTCAGTAAATGGAAATATATTGGAAGACAATTTCCCTTTAATGAAGAGAACTTTCACCGAACTAATTAAACTATATATATTATAACGACACGTACGCCCATGTTTAATAAATCAGAAAGCATTAATTTCTTAAATTATGTTCCAATAGAAGAGATTGATCTTTGAAACTCCTTCTTCTTCATTCCGAATGAATGTGTAATTTATTGTCAGATTAAGCAAATTAAACCAAATTAATTTTAATGTTCAATGAAGTATACATATGGGGATGGGGCTTTGAGTACTTTTCCAAGTGAGTAGTGCAAACGGTTGGAGACATGTCAAAGGTCTTATCACGTCGCCTGCAGGCAAAGTTTGTCGAGGTGTGGGTTCCATTAGGCATTTCTTCTGTCTTAATCCACCGAAAGCCTGTAAGCAGTTCTTAATTAAACCTCATTTGCAGATGCATGCATTGAAACACATGCAATAATTTACTTGTTCTAGCTATATACCTAGCTTCATACTATGTATAATTAGTCTGAGGTCATCTTTCATCTTTATTAACAGTTGACTGAAATGGAGGGGAGTTAAAATACTAGGGTTTACTGTATGTTGAACGGTGTATTGATCATTACTGTCATAAAATTTTGTCCTTTTTTTTCAAATTTTTTATTTTGGTATAAATCCCAGCTAAAGGAATAGCATATGCATTGTTCAGGGCAAAAGAAAACAAAACAAATGGTTTGATATGGAGAAAATTAATAGTCGTCCGGAGGTCGAAAAACCAGAAAGTGAGAAGATAAAGCTTGTACGTGTGCGTTATATTATACAACTGTGTGAAGCATATAAACATTTACTTATATGAATGTAAAGGAATAAAAGAGAGACGATGAGATATATATGGTTTTAGAATTATGCAATTGATACATCATTTTCTAAAATAACATAAGAGAACACAATAGACGTTTTCTTTTAAATAAATGAAATAATCATAGACATAAACTTCCAAGAGAAATCTCCTAAAAATGGACATTCCACCATAATATTTGATATGCAAATTGTTGTTCTTCAGTAAACTAGTGATTTTAATTTAGAGAGCAATGGGTACTTAATAGATATATAAATTAAATATTTTAAAGAGGTACGAGAGATTTGAAATTTTTTGTGCTAATTAGTATTTGATTAGTAAACTTTCTTGCACTGATACGAAAGTTCTAAAAACATACATATATATAGTTGATACTAAGATGGGAGAATAGTTCAATTTATATGCATAGAATTTTGAAAAAAAGATAAAATATGCTTCTCACAAATTGCATTTAAAACTAGGGTTTCACAAACATGACACAAATTACATGTCCGTTCAAATCAAACTTATTTATTAAATTACAAGAATAACATATACTTTTAATTTTTTTCCACAATTTAATCAGTTTTACTCACGAAACTTGCGCCTTTAAATTCTGCATTCGTTAGGCCCATCACGATTTTATATGAATACTATCCAATGAGATTGACTAAGCTCTCTAAGGAAGCCCAAATTGAAGACTTCATGATTTTTTTTTTAAGTGCTCATACAATCTAATTTGAATTTGAAAATTTTGATTAATAAAAATGTAAATTCAAAAAGTCATAGATGGCCCTTCAATTTAAATATAGCATTAATGCTAAATTAAATGAAAATCATTTCTATCTTCTTTGGTCAGAGGTTTTTTTTTTCTTTTTAAATTCTTGTCTGATAGCTAAATTCTACGTTACATGGGGTGATTTTCTACTCTCTGATTTAATTCACATCTAAAATTTAAAATTCTTAAAAGGTTACGACCTGATTATTGGGTTGCTCTGAACTTCTGTCAGCTATTGAATTTGAAAATAATAAGCTCAATATTTGCGGCTACGGATTAATCTTTATTTGTTTTATGGACAAGTAGCATACATTCAACAATGACCAGTGACTCGTGGGTACCGCATGTCTATAAATAAATTAACTAACCTTCACCAACTACAACGCACATAAAATTAATTTAATTTATGACTTCCCAACTCGAAATTAATTACATTATAGCTAGTGGGATAATGAAGGATCATGTATGCCTTTGATTCTTTGAACTTTTTTCTGGTCAGTTTTCACTTCTAATTAAGCCTCGCCATTTAATTTTCGTGTTGAATATTGAACAATTCTAATGCACATATTCAGGGAAATCCACTCAAGTTTTTGGTTTTCCCTGATCTTGTCCAAAGAGAATAAAATTAGAATAAATTAATCACTTGATTAAGCAAAATTAAAGCATATTTGATAATCAGCTGGTTTTTTGTTTTAGTTAGTGAATGTTGACTCTTTCAAAAGGAATGGCCTCTACTCATTTTTTTTTTCAGGAATCAAATTTAGACTTCGGATTTTAATTAAGGCTAGTACCATTGAATTGAATAGAACAATGATTTGTAGAAAATGAAAGAGTAAAACTGTTTCTTTTTTTTAATCATTTTGTACTTTTTATTCCATCAAATCCCAATTTATTCTATTAATTTAATTTTTTCAATGCATTGAATTAGATGATATTGATTCAGTCAACGCTTAGAGATTGCTGCTGTTTATCAAATTATTTATTCACGAGCATAAAGTAAAAAGGTTACGGATTATTATTCTTTTTCTCCCGAAACTATCTTATGGAAACTAAAAACCCATACATACAAGCATTTGATCAAGTGAAAATATGTGATCCGTTTTCAGATATATATATGTAATTCTACTTCTTTGCCCCCTCTTCTATCTGTTATTTTATATTTTCTTCTTATAAATTATGTCCATTAACTAAATAAGAAAAACTCTATAGTTCTTACAGGTTACAGCCCAAATGAACAAAGATAATTTTTGTAGTTTAATTAAACAGAATTTCAACTTAAAGTTATTAAACCTTCGTGTTACTAGCTTTGATTTTTCATATACAAAACATAGTTCAGTCCACATCACTGGATTTAGACTATTTCAAACCTAATCTTTTATGTTGAATTTTTTTTAAAATATAAAGGAGATTAGACCAACGTAATTTTTTTTTTAATTTCCGTACACAAACAAAAATAAAAAAAATACTAAAATTAAAAGACTTATATTAAATAAGAGAAGATATTCTGAAATTATATAACCACTTGGTTGACTAGACAAATTGACCAAAATTCTCGACTATCTTCTTAGTTCTTGATTACATTCACTGTTTTCGTCTCTATCAAAGCAGTAGCAGTTTCTCATAATTTGCAGGTAATTTGCTTTCAGGATTCAGTATTGCTTAAAACATGTTGTTTTGTCATCGCAGCTGATTTGATTTGATTTATATTCGGTCGCTTTAATTTGTTTTCAATTTTCTACAAATGAATTAAAATCAGTTCCTATTGGATAGATCTTGTGTTCCTAGATACGATCCAATATTAGGACAATATCTTGCTGTTTGATGTAAAAGACAAAAGATTTCAGAGCATCCGGTTACGTTTTCAAATTTTGTTTTTTCACTTTTAAAAATAAGAAATAACTGAATCATATTTGGTTGCATGCTAATTTATAGTTTATGTATAAAATTTACTTTTCAAAAAAGTTTCCCTATCCGTCTTGTAGCTCCCTTTGTAATATTCATAATACCTTTTGTTCCCAAAATAACTATTTTACTCGATCATTTTTAGAATTAATACTAATTAAACATCTTTCCGCTATTTTTTTTAATTCTAAAATAATTACTTTTAACAAATATTATCATTTTATATTTTTTAAAAACATCATTTTAAAATCATAATTTTTATAATTGTCAAAATTCTACTGAACTAAAGGGTACTTGGTGGTAGAAAATTATTACAAAAACTCTTTTACTTGTTTGTAATTGTACCGTTTCAGTCGTATAACATGTACTTTCTTCGGTGACTGATATGGCTGCCTGAAAACAGATGGCTTGTTTCAATGTGTTGGAAGATGCAAATACATGCATATCACAAAACTTAATTACATTATTAATTTCAGTTGACTAAAATTTACTGGAGGATTTTTTTATTTTATTTTATATATATATATCTAATATTGTATAGCCAGCTTAGTTGACTAATATACCTAATATTATATAGCTTAGTTGACTAATACTATATAGCTAGCTTATTTTATTTCAGCTATTGAAGGTTCAGGTTCAAAATCTGGGGGATTTTCTGAATTTTCAGTGTCTGAGACATCTAAACTTGAGCTATGATTCTGATTTTCAAATGGCAAATCATGTGAGTTAAACTTATGAGGATGTAGGGTTGATTGTTCTGCTGTAGGGATTGGTAGAGCATGGCCTTTATCAACAATTTGAGTTTCACTTAGTGAACTATAAGACTTAACTGAAACATTAAAATATTATAGATTCAATGTTGAACTATTAGGACTTGACATGGAAGAATGAGGCACGAAGTGTGGATTTGTTGCAAAAGGAAAGGAATCTTCATTAAAATTCACATGTCTTGCTATATAAACTCTCTTGGATGGATGTAAACACATGAAACCTATGTGATATGGACTATACCCTATGAAAACACATTTTGATGTGTGAAATTCAAATTTCTGTTTGTTGTTTGGTCTAAAGTAAGGGTAACATTCACAGCCAAAAACTTTAATAAGAGTTGTCTGGTTTGGTTGAGAAAAGAGCTTCGTATGGCAATGTATTTTCTAAGGTAGGTGTAGGCAATGTATTTATGAAGTATACAATTATACAAAAGGCCTCCCACCAAAATTTGAGTGGGATACTAGCTTGAGTCAACAATGTAGGCCCCGTCTCTACCAAATGCCTATATTTTCTTTCCACTTTCCTATTTTGGTGATGTGTATAAGGGCAAGAATATCGAGGTGAAATTCCTTGTTCCAATAAAAGCTTCTCAAAAGGTTTAAACTCACCTTTCATATCATACTGAAGTGCTTTTATCTTATGTTCAAGTGAGTTTTCAGCCAAGGTTTTAAAGTGTTTAAAGGTTTGTAAAACATCTAATTTTGAAGTCAAAAGAAAAATCCATGTGAAGTTTGTAGATCATCAACAAAGGAAATATAGTATAAATGTCCATGTGATGATAGAATGGGTGCTGGACCCCAAAGATCTGTATGACCAAGTTCCAATGGTTTTGAAGTTTTTGTTTCAGTTTCTTTAAAAGACATTTTGTGTTGTTTTCCATATTGGCAGGCTGAACAAAAATATGGCAGCAAAACTGAAGTATTTTTATTCATAGCTTTGAAGTCATTACATGAAGAAAGAAAACCTTCGAGAACTTTTACATTGAGGTGTCCAAGTCTCTTATTCCACAGATCTACGTATTTTTGAGTTCTCAAGGTTGTAAATGACTATCATTTTTTACACTAAATGAAAAATAATTGGACTGACTGTCGACACTAAGGACTCAAAGCAAGCTGCTTTAATGGGTGAACACTTTAGTTGATAAATGCCTCTCTCGTCACTCCTTAAAGTAGACCAACTCCCTTCCTCTTATCCTTCACAACACAAACACTTTTGGTGAATTCAATTTGAATATCATTATCATGCAAGAGTTTAGAAATACTGACTAAGTTTTTGTGCTATCTCAGGCACATAAAGAATTTTATTCAAATGTAGGTGTTATGTGCTTGAAGTGGGTAATTTTGAACAACCAATATGTGAGATAGCTAGAGTTTGGCGATTACCTACTGTAAGCTTTTCATTTCCTTTGTACTTTGAACTGACAACAAGATTTTTGAGTAAGTTTGTGACATGATTAGTGGCACCACTATCCATGTACCAAGCTGGGTTAGTTACCTGCTTCGGTGTAGTAATATATGCTGTTTTCTTTTCCTGTCTCCATTGTTATGGCACAAAATCCTTGTTGAACCTGTTCCAATACTCAAATGCAACATGTCCTGACTTGGAACAAATTTGGCAAGTGGGTTTTGGTTCATTTCGATATTCATTTTTGCCTTTACCTCGGTTCCCAGGACTAAAACTTCCTTTTTTCCAGTTCTTCTTTTGATTACCACTAGTTTGGGCGAAATTCGTTATAGCTTCTTGTGGAAAAACAATGTTTGATAGAGAGTTAAGTTGATCATTTCTGTTCTCTTAACTTAACAGCATAGAGTAAACATCATCAATGGGCACTGGCTCTTTTTTCGATGATACATTGACAACCACAAGATCGTACTTCTTTCTAAGCCCACCAAAAATAAATAATATAAGATCTCTGTCAGTGACAACTTCACCTGCATTTCTTAGTGCATCACCACACCCCTTAATCTTCATGTAGTATTCTGTAATGGTCATACCGTCCTTCTTAGTGCTAAAGATAAGGCTTCAGAGATTGAGCACCTTTGACATAGACTGTGCTGCAGAGATTTTCTCCGGGGCTTCCCATAACTCATTTGAGGAAGTGCATCCCACAACAACACCCAACATACTTTAACTCAAGGTTGAACGAATCCAACTCGTTAACATTTGTTTAGTCTTCTTCTAGACTTTGTATTCGGAATTATCAGTTGTGATAACATTTTGTTCGTCATCAACACAGACATTTACCCTTCTTGGTGGTGTTTCTTCCTTGTTAATGAAGTTCTCTAAGTCATTTCCTCGAATGGCTGGGAAGACTTGAGACTTCCAAAGCAAAAAGTTGGTGTTTGTAAGTTTGATTGTGTTGGTGAAGGTGAAGTTAATATTGTTGTTGTGATTGAAACTGTTCATCATATTTTGTGAAGTGTTGCTATGATTGCTGCTGGAAGCCATGGCTTGGAAGAGAAAAACACTGCTCTGATACCAAGTTAGAAACAAGACAATAAGAATATATTGAGCTGAGTGAATTTCTTCTTGTATTTTCAATGAAACAACAGCTACCTTAAAAGATGTAAAAGAGAGATTTATATACAATCCATTTAGGGCAAACAATAAGAATTGTTTTAGAAGGAAAAGATTGTACAACTTCATCTGATGGCTGAGGTGCACAGGTTTATTGTAGGATGTATTGTATCCTTCAGATCATGTTCGTACAGCTTTTGATGATTTTGCTTGTTATCTGTTCCAGCCAAAACTGGATAATTTGTAATGATAGTTTTGCCTTCTTGGACTGGATCTCTATCACCTGAGCTGGGCTCTAACAGGTTCACAGACTTAGGCTTTGGTGTGAGGTTTTGGTTTTTCACTCTAACAAACACGACCAAGTTGCTTAGGAAATTGCTAGAGCTTCTGAGACTCTAGGCTTTTTCCAGGTTGTCAACCTTGGTGTGCCCGTCGAGTTGCTGGAGTCGCTTAAGGATGCAGCTCACATTTTCTTCAGCCAGCCGCCGGAAAAGAAGGCTGTTTATCGGAAAGGAGTGAGTCCGAGCCCGTTGGTGAAGTATGGAACTAGCTTTGTGCCGGAGAAGGAGAAAGCTTTGGAGTGGAAGGACTATATCAGCATGGTTTATAGCAACGATGCTGAGGCTCTTGAACAATGGCCAAAAGAATGTAGGTAATTTTTTCTTTACTTTGTACGATTTTTTTTTTTAATTTTTTGTATATTTTACCAAAACATAACTCAAAATCCTCTTTTATCGGGTGTGAGGGCATTGGAACTGAGATTTCACCGATTAATTGATACCCAAATTTGTATATATACCTACCTAAATTCAAATCAATTCTTTTTATATATTTTTTCCTATTCTAATTAAATCAACGACGTACCTGTCTTTTATTCGTTATTTTGATTCTAGCTATATTAATGTGAATGAGATCTATATTATACATAAATTTTTTATTAGTCTTATTGAAATTGAATATGGGTCTTTTATATACATATATTCTTATTTTGTGAATATATAGCATATAATACTCCTATATATATTAATACTATCTGATTATAATTAGCGTTTAAGATCTTTAATTTTGGTGTGTATTTTTCACAGGGAAGTTGCGTTGGACTAACTAAAATCATCAATTGCAATGGTGAAAAAACTACTTGAAATTTTAATTGGAAATCTTGGAGTGACAGCAGAAGACTCAAAACTTGATGCACTCATCGGCTTCAAAACGGTGAACATGAACTTCTACCCTGCCATGCCCTAATCCAGATCTTACAGTTGGCGTCGGTCGACACTCAGATATGGGCACCCTAACTGTTCTATTACAAGATGGAATTGGTGGCTTGTATGTGAAAGTTGAAGAAGACATTGATGGAATTGGAAAGAAAGGAGAATGGATGGAAATTCCACCCATATATACCCGGTGCTTTAGTCATCAATGTTGGTGACACATTACAGGTTAGCTAGCTAGAAGTTCAAAAGTACTTTATTCGGAAAATTATTTAAACAAAAAGGTTAGATTTGAAGTAATAAGTAACCAATATTATACATAAATTCTCTCTTCTTTCTTGATATGGTTTAGATACTAAGCAATAGAAAGTACAAAAGTGCTGAACATAGAGTTCGTACCACAAGTACACAATCAAGAGTATCAATTCCAATCTTCACAATTCCAAAACCAACAGAAATTATTGGGCCGCTGCCCCATCTGGTGGATAAAGAAGGGACTTGTTTTCGAGAATTTGTTTTTCAGGATTATATGACCAATTTTTTCAGCAACGCTCACGAAGGGAAGAAGTCTCTTGATTTTGCTATGCTCCCTTGAAGTTGAAGGCTAGGACATATATAATTTACATGGCAACACGAACATGTTTCCTAAATTAATTAATAATTATGTCTTGGTTATGCTGTTCATATGTATTACTTTATCTGCTGTATAATGTTACGAGTAATAAAGCTTAACGTCTCGTTGAGTACCTTCACACTTCGTTTTCTTGTCTCCTTCTGTCTTTTATATGGTATATGAAGTACTCCCACAGACTTTACACGGAGATTATAGCTGTTACTATGCTTATAGAAGCAATCTATCTTGATAAAATTCTCTTGCAGTCAGCTAGTTATTATTATTGCTTTATATATATAATGGCAAAACGAGCAATGAGATCTATATATGACAGGAAAAAGATCAGAACTAAAACAATTAACTGTTTGGTTCACTTGGAATCTCAATTGATCATTTAATTAGAAGATGATTATGTTTGATTTAACTTTTTATATATTTGATGAACTATAAGGATAGACAATTAATAGATTAAATTTTAAAAGTTACGCATGCAAAATATCTGCGTGTCAATTTTTCATAAAGAGTTAGCATGATCATACAATACACTTCTTTACATATATATTCTAGCCATATATATATATATATATATATATATATATATATATATATATATATATATATATATATATATAAAGAAGACATTGAATTTTTATTTTATTTTAGGGATAAGTCTTAAATCAATGAACTTGAGTTCAATTTAGTTTTAGTACGTTCAATGCCTTTGATTGATTTAGATAGGTTAGTGTAAACAAAATCGAATCTCTCTATTCCTTTTTCTATTTTTTTTTAATTTTTATTTTCACCTACACTCAAACCAAATAAAGAAAAATATCAACTAATTCTAATTATAAAAATTAACATATGTAAAAATTAGGGATGTTCAACAGATCGAATTGAGTAAATTTAATTAAATTTAATCCAATTCAGTAACAGACGGATTGAAACTTTTTTAAGTCAACCCAATTTATCGTATGATCAAATTCAACCAACCCAATTCATTAAAAAAAAATTTTAAATTCGATTTGCTTTAACCTGATCCAAATAAAATAAAAATATTTTAATTTTAATATTGGCTTTATTTCATTATAAAAATAATTGAGATAATCATATATAATACATTTAAATTTTCAAAGAAATGTTGAAATATATTAATTCAAAATAAATAACAAAAAATAAATATATAAAAAAATTAAATTAATCAAAATTGAAATGAAAATTTTGGGTTATAATGAAAATTAAGAAATTTAAGATGAAGAAAATGAATTAAATGTGAAATAAAGGGACCTAAATAAATTATTTTACAAATAGAAATTGATCTTGCAGGTGAAGACGTGAAGTTGCATAGACCCAAAGAGGTGGAGATGACTGGACTGAACGAGATTAGGATAAATTATTATTTTTATTTTATTTAATTTAATTTTATAATTTTAATAATTACGACCCACAGAACACTATTCTTTTCTTAAAAAAGGATTTATCGACCTAGACAAACTATTTTTTTACTTTACTTTATAATTTTAATAATGATGTCTTAACATTACAAAATTATAATATATTTTTTTCTTTATTTTATTTTATTTTTTAATAATTATAATAATTAAAATTATTGGATTTATTTTATACACTTATTTTTATTTTATTTAAAATATTTATTATATTGCTTTTAGTGAATTGATGATGTGAACCTACAATCTAACTAATTGTAAGCAGATTTCAAAATTTTAAATCCAATTTGATCCATTAATTCACTAAACCTATTAAAATAAATTGAATTAGATCGAATTAAGTAGATGAGATTATATTTTAAATACACCTAACAAAAATTAATGAAATTGCACATAGACTTTGGGTGGGAATAACTGTCTAGATGTAGCAACAAATTTTGATTAGTAATAATATCGTCTTTTTAGGGGCAATGCAAGTTACTATTAGAAGCATTAACAAGTAATTAATGGAGGTACTGTATATACATTTTTACATATGTGATGCTGATGCGCCACCAGATTAATTTTTGTTCATTAATACACACATAATTAGTGCTAAATATGTATAATGATAGAATAAGTGGTGGATCAATTGGTCCAGGGAGTAGGTGCCAGAGAAAAAATAATTATGTCCACTACTTTTATATGATTACAAAACATACAAATATAAAGTAATGAGAAACTCTCTCTCCGAATTCATATCTGTATAGTTTATACAAATGTAGATTGACTCTCAAACAAAGGGTCGATGGCATTAATAAGTATCTTCTAAATGAGATTAATTGGTAATTATTAATTAAACTCTTTAAATCACATATTTAAAGATTTCAAATTTAAAAAAATATTGTCATGCCATAATCTTTTAGAGAAATACTTTCATTTCGTTGATGAAGATATTTGTTTGATGAAGGTATGTCCTTAAGTATAATATTTATTTGACGAATATTTTTGTTTGAAAAAGGTATTTGCTTGAAGAAAGTATTTATTTGACAAAGGTATTTGCTTGACGGAAGTATTTTTTTGATGAAGGTATTGACGAAGGTATTTTTTTGACAACAATACTTGCCTGGTGAAGATATTTTTCTGACGAAGATATTTGCCTAAAAAAGATATTTTGCGTGATATTTGCTTGACGAAGATATTTCTCGACCAAGGTATCTACTTAACGAAGATATAAAAGAGTAGGTCATAAAATTAATTATCAAACATGTATGCGGTGAAAGATATTCCTCCCTCAAGTTTAGAGAACAAGTGCCATTAAAGAAATATAATAATTTTCTTTTGATAGTTCTAAGAATATACCTCATTATGAGATTAGCAAACAAGAACATGCATCATGGTAATTCAACTATTACTAATTTAAATAAAGGACCACCATATGTCCTTTAAATCCAAAATCTCTAACTATAAAAAAGATGAAAAAAATCATAAATAGGGATCTTTGGAACCTTGATTCTTGGCCAAAAACACCTTCATCGCCAAGAACTTTCTCTGTCATTTTCTTCTTATGGCTATACATACCACAACTACTCTTTTACATTTCTGAGCAATTTAATTTCATTTAAACCTTACCAAAGTCAATTTGTCTGTGTTGATAAGTCTTATTGTGCTTTTAAAGGATTCTTTAAGTGATTTGGTTGTCAGAAGATTATTGTCGGTGATCCTGCTTATGCCTCCTGATAATTTTTATGTGTTCTCAGGTGAGCGGTGGAACACGAAGTACACTTAGTTGGAGGTGGCTGGAGACTACTGTGACAAGCCAAAAGTCTCTTTAAAGGCCTACTCTTACCCATAGTGATTGGACACTATCATCAGAGACTTTTATTGTGTTAAGAATAATAAATAAAGCAAGCAAGAAACAGAGCCTTTATATGCAAAGAAAGCAAAGTCAACTAACAATCCTTTTATTCACCCACACAAAAAATGCAACATCTCAATCCAATTAAACAGGCATATAATATTACTAAATCAGCTAAAGATTAACAACTAGAAGGAAAGTGGAAAACATGGCCCACTAACTCAAAAATTATTACTCAACATGCTAATTGACTAGGCAAACAACAAAAATACCACTAAGTCATTAAGCCACATATCCGCCACAAAATCTAAGCATTACTCAACATATTGGAGGCTTCCATCACGACACTCAGTGGTGCAGTAAAGTTAGACGAATGGTCCATTCTATCTACAACGATCGAAGACTGCTTTTGGAGTCCGTCTTTGGAGATTGTTGTTTCATCCATCATCAAAGTCCGTCATCGGAGACGTTCAAAGGGCATTGTTGAGTACTTTATCCTTCTTGTTATTAAGTGATTCCTGAGTTAGCACGTTTCCCACTTTATATAAATTGTTCAGCGTTGAGACTGAGAGTTAAAAATTCGTCACCAACAAATGTAATATTAATTAGTTTAACTGTTATAATTTTCAGAATTGGCTGTTCAAACGTTTAAAAGAAATCGAGCCCAAATTCAAGGTTTCATTATCAAACGTAAATTACAAACTTTTCCCTTAATACGGATTCAAAAATAATTTGATTGGAAGTTTTCTTGAGTTTGACTAATCAAAAAGGAAATGCAAATTAGAGTCATATACGGCCCGGCAAATAAAATGTAAAGTTCAACTCTAACTGAAGCCATTAATTTCAAGCTTCAATCGTCACCTACTGCGAATAAATTTACCCATTCCCTTAAATATAATGCTAGTGCGATTAATTTTTTATATTTATGGACAAGTTACTTCAACAATGGGGAGTCATATTTCTTGGCTACTTTATATTAACTCGATCTTTTAATCCTTCACCAACTACAGAGAATATAAAAATAATATAATCTATGACGTACTGATTCAAATTTATCGTAATGCAGGGATAAACTATCATTCTTTTGAATCTTTTCCTTCTTCTTGTCAATTAATTTCACTATCCAATCAAGAACCGACAATTTTTTGTAGAATATTAAAAGAATTCTAATGCATGAAGAAAACGATGGAAATCAACCCCAAACATTATCTCATTTACGAAACTATATATATATATTTTATATTTTTAAGAAAATAAAAGAATTCAATCATATGATCATATCACACAAGAAAATTTATTACATTTTTATTGTTTTTTATTATTTGTACAAAAACTTAATAACTTTTCAAAATATATATTTTTTGTTTTAAAATTTTTGAATTAAATTAGTAGTTATACTAGATGCAAAATATATATATATCGAAAAATGATCGCACTAGAATAAAAAAGTATAAACATATTCTACAGTCTGGAATTCTTAATTAATCTGTAAAATTTGCTGGGGCAATGCTTAGAAGAGAGACTTTTGGAATTGTTGAAAATTGTTTTAATTATTGGTTCTAATTAATCACATATTTGACGATCGGTAATGGTTTTCTTTTTCGCATTAAGAAGCAAATTAAGCATGAATTAGTGTTGACTCGTTCAAATAAATACTTTAGAATATTTAATTATCAACTCCATAAAGACCATCACTATCTAATTATTTTGATTTTTCTTCAATCTATATACATTGAAAGATCAAAATATGAGCATGATAATCTTCCACTATGTTTATTAATTTTAATTAGTTCAAGGCTTTGAGATTTATTTTCATAATTAGAAGAACAGGAAATATAAGATGGGAGGAAACATAAGTCCAAACATCAAGGATTGTATTATTAGTCATTCAATTTTTAAAAATTTTTTTGCCATAATTTTTAAATTTAAATTTCTTATTATACATAAATATATGAAATTATTATTATTAATTATTTGCTTAAAGTAAGTTATGGAAATAAATTAAGAGAGGTCAACACCCACATGAAATGCTGTAGCAAAATTAGACAAACAAAACAGCCAAATGAGGGAAAATCCTTTCACAATCGAGATTAAATAGAAGAGAATTTGTATTTATCAGCAATTATAAGAGAAAAGGATAGTTATAAAGTCATCTTAATTTTTATACTTACAACATTTTATATATCGATTAATATAATACTCATTAATTATAATAACTAACTGTTAATTTTATATAAGCCAGCCGATTTTATGATTTTATATAATGTTATATCTCACGTTAAATATGATACAAAATTGTGTATTTCACAGATAACGTTATTTTTTAAAGCTAAACTCATCTATTATTAAAGGTACGTTTAAATAGAGTTTTATTTAATTGTTTCAATGGACAGAAATGTATATATACATAACCACGTACGTACAAATTAACGTACCTTAAACTAACTCATCTTTTTGATACACAGAGCCAAGTTGCGCACACCCAAATTGAAGGCTGTTTCAACCTTACATTAAGAAAATATGTATATTATTTTCTTAAAAAAATACTTAAACTAAGACCAAATTAAATACTTTTCCCCCCCACAGAGCACAAAAAATTAAAAATTATATTAAAAGAAGAACGAGATATTTGCTTAAACCTACCAATGATACTTCAAAAAAAAAAAACAGAAATTTTGAAAATCTGAACCCACTTGTTTGACTAAAGATTTTAAGATAATTTTTAAAAACTCAACTGCTTGTATAAGTAGTAGGGTTCTTCCGCAAGTTTCTCATCTCACTATAGCAAAGTTCTCTCTCTTTTTGTCTTTACCAAATCAGTAGTTCTACTTTGCAGGTCAGCCTTCAGTGTTTATTCTAACATGTCCTTTCTTTTAATTTGCTGCTGATTTCTATGAAGAGTTCTACATTTATTTTTTCGTTAACGTTGTTTCATCCCATGATCATCTCCAGCTTTCGCGCTTGCTTAGCTTTAATAATTCTACATGATCATCTTCTTACCCAACTTTAGCAGACAAAAAGATGAGATGCGTAATTAACTAATTACGTATCCCATCTCATCTTTTTGATTATCTTATTCTTCAATTTCTTACCTTAACTTTCCATTTTAGACTTTTTCAATTATGAATCTTAATTTTAAGTTTTAAAGGATTTTATTTCTGACGTCGATCCCATTCCATGACTATATTAATAATTATTATTGGATTTTACAAATATTAGCAATAAATTATTATTATTGTCATTATTTATAGTGTAATTGCTATATATATATAGATCATATAGAAAACATTAAGAAAAATAATTAATTGAAAATATTTGTTGACTTCGTTGACTTAAATGCTCGATCCTTATAAAGGCAAAGTCAATTATTCATATTAATTGAACGAAGTATGCTGTATTAATTTATTACGAGTGATGGGGTGGGATGGGCACATGATGAACAAATTGCATGTTCGTGTTGATTGTTGAATGTTGTGTTGTGATAATTAGATGCATGCACATGCATTAATGACATATATATATCTTTGCTTTGTCAATTGCATTAATTAATTCTTTATTTCTTGCGAGAAGATCAGTTTATTGAATGTTCAATATAATTTAAGTCCCAGATCGAGGAAGGGGATGTACTTAGCTTTTCTTTGCATTGGGACATCTGAAAACTAGCCCCATTAATTATGTATGGCCCTCGAAAAAACCAAACCTCGTGATTATCCAATACTTAATTATAAATAGCATATTTAGAATAGACTACCGTAAATGAAGCTAAAGAATATAAAAGTACAGAATTTTGGACTAATTAAGAACTTTATTATTATATTCTTTAATAAGCAGGACCGCCTTTTTGTTAAACTTAATTATATTGAACATGAAATTCAATTCAGTACTTTCAACTATATGTCTTGTTGTGTGATTGCCTTTGAAAAACCACAAAAATAGTGAAAAATAGTGAAAGAACACTTCTAGATTTAAGAAGTTATGCTTTTTAAAGAAATTTCTATAAAAATTTATTAATAAAATATGTCAAACATGCGACAATATAAATTTGCCATATAATTGCATAAATAAAGTTTGTATAGGAAGGATTTCGTGTCCCTAATATTCTTATAATATAATAGAGATGCCTTATTTTGAATAGATGCATGTCTCATTCCATGCCTTTGTAAGATCTCATAGTAGCCTTAATTTTCATCGACATTTTTTAAGTTTGTGAAATGTTGTATTGCATGCTCTAAGAATCTTAGACAGGTAAAGAGGTAGGTATCGGTCTCCATCATTTTCATTCTCTCACACGGGAAAATAGCATTCGGCAAGCAAAATCTAGCATTTTAGAAAATGATAGATAATGAAAATACATAGTCTTGAGTGGGCATTAGAATGATTCTACTTTTCCTATTCTTTTAAACTTCTTGAAAGCCCTGAATCTTGCCTCCGATGTAGGTAGTTAACATTAATTGAGTAATATATAGCTAAATTCATACGCGAAAGTCGATCATCAGCTAGTAGTGCTTATCACGAAAGTCAATAAGGTAGTTGTCTATTTATTCATGATCAGCACCCTTGGCATAAGGCAGTTTGCCGACACCAAACGTTAATTCTCATCCGAAAAATTTTCAATTACAGTGCAAGTACACCCTCAACAATGGCTCCGAGTTTTGATGATGGCAACTCTCTCTTCAATTTCGTTGTCCAAGACGGCAATGGTGTAAAAGGTATGGTGGATCAAGGCTTGTCAGCAGTACCGGGGCGCTACATACAGCCACCAAAGGAGCGAATTAACAAGAAAAATGCACGCATGTGCTCACAGACAGCCATTGACTTGTCTCAACTTGATGGACCTAACCGTGACAAAGTTGCAGAGGAAATTGTCAAAGCTGCCGAGACTCTAGGATTCTTCCAAGTAGTCAACCATGGTGTACCGGTCGAATTGCTTGAGTCGCTTAAGGATGCAGCACACACTTTCTTTAGCCAACCACCAGAAAAAAAGGCCGTTTATCGGAAAGGAGTGAGTCCGAGCCCTTTGGTGAAATATGGAACAAGCTTTGTGCCCGAAAAGGAGAAAGCCTTGGAATGGAAGGATTATATCAGCATGGTCTATAGCAATGATGCTGAGGCCCTTGAACAATGGCCAAAAGAATGCAAGTAAGAAAAAATGATTTTTTTTTTAATTTTGTCAATATGTAATCTATATATAACTAACGCTTCTGCGTAATTAGCTTGATATAAAAGTTTTTGATTTTTTCACAGGGATGTGGCACTGGAGTACCTGAAAACATCAATCGCAATGGTGAAAAAATTACTTGGAGTTTTAATCGGAAATCTTGGGGTCACACCAGAAGAGTCAAGGATTGACGCTCTTATTGGCTTCAAGATGGTAAATATGAATTATTATCCTGAATGTCCTAATCCAGACCTTACAATTGGTGTGGGAAGACACTCGGATATGGGCACTCTTACAGTTTTATTACAAGATGGAATTGGTGGTTTATATGTGAAAGTTGAAGAAGACATTGATGGAGTTGGAAAGAAAGGAGAATGGATGGAGATTCCGCCGATACCGGGTGCTCTAGTCATCAATGTTGGTGACACGTTACAGGTAAGATATCGAAATTTATTTAAAAAAATACTATATCTATTACATGCATTTGGAGCCTAATTGTATCGAAATCCTTTTCTGTATGGTTTAGATATTAAGCAATGGAAAGTACCAAAGCGCCGAACATAGAGTTCGTACCACAAGCACACAATCGAGAGTATCAATCCCAATCTTTACGATTCCAAAACCAACTGAGAAAATTGGGCCACTGCCTCAGCTGGTGGAGAAAGAAGGAACTTGTTTTCGAGAATTTGTTTTCCAGGATTACATGAGTAACTTCTTCAGCAATGCACACGATGGGAAGAAGTCTCTAGATTTTGCAAAGCTCCCTTGATGACACATAATAATTTATGTTCTAATGTCTAAACCTTTATATTGTTCCGACTGGTACGTGTATTTTCTGCCTTTATGTTGTGAAGGAAAATCGAAAATTGACAGTCAAGAAGGCTGATGGTGGTGTCATACATATCACAGTCTTTTCCATGTAATCTCTTTTGTGTTTAATAAATAGTCGGATTTAATTTTATGCGATTATGCTAAAAATCTGGCATTTACGTACAGAGAAACATAACCTTGTATCGTTCTCTAGTAATTGAAACAAACTGATAGGCAATTAAACAGAGGGGAATAAACTACTAGACTGGTCTCTTGTATTGGGGTATAAGAGATCCAGATATGTTACTTGGATGAACAAAAATTCACCAAAAATGACCATAGGCGAGATTTGAATTCATTCACTATAGGGACAACATTCAGCTAATTATTCAGTAAAAATAAGATCTCTTTACATATATAAAAATAGACTCAATAATACTGAACAAACATAAAAAATTTATTAGCAATTTGTGGGGTACGTACAAAAACAATAAAATGTATCACCGAAAATTTTGATCATATATAGAAGAGTTAAATTCAACCAACAAAAAATGTATAGAGAATAAAAAATAAAAGCACAGAATGAGTTCAATTAATGCGAACTATTTTCCATCTCAGTGTTAAATTGTTTTTGCCGGTAACTGAGTGGAATTGATCTCCTCGTAAACTATGTGTAGGATAATGTTTCAGACATTAAAATATATATACATACATACACACACACACACATATATATATATACACTTAAAGAATATGACTTTAAAATTACATTATCTCATGAATTCCTAAAAAAACTCTTAAAAATTATTACCTTGAATAAGTTTAATTTAACAACATAGAAAGAATATCTTAAAAATCACTTAAATGCAGGCCAGAGGAGCCAAACTCCTTGCAGGACCTACGTATCAAATTGTAAGACATATGTCAACCTTGTTGCGCCCGGTTCATTATGATCCGAATTCACCGTTCTTAGGCCCCATGGCCCAGCCCATAATGCAAATCGTGATGGGGCTGCTACCTCGGTTGACTTTGGTCTAGATTAGGTGGATATACAGAAGTGGAAAGCGACAGCGATGATAAGAAAATCTGACGCGGAGTGTCAAGTGGAAAGAATTTCCTTTCCGTAACCCGTCTCATTGCAAGTTGGGAAGGAATTGTAAAATCTGTCGAGACTTTCCTAGAGTCGCTTAAGGATGCAGCAGGACACAGTTTCCTCGGTAATCCAGGTGGAAAGAAGGCTGATTATCAGAAATGAGTGAGTTCAAGCCCTTTGGTGAGGTATGGAACATGTTTAATTCTGCCGGAAAAAGAGAAAGCTCTTGAGCGGAAGGATTCTATCGGCATGGTTTATACCGACGATGTTGAATCCCTTGAACAATGATCAAAAGAATGAAAAAATTTATTTATTTTGATGTAATCAGGAGAGGTGTATATACTGTATATAATTCTGAGATATCTGACAAGTCGTAATTGACAAGCTATTTTACTCAAATTTTCGGTAAATATATACGTATTTTCTCTGTCCCAGAATGAATGAGTGGTTTGCCTTTCTTCCTCTTTTCTCTACTATTTATTTACCTTAATCGCCTTCCTTTTCTCATTTTGCCTTGCTGTTATTTTTTTACTAGAGAGTTGTCCATAGGACGTCCTTTGGATGTGGTAGGAAGTTATCTGCCACTTAAAATATCAAAATAGAATTTCACTTGTCCAGAGATAATTTTTGATAAATTAGGCGGGCTGGATTTCTTGTGGTGTGTACTATAATGCATCCACTTCTCTCCTATACAAGTGGTAGAAAATGTCACCACTTCATTGATGTTCTTCCTTTCTCATTAACTGATTTAGAGTTTTAGGTGGTCTTCTGTAACATTTTTCCAACTTCAACCACCTTTTCTCCTGTTTACATGGAACTTTCTTAGTGGTCCTTCAACCTGATATTTACCAATGTCTCCTACATGTGTACAGCTTGCCTCCAATATTCCAACGAGTGGATCCGTCCTTTCTCTTTAATTAAAATGACTTTGTCCATCTTCTTAATTACTTTCCTTATTTATTATTGAGCTTCTTAGCTCTGGGTCTTCTTAAAATCGGACTTTCTAATTTTGAGTTTGGAAAATCGCAGTCAAACAGTGCTAAAAGATGATGCAGTATTATTGATTTATTTTGTCAGTCTTATTTTAAAAATTTCACACCTTTCAAAGAAAAAGCTACGTTTAATGCTACAATCTGTATAGTAAAATTAAATTCAAAATACTCAGTTTGCTGACAATTAATTGTAACGAATAATAATTGTGTTTAACTGGCTGGTAATACAGTAAAACGGTGGAGTATCACTTAAATGAAAACAGTGGGGCTGCTTACATAACCAGTGACGTCCCACTGGGAATTCTGTGAGAGAAACCAGAAAGATTAAAAATAAAAAATCATCGATGAATAGAATTTTCAAAAGTTAATTTTTGTCTTCAGGCCATTTTCATTGTGTAGTTAAGACCGGCGTTATCGAGTGCGCGATACTGAAGAATTTCAATGGAAATCAACCGAAAAAACTTTGTTTTTGGTACCATAAGGCAAAGTATTCGTGGTGACAAAATTAAGGCAACTAAAAAACATGTTAATGGCTCTTTCAAAGTCAAGGAATTGCCTTTTCATATCAGAAACTGATTTGATTTTGGGTATTAAGAAAATTCAAGTCCACATTTCAGCACACAATTGATGAGGTTCTAATATTAATTTCTTCCATATGCTTCTGCTTTTCCAAGTCTCCTCATATTTAACCAATTCTACCGAGTACTCTTAGAAAATTCTTTGGGATCTCAGAAGTGACTAGATGGTGAGTTTAAAAAAAAACAAAGAATAGAGATGAGAAAAGAAAATTCTTAAATTTCAATATTTTACTTAAATTCAAATGTGTTGATGATTAAATTTTATTGAAACCCATGACATACATAATAACATCGCGATTATGGGAAAAAAAAAACCCTCCTTATAAAAATATTTATTAATCTTTTAGAAAGTTGTATACAGGATAAAAACCATCTATATCAATTTCTATTATTACTATAATTATTTTATAATTAATTAAGTTTAAATCAAATATATATGTGACAATATTTTATTTATATAATAGAGTTGTTGGCTATCAATTCTATGTTGGGATTGTTGAGGCAATAACATACATGAACAATAAGATTTGTAATCTTGGTGATTAATTATGACATGTTAATGATGAAAGCATTTTTCAGGGTTTCAAATATGTGTAGAAGAAATTAAATCAATTGAAGAGAAATCAGGTCTAGTTGCAACTAGATCAATTAGTAGTGGGGAGAAGCAGGAAAAAAAAGGTTAGAAGAACAATCATGTTATTCCAATAAATCAGCTGAAATATTAATGTTATTAAACCAACTCAATTAGTTAATTATGATAGCTTATAGCCTTTTTACCTAACATGTGTAGAACAAATTTTCGTTAAGACTCTTAATTTCATACCGTGTTCAAAAGGAAAATAATAAGGCCACCATCACTATGTTCACATACCAAAAAAATATATGGTCTCAAAATTCATTAAAAAATTCTAATAATTTTTTAGATATTGAGTAACACATGTAGCACATATAATTTTTTACACACTTTATTTTTTTAAAAAAATATTATATTCTTATTAATTTATTGTTTTATTTTTCTTAACTTATATAAGAAGTTTATACAAATATTTTCTCATAAATTTGTGGAAATCACAAGTAGAGAGAAGATTTATGAAAATTTATAGGTTTATTACAATATTTTCATCTAGTTGACCATGTGTTGACTGTTAAAAAATGTTAAATGACTAAAATAACCTCCTTAACATATTATAAAATCTCAATCCTATTATTTTTTTCTTAAAATTTTATCAATACATATTAATAATATGATAGCGATTTCACTAATATATATTAAAGATATTATTTTAATTAGTTAATAATTTTTTAACAGTTAACATATAATCAACGGATGAAAATACTGTAGTAAGAGAGATTTATGTGAATGTTTATAAAAAAAATTTTATTGATAATTTTTATAAATCTTCAAAGAAGTATGTGAAAATATCCTAAAGTTTATATATAGTCTTATTGTTATTGAAAAATAATTCTGTAGTAAGTAAGAGAAAAATTTTCAAACCATGCGTAAAGATGAACCAACTTACATTGACCCGGAATTAATAAAAGATACATGATGGTTTGAAAATTTATAGCCACGTATACTCCACTGTTCCCAATAAATTTTACAAAATTGGTCAAAAGACAGTACCAAGGTCTTTACTATTCCCTCATCAATAATAATTTTAATTCTCCACTAACTTCAACCATGCCCTATAAAAGACTTACGGGCTTTTCCCATAATACACAACCAATTTTCCCTTCGGCCAAAGCAAGCAGCACGAATTCGATTTTTGCAATTTTAATTTACAGGTTAGCTTTCTCAGCATTGTGTATATTTATAGCGACTGATTTTGAAAACTTTTTTTTTTTTTATGTTTTTAAGTTTTCGTTTTGGTTAATGCACTGTCATCATCTCTGCCTTATTTTCTTCTTAATTAATTGACACCATGAAAAGGACCTGCTGAGTTCATTGCATGCCTCATCCATGCCCTTGAAATACATAGCATATATGCATATAAAAATTTAAAAGTTTTTGAATTGTCCTCTTTCATGCTTTTAAGTATCTTTGCTATTTTAAAATAACAATATATTTTCAGGATTAGGTATAAAGTTTTCATCATTTTCATTCTTTTTCCGAAAATAAAGAATTAATCACTGAGCAAAATCTAGCATGATAGAGAAATTTATGCATTGCTTTCTGAAAGTAAGTAAGCTTTAACATGATACAAATAAAAATCTAGCTTTTATGTTGAAATTGTCTTCTGCTCAACTTATTCATAGTTAAAATTTTGGAAACTTGGAACCAAAATGGGGTCCAGGATTTTAGCATTAATGATTTTGCAACTGCATGAAAGAATGCTCCAAGAGTCAAAGCATGTGTGATAATACAACTTGTCATCCCAGAAATTATCTCCAAATTTGTATTTCAAATAAATCTAATAAATAATGGTCAAAAAATTAGAATTCATTAAATTTATCAACACTTTTTTTTTCTTTAATGTACTTCCACCTGAGATAATTCTTTTAGTTCTGCTTTGATAGATGCTATTGTAATATCATCAGTTAGTAAAAAAAAAATTTATAACTAGCTAATAATGATATCCAAATTCAACCCTTTTTCCATGTTGTCACATTATTATTCTTTTTCCAAATAATCTAGTCCAACACTATTCATGTATAAATATAAAAGAAAAATAAAATCTTTTTCTAATAAACAAAGGTAGTATTAATTCATTAACTAGATAATAAATTTTTATTTAGATTTTCTAATTGTTTCTATGATAAAGTCCTGCATCTTGCGTCCCATAGCGAACATGAAGTCAAAATCTAAACCTACCAAGTGGGGTAGGTTGCCGATAAAAGCTAATGATCTGAAAAGTCAAATAATATCTCATAGTATATATTGGCAACTTTGGCAGTGCAGTTGCAAATGCACTAAGCTAATCAAAATTTTCCATTCACACTAGCAGTTGTGATTCACCAATGGCTCCAAGCTTAGACGATGGCAACTCTCTTTTCAACTTTGTGGTCCAAAACGGCAATGGCGTAAAAGGCATGGTGGATTTAGGCCTATCAAAAGTGCCAGCGCCATACATACAGCCAACTATGGAGCGAATTGACAAGAAAAATGCACGGATCTGCGCACGGGCCCCCATTGACTTGTCTAAGCTCGATGGGCCTGAACATCACCATGTCGTGAAGGAAATTGCTAGAGCTGCTGAGACTCTAGGCTTCTTCCAAGTTGTCAACCATGGTGTGCCTGTTGAGTTGCTGGAATCGCTCAAGGATTCCGCTCACTCTTTCTTTGGCCAGTCCCCGGAAAAGAAGGCTGTTTATCGGAAAGGAGTCAGTCCGAGCCCGTTGGTGAAGTATGGAACTAGCTTTGTGCCAGAGAAGGAGAAAGCTTTGGAGTGGAAGGACTATATCAGCATGGTTTATACCGATGATGCTGAAGCCCTTCAACAGTGGCCAAAAGAATGCAAGTAAGATTTTCCTGGAGAAAATAGTACAATCTACAAGTTTTCGTTACAATTCTTAAATTTACTGTAATGAAACACTTTAAAGAGTTGTAAGATACAGTTGAGTACTGCACTGTAGCTTTGGCTATAATTATAAATTCATAGATTCTTACGTGCATGGTTTACCTTTTTCCAGGGAAGAGGCGCTGGAGTACTTGAGAACATCGCTACATATGGTGAGAAAATTAATTGAAGTTTTGTTCGAAAATCTGGGGGTGAAGCTAAATGAATCCGAAATCGATTCATTCATCGGGTTCAAGATGGTCAATATGAACTACTATCCCACATGCCCTAATCCAGAGCTTACCGTTGGTGTTGGGCGCCACTCAGATATCGGAACTCTTACTATCTTACTACAAGATGGAATTGGTGGTTTGTACGTGAAAGTTGAAGAAGACACAGCAGACTTTGGAAAGAAAGGAGAATGGATGGAAATCCCACCAATTCCTGGGGCTTTAGTCATCAATGTTGGAGATACATTACAGGTAATAATATTTATATTGTTTTATTCTACTCTATGACTATATATATACATATATAACACAAAATTAAATACCCATATTATTTTATTTACTTATATTTTGGCATGATTTAGATACTAAGCAACGGAAGGTACAAAAGCGCTGAACACAGAGTACGTACAACAAGCAGTAAATCAAGAGTGTCAATCCCGATCTTCACCATGCCAAAGCCAACGGCGAGAATCGGGCCGCTGCCGCAGCTGGCGGAGAGAGAAGGGTCTCGATTTCGGGAGCTTATTTTTCAGGATTACATGAACAACTTTTTCGGCAATGCTCACGACGGGAAGAAGTCTCTTGATTTTGCAAAAGCTATATAATATACCTTCTTTTTCCTCTACCACCTGTATTATATAATTCATGCATCTATGTATTATCATATGCATGTCAAATAATTAAGTTTAAATTTTGTGTCACCATGATACTAATTATATGCATGTGCTTACATGGGTCATGTTTTTACTATGACTACCCTCTACTTTATTGTATACAATAAAATAACCCTATATAATATATCTCCTCTTTCAACTTTATAATTTTCTCCATAATATTTATTACGCGAATAACTTTTTCCCTAAACGTAAATGAAAATAAAGGTAAAATTTTATCTATTTTAATAAAAATTAAAATCTAAGCCGTGTAACAACTGAAAAAATTTAGACATTGATTTCAATAAATTTATTATTAAAACGTCGGCATTAAAAAATTAATTTACTTAATATATATAGAATAGAGGTGTCACAAATCAATTGGATTTGGTAAAGATTTGTGTTAAAAGAAATTTTCTTAGAAAAATGTTCCATTAGTTTGTTATGTACTTGTGAACAAAACCCAAAATTGGAATTGCAATAAATCGAGATTTCAAGCCCATAGCAGCAGTCCAATAAAACGAAAATTGCTAATCCACCCATCCAATGTCTCACTTTCGCTGTGAGAATTGGAAGGTTGCATTTAGTATATAGCAGAGGATATCGAGTGCTGTATATGGTATGTTTAAGGAGTCCATTTGGTATAGCAGCAAATTTTGGGCCGATTGTTACCCGTTGAAGGCCCATCTTATAAACACCTTTCGACTTTCCTCCCGTTGGCAGAGAGCTTTAATCTTAAAGCGAAGTAAAATATGGCGGTGTTCTGTAACAGAAATAATAAAGCTTTTATCTGTCGAAAGTACAGAAGACAAAGAAAGAAGAAATCAAAAACCATTTGGCCACGTGTTTCGGACCAAATATTCGAACTACCCCACAAACAAAACCACCTAGAAGTCCTGTGTCTTAACGATATAGTTTCTCTGTCTTTCTGAATTTTCATTTCAGAGGTCCAAATAAGCACAAGAGATTCTATTTCTTGGCTCTTGGATCGAAGCATGCATTCTGGAGATAAGGAGGAGTTTCTGAAAGAGTTTGGTGAAGATTACGGGTACCCAAATGGTCCGAAGAGCATTGACGAAATTCGAGCTACTGAATTCAAGCGATTGGAAAACGGTCAGATTCTTTATTTTTTTGCTTTAGACCAGAAAATTTGCTTTGTTTTTGGCTACTGGGAGCTTTAATTTATTGGAAAAGCTTAAGGTAAGTTGGAGAAATTTTTAGTTTTAAACGTTATTGTTTTGCTATGGATTGGTAATTGTAGGGACTGTTTATTTGGACCATGCTGGAGCGACTTTATATTCTGAGTTGCAAATGGAAGCAATCTTCAAAGACTTCACTACTAATGTTTATGGAAATCCCCGTATCCTCTTTTGTGAATCGTGTTGTATTAGTTTTATCAGAACTTGAATTGTTATGATATATATATATATTATTCCTGTAGTTTAGTTTCATATTGAGCTTCATGTCATGTGTAATTTCTAATTTTACAATCTGAAGCTCTTATCAAATTAGTGGATAAAGATCATTCAGGTGAATATATTTTTTACTAAAGAATGAATATATATATATATATATATATATATATATATATATATATTTGATGAAGTGGAGATGTGATGTGGTACTGGAAAAATGTTAGGAAAGGTTTGGTATTAATAGAAGATAATGTTTCTGATTTTTGGTTAGGCTGCTGGTAATTTTGTTTAAGAAATGAATTATATGAACAGAATAACGAATCACTTTAGCTTGATGGCATGGAGGTCTTGCTAAAGGGCAAATTGCTGCTTACTTGATAGATATACTGTTGTTTGCTTGATTTTTTGCGATTGCATATCTTTAATTCAAATTTAGATAGCCAAAGTGATGCTAGTTCGGCTACTTCTGACATTGTAAAGGAAGCACGCCAACAGGTACAGTTTGCTATTCTTTGATGCACGAACTTTCATTCTATTGAGTCCCATAAACTTGTTCAGCTTGTCTTCTGGATCTTAAAATTTGTAAATATTTGGAGGAAGGTTGTGCCTGAATGCCTGAAGTACTAATTAAAAATGTAGGTAGATATTATTATATTAACCCATACTAATTGTTCTCTGTTGGCAAATATAAATGATCTATGGTGATTGAAACACATTTATGGGATAATTTTTTCTCCTGTCTATAGTTTTTGGAGGGACTCACAAAAGTTTGTGGTGTTGAGATAGGTTCTTGATTATTTCAGTGCATCACCAAAAGACTACAAATGTATATTTACTTCTGGGGCAACAGCAGCGCTGAAGCTGGTAGGAGAGGCATTTCCATGGACCCATCAGAGCAGTTTTATGTATACAATGGAGAATCATAATAGTGTACTTGGAATCAGAGAGTATCCTGCCATTCCAGCATGACCCCTTGATTGCATTTCCGCATAATAACAGAAAAATGCATTCTAATGCTATTTTCAAACAAAAAAAGAAAATATCTTCTTTTCCTTTGGCTGACATTGATAGACTTTATATGTTCTAGAGCTTAGCATTTGTCAATATTACTAGTTCTTTAGCACTCTGAATCTGTAGTCATGTCTATCCTTAATAATTTCTAGATATGCTCTTAGCCGAGGAGCTGCAGCTTTTGCAATAGATCTTGAAGAGGCTGCAGAGCATGGCGAATTATCTAAAAACCCCAAGACTGTTATGAAGGTATGTCTGCACCAGCTACAAAGAAGAAAAGGAGCCACATTTCCAGAAAGAGATCCTGCAGGTAAGTTTTAGGTTGTCAAAATGACAGCTATCATAATGATTTACCCATATAAACGTTAAGACCTTTTTTTTTTTACTCATCTTTGTAGTATTGCTATAAAAATGTTATTTTTTTTTTTTTTCTGTGGGGCTTAAAGAGTTTGCAATTTATGGAATATTCATAACTGTGTTTAGCCTACATTAGTTTGCATAATTTTAATTACTTTATATTTGCTCATAAGTTCATAGGGCCTCTAGGGTACCCTAGTTAATAAAAGCTTATCATTGTAAATGATTCTGATGTGGAAATGAGTCAGATCTGAAATTATTGGGGTTGTTTCTGAATTCTCCTTTCTGTGCAGCAATCATATCTTCGGATAATTTATCATTTTCTTAAACGTCTTGCTTCATCTTGTTGCAGGTGATGCTCATAACCTATTTGCTTTTCCCTCAGAGTGCAATTTCTCAGGTTCCACATTCAATCTTGACTTGGTCAACATTATGAAGAAAAACCCGGAGAGAATTTTGGAAGGCTCTCCTTTTAGCAAGTATGTATTTGGACCACCTTGTGCATTTAGTTATTGAGCTTTGTTCCAATTTCTGCCTTTGATATTCCAGTCTAATATGGAACATAGCTTTCTGGCGAAACCCATGAAGCTAACTTGAAATACACAAGTTTGGGTAGGGACAATGTAGTAAGTATATTTATTGAAGATTAACCAAATCTGACTATAAATTCTGTTTTGCATGTAGGAATTTCATGAAATAAGAAAAAAAATGAAAACCTTGAAACACAGACTTGAATGCAACCTTTTGATTTGGTGGGAATTGGAGTGTTCTTCTCTATTTCCTGTTCAATATTTTTGATATAATAAATCCCCTTCATTTGTGGCGTAAAGATTTTCAACTGGTGATTCCCATAACTGAAACAGGCTGCATACTTGTGAAATGTGGACTATTTATAATGATCATTCTGAAGTAAAGATCATAGGAGAAATTTTACAAATACTAGATAAATCATATTATCTACAAATCATATTCTGATGCATATAAAAGAAGTTTAAATGTTCTCTTTGAATTGTCATTGTTATGTATGTAATTTGGAATTTACTTTTTTTAGCATTGATTGTATTAATCATTAGTTTTCTTGAACATGTTCATACTTTGCTACTTTTTCAGCATTTGACTATCATTTGTTTAATTTGTCTATTCTTTGGTCATATATAGGGGTTGTTGGATGGTCTTGATTGATGCTGCAAAAGGTTGTGTCACACAACCACCAGATTTGTCAAAGTATCCTGCGGATTTTGTTGTAATGTCATTCTATAAGGTATTACAAGGGCTTGGATGCATTCAAGGAAAAATAAATTACTATCTATGCATATTGATGGTTTTTCCCTTGTGTTGTTTCTGTCAAGATATTTGGTTACCCAACTGGACTTGGTGCTCTCATTGTGCGAAATGGTAAGCAATTGGTTATCAAGGAACTTTAAATATTGAAATTATGTAAAGGTGGTTTGTGCAGTTTTGACCAGTTTAAATTTAAATTCCGTCCATATTAATTATTGACTTGCTGTTATATGTAGAATATGATCTTACTGGTAGAAAATTTAAAAGTGTAGATATATTATGCAAATAAAATTTCAGAAAACAAACAAAATAGTCTGTTCTAATATTTTTCCTAACTATTGTAATCTGCAGATGCTGCCAAGTTACTAAAGAAGACCTACTTTAGTGGAGGTTTGCATAAATTTTTTAGTTGAGTATAATACATGATGTCATACATAATCTTTGTTAACCTTAAAAAACTCGACAGGCACAGTTGCAGCCTCAATTGCTGACATTGATTTTGTGAAAAGAAGACAAGTTATTGAGGAGCTTTTCGAGGATGGTACTGCTTCCTTCCTGAGTGTAGCATCTATCCGCCATGGGTTCAACCTAATCAATTCTTTGACTGTATCTGCAATAAGCTGGTATGCAAAACTTGTTTGCTGTAACATTTTGCATAGTCATGAAAAATTTGAAGATCCCCATTATCTTGTGAAATATCATGTATGTTCATGTATTTACTTGCAACATATATGCTTTACTTCTTTACCTCTTAGGCATACAGCTTCACTTGCAACATATGTGAGAAAGATGCTCTTAACTTTAAGGCACGAAAATGGAGCTGCTGTCTGCACACTTTATGGAAGTCACACTTCCAAGGTCAGTTCTATGCCTACAAATAATTTATAACATCAATATTGTCGATTAGATAATAGTTGTTAATTATGACTATTGAGCATTGAAGAAAGATTATGACATGCAGTATTTTTTGGGGGCAGACCACCAGTGGTTTTTTATCTGATGTTTTTCCTGCAAGATCTGGAAAATTGGATAATGTATTTTAGGTCCCTTTTTCCAAAGTTAACTCCTTTTGGCTTTTATTTGATGCAAAGTTTTTGTTTTTGTTTTTCGCGGGGTATACTAAGCTGTTGTGCTCATCCTATATCATTTGTCTCTCCATTTTCCTGGAGATGGTATTCTTGTAATAGTTTGTCCGTAAGACTAGATTTTGATACACCTCCTTGAAATTTATGCACTCCAAGTGTCTTTCTTGCTTTGAACTTTTCATGTGTGACTATGGATCAGTGGACTCTGTCTCTGTTGCATGTTCTCTTTATTGCTAACAACTAAATATATTTTATGTTTGTTGTCATTTTCCTCTTTCAGGTTTCTCATCGTGATACAGGTCCTGTCGTCACATTTAACTTGAAGAGGTCAGATGGATCTTGGTTTGGATACCATGAAGTTGAAAAGTTGGCTTCTTTATCAGGAATTCAGTTACGGGTAAACTTGGAAAATAATATTAACATTGATAACCTTTTTAATTTTGTTCAAATAGTTAGCTGATTCTTATGTTGACAAAAATATTGATGTAGCACCAAATAAGAATTATAGAAAGGGGAGAATTAGAGAGAGAAGTAAGAAAATCCAGAAGAAAAAGGAGAAAAACATCATAACTTTATTCAATAATCTCAAAATCTCAAAGTCTACCTTTAGTACTAAATCTAAGCCTTTTTTATAATAGCCAAAACTTATATCCAGTCGAATAAGCACCGGGGGGCAAAGGTAGATACAGAGCCATAGGCAGACCTTCGTGATCGATAGCAAGATCCAGTTTACCAATTAGGGAGGCAGTCGTTGAAGCGAAGCCTATCCCCACGCCGACTATCAAATTCGAGATTGGGCTCCTTCTCAAAGTTTTGATATATATATATATATATATATACACTTCCTATTAAGAATAGAAATCTTCTTCTATCCCGTCAAACTTATTAAAAGAAATATCCCAAATAATATTTTAAGTAAAAGGGTAAGACCTAATTCAAATAAATAACAATAATAAGATTAATCATAAATCTAACTGTAAAACTAGCCTAAACTATTCTACATCACATATTTTCTTTTTTCTTTTCTTAATAATTTATTCTGTATTTTTTTCTTTGCATGTCATATTTAAAAGAAAAAAAACAAGAAGAAGAAATTGATGTTTGTAATTAATTGAGAATTGCAAAATGATACTTATATGAGGCTGCTAATAGGACTTTATTGGCTTTTCTGCCTTTTGTGCTTGTGTAGACAGGATGTTTTTGCAATCCTGGTGCATGTGCAAAATATCTTGGCTTGTCTCACTCGGATCTTCTTTCAAACATAGAGGTATTCTTTAGCCAGTCTCTACAATTAAGTTTATTGCAGGGGTACGATTATATTCTTGATTACACCATTAAATATGTCATGAGAGCTTGTACTGGTGATTTCAGGCTGGACATATTTGCTGGGATGACAATGACGTAATACATGGAAAACCAACCGGAGCTGTTAGGGTTTCATTTGGTTACATGTCAACTTATGAAGAAGCCAAGGTATATGGATGTTCTTTATTTTGTGAATTTCAGTCAAATCTTTAACTGTAAAAGGGGAAAAGGAGATAAGAAAACTTTTCTCTTGGTGCTTTATTTTCTGCTTGTCATATTTATGGTGAACTGATGAAGGGAAATACATTCATTTGCTTGCTATCCTTCATCAAGTGTTAACAATATTTATTCATTCTTTGCAATTGATGGCTGTTTGGTAGTTATTTTTTAATTAAGATTTCTTCCGGTCTGACTTTCTTGAATTTATGTTTCTCTATGTGCAGAAATTTATTGATTTCATACAAGGTTCCTTTGTATCACTTCCGAACAAATCTGCAAATGGATATCTGTCAAGGGCAATCTCCATCCACTTGTCACCTGAAGGTGATTATCTTTTTACTTGCTTTGTACTTTGTAGGCTATCAAATATAAAACATTTTTTTTTAGTTTTATTTTAAATTTATGAGCTTTCTTTCTTTTAGTCAGATTCCCCAGTTTAAGATTTTTTACTTATACTTGCCAGATAGCAGTTAGTTCATAGAGTAGCCTCTTTGATACGGTTCATTAAGAGGTCAGAAAGAAAGAGTTAGAATCTGTCTACATACAGACACACATCTCTGCATATCGCCGTAATATTAATTTAGCATTTATTAGTTTTTTATTGTTCTCAAACATTTGACTAACCAAAAATGAGTGTAGAAATTATTTTGGGACTCTTGTGTACTCTCCTCATTCTGCACTTCAGATTTTGGCCTTTTGTGCATAGTTACTTGATTCTGCAATAATTATTATATAATTTTCTTGGCTTTGTCCTTGTTATCAACAAAAAATGAGGAATAAGAACAGTGATGTGGCATGTTGGTCTGCTTTACTTGACAGCTGACTTGTTTCTAAATTTCAGGCATTGAAAGAAGAATCTCACCTTTAAAATATTTTATCAAGTCTGTTACTGTCTATCCAATTAAATCATGTGCGGGATTTAGCGTAGAACATTGGCCTCTTTGCAGTACAGGTGAATTTTTGTCTTAAATGCACTCTGAATATCAATCACTGTGCTTACCTATATCAAAGGTAGAAATCCCCAAATGCCTTCTTCAGGGTTTTCTGACATCAGACACTTGCAATAAAGTTAATTGTAGTCAACAAGAGCAATATCCTACTTAAATTTTAATGCCAGCCTGTCTAAAGTTTAATTCTCAAGTTCACATAATCAGAGGAAAACCTGTGGCTGTGAAATGAGACCTAGAGAAGAGAAAACAATTAAACTTGTTCAGGGAAAAAGATAGCTGCAAGATTTGATATTGTCTTGAGAATGAAAGACACTACATAGTGATCTTTTATTGGCCCATGGTGAGCATGCAGAGTGTGGTGGACACAGGAGCACATTTTAGTAGTGAGACAATGGATGATTAAAGTTAATCAATCATATGAGAAAAATAATAAATCTTTAGTAATTTGTCACCTCATCTTATTTACAGTATAGAAACTAAACTTTTAGGAATTTTCTCTCATTGTTATAAGAATGTTGTGTGTGACATTGGAGTGGTGGTACATAACAACACTACTATGCACTGAACTGAACTGTGTTTTGCGCCTTACCTGTGAATTTGTCAGGTCTATTACATGACCGAGAATGGCTTCTTAAAAGTCAGACTGGTGAAATTCTTACACAAAAGAAGGTGATTTACTTACCTTTCAGCGAGAGTTTTTAATATTCATGTATCTATAAGCACAGTTCACCATCATAATTCAATCTTTTATTCTAATTTTTCCATGGTTCATTCCATATGTTGAACATAAAGATAGTAAAGTATTACATGGCTGGAAATAGCTCTATGTATGTGCTACTAAAAGTTGTTAAGTGCATGCTATTATGCATGTGTTTTATGAAGAACATTACAATTTTTCATATATTTGTCTCTTGATGAAAAGAACCTTCTTTTGAAAAAAAGAAAATAAATGTTTAAGCTCAAGTTTTAATGCCTCCAAATCGTATGTGTAGGTTCCTGAAATGTGCCTCATTAGTACTTACATTGACCTCAAGCAAGAAATATTTTCTGTAGAATCACCACATTGCAGAGATAAGTTACAGATCAACCTAAAACAAGATTCAGTTAATAGTGGGATAGAAGAAGTTGATGTGCAAGCCCAGAGGTAATTTTAAATGCATAATTATTTTTAAGGTGATATAGATGTGTGTGTGTGTGTGTGTGTGTGTGTGTGTGTGTGTGTGTGTTCTCTTCATCATGTAACGTCTTCTACTCAAAAAGAATTATTTTGCAAGTCATAACATAATGTTGGTTTGTTAATTATCAGATATGAAGTTCACGGTTACACAAACGAAGTCGACTCATGGTTTAGCAAAGCAATTGGTCGACCTTGTAGTTTACTCCGATGTCTCAGGCCCAAATCTCGTGGTTGCATGAACAAGAGCAAAAGTTCAGGCATGTGCAGAGATTTGGATAGCAAATTGAATTTTACTAATGAAGGTCAATTCTTATTGATATCTGATGAAAGTATATCAGATCTCAACAGCAGATTAAGCTCAAGTATGTTCTCTGACTCCTTTTCTGCCAAACAAGAATCTAAGTGTACTTTCAATGTAAACATATAAAATCTCAGCAAGTAAAAGAATTTTGATTATTTTTGGCTTGGTTTAAGGACAAAAAATAAATAAATAAGAGAAATTATTAAGGGGATTTAGTACTGATATTATTGCGCTCTGTAGTAAAGGTTAGAATCTAATTGATCAAAAAATGTCAACATGAGCGGCCAAATTTTACTTGTTGATTGCAAATCAGCCAGCTTCTTTTGTTTTAAATTTTCATATGGTTTAAAATATGCAGAAACGGGTGCTAAAAAAGTCACTCATGGAACACCAGTTCAAGTCAGTCCTAAGAGATTTCGGCCTAACCTTGTTATATCGGGAGGTGAACCCTATGCTGAAGATGGATGGAGAAATCTCAAGATCGGAAACAATTATTTTACGGTAAATGCTGCACAGCCTGAATTGTAGCTGTTTTTATTTTGGTTAAATAAAAAAATACCAAGGTTTAGCTGGTTTCTGATATGACCAACTTAATCCTTTTAACATCTTACAATTTAACAAACATACCACATCAGCTGTAAGTTTCATTTATAGCCTATGTGTTACCGAGGATTTCTGAAAATCTTATGGGAAAGAAAAACGTGGGCACAAGCTCCAATTATATGTTGACAATGAAGATGGCAGTTATTTTTCTTTCATGCAGCCATTTGAAAAATAAGAGCAAATCATCTATCAGTTTTTGTTTCATTGGTCAGTCTTTAGGTGGATGCAACCGCTGCCAAATGATAAATTTTGCTTGTGAAGATGGTCACGTCCAGAAATCAAATGAACCTCTGGCTACTTTAGCATCATACCGGAGACTAAAGGTAAGTCCTACTACTCAAATCCATCATTCACTTATTGATTTCATTCCTTGGAGCAGTAGAACTTAAATTTCATTTTCTGTTTCTGGCGGGTATGGATTCAGGGAAAGATTTTGTTTGGCATATTGCTGAGATACGAAGTCACTGAACTGGACAAAACTTCATATCTTGAAGTGGGACAAGAAATACATGTGAACTTGGAGTAAAGTATGCACATGGAACAACAAAGAGAGCAGTTTGTCAAGCGGCAAATATAGACACAACTACAGCCTCCCAGAACAATGTAAAGTCCAGTCAGTATACAAGATAAAAACAAGGAAGATCCACAGCTTGAAAGTGCTTTTCTTTCTTCTGTTGATACTTTATTTTGATTACGAAGTAAAGATATTGATCCTGTATGGAACAAATAAACTGAAAATATATAATTCTATAATCTAAAGATCCATCCCATAAATTAGATGCTCGTGTATATTATATAATTCTTTTGTTTAATGAAGGTTTAAAGTTAATATCAACTCACTAGAAGGTTGTTTACTTTCACAGAATAGAATGTTTCACCTGATTTCATACACAAACATAAACTAAATGATTTTTTTTTAAAAGAAATAAAGAACCTCCATTGACAATATTTGTGAAGTGTAATATTACTCAAAATAATTGGTCCAAGTCTTTCATTTTTCGAAGACATAACACTTGAAAGTATTTAATAAACGAAAAAGCAAAAAGAAAAAAGGAACGAATGTATTCAAAGTATTCGCAAAACTCTGTCAATAAAATCAGGATGTTAAGTCCAGAAAGTGAAATTTTGTGGGCTAAAATCCAACTCATTGTCATTTTCTTCACAAAATAGGAGGCAGGCCTACAAATTTCTTGTTTGTTGACCAAGGACTTGGACTATTTCCCCCTTCTGCTCTTGGAACTAATATATATGGCTACCATTCGTCCTCTTGTAGAATGTTGACCATAACAATTAAAACCTTTCTTGAGGAGAGAAATTAATTCCAAAATAAATAAATAGATCGTAATCATTGATTTACTCTCTTCTTGAAAGACTTGTGCTACTACCAGAACTAACCCCAAATATGTATACTAAGAAAGGAAACTTCTATTCTCATGCTTACTTCATCTATGTATCATCTTTGCACATGTATGTACTTGTCATATACATATAACCACATGACATTCCTCCCTTGTAACTTTCTAATTCTTGCATTTTTATTTTACCATTTTCTTAAAAGATTTTTAATTTTGTACAGTAACTTTTATAAATTAGATATTATAACAAAAAGCATAAATAAATTGAAAATGTTGTACCGTTTATTAATATTGTAGACTTGCCTTTTTTTTGGTTCATTTAGAATTTTATGTTGATATAGACCTAGAATAATTACCTAAAAGGACTTAGACAGATATCTATTTGCTGAGTCAGTTTCTATTTCTTTCACGTCAATTCATGATAATAAATATTTTTAAAAAATAAAATAAATTAAAGTTTAATATATAGCCCGTAAGTCTCACCAAATTTCAAAACCATAATATACGGGCGATGTTAAATAAAATCGCAAAAAGGAAACATTCTTTCTTATGTTATTAATTATTGATAGTTCCTAAATTAAAATAATAACAACGAAATTTGATATAAACATACAGGCATAGAATTTTTAGGCATGGATATTGTATGTACCTTTTCATATGCAGATTTGAGATGGCTAAATTTTCTACAAGTTCTCGATGATTTGTGTAAAATGTTCTTCAATTTATTAAAAATAATGTTATTTTCACATTAAATTTATATTTTATAAAATAGAACGTTCGCAAAGAGAAATTTCTACACATAATTTTTTGTAAATTAGATAGAATTGACTGCAAAACAAAGAAAAAAACCCTAATTTCTTGAAATATTAATGATAGAAAAAAGTGGAGAATAAAACAAAACTCGCAGACATGACCAATTTGTGGAATGTGTTATGAAATAATAAAGAACTGGTTCTTGAGTAACACAGATTAACTGCCCTTATGACTTGACCAGTTGATCCTTCTTGACTTAGTAATAGCAGCATCGAGTCAATTCTTTCAATACTTGTAATAACTTGGTACTGTTAAGTATTTGAATATCATTCATGGCTGCTGTATTTTATTTTAGAGACCAATTAATTACCATTAGATATCCTGATGGTGATGGTGATGATGGGTCATTTATGGCCAATTTGAGTCGAAGTAGTTGTAAAAACCTTGGTCAAATAATTTGTGCTACAACTAATGGCCAAATGAACTTGATTAGTAAAAGCTTCGAGATTGAAAATTCTTTAAATGTAATAAAATTTTTATTTTTACTTAAATATTTTTAAAACTTGTTTAGAATAAAACTAATCATATATCTTTCTTTTGGGGTAGAATTATTCTTACAATGAATATGCCTTAAATTTAATCTATCGCTACTAAGAGCTCGTTACTTTTTCTATAAGTTCTTGGAACTAATGGATCATGAATATGTATAACTATTTGTTTGCTACATTTTTTTAATCTCTTTCAATTATAACAAAATTCATCATGATTTTCATAGAATAAACTTATATAAGTTAATAAATTTTCTAATTTTAATTAACTTTAAAATTTCATCCATTTAAATATATTTTATTTACCCTATATATACAATGTTCAAACATCCAATAAAATTAAAAAGTATTACTACATACACAAACATATACAAACTCATTCATATAATTTTTTAATTTTATATTATTACCACATATTCTATATTTTGATAAAAATAAAAGAAATTAATTATATGAAATTTATACGACCAGTATAACTATACAACATTGAATTCATATTTTATTTTTAATAGTATCAAATATATATAAATAAATTTTTAAGAATAAATTTTTCTTCTCATAAATAAATAAATATATATATATAGGAATAAAAGATCATCGACATTGAATATAAAATTTTAGACTATGTATTAAGACTATATAGTATTTATTTTTTGGTCTAAAGTCTAAATATGACTAAAATCTAAATTTGATTGATATATTTTTTTAGCTTAAATATTTAAATATAAATGTTAAATTATTTATCTTTATAAAAATAAAAAATTTAAAATTAACATGTTAACATGTATGTCTTACAAAAATCAAAAAATGATATGTTAAGTTATTGATATATATTAATATAAAATAATAAGTTAAGGATATTATAAATAAATAAAATATTTAATTATTCAAGTAAAATTTTTAATTTAATTATACTCAAATATTTTTAGTAAGTTTTTCTACATAAATTTAAAACAAATATATTTTAAATATTTAAATAAATTCAGACTTTAGATAAAAAAAAATAATACTTTGGACTACAAATTTAAACCCCTTTATTATTGAAACAATAGTCTAGAACTAGTAATAGTGAAACCAAAATAAAACGTGCATTCAAATGTTAGTTTGTTTAGGTTCCAAGCTTTGTTGATAAAAGAAATTAACAAAGATGGGCCAATGGTACATCAGGCAGCTTTCAGGTTCTAGATAAACTCTCCAGATACACAAAATATTTTAGGGTCTTCAAGCTTACACAAGTCAAAGAATTGAAATAATTGGCAAAACACAAACTAAACATTGTTTTTTTAATTATTATTATTTTAACAGCACTGCAAGTATCGTTGATCTAGTTGCCATTTCAGGTTGAATTAAATATTTAGTTTTTCTTTTGGTCAAATAATATACACTACTTCTAGAACCATTTGGTTTGACTTTTTTTCTTTTTACTATATATAATATACATATATATAATTCAATCATGGCATAATTACAGTAGAAAAATTGTTAAATTAATTAGAACAGAAACTTTCTGTTTCAAATCTTTGAATTTCCTGTAATATGATTTTTAATTTTAAAATAAATCAAATTGCTAAGTACATGAATTTTACACGAAAGACAAAACAATGATGTAAAGATTTTGTCGTAGACAATATCGGATAGAAACTAATTTCGTGCAGGGAGAAATAATCTTCAAGTAAACTAAACATTGAAATTAATATTAACAAGTTCCATTGACTTCAAACCACGTGCCTGCTAAGACTTGCCCAGCTTTAACATACGATAAGGACACTCTTAATTATCCAATTACTTAATAATTAATCAGCTACTCTTGGTTATCCAATTAATTAACCATGCATGCACTTAATTATACAACGAAGGGATCTTCTTAATTTGTAAGAGACCCTCCGATCCACAAGAAAATTGTAAATAACTATCTTTATTTGTTAGTTTTTAGTATTTTGAATTACTAATTTTTTTTTTAAAAAAGAGAGAAAAACTTAATAATATATTTTAAAAAATCCTCATCGATTATGTCATTTATTTAATTATTTTATTTATTTCAATAAATACTATGAAAATAAGTATTAAGGAAAAGAAAGAATTAGATGGACACGTCATTCTCGTATTTTTATCTAATAAAATATTGTTATGTATATATTGAATCTGAACTTAATCAATTATACTAATAAGAGGAATAATTAGAAAAAAATTTAATGCATACAACTTAATTAATTGATTCTAGTAATTTTTCACACATAAAAAATAAGTAAATAATTAATCAGTCATAAATATTTTCACTATTTTAATCATATCATACCATATTAATTAATTAATTATATGAATAAAGTTTATATATATATATATATATATATATATATTCTAATATTTAATTTATTCGAACTCTTATCCTCTTTTGAACTAAGTTTAACTCAGATTACAATATGAAGTCAATATTAAATCCGTTCCATTTTTTTTTTTCTGTCTGGCTAATTAGTAATCACTCGTCTAAATTGAATTAAGATTCAACATTGACAGCTGCTTCCTATACTTTATATTGCTCCTACATATGTATATTACCTTATATGTAGGTGGTCCACTATAATAAAGTCCCACCTTCAGCAAAAATATAAATGAATGGAGCAATTATTTTTCCCATTTCTCTTAATAAATCTAAATAACATAAAATGCAGAAAAAGAAACCAAGTATTAAACTAATAATAATTTATGCGAAAGTTCTATTAATTAAATTCATTTTGGCACCAAGATATGAGTAAAGAATGATAGATATGACAGAATCTATTTTCAGAATTTTAAAATCCAATATTAATTAAGGTTTCAATACTTGAGACTTTTTCCAATATCTTTAATTTTCGGGTTCTCCAGAGTCATTCCTTCAATAGCTAGAGTCAAGACGAACGACTTGACTTGGACAATCAAAACCAACTCTCGTAAGACTTGCCTTTCTTCACATTATTAAAGTAGATAGCCAATACTTTCAAGACTTCAAGCTAACTAGCTGGTGCAATTATACTACAGATCCTTCGAGAAAAAGTAAAATTATGGTTAACTTGGATCGAGAAATCACGATGAGCAGCCAAAATCCTGATGCTGGCTACATGGATGAGGAAGCTGATCAACTTCCAGGGTTTCGGTTTCATCCGACAGATGAAGAACTTATTGGGTTTTATCTTCGCAGAAAAGTTGACAAGAAACCCATCAGTATTGAGCTTATCAAACAGATTGATATCTACAAACATGATCCCTGGGATCTTCCAAGTACGAATTCATATTCCATCGTTTGATTTTCTTTATCAAGTATATGTTCTGCAGGTTTATTTATTATTTTTTTTTCTTTTTTCTTTTTGGGGTCAAAATGATCTGAGAGTTTGCTTTTTTGAAGGTTCAAAGAGTGTTTATACAACTCGATTTCGATGCGATTCTGATGAAACTATTAATGGTTTTCTGCAAATGGATTTGATGGATGAGTTCAATTATTTTCTGATCATATCTTCAGAAAAATGGAAATGACCTAATTAACTGGATTCTGGTTTTTAAGTGCAACTTTTGGTTGGCTCTGCATCCAGTTTTTGTATTAAGTTCAAATTATATTCATTAATTTCTGATCACTGGATCATTTCAGGGTTTAAATATTCCAATATGTGTATTGTCGTACAATCTTTGCACATTAATTTGATGAAAACATAAAATTACTTTTCATAATTAGCCGTGATTTCTCTTTCGCATACTACGAACGTGTTAGGGTTGAATGCATAATTATCACCAATTTCGAAAAGTAAAGGATTTCGATATCTTCATTGAGGAGAATGAAAAGCCTCTTAAATAATTTATTTAATTTCTTCCCTTTTTTTGGTATGTCCAAGCAGTAATCAATATGCTTAAAACTAACCTTTTTTTGATCTTGTAGAAATCAACAGTACTCCTGACAAAGAAGGATACTTCTTCTGCAAAAGAGGGAGAAAATACAGAAACAGCATAAGACCAAATAGAGTGACGGGGTCTGGATTTTGGAAAGCCACCGGCATCGACAAACCGGTGTATTCCCTCGGAGGAGAAGGCCGAGACTGCATTGGACTCAAGAAAACGCTCGTCTACTACCGTGGAAGCGCTGGAAAAGGCACCAAAACTGATTGGATGATGCACGAATTTCGCCTGCCTTCTTCCAACGATAATCGTACGACAACTAATGTCATTTTTACCAATGCTAAAACAACTTTGCAAGAAGCTGTAAGTGAAACTTTACAATCAATGAAACAAATATAGTTCTATGAGAGGATTAATTGCAATTTGTGTTGGGGAGTTTAAATTCTTACATGTTAAACTTGCAACCCGAATCATATGCTAATTGTGTCGAGTTAAAATTAAGAGTTTTTAAAAAATAAACCTGTTTATAGCATGCTTAACTATAAAATCAGAACATAAATTGTTAAACTTGAAATTTTTTAATTGATCTTAAATTAAATTTTGTCGTGGTACTTAGAACTTGAATCATTAGCATTGAATTTTCAAATTACCTTTTTTTATTGTAGCTGTCTATAATTAACTGCCGCATATTAATCATGTCATATGTATATCATATGCTTAACAATTGTGTGTTGAGTTTGAGCTGAATATTTTCGACGTAGGAATCTGTTTATAGCATATCATGAGTTACTTGAGTAATTATCCAGTCGATTTATTTTGTACTTCTCATATTTAAAAAGTTAATTTTTGGTTTTATATATGTTTAGATTAAAATGATTTCTGTTTCAGTACTATGCATATAATTTAAAAACATAAGAAAATAAACTAAAAATATGTTAATAAACCAATAGGAAACAACGTTAGTTTGCTCCCTTGTAGATGTAATTGTATATTAATATGTGAATTTGAAGTAATACTGTATTATTTTAGAGCAAAATGATATTGTATAATTCTAAACAATGATGTGTAGCTACTAATTGATATAGCAGTATATATATATATAGGCACCAAAAAATTTTCAATTAATAATATCTACGCTTAATTTTGTGTACTAATATTTTCTTCGTGGAATGCGCAGGAAGTATGGACTATCTGTAGAATCTTCAAGCGAAGTGTGTCGCACAGAAAGTACACACCAGACTGGAGAGAGCAATCATCTGGTAATAAACGCCGCCATCCAACAGTACTGGATCAATTAGCAAGCTCAAATAATAACATTGCATGTAGCACGGAATCTAACAATCGGGAATCTTACATCAGTTTTGAAGCTCCTGTTATTCATCAGCATCATCATCAACACCAAAGCAATAATAATAATAAGGTTATTAAAGCAGCAGCAATGGTCGATCATATCAACGAGACAGACCAGTTTACAGTAGAGCAGTGGAGCAGCAGTAGTGCAAGGATAGCCAATAATTCTCAATCTGTGGCATCTTCTTCGAACTGTCCAAATGTATATGGAAATGATAATCATGACTTGTTCACGTATGAAAACTGGGATGAACTCAGATCGGTTGTGGATTTCGCATTTGATTCTTCTCTTCTGTAGTTATATATATATATATATATATATATATATATATAGAGAGAGAGAGAGAGAGAGAGAGAGAGTGCGTGTGTTTTATGTAATTATATATACAGTTTGATAGGGATTGTGTTATAGTATATTAGCTATATATCTGAAGAAAAATTATGATGAGATATGCATTTTATTCTTTGTGGTGGAAACCACATATATATGGTCTTAGTTATTTGTTGAAGTTTATTTTGATTCTATTATGAAAATCATCATTCATGTGAATAAATGAAAATCATCATTCATGTGAATTTAGGTATGTTTATATGAAATTGATGTTATCAGCTCAAAAATGGTTGTGCTTTCAAAATTAAATATATATTATAATTATATTCTTCTAATGAAAGAAACAATGAATGTATTTTTTTTTTAGGAAAATGGTTCAGAGTTACATATCAGTTTCTTTCGTTTCTTTTTTTTTTTCCTTTGAAACAATTGTTTTTTTCCTTTGAAACAATTGTTTAGCATCTTTTAAATTTGTATAATTTTTTTTTTTTAAATTTAGTGAGCCCCACTTATAGTGAGTTGACCCACAATACATTGAAAATTAAGCATCCTTACCAATGGCAAGGATCGAAGCTAAGACCTCCTAGTGAAGTCCTGACTCCTAGCCACTTGAACTAACCCAAGTGGTTAAATTTGTATAAATTTTAATTTTTCATAGAGTTGAATATACTTAAACACAACAAATATACAATATATATTTATATTTTTGTGAAGAATCATTTTCTTCTTTATATTTTCGATCTTGTCCATATATAAGATTTTTTCCGAAGTCCGATCCACATACGAGTTAAAAATAACACATGGTAAATTCTTACATACATTAAAATTCTATATATATATATATATAGAGAGAGAGAGAGAGAGAGAGAGAGAGAGAGAGAGAGAGAGAGAGAGAGAGATTAGTAAATGGTTAATAAACTATAACATAATAATCCTAGGATCTCTATATAAAATTGATCAATTTTTTATTTATAAGTTGCACTGATTTTCAATACTTTACTCATTAGCTTCTCGTACCTAATATAGTTGAATTGCTCAAATAACAATTGTTAGAGTGGATACAAATACATTAAATTTTATTTATATATAAATATATGTATTTTTATTACTTAATTATTATTATGCGACGAAAATATTATGACAAACCCCTACATTTGAGAAACATTTTGAGACTACTATTTCTCATATATATATTTTTATTAAATTATTATTATTCCTAGAATAATAATATCTAAAGAAAATATTATGGGAAACTCTCACATTTGACAAATACTTTAAGATTTCAATTTATCAAATGTCTTAAATATTTCAGATATTGTGAATGAGAAATATAAATTTTTCTGTTAGTATCTTTTTCTTTTTGAAATATATATATATATATATATATATATATATATATATATATATATATGTATGTATGTATTACTCATATGTACAACATCTATGTAGCTAATACTCTACAAAGAATAACCTCATAAAACAATGTATAACACTTTATAGTTCATACTTTATAACTTCAAGCACAAAGCACTATAATTTTAAATTATGGTGAATAAGGTGAAAAACTAAATAAATAGACATACTTTATATTAATATTCACCACCATTTTTAGTAAAAAAGAAAGGAAAAATTAAAAAAAATTTATTGTCATTGTTAATTATAAAAGTTCTAAATATGCACAATATATTTTGCAAATTGAAATTTTCTTGTAAATTATACTATTATTAATATCTTTAATTATTAAAACAATTGAATATTTTCATTAATAACCTAATAAATCTCTTTTATACAAATATTATGAATTAGCCAACTCTTTAATAGTAACTATTTGTCAAGTATTAATAATGACAATTCTTAATATGCTATTTACCTATGCATAAAATATTTATGTAATTTCTATTACAAAAGTATGCTTAAACCATTCAATGGAATATCATGAATATCATGCAAATTTTAATAAAACGTTTAGCAACAAATCATTGGTTAAATAACATATAATTTTTTTTTTCTAAAAAATGAAATATCCAAAACTAAAATATATTTTAACGCAACTTAATAATTGAATAAATTTCTCAATATTATCATAACATAGTTAATAGTCTACCATTGCGTACACATATTATAATATGTGTTTGCTGTGACATAATATTGTTATCATTCCTAATGGGTTCATGATAAGTGCGTAAAATACGTGTTAATCATTTATTCTTAAATTTGAATTGTTTGTTTAATTCTCAAATTTCATTTCAATTTGATGAATTTTAGTTGTTTTGTATAAAAAATGATATATTTGGCTATTAAAGATGAATTTGATTCAAAAAGGATGAATTTGGCTTGAAAAGGAAGATGTTTGGGGACCAAAGTGCAAGAGATATATGGACCAAAATACAGGAATATCAAAATAAATGGATAAAGTAAAAATATTCAAACATATAGGGTTCCAATCGATAGTATCCAAATTGTCTAGCTTTGTTTGCATAAGCAGGTGCGCGATCTGTCACGTGCTGAAAACGTGGAAGAAAATCAACCCCATACGGCACTTGAACTAGCTCATTGTCACTGTCCAAGTAAGCCAAAGAAAACCCAAGATACACTTGTGTTGGTGTGTGGGCGTGAATGGCAAGATAGTGCACTGTCAAATAAAGAAATTGCAGTCAATTTGGAAGAGGGAAGAAGATACACGGCTGCACCAATTGGAGGGAAATGTGAAAAGCTTCCATTAATTTACAAGCAATTACACTTATATACTTTACAATTGAGTGGCCAAAATTGATACACATATGCTCTACCAAATGGCCAATAAAAGTCATGCATATGTACAAATATGTACCAAATATATACAAATATCCTACCTACCACCACTTACACAAATTTGGGCCTATTAGGTCACAAGGCTAAGTAAGTCATGTCGGGCTACTAAGTCATGTTGGGCTACTAAGTTACCACCCATGACTTGCCCATCTTCCTTGCACTTGTGTTAGATAAGGTAGGCAACTAGGCATGCATTTCACACACCCCGCTCAGCTTCACACACCTCCCGGCTAGGTCATCCCGCTCTTGACAAGTCTACAGTCCGCGTAGGTACTGTTCATCCGCAAAATCGGCACTCAATTTTGAAAGGGTAGGCGAATTTGGAACTTGTGCGCGCTGGTCCAGAGAGTTGCGCGCTGTCATGCTCTTGTGTTTTCTGTGATTCCGCTTCCGTTTTAGCGGCCCGTGACAGGTCGCGCAGCAAACTGCGTGACCGCACACCGCATTCTGCCCAGGTGGATTAAATTGCAACAAAATTAGGACTTAAATGGAATAAAATCTCAAACTATAGCTTAATGTATTATTAATTATAAGCAAAGGGATCCAATTGATATTTTTCACTTAAATAGCAATTCTCGGCAAAATTGGGTGCGTGGCGCCTTCTTTCCCCTAGTTTGGACGATTTTAAAGCGCTAAGAGAGGAAGAAAATAGGACTTTTAGAAATTTTTTATTTTGGGTTTAGTTTTTAGAGAGAGGGAGAGAGGATTGTTAGAGAAAGAAGTGGAAAAATCAATAATGAAGAGGAAGATTTCATCAAGAGATTGGGAATTCTCATCAACCTTGTGGATTTAAGCTCTTTTCATCTAATTTTTCTTTCTCTCCTCTTTTAATTTAGTCTTAAATTTGACAATATTATGATTAATTGAAATTATATTATTAATTGTTGAATTCTTGATTGTGATATTTAAATTATATATTATTGTAGCTAAACCCATTTTCTAAGGCAATGATTTAATCTATTTGAAGCATCCATTTCTAATATTGTATTGTTCAATTGATTTGAGATTGAGTGTTAAGTATTTATCATGATAATTAATGTTTTTGAATATTTGGCCAATATTTAAATGAATTGTGGATTGATAGAAATTGATAAATGAATATCATATCTAGATCGTATGATAAATACCGTAAATTGCATATTAGATAGAGATATACTGATATACTGATATAGTTTGCATAGTTTAATTAGAAATTATCACCACTTGTATTGCACTTCCATTTCATTAATTTCACATAGAGATATAGTAAAATTTTATGTGCGAAGTAGACTCGATTGATTTCGAGAGAGACAATCGAATAAATTAGGATAATGAACGAGTAACACGTGTTTTAAATTAAAACAACGTCAATTGAAGAATTGGATGCGACTAAATACGATAAATCATTAGCCCTAGAACTTTTCATTAGTTGAATTTTGTAATTAATTTGCATAATAGTAAATTTTAGTCATTTTAATTTCCTCAATCAAAAATTATTTCGATTTCGTTAGATAAATTCGTACATTAATCACTTTCGGTAATTATAGGATTATCATTCCTCGTAGAATCGACATCCACTTATCACTTTATTACTTGTTTACGACACGTGCACTTACGTTCGTTAATTTTATACACAACTGTTCATAATAATTAAATATAGCTATGCACAAAGATAACATAACAGTAGTATAACGGTGATCCAAAACATCATAAAAATAATATAAATTAATATATCATTCAATTATTCACATAACAAAATGCAGTATGTCAAAACTTTTGAATTACAAAAGTAATGATAAATCGCATATAATAATGTTTATGAAGACAAATCACATTCATAAACAATTTGCTCTAAAGAGCTATTATAATAAATAATTTCAAATATAAGAAATGGGATAAACTGAATTAACACATTAATATTATCCTAAATATATTATTTCAACAAAAAATTAATTATAACATATTTGATAAAGAAAACTGTAATATCCAATTTTTTTATTAATAAATCTTATATATAATTTTTAGATAATGAGATTTTATTAGGAGTAAAGGGAATAAAATAAAAAATTAAGGGGGCTTAGTGATATTGAGAAGTCAATTGTAATTTCATTTTCTATGTTAAAGTCAATGAGAGAGGAAATAAAAAAATTATATTATAAAGTTAATTATTGAGGAATTGGATATGTGTAAGATTTAGATGAAAGGCTTAACCTGGAGTTTGTTGATTTGCTAATTAACATGAGTTGGCAAGGTAATTATAAAAAATGAATAAGATGGAAGAAATTGATTGGAGGATTATTAATGACCAAACATATGGTTTAGGCTTCCTTTACTTGAGGCAGTGTATGCATGTATATATAAGAATTTAATTGTTGTAATTAACTCTTTTGATAGTGAATTAGAAAACCAAGAGAAGAAAAGAAAAAGAAAAGGAAAATAAGGATTTGGTTAATATTGATTTTATGATTAATTTTACATTTTAAGTTTAATAGATAGTCTGCATAATTTAGTCAAACAAAGTTAGATTGTTAGAAAATAAATATATGTTTATGTAATATATATATATATATATATATATATATATATATATATATATATATATGCACTTGAACAATTAAATTTGAAGTATTATTCGTTATTATTCTTGGATCATTACTTATTATTATTTGTTAAATTAATATTAGAAGGTGAATGGAAAGAGGAGGAGAAATCAACAAGAACATAAAATTGTCACGTGTTTATCAGGTAAGTATTTTTATGCATTTGAGAGATTTTGATTTTAAAACTGAAAAATAGGGTATTTTATTATATTTAATATTTTCGATAAATATTTATGAAAATTTTGAATTATTACGTGTTGATTAAATTGATTATTTTCGAAATAGATTAAATGGTAATTTTTATATAAATGGTATATTTACAAATATAGTGAAAAAATTGTATTAACGCGTGTTGTGATTTTACAAATTGATGAATTGTATGAAAATATTGTGAAATAATTTGATAAGTGGAAACGTGATAGCTATGGTTGTGATGTGATATGACACCGGTGTTTGGAGCAACGGTCCATCGGAATAATGCTAGTAAAGTACGTTGGGGCGACAGTCCTTGGAAATAATGCCTGTAAAGTACGTTGATCAGTTTTTGGAGCGACGATCCTTCAAAATAATGCCCGTAAAGTACGCAAGAATTAAATTAATAGAAATTATATTTTTATGGTAGAATAAATATATTTTTGTCATTTTGGTGAATGTTAAAATTGAAATATTATTTTGATGATCTTTGTTCGAAATCGAAAAGTGTTATACATATACAAATTGTTTATTGCAAAATTTTTAAAAGTTGCCTTTAAACATAAATATCTACTGGGCATTAGCTCACCCATACTTTTCAGGTTTAGACATTATTGAAGATTTTGTATATAGAAGAGAAAGCATACTCCAAGACAAGGGTTTACTACTCTTGGAATTATGTGTATATACAAGAGTTCGTAAAGTGTGATTTTTATGTATTTTCTATGTTTATATATGAATTTTAGAAACTTGGAATTGGTTATGTTTGTTAAGTAATGAAATGACACAATGGGGTTAGATGGTATTGGGAATACTTAGAATGAAAATTTAAAATTTGCGGGTTTAGATATATTTGTTAGTAAGTAAATTCTGCCATAATTTTTCTAAAATTAGAAATGTTTCAGAATGAATTTAGAGTATTAATTTTTTTTTAGAGAACGGGTTTGTTTTAGAAGTTTGAATATTTTTCGTAACACCCTAATTTGACATCACTTTCGTAATGTCGGATTCGGAGTGTTACAAAAATAAATTATTCACATGATTCATTCAGGTATATCTCACAAGAAAATTTTGACAAAAAAGAGTAATCACTAGTTTGTAAATCTGACATAAAAACAAATTCCATATCTTCCAATGAATGATGGAGGCACAAGCTATAAATAATTTCGACAAAAAATAATAATATATTCACAAAACTTATGTGTATATATATATATATATATATATATATATATTAAAACAATTATTTATTAATATATAGATATATATATATATATATGACTATTTATGATATTTGAACCTTAAGCATGCAGTATATATAATTTCATCATCTTCATATAAAAATGACTATTCACTTATGGCAATGAGTACAAAGAAATTTCAAATAATTACTTCCCTAACATTAATAAAAATAACAAATACTAATTTATAATAAATAGAACTTTAATAATCACATAGATTTTCAATGTAATTTTACGACATATATTGGCTAATTTGTAGAAAGTCGAAGATGGTTCCAAGTATTTTAACAAAATTATAATAATAAAACTCTATAAACTCGGGCAACGCATACCATCCAATTTATATATATCCAATGAAAATATAATTTGGGTTAAACACAAATTTTATAACAGACGCATATGCAAACAACGCAAAACATTAATTTTAGATCACGAACAGAATTTATTAATAAAATATTCAAGAGTCTTTGGTTTTAGACTGTTGAGTATATTTGTTAATATTTTATTAAATATATAAATATCACAATCACAATTAAAAATATAAATTGTAATAAAAGTAATTAAAATAAATAAATAATAAATTAAAGTAAAAAAGGGTAAAGAAATTCTGATCTGAGCATAATGAAATACGCTAAAAAACGTTGTTCTAAAATTAAAGAGTCCTCCCTTTATATGAGTAGTGATCTATGGTTTCAAGATTCAACCTAATACTTGCAGCTAATTTTTTCAATGAACACGACCACTGGAAGATAAACATCAAGTTTTCGATGTTACGATTGTTAATATAACTTTTGTTTAAATATATAGACATATAATTTTATTTTTTTTAATAATCCATCTAAATGCATACAAATACTTTTTATATACTAATAAAATATAAAGATTTAGATAGTTAAATGCATTAACAATTGAATTCATTTTTCACAAATTAAAAATGTAATATGATTTACTGTTGTTATGAATTGTAATGTACGAGTCCTCGTCTTCTAACAAATAGCCAAGTAAAAAATTCCTGGATTGGCGGATGGTCTCCGGGGATGGTTTTTGACGGTGGTGTCCTAAAAACATTCCGGGTTGGATTTGCAATTATTACTTTCTGACTAGCCACTTTTATTAAAACAAAATTATGATAATTATAAAAATTTAATAAAGAAAATAATTTTATTATTTAAAGTAAATTATTTAATAAAGAAAAATTTTCACTATTTGATTAAAAAGTGATTTCTGAAAACAGATTTAGTAAGTGATTTTTTTATATTTAATAAGAAAAAATTTTTATTAAAAAAAATCAAACAATGATGTATATTTTAATAAAGAAATTAGTTACAAATTAAATTTAACATTTCATACTTATCTCATCAATTTTTCAGAAACGGATTTGTTCTGTTGTAGTTTGTCTTTTAGTTAAGCACCTTTACATTGTTTTGTTTCATATATAATTATAATATTATTATTTATTATTAATTTTTATTTATTTTATAACAATTACATCTTTAATGTTAAATTTTTGAAATCTATATTAACTTTTAGTTTTCAATGTTAATTTTTTTTATTTTAATTCTTATAAATATTATCTTTTACATATAAATTATACATTATAATTTAATTTTAAAATAAAATATGAATTAATTATGAGAATTTTAGAATTTGAATAAAATTAATATTTATTATAACCATAAAAAATAAACATTAATAAAGCAAATTTTTTGTTTAATTAATTAGACCTAAAAATTTAGATATATATAAAATAAATTTTTTTACTTATCCTTTATTTTATTTAATCGATAAACTATTAAATTTTACTTAATTTTAAATAGGTGAGATTTAGATTTAATCCAACTACTTAAATTAATTTTTATTATTAATATCTGGATTTTTATCCCGCGTAGATATCAATAATCGGATATAATTTTTGAATATGAGTTTATATGCTAGTGAATGTCTAGTCTATCAAGCAAAAAGGAACTACATACCGTATGGGGTATCCACGTTAGTCTATTCCGCAGATAACGTAGCCCTTTTTACTTCGAATTCGAATTCAAGTATTAATATATATAACTAAACTAAAAGCACAGAGAGATACAGACGTTATTAATTATACATTACTTGTACTTTTTTTTTTTTGCGAGCTGGGCGCAATAATGTCGTCCGAGATCGAGACGGAGTCGGAGTCCAAGATCAAGACCGAGTCGGACTGGGAGTGGTGGTCAAAATTGATGCGTAAACTTTTGTACGAACTAGCAATAGAGATGATGTGTGAATTTTTTCTCATTTTTGTCCAAGAATTAATTTCGTCGCGAAACAAATCATGTTAGAATATGCCTTGAATTAGTTAGTCCCTGTTCAGACGGGATTCTGGGTTAGGGTTATCTGTTTGGGCCTATTTTTCCTAGGCTTTTTCGCATCTGTCTAGGGAGTACTATATAAACTCTCTAGGTCATAACCTAGCCGCAATCTGTAATTTTTACTCCTCAAGATCAATAAAACTTTTCTCTCCTCTGCCTGTAGACGTAGCTGACACATCGTTAGTAAACCACGTTAAATCTCTGTGTTCTTTATTTACGTTCTTAATTATCTTTCTTGCTTTCGTTATAACAAACTGGTATCAGAGCCAGGTCTGTCTAGGGTTTGAAATTCGGTGAGAAAGATGTCTGGTATGAACGTGAAGATCGACAAATTCACGGGGAGGAATAGTTTCAGTTTATGGCAGATCAAGATGCGAGCCTTGTTGAAACAACAAGGGCTGTGGGCGCCGCTTGCGAGGAAGCCGGCGGATCCAATCACCGCTGAGATGGCCGTTCTGGAGGAGAAGGCACACTCGACGATTATGCTGTGTCTTGCAGACGATATCATTACCGAGGTCGCGGAGGAGGAAACCGCGCAAGGTCTGTGGGTTAAGCTCGAGGGTCTCTATATGACAAAGTCCTTAACCAATAAGTTGCTTCTAAAGCAACGTCTGTTCAGTCTGCGAATGCAGGAAGGTATGCTTCTTTGAGATCACTTAGATCAGTTAAACACAATTTTATTAGAATTGCGTAATATTGATGTTAAAGTTGAAGATGAGGATGCTGCTTTAATTCTGTTAGTATCTTTACCATTGTCGTATGAGAATTTTGTGCAATCGTTTATTGTTGGGAAAGATACTGTGTCTCTGGAGGAGGTTAGATCGTCCCTCCATACTAGAGAGCTGCGCCACAAGGCGACTGGTACAGGTGCAGATAATCAGGCTGCTGGGTTAGTAGCCAGTGGGAGTTATGGACATGGAAATTCGGGGAAGAAGAAATTCAAGAAGCCAGTTTCTAAGGGTCCAAAACCCAATGATGTCTGTAACTACTGTAAAGAGAAGGGACATTAGAAATCCGATTGTCCCAAGAAGAAGAGGCAGCAGGATAAACCGACAGGTACTGCTGCTGTAGCAGATACCAATTCTGAAGAAGATATTGCTCTAGTTGCTGATGAGCACACGGATCACAATGATGTGTGGATTCTGGATTCTGGAGCGTCTTACCATATATGTCCGCGCAGGGAGTGGTTTACAACCTATGAGCAGGTAGATGGAGGCAATATTTCTATGGCTAACAGTTCTGTTTGTAAGGCGGTTGGAATAGGCTCGATTAAAATACGAACACATGATGGTAAATTCTGCACATTGAATGATGTTAGGCATGTTCCACTTATGACAAAGAATCTGATATCTTTGAGTATGTTAGACAATAAGGGTTTCAGTTTTCAAGGTGAAGGTGGAGTTTTACATGTCTGCAAGGGTTCAAATGTGGTTCTGAAAGGTGTAAAGCGTGGTACCTTATATTTTCTTCAAGGTTCTACGCTGTCAAGTTCTGTTGCTGTTGCATCCTCGGAGATTGATAAGGACAACATGACCAAGTTATGGCATATGAGGCTTGGTCACATGAGTGCAAGAGGGATGCAAATTCTGTCAAAAGGGTATCTTCTTTGTGGCCACAAGATCAAGGATCTTGAATTCTGTGAACATTGTATTTTCGGGAAGTTACATCGCAGCAAGTTTCCTAAAGCAATACATAGAACAAAAGGCACACTTGATTACATCCATTCTGATTGTTGGGGTCTTTCTCGGGTGGAGTCTTTAGGGAGTCACAGATATTTTGTGTCAATGATTGACGATTTCTCAAGGATGACTTGGGTGTTCATTATAAAGCATAAAAGTGAAGCCTTTAAGAACTTCAGGCAGTGGAAGGCATTAGTGGAGATTTATAGGGATAGAAGCAAAAAGAAGCTCTTCTTGTCACAGAAGGGATATATTCAGAAGATTTTGTCAAGATTTGGCATGTCTACCGCAAAGCCCATAGATACTCCTAGTGCTGCAAATGCACATCTGTCCGTTGCTTTTGCACCTAAATCTGTTGAGGAGAAGGAGTACATGTCTCGAGTTCCCTATACTAGTGCAGTAGGAAGCTTGATGTATGCGATGGTTTGCACCAGACCTAATCTTGCACAGTCTGTTAGTGTTGTTAGTAGGTTTATGGGTGAACCTGGTAATGAGCATTGGCAAGCTGTGAAGAGGATTTTTCGGTATCTCAAAGGTACATTTGATGTTGGTCTCATTTATAGAGGTGATACACAGTGTTTGGTGACAGGGTTTTCAGACTCTGATTATGCTGGAGATGTTGACAGTAGAAGATCTATGACTGGTTATGTTTTCACTCTTGGTAGTTCAGTTGTCAGTTGGAAAGCTACTTTGCAGCCTACAGTGACTTTGTCTACTACAGAAGCAGAGTACATGGCATTGACAGAAGCAGCCAAAGAGGGAATCTGGTTGAAATGATTGGTCAGTGATTTGGGTCTATATCATGATCAGGCTATAGTGTATTGTGACAGTCTCAGTGCAATTTGTTTAGCTAAGAACCAAGTTTATCATGAGAGGACTAAGCACATTGATGTAAGGTATCATTTTCTAAGAAGTGAGAAGAGAATTAAGGTGAACAAAGTGGGTACTGCTGATAACCCAGCTGATATGTTCACCAAGCCGGTTCCGCATAGCAAGTTCCAACATTGTTTGGACTTGCTAAATGTTAGGAGTTGTTGATTGCCCTTTAGAGGGCAAAATCTGAGGTAGAGGAGATTTTTTTCTTTTGGGTACATCTGGCATTGTGTATGGTGCATTTGGTACATCTGTTATTTGTGAGAGGATTCAAGTCAAGGTGGAGATTTGTTAGAATATGCCTTGAATTAGTTAGTCCCTGTTCAGACGGGATTCTGGGCTAGGGTTATCTGTTTGGGCCTATTTTTCCTGGGCTTTTCCGCATCTGTCTAGGGAGTACTATATAAACTCTCTAGGTCATAACCTAGCCGCAATCTGTAATTTTTACTTCTCAAGATCAATAAAACTTTTCTCTCCTCTGCCTGTGGACGTAGCTGACACATCGTTAGTGAACCACGTTAAATCTCTGTGTTCTTTATTTACGTTCTTAATTATCTTTCTTGCTTTCGTTATAACAAATCAAAATCGAAAGATCCAAAACTTTGTGGCCGGAAATGCAATTGCACAAGGTTTTTCATTTTTAGTGAACCGCCGCTAGCTGGCCTGCCCTCCCGTTCGGATTCCAAGTGGAAGCCGTGGCCAAAATTGACGCGCAGATTTTTCCTCCAACTGCTGGCAGAGCTGATTCGTGAATTTCTTTACCATTTTGTCAAAGATTTAATTATAGCATTAATTTCGTCGCGAAATAAATTAGACTCAGAATCGGTTCTGGATTCAAAGCTCCGGAAAGATTCTGAATTTTTGCACTGCAATTGCAAAAGGTCATTGTCCTCCCCCCGTCATTTTTTTTTTTAATTAAACCTCTAAGAACCTCCCCCGTCATTTATCATAGAGAAATTTAAGTATTTTATTTTTCTTCTATACGGAGAATAATTGGCCTTTTTAATAACATAAAATATATATTTGTTGTTTCTCGGGAACGGATTAAATTTTTGTTTGGAATTATATAACATCTTATATGCTGTCTTAGATATATTTATTAGATCGAAGGAGTCAATAGTTATATATATATATATATATATATATAGTTATAAGCTCTATTAACAATTTGCTAATTTATATATACTATATCGAATAAAATATATAATATTGTTCTGAAACACCTAGATTTACATCTTTAATTCAAAGTTAGATAGCCAAAGTCATGCTAGTTCGGCTAGTTTTGACACTGTAAGGAAAGCACGCCAACAGTTACAGTTTGCCATTCTTTGATGCACTTACTTTCATTTTTCTAAAATTTGTAAATATTTGGAGGAAGGTTGTGCCTGAGCCTGAGGTACTAATTGAAAATGTATATAGATATTAACCCATACTAATGTAAATCATCGATGGTGATTGAAACACCTGCATGGCATAATTTTGTGGTGTTGAGATAGGTTCTTGATTCTTGCTCCTGTCTATATTTAGCTCTGGGGCAACAGCAGCTTCAGCTTCTGTCTTTTTCATAGAGCCATCAGAGCAGTTCTATGTACACAATGGAGAATCAAAAGATTAGTGTACTCGAATTTTTGTCTTCTGTGCACTATGAATCTTTGGTGCTGACCTATGTCACAGGTAGACATCCCTAAATGCCTTGTTCAGGGTTTTCTGACATCAGACACTTGCAATAAAGCTAATTGGAGTCCAAGCGAGCAGTATCCAACTTAAATTTATTGCCAACCAGTCCAAAGTTTAGAAATCAAGTTCACATAATCAGAGGAAAACCGTGACTGTGAAATGGACCAAGAGAAGTATCGTCCAGAAAAAAAGATAGCTGCAAGATTTGATTTGGTCTTGAAAATGGAAGAGCAAGCGATTATTTTGCAAGTTGGGGCAGTCAGTCTTGTTGCATGCACTACATGGTGATCTTTCATTGGCCCATGGTGAGCATGCAGAGCATGGTGGAGGCAGGAGCACATTTTAGTAGACAATGGGTAGTCAAAGTTAATCAATGGTAAGAGAAATATAATAAATCTTTAATTAGTAATTTGCCACCTCATCGTTTTTACAGCATAGAAACTAAACTTTTAGGAATTTTTCTCTCATTTTTTATGGGAATGTTATGCGTGACATAACAGTGTGCAGTAGATATATATAAAACTACTACGGCATTGAACCGAACTGTTTTTTGTCCCTTGCCTGTGAATTTGTCCGGTTTATTGGGTGACCGAGAATGGCTTCTTTAAAGTCAAATTTGTGAAATTCTAACACAAAAAGAATCTTTAATATTTACCTTCAGCAAGAGTTTTTAATAATTATGTGTCTATTAAGTCCAGTTCACCATTATAATTCAATCCTTTGTTCCAATTTTTCCACGGTTCATTTCGTGCATTGAACATAAAAAATAGTGAAGTATTACATAGCTGGAAACGATTCCATGTTTACACTACTAAAGTTGGTAAGCGCATGCCATTATGCATGTGTTTTATTAAGAACATTACAATTTTTCAAATATTCGTCTCTTGATGAAAAGAATCTTCTTTAGAAAAAAGACCAAAAAAAAATGAAATGTGCCTTATTAGTACTTACGTTAACCTCAAGAAAAAAATATTATTTGTAGAATCACCGCGTTGCAGAGATAAGTTACGGATCAACCTAAAACCAGATTCAGTTAATAGTGGGATAGAAGAAGTTGATATACGAGTCCAGAGGCAATCTTAAATGCATAATTATTTTTTAAATTATTTGTAAGGTGATATATATTTCTTCCACATTTAATGCCTTTTACTCTAAAAAGAATTATTTTAAAGCTCAGAAGATAATATTTGGTTTGTTAATTATTAGAGATGAAGTCTACGGTTACACAAATGAAGTCGACTCCTGGTTAATTTAGCAAACCAATTGGTTGACCTTGTAGTTTACTCCGATGTTTTAGGCCCAAATCTCGTGGTTGCATGAACAAGAGCAGTGGTGCAAGCATGTGCAGAGATTTGGATAGCAAATTGAATTTTACTAATGAAGGTCAACTCTTATTGATATCTGAAGAAAGTATACCGGATCTCAACAGAAGATTAAGCTCAGGTGTGTTCTGTGACTCCTTTTCTGCCAAACAAGATTCTACATGTGCTTTCAATGTAAACATATAAATTCTGAGGAAGTAAAAAAAAAAAATTGACTTGGTTCTTGGTTTAAGCACAAAAAATAAATAAATAAATAAATAAAATAAATTATTAAGAGGATTTGTTGCTGATAGTATTGCACTCTGCAGTAAAGGTTAGAATCTAATTGATCGAAAATTTTCAACATGAGCAGCCAAATTTTACTTGTTGATTAAAAATCTGCCAGTTTCTTTTGTTTAAATTTTCATATGGTTTGTAAAATATGTAGAAATGGATGCAAAAAAGGCACTCATGGGACACCAGTTCAAGTCAGTCCTAAGAGATTTCGGCCCAACCTTGTTATATCGGGAGGTGAACCATATGCCGAAGATGGATGGAGAAATCCCAAGATTGGAAACAATTATTTTAAGGTAAATGTTGCACAGCCTGAATTGTAGCCGTTTTTATTTTGGTTAAATAAAAAAATACCAAGGTTTAGCTGATTTCTGATATGGGCAACTTAATCCTTTTTACATCTTATAATTTAAGAAACATACCACATCAGCTGTAGGTTTCATTTATAGCCTGTAGATTATCGAGGTTTTCTGAATTGATTCTTGTGGGAAAGAGCAACATAGGCACAAGCTCTGTGATTTACTCGGTTTTTGTTTCGTTGTTCAGTCTCTAGGTGGATGTAACCGCTGCCAAATGATAAATTTCGCTCATGAAGGTCACATGGAGAAATCAAATGAACCTCTGGCTACCTTAGCATCATACAGGAGACTAAAGATAAATCGTAGCAGTCCTACTAATCAAACGTCTATCGTTGACTTGTCAACTTCATTCCTTGAAATAGTAGAACTTAAATTACTTTTTCTGTTTCTAGTGGGTGTGGATTCAGGGAAAGATTTTGCTCAGCATATTGCTGAGGTACGACATCACCGAGATAGACAAAAATTCATATCTTGAAGTGGGATAAGAAATACATGTGAACTTGGAGTAAAGTATGCACATGGAACAACAAAGAGAGCTCAAGCGGCAAATATAGACACAACTATAGCCTTTCAGAACCATGTGAAATCCAGTACACAAGATAAAACAGGGAAGCTCCACACACCTTGAAAGTGCTTTTTTTTTTTCTGGTAGATACTCTGTTTTGATTACGAAGCGAAGATAATGATCTTATATGGAACAAATAAACTGAGAAAATCATCTAAAGATCTATTCTATACCTTAGATGCTCGTGTATGTTATATAATTCTTGTGTTGAATGAAGGTTTAAAGTTAATATCAACTTGATAGAATGTTTCACTTTCACCTGATTTCAAGCACAAATATGAACTAAATAATTTCTTTTTGAAATTGATAATATTTTTGTAAAGTGTAATATTACTCAAAATAATTGATCAAGTCGAAAACAAAACGGTTTTAATTAATTGTTTTTAGTAGAATTCTGAAGTTTTAAGTACAATTTTAGAAAACAATGTAACCTGTTTTTTTAATGCACAGCACCCACTAAATTCAAAAGACAATCGAAATCTTCAGTTTTCTCGTGACTTCTGTGGGTAATAGCGAGGATATAATTTGTTGAAAATAGGGTTTGCGGAGTTTTTTTATCCTTAATTCCAACAATCCTCACTAACACTCTTAAATTCAGTATTTGTCGTAAACCTCGAATACTTATTTCAGTTACGCTTAGGAGGGTACATTAGTAATTCCCCATCATACAAAAACAGCCAAACTTTAAAAGATATAGAAACGAAGTCACTCTTCCACGCCTCTCCCTCTCTCATTTTCTCTGCTCTATAAACAAAGCAAAAGTAACCTCTCTCTCCCCCATTGCTGGAACCTGGAAGCTTTTGTATTTTCAATATCTCAAAGGTAAAGCATCTATTTCTTTTTCTTTTCTGTAAACTCATTCATCTATATTTCGTTCTCATTCTTTAATATCGCATTGAATCAGTCCATCTCTAACTCATGATTTTCAATATTTTCTCCTCTCTAAAACAAATCAAGAATCTCACGTTTACTTGCTCAAGATCCAAGAACCTCGAGCATTACTCCAGTGATCGATAATTAGGGACAATTCTAACAAATAATATAAGTCTTGCTTTATCCATATCAATGTGATATACTGGAATTTGTTTATGACGGAATTTGTTAATATAAGACGTAAAATGCATAGTTGATGCTTATCAGTTGGGTGGGTAAGTCTTACTTTTTGTAATTATTAATCATCCATTTCAAAGTTTAAATTCTGTATCTTTCTGCTGGCCAGATGACGAATCGATATTGGGTTGCTTCGTTTGTTGTGTTTTCGTGCCTTGTTGGAATTTTGGATGCCAGTGCTGGTGATGCTGATCCTCGTTACCGGTAAATTTGTTGATTCTTCTTCCTTTCTTTTTTTTTTTTTTTTTTAGCATTTCAAGGTTTTATAGTGTTATAACGTTAATTAGAATGAGATTTATTGTGCTTCATGCGTTGAAATTTTATATGAGGCTTTTGTGCTTTTGGCTGTGACTCTGCTTTTTACCAATTTTGTTACATTTCCACATCTCGATTCCATACAGTCTGTGTTTCGCTTGTGTATAAACAAGCAACATTTCATACTTCTCATTAATTTCTAAAAGCTTATTTGTACTACTTAGGCAATTTGATCAGAAACTGAACTTTTAACCTGCCAGATAACTTGGATTTTAAATAAATTTCATATGAACTTACCAAATGATCAGCTGGACTGATATAATAAATGGAGCACAGGGATCAAGACAAGAGGTGAATTAGTGGATTTTAAACAGTTTGTGTTCATCATATTCTTTATTTACTTCCACCATTAGTCAGTGGGAGCAGTGATGAATTTAGATTTATTTTAGATATAATTTTGCTCTTAAGATACATAGATCTTGCAAAGGCTTTCTTGTCTGAGTTTCTAGACACATAGTACTTTGCAACTCTTCTCTTTGTGTCCTTGTTTCTAACAGCTATGTGCCAATATAGCTACTTTGAAAGCAACCCATGGTTTGGATAATTCTTATGTGCTCTATCTTTGTTTTATCAATTTGTTGGCGACCTTTGGTTTAATTAGTTTTCTATGTATAATATTGGTATGTTCTATTAAATGCTGTATAAGTTACTTGCTCTAGTGACTATGCGTTTTCAATGAATTATGTTATTTTATTTTCTTTTAGATCTAAAATTAATTTATTGTACTTCTTACTGACAATTTCCAAATTCTCACGTAATTGGATTTCTGAGATTTTTGATAGGGGATAATTTGATATTGTGATACGTTTTTAAAATTTAATATCATGGCATGTTTTCAATTTTAGGGCTTGTGTCAGAACATGTGAAGCAACCGGATGTGTTGGGCAGAGATGCTTTCCACACTGCAACTTTTCCGCAGATGGAGCCATTGATGGTCCGTGGTACACGCAAGAACCTCTTTACTTGCAGTGGAAACAATGGGATTGTCAAAGTGATTGCCGTTACTATTGTATGGTTAACAGAGAGAAAGAGAGAGATGCACTTGGTGATCGACCTGCTAAATATCATGGCAAATGGCCCTTCAAGCGTGTATATGGGATACAGGTTTGCTGTTTACCAGATTTATACTTCATTAAAAACTTACTTTTGGACGTTTTTTACAAACTTATTACAATTTTAAGTATTTTGGCTATTTATTTGTTTGCTCAGGAACCTGCTTCTGTGGCTTTCTCTGCTCTCAACCTCGCAATGCATTTCCATGGTTGGCTGTCCTTTTTCATCCTTCTGTACTATAAGTTGCCTCTGAAACAAAATAAGAAGCCGTACTATGAATTTTCTACTTTGTGGCATATCTATGAGCTCTTATCACTGAACTCCTGGTTTTGGAGTGCTGTTTTTCATAGTCGGTAAGTTTTTGCTGTTTCGTCCTTTTATATGACAGATTAAATAGAGTGGCATGCATATAAGCTGGCTGCACCCATTTATACTTGTAAAACGTTTGAAGTTTGAATTGCTAGGCAAGATAGCTGTTTTGCCTAGCTCTTTGCACAACAGATAGATTAGGGCAACAAATTTCTTATGGTCCTCTCCAACCTAGTGGATCCCACCTGGTTCAAGTGAGATTGTAAAAATGTCAGTTGGACTTGGGATTGTGCCGGATTAGAATCACAGCATCAAGATGGCCAAGAATAGGAGTTCTTTGTTGTCATTATTATTTGGATTTATTATATGTCTTTGTTTTTTTTGTTTAGGCTATGAGAAGTTCAAGCTTAAAAAATATCTTGGATTCAGTTTAGCTTATACATCTGATCACAAACTGGTGTAGCCTGTGAAGTATTTTCTTTCCCAGTGAAATGTAAAAGTCATATAGAACTTTATCTTTGTCGTCAAGGTGGTAAAGGTAGCAATGCATCGTGCTACATGTTTCATTCTGGAAAAATTATTGCATAAATAAATTCTAATGCTAGATCTTGATTATGCTAAGTTGATGAAGGGAAAGAAAAATAAATAAATAGTATCTTATTGAGGTAAAGTGAGGCGCAATCTCATATTGTCCTGTTTGAGAGGTAAGTAAGGCTATTTTGGATGAAAACCTAAGAAAATCATATGGTTTGGAAAGAAGGCAAACAATATCACGATGTACAGAAATAGTTCATTACTAATTTATATTATAGTTGGACCTACCGCACCATGTTGGACAGATTTCATATTCTTACATTCAGAGGAAATCTGAGGTCCACAACTTTTAAGGCAAAAAGGTCAAAAGTGTTTGACTATACTAGGCAGTTGCGCCATAATTAGTGCAGACAATTGCACATTTTTTAGTTTAATAGATTGTTTTGTTTTTCTGTTTGCATATTCATTTTCTAATTATATGGTAATGTCTAATTGGAATGCAGAGATGTGGACTTGACAGAGAAATTAGACTATTCATCTGCTGTAGCATTACTTGGATACTCGCTCATTCTGGCCATACTAAGAACATTGAACGTGAGAGATGAGGCTGCTAGGGTCATGGTTGCTGCTCCGCTCCTCGCTTTTGTGATAACCCATATATTGTACCTTAACTTCTATAAATTAGACTATGGTACCATGTCTCTCCTTCTATATCCTGATTTCTGGGTGATACTCAAACTAATCACTAGTGTCAAAGATATCTTCGTTAGCTTCATTATGGCAACATTTATTTTGGTCATATCAGTGATGTTAATCTGACAAGATCCTGGATATTTAACAGGGTGGAACATGAAAGTTTGTGTTGTCATGGGAGTGGCACAGCTTCTCATCTGGGCAATTTGGGCTGGTATGACTCGACATCCTTCTCGTCGGAAGTTGTGGGTGGTGGTCTTTGGAGGTGGCCTGGCAATGCTCCTAGAAATATACGATTTCCCTCCATATTACGGATTCCTAGATGCTCATTCTCTATGGCATGCAACAACTGTACCCCTTACCTATATTTGGTGGAGTTTTATCAGAGATGACGCTGAATTTCAAACAACTAACATCCTTAAGAAGGCAAAGTAGCTTATTACAAATGTAAAGTATTTTTAATCTTCTTGTGCTCTGACCAGATTAGGAGCTATCAATCTTTTTTCTTTCAAATTTGCTTACTTCGAAACTCGGTTTGGGTGAAAGACCATGTCTATGAAGAGATGAGATTTTAAAATGAACCTATAGTTTCACTAGGGAACTAAATATTTGATTATTTTGTAAATGCGACCTAAAGTTGTAGCTTTATGACTTAATAATGCTTTGTATTCAACTATTTACATATAAACAACGGCAGTTTTGCAATATTGCTTCATATATATATATATATATATATATATATATATATATATATCAAGTTAGTGATGTTAATCTAACAAGATCCTGAACGTTTTTTACAGGGTAGACCTTGAAAGCCTGCTTCCTTGGACTGGCTCCGCTCAGCTTCTCATCTGGGCAATTTGATGCTGGTTTTGGGAGGTTGCCGACACTCTGGCCAAGGTCAAGTACCCTCGTAACAACATTTGCTCAAGTTTTATCAGGCCTTCCAGGGATGAAGCAGAGTTTAAAACTTCGTACCGCCGCAAACCAAATATGACCTTCGACTGTAGTACTGATAAGACCAATTGAACCTGTATAAATTACATTTATTTTCCGAGTTTGAACTGCCATATTTGCGTGAGCGTAAAAGACCGACCACTGATCACTCTGCAAATACAGTAAGTTTTATGTGCTGGCAACGGCATGTACCTTTGCACGTCAATGTTCGATTAATTTTCTAATATATATTTGTCAAAATTGGCGACTAATCACACTAATCATGGTTGTCATCAATATTTCTTCCGAATTTTCGTTCTATCGCATTGTGACACGTGAAAATTAAAATTTATCCCATGTGCACAGACGCATCTAAGCCGGCCTTTACTTTTTGTCTTATTTCTCCTGTCCCCACCACCCCACCAAATCTTGATACTTTTCCCCTTTCTCCATTAAATTCTTCCTGCTGCTGTCTTTTGTTTCTATTTCTTTTTCCAGTATCAAGTTTTCTTCTTCAAATTTCTTCCTTCATTTTGCTGCTCTGATCTCCATGATTTCCAAGAAGCAAACTCATATAACTCCATGGACAGAGAAAGAGAAAGAGAAAGAGAAAGAGAAAGACAAACACTCAAAAATCAAAGTCGTCGTCAACTCCCAGTTCAGATACTCTCTTGTCTTTCTTGTCTCTTTAACTGCGTGGCTTCTTGTTGTTTTCTTCTGGCTTCCACCCTCAAACCCCAAACACAATTCCCAGAAAACCCATCAGCTGAATCTCAAACCCGTTAGCAGTGATAAAAAACAACAACCATTTTCAGTTTACGTTTACAATTTGCCCTCAGAATTCAACCTCGGCCTTCTAGAAGACTGCAAGCACTTAAGCGTGTACACCGACATGTGTCCCCACGTTGCAAACAACGGCCTCGGAAAGCCGCTTTCTAACATTGCCGCCGTGGGCTCCGGCTGCTGGTTCGCCACTCACCAGTTCATCGCCGAGATGATCTTCCATGCGCGCATGGAAAACCACCCTCTTCGCACGTGGGATCCTTCCCGCGCCAACCTCTTCTACGTTCCGTTCTACGGCGGCCTCCACGCGTCGAGTAAGTTCCGGGAGGCCAATCACACCGCTCGAGACGAGTTAGCCGTGAAACTAGTGGAGTTTCTCCAGTCACAGGCGTGGTGGCAGCGGCATAGTGGTGAAGATCATTTTCTTGTGCTGGGGAGAACTGCATGGGATTTCATGAGGACAAAAAGTGGGTCCGACTTCGGAGCTAATTCTCTCCTTAATTTGCAACGTCTGCAGAATATGTCGGTGCTGACTGTCGAGAGAAATCCATGGAGAGGATCAAACCAACATGGCATCCCCTACCCGTCGTATTTCCACCCGTCCACCTCAGACCAAATGCTTACGTGGCAGCAGAAAATGAGACTATCCAAACGGGCCCAGCTCTTTTCTTTCATCGGTGCTCCCAGGAAAGGCGTAGAGAAAGCCGCGGTCCGAGACGAGTTAATAAAACAATGCGCGAAGTCCACACGGTGCAAGCTACACACATGCGGAGCAGGAGGAAGCAATAAATGTTACGAACCAAGAGAAATCCTCGCCGTGATGTCCGGTTCACGGTTCTGTTTACAAGCACCGGGCGATTCGTTCACTCGGCGGTCCACCTTCGACTCTGTTCTGGCCGGCTGCATACCGGTGTTCTTTTCACCTCACACAGCGTACACGCAGTACGCGTGGTTTCTGCCAGATGATCCGAAGGAATATTCCGTTTATATAAACGGCGAAAAGGGAAGTGTTAAGGAGAAGATAGAAGAAGAACTGCTGAAGATTCCGGAAGAGAGAGTAGAGAGGATGAGGAATAAAGTAATTGATTTAATTCCGAGACTAACGTACAAGCATCCAAATGCGAGTGATGAGGTTGAGTTTGAAGACGCTGTTGATGTTGCACTTGCCGCATTGGCAAATCATGTTCAGTCAATATTGGGGAGCAGCGAGGGAAGGAGTATAATGTGAATATTGAAATCATCGCACGTTCCCAGTTCTAACTGATCACATGCACCAGTCTAATTTTATATGTTGTTGGTTGCGTAATATTAATATTATATATATATCTATAATTTTAAAATGTTTTAATCGTCATAAATTCCAACCAAACTCCCCATCTCTGCACACGTCATATAATACTATTACGTGTTGTTGCATATTAAATAATCTTTTAAATTTAACAGTACTGATAGTTTCGTCTATAATATTTATTCATTATTCATTGTAGTTGAAGGTACAACACAGATACTTTTGCGAGATTGCTTGTAAAATTATGTGACTATTACTAACGCTTTATTTAAAGATTCAGGTCTCACAATACTATTCATGTTGTTGAGGTGGCTTATAATATATTATTAGATGTGTTATCAACCTTTTTATTACCAAATCCTTAAACTTAAATGGACAGAATGAGTCGCGATTATTAATTAATTGGATTAGTGAATTTTTTTAGTGTTGATATAGCAGATTTGAAATTTAAATTTATTTATGTCAAATTAAAGATGAATTTGATGTGTTATAATTTGAAATAGATAACGAGAGAGGTAAAAAATATATGTATAACGTGATTCCATTATAATACGACATCGGTTAACAATTTCTACTAGAAGACAAAAATGGTTTTAGTATTGTGTAATATTATTCAAATCCCAAAATAAGAATAATAATAATAATAATAATAATATATATTAAACAATTATAAAATTGTCGTACACGTATCATAGAATTTTTAATAAAAAAGGGCAAACACTTATATTATAATACTAAAATATACATAAAAATATATACATATGGTGGTGTGTCGTCTATCGCATTCGGTGTCATCACGTGGGATTCAAAAAATTTAAGGTTATTCTCAATGGTAGTTCATATTTATTAATATATATTAAATATGAATTAATTTTTATGAACGTAATCATTTTATCAATAAATAATTATAAAATAATTATTTTATTTTTATTTTAATTAAAAATAAATAATAATAATAATATTTTAGTCATAAACTTTAATAAAGTAGTAAATTATAACATATTTTAGTTAATTTTAAAATTTTAATTTTTACCAGTACTTTTATCTTCTATCTTTTATCACCTTCTTCTATTTTTTTTAAATATAATTTTTTCAAATTATATTAAAAAATTGACTAATAAAAGCTATAATAAACCCATCCAAATAAATTCTTACAATTTTTATTATTATTTATTTTTAAAAATTGTGAATAAAAATTGTGTATTACAGGTTTAAATTGTATTTTCGATGATCTAAAATTTTATTGTAGTAAATTAAGACTTTTTATAATTTTGAAGAAAAAGTCAATTATACTCTCAAAATTTTAACGAACGGTAATAAATATAATAACATGATAAGGATTAAAATATTAAAATTAATTAAAATATATTTTAATTTATTATTTTATCAAAATTTAAAAATTAAAATATTACTATTTTTTATTTTAAATAAAATAAAAATAAAATAATTATTTTATAGTTATTTAGAATAGAGTGATAGAAGCTTATCTATATTTTATATGTGGTAATAAATATGAGTCATGACTAAAAATAACCCACAAATTTACTGCCATTTGCTAAGATATTTTGTTTGGCAGGCATGTTTTAGACATCTACAACAAAAAGAATATCCAAAACAAAAACATCTGCCTAGGCCTAATTTACATCCAACCCAAGCCCAATAAGGCCCAAATAAAAACCCTAGCGGTAGGGTTTCTCTCCACTTAATGCGCATCTCATTTCTAGTATAAATACTCCACTTTCAGTGCCTCATCCATTGAGAGCTCTAAAGACTGAACGGAGCCCTCTCGTTTCTTCTCCTCTCCGAACAAACAAGACAAAAGTAAAGTAAGCCCTTCAATTCAATTTCTTTCATCGCTTCTAATTATTTCACTTGCTTGTTATATTGAGATATAGAATTGTTTTATTTCATCGATCGGTGCTTTGATTGTTAAGATTCGTTCCGTTTTGCTTGCGTGATCGCTAATTATGCATACGGGAGTAGACAGTTTAAATTTTGTTTAATCTTGACGAGTGTCAAGTTTTTGTCTGTTTTTACATTTGAATGTCGTCGAATTTTATTTAATTTTTATCTGTCATTTTTTGGCGTCTTTACAAGTGTTTTTGAAGAGAATTTTGTGATTTTTACCTACTGTTTTCTACGTAAATATGTCATATTATAAGTTTGTGATTCAAGTTTGAGTCACTTTAGAAAATACAATTAAATTTGAAAATTCACTGATTGATAAATAATATTAAAATTACCATTAATGAATTATATTATTTCTATTATTTAGATTTGGATAATTAAATGAATAAATAAGATCTGAGAATCAGTATCGCACTGAAGAAATTGGAATTTTTTTAATATGGAAAGGATTTCTTTATTTTATTGCAATTAACACGTTTCTTTTTCTTTTTAAATTATTCTGTCGGCAGGTTGCGAGGCTTTTTTAGCAAGCAGTCAAGATGGTAAATGACCTCTACAGCTTTTGTACTTGGTTTTGGTTTCCTTCAATATTTTATGTTGTTTGTAATGAGGAATATGGTTGATTTTTACAGGTGAAGTTTACCGTTGAAGAGCTCCGTAGGATTATGGACTTTAAACACAACATCCGTAACATGTCTGTGATTGCTCATGTTGATCACGGTATGAACTAGTATAATGTATAATGTTGTTAGTGTTTGGTAATATTAAACTGTGAAGATTATTTGTATCTTGTGCTATAAAATTTCTTATGGTCTCATGAATTCCTTCCCCAATTGATCAGACATTTTCTTTGGCAGTCATATGCATTCTTTTTGATACTGTTATTTATGTACTTGCTCCCTGTCAACAATGTGTGGTTATAGTATGTACATTTGTTCAGGGTCAGTTGATGTCAGATGGAAAGTCCTATATTTTTTTTATCGCAAAAAAACTCTCCTCTCCTCTATCGCCTTATTGTTCTGTTTCTAATAACTATTAATTTATTTTTGGTTATGTTGGTTCAAATTCTGATGCACATTTTCCACCTACAGGAAAATCAACTCTTACTGATTCTCTCGTCGCTGCTGCTGGTATTATTGCCCAAGAAGTTGCTGGTGATGTCCGTATGACAGATACCCGTGCCGATGAGGCTGAGCGTGGTATTACAATCAAGTCTACCGGTATCTCTCTCTACTATGAGATGGCTGATGAGTCTTTGAAGAACTACAAGGGTGAACGTCAAGGGAATGAGTACCTGATCAATCTTATTGATTCTCCTGGGCACGTTGACTTCTCATCTGAGGTGACAGCAGCACTTCGCATTACCGATGGTGCGCTTGTTGTGGTTGACTGTATTGAGGGTGTCTGTGTCCAAACAGAGACTGTGCTTAGACAAGCATTGGGTGAAAGGATTAGGCCTGTGTTGACTGTCAACAAGATGGACAGGTGTTTCCTTGAGCTGCAGGTTGATGGAGAGGAGGCTTATCAGACATTCCAGAGAGTGATTGAGAATGCCAACGTCATTATGGCAACATATGAAGATCCACTCCTTGGTGATGTCCAGGTATACCCTGAGAAAGGAACTGTTGCATTCTCGGCTGGTTTGCACGGCTGGGCCTTTACTCTTACAAACTTCGCCAAAATGTATGCCTCTAAATTTGGAGTCGATGAGGCTAAGATGATGGAAAGGCTGTGGGGTGAAAATTACTTCGACCCTGCTACCAAGAAGTGGACTAGTAAGAATACCGGTTCACCTACCTGCAAGCGAGGTTTTGTTCAGTTCTGCTATGAACCCATCAAGCAGATTATTAACACTTGCATGAATGATCAGAAAGATAAGTTGTGGCCCATGTTGCAAAAGCTTGGTGTGACAATGAAATCTGAGGAGAAGGATTTGATGGGTAAGGCTTTAATGAAGCGTGTCATGCAGACCTGGCTTCCTGCAAGTAGTGCCCTTTTGGAAATGATGATCTTCCACCTTCCCTCTCCTGGCACGGCACAGAAGTATCGTGTTGAGAACTTGTATGAGGGTCCCCAAGATGATCAATATGCTAATGCTATCAGGAACTGTGATCCTGATGGCCCACTCATGCTCTACGTATCTAAGATGATTCCTGCATCTGATAAGGGTAGGTTCTATGCTTTTGGTCGTGTATTCTCTGGTAAGGTGTCAACAGGTTTGAAGGTCAGGATTATGGGTCCAAACTATGTCCCTGGTGAAAAGAAAGATTTGTATGTCAAGAGTGTACAGAGGACTGTTATTTGGATGGGAAAGAGGCAGGAAACTGTTGAGGATGTGCCTTGTGGTAACACAGTGGCTATGGTTGGTCTGGATCAATTCATCACCAAAAATGCTACTTTGACAAACGAGAAGGAAGTTGATGCCCATCCTATCCGTGCAATGAAGTTCTCTGTGTCACCTGTTGTTCGTGTTGCTGTCCAATGCAAAGTTGCATCTGATCTCCCCAAGCTTGTTGAAGGTCTCAAACGTTTAGCCAAGTCAGATCCTATGGTTGTTTGTACCATTGAGGAGTCTGGAGAGCACATTGTTGCTGGTGCAGGAGAACTACATCTTGAGATCTGTTTGAAGGATCTGCAGGATGATTTCATGGGTGGTGCTGAAATTATCAAATCTGATCCTGTTGTGTCCTTCCGTGAAACTGTCCTTGAGAAATCCTGCCGTACTGTTATGAGCAAGTCTCCCAACAAGCACAATCGTCTATACATGGAAGCTCGACCTCTGGAGGAAGGTCTTCCTGAAGCCATTGACGATGGCCGTATTGGTCCCAGGGATGATCCCAAGTCTCGATCCAAGATCCTTTCTGAGGAGTTTGGTTGGGACAAGGATCTTGCAAAGAAGATATGGTGTTTTGGCCCTGAGACCACTGGCCCTAACATGGTGGTTGATATGTGTAAGGGAGTTCAATATTTGAATGAAATTAAGGATTCTGTTGTTGCTGGATTCCAATGGGCATCAAAAGAAGGTGCACTGGCTGAAGAGAACATGAGAGGTATTTGCTTCGAAGTATGTGATGTTGTTCTGCATGCAGATGCCATTCACAGAGGTGGTGGTCAAATTATTCCAACTGCTAGGAGGGTGATATACGCAGCCCAGATCACTGCTAAGCCCAGGCTTCTTGAGCCTGTCTACTTGGTTGAAATTCAAGCTCCCGAGCAGGCACTTGGTGGTATTTACAGTGTTCTTAACCAGAAACGTGGTCACGTGTTTGAGGAAATGCAGAGACCTGGTACCCCCCTTTACAACATCAAGGCTTACCTGCCTGTCATCGAGTCTTTCGGGTTCTCAAGTACATTGAGGGCTGCAACCTCTGGACAGGCATTTCCACAATGTGTGTTTGATCACTGGGACATGATGTCATCAGACCCATTGGAGGCCGGGTCACAGGCTGCACAGCTCGTTGCAGATATCAGGAAGAGGAAGGGATTGAAGGAGCAAATGACACCACTTTCCGAATTTGAGGACAAGCTGTAAGCTTGTCTTGTCTTCTTCAAAGGGGTGAGAATGTGCAGCAATTATTTTTTGCTGACAAAATATTTTTGTTTTGAATGTTTTTAATTAATATCGTCATAATCGTGAGTAGTTATAATTCTTCTATATTCGCCGTGGATCAGGGTTTAGTATCTCTGACTTCTGTTACTATTATTACTGTTACTATTATGCTCTAGGTCTATTTATTTATTTTCTCATATTACAATTACAGTATTGTGTGGTTTGAATTATTCTAATTCCAACCGACATTGGTTGATATATAATATTTTTTAATGTTTATATATTTTCAGATGTTTAGTAGTGCTGGTTGGTTATTACATGATCCGATCTGATTATTGAGTCTGATCATATGTGAAGTGAGTTGAAGCTATATTCGGAGTTTTTATTGAGTCTGATCATTATTGCCGCCGAAGAGGTGGAGGATTTTACCTTTAATTTTATAATTCCAGCAGATTGTGATCCACGTGTATGACTAGGGGCGTGGTCTTTTGTGAGACCGACAATCTATGTTTTACCAAAATTACATTTAGTCGATTCAATCCACTTCTGAATCAATTAGCAGGAGGGGAACTTCCAGTTTCACCAACTGAATGGAAGTTTTTAGAAATATATTCCTCCAATTTCACAAGGCTGATGGGAGGATAGAACCACCTATTATAGGGAAATTATCTATGATTGCCAAAGTCGAATTGAAATGATGATTATTATTCTAACATTTGTTAAATAAATTTTCTGTTTGTGCACTCAAATGTTATAGAATATTTATTATAAGAATCTCACTTGTCAAATCATAGGATGCTTGTATCAACTCGATCTCAAGTTAAAAATGTAGAACAGAATTGACTCGAACCAACAACAAAGAACATTATTATTTTAAAATTTTAGTTGATTTATTAAAACTAAAATGACCTTGTCAAACTAGCCACAGGATACCTATCATATTCGTGTATTTAACGAAACTTTAAATCTTCTTAAAGAATTTTCGGGAAGTTTTTATTCACAAATACAAATAACAATATCATGAATCATATTACATTATTCTTTTTTCTAATTTCAATAAATTTTAATTTTTTTAATTAAATATTGGTATATTTGTGGGATTTTATTGAAGACTATTTGAAATTTGTAAAGGTGCATTAAATAAAAAATAATTTTTCAAATTTATTAAATTAATTTGTATAATAATTTAATTAATTTATAAATTAAAATGATGCTAACAAAGTATATTCTAAAATAAACCTACTCTACATCATGTACAAAAGATTAATCATTGTTTATTAATAACCGTGTCAAATTAATATTTTCAATTCTTGTAAAGATTTTCATTTTCTAAAAAATAATAATAATAATTCTTTACAGAAGTATTGAACAGTTCACACCCATAACAAACTAAAAATGTCATGACTTCATTTGACGACTATTTACGATGGACGTAGTGAACAATTCTGCAATGTCATGATTGATGAATGGATGAATGTATATATGTTTGTTTTACACATACATATAATAAAAGTGCAATCTGATTTCAGTTTTACTCCAACCACATCTACTGATAAGCAAACAGATCTCCTTTTCCAATCATATTAAAACTGAAAAAGAACATCAGAAGAGTAAAACCATCACATATACTTTGTATTCAGAATTCAGATGCATGTGATGCCTGCGCACCTGATAATATATGCGCTGAGATAAAATGTCAGTCAGTGAAGGACAAGGACGGATCCATCAATCACGGAAAGAAAATTCTCCCGTGGTTCAAATTTTGACGCCACCAGAAAGAAGAATAAGAGCACAACACAAACATATATATCATGCTCTCTGCAGTCTGCACAACCCTTACCCTGCTCCCTGCAGTCTGCACAACCCTTACCTCCAAGGACACCAGAAAAAGAGTAGATTTTCTTTTATTTCCTCATAAAATGAAATTAAAAAAAAAAAAAAAAGAGCAACAGATAAGCCCCAAAAGAGAAACAAAGCAAAATTGCATTAAAGAAACACAGGTTATAGAAATTGTCTCAATGTGTACTTTCAGGAGAATGATGTATCCGACTTATAATTACCGACTCAGACTCATTTGAACCGGGCATCAAAGCCCCAGATAGTTTTGGAGAACCATCCGAAAAAAATAAAGAACCACTAGTTGCTGCATCAACACACGCCTGCTTTTCCTCTCCGTCTCCGTCGTCGACAGACTTATTGCTTTTGGTGTTGCTTATCTCATCCACGTTGCCACCATCAGTTGGCATAACGGCTGCATCCTGTGATGCATTATCAAGAGATGGCGGGTGATCACCATCCGTATCCTCCGAGATTACTGGCTCAGAAACTGTCCCATCCATCTTATTCCCATTAAGAACTGGCACTGGCTCATCTGAGCTCTTAGGAATAGAATCTTCATCACACACTTCCAAACTTGGCTGAGGGGTAGGAATGTCATGTTGCACCAAGTGAGGAGTTGAAACTAGATCCCCTAATGTCTCCTGACCATCAGCATGTGAAACAGCTTCAGATTTCTCTTGATCTGAACTTGAATTTGGAGCGCTTGTCATTTCTGCATCAGAAGCCATGGTTAACTCCTCTGATTTCTCCACATTGCAAAGAGAGCCTTGCTCTACTTTCTCAAGATTAAATGCCAATGTGAAGTCTAATGTCCCACCATTCACAGTTGGCAAGCCACTTATCTGTATCTGTTTCTTGTAGTTCTCCATGGCTATCTGCACATGAGAAATGACTACGTAAGCAAAAAGAAAAATAGAAGAAGCACTTTAAGATGCCAGGTGCTAAATTAGAAAATGGAATAAACATGGCCAAGTCCAAACTTAAAAAAGAATTCTCTGCATGTTAATGTTGAAAGCTTATTCAAAAATCAGGCCATAATGATACTATTAGTGACACATGAAATGTGTTCCAGAAGAGTTGAATAGCTAAAAATGGCATGTCTGGCCTAGCCAGACTTCTTTTATGATTTTATCCCTGTTATGAGTTCACCACTTTGTTATTTTGTAACAAAGCATGAGAAAATCCTAGTCCGCAAACCACGATCAGACAATGGAATTCAAAGCAGTGAAACGGGTCCTTTAAAGTAACAACAATGACAACCACATAAGCAACATCCCCTTCCATACAAGAACACAATAACACATTTGGTGAAGTTGAAAGTAGATTGCTTGACCTCAAGCACTAACAAGAATACATCCTAACATGTCAAGCACCATTCAGTTATTCATCACCAAGAAACGAACACCAATTTGGGCTAAAAAACGAAGAGACTGCAATGTTATGTTGTCTTCAAACACTCTCAAACAATGTGTGCAGCCTACATATACATGTATATGCTCATAGTTGATCTACAATTCCACATTGCTTGTTTACCATAAAATTACCTGAAAAACAGAATTGTTTGCCACAGGGAAAAGTGGGGGACTTAACAAGGTTTTGGAACATTTTGGAACTGCTCTTCCACCATCCTACCACAGCAAAAAAGCAGCACAATTATACAACAGCCAAGTATAAAATAATGCAATTGTGTAAAGAGAGAAAAACAAAGCTGCCTTGGATACCATACCTTCAAATTCACAAGTATAGTAGTCTCTTCATCAACAGTTTGCATGTCAAGTAAGTTCATACACTGGTCATACAATTCTGAACCAGCAAGTTCCAATGAAATATCAAGCTTAGAAAGATAAGAACGACAACGGCGAGCAAACTTATCCTCGCTAGAAGTTTTAGAAGGATCAGGTGTCTCCTCATGGGCAGTTTTGGGTGAAATTTCCACTGATTCTTTTGGAGTACTGATGGGTCTTGTTTCGCTGTCTTTTTCCTCAACCCCCTGATTATTTTCATGAGGAGTCTGTTGACCCATCTGCCCAGCCAAAACATCATCTAAAGGGGCCTGCATAGGATGATCCTCTTTCTGGGATGTTGAAGGCAAGTCCATATTCACATCACCATTTTCTGCTTTCCACATGTCTGCACCGGTTTCCCATCCTCGTCCATTCATTGGATGCCTATTCTGGTCCCATTCAGCCCCTCCATACATGTGTGATTCATCCCTAAAACCACCATTATTGCCATCCCATCCATGCAGGTGAGGAGGTCCTGATCCATCCATCATATTTTGCCATCCAAGAGGACGCAAATGACCAGCAAACCTGTCAGCATCGTGCATATGATAAGGAATTCCAGAGTGATTCATTTCCATTGGGGGCCTGACAGTAAATAAAGATGGAGAAGGGAATTGCGACATCATTGCAGGATAACCTCCATGAGGTGGCCCATGTTGGAAATGCATGAATCCATTTGGTACTGGTGAGGACCAATTTGGGGTACCCCTCCAAGCATTTCCTTGTCCTCTTCCCATGTTTGGATCACCACTCCTCCTGTAACGGGCACTAATGTTAACCCTCCCATCTTCTTCCATTGAACCCATAAAAGAAGGACTACCAACCCCAGCCCTGAAAGCAGATGGAGGAGGCAATGAAGAAGAGGAATTGCTCTGACTAGTTCTATTGTAATATAATAGATCCATTTGGGAAGACTCATCCGCTGGAGGCTTCTCCAAAGGTAAGTCCCGACTTAGCCTGTCCTCATTAGACAATTCTCTAGGTCCAATACTGCTCCTCCGTCCAGTTTCTTCAATGTCAAGACTCCTACGAGTAACAGTTCTGTTCATGTATCTACGATCATGACTTGTCGAAGAAGGGGATCTTTCTGCCAAGCCCATGGGTGAAGCTTTAGAACTAGAAGATCTCTCGACTGATAACTCTGCTACATGGCCATCATCCATTTTAGTGCCTCTTTCCACTGATCTATACTTAGAACCTCTCTCCAATGCTACTGAAAGAGCATTTACCTCCTTTGACGAGATTGTCTTTGACCTCTGTTCTGTAACAGAATCTCTGTATTTCATTTCTTCCTGCTTTAAATGTCTGTAGCCCATTTTAAAAAGAAAATATTGTTATTCCAAGTCACCGTTAAATTCAAAAAACAACACAAAATATACACATTACAAATGCTCACTGATGAAATTACTCAAAAAGCAAATGGTTTGAGAGATATGACCAATTGACATGGCAATTCAATTACACTCTTCGATCACATTAAGAATACAAAGTGATACCTGTACTCATCCATGCCACCATGCGAACTGGTGCTGGGTGAAGTCCTCCGTCTGTTGCTACTTACAGTAGAATCTACATATGCTTGACGTGACTGAGACCTTCCTCTATCTGCATCTGCCTCAACTCTGCTACTGCTCAAAGATTTATTTTCCAGATCAGAATAATGCACTCTGATTCCTCTAGATTTAGTATCAGTGCAATCATCACGCTCATCAGGGGATCTCTTTCTTCCCCTGCTATCCTTGTATTTAACACTCCGATCATCAAGGAGTGAACCATCGTTGTCAATATCTCTGTCACGATCGTGGTCAAGATCGCGATCTCGGTCCCGATCACGGTTTCGGTCCCGCTCTCGGTCTCTTTCTTGGTCCCGCTCTCGATCACGGTCACGACGGTCCCTGTCTCGATCTCGGTCTAGTTCACGATTCCGTTCCCGATCCCATTCCCGATCTCCATCACGATCACGGTTACGCTCACGATCACGACCACGATCATGATCGTGATCCCTGTCCCAGTCCCGGCCAAGATCAAAGTCACGATCATGATCATATTCATGCTCTCGATCACGATCACCGTCCAGAAGCTTAGATTTCTTCTGTCTAATTTCTGAAACATCTTTTTCATCCCTTGAGTGCTTATCCTCAGACCTACTAGTATGGTCTCTACCAGGGCGTTCATCTCTGTGCCTGCTGTCCCTGTCTACATCTCTATATTTGTCATCTCTATGCTTCTCGTCTTTCTGTCTTCCATCATTGGTAACATCATCCCTCCGTCTATCATTGATGTCTCCAATATCATCCTCATGTTTATCCCCATCACCAGAACTATCTCTCTTTCTCCTAACTCGTCTCTCACGCTGGTTCTCTGATTCAGGACTAGGCAACTGATCCAGTGCATCAAACTCTGCAACAAGACCCGAAAAGAAAGTTTAACATGGCATATTAGAAAGAAAATGTTCTCAAAAGTTTAACATGGCATATTAGAAAGAAAATGTTCTCATAGACAATCCTTTCTTCTATACAGCAATTGATTAAACAAGCCCTTTTTTGTCTCACTCAGGTATCTTCCAATCCATCAAAGCAAATAAATAAAGCAAATATTGAATCATGCAACTACATAACTCAATGGACATACTGTCCTTAATTGGATCACAGAGGCTGTTGTAGCATATACAACGAAAATAAAAATACGGTAGATGAGCAATGCAATTATACCCATAAATATACCATAAGGTGTCATATCCAAAGAACAAATCAAACTGATTCTTTATTATATTCATCGGGTAGAAAAAAAAAACAAACAGATCTTACCATTCAGTATTCAAGATAATGTCAAGTAGATTGATCTAACCAGACCTAAAACCTAATAATGACTAAATTTTGTTAAAAGAACAATTGTCGTAGTAGACTAAACTCTAAATTTCTCAAAAACGGTAGCTACCAAAAGGTAAGGTCAACGTGCATCTAAATTCATGCTTGTCAATCAGGGCAGAGAAGGAGACATTAAGTAAACAGAGAGAGAGAGAGAGCAAGAGAGAACCGGAGGTGCAAACTCAATTGAAATAAAACTTTAGTTGATAGTTTCGTGGTCTTTCCAACTATCCACATACAATAAAGACAAAACCACTAAAACTTGCATATACAATATATCAGCATGAGATTTTGAAGTTGCCACATCAATTTTACTGATTGAATTATGACAGCTCAGAAAACCAAGGGTAGCGATGTGGCTTAATGCCACTAATTCCTCAAAACAGCCGAACAATCATATCAAACCATTTTATTGTCTCTACAGTAGTCGATATTTTTATTTCCAGTGCATTTATTACTTACCTTGACTGAGGTAAAATGGATGCCACACCAAAAACTATCCACATGGCTGCTAAAGATAAAATTTGACAAACTTATTAAGACTGTTTAACATGTATGTTTCCTACAAGAGGTTGTCATAGATGCAAAGTAAAATAAGATCATCCAGATATAACTGTCTTATAAGTTGAAACCAAAAATTTATTAGTGACTCGGGTCTTTAAAAATTTCAGTTTTTCCAGACTTAACTAGATAATTCAGGTTTTTCAATTCAAATCCAACTTAAGAATTTCAATCTTATGGTAAGTTGACTATCAGCAACTCTCTCTGCACCTACAAAATAGAATTTTCTCTACATTACTCAAGTTCATTTCTGCTTCTAGCTCTCCAATTCTTGCACTCTCCCAAGTGCATTTTGTTATAAGTCAATATAGTATATGACAAAATGAAAAATGTCAACAGGAAGGTTTTAACAGAGAATTTTCCATATCAAGTGCAAAACCTTAGTTTTAGACATCAATTTTGATCATATAATCAACCACCTCATGCACCAACTTTGCTATTACCTCCCTAACAACATACAGAAAACAAAAATCAAATATAATCAATCTAATTGGAATGCCCCATACAAATAGCAACTCAAGACAACCAGAAACTCTTAAAGAACACAAAAGGACTTGAATCCGACAGGCTATTAGATAATGATGGCAGTATTGCATTTCAGATTATTTATAGAATTACACTCTCCAGATCAAAAAATATCACACATTCTAGTTCCCAGATTTTACGCAACAAGGCAGCAACTTGTGCAGCTAGTAACTATGAACTAATCCTCACAAACTCTTTGTTATCCAAGCAAAATAGTCACGTACCAGCTCATGCAGAAATTACAAGTACACATGGAAAAAAATATAAACTTCACCTTCACAACCCAAATTTGTATACCTCAGATGTACCCTTTATCATACAATTAGAAATTTCACATTTCTCCTCAAATGGAATCTATCACACATCAACTTCTGATACTTAGTAATTCTACACTAGGGACTGCTACTGGACCCAACATAGCTACAGAAAAACATTTCTATGAAATTAAGACACTTATTCTATCACTTGACCTATCTATATTCTCCAAATTATAAACTAGGAACTACTACCGGACCCTACAAATTTAAGAAAATTGTTTGAACACTTCTAAACTTCCAATAATGAATAAGAATTATCATAGGGTTTAAGGAAGCTTTAAACAAGAAAAGCAAGTTGCAGGGGTGATTTAGATTTCTAAATCAATAGAGGTAGGAGTTAATAATAAACGAGAAATGAGGCAAGTCTCAAAACTAATTTTTATAATTGCAGCAAATGTAACTTTTGCGTTATTCTAAAATCTACTATGTCCGAAGAATGAAAAAGCATGATCAGGAAATAAACAATTCTTGGCCAAGTAGAAGATCTAAACTAGGTAACTGTATATGTATCAGTTGTAAAACTAACCAAAAATATAATGAAAATATAATATTCATTATATTTTAGCTAATGTATAATAAGCAATCCAAATAACAATCATGGGGCTTGTAATTTCGTCTATTCATCTTATCTTATCGTCACCTCTTATCCTATTGAGCCTGGAACTCCAACCCATCCATTGTATCAATCTTTTTCTTTTTCTTCTTTTTTAGAGAGAATATTATTAACAAAACCGTTTCTATTCAAACATTATAGTATAGAAGCTCTTGTGTCCAGGACTTCTATATCTTCTAAACATTTATATAACAAAACTTTGTACGAAAATAATACCTCTTCAGGCAACCATCACAACTCGACATAAATGAATCTTTGAAAATTAAGCCCTTTGCAAAAAGAAAAACGAAGTGCTGCAGCCCCAGACAAAAAAATTCCACCTACAACTAACTAGATAAATGATCAACATTCCATTGGTTGTACGAGCAAGGCACATTAGACATTTTGTATCACAGGACTCTCCAATGGCAAATAATCAGAGCAACCCAAATACACTAAGTTCTACAATAAGTCAATTAGTATCAGCTTTAATACACATAGAAAGAAAACGTAAATTCATACATGCTGCCCACTTACAAGTTACCTTACCAGCTTTTTCGTTTACGGAAGATTGCTTCACGGAGACCCCACTGCGACTATGTTCTTCACTCTCGACAAACCTCTCATTTTTGCCTTCTCTTCCCTTCCTTTCTCTCTCCCTCTCTCTTTCCACTTCCCTACTCTCTTTGCGACTAGATTCCCTGTGCTTCCCCTCACTCTTCGACCGCTGCTCCTCACTATCATCCCTCCTCTTACTCTTCGACTCACTTGAACCTTTTGATTTCCTCGAACTTTCAGTTCTCTCGTCCTCACCGCCATTCCACCGGTCATTCACGCCGTCATCTGCAGCCCGGTCTTTCCTTCTCTTCGAAGACGAATTATTCTCCTCGGCATACTCGCCATTTCCCGAGCCAAATACCTCCTTACTATCCTTTGAATCGAGCTTCCGCTTCTCGCTTCCCGAGCCCGACTCCTTCGAAACCCTAACACTACTGCTATCATCTTTCCCTTTCCGGTCTTTCATGCTCGAGTCCTTTTCCGAATCTGAGTAATCCCTAACATCTCTCGAACTGTGCTTGCTCGATTTGTGCCTTGAACTTCTTGTCATAACTGTAAATTTCTTGAATCCCCAAAAAGAATTACAAAAAGAAACCCTAACTGAAACCCTAACTTCTCTCAAGCGAGACCTAAATTCGAATCAAAACCCCAGTATTGTTGTATCGATAAATAAAAAGTAATGTGAGGATTTGTAGTTAAAGAAAACGAAAAACAAAAACCCTAACGAGACGGATAACGGGACAGATCACCGGAGATATGTAGCGGCGCTATTGTGAGATAGGGATCGAAAATGAGGGAAATTTCGAGACGGCCGCGAATAAAAGATAGAATTTTTTAAGAAAGTACCGAGGATAAATGTGGAAGAGCATGAGATATTGAAAGAAAACAGGTGTGTATGTTTACAGAGAAAGAGAAGTTGATGAGACTAGGAGAAGACTTGCGGATGATTTGGAATTATTTGACGATGTCGCCCTTGAAAATTTTGCTATTACCGTTTTGTCCTTATGCCCTTTGGGTTACAAACTTAAAAATAATAATCATGATCTACTGATTGGGCTGCGTAGCTGAGTCCAGTGGCAATGTGACACGTGAGTGGGTTGAGGGAACAAGGAAGGGTGGACTGATAATGATAATCGGGTGTGAGAGTAGCATATTATGTTTGTGGGCTGAATAAATCACATGCGTTAATCTTAATCGCATTTTCGGATTCGGATAAGTTTGGTGGGATCAAGGCCGCTTGATTTCTAAAATAATTGGGTAATCTTGGGTATGGATATCACTTCGAAGTACGAAAGGCAAAAAGGCTAAGTGCGAGTTTACGTCTTTATGGTAATACTACTCGTAGAGTTTCAATTTTGCTTCCATCTTCGTTTCGCGTCAATTTGGCAGTTTTTGTATATTTTCGAACGTATTATCAAATTTAGGTTATTTATATTTTTAATTCAATAAAATTAAAGGAATTTAATTTTTTTTAAAGATTATACTAATATAAATCGATTTTTCTCAACTTATTTGCACCAAATTAGATTATGTAATCTATATGTTTTTATCTAGTTTCATCCTAAAATTTTAATTATGAATTTAATTCATTTAATCGCTTGAACATATTAAATTAAATTTATATGTCGATAATATATACAATGATTGTTGTTATATAAAATGGTTAAATGATCGCATTAAATTAAATTTATATATTCAAAATATATTCAAAAATTTTTGCTATATAAATTAGTTGAAATTAAGGTTATTAGTTAAACATTAACATTAAAAATCACACATCTCTTATGAACGCAATTTAAACTTCTATTCTCTTGTATTAATTCAAGAAACTGACTATCAACAATTACTGTAATTAAGTATATTTTTCAATTTATATAATCATATATCTTTTTTCACCTTTTTATTATAATTTTTTGATTATGAATTTACTCTGAACTTTAGTCAATTTTATCATTTGAACAGTATTTGTTATATTAATTAATTAATTGATAACACTATATTATCTTATATTACATATATATATATATATATACATACATACATACACACACTCACACGCACCATTTGTTGTATAAAATAGTTAAAATTAAATTTATTAGTTAATTAAAAATAAAAAAAAATATAATAATACTAAACATGGGTTTATCTCAAATGTCGAGTACTCCTAAAGTCCATTTTGAAGTGTTAAAAAGAAGAAAGTTAAAATAATATTTATTTATTTTAGTGCTTTAAGAAAAAATTATCATATATCTTGTGCTATTCGTACAACACTTCAGGTGCTAATTTAATTATTATAATAAAAAAATCCTAATATTTATTAAAATTAATAAAATTTTACATAAATAGCTAAACACGTTTAACATACTTCAAATTTATTTACGGTTGGGTTGCGCTAAGTTTTAGATTAATGTAAAATTGTATATATTCAAATGTTATTAACACGTCGCTGTCAAATCAAGTTGAATTTAGTTGTGTTCACAGAATCAAACCAACCAATACCATCGATCTACATGTTTTGGTTATAATTTGCTATTGCTACGTAAATATTTTCTTACCGACTTCATTAGTCAGGTAAATTATTGTACCATTATCATATGAATCATTAAATGATGTCAATATATACCAATTTGATACTGCCACGTCAATTGATATTCTCACTTAGACAATAATTTAATTTTTTTTTTAAAAAATAGTATCTATAACCTTAGATTAAATTCTTACTTTTATATTTTTATATTAACGCCGAAAAAATTATTAAAATGTTACGAACAATCTTAATTGAATATTACTCAAAATATTATTGCAGAGTTTTGGTTGATTAAACATGTCTGATCAAAATTTGAGAAATTAAATAAAAATACATATTTTTTTTATATAAAAGACATAATTTTATTTAATAAAATATTATATTAGTATAAAAAATTTAAAGTTTAAATCTTTCCCACTTATTTTAATCGTGAGAAAATAAGTTTATTAATCCAAGCTAATAATCATAAACGATTACAAGGCCTAGGCCTGGTTTGATAGCTAGGAGACTAGACAATAATTTTATTTATTTTTAAATAGTATATAACCTTATATTAAATTCTCACTTTTATGTTTTTGTGTTAATGCCGACAAGTTATTAAAATGATACGAACAATCTTAACGGAATATTACTCAAAATATTATTGCAGAGTTTTGGTTGATTAAAAATGTATGATCAAAGTTTAAGAAATTAAATAGAAATACATAATTTTTTTAATATATAAAAGATATAATCTTAGTTAATAAAATATTATATTAGTAAAAAAATACTTTTATTAATCCAAACTAGTAATTATAAACGACCACTAAGGCCTAACTTAATGGTTAGGAGACTAAATATTTCTTAGATAGTGATAAGAATTTATCTTTTATTATAAGTGGGATTTCATTATAAGTGAAATTCATCTATACGTGAGGACATATCTCCTTTTTTAATAAGGGTAAATACTATCCAAATGGGGTGCAACCTTCTAAATAGTGTCAAAATCGATTTGATCAATAATTTTGATTTTCCATAAATCTCTAATATAAGATTGGTAGTTCTATAATATAATATTAATAATTTATATATATGTAATATTAAAAAAGTTAGTAGCCATAAAAATTTTTTCCAACCGAACCTCATTGGTGTCCAACCTGTTAGTATACAGTTCGACCCAAGCTCAAATTGCTTATAAGGCCCGTCAACCCAAACTGTCGGGCCCGAATGCCCGATCCAAAGGATTGCAAACGGTTGATCGTATTTTACTAAATAGCGCCATCTTCCTTACAAACACCATGAATGGATGGGGTTACAGTAAACAGACGACAGACATTTAGAATTATCCAAAAGCAAGGGATCCTATAAGTGCCAAGTGTCAAAAGGAGTGCACGTGTCGCAATAGTACGTTTCACTGGAAGACACAACCCAAAATCTCACCGCAGAGGAATAGAGTAGAAGAAAGGAGAGGAAGATATTTGCAGAAGACGGACGTAGACATGAGTAAAACTCATGGCGCAACGCTTTAAGCGTACTCTCTCACGCAATTCTCACACGCATCCTTCTCTATTTATACTACACGCTTCATCCTCTCTGTTTTGTCTCCAGCTTAGTCGTTTTCTTAATTTCTCATATTTCCATTTCTCACTTCGCAACTTACTCCGTTTTTTTGCATGTAAGTCTCCGTAATACCACATATTCAAGCTTACACAGTTTCAAATTTCAATACGTTTAGTTTGCGGATAATAAGTTTCAACGAAATTCCTGATTTTTCAATGGATTAACAGTTGAACCGAAATTGTTTATAAATTCCTCATTGTTGACAAATTTTAAACTAGTTTTAGAAATTTAATTTCAAAGTAATATTATGATTTATGCTATTAAGAAATAATGAGGTTAAAATGAGTTAATCAAGTGGTTTATGGTCTGTCAGCCTTGATCAATGGCGTTATGTGGAATTGGTTCGAGTCCAAGTTTGGAAGGCGTTGAAAACTGGGGTTTAAGCGGTTTGTCCACAAGACTCATTTACAGACGTTTCAATGGAAAGTCAGCTGTAAAATTTCAAAAGAGAAGTTTTGCTGTGCAATGTTCGAGAAAAATTACTTCTCGGGCTGAATCCGAAGAGAGTGTTAGGATTGCAGAAATGGTTGCGATGGAGGAAGAATCTGATTCACGGCATGTTATAAGATTTAAGATGTCTGATCTCAAGATTCTTGACCGTGTTAGTGTCGGACTTGCTGGGCGGGTAAGTATCGAGAATTTAAATTGATCAATGAATTTTGATCCCGGAATTCAATTATTTTGGTGATTGGATAGAAATTGGAATCTGTTGTAGGCAGATGAGGCAGTTTTTGAAGCCATGGTGAAGGATTCCAATAGGTAGCCTTTTGTTTTATTTCTTTTCCCTATTAGGTAAAATGTTAAAGGATGTGAGACTAAAATATGGTATTATAAAATTGCAGTCCTTTGTATAACACAAGAGTTGTGCTTCGGAGACTTACTAGTGTACAAGCTCAGCGTAGAGGAAGACGAGCAATTGAGGTTTGTGGATTGCTTATAGCGAGATTTGTTCTTATTTCCTGAAAGTTTGATATTGCTTTAATCCCTTATTGTTGGAATGTTATATAGGTACTGAAGAAGCTAGTTCGTCGTAGGCTTATGTATCATTCTTATTCAATGCAAGTTCATGGTTACGTCTCTTCCAATTCAAGTGGTGGTCGTGGTTCATTCACCCTTGTTCATGGAGTAAGTCAATCCCTATCTAAGATGGATTTACTTGCGGTCACAATGAAACAATATTTGAAGTATGATTATGACAAGTATCTTCACAAGCATCTTAGACTTAAATGAGGCTTGATTGGATGGAGATTGAGCATTTTTTACTTGGTTTTTTTCTGGCAGTATCATGGTAGTTTTTCTTTAAGACATTGGCTTCAACAAGCTGATTGGCTTCCTACCTTAGAAGCTACTCTTGCATTGGATGAGGAGTCTGTTCGGAAGGTGGGAGATGATTCAGTTGGAGGACCTGCAGTTTCTCGGCAGTTGCGGCTTATCCGAATACTGATGAGGGATCTTCTAATTGGAGTATGTTTTAACTCTCGTGGTCATTGAGGCAGTACTTTCCTGCTTAGCGGTTAGTCAGTTTTTGTGGTTTGTCTGCTTCAGGTGAATTACTTGCATAGCCATGGACTTGCCCATACAGAATTGAGACTGGAGAATGTGCACATAAGCCCAGTTGACAGACATATTAAAGTAAGTACCAAAATTTCTGGAGTTCATCTTTGGTACAATTTTGATTCACATATATGGATGTATTTGAATATACTCCTTATCTGGTTTATGGCCTACTTTTACCTTTATAGCTTTAAAAATTGACCTTAACAGGTAGGTATACTGGGAAATTCTGCTGACTTTTATGAGGATGGTCCAAACAGCAGCACAATGGACAACAGCATGGACAGGCGACAAATGATGATTGCATTTGATATGAGGTATGCTGCAAAGTTAATTGCTGGCATTTAAACTTGTGTTCAAGGAACATAATAGGATCTTCATGAACTTATTCTATTTCATACTTATTGCAAGATGTGTTGGATTCATGATGGCAAAAATGGTTCTGCAAGAACTTTTGGATCCCTTAATATTCTCAAAGTTCAAATCATTCCTCACAAAGGTATTATTTGATAAATCTTCCTTTTTGATTTGAGCTTTTGAATCATATAAACAAAAAGCTTAAAAGTCTTTTTTTGGAATTTGATTGCATCTGTAAACTGCACTGAAAATTGTTATGCTTTAGTTTGATAACGTTTAAAAGTTTCTACTTCTAGTTTCAGGACATTACTTTTGTGTGTGGGCAAATGGATGATATGTGGGTCACTTTTGATAACGTTTAAAAGTTTCTACTTCTAGTTTCAGGACATTACTTTTGTGTGTGGGCAAGTGGATGATATGTGGGTCACTTGTTGTGACCCTTTGGAGTAATATACAGTTTAGGGAATGAATTTCATTTCTTTTTAAATTAGACCATATTTACATTTTGTGTGCAAATACAGGGAAATGACCCTTCATGCTTGCGTGAATTTCTCTTGGAAGTCCTCAATAGGAATTCTTCATCTGGAAATACTGGGCTTCAGGTACAAATCTATTACTTGACTATAGCTTGTTTCTCCATTTCAATCTGCATGGCGATTTTTCAATGTATTACTTTTTCTGCAGATACTTGATAGGAATTGGGGAGCAGGTTGGAATCTTCTTTCTTTGTTGCTTGCAACTAAGCCTTCTAAAAGAATAAGGTGTACTTTCTTCTATAAAACGGATAGTTTTTCTCTTTGTACGTGGAAACATATAGTTACAAATTTAATGCATAGTTATGAACACAATTTTATTCAGAACCATTTTAAGAATAGATTTTTATCAGAGAGGTAAGTGGTTGCTAATAATTAGTGTAATCCCAGTTTCATGGATAGCTAAGGACAGAATTATTTCAGTGGTAAAAGCAATGCCAGTGCATGCTTCACAACTAATGATTGGAATATGGCAGTAATATTCTTGTGCTTTTCCTTTAAATTTATAAATAAGCTTATTTGATTAGTGATTTTAGTTAAAGTGATAGTATTGATTAGTGATTTTAGTTGTTAAGTGATAATATCATTGATGACAATCCTCTCTATCTTTTTGCAGTTGTCTTGATGCTCTGAGACACCCATTTTTATGTGGACCTAGATGGCGAGTAGTCCCATCCATAGATATGATCAGATGGGGTCTCGGGTCAACTGCAGTTAGAATAACTGAGGAGTACATTTATCGCCAGCCTCAGGTATATGCGTATTTTCCTTTCTAAATCAAGTTCTCCTTTGTCATTTCCACATGATTCCTTCATCATCCCCACAGAATCTTTTGTCATGCCTTTGCGTCTTTGCCTACAGTAGCTGCTTAAACCTTAAAACTAATTTGCAGAAGGTTGATGTTAGGGACGGCAAGCTGATTTTTTTTTTTATATGTTTTATGTTTTAGCGTGCTAGGCTTGCGCACTTCGTAGAATTAATGGAGATGCTGAATCCTCATTCAAAACCAAAGGTAACTGATGTTCTCCAATCTTAACTTTTTTTTTATTTATTGTTTCTTCTACAATTTCCAACTTGGTGATGGATCTGCTTTCTGTTTTGGTTGGGCACTATCTGGTTTTCCACCAACTGGCTCATGATGTTGGACTGTATTTCATTTTCTAATCTTATCTAGTAACAAAGTTGACCATGAAGCATCATCAGCTATGCTTGTCAGAAGTCACCCTATTGTAATTCTTTGTTTGGTTGGAACATGCAGAATTGGCTGGAATTTCTACCTGGAAAATGGCGTTTGTTGTACTGCACTGGGAGGCACATAGGATTGACCCTTCGCCAGCCTCCCGCTCGTGTCCTAGTTGGTGACGTGCACCTAACTATTACAAGAGCAAAGAAATCCAACAGCAACTTTCTGTTGACATCTGATATTGGCTTTACAGTCATGGTAGGACGAGATTGGCCCCATGATAAAACTGGTGTAACAGGCAAATTGCAAGTTAACGCTTTATTTAAATTAAGAGCAGGAAGGCGGCTATATCTCAAGGAAGAAGAAACTACAAAAATGTTATCCTCCGGTCAATCTGATGTTCAGAATTCTCTACTTCAGAAATTGTCTGGTACAAAGTGGAGGAAAGTGGTTCCCTTCAAGGAGATCCCGACAAGCCTCCCAGTGGTCAAGCTTGTTTCCAGTGACATTGAGGTAACAATGAGTCTAAATCAACCATTAAATCAGGATGTTGATGTGGCAAAGAATGTAGTTCAAGAAGTTAGAACTCAAGTTCCACCTGAAATGTTTGATCTGTCTAAGTTTGTTTGTGGAACATACGTAGACCCCAGGTTTTTAGTCCTTCGTGGGGTGAATGGATCGGCCTTATTGTTTACAAGATCTTGTATAAAAGAAAAGTTGTAAATAACAAATAGTAAGTAGTGTAATTATCAGTTGAACTAACTGCTTGTATCATCTGTAATTCTTTATTTACGTGGCAGCGGATTGTATCACATTTAATTGGTAGAGGATATATAAATGATCTAACAAAACACCTGAAGCGAGACAAAATAAGTGTGCCTTCTCAAAGTATAAATACTACCATTATAGTTACATGTTCAATTGTGAAGGTAGATATAATATATGTATATTTTAGTATTTTAATAAAATTACTCTTTCAATTTGTCTGAGAACACAAATGCAATTGAATAAAAGGCCTTTTTTTATCAACGTCCCGATACAATTGGAATTTGGATTGTTTCCCTATTATTCATTTATATATTTCTCTGTATTGAAGATATAATAACATAGATGTGATTGGATTTAAGGCTCTTTAACGCAAAAAAGAGTAAAAGAAAGAAATTTATCTTCATCAAAATTATTTTCCAGTCTCACGTTGAAATCTCCTAATAAGACGTAAACCGATGAAGATTCTGTCAGGTTGCAAATTTACAGAAACCGTGACTCCAAAAAAAGTGTTCTCCAGGACCTCCTCATAGAACATAAAATCACAGCCAACACCGAATAAACACATGAAATTGACAAATTAAGGTTCCATTTTTCTTCTTAAACATAAGTAAACAAATTGAGTGTAAGGTTACATTTGATGTGCAGTATGTCCCGACTGCTACAAAATGTGTGCTAAATACTACCACAAAAATACAGCAGCATCACACTACCACCAGGATTGTTGCTAACTGAGTCAATTCTGAGTCTTCACAACAATGTGTGAATCAGGCTATGATGTTTATGACCTAATGCATCCCGTGTTGGGCTTGTGCAAGTCTACTGCAATAGAAAGGAAAGGAAGCCGAGCAAAGAAACTTTCTCCCTCTTTTAGCGGTTACTTCTCAGAGAACCTTTTTCCCTTAAATCAGCCCTTGGCGTTGCAGATCAGTGTATGTTTTCTTGTTGTAGATGTTACCCTCTTTGTCCTCGTATTCTTCTTCAAGATCTGGACGCCACTTGATCCCTCCTTGCCTTTCTTGTATCTTCTTCCAGAGCTCTTTAGCTTCCTGCACAATAAGATCACTTTAGATGACTAGTGGATAACAATCAAAAACTTTGTTAATGGATATGTCCAGAGATCATCAAACACAGTAATCGTTGTCCTCCGATGTGAGACAGGAGACAATATTGTGCCAATAAGTTATTAACAATGAACAATTAATTCTTGAACAAGAAAGAATACCTCAATTGATGTTATCTCATTGAAGTTCTTGGTGTTTGGAATACCAAGGCAACGCATCCCATGCTGATGGCGCCATTCCTTAAAATGCCGCTCAAAAGCCCTACGCCCCCAGTAGCTGTAGTTCCCGCATATCTCACACTTAAATTCCTGAATTCATAAAGGAAATCACAAACTTCTTATGATAGGATAAGGGGAAAACAATAATAAAACAAATCGGAATCTTATAAGCCATAAGACAAATTCCTCTATTTGTAAGAGAAATCACAATTTAGTTAGCCATAAAGTAACAAAAACAAATAATAAAGGAGAAAGGAGTCTATTGTTCCTAATTGTCCTGGATTCATAACAGAAATTAGCATTTACGGTCAACAAAAATCCAAAACAAATGCCTTTGCTCCTTGTTATCTTTGTAAAATCATAGTAACGACCACATCATACAAACAAAAATATAGAAATACATTATGTGTAATCAATTTCTTATAGTCAATAACCTTTTTACATTCAAAAGACAAACATAGACCTTTCTGAAATATTTACTTGATTTTGCTTGAAGAATATTCATATATATTCTTCATAGAACACATTACTCCACTAGAATCCCCAAAATTTTTGCAAGATATCATACAATCAAGAGCAGAAAACACCTGTCCAAGACCATGAAGCTTGTAGAGCCAATAAGGTATCGGCTTCCCATCCCAACCCATTGGCAATTTGAGGGGATTGTAAATCTGCTGCTCTTCATCATCACTTTCAGTGTCGACTTGTGTCTCCTCCTGCTAGAAATATTGAAAAGCAAACAACCATTTGCTTTCAGAAATCATAACAATCTAAATATAAAAGAGAGAACGCAACTGCAAAAAGCACGGTAATAGACAATCCAAGCCCCTGCCACTCCCATAAATTATATATGTTGCTTAGCTACCAAAATCCCACAAATATCACATTTTAATAGCGGTACATGATAGCAACAGTCTAGGGTTCAAAATATCCAGAATTTTACCCCTAGATGTGAATCACCTTAGGGTCCAATCCCATACATTCTATGTATGGACTGACCTCTAATGAGGTGCAGTTCAAAATGTGGACAAAGAGGGGAATGATCATCCAAGGTGTTCTAAACTCTCAGTTGTTACTAGCGTTCTGTACTAGCATCAAGAAACTTGAAAAGAAGTAATTAAAAACTATCAACTTACTTCCTCTCGTTCAGCTTCCATTTCCTCATAAGTCAATGCCTGTTTTTTCTCAACATTCTGTTTTGTTCGCTCAATTGTCTGCACAAGGCCAACGAAAAATTGAACAATATAGCAGTCACCAAAAGGATAACAACATTACCATATTTGTAGGAATATTGGTAAACATGCACACTGATAATAAAGGCAGATTACATTGACACAGAAAAAAGGTGGGCGTCACTGATGTGGCTTTGACCAACAGAAAAAGGGACCAGTTAAATGAGCAATATGTACTAACCTCGCTAAGTAAGTCACATATTTTTATCATTTTAGTCTCCATCAGGGCAACGTCTTTTAAATTTTCAACTTCTTGGGGTGCTGGAGCTACTGCTCCATTCTCTTCCTGTCTACGTGAACCTTTGGCAAAATGCTTCCTGTCCAACTTTTCTAGAGGAGTGTGCTGCAACCATAAAAGAGAAAACATTAGGAAATCGGTCAACTCAAATAATTAATACACAGCCAAAAGCAAATTACGTGGACACTACTTTGTTTAAAGCATAGCTGCTCCGGAAGAATTCAAGCTCATTACAAACATCATTCATATATTCAAAATCATAATGCTTAATCATTGAAATCTTTAAATTAAAGAACATTTCACAGTATCACTATTAACTTTCCAGAGCTAAAAAGAGCAAGAGTTTATCACCTTTGTAAGGAAAAGCCTCTCTGCACGTTGCTGTACAGTACCGCCACTCTTTAGTCCTAATGCAGCCAATGCCTGCCAGGCAAACAACATAATAATAGATAAGTAGATTTCAGAAAAGGAAAAAGCAGAAACATATGGGTTGATACTTTATGGGCCACACATATGGAATAGAAATATAATAAAAAAACAAATGGTAACGTCTGATATTATTTAACAAGCATTCAAACTGCCCAAGCCCCTTTAATATTATATAATGACAAAGAACTACCTAACTGCATATTAATTTAGTATGCACTGGACAACCACAGGAAGCACAGATATCTTCATACAATCAAAACTTAACTTTCCATTCTCATATTAACTAAAGTTATTCAAACAGACAACATCAGCAGAAACAATGCATAATAATCACAACAACGAAAATAACAAAACAGGCATCCTAATTTTTGCATGCTTTAGGGAAACATTACCATGAACTTCCCAAAATGCACTTATCCAGTGTCAGTTTTGAGTACTAAGTATGAAAATGCAGTTTGTGCACTAAAATATCACTTTTACAGCTTTTACCTCCTTTAACTTTTCAGGACCAACTTCCATTAGCTCTTCAACTGTGCTGTAATAATCAAGATCTATCACGGTATGCTCTTCAGGAATATATCCATTTTCTTGACCCTCCTTTTCCCATCCGGGCACAGTCCCATTTGTCCATTGCTCTTCAAAATCAACCACAACCTGCCATCAATCAATCAGACATAACAAATGACTCATGACTAGTACCAACAGTGCAATGTACAAGATTATGCCAGAAACCCGCCTTGTAATCCAAACATAAATCTATTTAACAATGTCTTGCCAATGAATGTAGAATAGAATTTGACCTAAAATATTGGTGATACTAAAGGCCAAGCAAACATCCAGGTTACAAAATTTCGAAACGAGAGAAAAAGAATAATATATCATTTCAAACCAACCTTTGAGAATATTCTATCAAGATCTTGCAGTGGCTCTGTTCGCTGGAAGAAGTATATTAAATACTCCAGTAACTTTTCCATATATTCCCTGTACTGCCTGCATTAAATTGTAAAAAATAGATCAATTTAGACGCAAGTATAAGAACACCAAATCACTAATCAAAATATCAACAAACATTTTCACAAACAATTCCGTAAAAAAAGAAAACAGGAGACATGTTACCTAGTCATCTTCAATTTGCGAGGGATCTCATGTGGTTGAGAAAAAACATCAAGGTAAGCAGAGTATTCAATTTGTTTTCCAAATTTAGAGTTAATGTATAGATTGTACAATTCATGCAAGTCCAAGTACCGTCCAAAGGCTTCCTGAAACAGAAATCCAGATACACTAATAATGATAATGAAGATAGCTAGGAACGGAGAAAATGTAATAATATAAGAAAACCCGGAGAAAACAAAAATTCCATCAATCACTTCCCCATCTAATAAAACAGCAAACTCTAAACTTGGCCACCAAAAAGGTTTCTAGTCTTACAAATAAATAATCAAAAAACTTTTACAAATATTCTAATACAATATAAAGCACTGAACATAATTCATAAACCAAATGTAAATCACGAAAAAAAATCAGTGTACTCAGTAATTTAATATAGAGTCATTCATTACCTCTCCGCTGAACTCAATCTGTGGCTCTTCTTTAAGCAAGATTTCATAATCCTCATTAGCATCTACAACTCGAGCAGCCGGATGCCTTCTATGGTATTCACGAATCTGCATATATTCAAACATTTCACTGAAATGTTAAACATAATTTAAGCGACCAAACTTCAACAACTTCATCTATCTTTTTAATTCTATTAATTAAATTGAAAAACTAATTACCTCTTTCAATCTATCATAAAAGGCACTAAACACATTAGTTCCTGCCGCAGTTTGGCCTCCAAGAGCTGCAATTTCATCTTTCCTAGCATTATCATTATCTTCGTAAATCTCAATCTGAAACCAAACATAGAAAAACGACGTCGTGAATTTCAAGCCTAATTTTGCACAAAACGAAAATTTACAAGTAAATAAAAGTCAAAATTTTTCTGTGTTCAAGAAATTACTAGTCTTTCAGTTGTGGCGCTGATTGTATCGATCATGTTACGAACTCGGTGGCTCTGAAACAAGCGGTCCTTGCTGTTAGCCGGCTCGGTCTGTAGGTCCTTCACAATAAGTCGCTCGAGCCGTTCGACTTCTTCGTGAGCCGCGCGAGTAACCTCCAGCAGAGTCGACGACATTTTCGGTCTCTCTTGGCTTTGCAAATCTCCGATTCGGAGCAGTTAGGGTTTTCCTATGTTATTTTCGGTAATGGGGATTATGGCATCACTGAAGCCGACACTGCAAGAAAACGTCGTCGTATTTAAAACTGATATGGCAATTTTCCATTGGGTGAAGTGCTTGCCTTGACAATATTTTGTTCAGGTGCGTTTGAGAGAGAGTGTTTTTCCCTCCTTTAAAGTGTTTCTTAGCAGTTAAAAATAATTTTATATAAAACTTTTTAAAGCACTTGTTAAACATAAGAACAGTAGAGTTGGGCTATTTTTGCGAAAGAAAAAATAAATAAAACTTTGGGAAATAGCCAAAAATACCCTAGGTTTATAACAAAAATTTAAATATACCCCCTCATCAAATTTTCAATAAAAAATACTCAATTTTCACTCTTTTGGACAGAACTACCCCCATACCTCTTGTCGAATTTTATTTGAAAACGTTGTTTTACGACCAACCCTTAGTACTTTTTAATTAAGTATATACTCGAAAGTGTATTTTATAAAGTGACTCGAAAATATAATATTTAGTCACGTTTCAAATATATTTTTGAGTCAAGATAATAATTATATTTTCGAGTAATATACTTTTTAGTTAAGGTAAGATCTATAGTTTTGAGTCAAGTTCGGAATATACTTTCGAATATAGTAGAAAAATAGTTTCAAGTTAGGTTTGAACTATATTTTTTAGTTAAAATAAAACTTAAGTTTCAAGTTAATTAAATTCATAGTTTTCGAGTAGAACATGAGTTTGTAGTTAAGCCAAAATAATTAAGATTCGAGTAAATCATTATTTTTTAGTTTCGAGTATTTTATTAACTTTCGAGAAAAATAGAATATCATGCATTTTAATTGTTATTTCTTTTTTTTTATTTATATACGTATGTATGTTAGAAATTATTATCTATGATGAAAACTATCACTTAATATATAGAATCATTCATGTCAGATCATTAAGAATAAAACAACATAAAAGCGAAAGCGTACCTGAATCTATAGTCTGAAATTGCTCTCTAGAATCTTGTGGTTGGCCTTCTAGATTAACACGTTCTGTTTGAGAGCACTTTGTTTCTCTCTAAATATTTTCTGATGATGGGATATCAGGAAAATAACATTACATGTAATCTGGGGAGGATGACCACTTTATATATAAGATAACTTTCCTATTATCATAAGGTATTTCTATTTTAGCCCATCATAAAAATAGAATTACCCTTTAATCTCTACACATCAAAGGTCCACATTCTATTAGATACATCAGAGCCCAATTACCTAAAACCTTAATAGATCACTTTAATTCAGACTTGGCTTTATTTAACAGTTCACAAAATATAATTATTCACATATAAACCCAATGTTGGATTAAGGATCCAATAATATATACAGTATGTTTTTAATTGAAATTGATGAATTAAATGAATTTAATATAATGTATAAACTAAAAAGATTTTGGAAATTGATTGCGTTGTTTGCTCTTTTGGAGAGAGAAGAAGAAGAAGAAGAAGAAGAAGAAGAAGAAGAAGAAGAAGAAGAAAGGATAAAAAAAAGGGGGAGAGGGAGGGGGGGAGAGGAGGACAATTTCGTCTAATAGGGTGAAAAAAAAGGCATTTTTGATTAAAAATATGTTGAGAGAGTATTTATTTAATTTTTGTTATAAAGTAAGGGTATTTTTGGTTATTTCCCTAAAACTTTCCCTTATTCTCTCTGAATTTCTTGAAAAAAAAATAGAATTCCGCGGAGATTAAATGTGGAAGCTGAAGCAGCTTATTCCGGGAGGTGATGAGGAAGAGAGGGAAGAAAGTTTTCTAGAAGACGAATCAGATGGCTTATGTTCTCTCTCTTACACGCAGGTACTACTTTCAGCATTTCCCACAATTTTATTTCAATTCCCCAGTCTGTTTTCTTTTATTTATCTTTTGTCAATAATTGAAAATCATTTTTTTGATTCATATTTGATGCGGGATTCCTCTAAAACAGAGAATGTATGCTTTCGCTGCGTGTTTGCTAGCTGGTCTGGTTTGTATGTTCCTGGTATGTGTATTCTTTGCCGAGTTTGTTACTGCCTTAGCTTTATGTAAGCAAGAGTTGCATTGAATATGTCTTGTAAAAGCTTGTGAAGGAGTGAAATTCTGATAATTTAAGCAACATAACAAATCGTTGACTATTGTGGATGCAAAATAGTTGATTGCTTAGACCATCTGATTGCAGTAATGTTTTCTCTTTGAGATTTCTTAGTCTCATAATAGAACAATAAAATTCTTTCTATTGACCATTTTTCGATTTCTTTTATTATCTAGTTGAAAGTGCAAGATTTAGTTTAGTGGGGGCAGATTTTGGAGTTACTATGATGATAAACTGCTCTGATAGAAATAGAAAAATACTGAATTTTATGTCAGTTGATTTGTAGATTTTTTGTGTTTTATGAATCCATATGGGAATTTTTATCTGTCAGTTGCTAAGAGGAACTGAAAATTCTTATTTTTGGCAGTTCTGCAACTTCTCATTGTAATTTTTGCCTCTTTTGCAGTCGATGATTGTGTTTGTCAAACCCATCAAGTTTGCAATATTATTCACCTTTGGCAATTTGTTGGCTGTTGGGAGGTATTGACTGGTTTACTAAATTGATTGGCAAGCTTTAGGCATTCTTTAATCTTTCCATTGCCACTTTAGCTATCTTATGATATCCCAAGTTTTAGATCCGGAGAAGTTTCTTGGTCATGGCGATGGGCATCAATCCCGTTGGAGGATCTGATCCGTTGTAATATTAGAAACTGTTATGCTCTTCCTTCTATTTGTTTCTTTCACCGCTTCCTCTAAAGAAAATGAGTGGCTGATGACTGATTCACCTCAGGTTGTCCTGAGAAAATTGAAAAAGAGAAAGAAAAGCACTTTTATTCCATGTTTTCAGATTTGAGCAAGTTGATGTATTTTCCTCTTTTTTTTTGTCAATGACAACAATTGTGACTATGATCACTTGAATGAATTTTTGAGAAATGGCTTTATAATGTGCAAAAGAACATTTACATCTCCTTCTTAGGAATGACCTTTTCCTGTAATCATCTTTTATTCAGTTCATTGAGCATTACTATTTCTATGTTTCTGATATTCTAATTCTCTTCTTCTGTTTTGGCAGCACAGCCTTCCTTATCGGACCTGCACAGCAAATAAATATGATGTTTGATTCTGCCCGTGTTTATGCTACAGCTATTTATCTTGGATGTGTTGTCATAGCACTCATTTGTGCTCTCTGGGTATGTTTACAATCTTGATCCAGTCACTGAAATACTGATGCCACTCACTAGTGAGCTGAAGAGAATTAAATCTATGTGCTTTGATGGTACGCGCATGCTGAATATTGGATGACATATAACATTTCATAATAGGGTCCCCGTGTTTAGATTGTTCTAATCTACTAGGCAAAGTAAATTGCGGTAAAGTACCTACTCGTGAAGAATCATTCCCATTTCACAACTATTTAGCAAATGAAATAGTTGGTTCTGCCAATACTCTGAAATGGGACTAAATCTTGAAAGCATCTGACTTGTACGAAGCAGTGAAAGCTTACCTTTGTGCGTACTCATATTAGCACCTTATCAATTCCCCACCTTCATGCAGTTTACTGTGCCAGTAATTTCATTGTTTTCTAACTATATTTCTTACAGGCCTAAAGGGAAAAAGTACTTTTGTGTCATTTTAATGTTAATTAAAGATTTTACTTTGGTCAAAAGAGTTGTAACTATTCATACTCTATTTGTATCTTGCAGATCCATAGCAAAATATTGACAATAATTGCAATCATTTGTGAAATCTGTGCCCTTATCTGGTAAGTTTGCCTTCTATCTACACCAACTCAACTCCCAATTTTCCTGAAAACCATAAGAATATAAGCACTTATGCCTGTGTCTTAATTTCTTTTTACAAAAATTTCTCCATTTCCTCCAGTTTATACTTTGGCCTTTTGGTTTTTGACAATTTTCTTTTCTAGCAAGATACTCCTCCGATGTTAGGTTACTTTTACATGTTCCAATTTTGCATTCTTAATTCTTTATCCACGCAACTCATGTTATTTTGGTTTGAACCATTGCAGGTACAGTCTAAGTTATATTCCTTTTGCCCGTAGAATGATTTCTGAATTGATGATCCGATTTTGTGACACCGAGCTTTAAACAGTTTAAACTCGCCTCAGACTAATCAAATGAAACACAGAATTTTTCAAGATATATAACTCTCTTCTTTCCGTTTTCGCTTACAGTCAAGTTGGTGGAAAACATTAATTCGTTTAATTGTTTTTTTTTTAGGTCTGCTGATTGTTATGCTGATAAATTCCGCACATTCTTTCCACGGTTTCTTGTTTCTGTTTATTTTTCTTTAACTTTTGTGTTTAATCTCTGATTCCCTCGCTTTTCGGCTTTGAAGCTCAAAAATTGGTTTGTGAAGCTAATTTCTGGCTTCCAATATAATCGGGTGAAATCTTTGCGATGATCAGTTTGAGCTCCTCTGTTAAAAAGACTCGATGAACGCATGTATGATACGAAATTAACTAAAAAAATGGGCCCTTCCCTCCTAGGTCCATTGGGCCAGAAATAAGAGAAAAGTCACACAATAAATAGTTCCTATTTAGCCCCCAGATATTTCCAATCACACTCACATCTAAGAAAGTGTGTATGCAATGCAAACTTAGCTGTAGGCCGGTAACAGCGGTCTGAGAAGATAGGGGTTGAACAGTAATAATCGCAGAAGAGATGCGTCAAATTATTGAAGAAAATAGAAATCCAGTAAACCCATCTCAGTTCTTTTGAAGGAGGTTTTCTTTTTTTGAATTCTACCACAACGTTAACATACATATATAAGATTACGACTCGGTTATAAAATTCTGTTTATCATTATATATATATATATATAGGAAATTTTGATTTGCATAGAAGTGAAATTTAGGCAGATATAATATTGTTGTTAGGGGGAAAAGTGGGGGAAGAGTATCTAAAAGGAGTGTCAGCAATGGCCAAACAAACGGGATCAGAATCTAAAAGACACCAAAAATGACAAAAGGGTATCTTCTGTTTTTTCCAGTTACAATACCGACAACAACTTAAAAAAGTGTCCTGATCTGATTATCTGTAATGAAAACAACTTTGCACCAAAAAGCATGTGAAATTCTTCTATATATCTTCAATCCAACTAACTACCTCAAATTTGTATTGAAATTTTAATTAATTAATAATGATGATGACAATAATATTTTTCTACCTACCCAGAAGAAGAGAAATGTGTCTTAACTACCAAAACTTGTTTCCCAAGTTGATGAAAGAAAATCAAGCTATCATTCATAATCAGGACAAACAAGAAGTCTTTGTCTGAACTCTGAATCGCTGCATCTGCATGCATGGACCATGATTTCTACTGTCTCTGCCGATGGTGGTCCTACTAAGGCAGTAATTGTGCCCTTAATTTTATGCTTCTTTTAAAGCTATGGAGAAATTGGAACAAGGTCTTTTATGCTGCTTTTACTGTGATTAATTGGTGTAGATTAATTGGTCTTTTATGCTTCTTTTACTGTGATGAAACTCATGACATTAGAGAATAATAATAATGCACACCACCCCTAATCATATGTTGTTTAGTTTTTGGCTTCATCAACTATAGACGCCTTTATACCAACCATGTTTAGTTGCTATATATATATAAATATATATAAATTAAGTTGGGATAGGCGTGCAAACAACAACAATATTAGCCTAATTGACTAGTCAAATAAAATGATAATTAGTATATGGATTTGTCACCAATTTATTATATTTTATTTTACACTAAGGTTGGTGAGGAAGAAAATCTAAGTACATGCTCTTTATAATCATATACAAAGATCACAATCAATAATGATGCATGAACCATCCCCCAAAACACATCAATAAATTGTAGAAAGTTGTTGTTGACTATATTATTTAATTCAATATATAGTAAAGAAAAAGCAAGGAGGGAGAAGCTTTTAGATAAAGTTGGCGGATATAAGAGAACGTAAATGTGAATTTGAATTTGTGTTCGTGATCTATATATATATTTTGTTAAGATAACAGAAGATATTTGAGATTGAATTAATATTTCAGATTAAATGGTTTATAAAGTTGTTAAAATGGGTAAAAGTGAATTTACAGATTCTTTGAACTACCCATTAGGTAGAAGCTAGAAGTCCATTTCCATCATCAAATAGTTGAAAATAGACCCACCAAAATCTACCACTTTTTCAAGAGCCACCAACCCCAAATATACATACACACTTTTATTAGTTTTAGCGGTCAATATTTGCTTTAATTAATTAATTAGTATTTTCCAAATTTTACATATGGAAGAAGCTTCCTTTCAACGTAGCCAAGAGTCAAAAAGGTGTTTTTTCTTTTTTCATTTCTTTCATTTTGCATGTATCGCTATCAAAGAAATAAGAACATAGCTTTTGTCCTTGTCAAAGCAATAAAATCTCTAGAAAATCCCTTGGTAATCTTATTGTTGATTATTGTCTACAATTATTCACGTCACAGTGATAACTTATCAAGGTTGTTAATAATCAATTCAAAAATTACATATTTAGTTGATATTATATTATTAAATTTCAAAAAAATATGACAGTCAAAACATAATCTCTTGATATTTTATCCAATTAAAATTCCAATTACATTAATTTCAAGCATACCTAACCAAACACTATAAAGGGAATAAATTTGTAATTATGTTATAATTTGGCCCTCACTAAAAAGGTAAAGTCGAGTTAATCTTTTGAATCCCGTTTAAGCACGTGGAAGAACATTTTTGCTTTTTCGCTTTCTTGCTTTCGGATCTTCGGAACACTTCAAAACACATGGAATCATATTCCTACATTTACAGAAGGCCTCGTGTATCATGCAACCAATTTTATAAAAGCCAAATAGAACCTTTTTTTTTTTAATATTTTTTAAAGAGAAAAGAAAATGTTTTTATTGGATTATTATGCTTAGAATAAAAATTACTAGATATGCTAAAAGAAACGTCTTGAAATTGAAACACTTATCAAGAATAATTTCTTTTGTAAACACTTTAAACACCTATTTGTTTTTATCCTCTGTTTTTTTACTTAAATTTTGAATAATTTTATTTAAATAGTTAATATATATTTAAAATTTTGTTAAAATATTTTAATATAATTAAGTTAAACATAAATTTAAATAACTAAATTTTTAAATGAATAAATATTTTATTTGTCAGTAATATTTTTAATTTATTACATAATATTTATATTTATATATATGTTAATAATTTAATATATTAATTTTAATTTTTTTTATAAAAATAAATAATCTAATATTTATATTCACACTTTTAAAATGAAAAAAATAAAGGTATTAATCAAGCTATCGTTAAAATAAAATATATAATTTTTTAAATATTTTTTATTAAACTTTCTTAAATTATGCAATTTTAAAAAAAATTAACTAAATTTTGTGAAATTTAACGAATAAAGTTTAAAAATGTAACAGAAAATACTTAAACAGTGTAAATAGACACATCATATATTAGATTAGATCGTTTAATAAAATCATACTCTATAAACAAAAAAGAATTACATTTTTTTTTTTGTATTTTATAATTCAATTGAAGAATTTTAAAAAGGCGAGTGAAGTTGAAACTTGAAAGCAGGGAAATAATAAAAATGTGGCGGTGGCCGCTTGGGATGTCTCTGTCTCTTACTGATACACCAGGTCAATTGACCCTTTGAATCTCTCAAGGAGTAAAGAAGCTTAGGGCTCAGGACTTCTCAACTAATCAAACGGCCACGGCCAATCTTGACCATCTATCTATCCTTCTTCACTAAAATAATTTCAACATTTTTTCAATTTATATTAACAATTCAAAACTTTACGGGCCCTACTATCATACCGTCCTACTATCACGGGCGTCAACCATCAGGCGACACACCTTCAATTTCAAATTTCCCTATTTTACAATGTTTCCCTTTCCCACGCAACACTTCTCTTCCATTAGCTTTACCCTATTTATTATACGAACGGTTTCAATTTTCCACTAACTTACGCAGAAACTTAGTCAATTTTCTTATCGATTTTTCCATTTAGGTCTAAAAGTCCTCCCCCCACTGGTATACTTTGAAATCCAACGCACATAGTTTTATTTATATGTCTAAAGTCGTTGTAGCTGTCTAATCTTGTTATTCATAATTGTTAGAATTTAATTTAAAATGTAATATTATTGTATTAAAAATTATAAGAGACAAGAAATTTTAAAATCAAAGACAATGCACAATGCAATACATTATTGCATACATGTTAGATGTGCCCAAATTGTATTTGTACACTGTTACATTTACGTATGGGCTTGTTATTATTTAATTTAATTATTGTACATAATTTTTGCCGACAGTTGGTCAGTGTCGTATTATATACGCCGCAAATTCGTTGGATCTTGGCTACTTACTCGCCCCAGAACATGCAACTTCCAAATTTGGATCTCACTATCTTGCCTCTCTCCCTTCTTAAATAACAATAATAAGAAATAAAATAGAACCTACAATAACAATAACAAGGTTGTTAATCTGCTACGAGAAGCCGCATTTAATTGTTTGTAGTGACTTCTTACAACGTGATTGACTTCCAAAACCGTATGTATTTCTTATGCATGCTCCGTTGTATTCTTATTTTATAAAATTAAACAACCAACCGTTTTTTCGGACTTAATTGATTGACAACATTAGTTGGTCAGTCGGCAATGGGTTCACAAAGTCACATCGGGCGACACGGGGGTGTAAGGAATTATATAAACACACATTATATTTATACGATGCGTCTATTTTCGTTTAAGACTTGGATTTTCTTTTTAATAGTGAAATTATATGTACTCTCATGGGAACCTTTAAATCATTGTATATATAGTAAGATATTTTATTTATTTATTATTGAGTACACGTATCATCTTTTATACTTCTATTGAATGACTTATGAATAGGACAGTTTATCTATTTTTATCTAAGACTACTCGTTTTTGACGAAATTAATTATCATATATATTGTTGTCTGTCTATACTTATGGGGTAAACCCCACATGTTGTAGGCCAAATATTTCATAAAATGTTAAATTTTTTCTATATTTTAGTGCCTTGATTTGTGAAAGGTTATGGACCACCACCAATTATCAATTATTTTCCACATGAAAAGTTCATCAAATATTTTGGCTTCTATTTAAGGTGGGCAAAGATCCTCCCGAGAGCGATTATTATTATTATGGGTTTTTAATACATATCTTTTTTGAGATTTAATATTTAGATAAAAGATTTAAAGAAAAACATTCTTACCTCCCTTTAACCTTTTGTTAACCATCTATTTATATTTAAATAACTATAATATATTTAATTACTTTAAAATTAAAATTGATAAATTTTAATTTTAATTTATATAATGGTTGAAGATTAAAATAATTAAAAATTTAATTAACAATAATTTATATTTATATTTATTTAAAGTTATAAATTTAATTTTAAATAAATATTAAATATGATACATGATTAAAAAATGAAATTATCAAATTAAAAAGGCGGCCGTTTTACATGTTAGGGTTTAAAATTTAAATAAATATGCTATATGAATAAAAATTAAATTATTATTAACTAAATTTATAATTTAAATAAATATAAATTAAAATTTTCAAATTATATTATCATTAATTAAATTATTAATTTTAACAAATAATAAATAAATATAAACTAAAATGATCAAATTAAAATATTATTAATTATAATTAAAATTTAAATAAATATAAATTAAAATTGTTAATTAAATTTTAATTATTTTAATCTTTTAAACATTATATAAATCAAAAATTAAATTTCTTAAATTTTAACTTTAAATCAATTAAGGGTATTATAGTCATTTAAGTAAAAATTAATGGTCAACTCATAATTCAAGAGAGGTAAGTTTATTTTTTTTCAAACCTTATATTTAGGTGTTAAAATCTTAAATCTTAAGGGAAGTAATCTTAAAAGAGGTATGTGTTAAAACCTCTTATTATTATTATTAACTTAAGACCCAAAAGCGCTTCCACCAAAAAAAAAAGAATCTTAACTCTTAAGAGCAAGGCCAAACAAATCCCAACTTTTTTTTCCCGTTTCTATTTTCATGTCTTATTGAAAAGGCTTTGGCTTTCCAATCTCCTTAAGGGCATGCCTCCATTTATTTGATTTAATACTGATTTGAAACAAGTTGTGTTTAGTTTGTATTTTGTTTTTGTTTTGGTTTTCACACTTTCAAAGGACAGAAGACAACAAGTCAGTCTTGTGTTACCACTGTGAAATTGTTTAATTTCCAAAAATACTTTTAAAAATTACTTTCAAGATTTCTTTATTCATTCTCCTTCAACCCCACTGGCCAGCTTTGGAGATACTAAAGATATTGTGTCTCTCAAAGGGACTAAACGACACTTATTTAATTAACCAACTAATTAATTCCTTAATTACACCATTAAACAATTCTTCATTGAAGATTCAAAATTGACAACCAACTCATAAAATCACTTGTCTCTTTCCATTATTAATTAATTAAAATTCAACTTAGTTTCGCTTACTTGTCACGTAAAGCACGCAACTAAGCCAAAAATTAGCATTAATTAATTAATTAGTATAATTTCATTGAGGTGAGTTAATTAATTAATTGGCAATTAAAGTTTAATTGGATTAAAATATAAAATATGGTCAACATATTTCTTGTTCTCGTTGCTTTTGCTTCTTGAATATGATGATAAAAATTAATTTAATAAAACCAAAGCGGAGGTTACTAAAAATGCCGAGAGAGAAATTTTTTTTATTATTTACTTTTTATTTTTGTATTTTTTATTCTTCGATGAAAGATATGAAACGAATTCCATCGCACGATGTGTTAAGAGGGGGCCATCACCTAAGTTTTAGGTTCGGATTACCTTCTTCAATTTTACTACAACTAGGTTCGGATGGTTATTTAATTAAATTTACCATATTCCGAACCAAAGTTGGTTTTTATATTACAAGTTTGACAATTATTTTATATATACATAGGAGTAATTAGATATAGTTAATTTAATTGATAAGTTTTTTTGAAATGGTGTCAAATATTTGTATAATACTTTAAAAATTAACTTATATATCATATAATTTTTTTTAATTTTGAAAATATTAACAAAAAAATATTAGAATTAATTAAAGATGTGTTGAGTTTTCATGGTGCGTTCAAGATAAAAATTAGAAATAGAAATTGAGTCACATGCAATTGCAAGTGCACCTATGCTATTATTTTACAAAATGATTTTCTTTTATTTTTTTATTTGAAAATATTTTTTTACACACCTGCTAATGTCGTTTATTAGTAAATTTTATTTTAAATAATATATAATTTTTCTAATACGATCATTGATTTGATCGGACACATTTTCGAGTCTTGAAAGTATGAAAATTTTATTATTTTCTTTAAAATAACTTCTAAGAATAACATTACAATAACTTCACAGATCTTCCAGCATATAATACAAACTGCAGGCCTTTTAACATACTCTTTTATTAAGTTCATAATCAGGCCAAACTCACAATAATAGTTTTTCTAAATAAATCAAGTAAATAAACAAAAAGTACTGGCTAATGTTATATTTTTAGTGGCACTTGTGCCATTAAATAAGAAAGCAACATGTTTTCGTATAAAACTAGATTCAAATTAAAGTTAGAATAATAATTAATTATGGAACTGATGTCCGCTGTATTTACAAAAAGTAAATATTTTTATATATAATTTATGGATCATTCTTATTTGAAATTCATTATTGAATTATATTTTAAATAATTTAATATTCTCGTGGTAATGATTATATTATATAATTTCACCCTCAAATTTTTTAAGAAAGAACTATAAAAAAGAATTTGAATCACTATGTTTGACGTTAATCTATCCAATCGAGCCATAATCAGTTAGTGTTTCAAGAATCATATTACTTTTAAAAACAAAAAAGCAAATAAAAAAAATTAAATATGAGGATAAAATTTGCTTGATAATAAAAAATTTATCATAATATATTCAATAAGATCAGAGACACAAATTAACAAAGAGTTATATTATTATTGTATACGTGATATTTTTAACTGAAAAAATAAAGCAAATAGATAAATTACATATTAATATTTTAATTTTGAAAAAAAATAAATTTTATTTGAAAAGAACAAGGATAATTATAATATAAGAGTGCATAAATTGGAGGTGAAGAATAAGGTGATTAACTTTATTCAGTGAAATAAATTATCAAACAAAAAAATCATGTATCAAGCACATTTTTATTCTTTATTTGTCGAATTAAAATGCTTATCTGGAATAAAAATGATCTAATAAGCACACTTTGCACATTTATATTTGGAATTTAATTGTTTATGGATAAAGAATCACATAATAAATAGATTCTTTTATCGTCAAAAGTTGTTATCTTGTTTTTTTTGGAGCTTGGGAATCAACATAATCAATTGGTTTCACAATTGAAAGAATAATTATGCTAATATTTCATTGAATTAGATTCTCCAATTCAAACATCTAACTGGTAAGCTTTCATACACAATTTTGTAATAGCATAGTTTTAAAATATTTAATTTAAAGATTTTTTTAGATTATTCTTTTTTTTTTTAAATATTCAACTAAACTATTGATAATGAGAATGAGTACATCTTATTATTCTATTAAATTAAGTATCATGAGAATGAGTGGCTTAATTCGAGTGTTCAGAGGTTGGCTCCTCTCATCTAATTAGATGCAGATGTTCAGACAACGCTACACTCAACTCTATTAAAATTTTTGATTTTTGATAGATTTTCAATGCAATATTAGTAAATTGTATATGTAATATATAATATTTAAAATAAAAAAATACCATAATGAGTCACGCTCTCTTTGATTAATCAAAGTACAAGTTAATTATTTTTTAAAATAAATGATGCAAAAACCAAAATATTTTCTCAATAATATATAATATATACTATTTTCTATATTTTTTTCATGTGGATTATTCTTTTCTGGCATACTAAATGGCCCATTTGATTGTATAAAGAAAATAAAAAAAAAAAGAATAGTAAAAGGCATAAATGGGGCTAAGTGGTAGGTAAATTAGGGAAGTAGATGCAGTGATTGGGTAGGTGGAAACAACACATCGACTCATGGAGTATATATATATTGATTGGCTGTTATTGATTGTATGGACGGGGATTGGTGACACCTTATTCTTTATGCCAATTTTTTATATAATATTTTAACCATAAAAATCATTATTTTTTTAATAATTAAATTTTAGAAAAATTAACGTAATTAAAGCACTTTAAAAAATATAATTTCAATTATTTATCCTAGATTAATCTAATTTGATTTATTTATTAATATAAAAATTTTGATAAAAGAAAAGAATTTGTTTCTTATAATTTTTTTCTAAATAAAATAGAGAAAAAGAAATTTTGAAAAAGTGGAGCCACGAGTGGACCTAGAAGAGCTCCATGATTAATGAAGCAACTTAAGGAGTAATTTCATGGACCCCTCACTCAATTCTAAATTTCTAATGGTTATTTTTTATAATATTAATTTTGATTTTTGAGAGATTTTTTTTTTCAATTTCCTTCCCCTTTCTCACTGTTCGAGGAAAATAATGTGTCCACTTTATGCCAAAATACTTGGCCTATTGCCATTGAAACTTAATAATTATTCAACAAATTAAAAAAAAGGAAATAATCAATTATTGGAGTGTTTTTATTAATTTATTTTGAGTATTACAATCAATTGATATTTAGATAGATATCTACTTGGATTAAATTTATTTAATATTATAAAATTGTTATTTTTTAATAATTAAAATATTTTATGATTATCGTGATTATATACATATATCTCTTGTCTTGTTTAAACATTTTTATCTAATTAGTTATTTAATTAAGTTAAATTTTCACGTTTTCTATTATCTTGATTGTATTTTTCTTCTTATTAGTAGTTGAGTTTAAGTAGAACTTGTATTATAAACAAGATTTTAAAAAATTTCAATTTTTTAAAAAATATCTAATAGTTGATAAATCATATTTAATTAGTTAAATACTTAATGATTAACTTTTTCAATTTTTTCTTTTTCCTTTTTCTCTTTTCTACATGTTTTTTAAATCATTTTATATTTTCAATGTCCACCAAAATTAAAGCTGGTGAAATTCAACTAAACCATGAATTTTCGGTTTATATCACAAATCTTTGGTTATATTTATTAATTTATTCATTTTATTTTAAAATAACTAGCAGAATGAATTATTTTGTACCTATTGATTGTTATATATACAAATACATTTAAACAATAAATTTTATATTATATAAAAATAAAATAAAATAAATTATACAAGATAATACATGCGAGAAAAATATAAGATTGGCCATTAATTTGTACAAAATAAATGAAAAAATGAGAAGTAAAAATGATAAAAATTTGACACAAAACGTCAAGCATGATGTCGTTCGGCGGTTTTTGTTTCGGTAGAATCAAAAGAATGACGTGGAAATTGGTTTAGAAACCTTTATCTAGTAAACTGACGCACACCACAGATTTTGATTCATAACTCTCACATTACAATTATTGTCAGCCCCACCTTCCATGCATACTGTCTGTCATTGAGATGTGCACATTTGTCAGTTTCTTTATGGTCCACTCTCATGTTATTTTCATCTTTTCTTTTTATTTTTTTAAAGGTTTTGCTTAATATTGCAATGTTACTTTATCATTGTTCTGTTTGTACTAAAATGGAGAGTTCTCAAATTTTTTATTAAATTATAAAGGGAAATAATAAAAAATACCCTTATTTTATAATAAAAATTCAAAAATACCCCCTTAATAAATTTTCAATCAAAAATACCATTTTTTTACTCTTTCGGACAGAATTGCCCTCATGCCCCTTGCCGAATTTTATTTGACCAACCTTTAGTACTTTCGAGTTAAGTTATACTCGAAAGTGTATTTATAAAGTGACTCGAAAGTGTATTTGTAAGGTGACTCGAAAGTACACTATCTAGTCACGTTTTAAATGTACTTTTGAGTTAAAGGTAATACTTATAGTTTCGAGTAATGCACTTTCTAGTTAAAGTAAAACTTATAATTTCGAGTTAAGTTCAAAATACACTTTCGAGTTAAGTTCAAAATACACTTTCGAGTTAGGTTGAAATTACACTTTCGAGTTAAGATAAAATTTAAGTTTCGAGTAAAGCATGGATTTCTAGTTAAGTAAAAAAAAAGAGGGCATGAGGGCTATTTCGTCAGTTTGAGAAATAAAGGGGTAATTTTGATTGAAAATTAGTGACAGTGGTATTTTTGAATTTTACTTATCAAATAGGGACATTATTGGTTATTTTCCAATTATAAATGTATAAAAATTGAAATATTAACAATTTGATCCCTATTGCAACGTAATATGATCCTAATTGACCGTGTATTATGATGTTAATCTGTTTATCACTGGATAATAGTATATATTTTTTTTCAATAAATCATTTAAAAAAATTTTATTGACTATAGAAAAAGATTGAAAATGTAACTATCAAAATATGAAAAGTGTTTCAATCAAGATAACTATTGAAAGTCCTTATCTCACATGCACATCAAGCGAAAATTGAATTCAATCCAATCAAATCCACTGACAATTGTTTCTCTTTGATCTTGTAATCCTCATGCTAACATTATCTTGATAGTATAAACATATTAGGTCATTTTTCATATAGCCAACAAGGTTCAAGAGAATCTTTCAAAACTTACAAAATAACAAAACTGTCAATTTCATCTAAAAGATATCAAATTATATATAACATCGATAAATTTGTTCTGGTATTGCATGTGGAATAAATCTATGGCTACATGCAACATGAGATATATCTTTCGCTATATTGATTTGTGTTTTAATGTGTAAAGATATTGTCAAGATTGTCAATAAAATTTTACATTTTTAGTATTGATATAAAAATTTATAACACAATTATTTGGTAGCACAAATTTATGAGGTTCCTATATATCGCTATAAGAAATTTGACATATTCATTATCAAAGCGAATATATAAATAAAAAACTTGATGGGATGTAGGGACATAACGGTCCACACATTGTTCCCTTGACTTTTAACCGTCGCTACACCTAACTCAAACCTCCATCATGCAAGGAGGTTGGTGGCGATTTGTTCTTACTTGTTCATTGGCCCACGTGACAAACAAGGAGTGGAATAAATTATTTTAACTGAACCCAAGTGCGTAACTGTAGCAGCATTCATTAAAGGTGTTGGACTCGAATGAAAAGACGTAAAACCAGCTTTGTTCTGTTAACGAGGAGAAACTTTTAAATTGCCTCCGTACTTTTCGGTAGATTTGATAATAAGGAGTCCTTATAATTTTCTTGACATTAAAGTCCCTTCATTTCTTGTTAATTTTTATTTTGGTAACTTTTTCTAAAAGTCTCTTTTAAGTGCACTTGATTTATGGTGGTTGATTGATTGGTACTTGGGGGTAGGTAGCAACATGTGATTTTCACTGAGATTAAATCATTCGACCATTTGAACAAAAAAAAGAAAAAAAAAATCTCTTTCCATTTTTAAGCTTGAATTTTTTTTATTATATCAAAAAATTACTTTTAAAAATAACAAAAAATTATAGACTAAAAACATTAAATTTGACATTCATGTGCATATGATCATCAATAAATCATAAATACCTCTAATTTATATGCTTTATCCTCTTATCATAACAAAATTTAATATATCTAAATTTTTTGAAAATATTTATTTTTTAATGAGTAATTGATACTTTACATGAAGACGTGTTAATATCATTTGAAATCATTCAAGTAGGCAAGGTGTCAATTTTTTTGATAATTTGATTGAACATCAATCTTTAAAAATCAACTCTTTAATTTTGTTTCTAAATTTTTGTTAATCAATTATCAAAAAATTATAGAGAAAATAACGAAAATATTTTAAGAAAGTTCGAGACATGTGACTGAAATACTTTAACATTAAGAATATTATTTTAATCAAATAAAAAAGAATTTATTTATTTAATGTGTCACTAAAATTTTTGAATATAAATAGAAAAAATTGGTTATAACATTCAAAAGCGGTTTATTCTTTGAAGCTTCTATTTATACTTTTTAATTTTTCATGGAGAATATGTTCTTTGCATTTGCAACTATAACTTTAGGAAATAATTTGATACGACGCTATAATTTTAGTGGTAGATTTTATAATAATTCTTTAACACGTACTTTAGTAAGATTTTGCCTTTTCTTTATGCACTATAACTAGTGGGCCCGTTGTGAAAATGAGTAATTTGGAGAAGCGTGGAGATCACGTGATTTTCTCTTCCTTTAATAATTCAGGAAAAGAAAAAAAAGATTCCCAGTAGCGCACAAGGTCAATGCGTTTCTAATGATTTGTCCTTCGGTAAGTGTTTCACTGTTGTGAAAAAAGTACATTGAAACAGTCAAAAATCCACTTTTAAATTGCAGAAGTTGTAAAAAACAACTTTCACATCCGTCAATAACTTATTAGATGAAATCTTCTTCCGTTCGGTGTCTGGAGATGTAAATTTTATATCTTGTTTAATCCTAAAAGATTTTTTCATCCTTAAGATTTGACTTGAAACCCAATTGGTTAGTCAATAGGTGTAAAAATTAATATAATAATAATAATATTATTATTGAGGTTATAGACATATACTATACTATGTATTTTAGAGCAATTTTGAAAATGCTGAATTTAAGAGTTTGATACGTAAAATTTTAAAATCTACCGTTCATTATCATGTAGTTTTTTTTATAAATGGTATTTAGTAATTTTTAATAAATTTACTTTCCAGAAAGAAATTACGTGTTACGTTAAATTGTAAATAAATGACTTCCTTATTTAGCATACCGTCGAAGAAACAACCGAGAAACAATTGGCGCTATTAGTTTAGTGAATAAAAAATTTTTAGTAATAAATGAATGGATTACAAAAATAGTTAGTAGTAAATGTATGGATTATAAAAATAAATGTGTTGCCTCATATAAGCAGAACACGCAAAAAAAGAAGACTTGCTTTTGGTAATAAAATGATCATAACACATTTACTGTTGGCCACATAGAATCAGCTGGCGGACTAATTAGAACATTACACATACCATTGGCCGCGTATGTGTTCGTGTTACGTGTAATATGATGTAAGGAAATTAATACTTTCCGGGTGTTGTGTTCCACATTTCGTCATGGATAGCGTCACATTACGTGGCCAACTACCCCCATGCCTACTTCATCTCCCTAATTACTAAATTACCCCATAATATTAATTTATAAAATTTTCATATATTATAATTATATTAAGATACAAACTCTAATATTATTGCCATCCACATAATATAAAATATTTTATTTAAAATATTGTTAAAAAGTGAATGCAATCCCATCAAATATTTTGTTTGCTTTTTTTACTAGGGCTGGTGTTTACTGTTTAGTAATAAATTTCATTTGGTAAAAGTAAGTATAACAAACTTTCTAAAGGATAATTTTTTTTATGAAGATAAATTTATGTCAAAATTACCTAACAAAGTAAAATTTTCAAAGTTATTTAGTGGCGTTAATGAAAGTTAAATTAGTTATTTTCAAAATTGAAGTGTTTCTGAAGTTCCATAATATATCTTATTATTTTATTGCCTTTTAAGCCAAACAATTGTTATTCCCAAGAAGGCAGTAACAGAGGAGATTATTCATTGAATTATCCAATTTATTAATTAATTAATTGCATAAAGTTAGAAATTTACAGTTTTTTCATTTTTATCTTTACCGCGGGCGCCTCCGCGGAGGTTCGGCGCCGAACCTAGTTCAGATAGCCAGCAGCATGTTCACCCGTTTATAAATTTTTTTCACCGCGAGGGCCCACCATGAGCGGCTGTCGCGTGCCGCATAGCTTCGTAGTCCACGTGGCACTTTCTGAAATCCTGAGTTGTCACGTAACCAGAGATGGTGAGATCGAGCTCGTGGTCCCCACAAACCCCTAACTTTCCCTCTAAAACCCAACTATCTATTTGTTTCTCTCACTACATTCGCGTCTATAAAATTCACTGCTATCTACCCTCCCCAGAAGAACTACCAGCGCAAAAGAGCAGCAGCCTCTGGTCGGTGCTCTGCCCTAATCATTTCTGCCCCACCCTCTCTGTTTCTTATCACTCGTTTTCCCAGAAGAAACCGGTTCATTTTCCCGGAAAATAGGCTTGTTCAGCTTTTCTTCTAGTCCTTCAAAGCTCAATCTCGAAGAATCCGCGCCTGATAGGGATACTTTCGAATTTCGTATTTCCTAAGTCGTTACAGCTGACAAAATATCTGTTTTGTTTTGTAAATCGAATCATTTTCTCGGATATAAATAGTTTGATGTGAATCTTTAGATCTATTTGGTCAGGAGAGTTTGATTTTTAATCAACTTGAAACATCAACCGTAGGATCTGTAACACACAGAACTCCTTATCAGGGAACACTTCTTTTAAGGCTTTACATCTATTTATAAAAAAAAATACATATATACATTAAAATCAAGGAAATCGAAGAAGTTCGCTATTTTGTTTTGATTTTCTGGTTTTTACAAAATGTCCGCTGCTTCGAGCTCTCTCCTTCAACTACGAGCGAACTCGTGTGCGCTTCCTTCGCTGGCCAAACCGTCGGTTGTTGTTCCTAAATCGAACATTGTTAATCCTCTGTCTCGTGGCAAAGCCAAGGCCGGACGGTGCGCGGCGGTAAAAAAATCGCCGGTTGTGGAGAAGAAGTTCTTCGGAATCCGATTGCGGGCGGCTGGATCGGAGCGGGTGCACCTATGGCAATCGGACGGTCCTGGAAAGTCTCCAAAGCTTCGAGTCGTGGTTCGTTCCTCATTATCAGGAGTCCCGGAGAAGCCGCTCGGACTCTACGATCCGGCGTTTGATAAGGATTCATGTGGGGTCGGGTTTGTCGCGGAATTGTCCGGTGAAAGCTGCCGTAAGACGGTGGGTAGTGAATATATGAATATATAACAACATGCATGCGTTTGCTTGAATGTTTGGCTTTTGATTTATTATCGTTATGTGTGTTTTTCTAATGTGAATAGATAACGGATGCTTTGGAAATGTTGGTACGGATGACCCATAGAGGTGCTTGCGGATGTGAAGCCAATACTGGAGATGGAGCAGGAATTCTCGTTTCTCTTCCGCACGATTTCTTTAAGGAGGTATGCTCATTTAATTTATAATTCATTTATCCTGGCTTTTTAATTTAATTATTAGAATAAAAAATGGACCTTTCCGTTGATATTTATTTTTTTAACGGATTATTGTTAATTCTGTTTATATTTATTTTATTTCATTTTGATATTAGATATTTTGAAGCTAGATAAATACTAGTATACACTTTTGTTTGAACCAAAAACTGCTTTTATTTGTCTGTTGTTTCTGTGGACTGTGGGTTTTAGATATTCCTGTCGGAGATTTTTTTACTTTGTGTTATTTTCTTTGTGTCAACAATTTAATTTTGGATATAGAAGACTGAATTTGAGAGAGGTTTATTTTTTTGGTGAACTACGAGCTAGATTTGTTTGGCCGTTTCCTGTTGTGCTGTTAATTACCGTGCTAGTTAGTTCTGGTGTTTTTAAATCTTGAAAATGACTGTGGTTGAATTGCACCTCAGGTTGCCAAGGATGGTGGGTTTGAGCTTCCCCCACCAGGTGAATATGCTGTTGGCATGTTCTTTTTGCCCCAATCTGCCAGCCGAAGGGAAGAAAGCAAAAACGTATTTACTAAGGTAATTTCCGAACAGACAGATTGATCATTATTGATCATGTCATGAGTAGGCAATCAGGGCCACCTATGAACAGATGCAACTCTCTTTACTTTTAATACTTCCATCTTTCTACGAACAAATGCAACTCTACTTTACTTTTAATACTTCCATCTTTGATGATACAAAGAAAATGTTAGTTACATATCATATTTATGCTTCAATCTTTTGAAGCTGATACAAAGAAAATGTTTGTTTTCTGATCTGACTGGCTGTTGTTTGCTCTCTACTTAACCCGTCAATTTTTATTTTCAAATTTTCAAATTTTTTTCATTCTGACTTATTGTCTTTGAAGGTTGCCGAGTCTCTTGGGCATACAGTTCTTGGCTGGCGGTCTGTACCAACTGATAATTCAGGACTGGGCAATGCTGCTTTGCAGACAGAACCTGTGGTGGAGCAAGTATTCCTTACACCTTCTCCAAGGTCAAAAGTTGATCTTGAGAACCAGGTACTTCTTTTGCTATATTAATGAGGATTTAAACCTTGTATTGATTTATTTCCTGTTTTTGGTTGAAATAATCTAAAACTAATGTTGAATGTAATATTTGTGCAACTCTTGAAATCACATCAGAAATAAAGAGAGAAACTATTGGCAAGTTAACTGCAATTATCAGATAATCATTTTTTTTATGTCACAGACTCAGACAGGAATTTGCTTTAATTTTTGGTTTTCATTAATTTCATTTAAGAATTTATAGCATCAATCTTTTTCTCAAGGGCATTAGCTTTATAATATTTCTAAATTGAATATTTTATATTTACTGCTTTACAGATGTACATACTAAGGAGGGTTTCGATGGTTTCTATTAGAGCTGCACTAAACCTTGAACATGGCGGTGCCAAGGACTTCTACATATGTTCACTTTCCTCACGGTGTGTCATGCAGAAAGCTATGTTGTTTATTCGTTTGATAATTGTAATATGTGCAGATTTCCTAATATCTTAGAAGATTTTTAATTCCATTGTTTGGTTATGCAGGACCATTGTTTACAAAGGTCAGTTAAAGCCTATTCAGGTGAAGGATTACTATTATGCAGATCTTGGCGATGAAAGGTTTACGAGCTACATGGCCCTGGTAAATATTTAATCCATTCACTTTCCTTCTTTGTCCACTAACTCCATACTTTAACAAACAGCATGGAACCATCGGTAACTGAAGGGATGCAGGGTTGAGGAATGACTTCTGAGGCATTGAAGTTTGAATGATCTCTTAAGTTCTTCCACTCCCTTGATTACTATTTGAATTTGGATGCCGGAATGGATGCCATGGGTGAGTTGGTAAGAAACCTCATTGTCAATGCTTGCAGAAACCTGCTGCAGTGCTCTCTATAGTCAGTTGTTTGAGGTTGAAACTTCCAATTTGATGGTGGAAAGGAAATTGTGTTTGGCCAATGTAGCTTAGGGTGTCCATGGCTTTGATATTGGCACTGTAGCATCCCTGATCTTTGAAGTGCCCTGAACACAATTTCATCTCTGCAGTTTCAGATCAGAATCTCATATTTGAATCGAGTAGATTGAATTGTTTATAACAATTTTTGTTCTTTTTGTTGTTGATGCAGATACACTCGAGATTTTCTACAAATACCTTTCCTAGCTGGGATCGCGCTCAACCTATGCGTGTCCTGGGTCATAATGGGGAAATTAACACACTAAGAGGCAATGTTAACTGGTAATGAAGAATCTAGTAAATTGTCTTGATGAATAGCCTATTAACTGTCATAGTTTACATAATTTTAAACTCTTAAATTCTTGATAAAAGCATAGTTAAGAGTATTACTTGTATCTTTTTTGTTCAAAGACCCAATTTGGAGTAATTAGATGATGTTCACTGACTACTCTCATATGCTATGCAGGATGAAGGCTCGCGAGGGTCTGCTAAAGTGCAAAGAGCTTGGTCTGTCCAAGAATGATTTGAAGAAGCTTTTACCTATTGTTGATGTTAGTTCATCTGATTCAGGTAAAACTTAATTTGACATTTTGCTTATTTTATTTATATTCAAATACTTAGAAATGATTTGCTTTGTTACTTGATTTATATCATTTTATGAGAAGTTATGGAGCCTTGAATAAGTTATCTGTTTCCCATGTTTCAAATGTCATGTATCTGATGTCTTTTCTACCCTCTTTTAGGAGCTTTTGATGGTGTCCTTGAACTTCTAGTTCGAGCCGGTAGAAGTCTTCCTGAAGCTGTCATGATGATGATTCCTGAAGCATGGCAAAATGACAAGAACATGGATCCTGAGCGGAAGGCATTGTATGAATACTTCTCAGCCCTTGTGGAGCCTTGGGATGGGCCTGCTCTTATATCATGTAAATTTCTTTTCTCTATTTAATTACTATCTTTGGAAATTTTGTATCTTTAATAACTAACAGTTCATTTGCAGTTACTGATGGCCGTTATCTGGGAGCTACCTTGGACCGGAATGGACTGCGTCCAGGTCGCTTTTACATCACACGCAGTGGACGGGTTATCATGGCTAGTGAAGTCGGTGTAGTGGACATTCCTCCTGAAGATGTGCTCAGGAAAGGAAGACTCAATCCTGGTATGATGCTTTTGGTAGATTTTGAGAATCATGTTGTTGTGGATGATGAAGCCTTGAAGCAGCAATATTCACTGGCAAGGCCTTATGGGGAGTGGCTGAAGAGGCAAAAGATTGAACTCAAGGATATAGTTGAATCTATTCAAGAATCAGAAAGGGTTGCTCCAAGCATAGCTGGAGTTCTACCAGTAAGTCTTGCTTTGCTGTACTTTGATGCATTTACTATCTTTCTCCTCCTCCTCCATGGCTAATGCTTGTGATGGTTTTTAATCCTGTGTTAACTATAGGCATCTAATGATGATGACAACATGGAGAATATGGGCATTCATGGCTTACTGGCTCCATTAAAAGCCTTTGGGTATGTTAATTATCTGCGTTGTATTTTGTTCGCGTTTTCTTTTAGATATGATGCTTTTATGATTCTTACAAAATGTTCAAATTTTGGTGTCCTTGTTCAGTTACACTGTTGAAGCTTTGGAAATGTTGTTGCTTCCCATGGCAAAAGATGGCACAGAGGCTCTTGGTTCAATGGGCAATGATGCACCTTTGGCAGTTATGTCTGGCAGAGAGAAACTCACTTTTGAGTACTTCAAGCAAATGTTTGCTCAAGTAACAAATCCCCCAATTGATCCTATTCGAGAAAAGATAGTTACTTCCATGGAATGCATGATTGGTCCAGAAGGTGACCTTACAGAAACAACCGAAGAACAATGTCATCGCCTCTCTCTAAAAGGCTCTCTATTGTCTATTGAAGAGATGGAAGCAATTAAAAAGATGAATTATAGAGGCTGGCGAAGTAAAGTTATTGACATAACTTATTCAAAGGACCGTGGGAGGAAGGGGTTGGAGGAGACTTTGGATAGGATTTGTGCTGAAGCACGAGATGCGATCAAGGATGGTTATACATTGCTAGTGCTTTCAGACAGAGGTATTCACATTGGTTCTATTAAGAGTAGATTTTTATTTTCAAAATCTATAATTAGAAAGTAAAATGTTTTTTTGTTATTTTTTTTCCAATGGTTGGCATTTATCCACCATTTTTTTTGGGAATCTGTAGCTTTCTCATCAAAACGTGTACCTGTGAGCTCCCTCTTGGCGGTAGGTGCTGTCCATCACCACCTGGTCAAAAATCTTGAGCGCACTCAGATAGGATTGATAGTTGAATCAGCTGAACCAAGAGAAGTGCACCATTTCTGTACCCTGGTAGGATTTGGTGCTGATGCTATATGCCCATACTTGGGCATAGAGGCAATTTGGAGATTGCAGGTTGATGGAAAAATCCCACCAAAAGCTAGTGGGGAGTTCCATTCAAAGGAGGAACTGGTCAAGAAGTATTTCAAGGCAAGCAACTATGGAATGATGAAAGTTCTTGCAAAGATGGGGATTTCCACTTTGGCATCATATAAGGGTGCTCAAATATTTGAAGCTTTGGGCCTTTCATCAGAAGTTATAGAGAAATGCTTTGCAGGAACGCCAAGCAGAGTAGAGGGAGCAACATTCGAGGTGCTTGCCAGTGATGCTCTTCGCTTGCATGAGGTGGCATTTCCAACCCGAGTTTTCCCTCCTGGAAGTGCAGAAGCTGTAGCACTCCCAAATCCTGGGGACTATCATTGGAGGAAAGGTGGTGAAATTCACTTGAATGATCCTCTTGCTATAGCAAAACTGCAAGAAGCTGCCAGAGGAAACAGTGTGGCTGCTTATAAGGAATATTCTAAGCGGATTCAAGAATTGAACAAATCCTGCAATTTACGTGGGCTGTTAAAATTTAAGGAGGCAGAGGTGAAAGTTCCCTTGGAGGAAGTGGAACCAGCCAGTGAAATTGTTAAAAGGTTCTGCACAGGGGCTATGAGTTATGGTTCAATATCATTGGAGGCACACACAACGTTGGCTATAGCTATGAATAAACTTGGTGGGAAATCAAACACAGGTATGTTTTTGGTCCACCAGTGATCCTTTTACTTTTGATAAAGGCAATATGATTTAAATGTCTCTTCGAACTTTGGTTTCACTTTGATAAAGCCACCTTCTTTCTTTAGTGAAAATATTTTATCATTATTTGCAATTCAAACTAATAGCTTTCCCGATTTTAAAAAATATTTTTGTCTGGTCTCAGTCTTCCTCTTTCAGTCACCCCAGCTGTTTCCTTAGAGCTAATCTGCAGTATGTTATATGATGACAAGTTTTTTCTCTTTTCAGGTGAGGGAGGTGAGCAGCCATCTCGTATGGAGCCTCTTCCTGATGGTTCAGTGAATCCAAAGAGGAGTGCCATCAAGCAGGTTGCAAGTGGTAGATTTGGTGTGTCAAGTTATTACCTGACAAATGCTGATGAATTACAGATAAAAATGGCTCAGGTATATACTGGATGACATGAACCGTATGATTAAGAGACCATTAGGTTTTATAGTTATGCTGTTGATGTCATGATTTGCTATTTAGCCCCTGTATTCCTTTAGGAACAGAGGTTCTCTTGTTTATGAGTTTATGTTCATGGCAGATGATGCTGTCTCTGCAAAAGCACCTAAGCACTTCTGGGTGCTTTTGCATCTTTAACTGATACCTACATTTGAATTTGGTGAGGTTATATTAACTGTATTCTTTTCTTCCTTGTGAATGAAACTTGTTTTAACTATGTATTGCCTTGTTAAACAGGGGGCCAAACCTGGTGAAGGAGGTGAACTTCCTGGCCACAAGGTTATAGGAGACATTGCAGTTACCAGAAATTCTACAGCTGGGGTTGGGCTGATCAGCCCGCCACCCCATCATGATATATATTCAATTGAAGACCTTGCCCAATTAATTCACGATCTTAAGGTACATGCATATGCTGCTACATATATTTATATCAGTTGTATGTATGGTTATATTTCTCCTTTTCTTCCTTTTTGAACTGAAATTTGAGCCTTGTTAATTCAAGTATTAACACTTCCCATTGAGTTGTTCTCTCCACCTGACACTCTTTGTTCTGCAGAATGCCAATCCAGGGGCTCGAATAAGTGTAAAGCTAGTATCTGAAGCAGGCGTTGGAGTGATTGCCAGTGGGGTTGTAAAGGGACATGCTGACCATGTCTTAATCTCAGGTCATGATGGAGGTACAGGGGCATCTCGTTGGACAGGCATAAAAAATGCTGGCCTCCCATGGGAACTTGGTTTGGCTGAAACTCACCAAACTCTAGTTGCGAATGATCTCCGTGGCCGCACAGTCCTTCAGACAGATGGTCAACTGAAAACTGGGAGAGATGTGGCCGTTGCTGCACTTCTTGGTGCAGAAGAGTTTGGTTTTAGTACTGCACCTCTCATAACTCTTGGCTGCATCATGATGCGAAAGTGCCACAAGAACACTTGCCCTGTTGGTATTGCAACTCAGGATCCAGTTCTTCGTGAAAAGTTTGCTGGAGAACCTGAGCATGTTATTAACTTCTTCTTTATGCTAGCGGAGGAGGTGCGGGAGATTATGTCTCAACTTGGTTTCCGGACATTGAATGAGATGGTAGGCCGTTCTGATATGCTTGAAGTTGACAAGGACGTTATGAAGACCAATGAGAAGTTGGAGAATATTGATCTCTCCCACTTGCTTAAACCTGCTGCTGAACTACGGCCTGAAGCTGCCCAGTATTGCATCCAAAAACAGGATCATGGCTTGGACATGGCTTTGGACCAAAAGCTTATTGCATTGTCCAATGCTGCTCTAGAGAAAGGTATGCCTGTGTATATTGAAACCCCAATCTGCAATGTGAACCGTGCCGTTGGAACAATGCTCAGTCATGAGGTAACAAAACGGTACCACTTGGCAGGGCTTCCTGCAGATACGATCCACATAAAACTTACTGGGAGTGCAGGGCAGAGTATTGGAGCTTTCCTTTGCCCTGGCATTTTGTTGGAACTTGAAGGTGACAGCAATGACTATGTTGGCAAGGGATTATCAGGTGGTAAGGTTGTAGTTTATCCTCCACAGGGAAGTCTTTTTGATCCTAAAGAAAACATAGTCATTGGTAATGTGGCTCTCTATGGGGCCACCAAGGGGGAGGCATATTTCAATGGCATGGCAGCGGAAAGATTCTGTGTCCGAAATTCAGGTGCAAGGGCTGTTGTAGAAGGTGTTGGAGATCATGGATGTGAATATATGACAGGCGGGACAGTTGTTGTGCTTGGAAAAACTGGAAGGAATTTTGCTGCTGGTATGAGTGGTGGTGTTGCTTATGTTCTTGATGTAGATGGAAAATTTCGTAGTCGATGCAATCCCGAGCTGGTGGATCTTGATAAAGTTGAAGAAGAAGAGGATATTATGACTCTGAGAATGATGATACAACAACATCAGCGTTATACAAACAGCCAATTGGCCAAAGACGTACTGGCTGACTTTGAGAATCTATTACCTAAGTTTATAAAGGTCTTCCCTCGGGATTACAAAAGAGTCCTTGCAAACTTGAAAGCAGAGGAAGCCTCAAAACAGGAACTGGAGCATGCTTCTGAAGAACCCGAGGAGCCTGATGTGGCAGAATTAGTAGGGAAAGATGCTTTTGAGGAGCTCAAGAAGATGGCTGCTGCATCTGTAAATGGAAAGTCCAGTCAGGTAAGTCATAAAACTGAATCACTTGTTTTTTCAACCTGACACACTGGACTTGTGGGAGTTTGTCGGTGCATTGTATTCTTCCTTTTTATTATCTTGAAAAGTTTGTGTTTGGTAGAATTAATTACCTTGTTTTCTTTCTCTTATTAGAATTATTTACCTTGTTCTCTTTCTGTTTCTTGTGATATTTATCTTTTTTAATTAATTAATGTGTTATTTTTACTGATACCTGTGCGAGTCGATATCTTTCTTTATACAAAAAGATTAAGTTAATATAACACGTTTATGTTGGTTAAATTGCCCATCATTGGCTTGTATATTTTACATTTGTCTAACATGAATGCTAAAATTCTAGGTAGAAGAGGCTGAGCCAACCAAGAGGCCTAGTCGGGTGGCTGATGCTGTTAAACATAGGGGTTTTATTGCTTATGACCGTGAAGGTGTTCAATATAGGGATCCTAATGTTCGTATGAATGATTGGGAGGAAGTTATGGAGGAATCAAAACCTGGCCCACTTTTAAAGACACAGTCAGCCCGTTGTATGGATTGTGGTACTCCTTTCTGCCATCAGGTATGGGCTACATTATTATGAAGACTACATATTGCATATGATTCCCCTTAATTATATAATAGTATATTACGTCAATTTGGATAGGTATCTTTGGTATTATGCCCAATATTCTGATCTAATTCTCCCTTAAAAAAATTGTAGGAAAACTCTGGTTGTCCTCTTGGAAACAAAATACCAGAATTCAATGAGTTAGTGTATCAAAATAGGTGGCGTGAAGCACTAGATCGGCTTCTTGAAACAAACAACTTCCCAGAGTTCACTGGACGAGTCTGTCCTGCTCCCTGTGAAGGTTCTTGTGTACTAGGTATTATTGAGAATCCTGTATCTATCAAGAACATTGAATGTGCCATCATAGACAAGGCTTTTGAGGAGGGTTGGATGGTGCCACGACCACCTCTAAAGAGGACAGGGTATTACTTCTTCCTAGTATCAAAGACAGTTTCTTTTTCTCATGCCAAAACTAATTCATTAATTTAGCTATGCAGTTCATATCTTAGTTTCATTAAAAAACATGAATGCTTCCTGTTCATTGTTTATTGATCCATCATCTCTGTGTTATGTTATAATTGCAGGAAAAGAGTTGCTATTGTTGGAAGTGGACCAGCTGGACTGGCTGCTGCTGATCAATTGAATAGAATGGGCCATTTGGTGACTGTCTATGAACGTGCAGATCGAATTGGAGGGCTTATGATGTATGGTGTTCCCAACATGAAGGCTGACAAAGTGGACGTAGTGCAAAGGCGGGTCAACCTTATGGCTGAGGAAGGCATCAATTTTGTGGCCAATGCTAATGTTGGAATGGATCCCTTGTACTCCCTTGATCGGCTCCGCGAGGAGAATGACGCGATTGTTTTAGCAGTAGGATCCACAAAACCTAGGTAGGTCATTTTAATCTGCAGCATTAGAACATAATTAAGTAAATCAGTGCCTGAACATGGTTACTTTTGGTGCAGGGATCTTCCTGTACCGGGAAGGGAATTATCAGGCGTACATTTTGCCATGGAGTTTCTTCATGCGAACACTAAAAGTTTTCTTGATAGTAATCTTCAGAATGGTAAATACATTTCTGCGAAGGGCAAGAAAGTGGTTGTCATTGGTGGAGGTGACACAGGTACTGACTGTATAGGAACATCTATTCGCCATGGTTGTACTAGCATCGTAAATCTAGAGCTTCTTCCCCAACCACCACAAACTAGAGCCCCAGGCAACCCTTGGCCACAGGTATTATTATTATTTGTGTGGTGAAATTGAATTAGTCATATGAAATGTGAACAACGAGCTATCTTGCAATTTTGTTCCACACAGGTTTGGTTGTCTTACATAATTATTCCCTTGTCTTTTGGGTTTTGCAGTGGCCTAGAGTATTCCGGGTAGACTATGGCCATCAAGAAGCTGCTGCCAAGTTCGGCAAAGACCCAAGATCTTATGAGGTATTGACAAAGCGGTTTTTGGGAGATGAAAATGGGGCTGTAAAAGGTCTTGAGGTTGTACGGGTCTGTTGGGAGAAGGATGCTAGTGGAAAGTTTCAGTTCAAGGAGGTTGAAGGTTCTGAGGAAATAATTGAGGCTGACCTAGTCCTCTTGGCCATGGGTTTCGTAGGTCCCGAGTCTGTAAGTATTCTAAATTCTCTTTATGAAACCCAATCTGCAAAATGAAAGTAAAAATCGGTTAGAGGACTGTTTGTCATGTTCTTCAAATTTTTTTACAGATTGTAGCAGAGAAGTTGGGAGTGGAGCGAGACAATAGATCAAATTTCAAGGCAGAGTATGGTCGCTTTGCAACCAATGTGGACAGTGTATTTGCAGCTGGGGATTGCCGCCGTGGTCAATCCCTCGTGGTATGGGCAATCTCAGAGGGCCGCCAAGCTGCTGCACAGGTGGACAAATACCTCAGTGCTGTCAGTGACCACCAGGAAGATTTTGTTATGATACAGCAAGACTTTACCAAGAGGCAGCAAGACTTGAACAAGAAGCACCAAGACAGCAGCAAACACACTGTTATGACATAGGTGATTCCTTTTTCATACAGTATTTGAAAAAGAAACAGAACTGATACACAGTATACAAAGTTGGTACCAGATCGAATCCTGTGGAAGATTGCCAGAAATGGAGTATATACATCGGATAACTAGCGAAATTGGGTATGATCAACTCTATTTATGGAGGCAGGAACGAAAAGCAAAATGGTTGATAATTGGGGATGGCAACTCCATTTATGGAGGTGGTTGAACGAAAAAAGCAAAATGGTGACTTGGATAGGGTGGTGCATTTAATAAAAGCCTTTTTTAGGATATACTATGTTTTGTTCTTTCTCTTCATGTTCATAGTTTTCTCTGGCGTTTGCATTAGTTAGCTATTCTGTTTTTTGGGTTTATCATGAATAAACGCTGTACAGTTTTTTTTTTCCTTAAATATTGGTTGGGAAAGGAAAAATAATACGGGTTAATATTTATGAATTTTTCCATTGAATTTCAAGGTTTTTCTGCATGCTAAACATCTTACATTCTGATCAAATCCTTCTACACTTTGATTAGCATACTATTACATGTCATATAAGATCATTTTTCTTTTTTCTGTAAAATCTCTCTCCTTTTCAGTACTTTATTTTCATCAGAGATAATAAACCAATAGGCAAACATCATTTGATAAGATATCAAATTCAACCATAACAGACAATGCAGAGGGAATAGATTAAGTCCTTTCATCCCTCTCTTGCATCTCCTTTGCATTATGCTTCCTCATTGAACCCCAGCTGCATAAGAGCACAATAATCATACATCAGAAATCTGTGGATTTCCAATCATTGAGTAGCTCTGCTTCATGCACTTCCATAATCTAAACTGCCATTTTTTCCAATGTCCGGAACCAGAAAGATAAACATCGATTTTTAACAGGTTCAATCCCCAACATAACCTAAGCTACTCAGGATTCTGGTTGTGATTACATATTTCAAAATATTGCTCTTCAACTAGGTGTGTATGTAGACTATATTCTAATTTCTAAAGCGCATTAGCAGCAAGAGTTTTTTTTCCAAACAAAATGAAAGAACACTGCATTTATAATCATATTGAAAGATTGCTCTTACCAGAACAGCCTCTATCTCCCTGTTGGTGACAGGCGTACGTTTGGGCTGAAGAGAAGCCTGTCCTCCCACACCAGTATTTGCTGGTACTGCTGGGATGCCTGATCTTGACCTTGAGAGGAGATTTTGAGTAGTATTCCCAGTAGTTGGTGTAGGTTGGGTTTCAGAAACAGAACCTATTCATAGACAATAATGATCTGATTATGAATATGAAGCATGTAACTGTCCAGAACAAAGAATTTAAAACATTATACACATAGAGTTCAACATTAAACTTCACCCAATACAGACAATTTTCCATTGCATTCTACTTATATGCTGCAGCAACTCAAGTAACTTAGCTTGGAATTTCCAGCACGGATGGAAAATAATTTTCAAGATTTAACACGTCAGAGCTATCAGTACATTGCAAACCAAACAACTCCTTGAGTTGCATATTTGAAAATGAACTAACCTCAATTACAATAAATCATATCCTCTACTAGGCATTGAGTGGGGAAGCAGAAGCTGTTTTGAACTAAGTTACCCAGGAAAAGATGGAAAATTTCTACAATAACAGTAAATACAGGAATCCTCTTCAACATATAAAATACTTGATTTCCATAGTGTCATTTCGCTGCAGCTTCCAATGATGCTTATTCCTTTGTAAGTATAATATCATTATCTTTTGTCAGATGTGTTATCGACACTAAACTCATATACTGTAACAGATTCCGGTATTCAGTTATTTTCTTCAATTCAAAAAGCTCAAAACCATCTTAAAAATGAAGACAAGGGTCAAAACTGAAGATCATTCAGTTAATTTCAGCATATGAAGTCTAGAATATATTTGATGTCAAATTTTGGAAAAAACTGAAACACCACAGGGAAATTATTTCTTTCGACCAACAAAACAAATAAACAGTCAAAGCCATAACTATATCAATACATAGAGCACCACCGAAAACCCAGTAAGAAGCATGTAAGAATAAAGCAAATTGTCAGAGAAATCATGCTCAATTTCCAAAACTAAAGGCAGCAGAGAAAGAGAAATAGTATACCTGACGGTGATGGAGACGATTTAGGGTGCCTTTGCGGGAATTTAATTCGGGGAATTCTCCTCATCGTTTTCTTCTTACTACTTTACCTTTCTTTCTGTCTACTTCTTCTATTATCTAGAAAAGGAAAGATTTTTATCAGCAATTTTTCACGAAATATAGCTCCGGAAACATAATTCTGTGAACTATCCTTTTGTCTTTAAGTATTGTAATTCTACTCCAATTTGATAACAAAAAGACCGAAGTATCCCCACCACACGCACACGCGCGCGCGCACACACGCACATACATATATATATATATATATATATATATAAGCAAACATTTGGCAATTTTTATTCTAATTTCTTAAAATTTTGACCGACTTTTTTCTTCGAACTCGATAATTTTTTACGAGTATAAAATTTCTCATTCTATTTTTTTTTTTAAATAGAATTGGCAATTTTAGAATTAAATAGTTGGATGTGGTATAAGATTATGACTTCTCGCCTTATATTGAAGCAGAAGAACAAATCTCTTATTACGATGTAATTCCACTGCATAGAAATTAAAACTCTTAACTATGTACTAAAGATATAATAGAAACATCGTATCAAATTCAGCTCAATTCTTAACGGGGAAAATGAATTGTTTACCCTAAAACAATAGCTACATATTCTAAATTTTATTTTATTCTAAATGATAGAAAATCTATATAGTAAACGATATATCTTATATCGTGTTATTTATTAGCTAAATAATATGTTGTTACTTTTTTACTTTAAATAATTAGAGAAATCAATTATTAGAAGAACGCAAAAATTTAAACTTCTAACTTCAATAATATTAAAGTGTGAAAATTAACACCGACAAAAAGATTCAAAATTTTAATTTGACTCTTTATGACACATACCCGATATAAAATAAGTTAAAACAATACCGTTTCATGTAAACAAGTGACTTCTTCCATTCACCATATGACATCAAAGTGGAGCCCTTATTACAGCATTCTGAACTTTCGCATTAACTAATGGTCAAACTACTTATGACTTCATATTTTCATATTAAATTAACAAACTTTATAATTTAAATATAAACCCTAATGTCGCATCATGAATTTTATACTTTAATGTATATATATTCAATCAATATAATGCATCAATACCAATCCATTCCCAAAAAAAAAAAAAAAAAAAACATTCTCTCCACTAAAAATGAACATCTTCAAACTCTTCTTCTTCTTCCTCTTCCTCTCCACAGCAGCAAGCATTGAGATCTGCAGAACCGCCGTCTGTCGCCGCAACGAGCCCTTGATTCGTTTCCCCTTCCGGATTCCAACCCGGCAGCAGAAATCCTGTGGCTTCCCAGGTTTTGACTTATCCTGTGACGTCGGTTCAAACCAAACAATTCTCCAACTCCCTTCAGGAAAATTTTCTCTCCAGGGTGTAAACTATGTAACGCAAGAAATTTGGATAAATGATAAAGGCAACTGTCTTCCTGAACTTATTCTGTCGCTAAATCTCTCAGGTTCTCCGTTCAGAGCAGTATATAACCAGCAATTCACGTTCTTCAACTGCTCTTTTGATTACTTACAATATCGTTTGAACCCGATAGCTTGTCTGAGTGGTGAGAACTACACGGTTTTCGCCACCTCGTCATCGAGAGTTGCCAGCTCTCTCTCGGCATCGTCGTGTAAGTTAGTTGCGACGGTTGATGTTCCTGTTGAGTGGCCGTTTTACGAGCAGATTATGTCGTCGGACCTGAGCGATAATCTGAGACTGACTTGGAGCGAACCCAATTGCCGGAAGTGTGAGAGAAGTGGCGGACGCTGTGGATTCAAGGACAATTCCACCCTTGAAATTGGCTGTTCCTATGCATCTCAACGAGGTAATTAACAATTCCTTTTTCTTTTATATATAAGTTATCTTTAATTACCCTTTTCTTTTAAAGAAAATTCACATTAATATAAATTAAAAACTTCTTCAATTTTAGTGTGAATCAGATTTGAAGTTTCAACACTTAAATCAAGCTAACTACTTTCTAGTTTGTGTGTGAATATTACTTGAACCTCGAATATTTTGTATAATTCAAAAAATAGAATTATTAATTAAATCAATTAACACCTACTAATTAATTTAAGTCAATAACATTAGGTTCTTTATGTTCCTAAGAGAATACGAAGATCAAGATATGGAGCTATATATCTTTAAATATCAATTAGTTTTGTCCTTAACTAGATGTTTGAATCGGACAAGTTTCAATTGAAGAAGAAATAATTGTGAGTTTTTGTCAATCTCATATGAGAAGTCAATTTACAACTTCTGACCAAGTAAAAGGAATCAAGGAGAAAAAAAACATAAATTCTAAAAGATAGATTAATTAATTTATTACACATTGATTATCAATACCGTTATTATTAATTAATATTATTAGAACTCAAATTGTGCTATGTATCATTCTTAAATTTAGGGGGAAAAAAAGATCCTTTGATTTAGTTGCTTGTATTGACTTTGATTTTTAGTGGCCTTTGATTTAAAGTATACCTTGTTTGGTTTTTTTTACGGGTAGTGATTGGCAATTATTGAAGATAAGAGTTGACTTAATATTATATATATTATTCATTGTAATAATATAATATCAATTATGAAAATATATATGGACCGAGAAAGAAAGAAATTCTGGATTTTGGATGATCATTTCTTTAATTAAGTGGGTCGGTACTTTGCAAACTGCAATCATGGCTTTTCGTTAAGTTGACTTTGACAACAAATCAGTGGATCCAACGGCTTGCTTGATTTGGTCTGGTCAACGGCTTGAAATAGTGATAGTGAGAAGTGATTATATGGAGTAAACCACATCTTAAGGGTCAGCACTACTTTATTATTACATATGGTTTGATGTCATTCGTTTAGACAAGCCAACCCTAACATATTCATACAAGGCCGTACTCATCTACAAGAGTGTGTTTTTTGTAATTATTAGAACTTAAAAGTGTTAGTAAAACGTATGAGGCTGAGTTTATTTTCTTTTAAAGTAATTAAAAAAATAATGTTAATTTGAAAAATTTTCGAAAATATTATTAGATCTTATAGGATTTTTATTTTCTTTTTTGGAACTAATATTGAGCAAATTAATTAAAGCATTTATTGTAATAAAAACACTTTTAAATATATCTTTATTTAGTTAAAACTGAATTAGTATATATAATTTAGTTTGTCGTTAGGGAGAAGTAGTACGTACATCTTAAATAATTATTAATTAGATGATGAACAAGAACATGTACAGAAGAGCATTAATTTAATGTATTTTATTTCAGGAATTCCGGAAGGTGCACGCTATGCAGTATTGGTAGGAGCCGGAGTTCCGACAGTGTTATGTCTTCTGGGTCTGATCTGCGTGGTTTGTGCGAGGATCAAATGCCACGCCAGCCGCAGACGCAACCCCACTCTCCCTGAATTCAACACAGCAGTTGCTCCCCAACCCACAGTCGTAGCCGGCCTTGATGACCCCACAATCGAGTCTTATCCGAAAATAGTCCTCGGGGAGAGCCGGCGACTGCCGAAACCTGACGACAACGCTTGCCCTATTTGCTTGTCGGAATACAAGCCAAAAGAGACGTTAAAGACGATTCCTGAATGCATGCATTGCTTCCATGCAGAGTGTATTGATGAATGGCTGAGATTGAACGCTAGCTGCCCCATTTGCAGGAATTCTCCGGGTAGATAGATAGTCGCCGGATCACTATTAATTAATTCATTTCATGATTTTGGGGTGGAAAATTTGATTATTGTGGTTTATGTTTGTACATATATTAACATTTTTTGGAAGATGTATCAGAACCTCACCTGAAGCTACCTGAATAGGTAGTAATTAATTAATTAAGAAGCAGAGGCGATCAACTGTCAACTATGCTTTAATTTTAATATTCAGTGTAATGGTTGAGGTAATTTCTATTGTTTTGGATTCAAGCAACTAATTGTACAAAAATATGAAAAGCCATCAACATAAAAATATACGCCACGTTAGTTATAATGATCTAATTAACAATATGGTAAATTTATACAAGAGTTTTTATGCACGATTATTAATGTGTAACTTTTATTACTAATATAGAACGACAATATATATGGTAAAAATTCTTTCCAAGTCTACGATGAATTAAGGGATTCAAAAGTATAGGGACTCTATTGAAACAAGGTAGGCCCAAAATTCAAGTGTAGGTGAATGATAATGTTTCAAAGCACTATGGGTAAAAAATTAATGTCCATGATGAAACCAAAACTTATAATGGAATATAAAGCTATAAATTTTGGTCCACTATGATAAGACTGTGGAATTCGAGTATATATATAATTGACTTTCAATTTGTAAAAGGGTTTGTGATTAAGTGTCATTTAAAAAACAAATGCTCATGTGAAGTAAGGTAAATGCAAATGTATATGAAAATAATTTTTTAAATATAAATATTTGTGTTTTTTTTTAAAATATAGATCCACAATTCTTTAGGTAAATATTGTAAAAAACAAAACTTTTTTTAATTACAAATACATAATTATTTGTTTAAAAAAATTGAAACTTACATAATGTTTTTATTTTTTTTATGATATTTCATCTTATCTCATTATACATTGAAAATCTTCAACATATTTTCAAATTTTGTGAAAGTCATTATGTTATCCCTACAACATTATATCTAACAGTTTTCTTCAATTCACCATAATTGACTGATATAAAGATAATTTTGCACCTAATTATTAAAATATTAAGTAAAATTATTAAAAAGCTAAAATATTTATTCCATGAAAAGTTTGATGCCCTCCTTTTGTTTTTACAAATTCTACATTCTTATTTTCTACTTTTACGTTTATTGATTTTATTGTTAAAATTATAAAATTGCTTTAATTTATAAGATTATAGAATTGGCTTTATTAAATTATTTTTATAGTTTAATTTTGAATAATCATATTGATAAAGAAGAGAAAAAAGGAGAAGAATATAGAGGAAAGAAGAAAAAGAAGAAGAAAAAAAGAATAAAAAGAGAAAGAAAAGGAGAAGAACAGATGAGGGAAGAAGAAAGAAAGAGGATAAGAAAAAAAAGGGGGGGTGGGGGTGGAGAGCAATGGATGAGAGTAAAGAAAAAGGTGAAAAACACAAGAAAAGAAAGAAAAAAATGACCATGAAAAGAAAAGGGAAAAAAAAGAATATACCAGAAAAAAATATTTTTATTAATTTAAAATTGTAAATTATAGTTTCATTTTTTCAGGTGTTAAAAGATGACTGTGGGAAGAGTTAACGGTGTATAGCATTAGCATGATGATTTTCATAAAATCTGAGGATGTGTTAAATATTGTAAAATATGGAGGGGTAGAATAAAATTTACCCTTTCAAAAAATATAGGAGGCGTGGGCAACAGTACAATATAAAGAGCAGAAAAACGGAGACGGTTTTAGCCGTTAAAAGATGATGATACTTTCTGTTCCCTCTCCCGCCAAAATCCCTCCACCTTCTATCAAACCCTCAAACCCTTACCATCAAAAGGTCCCGTCGTCATTGTCACCATCGTCCATCAGACAATCCAACACTTCAGAATCGCTTACCAGCCGTCTGATCGGCCACATCAATGAAGGCAACATCCGAAGGGCAATTTTCACCCTTGATCTTATGGCCCAACAAGGCGGCCATCCAGATCTTTTCACTTACTCCCTCCTCCTCAAATCCTGTATCCGGTCACGTGATTTCCACCTGGGAAAACTCGTTCACTCGCATTTGGCTCAGTCGAAAATCGAGCCCAACTCAGTTATTCTTAACTCTTTGATTAGCTTGTATTCAAAATGCGGTGACTTGAACAAAGCCAAAATGATATTTGAAACAATGGGAAACAAACGTGACTTAGTTTCGTGGAGTTCAATGATTTCTTGTTTTGCAAATAATGGTCAACAATTGAATGCGATTCATATGTTTGTTGAAATGCTTGAATGTGGGCTTTACCCTAATGAGTACTGCTTTACGGCAGTCATTAGGGCTTGTTCGAACGCAGAAAATGTTGCAATAGGGAAGATTATCTTTGGGTTTTTGTTAAAATGTGGGTATTTTGATAGTGATGTGTGTGTTGGGTGTGGTTTGATTGATATGTTTGTGAAGGGTAGTCGTGATCTGGATTCAGCATATAAGGTGTTCAATAAAATGACTCAGAGAAACGTTGTTGCTTGGACTTTGATGATTACTAGATATACACAATTGGGTTTTCCGAGAGATGCTATTGGTTTATTCTTAGATATGATATTAAGTGATTTTGTACCGGATAGATTTACACTGAGTGGAGTTGTTTCAGCTTGTGCTGAATTAGAGTTGTTAACTTTGGGCCGACAATTGCATTCTTGGGTTATTCGGACAGGATTGGCTTTTGATGTTTGTGTTGGCTGTAGTTTGGTGGACATGTATGCAAAGTGTACAGCAGACGGATCTGTGGATAATTCTAGGAAGGTGTTTGATCAGATGCCGGATCATAATGTGATGTCTTGGACTGCAATTATTACAGGATATGTTCAAAGTGGAGGGTGTGATAAGGAGGCTATTAAACTGTTCTGTGACATGATAGAGGGACGTGTTTCACCAAATCATTTCACATTAGCTGGTGTCCTGAAAGCATGTGGAAATCTTTTGGATTCATGTATGGGTGAACAGGTTTATGTCCATGCTGTGAAAAGGGGTCTTGCTTTGGATAATTGTGTGGGAAATTCTCTTATCAACATGTATGCTAGGTCTGGTAGGATGGAAGATGCTCGGAAGGCTTTTGAATCTCTGTTTGAGAAGAATTTGGTTTCTTACAACACAATGGTTGATGCTTATGCCAAGAATTTGAATTCTGAAGAGGCCTTTGAACTTTTTCGTGAAATTGAAGATGCTGGAGTTGGGGTTAGTGCTTATACCTTTGCTAGTCTCTTGAGTGGAGCTTCAAGTATTGGTGCAATTGGTAAGGGTGAGCAGATCCATGCACGGATAATAAAATCAGGATATGAGTCAAAGCTTTGCGTTTACAATGCTTTGATATCTATGTACTCTAGGTGTGGAAACATAGAAGCTGCTTTTCAAGTTTTTCAGGAAATGGAAGATAGGAACGTTATATCTTGGACCTCAATGATTACAGGTTTTGCAAAACATGGATTTGCTACAACAGCTTTAAAAATATTCCATGAAATGCTTGCCTATGGTATAAGGCCAAATGGGATCACCTATATTGCTGTTTTATCAGCTTGCAGCCATGTGGGTTTAATTTCTGAGGGATGGAAACACTTCAGGTCAATGTATGAAGAACATGGGATTGCACAAAGAATGGAGCATTATGCATGTATGGTCGATTTACTGGGCCGGTCAGGTTCCCTTGTGGAAGCCCTTCAGTTTATTAGATTGATGCCTTTCAAGGCTGATGCTCTTGTATGGCGTACATTTCTTGCAGCCTGTCGAGTTCATGGTGATACAGAGCTTGGGAAACATGCTGCAAACATGATTCTGGAGCAGGATCCCCATGATCCCGCAGCATATATCTTACTATCAAACTTGCATGCTTGTTCAGGGCAGTGGCAAGAAGTGGCAAATATCAGAAAGATAATGAAAGAGAGAAATTTGATTAAAGAAGCGGGTTGTAGCTGGATAGAGGTAGAAAATAAGGTACACAAGTTCTATGTGGGGGAAACTTCACACCCAAAAACCCCAGAAATTTATCGCGAACTGGATCAATTGGCTTTAAAGATAAAAGAAGTAGGTTATGTCCCTGATACCAACTTTGTTCTTCATGAATTAGAAGAGGAGCAAAAGGTACAATTTTTGTTTCAACACAGTGAGAAAATTGCCGTCGCATTTGGCCTTATTAGCAAATCCAAAACGAAACCTATCCGGGTGTTTAAGAATCTTCGGATTTGTGGAGATTGTCACAATGCTATCAAATACATCTCAGTGGTTACAGGGAGAGAAGTAGTATTAAGGGATTCAAATCGGTTTCACCATATCAAGGATGGAGCATGCTCTTGTAATGATTACTGGTGATATGCTGATGGCTAAAAATTTCTCTTGGAATTCAATTTGTCTACCAGAGTTATTTATGAATCTGATGACACTCCTTACACTTGTAGAGATAGAAAACTACAAGTAGCTATGATTTATCGTCAGTTAACATTTAATTTTACACTAAAATTCTTTCAGCATTGGAAAATCTATCGCTTGTTCTGCTAATGCTAACCTGAATGGCTTTTGTTTGCTGCATGTTCATACAATGTAAATGTAATCATGCATTTTCCCGGCTCATTGTAGCCCGCTGCCATATAATTTCGGTCTCCACATCACTTGCTTTATTGGTCAAGAGCTTTGTTTTCAATCCCAATTGCAGTCCATTTTTTCTGGGATTCTTTTTCTCTGTTCTTTGTTGACTCCACTTTTTTCTCTTATCGCATGTAAAGTAAATCTTTCCACAATCAAATTCATGAAAAAGCTTCTGAATATATGTGACAAAGTCAAATGTATTCACATGCATCTACAATGATAGGGACATCGCCACTCATCAGCCTACAAGCCAATCAGAGACTTCCATTTGTGACAAGCTTTTATTTGATTGTGTGAACATTAAAGATGAATACCATATAAAATCATGGCCTAAATCTGACTCAATCCTGTGGGTGACGCCTATGCAGATATGCTTTTCTTGTCACATTATTTCCTTCCCTCGGTCTTTTAATCATAAATTTTTTGTTTTGCAAATATTCAACCTTTTTAAAATCTAGATTATGCAAGGAAAGATGTAGGGATTATAAAATTATAGAGAGGATTTACCCATTCGGGGTAAAAAAAGAACATTTGAGATAGCTGAATTTCATGGACAATCATTGAATGAATGTTCTTATAACTGTTAATGATAATATAACCAAATATTCTTCTCACTTCGTGGAAAGACTAATTCTGTGTTAGCCCTACACACCATAAAAAAAAAATTGTGAAGTTTAGATGCAACCAATTCTTGGAAAATAAAGTGGATAAATTAAAAAAAATTCAATGAAGAATAAATAAATGATCATGAGACAATTTAATTTTAAATTATCATAACATTTAGTCTTTTGTATAGAGCATAATCTTATCTTTGCTCTTACATTCAAAATTAGTTTAATGTTTTTTCTGAGCCAATCAGATTACATGCTGGAGTCAGTCAGGCTTGAGCTCTGTTTCTTAATCAGAACCCTTCAGATATTTTAATGCTTTTCACTATTAAAATATTTAAGAAATTAAATAAAAAATAGACAATAAAGTTTTAACAACTCAGCACCGAACACGAAATATCGGCAACGACATCAATTACGAGGTACACGGGACCTCATTTTTTCGACACGTGTCCTCAGAATACGACGACTGAACATTCCTTCCGAGAGAAATACACACCAAAAAGCAGAAACCAAAATAATTACAAAAAAGAGGCAAAGACTTTTAAAGCAACATGACAGCACGAGACGCCACGTAATTAAGTTCTAGAGTCAGTGGGCCCCTCACTTACCAGACCGAATCACTTACTTCTAGATCCCGGATCCACGTGTCTCGGAAGAAACTAAAACCGTCCACGTCTCTGTTAAAAAATCCAAGTCAGTGGCTGATAGAGGCCCATGTGGCGGAAACTTGGTGGACCACGATCAATCTGACGGCTGTGATTCAATGACTTTTCGATTCGTCGTCCTCCTCCCCGTTATTAATAAGTTTTTTCACTTTAACGTAGAAAGGCCAAAAAGGATGATGACTTGTTTTGTTTTACTTCGCCTTTCATTCATGCAATTATGCAAATGAAGACGAAGAAGAAGAATAGCAGCGCAATGAAAATGCAAGTAATTTCTCCGCCGGAGAACGGTGCTCGGAAAGGGACGTTAGGTCCGGGAGGAGAAAGGAACAAACTCAATGTGATCAGAATGAAGAACAATGCTCGGCGGAAAAGATTGCAGATCCGGCGACTGAAGTACACTTGTAATATTGATCGTCGCCCTGTAGAAGAGAGTAACGAATCTCGTGAAGAAGAAGAGAATGAGAGGCTAACGGAGATGTCGTTGTCTTTATCGTTGTCTTCTTGCTCAGATCACTCGTCGGAAAACTACGTCTTGTCTGGTTTTGAACGCCGAACATGCAAGGAGAAAGATAGTTTAAGAAGTTTGTCACACGGGTTAGTGTCTGTTATAGGAAGGAGGAGAGAAATGGAAGATGCGGTGAGTGCTGAAGTAGGGTTTATGGTAAAAAATATAAGTGCTGATCACGATCATCAGGGTGGTGATAAAAAATATGATTTTTTCGCGGTGTATGATGGGCACGGTGGGTCCCGGGTGGCGGAGGCGTGCAAGGAGAGGCTGCATCGAGTGCTGGTGGAGATAATAGCAGAGGAATATAGTAGGAAGAATATTATTGTTTGGGAGAGAGTGATGGAGGATTGTTTTGAGAAGATAGATGAGGAAGTGAATAGGGGAAGGTTAAGGGAGGAGATGGTGGGGTCGACGGCGGTGGTGGCGGTGGTCGGAAAGGAGGAGTTGGTGGTGGCCAATTGTGGGGATTCTAGGGCGGTGCTTTCCAGAGGTGGTGTTGTTGTTCCTTTGTCTATAGATCATAAGGTACTAATATAATTACTTCAAATTTGATCTCTCTTGGCTAGAAGTGCTTTTAATTAAAGTACATTTACTTCATTTTTATTTTAATTTGTTGTAAGTTTATTATTAGATTCTTCTTGCACTTTAATTTTGTAGAAGTGCTTTTGGTTAAAGTACTTAACTTTTGCATTACATTGTGAATTAGACATGACAATTGTCTTCTTTATATATGCTTGTTGGAGATTAGGAAATGAGGAGATTCAAAGTGATGGTAATGAAATTTGGGGGGAATATGAAAATATTCCATTCCTGTAATGGAAGTAACACCGGATCTCCATATAGAGAAAGGAATTAAGGGCAGGAATTAACTCTTAAGCAATCAATATTAATATTCCCTATAATTGGATCAAGGTTTTGTACAAATTTGAAAGGTAAATATAAAATTATACCAAATTTTAAAAGGATTAATATAATTTTTAATAATGTGAATTAATATTCGTTGTAATAGTCTTTTTATCTAGAGGTGGGTAGATTCGGATTCAGTTCGATTTTTATAAGAATCGAACTGAATTCAAAATATAAGGGTTGTAGAATTGAATCAAACTAAAATAGTTATTTCGTTTCAGTTCAAATATGAAATTTTCTTATTCGATTCTTTTTTAATTTTGATTTAGAGAATTTTGAAAAAATTTTATTTAAATTTTATGTTATCACGAAATTATATAAAAAATATTTTTTAAAAAAGTATAAATAATAATTTTATATTTTTGTCGATTTATAAAAATAATTAAAAATATTTTGTCTTAATTGTAATTTATATAAAATATAAGATTTTAAATAAAATTTTACTTTTAAATTCAAGTCAGTTTTAATTTTATCTGAAATTGAACCAAACTGATTAGAGTTTAATCGATATGAAATCAAATCGAACTAAATTAAATAATTTGGTTTGATTCGGTTAGACATTTCTATCCAACTTTATTTTTGTCGTTTTCATAGTCATAGTTTAGTAGTAAATCGAGTGGCATTTGGAATGTTGAATTAGAGTCCTAAATGTTATGATTTGGATGATTGATTATATATAAAATTTTTTCTATATTTTTGACACACTTTTTTTGCAAAGCCTGGTAGACCTGATGAGTTAAAAAGAGTTGAAGATGCGGGGGGAAGAGTAATAAACTGGAATGGATACCGAATACTAGGAGTTCTTGCCACTTCCAGATCAATAGGTATGTCAAGAATCCTCTGCCCTGTAATTGAAATTAGGTACTCTCGAAGCACTCAGCCTGGAATTTGGTACCTCATGCTTTTGTTTTTTCTTAAAATGGGATATTGAGAAATCTATGATTCATGCAGGTGATCAATACCTGAAACCATTCGTAATCTCAAAGCCAGAAGTCATGGTGATTGACAGAACTGACAGCGATGAGTTTCTCATCCTAGCCAGTGATGGCCTGTGGGATGTTGTATCAAATGAAGTTGCATGCCAAGTTGTGAGAAGATGTTTCAGTGGCCAAATAGAATGGGCAACTTCAGTTGAATCCGGGCACGAAAACCCTGCTTCCAGGGCAGCAGCGGTCCTGGCCGAGCTAGCTATAGCTCGTGGGAGCGGTGATAATATAAGTGTGATAGTAGTTGAGCTAAACAAACCTACCAAGTTTCATTGACAATATGCATAAAACCTGTCAAACATTCAAGAGTTCCTGTAAGGATTTAACCCCATTAATTGTTTATTGAACTTAATTAGCAAGTACAAGTTTTTCAATCTGGAAAGTGATCAAAGGATTCAGTTTGGTTAAGCAAATCTTGAAGGGTGAGATAATGCTGATGAGTTCAGGAACTTTGTGATGGTTTATTGTAATGTAGTACCTTCAATTCATTTGATCACTTGGATTGTTTTATAATGAAGTATAATTATGGTGATGTTATAGCTAGAATATTCTCTAAATAAATTCTCATTCTGATTCATGCTTTACTGTAATGGGCTTCTGTTTTAGATCTTTGCACTCATTCTTCAATTTCAAGTATAGGATAATGAAACTTGGGTTTTTAACGAAATTCACCAAACAACACAAAATCTATTTACATATTTACTATATGTAGAAGTTTTCTTCTTGTTACCATTCCAACCACCCAATTCACGAGGTAGTTGGCTTGGCCATTATATATATATATATATATATATTGATTGATGCTTTATTCTTTGGTCCGGTCCAAGTGGTTAAACAACTTCTGTCTGTTTTCTTGCCACTACAGTGAAAAACAATATAAATACAACGCTTATGTTCTGAAAAATTATTCAATGTACATAGAAATAGTTTTTTTTTTTAACTAAATAGGCGTATGAATATTCATACCACTTAAACTTTCTTCAAATTGAAAGATATCATGTCATAAATCAAATAATTAATAAAACCTAACATATTATTGAGTCAGGTAAAGCGGGCTTGGGCCTTGGGGAATCTTGACCCTCTCCATCTTTGTACCCAACTCTAAATCTCTATCGCTAAGCATGTTCTACATGAAGGAGAACTGGACCACGAAAAGGCAAATCTTGTTAGAGAGAGAGCGAGCATGAGAGAATGAGATTTTCTTTATTATGAATAAATTTGTACTAATTAAAGTAATTTTACATTAAAATAAATTCGCATTTTAGAAAGTAATTTTTGTTAAATGAGCGTACCCAAAAAGATATCCAAGCATAGAGCGTTGTGATATGTAACTATATTCTAAATTCCATCTCTCTGTTCATTTTTTCTATATATAGCTTAGACTTTTCGTATGTGGGTGGATTTCATATTCCTTCCGTAATCCATATATTCATTCCATCATCGATCTGTCATTGAAATCAACCAAACATTTGGAAAGTTCCGGAGTTGCTTTTACTTTTGAAAAAAACCATCTCTGGAAATGAGGGGATACAATGATTTTCCCTAATTGATTTTGTTAACTTTTTTTTAATATTAAAATATTAAACAAAAGAGTGGGTTTCCTTTACATTTAAAAGTCAATTAAAGTATGCTTCTCCTCCGCATGCATGCATGGGGCATGCCTATAAAAATAATAACAAAAATATAAAGAATATTGATAGCTTCAGGAATTTGACCACTTGAAAATTTGTTTTTGTTAATTTCGACTGTTTTCAAGCCTGGATTATCCATAGAATTAAGTTTTCAAAAATTTATAAATTTTACAAATAAAGATGAAGAAATTCTCTCTATTTTAAAAATTAAGTAAAAGAATAAATATTACACGTATACATTAATATTAAGTCAAACTTCAGATAAAATTGAATTAAAAACTTTAAACAGCTCTATTACCGACGATCTTGTATGAAAATGACGTGAACCATGTGATGTGAGAGGAAACGAAGTGTAAGTAGACAGCAGATGGACACGTGTAAAAGTTGTTGATTTCATTACATTTGTTTAATCGCGTAATTAACTAAACTAATGATCACAGATCGACAGATCGTTGGTGGGTGTTGTTATCAACTAACAATAAAGCATATAATAATAATAATTAATCTATCATATGATATGATCATCCTCTAATAAGCAAAAGTCTGCTACAATGAAAACGATACCAAAGTACTCGTTTGCCACAACTTTAATTATATATATATATATATTTAAATACATCTTCAATTTTAATAATATATAATTATTAATATACACAATTATCACAGAACATACCGTCGTCGTCACTAGCTAACGTTGCATGAGTTTCATGAGTACGTAATAACATCCCTTCAACTTTTTTTTAATTAAAATTACTCTCTGTTATCAAAACTAGCTCTTTCAATTGATCCAATAACAAACACTACCAAGTCTTTCGCAAAATCAATCACCACCTTTATACCCTATACATACTGAAGATTTCCCTTTACTATTATTATCCCGGGCCTCAACTCTTTTTAGCTTTATTTGTAATTGATACGACGACGGATCTTTTGTAAAAACCATCCATCTTGTCTCGGACCTTGGTCATAGCACATCGAATCGAGAAAAACCACAAAACCAGTTAATTAATTAATATTGTACAGCAGAAATTGAATTTTATGGAGTTTAGATAGAAAACCCCACGTAGGTAGGTAAGTTAATCAATGAAAGCGACGATTTTCCAAATTCAAAGAACGTGGCTGAAATGAAGTTTGTTTTTGCCTGAATCCTGACGAAGACGGCCAACTTTCTTATGGTCCTAAACGTACGTTCACGTTGTTGTTAGTGCTGCCCCGCGGTCGTTTTATTTTATTATTTGTACATCGAAAATGAAATAATTAAAGTAAAGATCACATATATATGGATCAATATCAGCCAGCCAGCTGTCTGATTCAGAACCCGCTCTGCCCCATCGTTATAAATTTCCATGGCTATATATACAAAAATCAATTGCATGCAACAGTAATGTAGTATTATAATATTTACAAAGTAGGAATACGTAAATTAAGTTATAATATAATATGAAATCAAAAATCAATGACTAGCGTTATTGTCATAAAATTAATAGGAGTGTATGAAACTTATTTATTTATACTTTTCGATATGTGATATTATTATGAAAACGGGATTAAAAGCCAGACTTTGAAAAGATAGGAATAGTACAAAATTGAAAAAGGAAAAAGAATGGTGAGCGGTCTAAATTCTTTTATGAAATTGAGATGTTATTTGATAGGAACATGAAAGATACGCATGCAACACTACAGAGAGAATTTTTCTTTTCTACTTTTTATTGAGATCACTGGATAAACTAAAGAAGAAAAATTCATTAATCAAACAAGTGTTTGATGTTGAATTTATGTTTAAATAAATATTACATATATGCTTTTTCCAAATAATATATTATCTCATCGATCCATCGATCCATCGGATGGATAATATTATTTTACCAGCTTTTTAAATAGTGATGATTTTGTTTTGGCAAGCATTTTTCTATTGATTAAAAGAAGGGCATAACACACGTGTCAAATTGATGTAACTTTAATTACTTGTCACCTTAATTATTAAATAATTAATCAGAGAATTAAAGTGAAAATTAAAGCTCTTAAGATATAAAGTTAAAGTGTACTATTCTTTCTTTATTTTATTTTAGCCAAAAATATTGAAAAAAAGGATAACAGAAAAACAAAAGAAAAGTATGCAACTTAATTAGCATCTCAAATTACCTTGTACATTTGGTGGTTATACCAATTCCCTTAAATTATGAAAACAAATTTACTTAATATTTTAAAAACATATTAATTAGAATCTCATATTTGTCTAAATTTACTTAATATTTTAAAAACATTTTACATTTAATATTAAAATTATCTTTTTCATTATATTATCATTTATTAACACTATTAATTAAATAAATACATTAGAAACGAAAAACTACATTTTAAGTTCCTAATTAATCTCTCGTATCATAATAAAAAGTAGTTAAAAATAGTTCATGTTATAACTTAAAGTAACAATATTAAATTTAGTAGCTTGTGAATGTGAATGGACGGGGCAAATGCTTCCCTTTAAAGTTGTTTGTGAGGTAGGAATCGAATTCCTTATCTCATACGATCATGATTAATATACATTATACACGTGCTCAAATTCTACTAGTCATTGAAGTAAATTAAATATATACGCGACTTGTGACAGGAACATGTACTTTTACTTTATAAATTATTATTTTACTTATAAAATTAATTATAATATATAGTATATAGAGAGAAACTCTTTTGCAAAAGCATACATAGACATTAATTATACTATAATCGTTACTAAAATAAAATATTAAGTTCAGCATAATATCAATTTAATTAAGTTAAAATAATGAGATAATAATAATAATAATTATTATTATTATATAATATGATACGCAATAAGCATGTATATATATAAACTAAACACAAGAAACAAGTTGATGCGTTTGTTTATTTTTTTTCCTTCTAATGTACTGCATATGTTAAAAGCACGTCCCAATTAGGAATTGGCTTTGTGCGCACGAACAAGAACATTAGACCCCAGCAACTGAACCATGCATGACCTACCTACGCTATATATAATTCACTCTTATCAGTTATTGGAATAATATGATATCCATATTATTCACTTTTATATGAAAGATGAATTTCAACCCCTTTTTGATATAATTTGAGTGATTTGGTACATACATTAGAGTTTTTAAGTTATCTTGAGTTGGTGTTTTACAGAGTAAAAATTTCTCAAATTTTGCTTATTGAAATTACTATGTACAAATATGAAAAAGGAAATGAATCTTTTAATTTTGAGCTTTTTTTATATCATTTATAAATTATTAGATATTTAAATATTTTAATGGTTAAAATTGTATTTTATATATGCATTAATTATATATATTAAATTTAATTTAATTATTTAAAGTGTATAAATTGAATGATATAAAATAATATAAAAAAATATGTTAATTGGACTCTTGCAAATATTATAAGAATCGCAATTAAATATGTTATTTATCATCAAATATTTATATAATTTTCATGTTAGTCAAGAGTTTTATAATTTTATTCTATATCGCATGAAAAATAATTTCATAGATGATAGATGTTGCACATGGTTTAATAAATTAATTACAAAATTTATGAATGCAACAACCATAGTACTATATTATATATAACTACTCTTTCCCTTGCGTTAATTTGAAATCACGAAATGACTAACATTTTTTTATTAAATTAAATTTAGAATCATAAAAAACATGCACTCACATGAATAAATCAGTATGCGATTGGGTAATTCTCAATTTAATTTTTGTCTCCAATGTTTTAATTTAACTGGGATCCCAATATTAATGTTTTTTTCTCCCTATTTTGAACCCACATAATTAAAATAAAAAATCTATAAAAAAACAAAATATCTAAATTAGATCGATCAATTCATTTATTGTTATTATTATTTTTAAAATAATAAAAAGGCAAAATCAAAACCTACCATCAATAGAAAATCTTATACACCAACCAACTCTTTTACGGTGCATTGACGTTGGGCACAAAAGTAATTTCAACTTAAAGAAAAATTCATAACATAATGGAAATATATAATTAAATAAATAAAAATTGACAAATTTAAGCGTCTCTTTCTCTATAAAAACGGCATATCATAACGCCATCTTCGTCCAAACAAAAGCTAAAGCCTGCAAGGAAAAGAAAAGAAAATAGAAAATCTAAAACAGTTTTCTTGATTTTCCTTGTTTCTTCTGTTTCCCGCTCACTCTGCTATCTTCTCTCCTCTCTCCGCACTGTTGTCTCTTCGTTTCACTCTGACTGCCATTAACGCCAGGCATGCTTTTCTCTCTCCCAATCTTCTCTCTCCATATGAAACTCTGCTTGTTTGTTTTAAATTGTTTCTATTTCTGTTTCGTGTTTCTTTGTTTGGAGTGCTTACGCTGTTTTATGGGGAATGTGATTTCGTTTCTTTTACTTGATGTTGTTTGATTTTGCATTGCTGATTTTTATGCGGTTGATAATAGCCCGTTTTTGTCGATTTTTTTGATACAAATTTTTGGAGGTATTTATGGTAAACCCTAAGCCGTCTGTTTGGTTACGGAGAATTTTTTTTCGAGCTGGTAAAATTTTTAGGAAAACTGAATATTAAAGGCTATTCCGTCACGATTATCGAGGAGATATAACATTTTGATTTAACTCTGTTTTGTCTTCTCATTTCCTGAAGTCTCTCAGCAGCCAAACGGATTTGGGATTGTTTATTTTCTTTCGGCTTTGCGAAAGCTATTGGGAGTTGACTTATTTTTTAGTTAAAGAAGTATAAGCTTTACTTCGCGGGTTGAGAAAAAAAAAATTATAATATTCATTGTTAGTTTCGTTGCTCAGATTATTTAACGTTTCGAAGAATTTAGAATTTTTATTTGTGCTGGTTGCACTAAGGTAATGTTGTCACTTTTTCTACGAAGATGTTCATCTTTCTTTGATGTGGCAATTGGATGGGAATTTGTTTATTGTGCTCTAACTAGGATTTTATATTTTATGAGATAACTCCATGACAAATTTTGTGTTTGACCATTGTCTTCATTTTTTGTTGTTGAAGATTTCTGTATATGTTAATTATTTAGATTCCTATGATAAGCCATATTTCAGATTAAGATTGGTATTCAAGCTTTATTTTGAATATGGCTTTTAACTTTTGTTGATGGGCTTGGTTAAAAATTAAATGCTTTTGTTTGGAGTTTTGTGTGTCAGTTATTCTGTTAGTTTTCCCTTGAATTTTGCCCACTTGTCTTGGCTATCAGTTTCTCACTTTCAGGTTGGATATATATTTCAATTATTTTCTTATGCATTTTGAACAGGTAGAAATGAATTCTCAAACTTACCACATAAGCAACAGGGAATAAAGAGAAATTTTTGTCTTTCTATTCTGACGAGTGTGATTTTTTGTTTGATCTTCTCTGATTGTCATATCTTTTCTTTCATCATTCAGCTGGTTACTTTTAGAATCTTTTTAATAGCTGTTGATACTAATCAGTAACTGTTAATTTTGTTTTAGTTTTCTCATCACAGATCCTGTTTATGTGTATTGAAATGCAGAGGCTGGAGCCAGAGAAGAAAAAGATAATATATGGAGGGCGGCGAAGGAAGAGGTTTGGGATGCCAGAAGACTATGGATGGGAAGGAGAGTAACAGGAATGGTTCAGTGAAGTCAATCCCATCTTGTTGCTTGAAAGCAAGGGCTTCTGCCCCGGAGCTCGAGGCCAAATGCCACTCTACTGTTGTTTCTGGGTGGTTTTCAGAATCTCAGACTTGCTCTGGTCATTATCTACAATTTTATGTCCAGTCCAGTTTTTTTGTTTAGTTTGTTATTGTAGAAGCACCATGGTTGGTCTTAACATATTGATTATAGCATTGACCCATTCCTATCCTTTATCTTTTCTGTTTCAGATAAAGCTGGTAAAATAATGTACTTCAACAATCCAATGTGGCCAGGTAGGAACTTACTCTCATATATTTATTTTCATTATCATCTGGTCCTTTCTGTATTGGTAGCTAATAAGCATATGGATACATAGTTGTGTTCCTTTGCATCCAAGTGCTTAATGGCTTTCTAAGTATTTATGAGCTCTTAATTATTACTTGTCGTATTTTTTTTATTACTGAAATCAAATCATAATTTGATGTGCATGTGAGAAAACCTTGTGGCGAATGTATACAAATTTTCTTCATGAGGAATAAGGAATTCAGGTCCTATGTCAGGCATCCGTACTTGATATTATGTGTTTTTCTCTTGATAAATGAGGAAAATTGCTTGTCATATATCTCTTTTTACTATAGCATGCTTTTTCATGTAAATCTTTACCTATTTAGTTGATATGCATCTTTTTCTTCCTTTTCTTTCTTTATTTCTCTTCTGTATTTCTTCTATTGTTTTCACTTACTGTTTATTGCACCACATTTATGCCTCATTCTGCGAATATTTTTATCTAGGAGAAGCACATTCATTGAAAGTAAAAGAAATTTTATTCAAGGGAAAGTCAGAGTACCAAGAGGTCCTGGTTTTTGAGGTTTGTCATTCTCAACTTAGTACTAGATTTTTTACATGGAGTTGGCTTATTGTCAGTTGTTACCTTACCTTTCTTCTTCCTCTTACGTTTTTTTTGTTTATTTATGTGTGTTTGTGTCTATCTATGTTGCTTATTAATGAGTTGTTCTTTTTCCAATTTCTTGTATGTGCAGTCATATGCCTATGGGAAAGTGCTTGTTCTCGATGGTATTGTTCAACTAACTGAGAAAGATGAATGTGCCTACCAGGAGATGATAGCTCATCTTCCTCTTTGTTCGATTCCATCTCCAAAAAATGTAACCTCCAAGTACTTTCACATTATTTTCTTTTAATTTTGACTCTATATACTTCGGGAAGCTTGCAGATAGTGAATATAGGTCTAATAACATAATCCGAGCTGCTAATTTTTTACTCTCACTTTCTCTCATAAGAAAAAGGATATGAATGTGCAAAATGCATTTCTTATTATGAAAAATTAAAGTCTTCTGCATGCTTTCAATTAGTGTAAATGTAATTCTTGCATTATGAAACTTTAGGAGAATTAAGAAAGAGAAGGGCCATGAGATAAACATTTAATGAACAGGTAAGCTCAAGTTATAACTTTGAATCCTTGACCAACGTGGCCTTTAGTGCTCCAACAATATTCTATTCCAGTAGAACAGTTTTCTTATCTTGGAGATTTTGATATAATTATTGGTTCTGTCTCACAAGGTGCGAGATGGAGATGCATGACAAGAAAGAATGAGGTTGAGAGAATTACTTCTTGAGATTTATATGTTTATTTAGTGGATGCTCCCTCCTTTTTCCTCTCATGTGTTCTTTTTGAGATATGAAACATCAGGAAGTCTCAAGCAACCAAGTATCATTTCTTTTCTTGTCACCATTTAGTGACAACAGTGGAAGATTGGTGATTGTGTATGTAACTTTGGGTGGTAGACCTGAGTTAGACAGTGCTCTCTGTTTTTGAGATGTCAACAGCTGATTATGATTGCAGCTGAAAGTAGATTGTTTATCCTGATATACTGACCTGTACAAGGATGTGTATTATCTTTCCCTCCAAAAGACTCTCATTGGGGTTTTTTAGGTGTTATTCACCAATCTTCCTCTTCCTCATATGCCGAGTTTGGTGTTAACATTCCAGTTCTGAAGGATACAAAACCGAAACTGATCTTGAGGAATGTTGTAGGAAATTTTATGCTTTGTTCTCTTGCCTTTTTCTTCTACGTTAAGTTGGTTTGAATTTTATGCTTTCTTCTCATAGATCAGCATGATAAATGTTCTCTTTTCATGCTCAGTTACACTAACACAAAGCGTGATGTAGGTTTTAGTTGTTGGTGGTGGTGACGGCGGTGTCCTTAGGGAGATTTCACGTCACAGGTCTGTTGAGCTCATTGATATATGCGAGATAGATAAAATGGTTATAGATGTAAGTAGTGACTTAATATTCTTTTTTCCGGTTATTACCTATAAAGAAGGTTCTCTTCTAAATTTTTACTGCCATAAATTTCTTGTATTCAGGTGTCTAAAAAGTATTTTCCAGAATTAGCTGTTGGATTTGAGGACCCTCGTGTCCAACTGCATATTGGTGATGGTATGCATGAACAATATATATGTCCCTGATCAATAGTTCTCTATGGTCATTTATGGATTTCTGTTGAATTGCTTGGAGCACATGGCTATTTGTTCATCTCATTTCCATTGTCTTGACAGCTGTTGAATTCCTACGGCATGTTCCTGAAGGGAAGTATGATGCAATTATTGTTGATTCATCAGACCCTGTTGGTATGTTTGCATTATCTGCACCATACAGTTTGATTTTCTATGTAAGGTTTTTGTGTCATTGAATTCCAGTGGTTGGCTCTTTTAGTCTTTCCCCCTGCATTTTTACTGCAACTACATTGCAAGTCATATTTGTATGATTTTGAAACATGAGACCATTAGGTTATACTTACTATTTATATTGTACTCGACCAAATTTTATTGACTCAAAATATAATTTTAAAAGTTATGGAGAAACTATTTTTTGGTGCTTTGTTATGGAGTAATTACTTAAGTTTCATAGAATTTTTGAAAATTCTTATCAAGGCTGATTACTGATTATCTATTCACATTTTCTCTTCCTGATTTAGGTCCTGCTCAAGAGCTTGTAGAGAAGCCATTTTTTGAGACGATTGCTAAAGCATTAAGGCCTGGTGGTGTCCTCTGTAACATGGCAGAAAGTATGTGGCTCCATACACACCTGATTGAAGATATGATCTCTATATGTCGTGAAACTTTTAAGGGTTCTGTACATTATGCTTGGGCAAGTGTTCCAACATACCCAAGGTAATGATATACTCTATTCTGCTGGCATCAACACTTTCCTTTCATTTTTCTTGCAAGTGTGACAGCTTTAGAAGTCTATTACTTGAGCTTGGCACTAATCTTAACAATATATGTTGTTTTTCATTTTCTTATTTTACTTATATCATTTTTTGTTAAATGATGCACTAATTGGGATGAGGGAAATTTTTTGTTTATGCTTTTGGATTATATAGTTTACAACAGAAGATTTGATTTTAGAATTGGTGGATTCTGTAACATGCTGTGAATTATTTTATTTTATTGAGGGTTCTTTTGTTGGTTGCAGTGGTGTCATTGGGTTTCTGATATGCTCAACGGAGGGCCCTCATGTTGATTTTGTGAATCCCATCAATCCTATTGAGAAGTTAGAGGGAGCTGTCAAGCATAAAAGAGAACTTAGGTTCTACAACTCAGAGGTAAATACTTCTCATTTCAAGCCTAGCTTGTTGTCACTTGTTCTTTTGCTTCGATAAACCTAAATACCTTATAGCTGCAAAAATGTTCCATGTCATATTTTGCATCAACTAGTATATTTATTGACTTAATATCTTAAATGCGGTGTTGTAAATCTTCTGTTACTCTGGAAGGTTCTTATAAGAACCAAGTTTTGATTTGGATCCTTCTTGTCATTGGGTGATAAATGATTCTTGGTTGACATTGATATTAAATATTTCCACATGTATGAACCAGGAAAGAAAGCACTTGTTAATATATTCGTTATACTTTGTGGAGTATATGATCAATAACAATTGGCGAGGATTTGGTAAAGTTTGTTGGGTTTTGTCAAATCCATCTTTACCTTTTTTAGAATATTATTTATTGTATTGGTAAAATGACTAGTCCCTCTTGCCACACTCTGTATGGCCCACTTGGATGTGTTACATATACATATAGAGAGTTTTCTTGGTTGTCCCATGTTCAAAAGAGTCAGATCATGGATGGAGATGCTGTTTAACAAAATTTCTGTTATCTTTGCCAATTTGCATGGAATGAAACTTCTTCGCGTTCCAAGCTGATTTGCTTTGGAACTAGCTTTTAGTTTCTTGATGGGGCATGATAAGTGCTTTGAACCTTGTATGTTATTTGCTGCTGGAAATGTCTTTGGGGAGATGCACTTTTATCATGATTTTTGTGTAAATTCTTTTTGAATCTGTGGTATATAGAAATGATGAAAAGTACCGCAGAACTTTCAGGTAGCTTTCTTATTTTGGAATCAGTTGAACTAAATATTCATGTTGGTATTAAATATCAAAGTCTGACAGGCCTTAGCTAATAGGCTGCTATCAAATAGTTGATAAACTTTTTCTCTTTCACTCTGACAGCAAAATAATATTTGTGTCATTTCATTTTGTGGTGACAGATTCACTCTGCTGCCTTTGCATTGCCTTCATTTCTTAAGAGGGACGTGAGCTTACTTTGTGATTCTCCAACGAAACGAATCTGCGTTTCCTAATGAATTCATAGAAGTCCTCTTCTGTTTCTTCTGAAAATCAGGATTTACTATTTGGGAGATAAGTCTAGAAGGTTTGATTACCGCATATGTAGATGAGAAGGTTTGGCCTGGAGCTCCACCTTTGTGAGGCATTGGTGACAATATAATTCTAGCATGGATCTTGGTCTCATTTGACAAATGAGACCAAGATCCATGACTAATTTATCATTATATAGTAGATTTGGAATTGTTACCATTTAAACAGTTTAATTATTTGTGTGAACGATACGATGCTTTGTGATTTATGATTTCAACTGATCAACTTAAAATAACTACATAACGCAGCAACAGTGGATCGGTGTTTACTACTTGTTTGATTATTAAGGTGATTTGATTGAGTTTGAGGTGGTCATTGATGCACTCATTTCAGTCATAAACATTTGATGTAGCTGTCTTTAAATGTGTATAAAATCCTAGATTATGTCTGTTCAAATATGTAGTAAATCGCTCGAGCTTGAAAGTTTTAGCCATTTGGTAGCTAGAATTGGTGAGGCTTCTCCCAGTTCACTTTGTGTAATAATGTCTCTGTTTTGTTCTAATTTGTAAGTTCATTATCCTGATTCTAAATAATTACAGAGATTGAATTTATCCACAGAGATATCGAAGGCAGAAGCCTTTTGTCCAAAGCTGTTCTTGAAATATTGTCGACAAGTTCATTAACTACTCTGAAACCCAGTTACAAAAGGCTGAAAGTGGAGAATTTAATACGGAGCCTAAACTATTAATGTGGGTGAGTGATTAGTGCACAAAATTTGAACGCATGAAATAATCTCGGTGGTGGCGGTTCCGTGGGCAGTGGATGTTTGTGCTGACCGACAGAATTAAATGTATACGATAGGCTGCCCTGGTTTTCTTAATGATCAGCAGTAGTCTATTGAAAATTTTTATCAACTATTGGCAGTAGTCTCATCAAATCATCAGCCATAAGAACAAAGGCTTCAGGATTTGTGAGCGCTTGAATTGTTCTAGTTGAGACAGGGAGGTTCGCACACAGTCTGTCTTTCTATTGCGGAAATATACCATACGGCTCCAAACGCCTAATGAAAGAATTAATGAGACATTTGTCGTTCATCGTAAAGACAATATGAGTGGCAATTTCACTTACATTACCAGCATGTTACAAGTAAGAAAGATTGAAGGCAAATTTGGCCCATCCAGCGAGGTTGCCTTCAGTCTTAACTTTTTGAAACAATGTATTCAATCGGATAACCTTTGGCACATGGTGGAAAAGGAACAAGTTCATTCCAATGAAAATGTTTGTGTGTCTAATTGTTCCGTTAGCAACTATAATGACTAGCACCTGGACATTTAATTGCATAAGCAATTATATACATTAAAAATAAAAAAGTACGCAGAAAACACACTTAGCTGTGATGGAATCCGGCTTACCTGTTGGAGTGGAAGGACAAGGAAAAGATCCATTAGAATGCTTAGCAACCTCTTTTTAAAATTTTGATGTGAATCTTTCAGCGTATTCAAAATAAAATTAGATACATAGACCAAATCATAGGTTGAACGGTGAGAAATAACCAGACTCGCCAGTGGCATGTCCAATTTGAAGCACTTTTTATCATCGTTGATCACAGGAATGTACAAGTAAAGAGGATCCATGAACATCGAAATCATATACCACACAAGAAAAACTGAATACCCAAGAGGCCCCTTTGAATAAGGGAGTTTCACTATGCAAGTAACGATTATTTTCAGAATGAGGAAGAATTTGGTCACAGTGCCAAAAGAAGATTTTATCAGTGCTCTCAAGCTGCTGCTAATCCTTTTGATTTCAGCATCAGTACGTGGACCTGTTTGTAATCTCTCCGAGATGGAATTTCCACCATCCTTAAGTTCCCGGGAAACCTGCCTTGCTGTACCTTCCTCTAAATTCTGAGACCTGAAACCCAGGAAAAAAAATTTATAATAATAAAATAAAAACTTGTTGAAAGATCAGTTCCCAAATAAAATAGAATTCCATGAAAATTATGGACAGCCACTTACATGTTCAGTAACTTTAGAAATTCAAGTTCGAAAAGCAGCCTTTGTATTTCTGCCAATTTTACTTATGGAGATGGATCCTGCACATATCAGCACCTAAATTAGAATGCTAAAATTTGACCTCTTAATCAACATGAAAAACATATTAGTCGTTAACATCGTAATGTTGTATCTAGCTAGCTCGCAACAAAGAGGAAGAGACGGAGATTCTATCTGTAATTAGAAAGTATTCAATTTATTATTTATATTATTTCTTATCGCAAAAGATGTTATTTTTCAGCCATAAACATTAATTATGACCATTTAGTATTATATAGTACTGGCAGCATTGGAGGTGTTACCATTTAAACAATTTAATAATTATGCACTATTTTTCGGCCATAAACAATAACTTTAGATGTTCTTAATGTTGTCTGAAGTCAAGGAGTGTTTCTTCAAACGTTTAGCAACTGGCTGTAAACAACTGGCTATTTGACATTCTTTTTAAAAGGGTATGGGACAGGGGTGAGCAACTTCACCCCAGAAACATCAAATTCTGGTCTTCTATTATTAATTGAATTCAAAATAGCTTGCAGTGTCAAACATGCCCGAAACTACTTGAGTTACGTCTAGGGGGCAGCCATTTGCTATTTGAAGCAGTGGGAATATATCAGAGATGCTTTGTGTATGTCTCTGTTTCTTGCTTCACTTAGATCTAATTATAAGTTGATTTTCCCGATTCTAAAATAATTGGGAATTAAACGAAAACGACCACATTTTCTTCTTCAAAATCAAAAACAACCACCATTATAAATTGTAATCAAATATAACCACAATTATAATTGTTGGACCAAATTATCCTTTACTATTTAAAATAAAATCTCACGAGCACAATTCCAATTTTAATTCGCTCGTAAGTTTCAATTTACTCGTGAGCTCTTCCAGTTCTTCCTCTAATCGACGGTCTACTATAAGTATGTTTTTAATCTTGCATTGAATTCATGAATTAATAACAATATTGGGGTGGAAACTGTGGATCGACAAAGGGGCCGGACATTAAATTTTTTCAAATGAAAATATCGATTTTCTTTCGGATTATTGCCTCGCTCGTGAGTACAGTCACGAGGACTCTCTACTCGTGAGTACGCTGAAAGTTGACTCACGAGTTGGGGAGGTGGGAATATTCACTCACGAGTTGGGGAGGTGGGAATATTCACTCACGAGTTGGGGGAAATTCTCCCCCAGCTCCCCCAGCTCGTGAGTTCACTCCCCTCGCCCCAATAATTCCCCCAGCTCGTGAATACACTCTCCCCGTCCCAGACACTACAGATTTCCCGTACTCACACGCAAATCTCGATCTTTTTTCGACTTCATTCTATCTACCGTTACATGTAATTTAAATCTTTCCTAAACTTACTTTTTTACGATGATAATCGATAACGATAAGAAAACGAATGGACCTGAGAATATTGCTAGAAGAAAAAACGAATAACGTAAGAATATTAATCGAAATGAGGAGATGACAAATAGTTTTATAATTGAAGGGTAATTTGGTCCAACAATTATAATTGTGGTTATATTTGATTATAATTTATGATGGTGGTTGTTTTTTATTTTGAAGAAGAAAACATGGTCGTTTTCGATTAATTCCCAAAATAATTATAGAGATTGAAAAGAGATCTATTGAGAAATAGTTTCTATTCAGAATAGATAAGTACACTATCATGTTACTCTTGTCCAAACTACTCTTGAGTTTTTAGGTTAAAATTGCGTGTGTTTGTAATTTTTATTTGTAGCGTTGTTGATATAATTAATTGTGAAATTAATTAATATTAGTTAATTAATTAAATCATTGACTGAAATTTGAAATTAATCTTTCAAACCTAATTACAAAGAAATATATCATAAGCATTTAACACAATGTCTAAAGTGTTAATGTCGATGAGTGAATCCTGCACAGAATTTGAATGCCACAAATAGTGTTGCGGACGATACTGGTGGTGTTGTTCCCTGGGTGGTGAACGTTTTTGCATTCCTTCTAGACCTCCAGAATAGTTGTATACAGCGAGCTGCCTCGTCTTTCTCACTGATCAGAAGTAGTCCCTTCTTCAAATCATCAGCTATCAGAACGAAGGCTTCAACATTCGTAAGCGCTTGAATTGTTCTTGTGGAGACAGGGAGTTTGGATCCGTCATCCTGCGCCCAAGACACAAGCTCTATTCCGCACAAGTCATTATCAATGCTCGAGGATTCAGTTATGTTCTTGGAAGTATAGGTCCATAACTTGCCTTGCAGCATGAAGAGTATTTGATCAATTGGTTCTCCTTCCCGGACAACGTAAGACCTCTCCCTGTAGAAAGCTGGCTTGGCAACATCACACAGTTCTTCCAGAAAATAATCACTCCACTTTCCAAATCCTTCTACCTGAGAATACATCCAATTTCAAAGGTTAGGAGTTAATCAAATTGCCATTAATACCTGACTGCCTCTATGCTGATAGTATTTTCTTGCAAAAATGCATAGTTTAACTTAATCTTTTCAATTTATAAAGTTCAATAGCTTTGTTACTGGAAATTAATCATATGATTGTAGGAAGGAACAAGATTTGTACAGAAATAAATTTACGAAACTCACTTTCTTCAGCAGGCCTAGACAGAGTTTCCGTTTTATGTGCTTTCTGAGGTCCTCGGGAAGATTATTGAGGAAATACTCAACATTAACACCTCTGGTTTCTCGCCATTTCTCTGACTGGTATTTCCTTACGCGCTTCTGGAGTTCCCTAGGAACCTCTCCGAAGGGCACCCACTGCTCTATCTCTTTTAACTTCTGTTTTCTCTCCTCTGATTTTGCAGTTTCGGACTACACATGCATTTATTAATATCAGAAACTTGCAAGCAAATTTGCAGGAACAAGGATATATAAAAAAAGATAGTAATACCAACCTGCACTCTTCCAATCAAAAAGAAAAAGAGCACCACGCCTGAGATGGTAATGGACAACACAAATATGCTTTCTGGGAGATTGGCACTGAAAGGGAGACCTTGACCAAACCAACTGCAAAATGTTGAACCAAATGCATGTGTTAGACTTGAATTTCATACAAATGATTGCCTCTTAAGAAAATTAATAGACATAAATAAAGAATATGTATCTCGTATGCATAAACCTGACATTTTGCAGGCCCCATCGAAAACAGGGAATGAACCGCTGGAAAAAATTTTGTCCCTCTACAGCACCAGACTCTATTGCATCATGGAATATTCCAAAATCATAGGTAGTCGCAGAGCAAAAATCATTAGAAACTGAGTAGTTTCCTGATTTTTCATTGCAGTAAAATGAAAAGTGATCACATCCAGTACTATTATTTCTACAGGCTTTCCTCCAGCATAGAGTCTTTCTTTCTATGGCAAAAAAATACCATATGGCTCCGAACACCTAATTAAGAATCGGGCAGTCAGTCATAGTCCATCAGAAAAATATCCACATTTTAGAAGCAACAATATGACCAGTGATATAAATTCAGAAGGAAACTGCTGAGCATGCCACTTCTGCATCTTTTAAAATCTTAATTTGATGTTATAAATTTGGATTTGGCGCTAAAGAGCGTTGAATAACCTTAAACAACACTTTATAACTGCTAAACAATATTGCTTAACATCGTATAGTTGCTAACAACACTAGGATTATGTAGAATATCCGCACAGGATAATTATTTCAATAAAGAAGAAAAATATAGAATCATGTAAATGAAAACATGAATGCCAAGTTAACTTACGTGACCAGCATGAATGTAAGAAAGATAGAAGGCAGATTTGACCAATCTAGCGAGGTCGGATTCAGGCTTTGCTTTCTGAAAGAGCGTGTACAATCGGATAACCTTTATCACATGCTGGAGAATAAAGAAATTCATAGCTGAGAAAAATTTTGGGTGTCCCATTTTTAGAGCAAGAATCACCAGCAAGTAATATGCAATTATATATATATATATATATATATATACATATATGAAAAAATAAAGTACCTTATCAGAAACAATATTCAGCTGTATGAAGAACCCAGCTTACCTGCGGGACTGGAAGAACAATGAAAATATCGATTAGGAAGACGAGCAAATTTTTTTTTGGAATTTTGACGTAAAGCATTCAGCATTTGTAAAATAGTGTTTGTAAAATACATGAAATCATAGATTGAACGGTAACCAATAGCAGTAACCCCCAGCAAGAAGTCCAATCTGAGGCACTTTTTATCGTTTTCGATCCAAGGAATGTATAAGAAAAGAGGATCCGTGATCATCGAAGCCATACACAAAACAAAAAAAGTCGAATTCCCCAGAGGTCCATCTGGATAATAGAGTTTCACTATAAAAATAATGATTTTTGTCAGAATACTGAAGAATTTGGTCACAGCAGTGTTATAATAAGATTTGGTAAATTCTCTCATGCTGCTAATCCTCTTGACTTCAGCACCAGAAGGTGAACCCCTTTGGAACCTCTCGGACATTGAATTTCTACCACCTTCCTCTAAGTTCAAGTACTGCGACCTGAATAACCCAGAGCAAAAAGGAGAAAAAATGAAAAGTTAAAAATCCATTCATTCTGGCTCTATATTATCCAAAAACAGCTGTGCGAAAGGCTATCTCAACAAGGTTTATTGTTCTTCATCAACTCCTCCAGAAAAATAATAATAACAAGACAAAAATTGATAGCAAAATTCCATGATAATTACAAACATGTACTTACATTATCAACAATAAAAAAAAAGCAAGTACAAGGAGCAAGCTTAATATGAATTTCTAAAAATTTGATCCGCTAACTTCCTTCAGTGACAGGCAGATCAAGTTTATGCTTCCTGTATATATATAATAAGCAGAGTAATAGGTATTGACTTCTTACTCGAAAAAAAAAAAAAAAAGCGATTAGGTGAAGAGTGCAATCAAAGGACGTAACTTTACAGGAATTTACAAGGATGATTCCGTTCTTTTAAATTTTCTTTTCAAAGAAACATAAAATTATTGTAGAGACTGAAAAGACACCTGATTAAAGAAATTTTTTCTGCAAATTAAGATTGGTAACGGTAGTGGGGAGCCTTCAGTTTTCTGCGATATTAGTCAATCGGTCAAAAATATACACTTGTTTAAATGCTGGTTATAAACTATGATATCCTTAATTATATTATATGATATTCGTGGAATAGGAACTACACCAATGAAAACTAATAAAAATTAAACTAATTCCTTTAAAGTCTACTATGTTAGAAAACTATTTAAACCAATTCAAAAATACCTAGAAATATATGTATATATATATATTTTTTTGCTTTTTCAACTTTGGACAACGTATTCCTGAAAACAACGTTGCCAAATTAAAATGAAAGCACATCTGAGTCCTATTCTTCTGCCTAGTTACCTCCCCTAGATAAAAACTATTTGCTTACACCTGGTAAAGTTTGTGGTCAAAATTCGTCTTTTATCTCGTTGCAATATTATTTATTGTGTCGATAAAAAGATCAGTCCCTCTTAAGAATTAGGTTGTAGCCTTTGGATGACACGTTGTAATTTCCTTTCAGTTATATGATCTCTTGGTATTACCCTGATCATGCTTGTTGATAAGTGCTCGGAATTACCTCGTACACTATTTACTGGAACTGTCTTGGGGGAAGTGCACTTCTGTCCAAATTTGTTCTTGAAATAACTCCCAAGTTCATGAACCATTCTTGAAAATCTAATAAAAGCTAGCAAACAACCCAATTACAGAAAGACGTAACAGGAGCAATTAACAGAATGTCTAAAATACTAATCTTTGCTAGTGATTTCTGCACCAAATCTAAATGCCCGAAATAATCTTGCAGACGGTGATGGTGATGTTTCGTGGGTGGTGGATGTTTGTGTATTCCTTCTAGACCGCCAGAATAATTGTATAAGGCGAGCTGCCCTGTCTTTCTCACTGATCAATCGTAGTCCCTTCTTCAAATCATCAGCAATAAGAACAAAGGCTTCAACATTTGTAAGCGCTTGAATTGTTCTGCTTGAGACAGGGAGGTCGGATTCGTCAGCCTGCGCCCAGGCCAGAAGTTCTTTTTCATAGAGGTCAATATATGAAGTCTGTGTTTCATTTTCATCATCAGTGCGCGAGGATTCAGTTATTTTCCTGGAGGAATAGGTCCACAATCTACCTTCCAGCAGGAAGAGCATTTGATCTATTGGGTCTCCTTCCCGGACAATGTAAGAGCGCTCCCCGTAGAAAACTGGCTTGGCGAGATCACACAGTTCCTCCAATAACACATCACTCCAGTTTCCAAACTCTTCTGCCTATATACATATTCAAGAATAATAATGAAAATACAAAGGTTGAGAAATACTATTTTAATAATTCAACGGCCATCTAATTAATTTTTACATAGACAAATTAAAGGAACTCACTTTCTTTAGCAGGTCTAAGCAGAGTTTCCTTTTTATTTTATTTCTGAGGTACTCCGGAAGATTATTGACCAAATATTCAACATCAAGACCTCTGGTTTCTCGCCAATTCTCTGACTGGTATTTCTTAACTTGCTGTTGGAGTTCCTCGGGGAGCTTTCTTAAGGGCCGCCACTGCTCTATCTCTTTTAACTTGTGCTTACTCTCCTCTGATTTTACAGTTTCGGACTGTACATGCATCTATTTGGCAAGGAGTGTAGTTCATAGAAATTAAAGTTTGCAATGCTTCATGTTAAAAGTACAAACAAATCTGAGAGAAAAGAATCAGTAAAGATATTAATACCAACCTGCACTTTTCCAATCAGAAAGAAAAACAACACCACACCAGAGATGGTAATGGACATTACAAAGATATTTTCAGGGAGATCGGCACTGTAAGGGAGACCTTGAGCAAACCAACTGCAAAATGCAATGTTGAACTCAAATACATTGGTTAGACAGAGGAGAAAAAAAAGGTTATGTTTTATGCACAAACCTGACATTTTGCAGGCCCCATCGGAAACAAGGAATGAACCTCTGGAAAAAACCTTTTCCCTCCACAACACCAGAGTCAACAGCATCATGGAATATTCCGAAATTGTTAGAATATGCCTTGAATCAGTTATTCTGGGCTAGGGTTATCTGTTTGGGCCTATTTTTTCTGGGCTTTTCCGTATCTGTCTAGGGAGTACTATATAAACTCTCTAGGTCATAACCTAGCCGCAATCTGTAATCTGTACTCCTCAAGATCAAAAAAACTTTTCTCTCATCTGCCTGTGGACGTAGCTAACACATCGTTAGTGAACCACGTTAAATCTCTGTGTTCTTTATTTGCGTTCTTAATTATCTTTCTTGCTTTCGTTATAACAAACTGGTATCAGAGCTAGATCTATCTAGGGTTTGAAATTCGGTGAGAAAGATGTCTGGTATGAACGTGAAGATCGACAAATTCACGGGGAGGAATAGTTTCAGTTTATGGCAGATCAAGATGCGAGCCTTGTTGAAACAACAAGGGCTGTGGGCGCCGCTTGCGAGGAAGCCGGCGGATCCAATCACCGCTGAGATGGCCGTTCTGGAGGAGAAGGCACACTCGACGATTATGCTGTGTCTTGCAGACGATATCATTACCGAGGTCGCGGAGGAGGAAACCGCGCAAGGTCTGTGGGTTAAGCTCGAGGGTCTCTATATGACAAAGTCCTTAACCAATAAGTTGCTTCTAAAGCAACGTCTGTTCAGTCTGTGAATGCAGGAAGGTATGCCTCTTCGAGATCACTTAGATCAGTTAAACACAATTTTATTAGAATTGCGTAATATTGATGTTAAAGTTGAAGATGAGGATGCTGCTTTAATTCTGTTAGTATCTTTACCATTGTCGTATGAGAATTTTGTGCAATCGTTTATTGTTGGGAAAGATACTGTGTCTCTGGAGGAGGTTAGATCGTCCCTCCATACTAGAGAGCTGCGCCACAAGGCGACTGGTACAGGTGCAGATAATCAGGCTGCTGGGTTAGTAGCCAGTGGGAGTTATGGACATGGAAATTCGGGGAAGAAGAAATTCAAGAAGCCAGTTTCTAAGGGTCCAAAACCCAATGATGTCTGTAACTACTGTAAAGAGAAGGGACATTGGAAATCTGATTGTCCCAAGAAGAAGAGGCAGCAGGATAAACCGACAGTTACTGCTGTTGTAGCAGATACCAATTCTGAAGAAGATATTGCTCTAGTTGCTGATGAGCACACGGATCACAATGATGTGTGGATTCTGGATTCTGGAGCGTCTTACCATATATGTCCGCGCAGGGAGTGGTTTACAACGTACGAACAGGTAGATGGAGGCAATATTTCTATGGCTAACAGTTCTATTTGTAAGGCGATTGGAATAGGCTCGATTAAAATACGAACACATGATGGTAAATTCTGCACATTGAATAATGTTAGGCATGTTCCACTTATGACAAAGAATCTGATATCGTTGAGTATGTTGGATAACAAGGGTTTCAGTTTTCAAGGTGAAGGTGGAGTTTTACATGTCTGCAAGGGTTCGAATGTGGTTTTGAAACGTGTAAAGCGTGGTACCTTATATTTTCTTCAAGGATCTACGCTGTCAAGTTCTGTTGCTGTTGCATCCTCGGAGATTGATAAGGACAACATGACCAAGTTATGGCATATGAGGCTTGGTCACATGAGTGCAAGAGGGATGCAAATTCTGTCAAAAGGGGATCTTCTTTGTGGCCACAAGATCAAGGATCTTGAATTCTGTGAACATTGTATTTTCTGGAAGTTACATCGCAGCAAGTTTCCTAAAGCAATACATAGAACAAAAGGCACACTTGATTACATCCATTCTGATTGTTGGGGTCCTTTTCGGGTGGAGTCTTTAGGGGGTCACAGATATTTTGTGCCGATGATTGACGATTTCTCAAGGATGACTTGGGTGTTCATTATGAAGCATAAAAGTGAAGCCTTTAAGAACTTTAGGCAGTGGAAGGCATTAGTGGAGAATCAAACAGGGAAGAAGATCAAAAGGCTGCGAACTGATAATGGTTTGGAATTTTGCTGGTCTGAGTTTGATGAGTTCTGTAAGAATGAAGGGATTGTTAGGCATCATACAGTCAGGGATACACCACAGCAGAATGGTGTAGCAGAACGTATGAATCAAACACTTCTGGAGAGAGCTAGGTGCATGCTTTCTAATGCTGAACTAACTAGAAGGTTCTGGGCAGAAGCGGTTAGTACAGCGTGTTATCTGATAAATCGTGGACCTCACACAGGTATAAATCTCAAAACTCCTTTTGAGGTGTGGTCTGGTAAGCCTGCTGATTACTCTAATTTAAGAGCTTTTGGTTGTACTGTTTATTATCATGTAAATGAGGGTAAATTAGAGCCACGAGCTAAAAAAGGAGTATTTGTAGGTTATGGGGATGGGGTTAAAGGGTATAGAATCTGGTCCCCGTCTGAAAAGAGGGTTATACTTAGTAGAAATGTAATTTTTGATGAAAATTCTATGTTTAACCCTACTGTGAAGTCTATTGTTGTGTCAGAAAATGGTAGTGTTGAAAAACAGGTGGAGCAGCAAGTCACTCTAGATGAGAGTGAACCACAACATAAAGATCAACACCCACAGTCAGAATCAGAACCATCAGGTTCTTTATTACCAGTAGCAAGTCAGCACAGTTTGGCTCTTAATCGATCAAAGAGAGCTAACTATGGGATACCTCCCAAGAGATACAGTTTTGAAGATATGGTGGCCTATGCACTACAGGTTGCTGAAGAAGTAGATACTAACTCTAATGAACCATCCACCTATAAAGAAGCGGTTACATGTACTGAGTCTACCCAATGGCTTGCTGCAATGGGAGATGAGATGGAGTCACTTCATAAGAATCAGACTTGGGAATTAACCAAGCGACCTCGAAACAGAAAGATTGTCACGTGTAAATGGGTCTATAAGAAGAAGGAAGGAGAAACATCTGTTGAGGGTATCAAGTATAAAGCTCGAGTAGTAGCTAGAGGATTCACTCAGAGAGAGGGAGTAGACTACAATGAGATTTTTTCGCCAGTGGTCAGACACACTTCCATCAGGGTGCTACTAGCAATAGTTGCACATTAGGATTTGGAGCTTGAACAACTAGATGTGAAGACAACTTTTCTACATGGAGAGTTGGAAGAGGAGATATACATGACTCAGCCAGATGGATTTCAGGTTCCTGGTAAGGAAGACTATGTTTGCAAGTTAAAGAAGTCCTTGTATGGACTAAAGCAGTCTCCGAGGCAGTGGTATAAGAGATTCGACAACTATATGATAGAGATTGGCTACACCAGGAGTCCGTATGATTGTTGTGTTTATTACAGCAAGGCAACAAATGGTTCTTTGATTTATCTGGTCCTGTATGTAGATGATATGTTGATAGCTGCAGAGAACAAGTCTGATGTTTAGAAGTTGAAGGATTTTCTTAGTGTTGAGTTTGAGATGAAAGATTTGGGTGCAGCTCGAAAAATTCTGGGAATGGAGATTTATAGGGATAGAAGTAAAAAGAAGCTCTTTTTGTCACAGAAGGGATATATTCAAAAGATTTTGTCAAGATTTGGCATGTCTACCGCAAAGCCCATAGATACTCCTAGTGCTGCAAATGCACATCTGTCCGTTGCTTTTGCACCTAAATCTGTTGAGGAGAAGGAGTACATGTCTCGAGTTCCTTATGCTAGTGCAGTAGGAAGCTTGATGTATGCGATGGTCTGCACCAGACCTGATCTTGCACAGTCTGTTAGTGTTGTTAGTAGGTTTATGGGTGAACCTGGTAAGGAGCATTGGCAAGCTGTGAAGAGGATTTTTCGGTATCTCAAAGGTACATTTGATGTTGGTCTCATTTATAGAGGTGATACACAGTGTTTGGTGACAGGGTTTTCAGACTCTGATTATGCTGGAGATGTTGACAGTAGAAGATCTATGACTGGTTATGTTTTCACTCTTGGTAGTTCAGTTGTCAGTTGGAAAGCTACTTTGCAACCTACAGTGACTTTGTCTACTACAGAAGCAGAGTACATGGCATTGACAGAAGCAGCCAAAGAGGGAATCTGGTTGAAAGGATTGGTCAGTGATTTGGGTCTACATCATGATCAAGCTATAGTGTATTGTGACAGTCTCAGTGCAATTTGTTTAGCTAAGGACCAAGTTCATCATGAGAGGACTAAGCACATTGATGTAAGGTATCATTTTCTAAGAAGTGAGAAGAGAATTAAGGTGAACAAAGTGGGTACTGCTGATAACCCAGCTGATATGTTCACCAAGCCGGTTCTGCATAGCAAGTTCCAACATTATTTGGACTTGCTAAATGTTAGGAGTTGTTGATTGCCCTTTAGAGGGCAAAATCTGAGGTAGAGGAGGTTTTTTTTTGGTACATCTGGCATTGTGTATGGTGCATCTGGTACATCTGTTATTTGTGAGAGGATTCAAGTCAAGGTGGAGATTTGTTAGAATATGCCTTGAATCAGTTATTCTGGGCTAGGGTTATCTGTTTGGGCCTATTTTTTCTGGGCTTTTCCGTATCTGTCTAGGGAGTACTATATAAACTCTCTAGGTCATAACCTAGCCGCAATCTGTAATCTGTACTCCTCAAGATCAAAAAAACTTTTCTCTCATCTGCCTGTGGACGTAGCTAACACATCGTTAGTGAACCACGTTAAATCTCTGTGTTCTTTATTTGCATTCTTAATTATCTTTCTTGCTTTCGTTATAACAGAAATCATAGGCAGTTATATTTTGTGTCTTTGTAGAGCAAAAATCATTAGAAATGGTGTAGTTTCCTGAAATGTCATTGCAGTAGAAAGAGAGGTGATCACATCCGGTATGATTTTTGCAGGCTTTCCTCCAGCATATGGTCTGTCTTTCTACGGCAAAAAAATACCATATGGCGCCAAACAGCTAATTAAAGAATCAGCCAGTCATAACAGTTCATCAGAGAGAGACCCACAGTTCAGAAGTAACAGTGTGTGTAACGACATAAAATTCAAAAGGAAAGTGCTGAACGTCCTTATGAAAAAAATTGAATCATGTAAGTGAAAACATGAATGGTAACTTAACTTAGATTACCAGCATGTAAGTAAGAAAGATTGAAGGCAAGTTTGGCCCAACCAGCGAGGTTGCCTTCAGTCTTAGCTTTTTGAAACAATGTATACAATCGGATGACCTTTAGCGCATGGTGGAGAAGGAAGAAGTTCATTGCAAAGAAAATTTTTGTGGCTCTAATTGCTTGATGAGCTACTAGAATCACGAATACCTGAACGTTTATCGTATAATAAAAATCAAAGTACACGGAAAAAACAATCAGCTGTAATAGAATCCGATAGTTACCTGTGGGAGCGGAAGGACAATAAAAAGATCAACTATGAAGATGGGCAACTTCTTTTTAAAATTTTGATGTGAATGATCTTTCTGCATATTCAAAATAAAATTTGATACATACAAGAAATCATAGGTTGAACGATAAAAAATGGCCAGAATCGCCAGTGGCATGTCTAATTTGAAGCACTTTTTATCATCGTTGATCACAGGAATGTACAAGTAAAGAGGATCCAAGAACATCGAAAACATATACCACACAAGAAAAACCGAATACCCAATGGGCCCCTTTGGATAATAGAGTTGCACTATGCAAGTAATGATTTTTTTCAGAACACGGAAGAGTTTGATCACAATGCTATAGAAAGATTTTTTAAATTCTCTCCTGCTACTAATCCTTTTAATATCAGCAGCAGGAGGTGGACCTCTTTGGAAACTCTCCGAGATTGAATTTCCGCCACCTTCCTCTAAGTTGAAGTACTGCGACCTAAAGAATCCAAACCAAAAAGGAAAAAAGACACTAATTAAAAGATTAATTTCATTAGGCATGGTTCTATCCAAAAGTAGCTGTTCCAAAGGCGGTCAACGATGTTTACAATGAAAAAATTGTTCTAGTGTTGATTAGCAAAATTCCATGAAAATTAGAACAGTCACTTACATCATCAGCAACGAACTTCAGCAAATTTGAAGAGTTAACCTTTCTTCAGTTACAGGCAGAAGAAGTTTATGCTTGATAATAAGTGGAGTAATGAAAGTTGACTTCTGAGGTATTACTCAAACAAGAAAAAAAAAATGTGTATTAGGTAATGCGTGACAATCAAATGACATAATTGAATACCGAATAAAATAAATTTATTGTAGAGAATGAAAAGCTACCTAGCTAGCTTAAAGAAATCTTTGTACAAAATTAATTGTTACCTGTAACAGTCGGGAGCCTAAGGTCAAATATAATATATATATATATTCAAATTCGTGTTACAAATTCTAGATCCTTAATTAATTACAGAAAATTGTGGAATATGGTTTTCAAACTACACCAGCAAAAACTAATAAAAATAATTATTAAAACTACTCTGTTAGAAAACTATTTAAACTAATTCCTTTCTCGGGATTAGCTTGAAATTAACATTTTTCTTTTGTTTTGGCTGGCAAGTTGCGTGATGTAATTTTCATTTTTTCTTTCTGTTTCAGCTTTGGACAACATGTACTGATACAACCTCTACTAATCAGAAAGAGATTGGGCCAGCTGACTTAAACATACCCTACGACAAGGACGATCCAGAAGTGGACCAGCCACAACAAAACGGACAGCAGCCCAAAAGAAGACCCAAACGTGAGAAAAGAACACCTGGCTGGCTTAAGGATTTCATTCAGTAAACTATTACCAGCTGGAATACTAGAAAAGATACCATTTAGTTGTTTTGAATAATTGTTGTCTATAACTGAATTCTGTTAGCTCGTGTTGGTGCCTTGCAAGAGAGAGAAAAAAAGTATTTGTATGGGAATGGAGTGTAAGGGACAAAGGAGGCTAATGATCAATGCTGGATTTTTTTTTTCTCTCTAAATCTCATTTCCTTTCTTCCTTATTCTATTTGTTTGGAGTTTACACTCACTCGAAGAGTGCTTTTTTTTTCTTACACTCAGTTCTGTTTGTATCGGTGTTGAATTAATTGGTGCTTTCATTGAATTCTCATGGCTGATTCCGACCTCCTGGCAGCTGTTAAAGCCTTGCAGACTCAGGTTGATAATCAAACTATCACCGTCCACCAAACACTGCAACAGTACATGGTGACGGTGGACTCACGTATGGATGATTTACGTTCGCAAATCTCTGGTCTTTTACCAAGTGCATCGCAGCGTCCTTCTCTGCTTCCACAACCACCAGATGGGGTATTTGGCTCCGCCGATGCTTCACCAGTATTTCGCTCTATGAAACTTGAAGTACCAAAATTTGATGGCATGGATCCTAATGGATGGGCATTTTGTATAGAGGAATATTTTGATTTTCATGGTACTCTAGAGCCCATTCGCCTCCGTATTGTCTCGTTCCATCTTGAGGGTAAGGCATCTGCTTGGTATTAGTGGATGAAATCTAATCATCTTCTCACTACTTGGACCAACTTTCTCCAAAATCTTCGACTGTGTTTTGGAGCATTCTTATTTGAAGACCATGAGGGCAATCTGTCCAAGCTCACCCAACGTACTACAGTGGCTGAATTCCAGTCCGAATTTGAGGAGCTTATGAACAAGGTTACTGGTATTTCAGAACCCCTTTTGATTTCATTTTTTATCACGGGTTTACGCTCTGACATTCGCCGTGAGCTTTTGCTCTCTCGTCCTTCTTCGCTCATGGAAACTTTTGCCTTAGCCAGAGCGTATGAAGCTCGGAGTGAGGAGACTAAAGCAGACCACCGTACATGGGGTAAATGGTCCCCTAAAGTTTTACCCTCTAACCCCACCCCACCTTTTAAACCGTACCCATTGTCCTCTGTGTCTCCTACCCCCAATCCTCCTACTCTTTCCACTAATAACTCCCATCCACCTGTTCCATTTTCTTCCAATAACCGATCTCTGTTACCACCATTACCACCAAACCCACCCCTCCCTATTCGCCGTTTGTCTCCAACTGAGTTACGCGAGAAAAGAGAAAAAGTCCTTTGTTATAATTGTGATCAGAAATGGAGCTCGAATCATCGTTGCCGCAGTAAATTTTTGATGTTATTGGGTACTGATGATGATGAAGATGAATAGGTTTCAGCTTCTGCCTTGCCTGTGGATTCTACGGAGGAGACCCATGTTGCAGGGGATATTTCTAGCCTTCATGCAATGGCTAGTCAAGATAGTCCACGCTCCTTACGTCTACTAGGCTCTATTTGTGACTTGCGTGTCCAAGTACTTATTGATAGCGGCAGCACTCACAATTTCATAAAACCTTCAACGGTAGAGCTTCTTGGTTTGTCTGTGCAATCTACTAACTCTTTTCGCGTATATATTAGGAACGGTGACTACTTAGTATGTCAATTTTCTTGTCCACAAGTTCCTTTGTTACTACAAGGGCAAGCATTTACCATTGATTTTTATGTGCTACCTATAGAGGGTCCAGAGGTAGTCTTGGGGATTCAGTGGTTGCAAATGTTAGGACGGGTTGTGCATGATTATGCTACCCTATCTATGGAGTTTGATTGGCAAGGGGATGTTTCTTTATCTCCTCGCCCACTTTCATTCCACCAACTCCAAGCTTTGGTCACTCAGGAGGTTGTTCATGATCTTTTCGAGCTCTACACACTACCAGTATCACACGAAAAACCTGCTCCTTCTATAGAACCTATTTCTTTTCCACCTGGGTTGCGCAAACCTATTAGTAACTTACTTCACCATTTTGAAGTCTTATTCCACCCCCCTGCTAGCTTGCCACCCCACCGATTAATTGATCACCGAATTCATCTTTTTCCAGGCACTAAGCCAATCAACGTGAGACCTTACCATTATCCACATTTCCAGAAAAATGAAATGGAGAAACTCATTTATGAAATGTTACAACAGGGTATTATACGCCCAAGCCAGAGCCCTTTTTCTTCACCGGTCCTCTTGGTAAAAAAAAAAGATGGCTCTTATCGATTTTGTGTTGATTACAGGGCCTTGAATGCTGTGACGGTTAAGGATAAATTTTCAATACCGACTATTGATGAGCTTTTGGACGAACTAGGGGGTGCCTCGATTTTCAGCAAACTAGACTTGCGTGCGGGTTACCACCAGATACGAGTTCATGCTAGGAACATTTACAAAACTGTATTTCGCACTCATGACGGCCATTACGAATTTTTAGTAATGCCGTTTGGCCTCTCTAATGCTCCTTCAACGTTTCAAGCGACCATGAATCAACTTTTTAGTTCTTTCTTGCGCAAATTTGTCATAGTTTTTTTTTATGATATTTTGGTCTACAGTGCTTCAGTGGAAGATCATATTGAACATTTACAGCAAGTTCTTAATTGTCTATATACTCACAGTTTCTTTGTTAAACTGTCTAAATGTTTTTTTTGTCAGAATTCCATTGAGTATCTCGGCCACATTGTGACTTCCTTGGGTGTCAAAGCTGATCCCTCCACGCTTGATGCCATGCTTAACTGGCCTTTACCTACTACACCTAAACAACTTCGTGGTTTCCTTGGTCTTACTTCTATTGCAGAGGAGGCTAATGATCAATGCTGGATTTTCTTTTTCTCTCTAAATCTCCTTTCCTTTCTTCCTTATTCTGTTTGTTTGGAGTTTACACTCACTCGAAGAGTGTTTTTTTTTTCTTACACTCAGTTCTGTTTGTATCGGTGTTGTATCATGTACACTAGGCAAAAACAGTATCATAGAAAATGAAACTATATTACCTTAATCTTTCTACATTACTAGTTATCTCTTGCCGTGAAAAACTATTTGCTTATACCCGACTAGTGTTATTATAATTAAGAATTATCTTTTCCAGATCAAATTTTTTATTACCATACCAATTAAAGTTGAAAGGAAATTATTTTAATTTAATTTTAATTTTAATTTGTATTTGCAATGGGGTGAAAAAAGTTTTTGCTACAGTTATTACTGATGTTATAGAATGATATGAGAGAAGCATTTAAGACAAGATCAAATTGATCTGAATGCACCAAATATTTGGGTAGACGGCAGGGGAATTTTGTTGGTTCCTTCTAGATTGCCAGAAAAATTGTATACGACGAGTAGCCTTGTTTTTCTTAATGACCAGTAGAAGTCTTTTAAATTCTTCAAATCATCGGCTATGATAACAAATGCTTCAACATTTGTAAGTGGTTGAACTGATATTTCAAAAGGAAAGGAAACTCACTTTCTTAGCAGGTCTAAGCAGAGTTGCCGTTTTATGTTCTTTCTGAGGTAATCGGGAAGATTATAAATATTCAACACAATACCTCTGGTTTCCCGCCATCTAGATGACTGATATTTCTTGACCTGCTTTTGGAGATTCTTGCCGAGCTTTCTAAAGGCAGCCACTTATTTATCTCTTGTATACCTTCTGTACGAATATATATATATATATATATATATGGATAATTGACACATATCTCCCCTAAAGTTTGAAAAACTCACGTTTACATGTTGAATTTAAAAAAATCCACGCATATCTCTCTTGAACTGTTAAGATTAAAGGTATTTTTGAATATTGTACCAATTTAACAATTTAATTTTGTGTAAGTTAATAATTAAAATGTAAAATAAAATAATTTTTTTAATATTATCAATTCATTCACAACTTTTTAACAATATTTAGGTCAAAATCTAAAAAATAAGTTTTATAAATTAGACTAATATATATATTTTTAGAATTGTAAATATAATTTATTCATAAAAAGTAACAAATTATTTTAATTTTTTATACTTTAAAAATTAGTAATTATATTTTTATTATAAAATTTAAAAATTAAAAAAATTATAATATTTATTTTTTAAATTTTTATATCTCATATAAAGTGATGTTATATTATTAATTGAATAATAAATTTTTTATTAATTTGTTTAAAAAATTATTATGTTATTTCACTAAACAATGAATAAATAATATATTGTATAAAATAGTAAAATCTAAACAACATTGAACCCATATTACACATATGAAATAATAGAAATTTTTTGTTTTAGTCAAAGAATTAAAAGAATATTTGGAACATTTTGATCTTTTCATAAAATTAGATGTTTAACTAACGGTCTAGAAAAGATAAGTACAAATTTTCTTAAACGTGCTATTTAAGTGTGGTTTTCTAAAATTTTAGGAAAGGTATGGGTTAATTTTCTATATATATATATATATCGTGTGATTATGTTTAACAAATTTCTAGTTTGTTTTTTCTCATCCCGTTAATATTATGTGAAAAGAAAATATAGCTTTTCAACTAGAGTTTTTGAAGCAAATTTTATGCTAGTACATCTTATTATTTTGGAAGAATTGCACAAACACATGTTTGAGCCAGAGTTGAGCTTCAATGCTCGACAATCCCGTTCCAGCACTCAACTACTCGGCCTCCGCTGGCAAGAATATTCTCCAGGATATATACGGAAATTTGTGGCTATATATATATTCAAAACTATTGGCAGGAAATCACGTCATTGCTTTCTGTTTTTGAAAGTAGATGCAGACTTTTAAAATTTAAAAGATTTGAATGATCTTATATATAATTTGAAATCGAGAAGAATGAGATGAGAGACTTTGGAATGTATTTCACATGGTCGATCAATTTACATTCCAAAAATAAGAATGATTAATTTCTAGCCTAGGATACTGCAATGTTTCCGGAAAATATGATCATTTCATTGAGTTAGTATATACGTACCAAGTACACACTTGTAAATTGCATCACAAGAGCTGATCAGTTGGATCCCTGCTGTGTGCTTGTGTGACTTCTGTCTTCTAAGCTCGATAGCCCAAGACAATCAGCGCGGGCCATTATCCTTTAACAGTTTTATAACATATTTAGCTCTGTTTAATACCTCTACTTAATTAACTACGAAAGTACAGTTGCTAATTTACAGTTACAATCATCCACTTTTTTAATAATATGAGAAATCTTGTCATTTATTTTTTACAAAAGCTATAATTTCAAACATGGCTTTAACGAAGTAGAAATTTTGCATATACAATCCTTTTTGAGTTTAAATGTCTAAGATATATATTACAAATATTCAATCCCGTAAAATTTCCCGTATTCCCAAATTGAAATATGTTAGTAGTAAAAAAAAAATGGAAAAATAGATGTAAAATATAAACGGATAAAGAAACTCTCTCTCTCTCTCTCTCACTAAAAATCTTTTTGGTTAATCTAGAAACCAATAAATCCAATCACGTTTTGCTGAGCAACAGAAAAAATATATTGTTAGAATATGTCTTGAATCAGAAAAAATATATTGTTAGAATATGTCTTGAATCAGTTAGTCCCTATTCAGATGACCCAACACGGGAATCTTGTTGCCCGATCAGCGAGTCGAGGTCCAGGGACGAAGCGCCCTGGTTTAGGGGTTCGGGGGGCAACGCCCCCAAAATCTACGGTATATGTTATTCTGGGTTAGGGTTATTTGTTTGGGCCTATTTTTCTGGGCTTTTTCGCATCTGTCTAGGGAGTACTATATAAACTCTCTAGGTCATAACCTAGTCGTAATCTGTAATCTTTACTCCTCAAGATCAATAAAACTTTTCTTTCCTCTGCCTGTGAACGTAGCTAACACATCGTTAGTGAACCATGTTAAATTTCTATGTTATTTATTTACGTTTTTAATTATCTTTCTTACTTTCGTTATAACATATATATTGTATTAATTTGTTTTCCAGAACAATATTCTAATTATACGTAAAATAATTTCGTATTGCTTCCTACTTCACTCTAATTTCTTATTGCTTTAATTTTCGCATGACAGATGTCAAGCTCAAGCGTATCTTTGACATCCTCTTAAAGCGCTTATCTCTGTGCAATTTTTCCTGTTAAGTTTTGGCATACTTTATCTATCCGAGAAACCTTTCTTCGGAAAGCACTCGACCACAACTAATTTCTTCGATGAGTTGAGAAACTGCCTCGTACACGGCATACTTTGAATGATGTATACATGTAATCTTTTAATTTGTTTGCAGTGCATGTTCTTCTAAGCTCCTAGCTAGTTGACTGACTTTTTCATGTGAGAGCTAGCTGGAATGAATGCTGATTATTGACTGAAAAATTAACTCTCTCTCTCTCTCTCTCTCTCTCTCTATATATATATATATATATATATTCTATGGTTGATCGTTAATCAGAAGTCAAACTCTTTGAAACTTGCAATTCTATGGTTGATCGTTAATCAGAAGTCAAACTCTTTGAAACTTGCAATCCACCCTGAAGGGACTTCTAAAACAACTTTGATCATTCTTTCACACACGAGCTTACTGACCACCAGAAGCACCCAAAAAGTTGAATTGCTTAGAAGGATCGTTCACTTCAAGGAAGCTACAGAAACTTGACTTTTCATGTTTATAGAAAATTTTAATTTAATATGGGAAATAGTTTTTCTTGACAAAAAATTCTGGACCAATCAGATCAGAAGCAGACTGCAGTGTTGTGAGCCTTTGGTTGAGCTATTTCAATTTTTAATTTTCTATATAGATATTAGGCAGAAGCAAATACTATAGAATGCATGGAATTATACAAGTAAATAATGTTTGATAATTTGTGCCATCATTTTAAATAAAAAATTTAAGTTAAAAGGAATATTGTCATAGTTCAAAATTGAGGGGCCGAGGGAGAGAAACCCCGGCCAGTAAACCGATGGGTGGTTAATTTTCAATATAAATACAAAATTTTAATCATTATTCATTAAAAGTTAATAGAACAGAAGGTTAACTATATGAAGTAAAACAAGCAAATGATATGATCAATATAGTAATTATGAAATATATGCTTGCATTAATTCCTTATGCACCAGTTAACAGAAAAAGAAGGAAATAATTACCACTCATTGATTTATTTAATACAACAAAGAAAACATGCGTACATATATATCATAAGAAAATAATGTATATATATATCAAATAACTGTTTTCGAATTCCTTTTAAACTATTACATTCTATCCACACACAAGAAAAGGAAAAAGAAAAAAAAAAACCCTTCTGAGGATAATTTGGGAGGATGGAAGAGGTTCATATATAAATGTGAAAAGTAGGTAGGTACTATGATAGGTTTAATTATTATGTTGCCTCTTCGACGCTTAGGAGTTCAGTGTAGCCAACTTTCTTCCTCAAGCTAGTGGCCAACTTGGCAGCATCCACTGCATCTCCGATCACCACTATTCTATCTTTCTCCTCTCCTTCTAATCCCACAAAATTCACACCTGCAAACATATCATTTTATTTGTAAATGTACATATTCACCAAGTGAGCGACTTTACTTATCAATTCAATCAATAAATTAAATGCAGCTGCTGCAGGGTACGTAAAGAAATACATAATATTTACGAGCAAATTTAATACCATCTGCTTGTGCGGCGAGCTTCAGTGCCCGACTCCGACATTTCTGGCAATGCATCTGTACCTTCATCTCAATCTTTTGCTGAATGCATATATATTAAACGATGTATTTATTACATCATGATATATGTAGATATATAGATATGTTTTTAATTAAGAAGAAGAGCCTATTTAATTTAACAGACTTGCAAGATCAGTATGTATACGTACCATCATTTTCTCTCCGACCAAATAAACGAAAACGTACTAGCTTTGTTCTCCAAAGAAAAGTACAAACCAACGATCAAACACCTAAGGAATTAATATGGTGTTATTATATATATAGCAGTGATGGAATTAAAGTCAAATTAAATTAAGCGTTGCTTCATAGAAAAATTTCTTTTTCTATTAGCTAGCCCTCCGCGTACACTTGGCATGTAATTAATGTGTTAATATAATTAACAACATGCATTTAGTATAAAATTAAAACATATTAATTAATTAAATGAAGCTCAAATCATCAAGAGAAGAAAGGACTACTAGCTCACAGCAGTTACATGACAATATGACAAGAGGGTTTGTTATATTATCAATTCATTTGCAATAATTTTATCCCTGTACGCGTGTTTAGTGATTCGTGCATCCTAATCGAGATTTTATTTCTTTAATTTAATTAATATTTTACTATCATTTTCTAATTTATAATTATTCACATGATCGGAATGCATATGTTTTGGCGGAGACATGTGAATATATTCTAGCTAGCTAGTTAGTTGACATATATATATTAATAAAATTTTATCATTAACATAAATCAGAAGCTTAGAAGTAATTAACTTTGCATCAAATTAAAAGTAATATAAAAATAAGTAGCTAATATATATAGTTCAATAATTTGCTAGGAAATATATATTTTATTATTTTTTAGTCTTCAAAAAGATCAACTAATTGTTAGTTTTCTACCAAATTAAGATTAGGTTTAATTTTAATTATTTGAGCTGAACAAAATGTCTTAATAAACAATTTTGTCTGAAACTTAATTGAAATAAGGCCTTGAATTTAAGGTGCTATTTAATAGTAAAAAAACCTGTATGAATACAAAATATTTAATGTTATATTTTTATAATTTGTATATATAAAAAGTCAAGAGAAGAAGAAAGGACTCACGTGGAGTGGAGTGGCAGCTATGAATGTGAATACGTAGAATTTTTTAGCAATTGATTTTCAATAAACGAAGCCTCTGCATGCGTCATTCGTGCTACGCACTGATGATGTAAAGACAATATATTGCTCAATTACATATATATATATATATATATATATATATATATATATATATATATATATATGGGATGTTCATACACCTAGGTAAGACTTTCCCACATCATTAAAAGATAATACACAAAATTTTTATAATTAATAAAAAATTTGCTTCTAAGAAAGAAAGTTTAAAAAGAAAAAAATTCCACCCGCCAGCTTTTAGCGTAGAGGTATAATAATAATAATGATATAATAAAGTGATGGGAAGTTGATCTGTTTTCACTTGGCCAGGAAGAAATTAATTTAAGAGCAAAGTTAGTATTCGAATATATAGAGTATCCATCAAGTTTTTCAAGTCAATTAATGACTTTAATTTGCAGCCCAGCTTTTGCCTGGCTGGTAAACAACTCCTCATCACGAGCTAGCTGGCTAGCTAGGGCGAAATTTTTTTTTATCAAGTTAGTTTCCAAAATCTCTACATTCATGATTCATACATCTTAAATGAGATTTTATTTATTTAATTCAAGATTTAACCATAACATTTCTAGCTAAGTCATTTACATGTGAATATATATACATACGTATATATGTCTCTATGGTTGAAATATTTATTATTTAAAGTTATTTAACAAATAAACAACTTCTTATTATATAATTAAACATACTAATAATCAAACAATTAGGAGTGATGTAAAGAATAATAGATAAATAAATAATGAATATAATTAATTTAAAATTTGATTGAGATTTTAATGTCTTTGTTAGATCATCAAAAGGAAATTTTAAGTTTTAATTACTTGATCAAACACAATTTTTGTTTGAGGCGAAAATAATTAATAAAATTTTATCGAAATAAGGCTTTAAAAGAATCATTTTTTATGAATTAATTTTCTTTCAATAATCTGTTCTGCTTGCGTCATTCGTGCAACGTATAATTCATTTATGATGATGTAAGAAATGTTGTAATTGTTGAAAATTTTGCCAAATCAGCTCAATAGATTATCTGTTAAAACTTTCACCAATAATAACTCGATGCTCTTGGAGTGTTGGAAAATATAGTTGGATTGTAGCACTGATTTATTGCCAATTTTATTCTCTAATATAGATTGATTTACTCTCTGCATTTACATATTTTCTTATTTTTATTTCTTTAATTTAAAAGACTTAAAAATAAGTAATAGAAAAAATAATAATGTAGTAAAAATGAAAGCAAATTCGAATTATTATTGCTCGATAAAAAATTATAAACTAAACATAACAAACAAAACAAAGACAAATTTAAGGGCCGGCCTGAACAACGGAATCTGATTGAAAATCTAATAGACTTTGGTGTTAATTAGTGCAGCAAGTTTTGTGGTCTCATTGAGAGCTGGGAAATGAATATTAGCTAGCTAGCTACTGAATTAAACCAAGCTCATGTAACATATGATATAGTTAATTTGCGGATTTCCCTGTTTTTGCCATCCGATGTAACTTGTAAATTAATCCCCGTAGAGTAAAAATAAAAAGTGCACAATAATCTATGGTTCCTCCACAGTGATATCGGTCGCTGGTCTCGGCGGAGGCTGGGATGGATGTGTTCTCTGGTGCTGCCACAACCTGCCACACTTGAAAGCATTTAAAAGTTTACTGCAGCGTAAAGTTAAGCCAGAATCGTTTCCTCCGGTAGATCTTGTTGGATTAGCGTTACTTTTATGTCTATGGCTACGCCAAACACGTTGTATGTGACAAGCTGCCCTCTTGTGCATCAAATGTTTGATTTGGAGTACTTTTTTCAAGTCATCTGACATAAGAGCAAAAGCATCAACATCTGTAAGTGCTTCAATAGTTTTGGTTGATATAGGGAGATCCTTGGAAGAGTTGGCAACATGGTCATTGGAAGAGTTGGGACCGTGGTCCTTGGAAGGATTTGCCCAATCGATTAGTTCTTCTCCGCAGAAGTCGCCATTTGTCAAATAACCCTTAACACTCACGTTATCATGATCATTATTTGTCTCGGGATCGGAGGTGTAGATGCACAGTTTGCCTTTCACCACGAAGAGCATCTCATAAATTAGGTGACCCTCCTGAACAATGTGCGTGTGCTCAGTGAAGAAAACTGGTTTCAGACGATCATATAGTTCACCCGATATTGCTCCATTTAACCCCGTAACCTCTTCCACCTTCATATACATTCAAGAATAAGGATGAGAAGTATGAAGCTTTCTTAACTAATATAAGTTATCCAAATTTATGCATTGATAAATAAAAAAGTAATCAGTATATATATAGATGCAAGGTTTCAACTCCCTATCAGGCATAACGGATCCAACAAAGTAACTTACTTTCACGTTCAGTTTTAAGCAGAGTTCACGCTTTATTTCCCTGCTAAGATTCCTGGGTAGATTACTGAGAAACTTTTCTACGTCAACCCCGTTGGTTTTTCGCAAAATGTGTCGCCGATGTTTCGTTATTTGCTTTTGGAGAGGGTTAGAGAGCTTTTGGTAGGAGTCCCACTGCTCTATTTCTTGCAACTTCTGTCTCAACTCCTCAGATCTCATAGTTCTGCACTGCAGATACATCTGTTTCAAAAGAGGCATGGTTTCCAGAAATTAGATTTCATATATAGTGCTTAATCTTATATATTGAAAATTTTGTGGGATGAAAACCAGAAAGATATGTGCTAATTAACCTGCAAATTTCCAATGAGAAAGACAAACAACACCAAGCCGGAGATGGTAACCAGAATTGCAAAAAGGTCTTCCCAGATATACGTACTTGTTTGGAGGTTTTGACCCAAACAGCTGCGAAAAAATTGAATTGTATTCTTGTTATTGTTTGCATGCATGCATGATTCAATAACTACGCAAAAAGAGTAACGTAGTACAAATTAGAAATAGATGTTCATTGATGAGAAACAGTACTGATAGAAAGTATTTGAGTAGTAATGTATGCGCAAACCTGAGACTTTGCAGGCCCCAAAAGAAACAATGTAAAAACTTTTGTGGAAAATCTGTGACCTCCACAATACCAGACTGAAGTGCACCGTAGAATATTCCAAAATCAAAGATGGTTGTATTATGCGTCTTTGTAGGGCAAAACTCATTTATAAATCCGTGGTCTGCTAGATGTTCATCAAAGTAAAATGTACTACGAACGCATCCAGAATGCTTTTGGCAGGCTTCCTTCCAGCATGTAGTCTCCCTTTCTATCGCAAAAAAGTACCATAAGGACCCGAATACCTGAAAGACCAGCACTTAATTACTCAATCATCAGAAAGATATGCAGTTAAATATAAATATTGAGAGAGAGAAGATTATATCTGTCCTGTTATATGGAATTTACAAGGAAACTAACCATAAGCTAATTAAGAAAGATAACTTTTGATAGCAACGCGCATAAATTGTCTGATCAAATTTTTGGAATCATGTAGATCAATATATATATATAAGGTAATTTAACTTACATGAGCAGCAAGCATGTAAAGAAGAAGATTGAATGCAGCTTTAGCCCATGTAGCATCAACGAGTTTGCTGGAGTTCCTTGTAGCTTTTGTGAACAATGGATATACTCTCATTAGCCTTAACACGTATTGGCCAAAAACAAAGTATTTCAACAAGCTCATTGCCTTCCATTCCAAGCCTCTCGATATTGTTGGTATGATAATAAAAATCACAACCTGAAACGGTGCAGCAAGTTTAAGAGTCCACAAAGTGCATTAATTAGTATAGATATTTAGGATAATGAAAATTGCTTCATAATTGATGAGTGATGAACTATCAGTATCGTTTATTTTCGCCGTTCTTTTTATTGGACATACAAATATAAAGAATATTAAGGTGCAAAAAAGTCTGCATCACCTGCGGGAGAGGAAGGATGGCGAGAAGGTCAATTAACAAGAAGCGCCATAAATCTTTCCTTGCATTAATTTTGTGCGACTCATCTTTTATCTTGAAAAAACTTTGAAATCTTAAAATAAAAAAGAATATATAGAAGCAATCAGAGACTGAGCGGAGGACACTAGCTGCAATTGCCAACTTCTTGTCCAATGTAAGCAACTTTTTCTCATCATTTATCACAGGAATGTACAAGAACAAAGGATCCAATAAGATTGAAATCACGCACAATATTAACATGGGGGAAGGCTCCTGTGGGTCAATGAGTTTCTTCATCCCAGAATTTGGATCTGTCCGCTGGAACCTCCCTGAGACAGAAGTTGTTGTTCCATATTCCATGGAAAAATTCCTTGTACCTCGCTCCAAATCTCTGTCCTGATTCCTGAACAAAGAGATAATAGCAGTTAAAAGGCGAGTTCATGTCTCTGTCTATAAAAGTCCTTTAGAACGTCTATCAGAAAGTTAGATGAAGATTATATAACAATAAAGCGAACAATGACTACTTACATGATCAACAATTTACTTAGCAGAAGAAAATTTAGCAAGGTAAACCTTCCCTAAAAATTCTGAGCTCCAAAAGGAAGTTGAGATCAGATGGGTCAGAAATATGCTTAGAAATCTAAAAGTTTATATAGACAAATTCTGTTAAGCAGTGTGTGGGTCACTCAAATTAAGATGTAAATAGTTTTTTTTTCTGGTCCAAACTTTTAATATATTTTATATCAGTAAAAATTAGTGAGGATGATCTTTACTTTTACAAATTGGTAATTGGTTATTAATAAAGGATTAAGGTATCTTTTTTCCAAACTTTTACTTTATATTAATTAAAAATTTGTGATTAATAATAATAATTGTCTTAATTTTCGCACTTGGATAAATACTATGCACATATACATTAAAAGATTTTAAAAACTTATGTATACATATTTAGATCAAGAAATAACTCTAATTCGTTAATAAAATAGAATATGAACACCTATTAAAAAAGTCTTCAAATTTAAGTATTAATTCAACAGGTAAACCTCAGCTCGCACCTAATCAACGGGATTTGGCACATTATTTACAGAGTAGGAGACATTTTCTACTTCGGTCAACCAGACAAACGTATCTACAGTTCAGATCTCGTTCAGATTCTCCTCTATTTAATAAAATATAACTGATTAATTGCTTATTCCATTTCTTACTCGAGTTCATGTATGCATTTCACCTAACGTTAAAAAATAAGATCTATTATCATTACGCAATAATAGGACATATCATTAATTACTTATTGAAATTTTAAACCAAAAAATCAGTCAAAATTCATCCATGTAAAAGTTATTTATCATCTTAAACTAAAGAGAAAGTATTTTGTTTCCCTGCTTAGCTAATTCAATCATTTAAAAAGTTAATAATTTTAATAATACTTAAAGAGAAAGTAGATTTTTTTTTAAATATATGTAACAAAGGCGCAACTCAAAACAATACGAATATTGATTAATTTCACATTTTATTGTTTATTAAAATGATATCGTGCGAGTTAATTAATTAAGTTCCAAATCATAATTATAATTACCGTTTTAGGGTAATAGAAAATTAAAAATATAAAAATTTGTATTCTAATTGACATAGTAAATGAAGTCATCGATCATAAATTAATAATACAATATAATTAATACGTCTTAAGCATCACATGGTCATATTTTATTAGCTCTACACAGTAGATCAAGAGGAGTAGTGCATGCAGGGGACATTATTAATTAATGCGTGTGGACTGTAAAACTCCTTTCTTTTTCTTTAAATATATCTTTTCTTTTTTTAATAAATGATCCAACTCGTTTTTGAAGTAACCCGCGTCCTGATTAATATAATCAAAAATAAAAAACTCATGTTTTAAAAATAATAAATCACTTAATTAAAAAGAGCAAAAAAATCTGTACACAGATCAGTGCAATCATAACATGTCCGAGAGGTGACTGACTAGTGCTGTAGTGGTATATATGCTTGAACATGAGATGCTTATTTTATTTAAAAAATTATTACGAAGAGAATTACTTAATGTGAAATATAAATAAAAAGTAAATAGTCATATAATAATTTAATTAATTGCTGTATTTTTTTAAAATTAAGTATCTAGAAACACATTAATTTTAAAAATTTATTCTATAATTCTTTAACATTTCAATGGGCGTCTTCCAATCAGGGATAAAAGCAATATACAAAGGTTTTAAAAACTCAATAAAAAGGTGGGCGAAGTGATATTGACAACTAATTAATAAAGTTATTAATTACCGAGTCCTTATTCTTAGGGATAGCGAAGGGTTTTTTAAATTATCCACCTCCTTGTCTTGTTTATAGAAAGTGGAAAAGATATGTAGTGTGAATAGATAAAGTATTTTATATGCTTTAATTATTTGCCAGCAATAAATTTTATTTTTTATTAGAGAAATTATTATGTATAAAAAGAACAGTCTATAGGGATCGATGAATCCTTATCACAGGATACGATGATCGATGCTTTTACATGGAGAATCATGTATGGATATTTTCATGTTATTATTTCCTGGCTGTTGTCTGTTGATTTCTTAATCTGAAATGAATGTTAAATGGTTGCTAGATTATAAGCAATGATAGATTTATAAACAATGGCTAACAGCATATTGATTTATCCATAGTGTGCTGTTCATTTTGTTTACTGCTAACTCAATGTTTAGAAGCAAAAAATCCCTTGATTAAAAATAAGTTATTGAGATCCTTGTTAATTAGAGTGTTTACAATTTGTAAATTGTTGAGAAATAAATATTTATGGTTACTACGATTTTTATTTTCAACAAAGTATATAAGAGCTCGGTTTTTGTAACTATAATTAACGATATTTAGAAATTCTGTCAAAAAGGCCAAGATTGCCTAAGGAGTCTGGGTTTTAAGTGGGACCGTTGTGACCCCTCCAGTCTTTCCTGGGAATTTTCTTAGTGTATATTTTCACACTTATAAGCATTCATATTACTATCCGAAATACTGTTAGAAAGCTATGGTAAATGGAGGTATGACACCATTTCAAGTTCCAATTCTCAATAGAAGCAATTATGATAATTGGAGCATAAAAATGAAGGCACTCCTTGGAGCACAAGATGTGTGGGAGGTCGTGGAGAAAGGTTATAATGAACCTAGAGATGATGTTGCCATTTCTGTTTTGACTCAAGCACAAAGAGACACGTTGAAGGACTCGAGAAAGAGAGACAAAAAAGCTCTCTATGTCATTTATCAAGCATTAGATGATGATGCTTTTGAGAAGATATCAAATGCAACTTCCGCAAAGCAAGCATGGGATAAACTTCAGACATCCTACAAAGGCGCCGAGCAAGTAAAAAAGGTACGTCTTCAAACATTGAGAGGAGAATTTGAAACTTTATATATGAAGGAAGGCGAGTCAATTGTTAATTACTTCTCTAGAATTGAAGCTATTTCTAATCAATTGAAAAGAAATGGTGAAAAATTAAGTGAAGTAAGGATAATGGAAAAGATACTACGATCTATGGATTCAAAATTTGATCACATAGTCACAACAATTGAAGAAACTAAAGATTTGGAAGAAATGACGATCGACCAACTACAAGGATCATTGCAAGCCTATGAAGAAAAAATAAAAAAGAAGCAAGGCATCTCCGAACAACTTCTCAAGATGCAATTCAAGGAGAAAGAAGAAATTCAAAGCTATGATAGAAAACAACATGGTCGAGGTAGAGGTCGAGGTCAAGGACAAAGTAGAGGCCGTGGTCGTGGACGAGGTTGGAATTATAATTACAATAATTTCAACAACTATGAGAAAGGAGAAAGCTCAACACGAGGTCGTGGAAGGAACAATCCAAATACAAGGTACGACAAGTCTAAAGTCAGATGTTATAATTGTCAAAAGTTTGGCCATTATGCTTCTGCATGTAGAGCCTACAACAATGAAGTGGAAGAAAAGGCTAACTATGTAGAAGAAAAGAATCAAGGAGATGAAACTGTCTTGTTAGCATACAACAATAGTGGAGGCCAAGAAAACATGGTATCTTGACACTGGTGCGAGCAATCATATGTGTGGAAAAAGAAGCATGTTCGTGGAGTTAGACGAATCAACAAATGGAAATGTTTCTTTTGGTGATGATTCAAAAATAGCCGTGAAAGGAAGAGGTAACATTCTTATACAATTGAAAGATGGTAGACATCAATTTATTGGAAATGTCTACTATGTGCCTAATATGAAAAGTAATATTTTGAGTTTAGGTCAACTCTTAGAAAAAGGTTATGATATTCATATGAAAGATTATAGTCTTTTTATAAGAGATGACAAAGGCAACTTAATTACTAAAGTGAAAATGTCAAAGAATAGAATGTTTTCTTTGAATATTCAAAACGATGTTGCGAAATGTTTGAAAGCTTGTTACAAAGATGCATCATGGCTATGGCATCTTCGATTTGGGCATCTCAACTTTGGAGGGTTAGAGCTATTGGCTAAGAAGGAGATGGTAAGAGGTCTTCCTTACATCAATCATCCGAACCAACTTTGTGAAGGATGTTTACATGGGAAGCAATTCAGAAAAAGCTTTCCAAAAGAGTCTACCTTTAGAGCCAAGAAAACACTGGAGCTCATTCATGCTGATGTATGCGGTCCATTCAAGCCAAGATCTCTTGGTAACAATAATTATTTCCTTCTCTTTATTGATGATTTTTCAAGAAAAACATGGATCTACCTTTTGAAGCAAAAGTCTGAGGTATTTGGAGCTTTCAAGAAATTTAAAGCTGCCGTTGAGAAAGAAAGTGGTCGTCAGATTAAGGCCATGAGAACTGATCGTGGAGGAGAATTCACTTCCAAGGAATTTCAAGAATTCTGTGAAGCAAATGGAATTCGACGATTCTTAACCGTTCCGAGATCCCCCCAACAAAATGGTGTTGCTGAAAGAAAGAATCGAACAATTCTCAACATAGCGAGGAGTATGTTGAAAAGTAAAAGACTACCCAAGGAGTTTTGGGCTGAAGCTGTATCAACTGCTGTATATCTATCCAATAGATCTCCAACAAGAAGCGTGTGGGGAAAAACACCACAAGAAGCATGGTGTGGAAGAAAGCCTGGTATTTCTCATCTTAGAGTTTTTGGAAGTGTAGCTCATGTTCATGTACCAGACGAGAGAAGAACAAAGTTGGATGATAAAAGCGAGAGTTTTATCTTCATTGGCTATGATTCAAGTTCAAAGGGTTACAAGTTGTATAATCCAAACAGCAAAAAGATTATGATCAGTCGAGATGTAATATTTGACGAAGAAGGAGAATGGGATTTTGGTCCAGATGTCGATGACTTCAACTTCTTTCCTTTGTTTGAAGAAGAACCAATAATGGAGCAAGCAGGAGAAGCAAGAGAAGAACCTACTACTCCGCATACTCCACCAACTTCACCAACAACAAACAATCAAGGAGATTCACCACCATCCTTTTTAAAGGAAAGAAATGAAGAACGCACAAGGAGTTTCCAAGATCTCTATGAGGTAACTGAGAGGTTAGATAATCTCACTCTTTTTTGTTTTTTTGCTGAGTGTGAACCAATGAGTTTTGGAGAAGCTATACAAGATGAAAAATGGAGAAATGCAATGGATGAAGAAATTAAAGCTATTGTGAAGAATGATACGTGGGAGCTTGTGTCACTTCCTAAAGGACACAAAGCTATTGGAGTCAAATGGGTGTACAAAGTAAAGCAGAATTCAAAAGGAGAAATTGAACGATACAAAGCGAGGCTAGTTGCAAAAGGCTACAGTCAAAGAGCCGGCATCGACTATGATGAGGTGTTTGCTCCGGTAGCACGCTTAGAAACTGTAAGACTAATCATTTCCTTGGCAGCTCAAAACAAGTGGAAGATCCATCAAATGGATGTAAAATCTGCATTCTTGAATAGAGTTCTTGAAGAAGAAGTCTACATACAACAACCTACAGGTTTCGAAGTTAAAGGGCAAGAGGACAAGGTGTTGAAATTGATAAAGGCTCTCTATGGTTCGAAACAAGCACCAAGAGCATGGAATAGTCGAATCGACAAGTATTTCCAAAAGAATGGTTTCACTAAGTGCCCTTATGAACACGCATTTTATATCAAGATCAAAGATGGAGATATTTTGATCGTGTGCTTATACGTAGGTGATTAGATTAAGTTTAAGGGGGAGTGTTGAATTGTAAACTTAATCTAGAATATTGAATTGTCTAAATTGGTGTACTAGATTTAGTAAGCAATGGTGTACTAGATTTGGTAAACAATGGTGTACTAGACAAAGTCAATATTGGTGTACTAGACAAAGTCAACATTGGTGTGCTGGACAAAGTCAACATTGGTGTGCTGCACAAAGTCAACATTGGTGTTCTACGTGAAGACTAAATCAATGGTTTAGAATGGTTTGCTTCAACTATAAATACCCCTCCCCCCCTTAAGATTTTAAAAATAAGTTAGAAATAAAGCTTGAGTCCTTGTTCAAGTTTTGAGAGGTGTTTAATATTTTCTTGTAAATGTTGTATGAGAAATAAATATATTTATGTGTTTGAGGTCATTACGAAATTCTTATTTTTCAACATTGTCAAATTATTGAAGATATATTAAACTGCATGCATGATGATATATATATCAATGAGAATTTTAGTTGGAAGTATCATTATATATATATATATATATAATATATATATAATGTTACAGCTAGCTGATTAGGTATTATGGATAGATCGATCTTTTTGTTTTTATTTTTTACATAATCTCCGAAAGCTAAAGAACTAAAAAATCTCATTGACTTCTTGGCCAAGCTTAAAAACATATTAATTAATTGATGATATCTTAATTAATTAGTATTTGCTTCTAGCGCAGCAGGGGACACGATTGTTGTATAAATTAAGAAATATTAATTCCTCTTTTTAACAAAATTATAAATATTTTTTCTTCTTCTTTTTATTATTAAATGATCTAATTCCTGTGGATTTAGCAACTTGAAGTCCATGCCTAGTTGCCTGCCCAATTAAGAAGAATCAACCAAAAATGTTGGGTTAAAGTACGAGTGATTAGTATTAGTTATTAAATACAAATGAGTATTTATTTACCAAATAGTTTTTAACTGATGTGATTTCAAAGTATAATAGAATCATAACAATTTATTCAAAGTGAGTTTTTCGGCTATCTCATTATAAGATAAAATAGGATATTTAATTTTTTTTATTTTGTCGATTTAATTATTTTACCTTACTTTTTTAAGTAATTTTTTTCTTCCCTTATTTAAATTTGAGTTAATTAACTTAGTAAAATAGATTAAGTTAATTAGTGTCCGTTTCGTATAGCTCTCTACTGCACAAAAAGATTTTTTTTAATGTTAATTTTTTTTTTCTATTTTCTTGTTATTAAAAAATATCGAAAACTTATTGTTAAGGATACTGAAGGTTTTTCAAATTATCCACCTTCTTGATTGTAGAAACTAGAGAAGTGGAAAAGATATTTAGCACTTTTTATTAAACGGGTCTTCGTGCTTTGCTATTTTAATTAATAGAAAATTATGATAATTGGAAATTCTTCAATGTAAATACAAAACATTAACTACGTTCTGATTGAACTAATTTAAAATTTTAGTATTAGAGAAAAAATATTATTAATTTTAATTATTATATGTGTTTGTATATGTTTCATCCTTATCTTTAAAAGAAATACAAATAAGGAATTTTAACACATATCTTCCTTGAGATTTGAGACTTTAATACTTAAATTGAAGGTTTGAGAAAAGACACACTTACTTCCTTTGAACTTTTAGTTGACCATCCATTTGCACTTAAATGACTATAATATCCTTAATTACTTTAAAGTTAAAATTTAAAAAAATTAATTTTAATTTATATAATATTTAAAAGATTAAAATAATTAAAATTTAATTAACAAATTTAATTTATATTTATTTAAATTTACTTAATAATATTTTAATTTGACTATTTTAATTTATATTTATTTATTATATATTAAAATTAAGAATTTAATTAATGATAATATAATTTGACAATTTTAATTTATATTTATTTAAATTAGAAATTTAATGAATGATAATTTAATTTTTATTCATATACCATATTTATTCAAATTATATATTTTAATATGCAAAACGACTGTCTTTATAACTTGACCATTTTAATTTTTAATCATATATCATATTTAATATTTATTCAAAATTAAATTTTTAACTTTAAATAAATATAAATATAAATTATTTTTAATTAAATTTTTCATTATTTTAATCTTCAAACATTATATAAATTAAAATTAAATTTTTTAAAATTTAACTTTAAAGTAATTAAGGGTATTAAAGTCATTTAAGTGTAAATAGATGGTCAATTAAAGGTTCAGGAGAAATAAGTGTGTCTTTCTTCAAACTTTTCATCTAAGTGTTAAATTCTAAAATATCAGGGGAGGTATGTGTTAAAACCCCATACAAACAATTGAACGGAACGCATCTTTCCAATTCTGATAAGTTCAAGACTTTTGGAGATCCCAAGCGTACGTGGTTGAAGAATACCTTCGAGGATTCATAAATTGCCAAGCGTGGAGGGAGAGTGTTGCCTTTTTCTTTCTCTATCCTAGAATGAATTAAAAATGAATTGCCTCTTCCCTTCTAATTTCTTTACCACTGTTTGTCCCAAGTGTATGTCTTTCATTTCTCATTTTATCTCGCTATCATTTTTCTATTCTCATTTTATCTCGTTATCATTTTTCTATTAACAAAATCTGTCTCCATAACCTTTTTTGGAGCCTTGGTAATCTTATAGAATATTTTCCTAGCTGTTGGCAGCTTTTTTAGTGAGGACGTACGTGGAGTTTCCTCAATATATAGCTCCCCAATTGCACTTCATTTACCTCATGCGAAGTGTCAACTTACTTCCTATATTTCCGGGGATGGACGCTCTCTCTTTTTCTTTGGTAAAAATGCTCCTAGCTAGCTACTTTCTCTCTTAATTTCCTTCGATCTTTACTTATTGGGCTTTTCGGTTCATGAACTCCTCAGTTCGGACGCGATTTATGAAAAGAAATATTGGTATGAATATAATATGGGATTCAATGTTGAGCACATGACGGGTCAAATGTTAATTTCAGAAAATTAATGCTTTTACACGGAGATTATGAATATTTTATTATATATCCTGTCTGTAATCAGAATATTAAACTGCATTTTTTGTTGCACGGAAGTAATGAGAGAGAACTTAAAATGTTAATTGACTTCTTAGTCAACCCTAAAAGCATATTAATTGTTCATATCTTAATTAGTATTCCTTCTACCTCAGCAGGGGAGCGAGGGGATACAATACAAATTGTCGTATAAAGAAATGTTTCATTTTTTTTTTCTTTTGGCTTCTTCTTTTCTTCATTTTATATCAAACGATCCAACTATGCAACCCCTTCACCGGATTGAAAGGAGAGAGGATTGAGAAAAGAAAATCTCCACCTATACCTGTACAATTAAACATTTAAAAAAAAATACGATGAATTTATGGATTCTTATGCTGAAAAACAATCAATTAAATAATTAATGCAAACATAGGGGGATTCTTTAATTAATGAATTAATAATTTAATTAACTAATGGGAAATAAAGATCAAGGTTTATTTTGACAGATCAGACATTGAATTTCTTCGTCAACTTCAGAAATAGGAAACTAAACCGAGACCCGTGTAAACATAAAAATATTAATGAATTGTTTGATTATTATTTAACTAGAGTCGTATCTGTTGAACAAATATTTGGTTCCGTTCTGATTAATGACGGTTGAAAAGTTTTCAAATGTTGGAACAAAATCCTGATCGATCAAATTCAGAAAAATAAAACTGGAAATTTAGACTGCATTTGATAGATTGATTATTGTTGTTGTACTGTTTTTTTGACAAATAATTATTGTTGCACTTAAATCAAGTCACAAATATTGTGTTTAGTTATCAAATAAATCTAACAATTTATTAGACAAAAGTTAACCCAAAAACCAAACGAAGCAAGCAGCGATACTATATTTTTCAACCCAATTGCAAAGCAAGACGCATAATAAATTAGCTAGAAGCTAAGGTTCCTCGGAAGGGTACATCTCATTCTTCAGTAGTGGCTCAGGCAGGGACGATGTTCTCTGTCGCAACCTGCTGGCAACCCTGAAAGCCTTATAAACTGATGAAGCGCCATTTAATACTCTTTGAAGACCAGAATTGCTTCCTCCGGTAGGTCTTGTCGACTCCTTTCTACTATTATGGCGACGCCAGGCAAATTGTATGCAACGAGCTGCCAAATGCATCACATGCGCCAAGTTTGAGTGGGAATTGCCGGGAAGATTGTACTTAAGGAATATCTTTTTCAAGTCATCAGCCATAAGAGCAAAAGCTTCAACGTTTGTGAGTGCTTGAATACTTCTGGTTGATATTGGGAGAATGTTATTATTGGATGAGGAGGCATTACCAGACGCCCAAACGACAAGCTCTTCGCCACAGAAGTCACCATTTTCCAAATAATCCTTCACATTATTATTATTATTATTATTATTATTATTATTATTATTATTATTATCATCATCTGTCTGGTGATCAGAGCAACCGCTGCTGGCCGTTGCTCTATCCTTGGAGGTGTAGATGTATAGTTTGCCTTGCATCACGAACAGCATTCCATAAATTGGTTCACCCTCTCGGACAATGTGCCTTCGCTCAGTGTAGAAAGCTGGCTTCACACTATGACAGAGTTCATCCAATATTACTTCATCTAACTTCTTGAACTCTTCTACCTTGATATACATAGAAGAGCAGTTGATGAGTGGATGCAAGGTTTGAAAAATCTAGCAGGCATAAAGGAATAAAAGAATACTTACTTTCTTGAGCAATTGTAAGCAGAGGTTACGCTTTATGTTGCTTCTGAGGTCCCTGGGAAGATTATTGAGAAACTTTTCTACATCAACTCCATTGGTCTTTCGCAATACGTATTGCTGGTGTTTCCTAACTTGCTGTTGAACATCGTTAGGGAGATTTTTGTAGGGCGCCCATTCCTCTATTTCTTGCATCTTCAGCCTCAACTCCTCCGATCTTATAGTTTTGGACTGCAGGTACGTCTGCGTCACAAGAAGCATGGTTCACAGAAATTGGTATTAGTAGTGCTTAAAATTAAGCATGGAAAATTTTTTATGGCAGATGAGCACCAGAAAATAAATATGTGCTAACCTGCATATTTCCAATGAGAAGGAGAAACAAAACCAAGCCAGAGATGGTAATCAGAATTGCGAAAAGGTCTTCCCAGATATAGGTACTTGTTTGGAGGTTTTGACCCAAACAACTGCAAAAACATTTAATTGTATTTTATTTAATACATAATGTCATCTTGATATTGTTTGCATGGTTCAATAACTATGCAAGAATAATAAGATTAGTAATACATGTTCATTGATGACAAACTGTAAAGCATTTGAGTATTTATGTACGGCCAAACCTAAGACTTTGCAGGCCCCAAAAGAAACAGTGTAGAAACTTTTGTGGAAAATCTGTGACCTCCACAATACCAGACTGTAGTGCTTCGCTGAATAATCCAAAATCAAAGATGGATTTATTTTGCGTCTTTGTAGGGCAAAACTCATTTATAAATGTGTGGTCTGCTAAACTGTCTTCACAGTAAAAAGAACTAGGATCGCATGCGGGATACTTTTTGCAGGCATTCATCCAGCATACAGTGTCTCTGTCTATAGCAAAAAAGTACCATAAGGCTCCGAATACCTGAAAGACCAGCAATTCACTCAATGATCTGAAAGATATGCACAGTCGAGGGAAAAAAAAATATTATATGTCCAGTTATATAGAATTAAAAGGAAACTAATCTCAAGTAAATTAATCAGAAACATATATTTTTGATTCCAACGCGCATAATTTGTATGCCAATATTACAAAATCCACACTTAAGTAGAAAAAATTATATTTTCCTAGTCATTTGTAGGTCAATACGTATGAGGTAACTTACATGAGCAGCAAGCATGTAAAGAAGAAGATGGAACGCAGCTTTAGCCCATGCGGCTTCAACAAGTTTGCTGGAAATCCTCGTAGCTTTTGTAAACAATGGGTATATTCTTATAAATCTCGGCACATATTGAAATAAAACAAAAAATTTCAACAAGCTCATTCCACTCCCCGATTTCAAGTCACTCGTTGTTGGTATGATAATAAAAATCACAACCTGAAAACAGTATAGCGAGTTTAAGAGTCCATTTAAGTGTATTAAGTTTGCACCTTGAATATCATTGCATGTGACGCTAAGCCATAAAGCTTTTGAGTCTGCATTAATTACCTGTGGGAGAGGAAGGATGGCGAGAAGTTCAATTAAGAAGCGCCAAAAGTCTTTCCTTGTAATTCTGTATGAATTATCTCTTTTATTGATGGAAAAACTATAAAATCCGAAAATAAGAAAGGATATATAAAAGAAATCAGAGACCGATCGGAGGACACTAGCTGCAATCGCCAACTTCTTATCCAATTTAAGGAACTTTCTCTCATCATTGATAACAGGAATGTAGAAGAATAAAGGATCCAATAAGATTGCAGTCACACACATTATTAACATAAAGGAAGGCTCCTGAGGGTCAAGGAGTTTCTTCACATCATATTTCTCTCTGCGCTGCCACCTCCCTGAGACAGAGTCTGTTCCATTTTTTAGATCTCCAGAAATTGTCCCAATTCTAAGTTTCCCGGAAAAGTTCCTCGGTATATCTTTCACCGAGTCTATGTCCCGATACCTGAAAAAAGACGTATAAGTAGTTTAAAGGTCAGTTCATGGCTCTATCCACAAAATTTAGAACCATCAGAAAAGTTTGATATTGAAATTGTCCTACATCAGAAGATGATGGTGACTTACATGATCAATGATGTAGCAGCAGCAAATGTAATTAGCAAGATGACCTTCCTCCAAAAATCTGTGCTTGAAAAGAAAATTAAGATCAGGTGGATAAGAAATATGCTTAGAAATCTAGAAGTTTATATAGACAAAGTCTGTTGTATAATGTAGGGTCATTCAAGTTAATAATTAGCAGATAAATCCAAGTTTTTAATTCATTAGCAAAATCTGACCTTTTACAAATCGATCTGAACTTTTTACAAACTGGTAATTGATTATTAATAGAAGAATAAGAATTTCATCTTATTTAAATGTCTTTCACTTGATTAATTATATGCTTGTGGTTACAAGTTAAATACAGAAGAAATTGAATAATATTATAATATATATTAATAATATGCACTTGTTAATAGATTTTAAAAACATTTACATAAGTTTAGATCAGAAACAATTTTAATAAAATGTCACATAATAGCAACTAAAATAGATTTTAACGATTCATGAACAGTAATATACATCTATTAAGAAATAAATTCTTAAAACTTATACACGAGGTCAAATTAGATTAATCCTAAAGTCAATCGCTGAATCTTCATGAGCTTACATAAATAATTTATGAGCATGAGATAATCTCTGAAAGGAACAGGCTGGCACACATGTAATTAATAGGGACTACCCAAAAGAATAACAATTTTCTTCCATAATTATAGATAAAAATATACTTTTTTATTTTTGCTTTTAGCTAGTTTAGTGTGATACAGGCTTACTGAAACTATTTTGTTCGGTAACGATCATTGTTTTAAATATGTTGTTTTGTATGAACACGATTTCTGAAAAGATTTGATTGAATAGAAAAGAGGATTGAATCTTTAGCACATGATGTCATGTTATATATAATTTCATAAAATGATTTCACATGGAGAATTGAATACTTTATATCCCGACATTTTCACATTGATTGTTATCAATTTGCATGCGGGAGAGTCGTGACAATTTTAGTTGTAATAATGTCACATATTAGTGATATATTTTATGGATAAGCCAATGTTTTTTTTTAAAGTAATGCAGGAGACTAATTAAGGAATTAATTTTTGCTCGAAATAAACATTAGATGAAACCAAAATGTTTTTCCTAGGCCGGTTCCTTCTCGAGTTCTATTCTTTTTCGGAAGTTTCTTGCGTTCCAACTGCTACGTGATCCTTCCCTTACATAGCTTTGACTTTCCTTCTTCATTCTCACCTTCCCTCCCCGTCTTCTTTCCGGTGACAATGGCCGACTGTCTGGAAGATATTGCTTCCATCCTTGCTCGTCATAAGCAGGCTGCCGCAGCTTCTCCGACTGAGACTGCTCCGCCGCCTCCGAAGAAAAAAACCTTTGCCTCCCTCCTAGCTAAAGCGGACGATCTTCATCAATTCTCCAGACCTCTTACCCTGCCCACACAACGTGGAGATACGACTGTAGTTCATAAAGAGAAGTACGTTTTGGATTTTGCTCTTACATTAAAAATTAATAATTAAAAATTAAATATTAAAAATTAAATAAATAATGGTCTAATCGAGCCAAAGTAAAACTTTTTTTTCCTGCTCAAATTAGATTAATAATATAGAATCTTTTTCTTTGGTTATGTACAAATTTCCGCGGCAATAAAACGTAGGGTGGTTAGGATCTCTTTATCTAGAGTTACATCGTTAAATATTCTGCCACGTGTCATACTTGACCGAATCTTGCACGCGCTGACCACACTCCCTATGGCATTTCCTTCCCCTTTTCTCTAACTTTCTCGCGAAAAAGGTGCTCAGCTCAGAAAGAGAACATTTAACACATTCTCTTACAACGAGCTTTCGAAATCGATTTCACGTACCCCTTAAACCTACAAAAGGTACAGTTTTTAACTCACTTTCTTGAAGAAAATTTCATTTTCCTGGAAAATTTTGTGCTGGTTTGTTTCTGTCGAAACAAACAAGCAACTGATTATCAGAAATTCTAGAACTGGTTTCTATTTCAAAATAAAATTTGGATAAAAATATATCTCAGGTCAAACCGTAGCAAGTTTGAAAATTTTATGATGAATTCAAGTCTTGTGGGAATAAATAATTTGGATGTAAAATTCATTTATGCTGCTGTGTTCATGTTATTAAGAATCTTTTCTTTTTTGTTTTTTTGTTTGGGCTTTGTTTGCTCAGAAAATGTAGAATACGAAAGGAACTAGATTTTTTATGTTTCAAAGAATTTTCGTTAATTTTGGGTTATTTTGTTTCCCACATTGTCAAATTTTTTATTTAATTATTTTTCTCGATTATGCTGCTTTTGTTCATTAAAGATTTTGAATTTGTTTTCATTCAACTTTGTGTTTGTTCTAGGTGCTTGCATTTTGAATATTGCTGGATATTGGCGAATAAATGAGATGTCAATCTGTTCACTTTCAGCTGCAGTTTCGGCTCAGAGGATTATTCTAAACCATGTAATTAGGTTCTTGCCCTTTATATTATTATGTCCTCGTGATATTATGCTTATGCTATGCACTTCTGTTTGTGGATGTCAGTAAATTATGTTTTCATGTTAATACCACTTTCAATTGGAAATGTGGCTTCTTTCCTCATGCTATAAGTGAGAGACTGATATTCTGGTTTTCATATTACATTTCCAGTGGAATGGTAATGTGATTAGTGTGATTAGTTTTCCACTTTTCAGGTTGATCTTGTAGAGTTTGCATTGACCAATCCAAGGGGGAAGTTCACACATTTGCCATTTAGACGTCATGTAAAGCAGCCTGTTTATGGTGTTAAATCATTAGGAATATATAAGACAGACCTTACACCAAAGACTGTAGCTTTTGCTATCTCAAATGAAAATGATGAAGCTGAGAAAGCAACTTCCCATGATTGTGCTGATGATCACATGGCTCTGCATTCAAAGACTAATGAAAATTCTCAGTGCAAAGATGTGGAAGTTGTTGCCTCCATTTCATGCTCAGAAGAGGAACTCTTTCAGAGTGTTGAGAATCTGAAAAGCCAAGGAAGCGTTCTTGAAAAACTAAAAGCTGTTCACTTACATGTATTAGCCTCTGAGCGATGGAATACTTCTCGACTGAAATTATGTCATAGGTATGCTTTTCTTCTATTTGGGCAGTTTTCTCAAAAAGAAATTTCATTATACTGAGCACTTTTTGTATTCTTAACTCCATTTTGACATTGTAAAATTGGTACTTTGTTGTGGAAGAATTCTTGTGATAACAGTGGAAAATACTGTTATTTATTTGGAAAACATGTCTAAAATTTTGGGGTTTTTTTCTGGCAGACGTTACTCAGAGAGTGCAAGAAACTTGATTCATTATCTGGCTTTGAAATGCCTTGATATCGAGCAGCTCAAGGAAGACCTATCTTCTACTGGTCTTTTGAATTTGGAGACCATCAATTCAAATGTTCTTGCAAGTCTTACAGCAGGAATCCAACTATTGGAGAACCTGAAATCCACTTCTCTGAACACCCAAGATAACATTAGTGCAGGAATATGCTCTCAGGAGGGATTGTACCAACAAGAAACAGGGAATGTCACAATACAAGCAATGAGGAAGAAACTATCCTCCAATAAAGAGTTATTGTTTGGTACACTTCGAGAAAAGAGAACCACTCATATCATGGTAACAGTTGGTCAAGAAGCTAGTGAGAGTGAAACACTATTAACTGATCTACTCAAGGCTGGAGCCTCCGTTATTCGGATCAATTGTGCACATGGAAACCCTGGCATTTGGAGTGAGATAATCAAAAGAGTGAGAAGAAGTTCTCAAATGCTTGAAACACCATGTCGAATTCTTATGGATTTAGCTGGACCAAAAATCCGTACTGGAAATTTGAAGCCTGGTCCATGTGCAATTAAAATATCTCCCAAGAAGAATGCAACCGGAAATGTAATCTTTCCTGCTCAAGTTTGGCTGTCTCACAAAGAAGCAGGTCCTCCAGCTCATTTGTCTCCTGATGCAGTTTTGTTCATAGATGATCAACAATTTCTGACTGGACTTCAGATTGGTGACACCTTGAAGTTTTCTGATGCTAGAGGGAAGAAAAGGATACTCAAGATTTCTAGACAGTTCCACGTTTTCTCTGGTGCGGGGTTTGTGGCTGAGTGTACTAGGACTGCTTATGTTCAGTCTGGAACAGAATTGTATGTTAAAGGAAAGAAAGGTAGGTTCCCAATAGGACAAGTGGTGGATGTGCCAGCCAAAGGGCCATTTGTCAGATTAAGAGTTGGGGACTTGCTAATCATATCTCGAGATAGTTCATGTGAACAGGATGAATTGTCTGTGCATATAAGTGGTGCTCATAGGATAATGTGTTCTTCTGGCTATCTATTTGACTCAGTGAAACCTGGAGAGCATATAGCTTTTGATGATGGAAAGATTTGGGGGGTAATCCAAGGAGTAAGTCTTTCGGAGATTGTTGTATCAATCACTCATGCTGGTCCTAGAGGTACTAAACTTGGATCAGGAAAATCCATAAATATCCCTGAAAGCCATATTCGGTTTGAAGGCCTTACTTCAAAGGATCTGATGGACCTTGAATTTGTAGCCTCTCATGCTGACATGGTGGGCATTTCTTTTGTCCGAGATAGTCATGATATTGTTGTGCTTCGCAAAGAATTGGAAAAACGAAAGCTTCAGAATCTGGGAATTGTTTTGAAGATTGAGACAAAGAGTGGGTTTGAGAAGTTGCCTCTCATGCTCCTAGAGGCTATGAAGTCTTCAAATCCTCTGGGAGTTATGATTGCCAGAGGAGATCTTGCTGTGGAATGTGGGTGGGAAAAATTGGCTGATATGCAGGAAGAAATTCTGTCTATTTGCAGAGCTGCCCATATACCAGTCATTTGGGCAACTCAGGTTCTGGAGTCACTTGTCAAGTCTGGTGTGCCTACCAGGGCGGAGATTACTGATGTTTCCAATTCAAGGAGGTAAATGTTGAATATTCGCCGTGGCCATTCCATTAATGACTTAAATGATTTAACTGTTCCTCGTGAATTCTTCTGGAAAATAATCATGTAGAGAAGGATTAATTGTTGTCATTTGTTTTGGCAGGGCAAGCTGTGTAATGCTAAACAAAGGAAAACATATTGTGGAAGCTGTTTCAACTTTGGATACCATCCTCCACCTAAAAACTGCACAGATGAAAGCAGATCTGAAGCCTCTTCTACTGTCCAGTCACCTCTTTTAGTGAAGATTTATTGGCTTAGATTTAGCAGATGTCACCCTTGTATTATGAATGAGCAGCAGCACATTTCTCTTTGAATGAAAGGTAAACGACCTCGGATGAGGGTTGATATCTCAAGTTTTGGAAATTATTTTTTGATTTAATGGAATTATAGTACAAATTTTTATAGTTTCTTTTCTATATGTTGCTTTTGCCATGCAATGTAATTTGTAAATAGAGCCATGTTTCTCAGACAAAACATAAGCTCCTTAGGTATGAATAATCTATGGTTCTTCAACAATGATCTCATGCTCTGCTCGAGGTAGAGGCAGGGATGGTGGCATTCGCTCTGGCGACCTGACACTCTGTAAAGCATTCAAGAATGAAACACCTTGAGATAATATAAGTCGCAGGTCAGAATCCATTTCTCCAGTAGATCTTGTTGAGTTCCTTCTAGATTGATAGCGACGCCAGGCATCTTGTATGACGCGAACTGCCTTAAGGACATGGTCAAAGTTCAACGCAGGAGTGCTAGAAAGCTGGTGCTTAATGAATACTTTTTTCAAGTCGTCGGCCATAAGAGCAAAAGCTTCTACCTTCGTAAGCGCTTGGATAGTTCTGGTTGATACAGGAAGATTGGAAGAGGAGGGATCATCCATAGCCCAGGCCACAAGTTCTTCTCCACAGAAGTCACCATCTTCCAGATGATCCTTTTTGCTTGGAATTATATCATAGTCTCTGCAATGATTAGAAGTTTCCAACCTTGTTGTTCGACCCTTGGAGGTATAGGTCCATAGCTTGCCTTGCACCACGAAGAGCATTTCATCGATTGGGTAATCCTCTCGGACAATGTGAGTGCGCTCAATGTAGAAAGCTGGCTTTACACAATCACAGAGTGCGTCTAATGTTGCATCATTTAACTTCTTAAACTCTTCTACCTTGATATACAATGAAAAGAATGAAGTTCAATTCCTTTATACATTAGAGAAAAGATTGGCATAAATGCCAGAGAGAGAAATGAACTTACTTTCCTGAGCAGTTCTAAGCAAAGTTCGCGCTTTATGTTCCTTCTGAGATCCCTGGGAAGATTATTCAGCAAATTTTCTACATCAACACCATTGGTTTCTCGCCATATGTATCGTTGGTATTTCTTAACCTGCTGTTGAAGATTTTCTGAGAGCTTTTGGAAAGGCGTCCACTGCTCGATCTCTCGCCCCTTCAATCTCATTTCCTCTGATCTCATAGCTTTAGACTGCAGATATATCTGTTTCACAAGAAACACAGTTCACAGAAATTAAAATTCCTGGTGCTTAATCCTGAGCATTGAAAATATTGTTGGGAGATGAGAACAAGAAAAATATGTGCTAACCTGCATATTTCCAATGAGAGAGAGAAACAAAATCAATCCAGAGATGGTAATCAGAATTGCAAAAAAGTCTTCCCAGATATAGGTACTTGTTTGGAGGTTTTGACCTAAACAACTGCAAAAAATGGAATTATATCTTAGTATTGCTACTTGATGTTGCTCGCAACATTCAACTACGATGCAAGAACGGTAATTGATCTTGATATATGTTCATTGCTGACAAACAGTGTAAAATTATCGAGTATTACATATGCACAAACCTAAGACTTTGCAAACCCCAAAAGAAACAATGCAACAACTTCTGGGGGAAATCTGTGACCTCCACAATACCAGACTGAAGGGCATCATGGAATATTCCAAAATCAAAGATTGTAGAATTTTGTGTCTTAGTAGGGCAAAAGTCATTTAGAAATGTGTGATTTCCTGAAATGTCGTCACAGTAGAAAGAACCGTGATTGCATCCAGTATAATTTCTGCATGCATTCTTCCAGCAGACAGTCTCTCTTTCTATGGCAAAAAAGTACCATAAGGCTCCAAATACCTGAGAAACCAGCATTTCACTTATTAACAGACGTGAAAATGGTTTTTTGAATCATGTACAACCATACATAAGTGATAGTTTTACTTACATGAGCAGCAAGCATGTAAAGAAGAAGATTGAATGCAGCTTTGGCCCATCTAGCTTCAGCAAGTTTGCTGGAGTTCCTTGTAGCTTTTGTAAACAATGGGTAGATTCTCACAACCCTCGGAAAATATTGGAAAAATACAAAAAATTTCAACAAATTCATTGCGTTCAAGAATTTTGAGCCTCTCATTATTGGAAGGATGATTAAAATCACCACCTGGACAAATACAGTAAGTTAAGAATCCCCAAGTCATTCATTTTATACGCAGCAAAATGTTAATGTAACATAGCATGTAATATTCTATAACAAAAACTTCTGTTCAACAAATTTAGCTGTAAAAGAGTCTGCCTTACCTGGGGGAGTGGAAGAATGGCGAGAAGGTCAATAAAAAAGAAATGCGACAAGTATTTCCTTGCAATTTTCTTTGAATTGTCTCCGTTATATATCAAAGAACAAGATGCAAAAACATTAGTATGCAGCTTGAAAATAATATAAATTATATAAAAGAAATCAAAGACTGAACGAAGAACACTAGCTGCAATCCCCAACTTCTTGTCCAATCCAATGCACTTCTTATCATCATTGATCACAGGAATGTATAAGAACAAAGGATCCAGTAAGATTGCAATCACACACAGTATAAGACAAATCCAACCGCCAAAGGGGCCTTGTGGATCAAGGATTTTCTTCACATAAAGCAATATTCTGACCATAATTGAATAGCAAATTTTTGATAATTCTCTAATGCCATTATATTCAACACCAGAATGTGGATCTCTTTGGAAGTTCTCTGAGGCAGAGTTTGTTCCATTTATGAGTTCCCCGGAAACTTGCCTTGTTATTCCTTGCTCCAAATCCAATTCCTGTGGCCTGAACGAAGACATAAGTAGAGGAAGCAAACTTCCTGTCCGCAAATCAGCACTTGAACAGAAACTAAGATAAGCTAAGAAATCTTTCAAAAACTTTCAAGAATTTGGGCAGGAGGATGTAGGTTTACTCAAATTGGGAAAATAATCATCCATTTGAGTTAGGAGCATAACTCAAAAGAATTCAGATTTTTTTAGTCAAACAATATCGATTTATTTGGTCAACCAGAAAAATATTCTAATTTTTAAATATTTAGTTAAGCATAAAAAGAAGGTAAAAGCCCCCAACAAAAAAAGAAAGAAAGATTCCAGTTTCTATCTTTCAAACGTTCTTTATACTGTATGGCTTTTGTAACTTGGTGAAACGAATCTTTTCAAGGAGTTTTTTAAAGTAAAATTATCAACATGAAAAGCAGCATATATGGAATGGAAAGTAAATAGAAAATAATCATACACTAAAACATTGGAACCCACTTACTACGGAATCTTATCCCCAAATGTCCACAGAAGAAAAAGAGCAAACCTTGATGTCCCCACTATTCCTTCCTGTCTATGTAAAGGATTCCACTCTCCCTTTTATTTTTCTTTGTTGCACTATTAATTAACAATTTGAAGTGTTTTGATTTTTAATCTATTATAAAAAAAATGAAGTGCCAAAGTAAAGTGAGTGGATGGTTACTAACATTAGGCTTTGAACATTGGGATCGAAGTGTTGTGGTTTTAAGTTCTAGCAGTTATTTGTAAAAGTTGGTGTTTACCTGTTGTGATGCACCAAAATTTAGATGAAACCTTAGTAATTAAAGAAGTAAAAATGAACTTTTACCACAATTTTTAACGGCTATTGTTAAAATTAAGCAAAAACATCATGGATTACAAACATGACCTTTTATCTAATCAAGCTTTTATTGTTTCCTTCAGCGTATACCATTTTATTTTTAGTGGAGTTACTAATTCAAATAGAATCAGCGGCAGAAGATCTTTCTAGTAAACTCTTAAGAGTTAATAGCACACAACATCTTTTTATTTTCTCTTTCTTATCTCTCATTTATTAATCTCTCTCCTACTTTTCTATTATTTATTATATTTTCTCTCTCTTTATAATTTCCTTTTATTTTAATTATCATTTAAAAATTAAAAAATTTAACTAACTATTTTAATTTTTAGTTTAATTATCACTTAAAAACTTATAAATTATTATTTGTAATTATCATTTGTAACTTAAAAACTCATAAATTAAATAATCATTTTTGAATATTTTGTATATTATGATAGTTTTTAAAAATTCTTAAATTTTTTAGATAAATTAATTAATATAATTTTAATTTTAAAATTTTTTAATTTATAAGTCAGAATTAAAATAAAAATCAATTTAATTTTTATTTAAATTCTTGAATTTTTAATTTATAAATAATAACCAAAAAGAAATTATGAAAAAAGATAAAATATAATAAATAATAGAAAAGTAGGAGATGGATTAATAAATGAGAAAATAAAAAGACATAAAAGACTCTATTAAATGAGTTTGAAATTTTTTTTTAATATTTATTAAATGCAATCTTGACTAGAGATGGCAAATAGGCCGTGTTGGGGCGACATGATATGCACAGTAAAATATATAAGCATGGTCTAACTTACGACATGATTACTGTTTATATCATGCCAGTCCGATCCGTCAAAATACAGCCTACTGGACCTGTACAGTATCGCTGTTCATAATGAATAGTAACTGTTCATAGTAAATAGTCGAGATTTTACTGTTTATGAGCTAAATAGTAACCCATGTATTTTTTTGGGCTCATCACGGCACGGTTACTGTTTACGCCTTATATTTGTCAGATTGTGACTACCTTATAGTTAGCAAACTGTCTTATCCTATCTAAGATAACTATTGCATTGTATATCCCTGCAAGTTAAACATACAAAAGTAGAGGGAACGAGTTTAGCTGTAAAAGAGTCTTCCTTACCTGTGGGATAGGAAGAATGACCAAAATCTCAATTAACAAGAAAAGCCATGAGTGTTTCCTTGCATTTTTACGTATATCTGCATGTCTTAGTCTGAAAATTTTATCAATAGCATAAAATGAATGGTTGACACTAGCTATACTCCCCAAATCCTTGTCCAAGTGAATGCACATTGTTACCATTGACCATAGGAATGTAGAATAAAGCAGTACCCATAGAGGGTACAAGAAAAAAAATATGGAAGAAACATCCAATTCCTGCAACCTCCATGAGTTTCAAAGATTTTCTTCATGTAGATGTGGCCTTTGGCTATTAAGGCACAACAAGATTTTAGTAGCTTCCTAATATTCCTGATCCCTAGAATTTCAAGACCAGAATGTGGGCCTCTTTGCAAATCTACTGAGACTGAGTTTGCTCCATCTCTAAGTTTCAAGGAAATTTCCCTTGCTGTACATTCCTCAAAATTCTGCTCCTGAGACCTGATCACTACAAAATATATAAAGATTACATCTCCGTCCACACACATGCACTATAAGATTTGAAATATAAAGGTAGAAATAGAAAAAAAAAAAACAGTATAATTGCTGAAACAGCTCAACCACAGGATAATCACAAGCTTTGCATTGTTCGACTGCAACAGAATTTCTGGCCAATTAAAATCTTTCTAGAATAAACTAACAAAATTCTATCAACATTAGATACAAATAACCCAAAATCACTTACATGATCACCTGTGCTTCAACTGCAGGATCTCAACAAATTACCACTTCAAAGGGATACTAAGATCGGTTTTATTAAACCTCTCGGGCCTAGCCCAAGCGGTAAGGAGCTGGGATCTCTCATTGAGAGATTGGCTTTGAACCCGTGCATCTTGCAGGGGTACTGTTCCCACCCTAGGTGAGACGGAGTTCACTACCCACTAAATGTGAGGTTACTGTAATAGAGCGTGGGTAGATTTTCGGGCGGCATTAGACTCAACTCAATCAAAATTTTCAATTCTTAGTAGATTCCAATGTAATATATAATATTTCAAAAAAAAGATCAATTTTATTAGATATATTAAATGCTGAAAATTACTCAAAAATGAAAGGACTAGAAATTTGATGCTCACACTTTAGAGAAACAAAAATTAAAGGTCATTTATTTGCTGCAGGCTCATTCAAATTGGATTACCCACCTCAAAGACTTTGACTTTCAGTTAACAGAAAAATATATTAATCATCCAGTTCCTGGTATTTCAGGTAGCTCAGGCGCAAAAATGAGAATAAAAGCAGAGGACGGCGAAAAATTCCCATTTTTCCTTTTATAAAACCATATTGGTAATGTTATAATCCTCATTCTCACAATGAAAATTGACACATTTTGAAAATGAAAGATACCAAAACTCAGATTCTAAAAATAATAAAAAATGACCAATTTCCAAAATAAAATGACCAAAGTTTCCTGAAACTCTTACAAATCAAAGGAAAAAACATTGAGAATGATAATGAATAATACCCTTACTCGATTTCTCTTTGTCAGCTTGTACCTGATTCTGCTTTCATGTATGGGCATTCGCCATCTTGGCCTACTAAGAATGCTTTAAATTCTCCTTGGCCAACAGAAGATGCCACAAAACCATCAATGGTCTTCCTAACTTCCCGAACACAGATTTGGTAAGACATTGCAGAACTTTGATCAATTTCAACGCGGACATTCATATCGAAAGTCTCAGAAAATAACTGCGGACAGTAGAATAAAGATGCGATAACTTGACCCAACCGTGAAGTTCGGTTTATCTGCTAATAAGCCGAATAGTGAATCCAACAGTTTGATTCGATTTCTAAGCATGAGCCCAAACTGTTCCGAACCAACCTCATACGTTCAACAACCGGCTTATTTGAACCGCACAGATGCCAACCATTCTGATCCATATAGTTTTAGTAAAGCTTCTACGTAAATTAAATTAGGGAAAATGATTCACAATTGTTTAATGTTAGAATTATTGGTAAAATAAATTTTAATATTTTTAAAAAATTTCATTACAATTATAGTAATTAAAAAATAATAATTATATCTTTATTTAATAATAATTAACTCAAAAAAAATTTATTTTAAAATCCTAATTAAAATTTAACATTATATTAATGATAGATATTGTAAATTAAAATATTTATTATTATATTATAATTAAAATATAAATTTATTATTTTATAACATATTCACAATTCAATATCAATTACTTACTATAAATTAAATGAAATAAGGCATAAATAATTATTAATTTATTAACAAAATACAAATTTTTAAATTTATTTATTTTACAAAATTAAGATTTTAGATAAATATATTATATTTACTAAATTTTAAAAGTTTAGTAATTATTTTTGTTAAATAATTATTATTATATAAAAGTATAATAATTATTTTATAGAAATTTTTTTTTAAAGATTTGTGAGCCCTTTTACTACTTTACTTATATCAAATAATTCAATAATTTAATGGCTTCAATTTTAGTAAGTAAAGCGAAACTAATGGAACCTACAGTTTGATCTCTTTAAACTGAACCGCAATCTTGATAATTCAAGTTCCACTATTAAAAACCAAACCGCTCCTTTTTTGCTCGAATCAAATCGAACTGATAGTTTCGGGAAGCGAATCAAACTGAAATCAGGAATACTCGCCCTTTATCTGTTCGCGCTAATTAATACTATGATAAAAGATTTAAATGTTCGAAAACAATAAGCAGCATACAAACTCCTTTCAAGAGATTTATTTGATACTCGGAAACAAGATATAATTTATGACTTTCATATGGAAAAAAAGCCATATATATATTGCAAAGCACATGATTTGACAAGTTTATTGATCTTCAGCAACAATCTCGGGATCTACTCGAGACACTATTGATGGCGCTTGCTCTTTAGTAAATGTTAGTGTTTGCGTACTCATTCTAAAACGCGAGAAAATTCCTTTTACATCGTCCAGGAATAGTTTTATGAATCGCGTGGCTTGCATGAATCGAGCTGTTCTACTGCACTTGGTGATTGCTAGATTTTTCAAGTCATCAGCTGTCAGAAAAAATGCTTCAACCTTTGTATGGGCTTGAATGGTTCTGGTTGAGATAGGGAGGTTAGGCGAAGGGGGGTCAATTTTAGTGTACTCCTGAGCCCAAGCAACAAGTTCTTCTCCACAAACATCGCCATTATAGACAAAGTTATCAGCGCTCGGAGGGGCAGCTGTTGTGTTTCCAGTGTTGTGAATCCATAGGTTTCCTTGCACCACAAAGAGCATCTTATCGATTGAGCTTCCCTCGTGGAAAATGTAAGAGCTCGCCGTGTAGACAACTGGTTTGATAGATTCACACAGGTCCTCCAACGATGCTTTGCTACACTTCCCAAACTCTTCTACCTTGATCACATTAAAAATGAAACTGATAATGCGTACTTACTATATCAAGCAACTCTATAAGAGAAAAGAAACTCACTTTCTTGAGCAGTTCTAAGCAGAGTTCACGTTTGATCTCTCTTCCAAGGTCCTCAGGAAGATTATTGACCAAATTTTCTATATTGAAATCCCTGGTTTCTTGCCATTTGTACAGCTGGTACTTGATCTGCTGTTGCAGATTTTGAGATAGTTTTCTAAAAGGAAGCCACTGCTCTAACTCTTCTTCCCTCTGTCTTATGTCTGATACAGATCCAGATTTTGTATAAGTCTGTTTCACAAGGAGCATAGTTCATAGAGATTGAAATTTACTAGGATTTATCTGAAGAATATAAGATTGATTTCAGAGCTAAGTGACAGAAAAATACCTACCTGGATTTTTCCAACCAAAATGACAAGCAGCCACACGCCAGAGGCAGTAATGCAAATTGCAAAGATGTTTTCCCATGGATTGGTACTTGTTTGGAGGCCTTGACCAAAAGAACTGCAAAACATTGAATTCACAATGTATCTGTCAGACGCTAAATCGTAAATTGTAAGTTCCATACTCTGAAGAATGGCAAAAATCAAGGCATAGGTTGAGCATTCGGATATATGTGTGAACAACAGGTACTAGATGCATGCCTATATGAGCTAAAAATAAAGGAAACAGAACAATTTCAGCACTAGAAACTAGCTAATCACATGATAATCAAGTCAATCTATATAAGTATCTTATATTGGCAAACCTGAGATTTTGCAGGCCCCATCGGAAACAATAGTAAAGCCTTATCTTAAAATCTGTTGTTTCCACAACACCAGATTGAAAGGCATCACTGAATATTCCAGAATCAAAGATTGTTGAATTGTGTGTCTGAGGTGGGCAAAAATCATTTAGAAATTTGTAATCTCCAAAGTGATCATCACAGTGAAAGGATCCATTGCAGTTATGATGATTGATGCAGGCTTTCTTCCAGCACTGAGACTCAGTTTCTATGGCCAAAAAATACCATAAGGCTTCAATTACCTAAAAGATCAGCAAGTTCACTTGATGGAAATAGTGTGCACAATTAAGAAACAATCTCATATCAGTCAAATAATATGAATTAAACAAGAAGGCCACTTCAACATGCAATTCAAATAGGCATCTATTAATATCGTGCTTTTGGAGCCTAAACAGAACATTAGCAAAACAGAGCCCACGAAAATTTTAGACTAATTACGCAAAACTTTGGTAGACACAAGATATTTAAATCCCATAGATCAACAAGTTAAGTAGTTTTAACTTACATTACTAGTTTGTATGTAAGAGAAGCTGAACCCAAGAGCCAATTCAGCAGGTTTGCTTGGAACCTGTGCTTTCATATACACTCTGTATATTTGGACTGCCCTTAACACATGTTGCAAAAAAAAGAATTTCACAGCAAACAGAAATTCTGCACCTGTTATTCTTTGTATCCTAACTAAAATCAGCAGCACCTGGACAGTTTGGAGTGTATCAGTGATACAAAGTTATAACAAAAATGTCTATAAAGTATCACAGAAAGAAATTTTAGCAGCAAATGACTGTCTTACTTGTGGGATGGGAAGAATAATCAGAAAATCAACGAGGAAGAACAGCCACGATTGTTTTCTTGCACGTTTCCGTATACCAGTGGGCAGTCTGAAAATATTATCAATAATATAAAATAGATCAAAGACTGAACGGGCAGCACCAGCTACAGTCCACAGATCTTTGTCAAATTTTATGCACTTTTTGTCATCATTGACCACAGGAATGTAGAGAAACCAAGTATCTGCGAAGATCACAATCACACACCACATAAGAAAAATCCAATTTCTGCAAGATCCATGTATGTTGAAGATTTTCTTCACGCAAGACGGGCCTGCGGCTAACATGCCAAAACTAGATTTTAGCAACTTTCTAATGCTTCTAATCTCTTGAATTTCAACGACGGGATGTGAATCTCTGGATAAATTTCCAGAGACTGGAGTTGTTCCATGTCTAAGTTCCACAGAAAGATGCCTTGTTGTACCTTCCTCCAAATTCTGTTCCTGAGACCTGATAAGAACACAAGTAATATAAAGATCTGTTCATGGCTCTGCCACGCTATATAAAATTAGAGACATCAAATCTCTTCAACTGGTACACAATTTCTGGCCGAGAAAAAATTTGTTCTAGGATCAACTTAGCAGAATTCCATGTAATACATATCAATATCCATGAAAGAATTACTTACATGATCAACTTTCAACAACAAAATATCAAAGTAGAAGATGAAAAACTTTGGATTTCTGCAAGTTTGACTGAGTAACCATCCTCGAAGTGCAGGATCATTCCTAAACCGATCAGCACTTGAATTGAATGGGTCTCTAAGACAAGTTTATTATATTAAGTATGGTGGTTGTTATGGTTGGCCTCTATTGTGCTTATGGATTTCTGATCACATTCTCCACAGGGCCCTCTTATCTCTTACTTCTCCAAACTCGGACTGTGGAAGAAGGATTAAGATTATTTAAGACGGCGTAGAATGTTGGCTCCCTCATTAGGAAACGTTAATTTAAGATTTTCTTTTTGTCGGTACAATACAGCTTTTTCTTCAATGGATTGGATATCGCATGGCTCGCACTTTGACTTTGACTCTTTTAGTCGACCCACAAAAAAATAATAATAATTTTGTAATTATTTTTTCGAAGAATTAACACATATCTCGCCTGAGATTTGGGATTGTAACAGCTAAAAAGAAATTATAGAAAAAAAACACTTATCTCTCCTAGAGTCATCCATTGTCGTTAGTCTTCTCTTTATTTTAAGGACATTGTGATAAAAATACATATAACCTTTCACTTTTATATTTTATTTACACCGAAACATAAACTCTTGATGAAGACAATTATTTTAAAGCTCTTTTACCTGTCTAACACATAAATTAGCAAATACTTTTACAAAATATTAATAATTTTTTCTCTTCAGTGGAAATTTAATCTCCTAAATCAGATCAAAATCAAACGCTTGTACCTATAATATCATCTTAAATCAATAGTTTTGTGTATCGTCTATGTGATATTTGCTTGGTAAATTTAATTGTAGTTATGAGTTTGACATATTGTTTAATAAGACAGATAAAGATCAAGAGAGGGAAAAGACGGAGGTGGTGAATTTTTGCGAAAGGAGTAGAGAGGGAGAAAGGGTAGGGGCGGGGAGGTTTTGCAGAAGAAAGTAGAGGAGGTTTATTTTTTGTTTTTATTAATAAAATTAAAATATTATAGGTATTTTAGTCATTTTATTTAATAAAATTAGTTAATTAACAGTATAAGAGAAATATGTGTGTTTTTCTTTATACTTTCTATTTAAGTGTTAAAATCTAATATTTTAAGGGAGGTATGTGTTAATTTTCCTTATTTTTCCGTAACAAATATCCAATGTCACAATCAAGACTATCGCAACAATGAAAAGCGACCCATTTTAAAAAAATCGGAGGAGCAAAAAATGCCATCATTCAAACGACCTCAGCAGCGGAAATTTTATGAATTGTTCAATACCTAGCACTCCAGCTAAGTAAACAAATTGACCGTAGACATAGAAGCAGTAGACAGAGTTGAAAAAGTTACAATTTACCTTGAGTTGCGGAATATCTTCAACATAAAATTTTATTAAATTAAGGGTAAAACTCTTCTAATTCTTAAAATTTCATTAAATATTTTCATAAATTTTAATAATTTTAAAATTTTTAATTTTATATAAAATATTTATTATACTCTTATACATAATATTTATTAAAAATATTTTTAAAATTTTAAATTTGATAAAATACAATATATTAATAAATAAATAAAAATATTATTTTAATAATACATTAACATAATAATTTTATTGTAATTAATTGTAAAAAATTAAATATAATAAATTACATATTTATAATTACAAAAAATTAGATACAAATAAAACATAAATAATATTAATTTATTAATAAAATATAAATTTATAAATCTATGTGCTATAAAATAATATTGTTATTTATTTATTAATATGTTTTATATAAATATATTGTATTTTATCAAATTTTAAAAATTTATTAGTTACTTTTAATAAATATTCTGTATAGAAGTATAATGAGTATTTCATATAAAATTATTATTTTTAAAGATATTTTTAAAATTATTAAAATTTATGAGAATATTTAGTCAAATTATAAGAACTAAAATACTTTTATTTAAATTAATTTAGAATAGCAATCAAGTAGCATTACTTTTATTATCATTAATTATTGCCATCAATCATACATTATAATGAAGAAAAACAACATTAACGTTAACTTTTTTCAATAAAATCAAAGCATAAAAATCACAACATCTGACCAATATTAATTATTCTATGCTTCTTCGGCAGTGGTAGACCTTGCTCGCGGCGGAAACAGGAACTGTTTTAATGAATTGAACCATCCCGAACTCCTGGACGGAGTTTCACTTACTTGTCGTTGACCGGATGCATTAAGTCGAGGCTCTGCTGCAGGTGTTGGCGACATTTGCTCGGCATATGCTTTTCTCAAGTCACAGGCCGTAAGAGCAAATGCATCGACTTTTGTAAGGGCTTGAATGGCTCTATTTGAAGTTGGGATCAAGCTGTTAGCAGAGGGTGAATTTTGAAGCCAAGCAACAAGTTCTTTGCCGCAGAAGTCACCCACTTTGAGAAATTCAGGACCAGCAGTTGTATCAGCTGTCGTGTAGGTCCATAGCTCGCCTTGCACCACGAACATCATCTCATTAACCGGGTCTCCAATTTGGACATGGTGTTCGCGAGCAGTATAAGAAACTGGCTTGGCGCATTTACACAGTTCTTCCAACAAATCTTTTCTCCGCTCCGAAAATTCTTTTACCTTAATCTATATATACATACAATAATACAACAATAAGAATGAAAAAATGCATGCAGGCATCCATCCAATATTATTCAAAGATTAATGTAAAGCTAGATGCATTGAAAACCACGGTTACGAACTTATAGGTGTCATTTTAATTACTTGAGATGAGGAAATGGTACTTGTAGCTATCCCCATCTTATATATTGAGTCAAGAAAAATAATATAATAGAGAAAAATCCCTCACAAATTACAAGCCTACTTTATTAGTCAATTATTTAAAAAATTAATGTCTGCTAACAGACACCTATAGGGCGAGAGATATGTTCACTTACTTGCTGTAGCAAAGGTAAGAAAAGTTGCTGCTTTGCCTTCCTTTTAAGTTCCTCGGTAAGATTATTGAGCACATTTTCTAGATTTACGTCTGTGGTTTTCTGCATTTTGCCTGGTAGGGATTTCTTAATTTTCTTTTTGAGCTCGTCTGAAAGCCGTTCAAGGGGCTTCCATTGGTCTAGCTTGTGCTTTATCTCTTTTTTCTTTGATGCCGTTTCCCTGATACTTGTAACATAGTTATCTATAATCATCTGTACGTTTCAGGAGATTTTACGGTTATTAATTCGTAGAAACATGTTACTATATATATGTGGAAATACACACCCACCCACACGAACCTGGACCAATCCAATTGAAACCACAAGTAATAATACGCCAACCAAGGTAATTGAAAGAACAAAGATGTTTTCCTCTTTATCAGTACTTGCTTGGAGGCCGTTACCAAAACCACTGCAATGCAAACCAATCGATTAAATTGATAAAATGTATATTAAGTTGTTGCAACATGCGTGTCTAGCTACATGTGTGTATATCCTCAAAAGAAAGAAATTAATTAAATTATAAAAAATATATGTATAAGAATTAATTCAAAAAAATCTATATCTTAAAATTAATTAAGCTCAAAAGAAATTAATATATATAAAAACCTGAGACTTTGCAGGCCCCATCTAAAACAATAAACAGACTTCTTCAAACTTTCAGCAGTCTTAGCGTCCGCAATACCGGACGTGAGAGCTTCTTGGAATATTCCGAAATTATAGTTGGAGTTGGTTTTACAGCATAAATCATTAAGATATTTGTAGTCTCCTGGACGCACTTTCAAGGCTTTCTCCCAGCATGCTGTCTCTCTTTTTACTGCCAAAAAGTACCACAAGCCTCCAAAAACCTAAAACCACCACCAGTTATAGGTAGAGTTTATATCGCAAGCAAGCAGGATACATACATATAAAATTTAAAATTTTTTAAATCGATGAATGGTGTATATCTCAAGTAATTAATTACTCACACCGCTGGCGTCTACAAAAGAATAAAAGAAAACAGCCAAGGCAAATATTATTTCTTCAACGTCTTTCAACTTCATTTTCCTAAACAGCGGGAACATTCGGATCGTCCTTAATACAAGTAGTATCAGCAAGAAGTGGAATGCAAACAGAAAGTGCTCTGGATCAGCATAAATAACCAACAACTGCACAGTTTGGATTCAGTAATTAGTATATATGATATATAATTGTTATCAATTCCATAATATATATATATATATATATATTTAATTATATATTTTAAAATAATATTGAATACAAGTCAAAAATATTAATTTTAACATATATGTTACACACAAGTTATAAACCCTAACGCAATACACGAAAATATAAATTTTGAAATTAACTTTAAAACTAGAAATATAGATTTAACACAAAATTTAAAATATCTACAATAAAATTTAAAACTATGATTATTATATATAGCCTTGCATTCCTACCTACCTGTGGGACTGGAAGAACTGCAATAAGATCAACCACGAAGATGAGCCACAGTGATATCATTGCGTTTTTCTTTAAATCCCTACGCAGTTGGTAAAGAGTATAGATTATGTAAAAGAAATCAGCTACTGAACGCTTAACAATCGCCTCAATCTTCATAAATCGGTCTAACACAACGCGCTTTTGATCATTATCTATCCCAGGAGTTAGTAGAAACGTAGTATCGGTTTCGATTGCTATCATACACAATAGAACAAAAGCCCAATCTCCCAGGGGCCTCTTTCGGTTTAAGATATTCCATCTACATTTATCCTTTGATGTCTTCTCATGATTTGACCTAATAAACCGAAAACATATATATATATATATATATATATATATATATATATATATATATATATATATATATAGTACAGATCAGTTCATGTCCCTGTCTCATATGTATTTCTTCTCTAAAAAAACATATATATTTCTATAAAATAAATCACACATCACACAAAAATGTCTAAATTAATTACACATGAAATAAGTCAAGCATAAAATTAAAAACAATTTAAAAACTCGGTAACCTAATTTGGTTCAGTTCAGTAATAATTCATACACAATATGAAGCGATAGAAACTGAAGCAACGTTGTTTTTAGATAAATTTTGAAGCAACGTTGAAAATTGATTAAAAATAAATTAAATCTTGTAAAATACCAAAACAAGAAATGAAAATTAATTAGTAAGGTTACTTACATGATGAACAATGAAAAAGAAAAGGAGTAGAATTTGAAGACCAGACAAATCAGCTCTGGCAAGTGAAATAATTTAAAACTCGGTAAAGGGATACTAGAATTAATTAATGTATGTTTCCTCCGCCTCAGGTCTTGGAGAGTTTATATAGTAACTAAAAAAAAAAACAGGTGATAATCCAATATTTGAATTCGTGGCTTTTGTCACTTGCTTGAAGATGAATACTCCCCGTACGTACGTGAAACTCGTGCGTGGAAATATGATAAAGAAACTTCACATGATCAATACTGAAAAAGTAATAATTATTAAAGAATATATCCAAACCCAAACCTCCAAGCATGCTAGCTAGCTTCTTTAAATCTTTATTTTTTTTAATTGGTGTCAGCATGTGCGCTTACCTTTAAATGATTAACGATATATATTTAACTTGCACGGCTAATTATGGTTGCCGGAACATATATCAAAACCTTGTAACTAAATACATTAATTGTTCTCTATTCTAGCCGACTGTTTGGCAAAGTTAAAAAACAAATCAGTCACATTTTGTGTGATTAAAGTCGACAATATCTATTTGTTTTGAGTCGGGACTGTTATATTTTCCTCACTCTCTCTCTTTAGCAAATATTCTCTGTCTATATATCTTTAGCAAAACCTCCGCTTGTCTTTTACATCTGGCCCCTCTTTATCTTCCACTTTCTCTCTTTTTCTTTATCAAAAATTCCCCTTGTCGAGACAAAACGTCCACCACCCTCGGGGCGGAGCCAAAATTCAAGTTAAGAAATTCATATCCAAATATAAAATAAAGCATCACGTCATCTGTATTTATGATTTATGTAGGCCTTTTTCCAGCATGCATTTCTCTTATTCTGGCCAAAAACTCCACCAGAAGGTTTCAGGTAGCTTAATTTAAAAAAAATCAAATGTAAGGAAAATGCCTTAGACTCCATTTCCCATCTATTTTCTATAATTTTCATTGCCTTGGACATTTAATTTAATTTTTTCAATTTAACCCTTCGCAATGTGAAGTTGAACTGAATCCAATTCAGTTTGAACCAACTTAATTTCTACATACAAAATTCCTTGAACTGAATTTGAAAGCAAAAACACATTTACCACTTACTATATATTTTCATCATTTACTTCTTCTTTTTTCTTAATTAACTAACACCCATAACCACATGGGTCAGTCCTATAAGTGAGAGTAAGGGTTATACATCAAGTCTGAATAGATATTGCACTATATATCTTAAATTTTTTTTTTACCTTTTTAAATAAATTTTATGAATTGTTCAATTCGATTCCAGCTAAGAAACAAAAATAAGCGTAGGCATAGAAGCAGTTGACAATTGAAAAAGTTCCATTTTACCTTCAGTTTCGGAATATCTTCAACATAAAATGTTATTAAAATTAATTTATAATATTGATGAAGTAGCATTACCATTATCCTCACTAATTGCTGCAATAAATCATATATTATAATTAAGAAAAACAACATTAACGTTAACTGCTTCGATACAATCAAAGCATAAAAATCACAATATCTGACCACTATTAATTAATCTATGCTTCTTCAGCAGTTGTAGGACTTCCTCGCGGCGGAAACAAGAACTGTTTTAATGAATTGAACCATCCCAAATTCCTGGAAGGAGTTTCACTTAATTGTCGTTGACGGGGTGCATTTTGTCGAGGCTCTGCTACAGGTGTTGGCGACATTTGCTCGGCATATGCTTTTCTCAAGTCACAGGCCGTAAGAGCAAATGCATTGACTTTTGTAAGGGCTTGAATGGCTCTATTTGAAGTTGGGATCAAGTTGTTAGAAGAGGGTGAATTCTGAAGCCAGGCAACAAGTTCTTTGCCGCAGAAGTCACCCATTTTGAGAAATTTAGGACCAGCAGTTGTATCAGCTGTCGTGTAGGTCCATAGCTCGCCTTGCACGACGAACATCATCTCGTTAACCGGGTCTCCAATTTGGACAAGGTTTTTGCGAGCAGTATAAGAAATTGGCTTGACTCATTTACACAATCCTTCCAACAATTCTGTTATGAAAAATCAAGCAACCAAGCAAATAGAAAATACAAGAAATTACAAATAAGATTAAATTTACGTAAAAAACCTTTAATAAGTTTAGAGAAAAAACCACGGAAGAGAGAGCGTTAGTTTTATTAAGATGAAGAAGAATAATAGTACTTGTTTGCCCTAAATCCCCAAATATATAGTGCGGGTTTAGGTTAGGTTCAAAACTAAAATCGAGTCAGATCAGACCCATATAATAAAACTCATACAATATATTTATATATGTTACGTGTAAAATTAACGAACGTAAGTACACATATCACAATTAAGTAATAAAGTGATAAGTATGATTATTGCAATATAAATTAATGAATATACAGATTTCTTATTAGAAATATATAGTTGTCCGTGATACACATATAGTTAGCTAAGAATTAAACGGTTATAATAGATATACATACATAGCGATATCTGTGGGACTGGAAGAACTGCAATAAGATGAGCCACAGTGATTTTCTTGCTTTTTCATGTAAATCAGTACGAAGTTGGTAAAGAGTATAGATTACATAAAAGAAATCAGCGACTGAACGCTTAACAATCTCCTCAATCTTTATAAATTGGTCTATCACAACGCGCTTTTTTTTTTTTATTATGTATCTCAGGAGTTCGTAGAAACGTAGCATCGGTATCTATTGCTGTCATACACAATAGAACAAAAGCCCAATCTCCCATGGAACTCTTTCGGTTTAAGATATTCCATCTCCGTTTATTCTTTGATTTGTTCTCATGATTTGACCTAATAAATCGAAAACATATATATATATCAGTTGATGTCCCTGTCTCATTGAATCCCTTCACTACGAAACACATTAATTAATTTCTATAAAAATAAATCACACACCAGACAAGATGTCAAAAATTATTAACACACAAAATAAGTCAAGCATATATAAAAAAGAAAAAAGGTTAAAAACTCGGTAGGTAACTTAATTTGGTTTAGTTCAGAAATAGGTGCTATCATACACAATATGAAGCGATAGAAACTGATTGCTTAGATTTTGTGAATTTTTAGGTAACTTTTTATGCAACATTGAAAATTGATTAAAAAATTAAAATAAAAAACACTTAGATAGAGCGAGTAATTAATGATGAATATAAATTAGAAAAATCTCACGATCTTATAATTAATACCAAAACAAGAAATTAATGAAAAGTAAGTTAATTACTTACATGATTAACAATGAAAAAGTAAAGAAGTAGAGTTTGATGACCACACAAATCAGCTCTGATAATTAGTGAAATAATTTAAGAACGGTAATGGCCGAGGGTGCTAGAATTAATTAATGTATGTTTCCCTCGGCCGCAGTTTTTAATTAATAAAGTGATCATCCAGTTGAATTCTTTTTATTTGAATTCTTGGCTTTTCACTTTCTTGAAGATGAATACTCCCGCCCCGTAGGTGAAGCTCATGCATGGAAATATTAATTATAATTAAAGAAACTTACATGAGCAATACTGGAAAAGTAATAATTATTAAAGAATATAACCAAACCCAAATTAACCCCCAAGTATATATGCTAGCTGCTTTAAATCTTTAATTATTATTCTTTTAACGATAGTTTAACTTGCACGACTTATGATCGTCGGAACATATATAGATTAAAGCCTCGTTACTATCTATCTATCTATCTATCTATCTATCTATCTATCTATCTATCTATCTATCTATATATATATATATATATATATATATATATATATATATCTTGTTCTGGCAAAAACTATATATCCTAGCCGCCTGTTTGAGAAGCTAAAGAAGAAATCTATTTGTCACATTTTGTGTGTTTAAAATCAGACAATATTTATTTATTTTCGGTCTCTCTCTTGCAAAAATTCCCCATCCACCCATCTTCCATTCTCTGTCTATCGATCTTTAGCAAAAGTTCCCCTTGTCTGTTACATCTGCCCCCCTCTTTACCTTCCACTCTCTCTTTATCAAAAATTCCTCATGTCGAAGCTAAACGTCCACCACCTTCGGGGCAGACACATAAAATTCAAAATTTCAAAGGGCAAACTGTACAGTTAATTTAATTATGTCACACCATGTCAAACATTTAAGAAATTCATATCCAAATATAAAATAAAGCACGACGGCATCTGTATTTATGATTGATGCAGTTTCTCTTCTTATGGCCAAAAAAAAAGGTGCCAGAAGGTTCCAAATAGCTTAATTAAAAAAATATATATTATGGGAAAATGCCTAATTATCCACTTCCCCTTTTACCTTTTGAAAGACTCGATACCTTGATATTTAATTTTTCTTCAACAGTTTGCAAAATTTTGAATCATGTTAATACGGGGAGTTGTATTATTCCTTCAACATGGCTAGCTTTAAAAGTTTCTTTCTAATAAACAGGAACATTGGCATAGCCTAGGTTGGAAGTGCACAAGAAAGAGGCGAATGCAAGCATAAATTAAAGTTCTCGATTTTTATTCTTTTTCCCTTGGGTTTTGAAAGGTATATGTTCGAATCTTGTAACTTCAAATGACTATTTCCACTATTTGTAAAACTCCTCACTACATGTGTGGTTGATCTCATACTGCATGTACATAGACATTTGAGATGTGCTATAAATACATGTATCTAAACTCTGACATAACTAGGGATGACAAATTTCCCATGGATTTGGAGCCTAACAAAGATCCACCCAAAATGAAATAAAATTATAATGATATGATAAGAAATGTGACGGGGAATGAGGATAAATTAATCCTCATATTATTAATGAAGTGGCAAACGATTTAGTACTATCCACCTCATCTCTGCTCTATTCTCCACACACACACACACACACACACACACACACACATATATATATATATATATAATATTATAATATACTATTTTTAAAATAGAATTATATACATGTAAACAATGTTCAATTAAAAAAAATTATAATTCATAATTTTTTATTCTATAAATAGTTAAGTTTATATTTTTAATATAATTATTATATATGAATAATACCATATAATATAGTAATAATATTTTTAATTAGTACTTAATATAAATAAATACGAAATAAAAAAAATAAGTGAGGATGAAAAATTCATTCCCCATATATGGATTCTTTATCTGCCCCTCCTCCCATTGAATTTTGTTAAAGGGTTAGGTACGGCCTTGATTTTGTTGGTTGTTTTTTTCTTTTGTTTCAATAAATTTGACTCACCTTCGAAGTTTATAGGAAAAAAAAGATAATTTAACTCACATCACTTGTGGAACAATAGTATTAAAGCCTCAGAATTAGGTCCCATGCTTCTTCTCGCATATTCTCATTTCTCTCTCTTTAGCAAAAACCCTATTTTGAATAAATTAACTCTAAGAACAAACTCTCAGAGAAATATTATCAATAAAAAAAGGAAATTGTAACACAAAAAGAAATCAGAAGCACCAATAACAATAAAAGCATACATGAAAATCTGCTCAAAGAAAAACAACTAAGATGAAGCCAAAAAACTTCCACGCCAATCATAGTAGCAAAAACCCTATTGCTGACACTAAACCTCCTCCTTCCCCAATACATACTCCTCTTCTCTTTATCTAGCAAAAACTCCCTTTGCCAATGCCGCGATACGAAACCTCCTCAGTCAAAACTCAAAATATAGGGGACCATGAAGCCCTATATAGTTAAAAATTTGTGTAATTAATTCAATTAGTAAAACCTCTTAAATTAGTAAAGAGGTCTATGTTTAAACTCGCGTAGACATATAAAGCACTGAAAGCTTGTGAATAAGTTAGAAAACATTTGAAACAACTCAATTATCAAAAGGCTAACAACGACTTACATGATCATCAACAGTAGTGTATTAAAGATCCTATTTAGAAACGTAATTTCAGATGCATAAAATTTATGAGAATCGATCATAACTTTGACTAGTTATAAAATATGCAAAAAAACTCTTTATTAATTAGTGTTTAGGGAGTCAAGGTAGGGACTTGATCCAAGTTGATTGTACTACCATGATCGATGTGAGCATTATTGATCGGGCATCGCATTCAATGTACCATTAATTAATCCACTTCATGCACGACCCAAGCAAGCCAAAGGACGGACTATATTAGGATTTAATAATGAAAATCGGTTCATATTTAAGTCATTAGTTCATTAAATTTCCTTATGATCCGGTCAAGCTTGCACCAAATACATATTAGAGAGAAATAATATTAATAAAATATATTGTATTTTATCCTCTTAATTTTTGGAGAAAGCAGATATACTTTCGAATTTTTTTAAAAAGTAATATAACCCTTTGTGTTTTTTAGAAAATCAAGATATTCCCTCGTGTCACTATTTATATTTTAATTTAATTATTTTACCTTTTTATTATTAAAAATATCTAAAATAATTATATTTTTTATTTTTTCGTTTTGTAATAGTTAATATAATTTTATTCTGACATCTAAAGTTAAAAAATATAATAATATTTTGACCTTTAATTATTTATTTTCTTCCAAATTTATTATCAAATTTATATAATATTTAATTATATATTTTTTAAAATATATTAAATTATTAAAATAGTATATTCTAAAAATTATGTATAATTAATATTGTCAAAATTATGTATAATTAAATCTTATAAATTTTTTATTATAAATTTTGAAAAAAAGAAATAATTAAGGGTTAAAATATTAGTATAATTTTTAAATTTAAATGTTATAATAAAATTATATTAATTATTATAAAATAAAAAATAAAAATAATATAATTATTTTATATATTTTTTTAATAATAAAATAATCAAATAATTAAATTAAAATATAAATAATGTGGTAAAGACCTGTGGGTAAAGCCCATTATCTCTGATAAAAATGAATGAGAGTAATACAAGATATACCAAAGGTCCGAATTTCAACAAAAGCAGACGTTACATTGTGCTCAAAGAAGACCAACTAATTTGAAACTAAGTAAACTCAACCCCAAGCAAGGAAAGCAGGCAGCAAACTGCAGATCTTTGTAGCAGCAGAAAACAAAGAAGCAGCAACAGAACAGCAGTCAAACTACAGCAGGTAGCAACTGCAACAAAAATCAGCAGCAGGAAGACAAGCTGCAGCAGGAATTCAGTCTTAGTGATCTGATGCATGCAGTCGTTGCAGTGTGGAATGGATCCTCTCAATATAAATACCCAGTTGTGTTCTCAAGCGTGATCTTTTCTGTGCATTCTTTTTCTCACGCAAAAATCTTCTGAAGCGCCAGTACGACTGTAGCAAAAGAGCTGCTCGATCAAAATCAGCAAGCAATAACACATGTTTCAAGTCATCGGCCATAAGAGTAAAGGCTTCAACGTTAGTAAGGGCTTGAATTGTTCTGGTCGAGATAGGGAGGTTAGACGAGCGTTCATTCTGAGCCCAAGCAATAAGTTCTTGTCCGAAGAAGTCACCATCTCTTAGATGATGCTCTCTACGACGAAGATCAATCAACACAGGGATTAGATTTCTGGAAGTGTATGTCCAAATCTTGCCTTTCAACACGAAGAGCATCTCATCAATTGGGTCTCCCTCCCGAATAATGCGAGTACGCTCAACAAAGAAAACTGGCTTCAGACAATCACACAAATCCCCCAACGATCCTTCACTCAAATCTTTGAAATCTTGTACCTTGATATATATACAAGAATATAGAAAAGAATCAATGAGGATCAGAATACATCTAATGATTATAAATTTAAAAGGGTAGATATAGAAATAATATATAAAGGATATGAAAGTATTCAATGAGAATGAACTTATGCATCTGAATCCGCCTCAATTTCCTTTCCTTATTTACTTTAGTAATAGAAGAAAGCTCTTTTAAGAAGTCTTTCATGGATTGAACATTTCCCTTCTCGTTTAGTGTATTTTGTTATTTGTGATTTGGTTTTGCAACTACTTTCTTTGTTAATATAGGCAACTCAAATCTTACAAAACATCTAAAACTCAACTTATTATTTGACTTTACTCGCATGACCGATGTGATTGCATTATAAAGTTTAAGTGTTTCTTGTTTGTTAATTTCATAAATTGATAACAGATGATTGAAGATTTGAACTTATGGTTTGGGTGGCAACTACATCTACATAGGTGAGCAGTTATTTTGTATTAAAAAAATAAGAACTCACATTTTTTAGCAGTTTTAAGCAGAGTTTGCGCCTTATTTTCTTTGCAAGGTCGTTGGGAAGATCATTCACCAAATTGTCTACATCAACACGTTTGGTTTCTTGCCAGTTCTCTCGCTTGTATTTCCTTAGCTGCCTTTGGATATCAGAAGAGATTTCCTCAAAATTCGGCCACTGCTTTATCTCCTGCCACTTCTGTCTTATCTTCTGTGATCTTGCAGTGTCAGACTTCAGATATATTAAACGAAAGATTAGTTATTAAAATTTAAAATTTATTGCCCTACAATCTCAAAACATATAAAGGTAAGTGAGAGGTAAGTGAGAGGTAAGACATAGAAAAATGTATGTAAGCGAACCTGCATCTTTCCAATTAAAAAGACAAAGAGCACCACTCCAAAGCAGGTCATGCAAATTGCAAATATATTTTCCCAGATATCCATACTTGGTTGGAGGCTCTGACCAAGAGCACTGTAGAAATTAAATTTCAATTCATATGTATTACTTAGAATTTCAGTAATTGCGGCAGAATAATGGCTGAAATGGTACAAAACAAGAATACTTCCTCTTTAGGGGTACACATCCGTACTTTAAAATGCTTAACTATGTCAAATGTAACAAAAAACTTGATTCCGTATATTATTCCTCCTATTAGATGCCATATCATTTGAAATGAAACTTTTGGAGTAAAATTTAGTATGTGTAGTATTAACATTGATCCAAAATAAAGCAATCACAGTAGACATATATTTTAGTATATACGCATATATACCTCAAGTTTTGCAGGCCCCATAGTAAACAATGTAACAATTTCTTTGGAAAATCCGTAATCTCCACAATACCAGACTGAAGAGCATCATTAAATAATCCAAAATCATAGTTCGTTGTGTTTCCTGTCTTTATGGCGCAAACATCATTTAAAAGAACTTTGTAATCTCCTAAATTGTCATCACATGAAAAAGTACTGTGATTGCATTCAGTATGATTTATGCAGGCTTTCTTCCAGCATCCAACAGCTTTTCCTATGGCAAAAAAGTACCACAAGGATCCAAATACCTAAAGGACCAGCAAGTCACTTGATCAAATGTGTAGAGCTAAGAAATTATGATGGTAACTCCACACTTCGAGTAATATAAAGTTTATCAAATATATGTGCTTTTTCGAATGACAGAACTAGTTTTAACTTACATGACCACCGTGCATGAAAAGAAGAACATTAAAGGCAACAATGGCCCATGTTGCTTCGGCAAGTATCCCTGTCGCAGCTTCTGTGAACAAGATATAGGTTCGAATAACCCTCACCAGATATTGTACAAGAAAGATACCTGACATTGTGGAGAAAAACTCCCTGCCTCTTCTTTTCTTAGAATTCACGGCGATCTGGGCAATATAGAATTCTATAAAGTGATATGGAAAATAAATATGTCCAACAACCGTTTATGCGATGATTCAAGTATACACATCTTCATCTTTTTAAATTTAATTTGGACTATCAACTCTTTATAGAGTTTCTAAAAGATGAAAAATAAATGCATACTTCAATACATTAGGAGAGAAGGTGAAGCTTGTATTATTCCTCTGTAAAATCCTAGATAGATTAAATAAGATATTCCATCTATTTTTCCCATGGATGCAGGTCAGTCAAGGCTGACCCATGTAATTGATTGGTGTCCTTTTTTTCTTCTTAGTCTCTTGAGTATTCTTAAGCTGCTGTTCTTGAATATCTCATTCAAAGTTTTAAGATTATATTCTGATTTTGAGACCTACGGTTCGAATTTGGTTGAGATAATTGTGCAACATTATGTTTACGAACGAGAAAATTAAAATAAATATTCAAATTCAGTTGTATTTAAATTTTCGATATCTGCCTTACCTGAGGGATGGGAAAAATGACCATAATTTCTAAGTAGCAGCCCGCCAGCCAATCTCGGAAACCTTTTTTACGTAACTCAAGCAGCAGCACATAGATAACATGAATCATCTTAAAGAAATCGAAGACCGAACGGAGAACAGTAGATGTAATCACCAAAGTTTGGTCAAATTCGATGCACTTCTTTTCATCATTCATCACCGGAATGTAGAAGAATAACGGATCCACTATAACCGCAATGACATTTAATAGAAGGAAATATCTTTTTTTGAAAACCAAACTCATCAAATCCTTGAAAACATAATACGCCATCATTACTATCACAGATACTATAAAAGTTACTATCCCAAATATGAGTACCACAAACGAGAATAAAATGAGGCCAATTGAACCAATCAATGAGTTTGGGGGATCAGATGAGCACAAGTCATCACTATCACTATGTTCCCCAGGAAGCTGTTCTGCTGTACCTTCCTCTAATTGCAGCTCCTGAGACCTGATATGATCACAGTATATATAAAACAGTTGAGTTATTAAACACCAATTTGTTAGCCGTTAGGAAACATTGAACATTACAATTTAAGTTACAAAAATTTTAAAGCTGATGACAAGTTTATAATTCTTAAATTTCCAGGCAACATTCCCAATTGGAAAAACAGTCACTTACATGATCGGCAATTGGAAAAAAGAAATGTTCCCAGTTAAAAAGAAATAGACTTTAGAAAATGAGTTTCCTTCGAAGTGGCACAGGAGGATCCCTCACATGTCAGCACTTTAGTATGTAGTTTATATTTAGAAAAGAAAACCGAAATGTGAAACAAGAGCCTTGGAAAGAGAGAACAACAGGGGGAAAGCTCAAAAACAAGACAAAGACCGTATAATTGATGTTAAGAATCGTGTCGTTATTGAGTACTTTTCTAGTCACCTATGTGGACGTTGTTAATTATTTGGGTTAACTATGCTATTGTCTTCTCTTCTTGTTTATGATTGTTGATTTTATCTACAAATTTCGTTTGAATAACATTTATAATTAGAAACTTCAAAATAGGCTCTTTTAATACGTTGATTTTAAGATGAATATTTTATCATTCAATTTATAAATTGTTTTAGAATTCGAATTTTTAATGTACAATTTTATTTTATTTTTGAATATATTATTCTAAAGATTAAAATGACAAAATCAACCGATGAACTTTATGCACAGATCAAACTCAACTAAGCGAATTTTTGAGTTGTCTAATTATTCATCAAAACATTTATAACAGCTCAACCAAAGGCCCGCCAATTATTATCTAATTCCCTTTTTCCAATTATTAGCTCTAAATTGAGGGCTTTTATTTGAAAAAAAAAAGGAAAAGAAAATAACAAAATTTATTTGGATTTGATATCTTACAGCCCAAAATTTTTTATTCTATAATTTTAGTTGGCTCTGAGGGGTTAGAAAACCTATATATATATATATATATATATATATATATAGGAGAATGATAGAGGGTTTTTTTTCTTTTACACAAATTTTTATTATTTGCACGCTATTAAATTTAGGTACATTAATAGTTGAAATTAAATTTGATCATATAATTAATGTATCATAATTAATACATATATTATATTCAATCTCAACTATTGAATGTTTCTAACTGTAACGACTTAAATGATGTAAAAATTTATAAAAAAAAAATATGATCATATCCCATATAGAGTATGATCAGTAGCCCTTTTTTTTTTCTTACACATATTTTTACATTAGTTATTAACCCTTGGATCAAGGGTATGTGAAAGTGTAGATTAAATAAAATAAATTATAATAAATATTTTATATTTATTAATTAAAGTCTTTTATATGTTTTTAACTCTTTTTTTTTCCTTTCTTACCTGGTAATTAGTAAAATTTCTCTCATACTTTTTCTCTTCTTTATTACATCTTTTCTCCTTTCAAACTTTTTCATCTTTAATTATCATTTATAAGTTAAAAAACTAAAAAATTTACTATTTTGTAAATATATATTAAAAAGTTTGAAATTTAGATATTATATTTTATATAAAATATATATGTAGCAACAACAATAGTAATTATTTTATAATGCTAATACAATTGTTCAATTTTTTTTACATAATTTAATTAAATCTTGAAAATAAATTTACATTTTAAATTCAAAATTAACAACTAAAAACTTAGATTTCGAAGGATTTCAAATTTTGCAATCAAACTTTTCATACATTCTCATGAATTAAATAATTTTTTTTAAACATTTAAGGATTATGATAATCATTAAAAAATTTAGATAAATTAATTAATTAGAATAATTTTTAAGATAAATGTCCTTTTAGTCCCAAAAGTTTGGTCTAATCTCCTTATTAGTTTTAGTGGTTTCAAAAATACTCTTAAAAGTCTCAATTTATTAAAAAAAGACAATTATACTCGTATATAATAATAATTGTTTAAGAAAAAAATAATTATTAGTCTTAATGTTTTAAAAAATACTCCTAAATTTACTAATATACAATATATTTGTGTAAAATATATTAATTAAATAAATAATATTATTATCTTAATAATATATTAATAATATAAATATTACAAATTTATTCATTTTTCATTGATATCTTATTTTTATTATTTAATTTCTAATAATTAAGAATTTATAATTATTTTATTAATATATTATTAAACCAATACTATTATTTTTTTAATTAATATATTTTACATAAATATATAGTATTTTATTGAACTTTAAAGATTTACTAATTATTTTTTCTTAAACAACTATTATTAAATTGAGACTTTTAGCAGTATTTTTAAAATTATTAGGACTAATAAGAATTTTAGACCAAACATTTGAGACTAAAGGAACCTTTGTCCTAATTTTTATTTAAATTGTTAATTTTTTTAGTTTACAAGTAATAATTAAAATGAAAAGACGTAATGTGGGAAGAGAACATATAATAAATAAAAGAAAAGTAGTCACCATCATTCAGATGCTGACCAACTAAATAATTCATTAGCCAAGAAAATGTGTGTGAAAGCAAGTAGGGGTATCAAATTTCAACCTATTCAATCAATAGCACCAATGCAATTTAAGTGGTGAATTAGTAGAATTTAAACATATCCTTGCTAAACCGGTCTAGGAATTTCCTTTGAGAAAACAATAATACAAAATTGTCTCCAACAAACCCAATGTCTCCCTTGTGGCTCAAAATATACATGTTGTACAACAAAATCTAAGAGAAATGAAATTGGCCCGCGATTTCTAAATAAGGTTGATTAGTTTATGAGTACTGTTGTGTTTTTATTGTACTTTTAACGGTACAATAACATTAAAATTCTTGATAAAGATAAACTATTAAAACAATCATTCTTCGAGTTTTTTAACTTGATATTTAGTAATGTGATCCCGTAACAGTAGTAGTCTTAAATTGACAACAGCGTAATCACATAAGTAGCCTAAGTAAGTTTTCTTAGTTACACTCGGTCAAAGGCAATTAGTCCCCCAAGTCAGAGCATGCATTCTTTAGTCAACCGGGAAAATATATTAGGGTGCGTCGTTACTAGTTTTCCGAGTTAGCTTAACCTTTCTGAAATCTAAGAGGCCAAACTATCCCTCAAATTCATTGAGGTTGAAGAAAAGAACGCATCAAATCTCCAAAGAATCCTACCAAATAGTCCCTATGTGGATCGAGCAAATGGCCCTGCTCTGTCTGTCCCTGTTCAGCCTCTTCTTTCAAGGTTCGGCTTTGATGCATTCCTTTGGCAAACAGCAAAGGCCACAGAGCTCAGTGCCAACCTTTCTTCAACCAATCTTACCTGGAATTCCCTCGCTGTCTTGTTTACGTTATCCTAGATATTTTGGTTAAAATGTGTGTTCTCGGGAACTCTTCGAGTAGTCGTAGCAGAATTTCGCAACACTCTTTTTACCCTAAGTTGAACTTAAATAATCATAGCATACATAAGGATCAAGTGTGTTCCTTATTTTGGCAGGGAAAGTTGGGTAATGTTAAACAAAAGAATACGTATCATTGAAGCTGTTTCAATTTTGGGTACCATACTCCACAAATGCAGCACAGATGAAAGAAGCCCCGAAGCCTCTTCTACTGACTACCCATCCATTTTACAGATTCATTTGCCTATATTTGGGCTTAGTTAATTGGGACTGTTATGCATTTTTGCTGGATAACAGTTAAAATTGTTCTGTAAATGCCAAATTTCAATGGGAAATACTCATTTTTCCACTTCATTCCACGACAGCTATAGTAATTCCTGACAACAATTTGAACGCGAGACAACTTGGGGCGTGTATTCTGTATTATTCCTGATAACAGAGAGGAGGTTTACATTTTAAGTGAGGCATATTTTTTCTTGAAATGTAATTTGTACAAATGTAGTGCAATAAACATATAAGAATTATGCTCGTCAGACAGAGATTAGCCCTGTAAGAAAAACCAAGCATCAAGTATCTGACCGATCTATTTTCTTTTAGCAATATTGATCTTAGGCCCTATCGGCTGCGGAGACAGATCTGTTTATGTTCTCTTCAGAAGCCTTGATACCCTGTACAACATTAAGTGGCGAAACTCTTTGTTACGACAGTTATATCTTCTATTTTATAAAAACAATTAATGAAGTTATTAAAAACATTAATCCTGAATCCATTTGGCGGTGTAGACTTTTCGGAGATCCTGTTGTTGTTATGATGGTCTTCTAGTATGATGTCTACGCCTGGCTAATTGTATGGCACGAGCTGCACGAGAAACCCGGTGCGTAATGAGTACATATTTAAGGTCATCGGCCATAAGAGTGAAAACTTCGACCTTTTTAAGAGCTTGAATTGTTCTGGTTTGACTTAGGAATATCCAATAAGTAATGCTTCTACGGAGCCCAGTGGAAAGGTTCTTCTCTGTAGCAGTCACCGTCTCTCAGACGTTTGTTTTCGCTTATAAAATCGACGCCATCTCTGCTATTAGTACCCTTTCTGAAATTAAAAAGCCCAAATCGTCCGGCAAGTTCATTGAAATTGAATTTAATTAAGAATGCATTATATATCCAAAGAATCCAAACGCTGCTGCTCAATCTTAGGAATCATTTTATTTAATTAAATTCACTTAAATGATTGACCTTCTGGAGATACAGTCACATCAGGCCACATGTTAAATATAAAACTCATCAGCTGCAAGTTTAAGTAAATAACTACCAACTACCTTATACATAGCACCCAAATGATAGTGTAAATCATCCACCACATCGTATAAATATTTTGTTCTAAATTTGGAATTTGAGCATTATCCCTGTAAAAATAATAATAATAATAATAATAATAATAATAATATCTTTATATTGTAAGATGAATCGCAAAATAGGTAATCAACTTATCAAGCTCCAATTCTTGGGGCTGAGACCGTGTTGGTATTGTTTTCTCCTCTAATGGATGTTTGTCTACTCCTTTTAGAACGCCAAATTCTTCTGAAACGCCAATACAATTGGATGAAATGAACTGCCTGATGTTTAAGGAAAACATTTTGCAAGTCATCCGCTATAAGAACAAAAGCTTCAACATTTGTAAGCGCTTGAATTGTTCTTGTTGATGTAGGGAGGTTAGAAGAGTCAGGGTCAGCCTGAAACCAAGCTACAAGTTCTTCTCCACAAAATTCACCATCGCTCAGATGATGATTTTTGCGATTGCAGTGTTTAGTACTCGGAGATCTGGATTTCATACCCCCACAAGTGTAGATCCTCAGCTTACCTTGCATCACAAATAGCATCTCATCGATTGGATCACCCTCCCGGACAATGTGAGTGCGCGCCGAATAGGAAACCGGCTTGACATAATCACACAGTGCTTCCGACATTGCTTCGCTCAAGTTCTCTGATTCTCCCACCTTGACATGCATTCAGTAAAAAGAATTAACCGATATCATATTCTGTGCAATTGCATGTAGCTGTAGGTTTTCCTAAGTAGATGTATGTTTGTGCCTTCCTAGTTGGTGCACGAATTCTATTGAAGGAAAGAAACTCACTCTCTTGATCAGCTTTAAGCATAGTTCTTGTTTTATGGTTTTATTGATGTCCTTGGGAAGATTAGTGAACACATTTTCTATATCAACATCTTTCATTTTTTGCCATTGTGGCTGGTATTTCTTGACCTCGCTTTGGAGTTTCTCAGAGAGCTTCCAGGAAGACATCCGCTGCTTTATCTCTCGTTCCTTCAGCCTAGCTTCCTCTGATTTTATAGTTTCAGAATTCAAATACCTCTGGTTTACAGGAAAGCATATGATTCATAGAAATTAAATTTACTGTGCACCATTTGAAGCATGTATAAATAAAATTAATTTAGTAAATATATTTAACCTGCATATTTCCAATGAAAAGGACAAACAGCACCAAGGAGTAGACCGTTATGGAAATCACGAAGATATTTTCCCCCGCATAGGTACTTGGTTGGAGGCTCTGCCCAAAATTACTGCAAATATTTTGCTTTCAAATATTAATAATCAAACATTAACATGAAAATTTGTAACTTCCATGCGCTGAAAAGCAAGAACACTTGAAGGATAGGTAAAATGCTCGATAAATAAGTGCGCATGAAAAAGGAGAATAGGTGCACATATAGGGTTGAAAATAAGGAAACACAGAAAAAATAAAATTTCACCACCCGGAAGCATATAAGCATACAAAATGATTAACCATTAAAATCTGCATGCCATTTCTTCTTCTTCTTCTTCTTCCAATTGGTTATGAATGATCTGTACTAGAAAAGCTAAAACTAGGCTGTACAAGGTTACATGATGTTAAAAATGGGTTTAGGTAAAACTCAACCCAAAAGTTAACTCAAGAGAAGAAGATGTCCAATCCATATATAACAAAGATAACAACCTAGTGAGATGGCAATGTGAAGCAATTGACACCCTCCCTCACGCGAAGCGTGGATCAGATGCGGGAGAGAGTAAAGGCCTAAAAACTGACTCTGATATCATGTTAAAAATTGATTCTTGATTTTAAAAATGTATAATGGTAGCCTTTATATAGGCAAAGAAAACCTAGTAAAGAAAGGGAAAGAAATCCTAATAAAAAAGGAAAAAGAATTCAAAGAAAAGAAGGAAAACATAATATTGTTTAACACATGAAATCAAGAGAAATCAAATGCATGGTGTCGCAGATAAGATGATCTTCATGTCCTGATTATGTAGCGATTTCTAAACAAATTTTTCTCAAACAGTGGGACATGCGTACGCCAAATATAGATGTAATATCCATGTGGGTAGATTCGAACACAAAACCTCTTCTTTAAAACTTCCTCTGTATATACTACCACGAAATCAACAGTAGAGTCACAACAGAAGCTTGAGGAACCCTGCCATAAGACCTCCCCCAAAAACTTTCTTAACAAATTTGGGGTGTATTTATAATTTGATTTCAAAAATTATTTTACAATTTGGCACCAGTCGATCTTTGAACTAATATTTTTACCCCTACATAATCAACTGTGGCTCCGTCCCTGACCATGTTAAATTGTCACCGGAATAAAAGCTTAAACCAGTAGATAAAATCTTAAAACAATAATATTAAGCTCTAACATAGTCTATTTGAGAATGCACATACAAAGACTATAAAATGCCCATACAAGGGTACTGCAAAATGGTTTAATAACAGCAGAGTAGAGGTTCTAATCAATTAGTACTAAGAAGTATGCAAAATTACACCTGAGACTTTGCAGGCCCCATCGCAAACAATACGAGAACTTCATCACAAAACTCGTTACCTCCACAATACCAGACTGAATGGCATCACTGAATACTCCAAAATTAAAATCCTCCTCAATTCCTCTACAACCTTGCCATTCAGGAACCTCGAACCATCTGTTACTTCCTGACCTCTCATTACAGTAAAAAGAACTATTACTGCATCCAGAATTCTGGAGTTGCATAGAGCAGATCTCCTTCCAACATATAGTCTCTCTTTCTACAGCAAAAAAGTACCATAACGCTCCGAATACCTAATTAGGAACCGGCAAGTGAAGTTGAGAAGAAAAAATATGCACAACTCAGAAATGATGATAAACATGTTCGATGATACCCGGGACATGACCAAGAGGGTGGTGCTAAACAATTTAACTTACATGACCACCATGCAGGTAAAGAAGAAGATTGAAAGCTGCTTTGGCCCATTTAGCTTCAGCAAGTATGCCTGAAATCCTTGTGGCTTTTGTAAACAATGTGTAGATTCGAATAACTCTTAACATATATTGAATAAAAAACAAGGTCATTGGATACGAAAAGTCTGTGGCTCCCAGTTTTGGAATATCAATAACTAAAGTTAATAACATCTGCACATAATAGTTACCACAGAGTGTCTTTAACATATAAACAAAAACAAAAATACCAACGTATTGTATGTTTATAACTACTTGATCAAGAACGTGCCATACCAGAGGGAGAGGAAGAACGACGAGAAGATCAATGAGGGAGAAGCGCGAGAAAGATTTCGCCTCAGTTTTAGGTAAAGCGGCAGGCAGAAGGAAGTTAACATAGGTCAAATAAAAGATACCAAAAACTGAATGGAGTAAAATACTGGCGATTCGCAACTTTCTGTCGAAATCAAGGCATGCTTTCTGTACCTTGATTACAGGAACGTAAAAGAACAAAGGATCAACGGAGATAACCATCACACACGATATAAGAAAAGACCAGTACCCGTAAGGCCTCCGAGGGTCAAGGATTTTCTTCACGTCAAGCAAACATTTGGCGACAAAATCATTGCAAGATTGTGCTGCTTCTGTAGAATATAGGCTTCTCTGAAAAGTTCTTCGAACGGCGTTTGTTTCAGCTCCAGAAATTTGCCTGCTCGCTGTACCTTCCTCTAAATACAAATCCTGAGACCTGAAGAGAACAGTAATTTAGAAATCAGTTCATAGAACTAAATTGGAAAAATTTTCCATAAAATTATATACTGACATGATTTCAACAAGTTTGGCTTGGGTAATTTTCCTTCAAATGCAGGATCCCATCCTAGTATAGCTTTCATATGTGGAAGAGAATGTGGGTTGGTCTTGTCAATTAAGTAAATGGCATCGCTCAACTTTGACTTCTTCGACGAATCAGTCAACTCTATTTATTATTCCACCGACAGAAACGTTTATTGACTTTTCAGACAGAAATATCCTCTAAACAATGACTTGGGTTCTAGTAGTGGGAAAAACTGCTTCCGATGATTTTCTACTACCAATCATAACTTGATTTGAACCGGGGTCAAGAATATTCTTTATTAGTTAGTTGTTTGGTGATTAGTTCTTCAGTTTTCGGTTTTGCAGCTAGCTCAAGCACAAATACAAGAGCGAAAAATGGGGTAATTTTATTTTCGTCCCTAATGTTTACAGAAATATCACTTAAGTTGATATGTTTCTCAGGTAGAAAAGTTCTCAAATTTTTTACAAATCATCACTGTAGTCCCTAATATTTCCATCAATGTCTCGTAAGTCCCTTAACCTTCTATCAATTTTTAGCTGTTAGGTAATTTTTAACTTAGCGTTTATAATATAATAATCTTTAATTTAACCTTACAATTTATAAAAATTATCATATTACTCTTATATGTTAATTTTTATTATTTTTTTAATAACTAAGAAGATAAAATTATATTTTTATAAATTTAATTACTAAAAATTAATTCTTTATATTTTCTTTTTTCTTATCTTTCTCTTCTATTTAAGTTCCCAATTTATATAAAAATAATACACAACAAAAATAATTTATTCATATCTCATAATCTTAATAATAGAATCAATTAATTAAACTTAAAAAAATCCAAAAATAAAAAAATCTTAATTTTAGTTTATTTTATATATTTTATTATATTTTATCTAATTTCATAAGATATAAAAAATAACTCTTGAGGAAAAAAATCATTAATGTTTTCAATATATCACTTACACATATTTGTACATAAATACTAGAATTCAAATTTAAAAAATTATTATTATTATTATAAAATAAATACTTTTTCTGATATTTTATTTTGAAAAACAAAAAATGAATTTTTTTTATATTTTTCTACTCAAATTAACATGATTTAAAAATTTTATACTTGGCATATTTCTATATTTTTAATATTTTAGTGAGTAAATAAGTAAATAAATTATTTAATGATAAATAAATTGTCTTTATGATAGATTTTGAAGAGAAAATGTAATACCCTAGATTTTAATATTAATGAAAATATATGTGTATAAATATATCTTTAATATAATATGTGAAGATATAGTAGTTGAGAATTTATAAAATGAATATATTTATTTTTGGAGAAATTATTTAATTAGGATGAATATGTTATATTGTGAATAAGAATGGAAGTATTTGAAAATATGAATATTATTGTAGGTAAAAAGTAGGAGAAAAAGATAGCATAAGGGTTCAATTGATAAAGAAATAAAAAAATTTAGTCTTGGCTTTGTTTAATTCGTTGGAATGAAGTGGAGACAAGTGGAGGGGGACATGGAGGAGACAAGGCAAGGTTTAGGGAAAAGGAAAATGAAAAATGTATATATATATATATATATATATATATATATATATATTATAATAATAATGTTAGTTGATGGTAGGCTTGTATGCATATAGCAAGCCTTGCTTCTTTCTTTGTTTAGATAAGGAAGAAGACGGAGAAGAAGAAAAATGAAGGAAAATAATTTATATACGGTTAGAATTTATATTCTTGTAATGTAATGAATTAGATTTAATTTAATAATTAAGTTTAGATTTTTATTATTATTATTGGATAATTATTTATTATTATTATTATTATTATTATTATTAAATTTATTTAAGGAAAAATTTTGGAAACAGTAAAAAAATCAACAAAAGTCTAAAGATTAAGATACAGTATTCAGGTAGGTGTTTATGTACAATTAGTTAATTTTGATTTTAAAACTAAAAAGTATGGTGTTTTATTATAAATTATTTTTTGTGAATATTTGTGAAATTTGACTTATGGATTAAATGAATATATATAAAATTTAGTGTTTTTGTCAAATTAAAGATTAAATGAATTTTTATGAAAATTTGATATATATTATATTTGATTTAATTGATTGAAATAATATTTATGAAAATTGAATATTATATTTAATTTAATTGATTGAAAGAATATTTATGAAAATTGGATATTATATTTGATTTAATTGTTAAATTATTATTTATGAAATTTGATAATTTGTTTAATTTAAGGATTGATTGAATATTTACGAAAATTTGTGATTTGTTACGTGTTATTAAATTAAGGATTTTTTTGATTAAGTTAAATAATATTTTTTATGAATATTATTATTTTTAAGAAAAGTGTGAAATATGTGTTGTATTTATGTAAAATGATGATTTCAAGAAAAATGTTATGTTTATGAAAATTTGTAAAAGTTGTGAATATAAATAGAATTGAAATAATTTGAAAATGGAGATGAGATGGTTATGGTTGTTAGTAGCACCGGTGACTTTGGATGTAATTTCAATTTCACAGTGAAAGCCAGTAAAGATAAAATCTGGAAGACGGTCCCTGGGAATAATGCTCTTAAAATATGTTGGTTATGGATGACGGTCCCTGAGAATAATGCCCCAAAACTATGCATGGAATGAATTAATTAAAAATAGATAAAATAAGAAAAAATAAATGTATTTAAGTTATTTTTATGAAGGTTGAATTTTGATAAGTCATTTTGATATTTTATCAAATTTGTGGCTGAGGATTAAAAAGTATTATATTGATGATAAATGCAAAGGAATTTTATACGAATATTTGCTTATTTTCCTAAAAGTTGCCTTTGTATGTAAATATCTATTAGGCATTAGCTCACTCCTACTTTTCAGGTATTAGGTAATGCTTGAGATAAGATGTGTAAAGGACAATGAATTACTCGAGGATGACGATATTTTTATCTTATAAATTTGTGAGATTATACAGATATATATATAGTTGTGTAATTATATATATATCATTGTACTTGGATTGTATTATTTTGGTATGATAGTATAAATAGTACTGGAGTATTAGAAATTCGGTATTGATTGTAATATTTGAGATATATAAGAAACAGTTGATTAATGTGAGTTTTAATTGAGAGTATTTAGTACAGTTTTATAATTTGAAGATTTTAAAAGATATGATATTTGGTATTAGAGTATTATTTTCCTTGAGGTAAAGTATGGAATTTAATATTTTTCGAATAAATTTTTCCTAACACCCAAATTCAATATTACCTTAGCGTATGCCGGGTCAGAATCGTTACAGAAAATTTGTAAGTTTTAATTTTTTGTGAATTAAATTAATTAATGCAAGAAATAAATGCTTGTTTGAGAAGAAAAATGAAGATCCAGAAAGGATTTTAGCAAGAGCAAAAGCTGGTCTGGAATCTTTCAGAAGAGTGCATTCAAGTACAGCATGTGAAGATGTCTATTATGTCAATAAATTGAAAACGGTTTGGATGCCTCCACCTTAAAATTGGTTTAAGTTAAATGTAGATGCATCTACAGATAGGGCCAAAAAGTGTGCAGGTCTTGGAGCAGTAATCAAAGACTCTAATGGTAAGGTGTTGGCTGCTGTATTAAGGAATGTCAAATTCCATGGAGATGTGGAAATGGCAGAAGCAGAAGCAATGAAAATTGGAATTGAAGTAGCAAGGGAAGCACATCTAACTCCTTTAATGATAAAGTCTGACTCAAGCAAAGTGGTAAGATTGGTTAAAGGACTAAAAGAAAGCTTAGCAGAAATTTATTGGATAGTTACTAATATTCAAAGGCTTATAAAAGCAAAAGAACTTTTTAAAGTAAGCAAAATTCCCAGAATTTATAACATGACAGCCCATCATATTGCCAAACTAGCACTAGCTCAATAGGAGCTAGTGGTGTAGCTAGGTGAGATCCTAGATAATATTTTGTCTGCGTGTGGCTTTTAATGAATTTTATTTTCAAAAAAAATAATAATAATTAATTTTATCGCTAATATTATGTGATTTGAATAAATTAATTTATTTATATATTATTTTTTCTTTGTCTGAATTAAAAAAATCAAATAACTAATTTTAATTTATTTTAAACTCATTTTAATTTTTTCTTGATAAAAAAAAAAGAAGAGAATTGAGATAATGAAGAAGAAGAAGAATGAGAGGAAAGAAATTGAGGAAGGCAAAGAAGAAGAAAAAATAAAGAATTATTTCTTTAATTAATTTTATAAAAATATAATTTTATCTTGTTAATTGTTAAAAATAAAAATAAAAAATGATACAAATTTAACATATAAGAGTAAAATGATGATTTTTATAAATTTTAGGATTAAATAAGATTATTATATTATAAGAAGTAAGTTGAAAATTACCTAACGACTAAAAGATGAATGAAGTTTGGTCAAAGGACTTATGTGACATGAATTAAAATATTAGGGACTCAAATGATACTTTTTAAAAAATTTGAAGACTTTTGTATCTAATATTAGGGATTAAAATGAAATTACCCAGTAAAAAATGAGGGAAGGTTCAATTTACAGAAATTTTTTTTGTCTTTTTTGACAATATTCAGCGCCCTACAAAATGATCCAACACTGTTCTTCGTTTTCCAAATTCTGAAATTAATAAAAATCAATCCATTTCCGAAATTATAGAGAATAAATTGTGCAATCAAATTTTATTGGAGTCGAAGTTAAAAACACGAGTCAAATCTCCAAATGATCCTGCTCTGTTTGACTCCTAGAATTTTTTTTCATTAAGATAATCATTGTCTGCATGTAATTAATTAATTCACTAAAAATGAGCCTTTGTACAACAGTCCACATTTTTCAACAGCTCAATCTAATTCTAGTAGCAATGAATAATTCTAAATTCATAAAATTAGGATGCCAAATTTGTTTTTCAACTAATATGATAAATAGCGTGATAGTATTAAAAAATGTAATGAATCATAAAAAGAGACGATAGATTAATTATTTAATGCATGCCACAAATTTTATGTTAAAATAAGAGTTGAATTCGTTCCAATATTTAACACGAAACTAAACTCTCGCCTTTCTCTCCTTCACTACTAAACTTAACTAGAAAAATTAATGTCATACAAGAGTTGCTCTTTCTCCAATTTTGACACCAAATCGTGAGCCCCTTTGAATTTTTTTTTTCTTTAGATTGGATTTGGTTCATCTCCAACTTTCTCGGGAAATTGCTTTGTTGTACCTTCCTCTCTAGACTGAGGAAGAACATATTAATGTAGAGATCAGTCCATGAAAAGTTGTTCCAGAAATAAATCAGCGAACTTTAAAATTGCCGCAAAATCATGGTAAAAGGGCACTTAAATTACGCATAAAATGTCAAAAAGTAGCCAACTTACAGTTGTCTGCAAATGCAACATGATACAACATGACGAGTCCAACCTTCCTAAGGCTATTATCCCAGTTACGGTCCTACCAGCCCAAGATGATGAGCCCAACCCAATTGAAAACACTGAACTTGAAGGAAATATTCAGCTAGCACCAGAACACATTCCCACAAGCCAAGATCAGTTTCTTACAAGGCCCAAGACAAGCTGAAGGAATTTTTTTTATAACAACCATCTTTTCTCTGTTCAAATTCTGGTGCAGAAGAACGATTGTTGGTTGTGCGAACTGTGAAAAATCTTGAGGAAATAAGTACGGTTAAATTACATGTGAGCATATCACAAAACCCTCTTACACCTTTTGGGATAGCGAAACGGCTCGGGCTCAGAGCTGGCCCTGCTCTGCTTGTTCTGTCCTTTCTTTCACAGTTTTGCTTTCATGCCTTCCATTAGCAAACAGCAACGACCACGAATTAATCCATCTATAATTCTCCAATTACCCAAATTAAGAACTGAGAACTTGCGGAACAGCGATCAATTTCACTCCTTTGTCTGTTCTCCATCGGCTAGTCTTGGATTCTAAATTGTATACTTTTTGAACAAAATTTTCCAAAATTGTTTGATGCGACCATGTTAGTATTTCATGATTTCTAATTGTTAAGGCTGATCACACCTTCTACTGGAATATGTATCCAGACAAACTTTTACATTTACTCGCACCAAAACTTCACAAATTGTACTAAAATAATCATTGCACAATGAGTAAGTGATGTTTCTTTTCTTTTCTCTTTTTTTGGCAGGACAGCAGTTTGCACACGAGACAACACGCAGACTGCTTTGTATATCATTCCTGACGACAGAGAGGTGGTTTTATATTTTACATGATGCATATATTTTACTGCTTGTACTGGGAAGTCTGCAGGTCGGTATATATTTACATTTGTATGTTTAAGATGCAGCACGCTAAAATAATTCCATTCCACGAACTGCACTGTTTCTTTGAAACAGATATATTTGCAATTTGGAACTGCAAGATCAGAAGAGATGAGGTTTAGAGCACGAGAGATAGAGCAGTGGTGAACCTTTAGGACGCTCTCTCAGAATCTCCAGGAGCGGGTCAGGACTCACCAGCAATTTTTATGGCAAGAAACCAGAGGTGTTGGTGTAGAAAGTTTGCTCAACAGTCTTCCCAGAAACCTCAACAGGGAAATAAATTAATAAAGAGTGAACTTTGCCTAGAAATGCTCAAGAAGGTAAACCAAAGATTATTGATTCTCCGTCACAATTGCATTAAATTTAGAACAGTTTCACCTGGAACTTTACTCTCGGTTGTGTTTAAGGTGCCAATCTTTCAAAGAATGGAGGAACAGCTTTTGAATGCAATTTGCGATTGTCTCAAGCCGATGCTATACGCAGAAGGATGCTACATAGTTAAAGAAGGGGAACCAATCGGCGAACTTCTGTTCATCATGCAAGGCACGCTATCGGCCACAACTATTGCCAATAGTGGAAATACACGATTTGTTTAAAGCACATCTCAGTAATGGCGACCTTTGTGGTGAATGACAAAAATTAATTTAGGATGTTCGAACAAAAAAAAATTTATATTTGCTCAAACTTTTAAATTAATTTATGTTATTTAACGTTTAAATTTTATAATTGATATAATATACAATTAAGCCTTAATTATTTAATTTAATAATATTTAAGTCCTTAATTTTTATTAATTATCTAATAATAATTTCATTTTATACGAGTTAAAATTTTTAAATTATAACATTACAATACTAAACAATGAATAATTTCAGTCATTTAAATATTATGCTCTTGACCTCTTGTTTAAGACATAAATAAAAATTAGGAACTTAAATATTATTACATCAAACAATTGGGGCTTAATTGTATATTATATTAATTATAAGAATTTAAATATAAAATAATATAAATTAATTTGTAAAGTTCAAGTAAATTGAAAATTTTTCCTTACTCGAACCTTACCTTCGAGTAAGATAAAATTATATTTTACTCGACAGTAAGGTTCGAGTAAAATATAATTTTTCTCTTTATTCGATAATAAATTTCACTTTACTCGAAATTTATTGTCGAATAAAGCCTGATTTCGTCTTACTCAATGGTACTCAACCTTTACTCAAGCGACATTCGAACACGTATGTGAGTATGAGGATATTTTTATTTGAAATTATTAAAATTAAACACATTGGATTAAATTATGTCAGTGGGTATTTTTAAATTTTTATTTAATAATAAGGGTATTTTCGATTAATTCCCAAAAAATATTTGTACATGAATTAGACATTTGTATGTATGAGGTGAAATATTGAATTGGAATTGCGATTTTGTTTTGTTATTGGCAATAAAATTCGTGAAAAGGAAAAGATAGTATCAGACCTTGACAAATATTAATATAACCTACGACTCTGTCGATATTCCAGAGTTACACATAATAATATGCAAACATCATAATATTAAACAAATTGTTCCTACCTATCAGTATCGTACAATTTGTTTTTATTCTTGTGGGCTAATTTTTAGAATAGCAATATCAAGCATACAGGATACAAATCACTAAGGAGAGTGAATTCACCTTTACCTATTATTCTTCAGTAGTAACGTCAGGCTCTGCTGACTTCTGGAGCAGCACGGGTGGTACCCTCCCCGGCACCCTTGTCTTCCGCTGTCTAGCATGAATTGCTCTAGCAGCAAAGCTTGAGGCATAAAGGGTAGCACCTAAACTTGACGATTTTTTCACCCAAACTTGGCCGATGAAGCTTGCAACCTATCTATTTCTTCATGCAAAGACTCTTTAAGCTTTGTCCTTACATAGCGGCGCCAAGCTGCTTGAATGAAACAAGCTGCCCAGGTCCTCCAAGGCAGCGAGTAAAACCTGAAAATGCGCCGGAGCTTCTCCTTATTCTGCTGCCTGAATTGAGAGGCAGCAAACTTCAAGTCATCAACCATCAGAACGAAACCTTCAATTTCTGTAAGGGCTCTAACTGTCCTAGTTGAGACAGGGAGATCAGGTGCAGACCCAGGATTTAGAGCCCATGTGAAAACCTCCTCTCCAATAAAGTCACCACCCACAAGATAGGTTGCATTACAGAGATCTTTTCCTTTACTATCGGTGGTGGCACATAATAGCTTGCCTCGCATAATGAAGAGCATTTCGTCGACTGGATCACCCTCTTGAACAATGTAGCTTTCGGCTGTGTACAGCACTGGCTTGAGACGGTCACACATTGCACTCAGAACTTGTTCATTCTTCATCGAATCAAAAATCGGGACCTTAAATACATGGAATAAAATGTGAGAGCAAAAATAACAAATTTTGTTAATTAACGATATGTGAATTGAAACCCACAATTAATATTGCAATCCGAGCACTAAGTTTTCAGGATTCTGGATTTTGTTAACTTTGCAAATTGATAAATATAAAGTAACCGATAAGACAACTCACTCTCAAAAGAAAACGTAAGAAGAGTTCACGATTTATGCTCCTTTTGAGGTTCTTGGGAAGATTATTCAGAAAATTTTCTACATCAACACCCTTGGTTTCTCGCCATATGTATTGCTGGTGTTTCCTAACTTCTTGTTGGAGATCTTTAGAAAGCTTTTGGTAGGGCATCCACTGCTCTATTTCTCGCAACTTCAGTCTCATCTCCTCTGATCTTATAGTTTTTGACTGCAGATATATCTGTTTCCCAGAAGCAAGATTCATATAAATTATAAAAATTATATACTACTTCATCTGAAGCATAAAATTTAAACTCAGGGCCAAGAAACCATGTAACCATCACACCAACCTGAATATTTCCGATGAGAAAGAGGAACAACACCAACCCAGAGATGGTAATGAAAATAGCAAAGAAGTTTTCCCAAACATAGCTACTCGTTTGCAGGTTCTGACCAAAACAACTGAAAAAACAATAAATTCAGTTTAGATATATCATGTTGGAAGACAACAATCTCTCTCAGAACATCATATTTTCTGTAGAATATTCTGCGTATTCTCTGCGTGATGTTTAATACTATCACTTGGAGCCTTACCTACAAGTTACCAAGAGGTTATATGTTTGAATCCCCCACACTTTGAAAAGCATGTTTGATTCAGTCCTGTCCATGAAGGGTTTTGTTAGAGTGCCTAAAACTATTATTTAGGGTGTTTATCTATCTTCTCTGTTTCGGCTTGGTCCATTTGGAAAAACTTGTTTAGTGTCGGTCTTGTACGTGAAGGGGCATGTTGGTGTTTAATACTATTATTTGAACATTTACCTACTAATTAAGCTTTTGGATCAAACAGTAATTTAACTGTATTTTGTATCATTACAAGTTAGATATATCACACCTTCCTCTTTGTAGCTATTTCCAATCTTTCCCTCTTTCTTTTTCCCTTATTCCATAATTACAAGCACATAAAACAGACGAAAAGTTATTATATACCTGAGATTTTGCAGGCCCCACTGCAAGCAATGTAAGAACTTTTGTGGAAAATCTGTCACCTCCACAACACCAGATTGAAGAGCATCACTGAATATTCCAAAATTAAATATGGTTGTATTTTGCATCTTTGTAGGGCAAAAATCATTTAAAAATCTGTAGTCTCCTGAATTGTCATCACAGTAAAAAGAACCATGGCTACATGCATTATGATGTACGCAGGCTTTCTTCCAGCATACAGTCAATCTTTCAATGGCAAAAAAGTACCACAATGCTCCAAGTACCTAAAGATAACCTGAGTAAGTAAACATATGTGCCTTGGGCTCAACCGTAATGTTAGCTTTAATTCACCGAAGGGAAGGCAATGCAATTATTGACACACAGTAGGATGATTTTGCCTCCATTAAAACCTGGTAAAGCAGCGCAAACTAAATGTACAAAAAAGGTGAAAAGAATTCTCTAAACTTTTAAATCAATGCAAAGGGTAAATTAACTTACATGACCTGCAAGCATGTAAAGAAGAAGATTGAACACAGCTTTGGGCCATGTGGCTTCAGCTACTATGCCTGAATTCCCTCTGACTTCTGTAAACAATGGGTAGATTCGAATAGCCCTTGGCACGGATTGGAAAATAACAAAATATTTCAACAAATTCACTGCATTCAAAAATTTTGAACCTCTCATAACCATTCCAATCACTACCTGCACAGAGCACAATTCGGAGCTCATAAACTATATCTTAGAGTATATGTAGGAAAATCTCCGTATATAACTAATAAATTTTAATTGTACATTATTGACTACTTGAGAGAAATTAGGATAGAATCCTTCTAACAAGATGAATGCATAAAAATAAGGTCATCTTTGGCTGTAAAATAGCATGCCTTACCTGAGGAAGTGGTAGTATGGCGAGAATGTCAATCAGGAAGAAGCTCATCAAATATTTCATTGGAGTGTCCCTGGCATTTTCATGTGAACTGTTAATGAGGTCATATTTCAGATGAGGAGCAGAATAATCAGGACACAGTTGCAAAATAATGTAGAGTAGATGGAATAAATCCAAGACAGAACGAAGAACAATGGCCATAATCCCCAATGTTTTGTCCAATCCAAGGCACTTTTTATTATCATTGACAACAGGAATGTAGAAGAACAAAGGATCTATTGAGATCGCAATCACAGACAATATGAAAAAACTCCAATTTATGCGAGGCCTCTGGGGGTCAAGGATTTTCTTCTTATAAGCCAAGCCATAAGAAGATGGTGGTGACTCTGCCCTGCTCCTAATCCCTAAAATATCAAATCCAGAATTTGTTCCACCTTTAAGTTCCTCAGAAATTTGTCTTGATGTGCCTTCCTCTAAATTCAAGTCCTGAGACCTGAACAGAACACAAGTAGTTCAAACATCAGTAATGCCAACGAAGTTTTAAAACAAATAAATAAATAGAATTTCTCAACCGAAGGCTAATTATGAGGTTCTTCACTTCTTAGAAGTCACTTACATTATGGACAACGAAATATCCAAGTAAAAGAAGCAAAGTATAGATTTCTGCTGATTTGACAGGGTACTCAGTAACCTTACTTCAAATGCAGGAGGAGCATCCTTCGGAAATCAGCCCTGCAATGGTAAAAATAAAGTTCTCATTTATCAGGAAATATCTATGCTAAAAGATTCTTGAGACGTCGAATTCAGAAAAAGCCATAGACTTCTGCTCGTAGACTTGGTCAGTCAACCGATATAACATATACATTATTGCTAGTTGAGTATAAAAAATAATTGAGGTTTGAGGCTGCGTCAGGCAGTCTATATAAAGTATTAAATTATGTCTTTGGTAAATTTGAATAAAAGTATTTATTAAAAAAAGTTTGGTATTTACAGTAATTATTTAGCTAGCACAAATTTGATGTTTTTATTAAAAAAACCATTTTAAGTATTTATAAGGACATCACTCGTATAGTTAATGAAAATTTTGTTTTTTTAAAATATCTTCAAATAAATTTGAAAATTATATATATATCAAATGTTTGATTTTTTTGTGTTAAATAGATTTTATTACTTTAGATAATTATATATATGATGGATTATATTAAATATTTTGGAGATATATTATTTTTATATTTTTTTATAAAAATAAATTATTAAAATTAATAAATTATTTGTGTGCATGACATTTATAATTTTATATATATTTTAAAATTTAGTAGATAATTAATATTATTAATATTATAATTATTTTTATAACAAGAAATATTTTTTATTTTTTTATTATTAAAGTTATTATTTTTCATAGCAAATTTTTTAGTCAATTTTTTTTATAAATATTTATAAAAACAAAAAATTATATATATTATATATAGAGCAGAGTATTTTTTATTAAAATTATTGCTATATTAATATATTACTTATTTTAATATATGTCTATTTTAATAATTTGTCAATATAAAAATATTTTTTTAATTACACTTTTAGACACCAAATTTAGCACCAATAAGTAATTTTAAAGATTATTAACTAAACTAAGTATTTTTTCAAAAAATTGTTAAAAAAAAATACTAAAAAATATAAGGACTAATTATATTAACACTTATTCTTTAACACTGTCAAGCTAATCCATAATAAAACTAGAGTACATACTCATTAAAATTGAGCTCTCAATCAACAAGTAAATATACATTAGGATTAGTGGGAGATTTGTCAATCAACGAGTAAATATGAATTAGGATTAGTTGGAGATTTGTTAAACACCTGGTTGTCTTACGAGAGAACCCTGAATCCATTTTTCCTCCACACTGGGGCATGGCTAGAAAGAATCGTTCAGAATTTATTAGCACTCTAGCCAGCTCATGCATTAAATTCTGCAAGTCCTTGCGAGTAAAAGTTTCTCTTTTTCATATAATTTTCTTTCTGTAGAAACGGATTGATCAGATTTAACAAAACTTTTATATCTCTTTATCAACCTCAGCCTCAATCATTTAGGAATACAACAAACAATTCTGTCAATACTTCAGAGTTTTACATATACAAAGTAATATACAGACCTTTTATATTAAATAAACTGTACCCTTCTGCCAAGATCGTACAATGCTTTCTCCTTTTGGGTTAAAACAATTTAATTTTTACAACAATAACAAGCATACAAATCACCAGGAAGAATTTCACCTATTGTTCTTCTGCGGTAAAGTCGGGCTCCGCTGGCTTCTGAAGCAGCATGGGTGGTACCCTCTCAGACACCCTTGCCTTACGAGTACCATTACGTCGTATAGCACGAAGTGCATTAGCGGCAAAACGTGAGGCATAAATGGTGGCTCCTAAACTTGGGGAACTTCCACCAGCCTTGGCCAATGCATCTTGCAGCCTGTTTTCTTCTGCACGCAAAGACTCTTCAAGCTTCTTTTTACTATAGCGACGCCAAGCCGCTTGAATGAAACAAGCTGCCCAAGTCCTCCACTGCTGAGAGTAAAACCTGAAAGTATGCCGCAACTGCTTACTGTGAAGCCGCCTGAATTGAGAGGCAACAAACTTCAAGTCATCTGCCATTAGAGCAAACGCTTCAACTTCTATAAGGGCTCTAACAGTTCTAGTTGAGATTGGGAGGTTAGATGACGACTGAGGATCCAGAGCCCATGTGAGAAGTTCTTCTCCACAGAAGTCACCAGCCCCCAGGTATTCAGAGTTGAAGAAACCGGTTCTTCCACCATTGGTAGTCACTGTCAATAGCTTGCCTCGCATGATGAAGAGCATCTCATCAACTGGGTCACCCTCCCGAACAATGTAGCTTTCCTCTGTGTACAGCACTGGCTTGAGGCGATCACACATTGCATCCAAAAGCTGTTCATCCATTTCTTCAAACATTCGCACCTTAAACATGTCCAAGACATTGAGTGAGGAAACTTGATCACCAATACTGTTCTAACCCTAGGGATCAATTTATAGTATGGGAAAGATACTCACTCTCATAAGCAAAGCCAAGCAGAGATGGCGCTTTATGTCCCTTCTGAGGTCCTTGGGAAGATTACGAAGCAGATTTTCTTCATCAACACCTCTGGTTTCTTGCCATTTGTATTGCTCATAACGCCTAATTCGATCCCTCAGAGTCTCAGGTAGCAAGCGGTGGGACATCCATTGTTCTGCATCACGTCTTTTCACCCTCATCTCCTCTAGTCTAGTAGTTGTAGACTGCAAATATGTCTGTTACATGGCAAGTCCAGTTCATCAATACCAAAAATAACAGGCCTATAAATTGAAAACTTTTCCCATGCAACTTTCAAAACTCAAACCTCTAAATTAGTGTCAAATCCGTCATCAAAGAAAATTGTCAGGTGTTCAGGCCTATAAATTGAAAACTTTTCCCATGCAACTTTCAAAACTCAAACCTCTAAATTAGTGTCAAATCCGTCATCAAAGAAAATTGTCAGGTGTTCATAATGATAGGACAAAATTTCAGGGAGGAAAATATTCAGAGACAGATGAATATATATTAAGATGTCATCAATATGTAACAAACCTCAGAAACAAAAAATTATTAGCACCAACCTGCATGTTTCCAATGAGAAATGAAAACAAAACTAGGCCAGAAATGGAAATGAAGACTGCAAAGCAGATTTCCCAGACATAAGTACTTGTTTCAAGATTTTGACCAAGAGAACTGTAAATTGAGAAGAAAACTGTCAGGGATCAAAATGCTGTAAGCACATGCATCCATAAAAAGAATGAGAACTAGGATGACTCGTTACAAAAAATTAACATGCACCAGAGGATGAACATAGGGAGTAATTCCTTATGAGTGCTGAAATTTAATATACTTACATCAAAAAGTTGGAAACTATAATAATCATTCCACAAAACATTTTGCAAACCATTAACCATTCGTTACTTGTGAGTATCAAACAGCTAATAAAGAATGTTGATGTCATCATTAAGATTCAATTACTCCCTATCATCACTCCAGTCAGATCCCGAATCAAGATTCCATTAGGAATATGCAAACACGAACATGCGTAAGTAAAGATCCTATAAGTGCACACCTCAGATTTTGCAGGCCCCACCAGAAACAGTAAAAGAACTTCTTTGGAAAATATGTTGACTCCACAATACCAGACTGAAGAGCATCAAGGAATATTCCAAAATTAAATTGCGTTGCATTTGGCGTCTGTATAGGACAATCACTCAGAAATGTGTTATTTCCTTGATGGTGATCACAATAGAGGATGCATCCATTACCCTTACAATTTTCTTTCCAGCAAGCGGTTTCTCTTTCTATAGAAAACAAGTACCAAAAAGCTCCAAATACCTAAAAGAGAAGCTCACGACTTAGTAATCTGAAAGTTCAACCAAAAGTAACAACTACACTTCTGAACCAGATTAAAAAGAATGAAAAAAGGTATGCGAAATAAAGGCTGTGGACTAAAGTAAAATTAAGTAAAATTTTATCAGACTCACAAATCAATACAAAAAACTCTCCAAGTATCTAATAACTCAACATACCCTCTACTAACCAATCCAGATTTGGCCAAAGCCAAGAAAACTATTTAAGTCTGTTCAAAACTAAGCAGAATTGCTCCCACTAGAAATCAATAGTCTACACCCTTTGGCATGACACTTGGATGTACAATTATTTTAACACTTGTAAAAATGGGTCTTTTATGTACATCAATAAAATTTGTTTATGACAATCCCATCATTTATCCTTTTAATCCAATGGTTGAGATCTAAACTCAAAAGGTAACCTTTAATGTTGCAACTCAAAAACTCTGACGGTGGATTAAGATAGATAAACTATCATTAATTTTGTGTCCTATTCTAAGCCAAAATTTAAAGTCACAAGTACCAATCTAGAAATTAAACTTACGTGGCTAGCAAGCATGTAAAGGAAGAGATTAAATGCAGCTCCAGCCCAGGCAGTTTCGGTGAGTATACCAGAAGTCCTTGTAACTTCCTTATACAACGGATAAATTCTAATAAACCTTGGCACATATTGAATTAAAACAACAAATTTCAACAAGTTCTTCGTATTCAACACTCTCGATCCTCTTATTTTTGGAATTACAATCAAAATCACCACCTGTGCACAAACAGCAAATAAGAAGGCAACTAATTAATATCATGGTCAAATGATGTTCATTTAAACAGAACATTGACAAATAAAATATCGAGTAAATCTCCGCAACCAAAAGAAATTTTTTAATAATCACCAGGCTAGGATACCAATCTTCGGTATCAGATGAAAAATATTCTCAGTTTGGGCAGTTAGAATATTCCTCTTAACTTATCACACTAATAGTATGTGTAGAGGTCACACATAGGAAACGTAAAATTGTCCAGCAGCTACTTAAGAAAATATTCAATAATACTTGCGGAGGAGACCTAATGCAGCACAGATGATGACCTAAACTTCCTTTGCAAAGTACACGATGTAGTTACATGCTAAATATAAACCTCTGCCTTGTACCAATATAACAAACTGAGTTAGACAAGAACACCAGAAAGGACAATTTTGGTCAGGGCATAAGAATTCCACTAACCTGTGGGAGTGGGAGGACTGCAAGAATGTCGATTAAGAAATACGACGACAGATATCTCTTTGCTATTAACCAAGTATCTTCAACTAATACACCTCTTCCAAATACTCGAGAAGAGGGTGCAATAAACCCAGTGCGAAACTGAAGAATAATATGAAGTATATAAAAGATGTCAGTGAATGAACGCAGCACGCTAGCTGTAGTCTCCATTTTTTTGTCCAAATCAAGACATTTCCTCCCACCGTTAATCACAGGAACGTAGAGAAACAAAGGATCCAGTGAGACTGCAACCACGCATGACAATACAAATATCTTATTCCACCTTTGAAGGAATGGACCTTGTGGGTCAAGAACCTTCGTCCCAGATCCCAAGCCTTTACTCACAACCCTATTAAATGAGCAGGACTGCAATGTTCTTTTAATCCCCTTAAGCCTCTCAGAACCAGATTCAAAGCCTCGTTGGAACTTCTCTGAAACTGAGTTAAAAGTTGATCGGAATCTCCCAGACTGCAATCCATAATGTACAGAATATTGTCCCTCAGGACTTTTCTCCGAGTTCCAATCATTAAACCTGGAAAAAACATAATTGATATAAAGTCAGTCCAATACTCTTGTCCAACAAAGTTAAGCATCCAAGGTGTACCCACCACCACGGGAAAAAAAAACAAACGAATCAACAAATAAGCAAAATAGAATCAATAATAACCAAAATCCTAATCATAACATCAAAAACCTTATGGCAGTACCAAACGAATAAAGTCTTTGGCATAGTAAACAACCAAACAGAGTCTCAAAATGGGGCACAAAATACAGTAATAAATGAACCGTTACAATTACAACAAAATCACAATCTACTGAACGTGTAACCGTGTATGTATTAAGTGTTAAAAGAACTAACCTCACTAACTTCTCTGACCGGTAATTCATAACTAGAGCTTACTATTTAACACGGCATATAAAAGATTAACAAACCGAATCAACTCGTCATGTACCGAGAAATTCCCAACGCCTCTCTGCATACATGAAAAGGGAAAAACCTTCGCGTAAGAACAGTTAATAGCACCACAAAACCAAACATTTTATAAACATTAAAGACAAAATTTTAAAAAATCAGAAATTTAAAAATTAAGCAAAAAATTATAAACCAAAAAAAAACAACTTTAAATACTAAATTTTCTGAAAATTCACCGTTTTATAACTGAATCCAAACACTTTTTATCTCCAACAGACGAAAATGAATCAAACAGAGAACGAAATTTCTTATAAACTAAAAATGATACGAATGAACCACTAATACAAAATTAGGAAAAAGAAAGCGAAGCTACTAACATAGTGCAGAGGAGAAATTCCTTCGCGTTGATTAGTCAGCCATGAAAGCAGCCGCAGTAAGAGATTCTACGAGAATTCTGGTTCTTGAAATTGAAAGGAAAAATTGAGAGAAGAAGGAAGTTTCCAGGAAGGAGAGACTAGGGCTGGTCCGTTTGAACAGAGAAGTTTTGGTTTATTGAGTGTAGTCAGGGATGAAGAAAAGTTTTTGTTTTTTTTTTTTCTATATTTTTTCTTGTGAACGTGGGACCCACTGACAGCTTTTTTGTCAACTAAACGCGCCGTTTGAGACGAGAAAAAAGAGAGGGAAAGCAATAAGAGATGACAAGTGGTAAGAGTTGGAAAAATACGACGCCGTCATTGTACAGAAAAATGTTTTAACCGCCTACTGTCATTTCAAAAATTTAGATCAAATCACAGTTGGGCCCCTAAATTTTATCTAAATAATAAAAACAAAGAATTAAATATTTGTCAAAAACAACCTCTTCTATTAAATTTTTCAGTTACTGTTAAATTCTGAAGGATATAAATGTACATCCAACTTATTTTAACTAAAGTTAGAAACAAAAATAAATTAATACAAAGAAGTGTAAAAAATAAATATGGTGGTACACACCGAATTTATGGTTGGTGTGGTATTTTTCAAGACTATTGGATCAATAAGAGAAAATATAAGAGTTTGTGGGATGAGCAAAATAAGGGAAGACCGTATAAATAGTATTTTAAGCAGCGAGTTTAGCAAAGTTGGTATGGCCAATGCCTTGGAAAGAAAGAAAAAAAACAGAGATTTTGATAAATTGTTATGGATCTCTTTGTCCTAGTATCATAATTCATACATGGGATAGGCTTTAGGTGTGAATGCATTAATGTCGCTAGAAATCTCTGTAGAAAAATATTGAATTTGATTTTTGTGTGACCTGACGGTGCTTGTAGTGTATATTTTAAATTAATTCTTTTTATGGCATATAATTAATTACTAGATTAATTCATATGTATAATTAATTCAACCAATAAGCTTAATTTTGCAATTTTTTTTAATATTACTTCACTGCCGATAATTCTAATATATAATTTATTCAACAATAAGCTCAATCTTGTGATTTTATTTTTTTAAATATTGTATTACCAATCTACTGGAGTCCGCAGTCTGCAATATAAAGTACAAACCCTATCCAATGACAATGTCTGAAAACATTGATTGTGTCCTTTACCATCCTAAAAGTTTGGACGGCTAATTTTGTGAAGTTGAAGCAAAGTATATTTGCAAAATTAGTCTAGTATATTGAAGAGTATTTGAGTCATTGTCATGGTCAAAGTGGGTCAAAAACTAATAGTGATAGAGAAATTTAGCTGATAAAAAATTCTACACTGATTTATATTTTTAATTCGAGAGTCTCTTTGTCATTTATATCATATTTTGGTGAGTTCAACGGTTATTTATGCCAAGATTAATTTTGTAAAATAAAATATAAATTATTTTAGTAACGTTAACTATACTTTTACTAGTTTTAATATTTAAAAATATGTTTGATACAACAGATAAAAGTTATTTTTAAACCTTAAAAATCATAACAATATTTTTAATATAGTGCTCATTTGATTTGGTTTCTTCATTAGTTAAAAGGGCTTTTGTAATACTAAAACTCCTTCTCAAAATTTTTGAAGTCGTTTGATTGTCACTGAAAAAAAAATTTGAAAATTAAAAAAATTATTTTTCTTCTATTAAAAAAATCTCAAAATTTGGGCTTTTAAGAGTAGAGTTTTCTCAATTTTTTTAAAATGTGAAATTGTCTAAAAGTCTCTTATTTTATTTTAAAATATTTGTGTTATTTCTTTAAAATATAATATTAAATACTTGTTTATTAAAGTAATTACTCAAATTTTTTCAAAAGCTACTTATGACAACAAAACGTTTAATAACTTTTTGTTAAAAGTTCTATTTACAAAAACTCTACGGATAAAAGATCTACCTTAAAAAATTATATTTGAAAAGTTATACTAAACGAACTCATAATATTTGAAAAGAATAAAAAAAATAATATTTGTTTTCTTGAATTTATTTTTAAGAATAATTTCGAAATTCAAATTTTACTTATTGATTACTACAAAATATTGTTTTAAATATATTCATGTGAAATATTAGAATAATTCTTTCCACTATTTAGTCTGTTATGAAAAACTTATTTCAAGTATAATTCTAAAATTATATAATATTATTATGCCTCACAAATTATGATCAATAACTAGAGTGACTCTTTATAAGTCTTTCAAATAAAAAATGAACTTATTATTATTGTAGGAACTTATAAAGATAACATGTATTTGTAAATTAATTAGTAACAAATAAGACATGATTTACTCAAACAAAATATCCATAATATTAATAAAAAAATCCTGATAAAATAATATCAGTATCTTAAAAATTCTTGATAGAGAAAATAATTGATAATAAATCTTTTTTGAGAGAGGTAATACAAATAAATATGGTAAACAAAATATTTTAATATTTTAGAATTGAATTATATATAAGTTATAAATAAAAAAATCTAAAAGTTCAACATAAATTTAAGATAAGAAAAAAATTATATTTGATTTAGATACAATTAAATAAAAAATAAAGAAAATGACTTTTTTTATTTTGTACTTACTTTAACAATTATATCCGAAAGTTATTTTTAAAAATAATTTAGATAAATGTGTTTTTTTTAAATTATTATATTTTTAAAAATACAAAATTTTATTCAAATATTAACGTATTTACTAATCTAAATAAAAAACTTTGAATCAATTTGATATGGATAAAGTTCGGATTAAACCCAATCTTAAATAGATTCTTAACCAAACTCAGATTTTTAATTTAAAACTTAGGCAAGTGTTGAGCCAAATTGAATCCAGGCTGTTAAAATTTGGGTACCTTGATATTTAGTCCATACACATATATATTTAAATAAATTCGAATCAAACTTTTTAAAACTCGATTGAAATTTAAAAATTTATTATAATTTAAATTCCAGCTTTAGAACCTGAATTTGAAACATGCCCTAAGTTTGAGTTGAATTTAAAAAAAAAGAAATTGAGTTCGAGCCAAATTTTTAAAATCTGACCCGAACTCGAAAAATTGTCAACCCTAATGTTTACATTAGTCTGTTACTGTCAACTGTGGGGACCTGTGTGATACAGATGGAGAAGAAATGTATTATTTAAGAAAACCTAAACAATTAGGTGACTAACTGTTATTATTCCATAGAATATATTTATCGTTATCACCCCCATAGAACATATTGGTAGGTTTTTAAATAGTAAATTTTAAACGATGTGACGTGGGGAAGACAGCGCACAGTTTCCCGGAAACGACACCATGCAGCAAGAAGTCAAAATTTCCGGCATAGATATTCTGATCTTTGTAGATTTGACTGTTGAAAATATCTTTACCGTAGACTTCTGTTTATGTTTATTGTATTATTATTCTGTACAGTATTTTATTATATAAAATAAATTATGGGAATTACCATTTTATGTTAATTTAGAAAATCAACCGTAGCCCGGTTGGTTTTCACTTTTCACCGTCAGTAATTCAGAAAAAAACTTATTTAGTTTAAAAACATAATTAATAATTAATATATGTTATTAGTTTTTCGTAGTAATAAGTTTATTTCAGCATAACTGCAATTAAGTTTTATTAGTTTAAAATTTCATTTACAAAAATTAATTTAAAAATAATATATAGAATTTAGCATGTACTAGTAGGGTTGGAACATCACTTTCTTATAAATGATATATATATATACACACGCATTATATTATGTATATACAGACATACATTTGTCTTTTAGATAAGTTCATCGACCCTTTTAATTTTAAATAAAATTATATTGAATTTTTGTTGTCTACCATAATATATTATCACATTTATGCTTTAATTTTTAATATGAAAAATGATTTTTTTTAATATTACGTACAGTTGCGATCTCTAACCCTCTCAGGAGGAAAAATCTGTGGCCTCACAATTTATTGGGTCGGAGTAATAGCATCCGAGTCCCTATATTTTTAATATTGTTATTGATTGCACTGATTAACTTATTCATTTATCTCAAATAAATCCCTAATTCTTTCTGTACTTACCAAGTTATTCTTATAATGTTGAATTTTGTGACAAATAATATAAAAGTATGAAACTCAAAGCCGAAAGACGCTATGTTTTAGTCATTTCAATAGACGTTAGCGTCCTATTTGACAAACTTTCTTTTTTTTTGAAAAAATAAATAAGGGACGTACATGCTTCTATGATAGTATCTTACAATTGATTACTGAGACACAGATAGAAAATCCGGTGGCACGAGGACATTGATAAGTACGCTAAGTTGTACTGTTCGGATTGTGTCGGCCTTGACTAGATTTGGAGCCCGAGCATTGACTTCATTGTATTTGTGGCCCATTAACCGAGTCATGTTCATATGGACAATTTATACATGATATATGGAGCGTTTGTATCATTAAAGTACATGTAATCTTACGAATTCAAATTTCATCTTGCTCAAAGTTAAAATAATAGTACGCTTCGTTAATAAGGTTGCTTAAGATATTTAAAAATTATATTCCATCAAATTGGATTCAATAATAAAAAAAGAATATTACAAACAAAAGTTGGAGTGGATGGTGTTAAAATGGATTACTAATACGTATAAAATAAAACTGAGAATCTTTAATTCCTTTAGTATATATATGATTTGTCTTTTAGAGTAGAACATCAGAATCACCACTCGATTCAATAATGCTCTTCTCTTCACCTTAATACTAAGGTTAAAAGTTTAAATTTTACAGTAAATGTATGTTCGTGGAGTTGATATTTTCAAATATTTGAAATTTACTTTGTTTAAGCTAAACTTTCGATATATAAATTTCATGTTAATTGTCTTCTCTTTTATTATCTTTGTCTTAAAGGAAACATTACGTGTCAACTAAGATTAACAAAATCATCAAGAATTGCAGAAAAGGGTTTATATTAATTCAACTTGATTACCCAGCCGCATAAACAAAGAAAAGAAATAATACATGACTTGGATCCACTCGTATTTAGCTGTACCTGTATATTGCGTACGTTTCGCTAATCAAATTATTGATTATTGATTGTGTACGTGAACGAGAGAAAGAGATGTTAATGACCTTTCCACAAGAGGAAATGCGGAAGCTTTTCCAGGATTTTATCGTAAGCAAACGAGGACTACGCAAGTTCGCATGCAAGAAAGGGAGCTTAAAGCTGAACGGTGCGCCGTTTTGAATGCGCTTTCTCTGACTAAAAGCTGAAAGCCACGTCACTGGATTGAATACGTGAAACGACGTAGACTGGCGATGAATACGGTAATACGACATCCTTCTCACTTCCATTTCACCCCTTCGCTAGCTGATTCTGGACGTGTGAGGTACCATCATGTACATTACTAAAAGCTGTAACAGTATTTGGATGTGATTGAATCACCTTTTTTTTCTTCTCTTAATTAAAATAAAAATAGGAAGTGAATAAAAAATTGATTAAAATACAATAACACTTGCTTAATGTTATGATAACAAAGTGATATTGATATTAAAAATTTATGCTCATTAAAAACTATTAAAACAATTACGTTTTAAATTTTATAAAAAGATATTAATAATTACCCCTGAAATTTAAGTTAAAAACAAATATCTCTTAATATTTAAAGATGAACAAAAATAATATATATCTCATAAAATTATTATACAGTGAATTATTTTTATGTAAAATAATTGTTGCACTATTGATTTTAAAAAATATATAAATGAATCATTTTATTTTTATTATTAATACATAATAATTTAATATAATATTTTGATTTTAAAATAGTATAAAAATAATTATACTTTTAAATTATTTTGATATATTTTGTATTTTTTTTATAATTTTATTCTTAATTTATATATTAATTTATTGTACATAAAAGATAAGGCTTTGCTAGTAATGTCACGGTACGAGAGAGCGGCTGTCCAGGGCTTCCCTTTAAAGAAAGTAGGGGAGAGATTAATCCAACCATGCAGTGGCGTACCAATGCAATATATTTTATTTGTTTATATACAATCAATTAATATAATAGAAATAAAAAAAAGTTTACGTACAAAAATTAAAATATTAAAATAAAATTATATAAAAATTAATAAATTAAGATTAAATCATAAAAAATAAAGATTATACTTATTAAAAAAATAAATTAAAGATATAATTATTTTTATATTATTTTAAAATTAAAAAGTTATAATATTCATTATGTATACGAAATATGACCATTGCCCCCTATATTTTTTATCAATTAATTAAAAAATCTCTTAATTTTAAAAAATTATCCGTTACGTCCTACCGTTTGGTTGATTGACGAAAATTTATTGAATTTATTAAAATACCTTCAACTTTTAACTTTACAAATAAAGTAAGTCCTAATTTATAAAATATAGATCCCACTAGTAGCCATTTAAAAATAAAATATGAATTTTAAATAAAATAGTAATTTAATAATATTAAATTATACTTATTATAAATTGACATAAATAGCCCTCAAAAATTTAAAAAATCAAGTTTTCAAAATATTTTTGTTTAAATTAATTAAATTACTTATTTACCTTCAAAATATTAATTTTTTCGTCAGTCAACCAAATGGCAGGACGTAACAGATAATTTTTTGAAACTAAGAGGTTTTTTGATTAATTGGTCAAAAATATAGGGAGGTAATGGTCATATTCCCTATGTATATGTATATGTCTTTTAAATAATTAAGGCTACAAATTCTTATTTTGTATAAAAATAATTGACCATATGATAATTTTAAGAGAGTATATGTCTTTTGTCCAAATTATAAGTAAGTTTTTATTTATCCTCAAATCTCAGAAAATACTTATTTTTAACTTAAATTTCAGAACGGTAATTGTCAACATTTCTTTAATAAAATAAGAAAAAATTTGATAGAAATGCCTGAATAATTGCCTTAATTTGTGCTACTAATTATATTCTTAAAATAAGAAAAAGAATTGAAAAAATAAGAGAAAAAAATTGCTTAGCCCAACTGTATTATTAAATCAGTAATCAGTATTGATATCAAAGACTTATTGATAATATTAAACGTGAAAGTAATTATATTCCGAAAATAAGTTAAAGAAATTGATTCAAGTATATAATAAAGTGATATTATAGATTATCCATTATAAAATTATGATGAGATGTAAATCACACTACAGTAGGCTCGGATGCAGAGGAATATTGCTAAAGCGATTGCATGAATGTTGCCACGTTGCCGCTTCTCTTCGGTGACAAGCTAGAAAAAGCCACAGCTCTCTCTCTTCTCCACTTCGCAATCTTTCTTTGCTCACTCTCTCTGCATATATTCATCCGTTCACTTCACCGCTATGAGTCTCTCTCTTTAGGGTTTCAGATTCTCTCTCAATAGTTCCAGAGAGAGAAAAACAACTCCACACACCTTATTCCACCACGTATGATACGGCGCGTTGCATCAGATTCGAATCTACCGACCCGAACCCGATCATCACAGCGATCCGATCCGGTCATAGCTGGATTTATCCAAGATTTATTCAACCGAAGATCCGTAATTGTTTGAATATTCTCGTAAAAAACATCTCTTTTTGATCAGAAAAACACGATCTCTTTTATTGTTCTTTTTATTCTATCTTACTAGAAAGCTGGAAATAATTGCAGCAGTTTAAAAGTAAGCTTTCTATTTTAAGTCATTTGGTTTTTATTATTAAGCTTGACAATGACAAAGTAGTACTTCATATCAGATTTATTGAATGAGTACGTAAAGATTTGAATTTGAATTTGAATTTTATTTATTTTCCTGCTTTTCTATTGTCACTGAATTATGAGTCATCATACGTAATTTATGCTCGCTAGATGTTTTGCTTTTGTTCATTGATATGGGAGCTTGAATAAATTTTTTTACTGTTATAGTTTCTTTTCTTTTTTTTTTCATTTTGCGCCATTCGAATTCTTTGCTTTTCCCGTCTTTTCTTTGTAGATGTCGGACTGGATTTTGTGATATATTAGAGGAAGATTTGATTATGTTTTGTAATATTTTTACGATGTTGTGGGCAGATTTTGTTTGTTGTGTGTGGAAGATCTGGCGTTGAAGGCCAGGCTGGTCGATTAGATGATATGCAACAGCTGTATAAGGAGTGTGATTGTTCGAGCTGGGAATGTAGTAATATTTGCCAAAAGAAGGGTGCAATTAAGCAATACACATAAGAGTTTGCATGCGGGTGTTGGCATAAATTATACGTGGAATTGCGAATTTAGAAGGAGCTTCAAGATGATGGTTGATTCAGGATCAACAGCAAAGCGGGGTCCCTTGGTTGATATGTTGCCGGAGAAAGAGGATGATGGTGGATATGTTAGCGGAGGGTGGAAAAGGTAATTATTATTTATTTTCATTTGTGGATACTTGTATATATGATCGTTGTTTAGGCTTCAGCATATTCAAAGTGGGACTTTAATGTTAACTTTGACTGGGTTTGCAGAGTGTGTAACCTTATTCCTATATTTATGTATTTAAATTATTTCCTTGTCTTATGTTGCAAGTTTAACTGAATAACCTTATTTCTGTCCAAGATAGCTCCGTTTAGGATTTGCCGCAAGATTTTAAAACTTGTCTTTGCTGTCATCTTTGAAGGCTTCTCCAGTAAAGACATAATATCATATGATTCGTTTGTTCAGTTTCCTTTTATTTTATCACTGTCTTAAGTCATTTCAACTTACTCTTTCCATGTCTGCAACCAAAGTGAAATGAATATGGTGATGGGATTCACTGTTGAACAATATTGTTCTATACTTGTGCTGTAGTAGTTATGCAATGTTAATATGCACCTGTTGCAGATATTACTAGATTCAAACTTACAGTCCTTTTTGTGTGTTGTTGACAGTGAAGATGGAAAACTGAGCTGTGGATATTCAAGTTTTAGGGGAAAGAGGGCGACCATGGAAGATTTTTATGATATTAAGAATTCCAAGATTGATGGGCAAGCTGTCTGCATGTTTGGAATTTTTGATGGTTAGAATTTCCCTAATCATCTCTTGCCTTGGGGAGATAAAATTATGGTATTAATGCTAAAGCCATGTAATGACACTCTAACAAGGTGTCCAACACGGCGACAAAAGAAGATTCAAACTTCTACATGGAAGTTAGTGTTTCAACTGGTTATCTACATGCACGTGACTGATGGGAAAAGACATGCTATAAACAAGTCTTCTTATAATGTCAATCTTGACCGTTATATGTATGGTAATTATGATCAATTGCAGGATGTCTATATGTAGGATTAAGTTAGGTTTTACAAAAACAATTTCAACTTGCATTTAGGGAAGTGCAGAAAGGGAACGTGACCAAATCTGATGGTCCGTGTTGTCTGAGCTGTAGCTTGTTGTTTCACTTAAAGGACTATCCTAGATAGCAAAACTATTTTGGAATTTGTTATCACAGTCATCAAGAAAGGTCATGTCTGAGCTGTGGCTTGTTGTTTCACTTAAAAGGACTATCCTAGTTAGGAAAACTATTTTAGCATGTGTTATCACAGTCATCAAGCAAGGTCATGTCTGAGCTGTGGCTTGTTGTTTCACTTAACGGACTATCCTAGTTAGGAAAACTATTTTAGCGTTTGTTATCACAGTCATCAAGCAAGGTCATGCTTGCTTGTATGTCTTAGATGTCCTCATCAAAAGATCAGGCTTTGGACCTATTCTGTTATATTGCTGACTACGGTCAAAGGACTGTAGACATTTTGTTTTTTTCTCTATGTTGGATCAAAGCCCCTTTTTCTTAACATCTACAATGTGCCATTACAGGACATGGTGGCTCTCGTGCTGCTGAGTATTTGAAGGAGCACCTATTTGAGAATCTCTTGAAGCATCCAAAATTTATGACAGATACCAAATTGGCTATAAGTGAGTTTCTGTTATCTATGTTGATATAGTTACAGTCCTTGTACATTAATTATTATGAAGGAATCAATCATATGGTTGTAGCATATCCTTTGTTCTCAGCATTCTTTGAACCCTTGCAGATAGATGCACATTCTTACTGTCTAGGACAGGATGAAACATCAAGTGGCTCTGAGTTTTGTTATTCGCTTTCTATTGTGTGGGGTCCAGCATGGAGTGCTTTTTCAACCTGTGACTTTTGTTTCTGTGATTCCATCTTGTGACTTGGGCAAAATTGCAGGTGAAACATATCAACAGACAGATGTAGACTTTTTGGAATCTGAAAGAGATACTTACAGGGATGATGGTTCTACTGCTTCAACAGCAGTATTAGTCGGTAACCATCTATATGTCGCCAATGTTGGAGATTCAAGGACTGTAATATCGAAAGCTGGCAAAGGTACTATTGAAATTGTTTTCTTGTTTAAGTAAATCAAGGGCAAATAATTGACTTTCTATATCATAATATGGACAAGAATGGCATGCTGGATTGTAATCAACTGCCAGTCAAGATTAGGATGGCAGCCAGTAATATGGTTAATCAAAGTGCAAAATAAATTAGCAAAACTTATAGAAGATTAGATATTTGTAAAACAATGTCTTATCTTTGAATGTTGATCTAAACATTTGATTGATACAGATATGAGACCCGTATTTGACCTTATGAGAAATTTGTCAAACAAGTGTATTTGGTTTGTCTTTGTTGCATGATGTAACTACTGTTGAAGCCTGACTTCAGTGTATGAACAACGTGTTTTGCCTCGAATGGTTTTTGCTGAAGGTACTCTAAACTTGAACTTTCCTTCAAAATGGCCGCGCGTTGTTATAATTGAATAAATAACTTAGATAATTAAGTGTTTTATAGAAATTTTCTTAACCAACTTTTAGAATACCAACTTCTAGAATTTAAGTGTAAGAATTTAGAATGTTAATACTCAGATATCTAAAATTGTAAGGAGATATAATTATAACTTTTCTGGGAAATTATTCGGATGAGAAACAGCTTATATTTATGTTTGAAACCACCAGGTTTTGTGTCTATCTTATGATGTGTGAGCCTTAGTGGTGGTTCTTTTGAAGGTGATCTTTTAACTGCTGGTTATGTTTGTGATTTTGTTTATCTACTTCTTCTACATATGAAAGTGGATGTCAGAATTTGTGCAGCTGGTTCCTAAAAGCAGTTTCCTATTCTTTCTGGACAGCAATCCCTCTTTCTGAGGATCATAAACCTAACAGAAGTGATGAGCGAAAGAGAATTGAAAATGCTGGAGGCGTTGTAATGTGGGCGGGTAAAGTTACTAATATATCACCTGTATTACTGAAGCAAGAAACTGCAAATTATCTATATTTTTTCCTTGATGATAATTTTGAAACGGTACACCATAGTGCAACTGATCTACTGGGTGCAAGTCAATAATTCAGTGGCTACTAAGATTTTGAGTCAGAATGAAGTTCTATGTGAGCCTAGGATTAAGATAAAACTGGTTTGGCTTCAAAAATTGAGCCTAGGATTGAAGTTCTATGTTAGCAAGTGCCTAACATTATTTTTTTTTTCCTATAATTCCTCGATTTGTTATTAGGCACATGGAGAGTAGGAGGTGTATTAGCAATGTCTCGTGCTTTTGGTAACCGCATGTTGAAGCAATTTGTTGTTGCAGAACCAGAGATCCAGGTAATAATCAAATTAGGATATTATCTTAATTTTCTTCCTGCCCCATTTGGGTGTCAATTATTAGGCACGAAAATTAGGGGAATGTTTTCATCTAGTAAAGATCACCTTCACGAAAATTTTGTGTTCTTACAATGTTATTATAGAGATTCTCCTGGGGTGATAATTTGATAGGCTCAAATTAACTGAAACTGTTCAATGCATTTGGGTGTCTATTATTAGGCACGAAAATTAGGGGAATGTTTTCATCTAGTAAAGATAAATTTCACGAAAATTTGATGTTCTTACAATGTTATTATAGAGATTCTCCTCGGGTGATAATTTGATATGCTCAAATTAACTGAACTGTTCAACGCATGTATCGGTATCAGTGATAATTATGACTATTTTGCTATCATAGGGGGTAGCAAAGTGCCCCTATTTAATAGCAGCCACTTTCCTTCAGGTACTTTTCTGTAGAACCAATGCTAAACTGTAATCAGGAACCTGTATTTCACATGATGATTAACTCCTCTTTATTCTCTTTGAGGGTAGTATGTATGTTTGTAGCAGATTTAGAACAGTATCATTAAATGGGTATGCGGGGTATTCTTTCAGTTGGTTGCAAGTATCAAAACTGAATCTGCCATATGTTTTGCTTTATTTTTTCAGGATCAAGAGATAGATGGAGAATTTGAGTTGCTTGTGCTTGCAAGTGATGGACTGTGGGATGTGGTGCCTAACGATGTAAGCTTGTTCTCTTTCTCCCTCTCTCTTGAACACATACATGCTAACCTATGGATCAAAATATAGGGGATAGTATATTTTTTTCTCCTTTCATTAGTAGTGGCCTAGCAATTGGTTTTTGTGGAGGATATACTCCGAGTGATGTATTCAAGTAACCATTGGTCACTTTAGAATTGTACATGATAGCAAATAGTGAATGTCTTATGAACATTAAAAAATTGGAGATGAGAAATCTGAATAAACTGAGAATGCAATGACGACCAGCACCAATTTGCCTTTAGATGACGGAGAGAATATCCTATGAACATAAACTGTATTGCAACAATGCACTTCTGGTAATGCATGTATGTTTTCTCGTGTTTAGGATGCTGTTGCACTTGCCCGAACAGAGGAAGAACCTGAGACTGCAGCTCGGAAGTTAACAGAGGCTGCTTTCACCCGGGGCAGTGCTGATAATATAACATGCATTGTGGTCAGATTCCACCACGACAATGCAGATGCAGCCGAACCCCAACATGATTAGGAATCTTCATTTTATGTTGCATGCGTAGATTTATCGACCTTTTAAGCTGTAGATCATTTTAAAATCTGCACATGCACACGGTTGGCTGAATGTGCATAGCAAGAGGGAGGTAATTTTTTTATTCAATTGCTTTGTTTCTGAATTTGCACTTGTATTGAATACATGAAACTTTCGTCCTGTTCATTCCAGAATAATCATTCCTGTTCGTTCGGTGATGTGGCCATAAATGTCTCTCTTTTAGTATTTCAGTGATAAGCTAATAAAGGCGAAAGGATTATTTATTTAGTCACCTTTTCAATACTCTCAAGATACCCTCGAAAGGAATATAATATTTCAATCTGTGCCGAAGCTGTATTCTGTGAATCCGCAGAATTTATAAACAACTCAAAAGTCATCGGCCTCTGGAGCAAATCCTTCAGAACTTTTGTAACAGTTTCCAAAGTTGTGTTGTGACGATTGCAAATTGCTTTCGAGTATGAATGAATGATTATGATTAGGAATTTATTCATCCCAATAGTAGCCATGACCTTCAAACAAACATGAATTTGCACCGTCAATCGGTTGCCTTGCGTGATCAAGAGATCTCACCAAATTGGTTCCCCTTCTTTAATAGTGTTTAGCAATCTTGTGCCCATAGCATCAGCGGAGACAATCGGAGATTGCATTTGTTCCCTTCGTTCTTGGAGATTCTGAGAGAGTATATGCTAAAGGTTCGCTCTTACTGCTCTCTCTCTCTCTCTCTCTCTCTCTCTCTCTCTCGGTGTTCTAACTCTCATCTCTTCTTATCCTACAGTCCATGGAAAACAACAGGACTTCAGACCTTCGTCGAATGTTCCAAAATTAAACATTGTTGGAATTTGGAAAATAATCCATTTAGAAATAAACCTGTAGTCTCCAAAAGCGCCGTAAAATTACTTTTTTTTCTTTCGTTTATCTTTAATACAGGTAAAATGATGTTTTTAATTTATACGAGCTCTTCTCTCGTGACAAATAAGCCGCACAAAAAAACTTGAAAGGAATTTTTAGTTTAAAAAAGTTTTTTTAGTTCGTTTTCCACAACCACAAAAGCTAACCTAATTGCTCTGTTTGACACAAATAATTATTTGCATTTTTTTTTTCTTTAAAAAAAATTAAAAGAAATTTAAGAAGACACAACTGGAACAAGACCCAATCATGTTAACTGATATTAGGGTTTGGGCCCATGGGCTAATTTTAATAATGTGAGATGATCTGCGTTGGATTGTTCTGGAATTCGGGGCTAAGAATCAGTGACTGCAGATGATAGCCCAATTCGTCATGCATTTCAAATTTTCTTTTTAATTTTCTAGATTATTCCGTTTGTCCTTGTACTATAGTAATTAATACTGGCAGATGAATAGGTATTTGCGTACGACAAAAGCAATTCTTTCTATCCTTTTATTTTAGACGGTCCGACCAGATTTATTGAATATTTTAAAAACATTAAAAATTATATATACTTACGTTTAAGGTAAGATAAATTATTCGATTGACGGATTATTTTTTTTTTATTTTTTGAAAATATTTTATTATTGAATTTTCTCATCATCCAAATACAATTTTGTATGATTTCTTAGATGGATCCTTGACCATAAATTCATTATTAATTTTTTTTATTAAATGTTCATAGTAAACTTTATATGTATTCAAATTAAATAAAAAGTTCAAATCAAACACATTCCATATTCTTACTTTATAGGAGCCATACATTATCAAATAAAGTTTATATATCGCACAAATAATTGTAATAGAAAAATATAATTATAACATAAAAGTATCCGACATTAGATTTAACTTTATGAATATAAATGTAGTCTTGGAATATTAATATAATAAAGCAAAAGCTAATTAATAATTTAACACAGTGAGAATATTAATGAATAATGGTGAAGCATGAAATTGAGATAACAAAATTTCACAATGTAGATTGGCTTCCCATTTGCATTTAGTATAAATTAAAAGCTAGAGACTAATGGGCATTAAGTAAGTTGATTAATTTATTTAATTAACAATTAAATCTAATGGTATTCTCTAAAGGGATTCATTACTTTTTTTTTTTTTTGTTTGAATTTTTAAAAATGTTTGGAAGCAATATTGAAGTGTAAAGGCAGCATGTGGTGCTTTCATTGTCAAGTCATTGGATGATTGTTGGAACTTTTAACACATGGGTTAGATGCATTAATAATGGCATAATCAAATATTAATGAATGTCAATTGTCACGGGCCTTTCTTTATTATTATTTATAAATTAATAATAAATTAATTGAATGACCACTTGAATTGGTTGTGCTGTGCATGCCAAAACACACATGCCCACAAATGTGGTTAGATCTTAAGATTCTCCCCCTCATAAGCTTTAGGGTTTGTATGATTGAATGGGTAATGAAAATTATCATGAATCTTAGTTTTAAAAATATTTTATAAAATAGGAAAAAAGCATGTAATTAAATAATGACACAATTAAATACATTGTGATTGATTAAACAATACTTGATCTAAAATTATACTTTGTGTGACCTTAATACTAGTGATATTAGATGATTCCAAATATATATATTGAGATATAAAAAATGATAGGTGCATGTTAAACCCTACTCTTTAGAATTAAATTTTATTTATGATTAAGAATTTGTCACAACCCATGTCTATCAGATCTAGCAGAACCCAAATGATCTAAGTTTATAAATATAGTCCTACTTGAATTTATTCAAGCATTTTGATTGAAAGGGCCAGTCCTAGAGTCTATTCTATAGACTACATATAGTTTAAGAATAGCAAGTTAAAAAGTCCATAAATTCTCCTTTGAAAGTTGTTTTGTCAACAAAATTGAAAGATGGGAAAGTCTTACACATGAGCCAATTATGACTTTGAAGCTTAAGAAACATAGATGTATATATATTATATAAGGTCATCAAATTGATAAACACAAAAACAATAACTAGAAAATATATACAAAACAAGAAGCAATTATTGGTTTTTAAAATTTCAATTTTAGTTTATAAAACATGTAAATTTGACACATATGATGCAATAATATACACATCAATGTAAATGCATAAATGACAAGCCAAATTAAAAACAAATAAAAGTCAAAATAGGAAGTGTCTCATTATCATATGTGGACCCGACTTAGATGGTATATATATTGCATTACAAACCATGCCTTTACCTAAATTGAGATTTTGGAAAAAAAAAAAATTATGCAAAATATATATGGGATAATGTTATAAATTTATGAAACCATGATTAAATTTTGTAATTCCAATAATATAAAAATTACTTTGATATCATTAAAAAAAAAACCATCACATTCTTTTATCTTATTTATTCATTTGATAAATTTTTATAAAAATATTTAAAAAAATTATTATTTTCTTTTACTATGATTTGATTGGAATAAATACATATAGATAATTAGTTATTAATAAATAATAATATAATAAAAAAATTTAAAATTTTTTATGTGTATAAAAACATATTTTTATTATAAAATATTTCGGCGATTATATATGTTCAAAGAGAAATCTTAATTTATTCTTTGATAGATAAAATTAAGAAAGTGTAGCATTTCTCAAGATTTGAAAATTAAATTTTAGATAATCATAATAGATATATTCCTACATTTGGCAAAAATGTTAACTCAATATGAAGGTCAAAATTTAACCCTAGTTAGTGATTTTGAGTTAAACCCATTATAAAAAGGTGTGTTAGCTTACAAAAAGGTTAAAATATTAACCAAACCCATACTTGATGCCCCTTTTTTTTCTTTATTTTGTCCAAATTTATTTCAGTTACATTTGTTCACTTTAAAAAGAAAGGAAGGAAGGAAATAAAATAAAATAAATAAAAAAATAAAATAGAATTCTCTTCAACTTCTGATGGCCTTTGACAATATGAGTCACAGTAGCTGTTGATTTGCATATTGTCACAGATTCAAATTTCTCAACTTCAGGAGACTTTCTTTAACTAGGTAACACATACCCTTTTCTTTATTCCTTACTATATGCATTTTTTTTCTATTTAAAGATGAATTCTTTTGGCTGATAATATGCAATTTCTTTCCTTTTTAATATCTTAGAATCTAGGGTTTCAGTTTTATACTGAGTAACTGAGTTGAAGTTCTGAAATTTGACCGCTTCTGGAATTTTTGAATATTTGTATTGTTTTTACTGTAGATCCATGCCGACCCATCTTGTTTAATTTGCTTTCAGTGAACTTGCCAAGTTTGAATTTTGACAATTCCTAGTGGCTTTCATTTTTGGTTGTTCAATGCGGCTTATGTATATTCTGTGTGGTTTATGGAAGCAAGTAAAAATGGGTTTTGATTTTTGTAAATTATGTGGCCATATTGCATGGTGGTTTTGCTGGTCTTTGAATTGATTGGTTTTATTTTTTTCTGAGATCACTTGAATTATTTTTGGATTCACCTCGTAAATTCTTATCAAGTTTTGTTGATTGAGCATTCTAAGCAAACTGAAGTTTAATAATGAGTTCATTCATTATCTTTTTCTGGCCCCTGCTCTGGTAGGGAAATGGAAATTCAGATCTTATCAAGTAGAGCAACAAAAAAATTTGTGAAGGTGTTATGGCTCGATGTGTGAGATCTTAAGAGCCTGTTGTATGGTGTTTATGTGTTTGTACGTTGACAAGCTACTGATTTATTAGAAATTTTGAATTTGTAGGTTAATGATTTGGAAATTGATTGTTTCAATGTAATAACTGTAAAGGAAGTTGCGATCATGGTTAGGTTACCCTCATAAAATTTGAGGATATTGATTTTCAAATAATAAAAATAATGATGCTGTTGCTTTGGAGAGAAATCAATGAATCTAAAACAATATAAAGTGTTGTCTTTCCTTTAATTAGAGAGTGATGTCGCTCTGCAGAAAAAGTTTTGAATGGAAAAGGAAAACTAGTGCTTAAATTTAAGGCTTATTAAAATTTTAGTTGTAAAAATGCATGTTGATTTCCTCATAGACGGTTTCATCAATTTTTCTTAGGCTTGTTATTTTCAACATGGATCCCTTCATTTTTGTTGTAAAATTGGAGAATTTTAAACACATCTAGAATTCATGATGGATCTAGATCTCTTTACATTTGTTTTATGGTTTATGGATATTCGAGGTGTGGCGAAGCTTTACCATTTTATTCCTCGATCTATGTTTAGTTGTACCAATCATTGTCTACCTTTTAGATCAGTATATTCACACAGCAATATTAGCATGGTAGTTGTGCCCTTTTTGGTACGTTAGGCAAAATATATATGAGCTATGCAGGAAATGCATGCAGTACAATAGGAAAGTGTTAGTTACATGTTAGTTGAGTTGACTGAGCAGACTACCGGACCCGACACGTAGCTGGTCAATTCTTTGGTTTTTGCTTATTTGTCAATTGTATCTAGTCAGTTAACCAATTGGACCTATCCACTTAATAATTTGGTCAGTTTTGGTATCATTGTGCACAACTTTTTTATTATCTCCGTTCAATATTATCTGTTTGATTATTTAAGGATGATTTTCTAGAATCTCAATGAAAAGCTATCTGGTACATTCTTTTTATACCTGAAATAGTTTCTAACTGTTAGTGTTTGTCTGCATGTGCATGGTATTGTAACGCTTGTGGCAAGATGAATTATTCCGTGGAGGAACATGGAGTTAAAATCTAATTATGTGTCTTTTGTCGCTAGTCAGTTTTCTGAAAAACCAAGTGGTAAATGAAATTGCTGTTAATAGTGAAATGAATATAAAAGTGTCTAATTGTAATAATTATTTGTCTGATATTCAATCTCATTTGGCAAGCACCCAGGCATACTTGTGTTCATTGATCGATGTGTAAACGAACTTGATTAGGGGAATTGCCTGATTGTTACTTTTTCCGGTTTCTAAACAAAGAAAACCATTCAAGAATTTAGGGGGAAGTAACGTGTATATAAATTGGGTCTGTTTTTCTTGCTTAGGTGGTGTCTATAAAACTTCTAGATAATCTGAGGCAGGTTTTAGACTAGATGAAACCTGGAAGCCAAGGGAAATGAACTGAAGAGTTGGTGTTAAGAATTTGCATCAAGTCTTCAGTCGATTTGAGAAACATATTCTCTATATTAAATATCTTGGTTTCTTTTGGGTAAGAAATTAGAAAGTCAGGATTCCGTATGTTGTTGGACTTGTGTTGTTTTTAGTAACATTAAGTTACGATGTTTTTATGTAACGTTGTTTGAGTTGGACTGTCAGTTCTAATTTAGATGTAGTATTTCCTTTCGTTCAGGTATCAAACTGTTTAACTTGATGCTTGGCTGAAGTTTCACTAATATTCGTAATAGCTAGGTGGGGAAACATAAAGTTTCGTACACCTTAAGGAGCTTATGGATTGTAATAAAGATGAGGCAGTCAGGGCTAAGGAAATTGCTGAGAGAAAGGTTACTGAAAAAGATTACTCTGGTGCAAAGAAATTTGCTTTGAAGGCTCAAAATTTATATCCTGGGCTTGAGGGTATCTCCCAAATCTTGACAACAATCGATGTTTATGTCTCTGCGGAGAAAAAAATTAATGGCGAAGTCGATTGGTATGCCATACTTGGTACAAATCCATGGGTTGATGATGAAACAGTGAGGAAGCAATACCGAAAGCTGGCTTTGGCACTTCACCCTGATAAAAACAAGGCTATCGGTGCTGATGGTGCTTTTAAGCTGGTTTCGGAGGCCTGGAGCTTGTTATCAGATAAGGCTAGGAGATTGGCTTATAACGAGAAATTGAATCCAAGAGCACAGCAGAAAAATTCAACTCAGAGTGGGGTTCCATTTGCATCACCTAGTGCAAATGGAATTCATACTTCTACCAAAAATGTGACATCACATGCTAGGAATCGGAACAATGCTAACCGAACCAGTTCGACCTCAGTTCCATCTTCAAATCAAAATCCTGGTACATTTTGGACTATTTGCAACAGGTGCAAGACACAATACGAGTATCTGAGGATTTACCTGAATCACACTCTCCTATGCCCTAATTGTCGTGAGGCTTTTCTTGCTGTGGAGAAGCCTCCGCCCCCAAATGCTTTCAAGTCCACCAACTTGTCTTCTCGCCAGCAGCATCAGAATTCAAGGCATCATGCTGCAAGTAGTAACCTCTATAAACCTGGAGGGTCGGCAGGTCTTAACTCATCTAATAGTACTAATCTCCAGTGGGGTTCTTTCTCTACAATGGCTGGTGTTAATAGCAAGGTTACATCACCTTCCACTGCTACTCAAGCTGTAAAGGTGGTTCAGCAGGCGCAAGAGAAATTGAAGAGAGAGTGTGAGGAAGCACAGGCAGCAGCCTTGAAAAAGAGAAGAACCTATGATAATCGTGTGAATGGGTATGGAGTTGACATGGCAAATCAAATGTCCGTGGGAAATGGAGCTGGCTCAGGAAGTGCACTTGAATTTAGAAAGAGCAGTTTTCAAGCAGAAAATATCTATGGGTTTTCTGCTACTTATAATAAGCCCAACAGGGAGAGGGAACTGTCATTATTTGAGATTCGAAACATGCTGGTGGACAAGGCACGGACTGAAATTCGCAAGAAACTTAAAGATTGGAGCTCAGTAACTGATTCCAAGACCACTGACAGAGAGAGAGAGAAGATGAAAGAGAAAGAAAGTAGGAAGCAGAAAAGCGTTGTTAACAGTGATTTGCATGATCTCAATAAGCGTAACGGGACCAACAATAAAACCCGAAAGAAGGATAATTGTCCTGGCTATTCTGATGGAGATTCAGAAAAAGAAGCTGCTGCATTGTCAATTAATGTTCCAGATTCCGATTTTCACAATTTTGACTTGGATAGAACTGAAAGTTCTTTTGGAGATGACCAGGTTTGGGCTGCATATGATGATGATGATGGAATGCCTCGTTACTATGCTCGAATTCATAAGGTGATGTCTTTGAAGCCTTTTAAGATGAAGATCAGTTGGCTTAACTCAAGAAGCAACAGTGAATTGGGCCCTATACCCTGGGTAGATTCTGGTTTTTCCAAAACTTGTGGCGAATTCCGGACTGGCAGGCATGAAATTAGCAACACATTGAATTCTTTCTCACACAAGGTTAAGTGGACAAAAGGTTTGCGTGGGGTTGTTCGAATATTTCCTTGTAAGGGGGATATCTGGGCTCTTTACCGAAACTGGTCTCCTGATTGGAACGAGCATACTCCTGATGAAGTCATACACAAGTATGAAATGGTGGAGGTGCTTGATGACTTTAACGAGGAACAAGGTGTATCTGTTGTGCCTCTTGTAAAGGTTGCTGGTTTCAGGACTGTGTTTCAGAAGCAGGCGGACTGCGAGGAAGTACAGAGAATCCCTAAAGAAGAGATGTTTCGCTTCTCTCATCAAGTTCCTAGTCGCTTGCTTACTGGCCTAGAAGCTCATAATGTTCCTGTGGGAAGTTGGGAGTTAGACCCGGCTGCTACCCCTGTTGAACTCCTTCAGGTAACTACAGAAACTAATGACGCACTGCTGGTAGAGAATGCTGAGAAAACTAATGAAGAGAGATTGCAGAATGCCATGGAGATTGAAGACGATGTGGGGGACAGTTCCTCAAAATCCGAGGAAGGAGAGACAGTAGAGAATGGCAAACAAACCAATGATAAGAGATAAGGAGCGGAACGTAAATAGTAGCCGAGGAGGACGCTGATGTTGCAAAAGCTAGAAATTAGAATGCGGAGACCGCTGAAGTTACTTGAAATTAGGTAAGCTTTTTCTTCTTTTATTTTGTAAGGCTCATGCAAATTGTAGAAAAGGTTTTTTTTTTCTTTTTTTTGTGCCACAAGTGTATTCAGAGATCCATAGTTCCTTTTTTGGTTTTGTTCTTGTTGTTGTATATTTTTGGACAGCCAAAGGTTCTTATAGAAACTCATGCATGATAATACCCCAAAAGTTCAACAGAAAATTTCTTCTCCAATCCTCTTCCCTGTATTACAGTTTTTTCGGCTTATTTTGCATATATTCAGCCTGTATCTTTCATTTGAGCCCTCACGTAAATGTGAGGGAAGATCTGGGAGGTAATTGTCTTCTTGGAAGTATATATCTGGGCTGCGCAATAACTTTTCCGATCTAGAGCTTGTTCCATGAACATCTGGCTATCCGAAATTAGGTTGTGTGCCATAAATGATCTGATCTGGAGAAGGTTTCAGTGACATCTAAAAATGAGAGCATATGGAATCAGTTAAGGTGTTCTCTGTCTCTCTTTCGCTTTGACAATCTGTCACCGAAGCAAGTATTTATCACGGAACAATTCTTGCAAAAACCAGAACTGGATGCAAGGATGTACACACTTTGTCCAATGAAAGAATGAGGGCAGCAGCCTTCTGGTTATGTCATAAATAAATACATAGAAACGAAGCACAACTTTCCCTGAATTCAATATATTATTATTCTAAGCAATTTCCACGACAAAAATTCAACCTTCACGAGACTAAAATGTCTTCCTTTCACATCTTCACCTAATCGATGGAGACCCAATGGAAGTTTCCTGAAAAAACTGTGAAGAAATTAAGGAAATTATTTGGAAAATAACTCGAACCACTTAACTTGGAATGCCATTTCCTTCACCCTTTATAATAATATTCTTTCAACTTTCTTTAATTTTTATTCTCAAAATATCCTTATACACTTTCAGTTCTCTTTCCCTGATTTTGAGTCGTTGTTTTCTACATCCAATTTGGAAATTATTTGCTTCATAATTCGTACGAAGAATTTAATTCTCTCTTGCGAATATTCACATGTTCATTACGTTATAAATCAATAAAAAAATTCCTGAGTTGTTTATTGAATCTTACCGAGTTGTTGCATGTAATTAAACTCCTGTGCATACATATTAATTTCCATGTAAATGTATTTCTCACATTGTATACCTTTCTTTCATACTTTAAATTTATATGCTGGAGCATGTACGTGTATATATTTTTCTTTAACAAACCCCACATGTCATTATCACCCACCTTAATTAAGTTGATATATATATATTATATTAATTGATTAGTTAATCCATAAATAATTAGTAGACTGAAAATTATAATTAAAAGTGATCTGTAATGCAAGTTTTGATACCAAATCCTGCGTGTCTTCGTTCAAGACATCTTGCAAAAAAAAAAAAAAGAGTTGTCAACATGAGACGGAGAATCTTATGAGCAATCTTTATTTATAATTAATGGCAGAGAGCAGAGGGCCAGAAGACCATGCAAATTCAAAAAAAAAAAAACAAAAAGAAAAAATATTTATATAATAAATATAATTCTTTTTCTAAAACCCAAAAAAAAAAAAAAATTGTAATTATACCGCGCGCCAAGGAAGTTTCATGGCAATTGATTCCATGGGCAAATTCAAGGAACTGAATTACTTGAAAGAGGAGAAGGATGAATGGCCACTTCTCCTTTTAGACTTTGATAATTCTAGTCTTTTTTTAATTTTAATTAATAGTAAATCTTTTTGGCTGGCTATTTATCAATGGTGATTCTCTTCGATCTTCATGCATATTTGATGCTCCCTTGAATCCAAGACACTTTTGTTCCCTCAAATTGAAACCTCCCTCGTAGGGATGTTTAGGTCATTCTAAATAATGATAACATCTTTGCTAAATTTAATTTTTAGAATAAAATTAATTAGGGGACATTATTATTATTTTTACTGCTATTTTAATTAATTAATTGTACACTCAGATTAATTGTTTTCCTTTTTTAACTTTTAATTGGGTCAACAAAATTGAAGAAAAATAAACAAAGAGAGTAAATGCTTGCATTGCAGAATCTTGTAACAACAACATGTGCATTCACGTCATAGCATCAGAGAAGATGTGATATGTTTTCACCCTCTTTTGCTTGGCTTGTTTTGCTTTTTCTTTCGATTCTTCTTTACTTTTAGCTCAACCGTAAGTTTATTTATTAGATTTTCTTTTTAAATTTTTTAAATTTATGATACATGTATATATATATATATATATATATATATATATATATCAGAGATTGATTGATGGTGTATCTCATAAAATATGTTATATTTGTGGCAAATATCAACGAACGCTTTATGGTAATAAATTCATCAAATTATATTAAAAAGTATATACCTATTACTTTCACTTCCAAATTTACCTTATATTTTAAGATTTACCAATAATTATATTATATTCATTTTTAGATGGAAGTTAAAGCAACTTTGTCTTTTAACCTCATCTTGAGGTTCCCTCAACTCTCTTTTCATTCTCTCTCTTTCATGTATCAAATAATATAATTTATGTGTGGTTAATCATATTTATATATAGTAGTATAAATATATCAAGAGCAGACCTTTTTCTTAATTCATGCCATTAACATGAAGTTCATAATTATTGTTAGATTAAGTTTTTTTATCCAATACTTTTTTCAAAAAGTTAAAAAATATTCTAAGCATGCATATGAATATGATTCTTCTGAGATTTATAGTAAAAAAGAGAATCAACCATATCTTAAATTTTATGTAGTGTGTATATTTTGTCAAAAAGATATAAAATAGTTTAATATTATATATTTACAATATTTCTTTTGAAAAATTGAAAGCACGATATATTTATCATGTACTTATTTTTATTTGACGGTTGATATTTTATCAACATCTAGTTAAAATTTTATATCATAATACATCAATTCATGTCCAATTAAAAATCCCCACTACTGAATTAATTAGCTGGTTTTGATAGCAACTCAACACTCGAGCATTAATGTATCACGTTTTCAAATACCAAAAGCAAAACAGTTTTGTAAAAAGTTTTCCACTACTCTTTTTTATTATAATTGTAAACAAGAAATATTACATCTCTCGGCAACAATTTGTGCTCGAATCAAAATGGAATAGACTAGCATACAAATGTAGCTCCTAGCCTATATCTATATATTATTCACAATAAATAATAATTAATTAATCAAAATATTATAAGTTCTTTTTTTTTTTTGGGCTACTTCCACTAAATGTTGTTGTTTACCTGCCGAAAATGTGACTAAATTGAAGGTTTCAATGACGCACATACTAACTATTTAATTAAGTTGAAAAATAGAAAAATAAATAGGGGTGTTTTTGTCATTGAACTTATAGTAGAGGAAACTGATGGTAATTTTCAAAACAATATGAGTTTTTAATGCAAATGGGGATCCTAACAAAACAATGACCATTTCACAAACTTCCAAAAACCTCCCTCTCTCTCTCTCCCTAAACCCCTCCTCTTCTCTATTCTACTATAAATAAACCCCACCTCCGTTACCATTTCTTCACCTCTCCTCTCCTCTCTTCTCTTCTCTTGTCTTCAACCGCGCCATCTCTCTCTCTCTCTCCTCATTTTCCTTTTAAGCTTTCTCTATTTCAAGCAGTCTTGCTGAACTCTCGAGGAATAGCATTAATCATATTTGGTAAGCTCTCTCTTTTTTTTTTGCTTTCATTTCCTAATTTCCTTTAAAATTCGCTTGCTTTATTAATCCATGCTTCCTCATGTTACTTCATATATTTAATGTTTTTAATATCATATATATATATATATATATATATATATGATTAAAATCCACCCATGATTTACTTCTCTTTTAAATTACCATTATTGTTAGTCTTTTTCTTAACGTCAAGTTTATGCATTTTTTTTCTTTTTTTTTTTTTTTGTGTTAGTGCTAATTGATTTAATCAGTAAAATCCTACCAATAGACGGTATAAACAATCAAAATTCAAATCTCCTTTACTCAAAATTTTTTATTCTACTTTTCTAATGAAAAAAACGCATGTTCTTGATTTTTCCGGTGTTTTTTATCATGCAAAAATCTTCTCCTCCACCGATCGTAACCTGTCACTCTTTAAAAAGCCTTTTAAATTATTTCCAGATTATTACTCAGAATACCCTTTAACGGTTGTCGAAACCGGCAAGACCGGTTACCAAGTCGTTTTACTCGGTAGAACTGAGGACAAAACGAAAAATCAGTTGTCGTTCGTTGTTTCACCTTCTAAAAGATACACTTCTAGGTTACCGGTTTGTCCACGGTACTAACCAGCACGTGCGGACCACGCTCGGTATAGTTAGCCCGTACTTTTGTGATGGGAGGCTTAGCCTGTAAAGTTTGCTTCCCACGCGCGAGTAATTATGTTCGTTATAGTGAAGAGAAGTTTCGGTTTCAGTTACGATGAACTTTTTCTCTCTAATTTTTGATAAGTGGAAGAAACGAATGGGGTTTTTCACCGTACACGTGTCATAACTAGGGTCCCATCCGTTGACTAGGCCTCTCTAGGGCCGTTTTGAGATATCACCTCGACACACAATAATGTCTTAGTCCATGGTTTTGTTCACCATCCGGGCCCGGGTTTCCCGGGATTTTAATCATTCACACATAAGTGCCACGCGGGTAATCTAGCGAGATATGGGATGCCACGTGTAGGGAAGGATATATTAGAATCCGCCGACAAGTCTCTGATGAACGGTGAGTTTGAGTGGGGGCCACTTTTGGACCCACGGGGGAGTTCACTTTTTCAAAGAAACGACTTGTACCTAAAAACGGTTATAAGCATGTTGTGATAGTGAGTTGTTTGGCGATGGGCGCTACTCTTCTGCATGCACTTTAATTAAGGTTTTTGTCAACTTTAGTAAAGGATTCTTTACTTTCTAGAAAAATTGAATACTTAAATTTAATTTTAAATTAAAAAAATAGAGAAAATCTATTTTAAAATCTCTCATGATTTATCTGAATAGATTTTTATTAAGTCGTTAAATGTTAAATTTGTGATAGGGAAGTGGTTTTTGATCATGACCAGCATGTCTCATATACCAACAAAAAATTAATCATTTCATGTTAAAAAGAAGAGACTTCATGGCTGTAAACATAAATTAATTAGTTGTCACAAATTTAATGCGTATTTAAACTATTTGATTCAACCTTTATATATAGCTTGGAGGATGTTGAAGTATATCCATCTTATAATTAATTAGATTGTTTCATTCTAGAGTGTAAAAAGTGATGTGAAAAATAGATATAAGCTAAACTATTAGTAAATTTTGATGTTAACGAGAACCGAATTCGAAATTTTTATTGTAGAGTTATTGGGTCAAAGATTTTAAATTAGGTATACTCACAAGATTTTAGAAATATCTGCTTTCAAACGAATTTACATTTGAAATTTTCATAGGAAATTAAGGGTAATAAATGGATTATCAGGCAAATACTAATTGATCATTATTAAGCTTTGAAACAAGCACACTGATTGGCTAACCTGAAAAACTGGCTCTTAGTTAACACAGTTAAATGTAATTAAAAAAGAAGAAAAAGCTAGACTTGACTTGTATGAATGTTTAACTGCAATTCCTAGTAGTTTCATTAGAGCTAGACACTTTGTCCTATGTGCTTTGTCTTGTTCCAAGAGAGACTTTTCTCTTGGTCTAATCTCTGGTAAAACGTGTCCTTCGTACAACACCCAGATGTTCAAACTCCACCTTACTTACAGACACGTGATCTTTGTCTTCTTCCACTTTATTTTTCTTCAGGGCCCCCAGCGGGTTAATTTTTCTCTGTTTCATACTTTCGGTCTAAAGAGAGGGAAAAAAGAAGCCATCAATGGTCAGATTATTATTTAAAGGCAAGTCAATTCATGGCTTCATAGGATACACGTGTAATCTTTGTATGCATGCTAGGGTTTGTTTTTTTTTTTTTTAAAATTTTCTGTCGTGTTCTTCGGAAGCTGTGGCAACATAAGTACTTCAACAACTGTTAATTTGGGCTGGTGAGTTGTTGAATCTTCGAAGTAATTGACATAGACAAATTTGGCAAAGCAAAACCTCGGTCTTGTAAGATGTTCAATGTTTTTGCTTTTTCCTTATTAATTCGTTTTTAATGTGGAAAACCCCATTCTTATGAAGATACTTCGATGTTAGTTCAAGTGTAGACAAGAGTAAAGAATTGGTTGACTTACAATTACTTTACTTCCAGTATTCCAAATAATTAGCCTTCCTAGCCAGCTTTGTTATATTTAATTTGACAGCAGCCAGCTGCCTAGCTAACCCCATACTAAAATTTGTCTATATATATGTCTACATTAATTATAGGAGTTAGATCAATAATCAATGACTATTTAACATTACGAATTCTTAAACGTATGCCTTGACGTATACGCGAAAAAGACCCCGGCCCATACATTAATGTCTTAATGCCCTTAAATTAGTCTTGATAGATAGAGAGGGAATTAATTAAGAATACTATATTTATTCAGTCAATTTAAATTCAGTTGGGCAGAAGTTGAAACGAAGTAGTATGGTAGTTAAAAAAGTGGAGCCGACACCAATTAAGTATTTTTCTACTAATTTTTTTAAAAAAGAAATTAAACTTTAATAAATGTTGATTGAAACTAATAATTAAATTAAAAACGTTATCTCATGTCAGGATCATCTGAATCAGCTGATCGTAACTTTACTGAGACAACTTCTGAGTTTGAAATTAGCTTTAGGTTATAAGCCATGCAATGTTGAGTCATCGAATCTAACTTATATGATCATATAATCTCTCACTTTTGTCTTTAATATTATCCCTATTAATGTGTACTTTCGCTTTGAAAAAAGTGTTATAATTAATCTGGAAAGTGACATTTTGTTAAACTTTCTTTTCTTGGATATAAAGCCAGCTTTCTCGACAAACACTTGTGGAATAATATTGTTTCTTGAAAATTAATGACTTACCTGTATTTGGTTTGCTTTTTATACGTATATACAGGTGTTATGTAATACCACCGACCTTTGAAAATCTTGTGAAATGTTAGTCTACTTAACATATGAAATTAATTTTGTACTTATTTACAAAAGTATTAGGTGTATTCCCACCGTACCGCGTTGAAATGTTGTCATGTCAAAAGTTCATTTAAAATTGTTTTTACGAGAAGTACGTACTTTTTTTTTTTGGTTACATAAATATCAATATTACTTGTATTACCCAATAATTTGAGAGTAATTTTGACAATATCAAAAGCATGTTTAATATTTATTAATGCGTGTAAAAAGAAACAAAAAGAATTTGATAGGAAGGCTAGGATTTTGTCTGATTGATCATTGGATCATATGGTATATATGCTCCGATAATCGACGTACATGAAGAAACTTGCCCATCCTAATCTCATCTTTAAAAAAAAAAAAAAAATCGTATTTTTCCTGATGGCTTTATGCTTTATTGATTTGAATTTTGTCCACTCTCAAATGTTTTTTATTTAGAACTTCTTTGTTTTTTTGTTTGATTATTTATTTCGATATTTGTTTACGTGTACACATTTTAAAGCAGTCGAAAAGGCACAAGAATGACAAGTGATTTTCAGGTACCAATGTATAGCTGCTTTAATTTAAGGGGATTTCAATTCTTGGTTTGCTTCATAGTTTTCTTAAGATATTTGTATATTTCTTGTTCTCAGATTATCAAAAGGCACCTCGCAAAGCTCAAAGAGGCAATGGGATTTCAAAGATCACATTCCAGCAAACAGAAAGTGAAGTCTATCTCCAAACTAAAGAATAATGATGAAAATGGTGGCGATATTCATGGTTCCATCAACGCAAAAACAACATCGGATCCACCCGTTTCTTTTATTACCTCAGACCCAAGTTATCAAACTTGGATGGTAGGATATCATTGATTAATAGTCAGTACAATATTTAATTTATATAATAAACGTTAATGGAAATTGTTGTCCTAAGAAGTAAATTTGCATGCAGATTCATGTGGTGTAAGATTATTGGCTGAGTAACATGACATAGATTTTATTGGATACTAAGATTAATTAATTCCTTCATTTATATATGTTGTTAGATTGAACACCCTTCTGCACAAGACTCATTTGATCGGTTAACAAAGGCAGCAAAGGGGAAGAAGATTGCCGTGTTCTTAGATTACGACGGCACTCTCTCGCCAATTGTTGATGACCCAGATCGTGCTTTCATGTCTGATGAGGTAATAACCAATAATCAAAACTCCAAAACTACTCTTTCTTTTACTGTTATAATATTAATTCCAAGTTGTAAACATTCAAATTCCATTGTCGCAGATGCGTGCAGCTGTGCGTGAAGTTGCAAAGTACTTTCCAACAGCTATAATAAGCGGTAGGAGCCGAGAAAAGGTATATCGATCCACAATCATTAACTCAGGCTGTGTTTGGTACTGTTGTGCTGCCTCTTTCGAGCTGAGTTTACTGTGATGAGAAGCCGATGAAATAATTAAACTTTTTGTCTTGAATATCGCAGGTTAAGGGATTTGTACAGCTGAGTAATGTATATTATGCTGGAAGTCATGGAATGGACATACTGGCACCGCCAAGGCCAGTAAAAGCTAGTGATGGGAAGTATCATACAGTTGCCCATGGTAAAAAGGTCTGCTGCTTCCTCCTTTATTTCTTCATCTTCTTCGTCCTTTTCGCAATCGGATTGTCAAATTTATTTTGCTTCTAAACTGAATACTTGGGTTATTTAATCTGATAGGGACAGGAAGTTCTGTTTCAACCTGCTAAGACATTTCTACCTGCAATTCGGGAGGTAATTAAGCTAAAGATCTGTCAAATTAACCCTTTTCTATTTGATATACTTGCACAATTTTTCGAAGATAATGAATATTTTGTTGGTTTGTAACAGATAATCAAAGAGTTGGAAGTCGAAACGAAGAAAATACAAGGGGCTAAGGTAGAGGACAATAGATTCTGCGTCTCGGTACATTACAGACAGGTCCGAGATGAGGTAATCTAATAATCTCATAATATAGTTTTTGTTATCATCATCATTTGACCGATTACATCACAAGCTAAGGAACTTATAATATTTTCCATGCACGCAGGATTACAGTCTTTTGCAAAAGAAGGTGAAATCTGTGCTGGACAACTACCCGGAATTTGATCTAAATGAAGGCAAAAAGGTAGGACAAGTAAATCTTTTAACACTAATTAATTACTTTGTGTAAATCTCGATAAAGTCTTATATATATGGAAACTACGCGTTATTTATGAGACTCCTACGACGTTCGGTACCACATTTTAAAATTAATAATATAAATTTGCATGTAAAAATTAAGGTCATGGAAATTCGACCCTCTATCGAATGGGACAAAGGCAACGCCCTGGAATATTTATTGGAGACTCTAGGGTTGAGCAATCCCAACGACGTTCTTCCATTGTACATTGGAGATGATCGCACTGACGAAGATGCTTTCAAGGTAAGGAGAAGAATACATAACATGTTTCAATAATTAAGGGCGTTGATAAATTGAATACTGGCGTACGAAATTAATTAAAATTTAAAATTTTCAGGTGATAAAGAAAAGAGGACAAGGGTATCCGATTATTGTATCTTCAATTCCAAAGGAAACTGAAGCTTCCTATTCTCTGAATGATCCAGCAGAAGTATTGACTTTCTTGCTACGTCTAGCAAAGTGGAGAAAATCATTTTCTTCGAGTAAACCTCTCGCTCAAATTTGGGGTATTGGTAATTAATTAATAAGTAAAGGCCGAGTTTTTTTAATGGCCTGTAAATTAATATTACAGAAGTTGAAACGAGAGAAAGAAAAGCCTAGAATTAGATGAAGGCTTTAGGTGTTTTGTGCATGTTTTCTTTGTTGTGTGAAAATGAAATGATTGTCTTAATCATATATCGGAATGGCAAGCTAGCCTTTTGTTTTTATTTAATTTAATTACCCACTCTTTGTTTTCATAATCTTTCGAGAACAGCACCCATATGTCAATGTGTTCAATTAGATGGAAAACTAACAACAGCCGAATATCCCTTCAAACTAATTAATGAAAAATCTATCTTATAATCCGATTCAACCAATGCATATCTCTAGCTATTTTTAGCTAAACCCTGTAGATTACATTCATCTAGATTACTATAATTGACAATTACATGAACATCTAAAGTTTACATAAAACTTTTAAAGGTTTAATACAAAATTTGAAGCTGATGTACAGTAGTGAATCCTGCATTAAGGGAAAGAAAAATGAATTAAGCATGCTGAGATAAATTACTACTTGAAAGCTGTGTTACTTCTGAGGCATGCATATTGCATTAATTGCCAAAGTTTCTGAGAGAAAGTACACTGCCTGTATAACTGAATAATGTCCTGCCGAATGATCTATAGCTTTTTGGACATTCCATGTACCAAATACGATTTGTTATTAGATCAACAACAAATATACGACTATAGGAATAAGCTTCAAGAAACAACCCATTACTACAAACACCTACAGAGAAATTTTTATTTTCCCAGAAACATAAATCAGATCTTATAACACAAGTATTATCCTGTTCTCTTGCCCACACTTGAGTACTAATTCTGTATTCTCTTGCCCACTCTTTGTTTTCATAATCTTTCAGTACCCATATGTCAATGTATTGATCAGATGGAAAACTAACAATAGCCAAGAATCCCTTCAAATTAATTAATAAATTTTTTTTATAATGTTGTTTGTACCCAAAGTTTGGAAGAGGAGTCTCCATGAATTCCTCTTTCTTGAAATCGAAAGATGTTATGGATGCCTGTTCAATTTTATTATTCCAATTCAACCAATGCATGTCTCCATTTGCAGATACACCCCGTACTTGAGATGATAAAGAAACGGAGGAAGAAATTAGTCTCCAGGAATGTGTTCCCAAGGTGTAAACTTGACTTTCAAAATTCCGATCCAAAAACCAATCAGGGAATCCATTAATACATGTGGGAAAACTACGCACTTGAATAATTTTGTAGGAATTGGTAGTGCTATCAAATCCAATCCCATACCATGCCATAACTTCATAGTATAGTTCATTTCCTAATGTTGCTGGTAAAGGTTGCGGCAGCTTTAAAAATTCTCCTCTTACAGGATTGCACAGAAAGAGTTCACGGCCTAAGAAATTACGATTTTGAAAGCATAATAAACCGTAAGCTACATTGTGAACATAGTTGCCATCTTTTGAGAACTCTAAGATTGGAATATCACTTTCCTTGATTACATTTCCGTCGTATATAAATGAATGCTCGTTTCCGGTAGCGACTCCAGGGAAGTAGGATAGAGGTAGAAGTTCAGGTTCTTCATCAGCAGCAACTCGTGTTGATATATGCTTGTTAGCGAAAGGAAAGCTGTCGATGGTGTTGCACCAGTTCTTGGAGATTGATCGGAAACGCATAAGGGATTTTGCCCGCAATCGTATAAAGATGTCATGGACAATATCAGCAGGGATTTCTTGCTTTCTAATGTCCATTAATTCTCTTCTTCTCAGCTGAAGATTTCCTGTGTTGATATATGTAGAAGTTATTTGAGTGTTACAGTCAGAAGATACTTTTCATCAGATAAAGCAGAGCCTAGCTTCAAGAATCCTAAAAATATCTCTTATTTACTAAATCGATCAACTACATTAATTTACAGAAGTTTAAAGCTTATCCCACCACCACAATCATTTCCTTCCAACGGAATATCCTTGAGAAGTTGCTGTTATATATATATATATATATATATATAATTTGAAATGCCAAAACTTCCCTTCCAGGCAAGCAACTCTCTCTCCCTCTCCCTTGGAATAATGAAACCTGATAACACGAATATATATACTTACTCTACAAATTGTGCAGCAGCCTCTACGCAAGACACTTTTCATGTAACCATGACCAATGAAAATATCCATATGATCTGAACTAACTGAGACCCATAAAAGGATATCCAAATCCAAGCATAAATTAAAGAAATAGTTAATTTGACACAAGTATTCTATCTATCTATCTATACATCCACTTTCACTTTTCTAGTTGCATAGCCTCACAAGTAGAATCACCATCTATCCACAGCTTAAGAATCAATTACATACAACAATAACAACGAAGCAACAAAAATCAGTTTAATAAATTTTCTAAACATACACCATCTATCCATATCCCAAATTCCTTGCTTGCTTGCTAGCTAGCTAGCTATTTAGTCAATTAAAGAACCCATTTGTCAATATATAACAAACGATTATTTCTCTTTTGGTCGATTAAAATTTTTCCTCCTCAATCAATTCGACTCAAATTCATGATAGTACAATCTCGGATTAACGTTGCAGAAAATCAATAATCCCAACTCAAAAAAACAATTAATGGAAGATGAAAAAATATCAAATCAATATCTAATTAAATGATATATAGAAAATCCAAGATAATAATGGATCACATAAACAACCAAACAGAACAAAAATTAGATGAGGAAAGAATATAGCTACGGTACCTTAACAGTCCAGACGAACAAATCAAGGGGCTCGGGTGGCTTTTCTTTGCTCATTCTTTCTTTTTTTTTAAAAAAAAGAAATTAACTTCAACAAAAATTTATCTATCATTTAGGACCAAATATAAATAAAAAAAGAAAAGAAACTGTTGACTATAGAAGCGGAACTTGCGGAACCACAAAGAACTTTGTTCGAGTGATTTTTATGGAACCCAAAACTTATTATTAATTTTTTAATGAAAAATTCCTATATATATATAACTTAAATTCTGTTCAATCCCATATCCATCAAATATCTTCTCCTATTTTTGTCACCATTTAACGGTTTCAAACTTGCAAGTAGTGGCAGAGCCAGAAATATTATGCATGACTATAGTGAAGATGAATTTACACTATAATAAACTAATCATTAATGGTTAAAAGATGATGAAGAATCAAAAATAACAATTGATTTGTCACACATTTTCTGTTCTTTCTTCTTCTTCTTCTTAGCGTGTGTCATTTGATTGTTTATATTTATTTTTTTATTTTCATTTTCTTGCATAATCATGAAGAAAAATAATAACAATTAAATAATATATTACAATATGATATACGTGGTATAGAAAAAGGGAAAAAGGAGAAGGCCATCCATTATCGGAGTTAAAAATAAAGAGAAAATGAGTAGTAGGAATTGATTAAAATATATTAATATGAGAATGGTTTTTGAAATGATCATACTCTAGGGAAGAGAATTCAGCAACAATAGAAACTTATCTTTATCCTCAAATTGCTCATATAAATTCACATGGCCCTTCATACACATATTCTGTGCATGCATAAACTGGGAAAGTTTGTTCCTCAAATAAATTAATGAAGCCTATTTTCAGGGCTTTTCGTCATAATCATATACTTATTTTAGGCTTAATTTAGTTGTTTGTGTAATGCTTTTCTTTTGACCCGACTTAGTTGGGCCGGCCACAAACTTAGCTCTAGTGTTAACAAGCAAGTCCAAGATACCAAAATTCAAGCTAATCCTAGCTAGGAGAAAAAAGCAAATTTCCGAAAGATTAATGTTTCTGGAGAAAGTTTTAGGACGCACACAGCCACTCTATCGTACTGCCATTAATTTGAATCATATTATCCTCGTATTAATAATTAATAAACATATTTGTATATATGTGATTGAAAGATATGGTACAATAATAATTATATATAGCCAGGATCGATAATATAATATCAGTACAACGTAAACATATCCTTCTTTTCTTTTCTGTATATATTCCTAGCAGGGTAGCTTAAAGCAAGCTGCGTGTGCATCACATACTTTAATTTACATTTACACCATGCAGAAAAAGAAAGTGAAATGATGGTCACAGACATTTTCCGGGAAAGTTTACAGATTAATATTCAAGTTAATTATAGAAGACGTAAGTGTTTCATCTTACTTGCAAGAGCACATCAACTAATTCTCGTTTTTTAAGTCCACATCCTCTTTGGAAAAGATCAAAGAAAAATGAAATAAAAAAATAAAATGACTTACCAACTAAGATGCAATCATTTCCAAGACTACACACACACACACACACACATATATACATATGTTTTATTTTTCTTTTATATGTGGACAGTATAATTGGATGTGTATACAGAATATTCCATGTAAATTGGCTTTTTCTGTATCAAGATAAGAATCTAGATAGGAAATACCCAAGAAAGCATTCGAAGTTCAAATTATCCTTTATGCTCTTAGTTATACGAAGGAATCTTCTCACTTTTAATTTGAAATGTCTTATAATTATAAAAATCAAAGTAAACTAAAAAAACCCAATTCCCATAAATTCATCGCCATTTCATCAATAATTCCCTGGTGTTAAAAGAGATTTCTTTTTTCTTTCTTTCAAAATAATATCTAGCATTAAATTTGAGAAAAAATAAATTGATTATGTTTGTAATAAGATATTTTATATTATATATATTTATAAAAAATAAGTAACCTCATAATTTTATACATATATTTACATTTATTTATAAATTGTTAGATTTTATATCTTTAATAATTGAGATAAAATATAATTTATGAATTAATTATTATACATTAATTACATATATTAAATTTAATTTCAACTGATGAAAGTGTATAAATTCAATAATTTACAGAATTTATAAACATGGACAAAAATATCAGACCACCCATCCTTTTCTTATATATATATATATATAAAAATATATATATGATTCTCCTAATTGTATATTAGAAAATTGTAGAGTGTGCTTCTTCTTTTTTTTTTTCTTTTGCGTTGTGCTTACGTACGAATGACTTGGGAGACTCGGAGAATAACTATATTTAAAGATTCAAATCTTCAATCAACCAATAAAATTGAAGGAATTTTATGATTCGGGATTGAGTTGATTAACAATATATTGTTTGGGCCATTAATATTGTGTGTAGTGTGATTATTTAATTCCAATACTAGATGGTGGTGTGTAAAAATTATGAATATGTGTACAAATAATTACAATTATAAAGATTTGGAAGAGATTATACAGCACACCTTTAATCTCATAAAATAAAACTCAGTGCCTTGGTGGGTTTGCGAGGATCGACAAGATTAATTGTGCTTTCTCTAATTAATCATTTGTTTAACATATCATGATTAGAAATTTAATAGATCTATACACACACACACACACACACACAAAACATACTGCTGTAAGTGTACACAAATATGCATTACACTAATTCTCTTCCAATGTAAAAACTCTCATAATATATATTATGAATAATGGATGGATCACTTGTGCTGATTTGCTACCCACTTCAACTTTGATTGTTTCCTTGCCTCTTGATTATTCAAATCACATGTGGTGACTTACCAACATCACCATCAGCTTAACTTTTTTAGTTTCTTTTCGGTTATGTAGTTTGTACTATGTACCTACACTTAAAATTATAAAAAAAACGGTAATCAATATCTATTAAAGATCTTTGATGTTTAAATTAATAGTAAACACTTTATTGGGTGTATTAAATGAATTGGACAAATTTTTATTGGGAAGAATTTAATATGGGTGAACAAGATTTGAATAATAAATTTTTTAATTTTTACTTTTTAAAGTATTTTTATCAATATTTGAACCAATCATGTCTGTGATATTTTTCGTTGTTAAAGTAGAGAACCATTAATAATGTTGTAAAATGTTGCGTGGAGTACAAAAGTTCTACATGTAAAATATATATGCAAATGTATAAAAAAAGTTTACTTACCTAATTTCTTACTGTATGTATATATTCTATTACAACTAAGGAAGCTAGGGTTTCAGACTTCCACTAACATTATTTCCTATATATATATATATATATATATACAGAAAAACTACTTTATTCTCTCGAGTGCTCAATAATGCAAAGATCCCAGAAACAAAAAAATGTGCCTCTAACCCTAGGCTATATAGCTCGACACTTGTATTGAAATTTGAATGACACGCATATGCTTCGCTTTAACCTCTCGTGAACTCCTTTTAGTAAAAAATTAAGGATATATATATGCATGTATAAATATTCTCTACATCACTTGCATGGAATCTAGAACCCGACACTCACTTCTCTAAATCATGAGACAGCTTTTATTGGCGAAATTGGCTTCCTCTATTGCAGAGAATTATGCCAATATGTCTGGTCTATATATAGATAGATAGTCTTTAAAGAAGACTAATCAATTATATGTAAGCATCCTGGAAAGTGCTTAACTTTCTGGTGATGGGACATTTCTTGCTTGCTTCCTTGTAGACAGCCCGATTTCAACAGTTGTATAATCTCGTCTCTGAAACAATGGAAAATGTAAATTTAAGCTAGCCTCTTGAACAGTGTTTAATGGATTATATATATATATATATAATTAGTGTGTTCTTGAAATATAAGAAAAATGTAGTGTACTAAGAAGGAACACATGAGTAGCGCAGAATATAGACAAGGAGAGCTCTACGTTGCCAACAAAGAATCGACTGAAGACACCTTTTAAAAGATTACCAAAACTCTTGGAACGAAGACACCTTCTGCCTACAGAGAAAGGTGAGTCTGTGCACTGCAACTGTAAGGGATGTCCTCCTAATTCACCATATCTCTAAGCTCACTTAGGTCTTTTGAGTAACATACATACATATATATATACATGCTCCTCCAATAGAAAATAGAGAACAAATTAAGTAAGTAAAATAAGGAAATGAGCATAACTCCCTTCGAGTCACGGAGGAAATCTTGTGCAGTCCATAACAACTCGACAGTTACTGCTCGCAGATAATAGAACAAATCTCGCCACTTTTAGAAAGCACTTTTAATTTTAATTTGTAATTAAGTCAAAAGCTTTTTTAGTTTTCCCGTTTTGGGATAATGGACAACTTGCCGACTGAAAGTATACATCAACTAATTATATATATTAATTACTATTATTTCTGTTGCAATATATCATATTTATATAGCTGGAACAGAAATCAGTTTTTTATTTTTTTATTTTTTTATTTTTTGGGAAATGGATTTTGGTTAGACGTACATTTCATTTTCATACAAAAATTAACACTGACGTAATAAATTGATTGCATTTTCAATCGCACATAAAGTCAACCCGATTTGTTTCATTTTTATCCACAGATCAGTTCTTGCTATTATACCATGACGTAATTATCAGCTTACGATTAAAAATAAAAATAAAAATACGAGAGAAAAAATGTGTCAGTTTGTAATATGTCTGTTGTAAATAATACAATTACCATGTGATTGTAATGTTGTTGAACTAGTTAATTAATATTATTATTATTATTATTATTTACATTAATTACTTGCTTCGAGGAAAGGCAAGGAGAAGGTTGTGGGTTCCATATTTGAAATATATGTACAAATTACAATTGGAGGAAGCAAAAGCAATAATCGTGTACTCAGCAAAACCACATCTTCCCAACAAGTCTGACCAATAATGCTGTACCATGTCAGATTATATATCTGTACATAGTACATCACAGTGGGACCATTATCCATCCATACCCATACCTTGTCGTTTTATATAATAACATTAACAACCAATCCTTGTACATTTCATTTCTTTTCTTTTTTCAAAAAGTTCTTTCAACTAATTTTATTCTTTTTTTTTCAAATAATAGTAGTTTAAAAAATGCATTTACTTTTAATTTTGATTTATTCTTTTAAATCCGCTTCCGGATTACTTTTGTGAAGTTTATTTTATTTTTCAATTTTTAGTTATTATCTTAAAATTGTCGCCAATCTTACATTTTAAGGGTTATTTTTTAAAATACACATAAATATTTTAACATAATTTTGTTTATTAAAATCCTACTCCTCAATTATAACCATTTTTTTTAAATGACAGAGAGTATAATTATATTTTTATATATAAATGTATGCATTTTTTTAAATTAAAAAAAATTCAAAAACTTAAAACAAAACAAAAGAAAAAATAATAAATATTTCCAAATCATCGCCATCAATTTATCACCGTTCTTTACACTTATCATTAACTTTCGCTATCAATCATTGGAATAGACATCGATAAGTTCTTTCTTTATTAAATCGAAACAATTCTAGAAAAATCGATTTTGTTCAGTTCCTTCTTTATTAAATCGAAACAATTCTAGAAAATTCGATTTTTTTTATTTGTCGTGTTTTATTATTTTTTATCACCCAATTTATTTTTTCAACTTTTATATATTGAATTTTACCAAATCAAGCACTCTTATTAAACTTGAAAACATCTCATTTAATTTCCTTTTGCCATTGACTTATAAAATTGACATAATTGGTAATTATTTTCCAATGGCAAGAGAAGTGTAACATAATTTTAATGAGCTTGTAAATATTATATCTTTTATATAAATAAATATTTTAAAATTTTTTGATAAAAAATTACTGTAACGTTAGGACAATATTACCTATTAATTGTGCGATTAATAGGTAATATTATCCTCATTTTTTTTAAAAAAAAGAAAAAGAAAAACAAAGACACAAACTATTATTATAGAACAAATTTACTGTCGGCAGCCGTAGCAAAAGCTTTTAAAACGAGATTCAATTGGCCAATCACGTGCATCTAACCTCCCGAGCACGCTTCCACGGTTCTCAAAATTCGAACGAAAGGAAATCATGACGCAGCGCGTGGAGTGCAGTCTCGAATCTTTATTGAGAAACATGCTTTTCCTTAAACTACTAATTAAAGCAAGGCTGCGCCTGCGCAAGCACTGGCTTTCAATCAAATTGTACGTTTTTCTGGTAAAAGCACTTTTTTCTTTTTTCTTTTTTTTGGTTCTGTTAAAAGGAATTTTGAAAGTGCACGTTCGCATAATAGCGCGTGAAGCTGGACCGTGTGGGGTCACGTGCGTGATGAATAAATAATAGTAGTAATTAATAATAATACAAATAAAATATTCGAGAAGTTCGTGAAAGCTTAGTAGTAGTGGGTGTGGGAAAGTGCAAAATGACAAAGCCGTGACCTATTTTTTCTTCTTTGTTCGTTCGCTACTACCATCACTATGGTTGTTGTTTGTTTCACTAATTGTTTCTCCTACTACTTTTTTTTTTTCTTTTACATATTTAACAAATTTTATTTATTAATTGACTTAATATTAATATGTTCCTTGTTAAATAAGTAATAGAAAACCCTCCCATATATATTATAATACGATAATCATTATCAAATGAATGGTATATTGATGTCATTTACATCAATCGACATAAAAAAATAGGGGAATATTTTAATGAACAATAAAATTATTAATATTAAATTAACATTTCTTATGAATAAATCCCTTTATTTGAATAAGAAAGTTAAATAACATTATGGATTAAAGTGTTTAGTAATAATTAAGGAAGTTTTTCAATCATAATAAATAAACTCAATTGCTTAAAGAAGAGTACAAGCTAATGAGATTAAGTAATGTTAATAATAATAAACACCACAAAATGTGGATGAATGTTTGATTTGATGAAAATATATTAATAATATGATATGAAAAAGAAGGAAGTGTGTCTTTTGACTCTTTGAGTGAATGAAAGGTGAAGGCATAGAAGTGACAACTTGTTCAATCAAAAATCGAGATTTTAAAGAAGGCATTAAGCATACTAAATGTGTTCATTACATGCTCTTTAATTTATCCTTAGGTAAAAGAAAAAGGACTTTTTTTTTAAAAGAATAATTCCCATTCTACCTAAAGTTTACAACACATTTATTCTTAAATATTTTTTTAACAAAAACACCTTAGGTTAAAAAGGTAGTGCATCTCATTTAGAAAATAAGTAAATACAAAAGAAAAAAAAAACTAATTTTATTGGAAAAGATCATTAATTAACATTATAAAAAAACATATTGAATTTGGTTAAAAATACAAGTAAAAAAAAAAACATACTTTATTGTCGATAATAATTAATCCACATTATTACTTAAATTTTATGGAAAAAAAAATGTGGTCAAAATATGTATTTATTTTAATTGAGTAAAAGCTTGTTTTGGGATTGCGTTAAAATATAAATAATTTTTAGTAATAAAAGGTTATTTTACATGTTTAATAAATTTTCTAAAAATCACTTCTGATAAAATTATTCACTCCTATCGCAACAATAAAATTTAAGAAATAAAAAATTTAATTATTTATATGTACATTTTGATCATTTGCATTATTACAATATTTTAACATAAAATTCATCAATGTACAAATTTATTTTTTAAATTTATAACATTTTTATATATAAGATTTATCAAATATTAAATTAATTTTTTTTACATTGATTAGTTTTTACAGCATAGCTAGAACAAATTAATTTAAATCTCAAATTGGCTCTAAATTCATTTGTTTGTGTTTTTAAATTTAAAATATAAGAAATTTAAATAATTTGTGAATTAGTTAAATTAATAGATATTTTTTAATTTCTCAAAATATAAGAAAAAGAAAAGGTAAATTAACATCTATATAATTAGGTCAAACATTAAAGATTTATCGTTTTTGTTTATTTATTATTATTTCTCTTTTACATCCACCACCACAGCATAACTAACCGGAGGACATATCCGTCAGACTGGCAACAAAATAGTCAGAAACAGACAAAACAATGGCACATCCGTAAATTTCAAAAAACCGAAGGTTATTTAAAAAAGTGCAAGATTACAAAACAGAAATGGTTATTTATAAGTGATGATATTTGTAGTTGTTGTAGGTAATTTTTATTTTCAGGTGGAGTTGACAGAAGAAGAGAAAGCGTTTCTTCTTGTTCTTTCTTCCTCTCTTCTATGGCGGTGAGTTAGAAGGAAAATAATAAAAAAAATCAATCTTGAAAATTTTCGACCTATAAGTTAAGCAGAGTGAAGAAGCTTAAGGGCGAGTTTAGCAAAAATGAGTGGGAATAGCAATGGAATCATTAATGGAGGAGGAGCTGAACCTGAGCATATAAGAAGGCATCATATACACGATGTAGCTGATCATCAGTGTAGTTCTGTTCTTACCAAGCACATCAGAGCTCCTGTTCATCTCGTAATAATATTTAAATTCATATGTTGTGTTTGCTTTCATGTTTCTTGAGATTTTGGAATTTTTTTTCTTCTTTTTTTGTTCTTTTGGGTTGGTGATGGATGGATTAGAAATTGAAGGTACGATGCTTGAAAGGTTTATTGAAATGGGTTCATGATTGAATCTTGAAATCTGGGTTGTGAGATTTCGAGTGTGATATTGCGTGGTTCGGATTTGTAGGGCTTTATAGATTCTTTCGGTTATTGTTTTTGGATGTTTTACTTGTTTTATGAAAGAGTGATTGATCTTGATGTCTGGAGTTATTGAAGATTTTTCCTTATCGAATCAGATATTATGGCTTTTATCCAAGTTTCTTTTCTTTAGTGGCAGCTGTAAGTATAGTGGGTTCTGATTTTCGGCTAAGTGAGTATGTTTCTCCAGGTTTCTGTTAGGTATTAGGATAGGGGGCCAATGGACTATTTGTAAGTTTTTGATTCATGTGATGTTTGGTTTGTGAGAAAATGTGTGAAAACAAAGGGATCGCCATTTTGTAATTTAATATTCTTGTCTTGAGGTCAGAGAAATAGTATGACATATGGCTCAAAAGTCTTGTTTTCATTCACTTTGGTTGGTTTCTTGACTTACTAAATGTGTGGTTTGTGTTAGAGATTCTATTTTGACAAAGAATATGGCTTAAGATGAGATAATTGTCAAATGAATTTGTGATCGGTGTAGAAATGATTTGTTCATTCAGAATTATTGAACTTGAAGGCTATTACTAAGGAATTCCATGTGTTACTGCATTAATTGAATTGTTTGTTTAAAGTGGTGCTTCATGGTTGCTAAACTTTTTGTTCATTTTATTCTATAGGTTTGGTCTTTGGTGAGGAGATTTGACCAACCACAGAAATACAAGCCTTTTGTCAGCAGGTGTGTGGTGCAGGGAAACCTTGAGATTGGGAGTCTTAGGGAAGTTGATGTTAAATCCGGTCTTCCCGCTACTACAAGTACTGAAAGACTAGAACTTCTTGATGATGAAGAGCATGTTCTCAGAGTCAGGATCGTTGGTGGGGATCACAGACTCAGGGTATAGAATCTTGTCCTCTTTTACACTAATCTAATTCATTGTTCTCCTTTGATTCCTCATTCCTGAAGATTCTGCCGATTCTATCTTTTATTCATTGGTTCTTTTCCCAGCGAAAGCTATTTTAGCATGTGATTATTGCACATTTTGTCTTGTATATGCAGTTTCTTTAGTTAGTTGACACTGAATAGAATTTGCAAGTTCCTGAGCACGAGTTAGAAGAATGTATGCTAGTCATTAAACTGTTGACAATGGTGATTTTGTTGTAATATCGGCATTGATTGAGTCTGTAGCTGACCCTCCTACCAATTTATGACATCTTGTTAAACTGATTGGAAACTGCTGATATGCTTTCTTTAGCAGCTTAGTTCACAATATTGATCTAACCTGGAGCCTAAAAATTTCCAATGCTAAAGCTAGTTACTACTTGTAAGGTCTGAGCTTGCTTTTTGACTGTTGATTACTACTAGTAGTTCTGTTGTCGTGCAATCATCTCTAACCTGCTAACTGTGCTTAACTTTCTTCACCTTTTCTCCCCAGAACTACTCTTCAATCATTTCTCTCCATCCAGAGATCATTGACGGAAGACCGGGGACTTTGGTGCTCGAGTCATTTGTGGTGGATGTGCCTGAAGGGAATACCAAGGATGAGACGTGCTACTTTGTCGAAGCTTTGATCAAATGCAATCTGAAATCGCTTGCTGATGTCTCAGAGCGACTCGCGGTGCTGGACCGAACAGAGCCAATTGATCTGATATGAAAATCAGGACTGGGGAGCAGATGATGAAGGGCTACATTTGCCACGGATGAAGCTTTCGAGGCTTTCGTATCTCAAAGGCTTTGGAGACAGACTGGCAGTAGTACTCGTATTATCTTCCAGATGCTCTTTTTCCCCTTCCTTTGTTCTGTTATGTTCTGTCTTAGTTTTGAATTTGTTTTGTGTCTCAATTAGGTCAAGAACAACAGGTTATAGAAAACCCGTCTTATTTGAGAATGAAAAAATGAAAAAAGAAAGAAAAAGACAAGGCATGTGTTCGTCCACTGTCATTTCCATAGTTGCTGTTAATGATGTTGTGGTTATGATTGAGAGTGTATATAAAATGTGCTGGAAAAGAGTTTAAATCTTGTATATTTTGGCTTCCAATGTTGTAGCTTAGAGTTGCAGGCGATGAAATATTTGGTTGAAGGTGAATCCAAAGGCTAGTCATATTTCTAGGTAGAGTCAGTCTCTTGTAATAGCATTTTTCGAATATTAATAGTTCAATTTAATAAGCTTCTTCTGTTGTTACCATCGCGTTTCAATATGGTTCATTGGTTTGGGCAATGCCAGCTGTGAATAATGGATAGAATACAACACGTTAATGATTATCGTCGAACCAGTTGAAGAGAATTCATTTACTCTGTTACAAAAAACTTCAGATTAGTAGAGAAATTTTGTGCTTGTTGACACATGAAGAGAAAGATATTGGTTGGCCATTTGGGTCTGTAGAAAAGAGCTTCCCCACTTGTAATTACAAAACATAGAGAACCTGTAACAACAAATAATTCATGCTTTGTTTCTCATATTGGAGGCTGCATTTTAATCGTAACAAAGACAGAAAAATCATCCCGAAATATCGCTGGCCTATGCACGTTATTTTAAGGCTCCTGTGTCCTGTAAAATCTCTCTCGCGATTGGAACACTAATCACTAGTACTTCCTATTCGAAGTGCTACAGAAGAAAAGGAGGTGAAAATATAGGACTAACTATATAAGATATATCAATCCTTGAAAGTTGCATTAGGGTCATATACCCATTTGCTTTTCTCAAAATGCTTTGATTCCCTTTTATAATACCTAAAGAGACATACTTTCAAATGTAAATATCCATATTTTATAAATTAAGGATTTGTTCATAGTTAGTATTCAGTACTAAATTGCGGTGGTAAAGGAAGTCTTGGGATCCAATTCTACTCGCACCAGATCAGGATAGGGTTTTATTTATATGTGGGAAGAGAAATGAGGCTAAGGATGAGAAAGAAAATCACAGTGAAATGAAATCTTCACCAATCATGAAGGCCTACACAAATAAGGTACTGCATTTTAACTGTATCATACTAAAACTACAAAGCAGAAAGCATAGTGAACATAGTATTCTAAGAAAGAAAATTAGAAGTTTTTGTATAATCTAAAATAATTTGTAATTCAAAATTTCACCCGTAATGGGGTAAGTTAAAATAATACATGATTTCACAAATGATACAATGTTTTTCTGCCTTTCTTGGTTGGTTGTCAGAGCAGGGGAGTTAGTTGCTTCCCAGAAATGCAGCAAATAAATAGATTTTTCTATAACACCCATCTTTTTGACGACGAAAACAATAAGGGAAGAAAAGTTGCAAGAAATTATATAACTAATCACCTGTACTGCTTTTAATTATACTGTACAGAGCTCCCCTGAAAGCTGAGCGAAGATCCAATCCATATTTCATGCCAATATAAGCTCACCTTCTTGTTGCTCTTCTTGTGGTTCAGGCAGCTGTCGTTCTCGATAAGGAAGAAGAATTCGCTTTATTTCTTCTGCACTTAGTGTTTCACACTCCAAGAGCGCGTTTGCTAATGCATGTAATTGCTTCTCGTGCTGAAAAAGGTCAAACAAAAAATGATAGTATAAAACATCAACATCGATGATCTGACAAGAGTACTGAAGGTACAAATTATTCAAGCATCAATTGTATACAGGAAGCTGAAATTGCTAGGTAAGCATGATGATATAAAAACCAGTACAGTGCAAAACTAAAGCATGATGATATAAAAACCAGTACAGTGCAAAACTTTAACACCTAATTTCCAACCATTTATGCATATTCTTCCTTTCACTGTCATTGGATTTTCTATAAATTACAAACATAGCAAACACTTCAAGCTCATGTATAATGAAATAATATATGAACTGGAATCTAATTTCCAGAAGGAATGGGTTAATCTATTGTAATGGTTAAAGTAATGGTAAAAATGACAAGGACATTAAGTATTCTTCGACTAGACAGCAGAGAACTGCTGCTCAATCAAGCAACAGGCAATGAAAAGTCTAATCCTTTGTGCTTTGGTAGACTATAAATTTGACAATGCCAGCTTGCTGAATTTGCAACTCTTTCTGAAACAGATCTAAGAAAGACACTAGATTATTTAGAATATTACCAGATGGTTCAACCACCTTTCCAGCCCAAACCCCATAAATCGAAAGTGGTGAAAGCATATCTCAATTCAAGTCAGGAAAATTAAATATAATAAGCAATTCTCTCTCTCTTCTCTAAAGATTAAGATGTAAACATAGTAAGAGATATTTTGAACAAACCTTCTTTAACAGTGCTTTTACACGATCATATGCTTCTCTAAGGAGTTTCACCACCTGCAGAACCAATAAAAGCATTTAGAGTCAAAAGCAAAAATATAACTAAATGATAACCGGGACCAATTTCCAAAATCATACTTCAGCATCAATGCGTGATTGCATTTCTGAACTTGGTCGTTCTTTTATATGAACTGGTCCAATTGCATCACTCATCCCACAATTTGATACCTAAGATGAAAAAATATGGCCATAGCCTCAATTAGTTGATTCAAAACAAACTTAATGTTCTCTAGAAATTAGGATGGAAATTCCAGAAATTATGTAAGAATTGGAGTAGTAAATATCATATGTAATCAATGACAGAAACCAACTTCAGATGTTAATGTTCAGAGCTAATAGTTCGGTAACTTTGATTTAACAAAGAAATGGAACAATTCACAGTTTCTTAGAAATATGAAGCAATCAACTTGGATTATACCATGTACTGCGCAAGCTCTGTTGCCGTGTTAAGATCGCTACTTGCTCCTGTTGTGACATGGTCCTGACCAAATATGAGCTCCTCTGCAACCCTTCCACCCATGCAAACATCGAGCCGGGCTAATAATTGCTTCTTGCTAATTGATGTCTCATCACTAGAGGGCAGCTGGGTAACCATTCCCAATGCAGATCCACGGGGCATAATTGTTGCCTTGTGAATTGGATGTGCGCCCTCAGTGTTAAAAGCAACGATTGCATGACCACTCTCATGATATGCAGTGAGCTGAAATAATGCTGCAATGTCTCAGTTAACAACATTCCATGTGGAAAACAGCATAGATAATTTTTACAACTAAGAAGTGTATCCATTAAACCAATAATTTATCCTAAAATTAGTCAGAGAACAAGACAGTTCTCATATACAACTTCTCTGATGTTGTTTTCTGCTGCCACTCCAGTAATCCAACAGACTCCAGAGGCAATTTGAATGGCAGAATCCAAATACCTCCTGTTGGGTACCACACAACATGGCAACCATAGTCCAGTGCATTCACCCTAATCCCTCCAAAATCCTATTATATAGAACTGAAAAAATGGGAGACAAGATTTTGCTTAATCCAAACAATTATGTGTGCGACTTCGTGAACATAGAGCAACATGACAAATACGCTGCATTTGTCATTCAAGTTCAACAGGCCACAGATTCATGGCTAAAAGACAAGTACAATGAACATTTGATGATATAGTTTTCAATTTTTCATCTCATAACTGTAGGTTGCCTCATGAATGATAAACATACCTTTTTTGACTCTTCTGAAATGAACATTGTTTTCCGCTCAGTACCCATGATTATCCTATCCTTAGCAAACTCCAATTCTGCAGCAGTTAACTTCTCCGCACCATCAACGGCAGCTTTAATGGCAGCAATGTTTACCAAGTTTGCAAGATCTAATTGGGCACAGAAGAAAAATGAAATATGTGGGAAATTCACCGAGAGATATATACAATTTATAGGGAAAAATTTGCCATGACTCCTAAAAGAGGAAAAGGCTACTTTCAGTCAAATATAGGGAAACTTACCAGCTCCATTGAAACCAGGAGTACCTCTGGCAATTGATTTAACATCTACATCATCTGCCAAAGGTTTATCCTGAAGATACAGCTCCAAAATTTCTTGTCGACCCCTCACATCAGGATTTGGAACAACAATCTAAAAGTAGGTTTTCTTAGAATTCTTTCTCCGAGACCCAAAAAAAAAAAGAATAAAAAACATTGAAAATAAAATAAAGATGCATCTAGGTAGACAAGAAAGTTGATCATTCTGCTGGAACAATTGAATCCTTCCACAAGGTTAAATCTAACCTAGAAACTAGAATTTCACCAACAAAGCAACACAAAGGTGAAAACATTCTGTCAAAAACCGTCAATAATGTCATTTTAGTTTCTTTGAGAATTGCTAAAATTAAAACTTACAGTATCCATAACTTGACCGATATTAGATTTAAAGAACTTACATGCCTGTCAAATCTACCAGGCCTCGTCAAAGCTGGATCAAGAATATCCGGCAAATTTGTTGCAGCCATCAGAATTATTCCCTGCAGGAAAGAAAGTTATACAGATTAAAAAATTCATAGAAAAGAAAATTCATCCATACAACATGCTAGGAAAATGCACCTCATTCTGTTCAAAACCATCCATCTCAACAAGAAGTTGATGCAATGTTTTCTTTGTGTGGCCTTCCCACTGCTTTCTTGTGGACCCAACAGCATCTATTTCATCAATGAAGATGATGCAAGGAGCCTATGAAACATAAAATAATGAAAATCATGCAATTAGATAAATATACAACAGAATAAAGCAAACACTAGATCACATCAATAATAGTTATGATTCATAATTAGATCAAAAAGAGAAAAAGAGCATATATGATTAACCCAGAGAACAATCTGCAGATTCTAATTCAAGTAACCTGTAATATCCTCCCACCCCACACATTTCTGAAAATCATATCAATTAAACATAGATGAAAACATGAAATCACATGAGGGATATCAGCATCCTTCAAGATGGTTTTTAAATGGAATACGTTACCTCAAGCACAGGTGAAAGACTACATTCAAGTACACAATTAAAAGGTGACCAAGAAAACAGTCACATGTTTTTCAGCAGTCCTCTATCTCACATGCAGCATGGAGCAGCATATTTTCTGCACTATTTGAGAGAAGAGAAGACCTAATATCTGATAACATGTACCAACTTTTACTGAAAACTTCCATTGTTCTAAGAAGATTTTCTCTCACATACCTATTTCCTTTCAAAATTGAACTCCTATAAACATCCCTATTCACTAGAGTTCAGAAAACTCTTCTTATTTTCTCTAGCACTTGAACTAAAAAGATAAGGTAAAAATTGCAAATTAATTAACCTCCTCCTCACAAACTGAAGTTTGAATTCTCAAGATATTAAGATTTTAGTACAACTATTTCTCCAGCATAATCCAAAAGTAATATGACAGTTCCCTTTGCCGTGTGGTTGTGAGCTTTTTGACTCCTATGTTCTGTGATAAAATGCTTTTATCACAGTTAATTTAAGGTCTTAACCGGGTTTAGACTCTCAATGCACCAGGATTACTCTGCTCAAGGCATCATGTTTTCAATCAGAACTGAAACTGCAGTCAAATATCTAACTATTTTCAATATAAGGCTTATTTCAAAGATGGCGCATGAACAACGCACCCCACCACCGCTTCCCCCCACCCCCCCAACTCTTTTCATTCTTCGGACAAGTTTATAAAGCAAAATATTAGCAACAAGGCACTTTCTGGGGAAAAAGCACTGGATATGTCCAAAACATCACTGATACCTGACTTTCTGTTAAACTTTCACTATCCTGAAAAAGCTAAAAGAGGAAAATAACTATAAGATCATATTCAGCAGAAGAAATAGCTAAAAGATCATATTAAGCATGGGATATTTTCAGGAACCTCTCCTGAGGTATTGAACTATCACTTTGTGATAAGTTTTGGGGAAAGGATCAGTTACCTCCATTGAACCGTCCATGTCTGTTAGTTGACAAAGGGATAAAAACGTAAAAAGCTGCTCTTCTTTTTTTTTTCATTTTACTTGAAGCACAAAGTAGAATTCATTTTTCCCTAATCAATAACTTTTAGTTTTTATCTTAGCATGTGATCTTACTGAACTGTCAGCAAAGAATGCCTCAAAAAAACAAACCTTCTTTTTGGCTGCCTGAAATAAGGATCTTACACGCCTAGCACCAACCCCTACAAACCTACCATACGAAAAAAGATCAAAAATAAAAAGAATGAATAAGCATATCATCATATCAAAACAATAAAAAACCGACCAGTACAATTAGAGCAAGAAGTTGCTTACATTTCCTCAAATTCAGAACCTGCTCGATAGAAAAATGGTACTCCAGCTTCTCCAGCAATAGCCTTCAAGGTTCAAAATTAACCAAATCATCATCAGACTAACAACTTTCAAACCATAAGCTTATAAGTGAAGAAGGTACTGTAATAAAATGGATGTCAAAGAACCTGGTAACGAAATGGAAGATGAACAGGGACCCACCCACACAAAAAAGTATTTTCGATAAAGAATACAAATACCCATATTGACATCACTTCCAATCCAATTCATACATGCATGGACATCCGCCAATTCTTTATATTTACTAATTTTTCAATATATGCCAATTATTGATTAGGGAAAAATTGCCCATATGATTAGGTTTTATTCAATGTATAGAAGAGACTTGCACAATACCATTACCAACAAAAAGAAAAAGAAAAAATAAATTGGAACGGACCAATTTTGATTTAATCACGAACTAAATGTACTGAATTTGGTAGAAAACTTAGAATTAATATAATTTTCTATATACGCTTAATTTAAGTAAAGTGAGAAAACATTACAACCATTTATGCCTCCTTGTTTTATTGAAATTCAAATCCAAAAACTCCTTCACAAACATATAAATCATCTACAAGAATAGAGATGATACACCCTACCTTGGCAAGCAGAGTCTTCCCTGTTCCAGGTGCTCCAGTCAAGAGAATTCCCTATAAAAAGGAGTACAAATAAGATTTACATAATTTTGAAAATAGTTCATCATGTAGTTTTATGATCGAAACAAAAAATAAATGATCAATTAATTGATTGGAAGTGTGAACTATTTTAGTGCATAAACTAATTATATTTAAACAATTTTTGAAATTCTTTTAATGATTTAAGATAAGCATTATTGAATAGTAGGTTAAGATGTTTATGGTAGGTTCCTGAATACACCTTGTAACTTATTTGGACTGGTAAAGATCATGTATACATAAGCACACAAGTTAAAGACCTAGAACATTATCAAACCCTGCCACAACTTGCCACAACTGAGGTCATAATACTTGATGATCACATAGCGATCTGCATGTCATCCTTGCAAAAGGATCATGATTGTTTTTCTACATCATTCTAATTTTAAGAAGTGCTTCCAAGGCAACATTAAACATTGATATGATGAAGTCAAATACCAACATAAGGAGTTGAAGCAGAATATGAGCAGAAAAGAGCATTTGGGGAAAAGAAACTTTTATTCAGAAAAAACAATATCACACAAACCTTTGGCAGCTTCCCTCCAAGGCGAGTAAACTTTGATGGGTTTTTTAGATACTCTACGACTTCCACGAGCTCTTGTTTAGCATCATCACAACCTTTGACATCCTTAAATGTTTTTACATTCTGCGAGAACAGAACTACTCAGGACAGGCTGGGTTCATGATAATCTGCTATGTCTCAAATACAAAACTGATCGGCATGACAAGCATGACAAACTATTGCAGTCTCTGTGATACCGAAGGACTACTACTAACAATAATAGTCCAGTTAAACAATAGCACTACAATAGTTTCAAAACCAAAATGGAGAGTAACACCATTGTATGATTTCCTTTGATCATTAAACTCGTTTATATTCCCTTCTTAATAGTATTTTTAGCACTTACTCCAAGTAATAAGTAATTTGCTCCTCCAATAACCTAAACCTAAATTATCTCATCTTCTTCCATCTTTTCTACCAATGATTAAAGAAATTGCAACTAATTTAAACCTGATATGTGTAATCTCTCCTATCTACCCAACTAAGAAAAACAGGAGCAATCATTTTGCATGCAAATTATGACAACAGTCCTAAGGACAATGAGCTCTGCAAGCATGCAGGACACAACTCTGTTACTACCTTCTCTGGCATAACTTCTTTATTTAACTCCTTTGGGGTATAAGAGGAACTTGATCCGACGCCTGAAGTCCCGATTCCACCCAGGCTTCCTATGTACTTCTGAAGGGCAGCAGCACCCATTAACCTGAAAATGTTTTTCTTATTAACAGGAAACAACTCAAAAAGACAAGAAGCACCACTTGGATTGCATATAAGAGAAATAGAGAATTTCTTATAATCTGATATTTAAATAAGTAGATATCAGAATAATCAAGTAACACTACTCTAAGAAAATAAAGACTCATACCATACTAATCCAACGGCAACGGTGAATAAGATGGTTGAGATAAGCTCTTGTGCAAATCGTGATTTGTTTGACACTTTTGGATCGACCTGGGGAGGAAATAAAATAAACCAAGATACGAAAATAACAACAAAGACAGAGTGTGAGAAGCAAACTGGGAGAGAGTGTTGAGGTAGAGAACAACGAAGAATATCAATCTTGCATGCAATAACAATGGATAGAGCTAAAAAATATAAATTATGCCAGGGTTCAGGAACAAAAAAGAATATCAATCAGGGCAAGAACTTCGGCACTGATCCTTACCATCACCACATGCAATGGCTGTTTCTCAGATATGCCAGGATTCAGGAATGGCTCATCTGTATTGCCTGATGCACGTTGTTTTAGTTCTTGCAACTACAAGTAAATTTAAATTGATTAGATATATAAAAGTAAAATAACTTGAAATACTTTGTCCAAAAACAATAATGTGATTCAAGAAAAAAAATCCAACATAGCAAATGTCAAAAGAAAATTGGCTGAGAAAATTTATGCCAAAAAAAGAAAGTCAATCTGCAAGAAAGAGGTACCAAAAAGGAGAGAAAACTCATGAAAGAAATAGTAGTTGACAGAAAAATTGAGACAACTCCATACAGCATTACCAACTTTGTAAAAGTGCCATACAATGGTCTCTAAAAAATCACTTTTAAACATATTACAATTTACATTACCATATACCAACAATTAAAAGTGAAACAAAGGAACAAGATTGACTACCAATGCAGGAAGTGCAGAAGGCTTTCCAGATTGGTCATCAGGAAGATAATCTGCAATAGTGTTAGTGACCACAAGTGCTCGAAGATATTCCGCAACACCTATACTGTCCACCTCATGCTCCCTTTGCTCAAATCGCTTGATAACTGCCTCAGGACTGAAAAATAAGATAACTAATCCCATAAGAGCATTGTATAGTAGTGCTTTTCCAGTTAGCGCTTTTAACACTTATGAAGCACTTTTCCAAAAAGCATTTCAATTCATCAAATTCACCCATGCGAATGCTTTTCAAAAAAGCAGTCCAAGCACTTTTCTATCCTAAAAGCACTTGACTTATTGAATCAAAACACCACAAAGTAAATACAAAACGTATTCAACGCTTACTATCAAAATCACTCATTTTCTAAGCAACCAAAACAGGTAAACTCCGAGAGGTAAAACATTCATTTATTCTAAAACTTCAGTTTTATCTTTGGGAAATAACCAGAAATACTACAGAAATAAATACACTAAAGTGTTTTTAGCCTAACACTACAAAAATAAATACAAGAAGTGTTTTTAACTATTTAAAAGAATCAAACAGTTCAATAAAGGGTGTTTTTAAAGCACAGCTGAGAAACTAACAAATGAACATCAAGAGAATTAAACGCTTCAACAAAATCCCATAAAGCAACCTGTGCTTATTGAGTTCAGCCAGCAGTGCGCTCTGTTTTGCTGCATCTTTTGGATTGGCGTTAGCCTCAGCAATCAGCTGCTCAAGCCGCTTCTCCTGCCGCCAAAATGGCCACCAGCTCAACCAATCCCACGTCATCAATTTCTCCATTCCTCTTCTCAACCTCGCCCACACTCCCATAAAAAACACCAGTAACGAGAGTTTACTCTTCGCACCCTCTTTTTCCGCCAATTTCTCGTCAGCGGCCACACTTTTCCCCAAACTACCGTCGCCATTCACCTCTACCTTCACCTCACTCTTCGAAACTTCAGCAGTTCCCGACTCCTGAATGCCGGACTCCAAAACTCCACCCGGTAAATCGGAACGCTTAACAAAATCAGGATTCGAACTATTAACCAATTTAGAATCTTCGGAATCGACGTTGTCGGGGTGCAATGCGCGGGTAATTGGACGGAACCGCAAACTCGAAAAGTGAAGACGGTGGTGGTGGCGAGGAGGGGAGAGGCAGTGGTGAAAACGGTGACGTTTCAAAGGAGAAGATTGATGGGGAGGAGTAAGAGAGAGCGAAGGTTTGCAGAGAAGAGAGGCTTGAAGAATGATTGCCATTGGCGTTCTTACTTAGGGTTAGAGTGAGAAACTCTCTCTCTTTGCTTTCAGTTTCGATTATGGGGAGAGAGGGAGAGAGAGGGAGAAAAATGAGAGCCACAGGATATGGTGTAACGAGTTATTGAAAGGGAGAGAAAAGAATAAGATTAGGAAGAAGAAGTGAAGTAAAAACCTTATCTCGATTGAATTTGGCGCCGGCTTTGTGATTATCCCACTCTCACTCGTGTGTGCGATATTACATGTAATTATTACTCGACTATTATTATTGTACGGTACTTACAGGACTTTCCATCAAGTTCCAGTGCCAGTTTAGTTCAATCTTCTTTAACTCAGCGAGTCGTCAACTCAATGCAAAATCATTGTTTCATTTTTTTTCAAGTAAAATCTTTTTTCTACTCTCGTCTCTCGGTATATCCTTATACCTCCCCCACCCACCCCTTTGGTACATAAATTTTCACATTCTAATGTAAATATTAAATACGCATCCAATTCCTTAGAATTTTGGATTTCCAGAAAGACCAAAAAAAAAATATTCTTTTCCTTGATTTTGGAAGAATCAACAGAAACTTCTCATCTAACATCAGAAATACCTATCTTGCCATTTATTTATCTATCTTTTTATATAAAATAAATAAATTAATGTTACATCATTAAAAATCATTAACAGATTATAACATTATCACATAATTTAACTCTACTAACGGGAGCACATCAAACAAAAGGCCACATGGAGCACGTAAAGCATAAAATGCAACTTGTACCGGCAGCCACTTCGCCGCCAAGATAAAGAATGACCGAAAAAAGGAAAAGGAAGAAGAAAAGAGCAGGAGGTTCAAAGTAATTAATTAATTCACACTAACATTAAAGAACAGAAGTTCATAACAGTCTTGGGCCTGCAATGGTAATCAAGCCCACTTCCTACATAGCTTCAGCTTTATATAGCAAGGTGAAAATGGAAAAACCAAAAAAAGATCGTTCAGCACATTTTAGCTTTCAGAATTGTGAAATCTTTACCAGTAGGCTTGTTTGGTCAACTGATGTTCCATTTGAAACAGAAACAAAGAACTAACAAGAATCTCAGAGGATATGCTATTGCATGTGATCTGGTCTTGCGGGGGGCATTGTCCCGGGATGCGGAACGCCACCCTGCCCAGGCATATGCATCATTCCAGGGCCCATTTGAGGCATAGATCCGGGAGGCATGTAAGGATGATTACCCATCATTGGCACGGCTTGTGATGCTGCCGGAACAGCTCCCCATCCTGGCGAAGGCTGATGCATAACAGGCTGCTCAGGAGGTGGAGCAAACTGAGTCCCGTTGTATTGATGAGCATTGGTTCCCACAATTGGAACCGGCTGCTGCCCAAGTATAGATGGTTGAGAGTTCAGCATGGGAGTGTTGGGGATTGTGTAATCTCTGCTTCGATCGTTATTGACCTGTAATCAGCATATCAAAGGATCAATTATTCTGAAATAAAACACTTGGAAGTTTAATGAAAGCATTCTATTTCAAGGGCACATTTTAGCTACCTTTATACTGAGATCAGTATGTCGAGAGTATGATATGTGAAGCTTGCAAAACCCTCCATCATAAATGCAGTGACCTTCCAAGGCTTCCTTGGCAACAACAGCTGTCTGAACATCTGCAACCAGTGACACCATTGAAGACCTCGTTTAAGTATCTCAAGTAACTAAAATTATGTGTCATTCTGAGGAATGTGGAACTCATCATCAGGCAATTTATTCAGAATGAATTAGTGTGTTATGTATGGTACAAAATGATGGAAAAACACTAAAAAAAAGCCACTCATGGGACAAGCATGTGACATGCAAGAACGATAACAAGGGTAAACACTATATAAATACAACTTGTCAGCATTTAATACTACCAGAGTACTGGATCAATGCCTGAAGTCCACCATTCTTATCGAACATGGCAATCTTTTGGACAGGCCCAAATGCAGAAAAGACCTAACCACGAGAAAGAAAAAAGGGAGCAGAAAAATCAGTACTAAGAAAAGCATGCTTGAATAATAATATTAATAATTGTTTATGGCGAATGGATATACCATGTGCAAAACATCCAAGGTGACAGCATATTGCATGTTTTCAATAGATGCAAGAAGTACGTTGCTCTCCGGTTCTAGTTTTTTTCCATCAAGACCCACACTGAACTGCAATGATGACATCCCAATTAACAAACCCAATAAGCATATCAAATTTAAATGTGGAGAAAAGAATATAAAATTACATAGGCAACTGACAACAAGCCATCTTATTTATCTCGTAAAAAATAAGCAGCCAACAAAATGCATCTGGGCATGTATGATCATATACAAAGGTTTGGAAGTGATACTCTAAGCTTCCGTGCATGAAAGAAAGCAAAAGACACAAGAAAATATATTGCGAAAACTTTTAAGAATATATGTAAAATAGAATGTTAAATATGGTGCAGGACCCCATTAGGGCTAAAACACAGTCCAGTTGCTTCACAGGCACGACATGCTATTCACAGACAATTAGACTTCAATATCTGACTACCAGGACATATAATACAATAACTTTTGATTCACAGCTACCTGACCACTAGCATCAATGGCTGATGGAGCAACAGGAAGGTAAGGATTCGTGTAGTCCCTGAAATGTGCAATTAAAAAAAAAATGAGCTATAGCAGCAGTAAGCATAAGGGGAACTCTAGCAAATAAAAAGAAAAATGGAAAACATTTTGGAACCACTAGAGAAAGGCAAATGGAAGAAGTGTAGACGATGAAAAAAGTGACTTATGATAGAAGAGGTGAAATAAAATAAGCAATCAGATTGAAATTTATTAAAAAGAATACCTGCTACGGTGGCTCTGAAATTTCACACTCAAATCTGTGTGAGCAGAATATGTTATCCTAAGGGTACATGGTCCCATATGTTCTGGAAGAAGATACCTGATACCAGGGATAAGAAAAGTCAAAAGATCATCAGTGTGGTACATTAGACAGCAATGAAATCCTAATACAACTGGTAAAGCACATAGCTTCATATCCTTCTTATATGACACCTGAATGTTCCGAGGAACTATCATATAATGCTCTACCCAGTAAATTCACTAGATGATAGAACATTCTAGTAAACACAGAGCAAATTCTTTGCCGAAACCAAGGACTTAAAACTGAAGATAACTAGAGCATGAGGAGTTTAATTCTTCATAAAAAGTTTAATTGGCCACTTATGCCAAACCTCACAAGTGCTCATTTCCAAATCACGTACACGACATCTATAGCTATACATTCCACGACAGTTAGACTAAATACCGTGTCAAAAAATTAATACAATCGTCACCTAGGGATGCTTCTTCCATCCAGGGCATTTTTTGCAGAAGACGCAGTTTCTGTATCAGAAAATTGCACCAATGCCTAAAAAGATAATACATTAAATGAGTTCAAGTCTAAAGAATGCAATAAATAAGCAATAAAACTTAGTAACTGACATTAAGTGCATATACCTGAAAACCAGCTGTCTTCTCAAAGGTAGTAATCTTATGCACAAAACCAAAGGCTGAAAAAACCTGCATTACTGAAATGACTTTTAGAAAAGAATAGTGAAACCAATAATCTACAAGCTCCAAAGGCAAGTATCCTGCATTGTACCTTCTAATAATTAGAGAACCATCTCCAGGTTTAATACGGATACTTAGCAGTATTTATGTATTGGAAAGAAAAATAACTAGAAATTATAAAAGGCTAAAGTACCGAAAATAAGCAACTCTAGGGAACTTTGTAATTCCTGGGAGACTTAAGTTTGCATCAACTTTTAGACCAATCAATAACTTATACAAAAACCAATACTAGACCATTAAAAAAGAACAATAGATAAAGAGGCCAACATCTATCTTCCAAAAACTGACCAAGAAAAGGACAGCATTCAATAGCTTGTCAAGCACTTGACCACATTCTATTGCAAAATAAAAGAAAAGAAAAGAAAAGGAAATTAAAAAAAAAAGCTACCACACTTCTCAGCAATGCATTCATTCATTCAAGGCTAAAAGTAACCTCCATACTCTCCAAAACCAGGAGAATCACTGACTAACCTCGAAGCACCCCCCACCCCGACAAAAAAAAATGCTCAGTCTGAGCAAACTTTGCAAATAGTTGAATGTTTATGGGCCAAAAAGAAACTAAAACCAGAATAAAATTGAATAGAATAATGTGTTGTTTCACAAATGATTGAAAAATAAAATAATATGGATAAAACCTGTGCCATCATCAACTACACAATAACCAAAACATAACATAGAGCATGCAGAAGTCAAAAGAGAGAGGGATGCACAAGAAGAAAAGAATTGAAATCACCCTGAACTATTAGAATGTTACGAATAGGGAGGTAAGGAGGAAGTGTAGGGAAAAAAGAGGCAGTGTTAAAGAAAGGAGAAAGGAGACAAACACACATGTGCTCTTTCTCCCGATGCACTAAGCTGCCATTGGAGATATTTCCTTGACATGGGCCTGCTGATCCATTTACATTCATGTCAAACAAAAGCTTTCCAAAGCATGACAAACTACAACCTAATTACAGAAGCTCACTTGCAACACAGTTCAGTTATATGTTTACCTCATCAAACCATATAAGACATGAAATGAACTTACCAGGTGTAAAACATCAATGCTCACAAGGCGTGCATCTGTACCCTCGATTGTTACCAACAGGACATTTCCAGCAACATCCGCTGTTGTTTTGTTGTTTACTATTTCCTGCCTATTAGAATACTGCAAGTAGACAGTCTTCCCCCGCACTTGAGCAGGCTCTGAGGATGAAGCATAATATGATATCATCGCAATAGCTTGATTCAGATCTGCCTAAAGGAAATTAAACAATATAATAGACAAACACTATTAATAAAATTGTTCAAGCAATTAGAGAAACAATTGAAAACACAAAGGTCCAAGTCCACTTACAAATTCTATAAAAGCCTGATTCCGATTAGCTCCTACATTGCACTTTGTGTTAACAACCTTACCAAACGGCTTACCAAGCTCAATCAATTCCTCTTCTGTGCATTCCCATGGCAAGTTTCTCAAATGAAGCACCTTAGATGGGGGTTGGGTGTAACGGAACTGTGGCTGACTGGACACAGATGCCATTCTGCACAACCAACCCAACCCAGAAAAGAACACCACAAAGATGTACTGCCCTTCAACTACAACAGTATAAACCAAACCTAAATGAGATTCTACAGCATGAAAATGCAAACTTACACATCTTCACCTTTAGTATAAATATAAAATGAAAACCTAGACTTCATATCAATAACAAATCTAAGTAGATAAACCCACACACATCTTTACTATATCAACATGTAAACATGGATGCACAATATACATGAATAATTCTGTCTAAATAGGTGGCTTTCTTCTTCACATTCACTTTTGAGACCACATTCTTCACACAAATTCTAAAATAAGCAGTTCAACTAGTAATTTCAGCATGTCTATTGTAACCACTGGCAAACAACTTTTTTACAATAAGTTGAAATCCTTGATACTGAAATTTGAATCTAGATTCTAAAATTTAGAGTAATCGACCTACAATGCAAGGACCAGAACAGACAAAATACAGAATAGCCTAAGGGGAAAAAAAAAAACAAAATCAATATGGAGCAATCCTTCAAATCCCAAAACACTTTCTAAGAAATAGGATACAATATGGGGTTTTGTTTTTTTTTTTCTGTCATAATTTGGACAAAATCTAGCATAAAACATCAAAACAAACTGTCATTCTCCTCTAGATTTAAACTAGTTTTCAAGATTGCACCCGACCAACGTTTTCAGAAACTTCCAATCAAAAGACATCCCATTACGAAATTTAGTTCCAAGTTTCCTGAAACAAAGAATCGTACCCATTAAACGAGCGCTAGTTTTTTCGCAAAAAATTCTACAGACAAGTTATATATAAATCGCAAAGACAATCAGAACCAACACGTAAAAAATAAACACACCAAAAAATTATTCCAAACAAGAAAAATAAAACCCAACTGATCCGCAAATAGGGAGGTAATTGAAATACTAAAAGAATATAAATCAAATACCTAAAAGATAATAGAGAGGGAAGCCTTAATTTTGCGCTAACTTCGAATTTAGGGTTTCAGAGGAGAAAAGAGAAGTAAAACCGATTTGTGGATTTCTTACGTTTTCTATTATCGGGTTTTGGGGACGAAAAAACAAGTTTTTTGGCGCCGGGTCGGCGTATTGTGCACCCAGTTGAGGTTAGCGGATAAAAGAGAAGAGGCGTACTTTAGTAGGAAAGGCGTTGTGTTGGATGAACCGTAAAATATCTTTAATACCGAAAATTGCTGAATTAGCTTTGTTACATTCTTTAAAGTTTAAATTAAAACACACATTTTCCATCCTCATTGTTGTTGTGGAGTAAAAAATTAGTTTTAAATATCAAGTAAAATTAATTTTGTTCATCTAACTTATTTTAGCTAAATTTAAAGAAATTATGGCAATTTTTGCCTGTCTTTTGACATATTATTAAAAAGAAATCTCTCAAATAAAATAAAAACAATTAACATTCACAGTGTTAGTTAATTTGTTCAATTAAGGTAATTGTCGAGTTATTACCCTTCTTGTAACGAAGCAAGAGAATCAAACACGTGAAATGTATGGTGTCCTTAAAAATAACTCACAAGGGTCACGTATTATATATACTGTAAATTTCAAATTTAAGTTATAATAACAAAATATTTATGGCTTTTTATAATATATATATATATATATTTAGATATTAGAATAAATATAACTTATGGTAATTGGTTACAAGTTTAAGCTAAAATTAAAGAAATTAGTTGTTGTTTGAAATCTTTTGGAATGATGCAAAAGTATATTTATTAATTAGGTTTCAATCCCCTCAGACCAATATATTTAACTTTATGAAACAAAGGAGAATTAATATTATTAATATTAAATTTAATAATGCATGTTTGATAAAGATGTTTCATCAATTAAATAAATTACTTAGGTAGAAACATTTCTGCTTACCCCGACTTTTATTTTATTTAATTTTTATTTTTTTTTGGAAACAATGGTAAGAAAACATAAATATATAAAGAACAAATGACACGAAAGTTTTTGAAGTGATATTTTCACACCAATCAAAAGTTAACGCGTTAGCACATGATCTAATAAAAAGCTAACAAACATTAATTAATCTATATCCAACCGCACTAACATTTGAGGTTTCTCTCCAAAACTACCGTCAGATTTTGTCGTTTCTTGTACAAGTTCATTAGCGACTTGTCGTCGCTCTTCAGTTGTTTCTTGTAGACGATCGCTAACGCTCAAGTCAGCTACTATAAATTTGCAAGGCATATCAAGTCCAAGTCCGTACATTGAATATGGAAAAAGATGAACAGAATGTATATCATGATTATAGGATTGCACGAGAATCGAAGCACGTACAAGAAGAAACACCAAATGAGGAAGCGAATACAAGAATTATGTAATCTGAGCGATAAGTGTACCAAATTATCAAAAGTAAGATATTTCTAAGTTTGGCCAGTAAGCACATCCTTATAAGGTGTTGCGGCTGGAGTAGCCACATTCTTGTGAGGCGTCGGGGTAGGAGCAGCAGGGGCAGGGGCAGGAGCAGGAGCAGAAGCTGCTGTTTTTGCTGCTTCTTCGGTTACTGCTGGCTTTGTCCTCCTCCTTTGCTCTTCTATAATGAGGGGGACGTTGCCTTCCCTTTCTCGCATCAGCCGTTCGTGTGCTCCTCCTCTTAGTTTCTCAAGCCGCAGTCCATCAATTTGCTGCATCTTGAACACCTTAACCACGTTCATCAATCCCCCGAAGAATAACAATAGGCTTCCAATGATTCCCAGCCACACCCAATTCCTGCCCTGCACCGCAAACAAACTTTGACCAATTAACTAATTGCTAATTTGCATTACTATTATACATGACTCTACTCCACAGCAACCTAACTGTTGGGAATTGGGAGTACTTTTGACCAAAATTACTTCCTACAGCTTTTATTTAGCATAAATACCAGAAAATATTCAATAGAAAAGCACCCACCATGAGGCGAAAGCGTACATGTTGGACGCTTAGACTTGATCGCCTAAAATACTAGTAAGCGAGTGGTATCAAATTAATTAATTAGATTTGTAAATCTTTAGTTCTAAATGGGAGCGCACAACTTTTTTCCCTTTATATGATGGAAACTCACCAGAAGCTCTGTACCATGGTGAATAAATCCAGCTTGCTCGCGGCTATTGAGAATTGAACCCACCATTAACAACAAACCACCCATCAAGAAGGGAATGTGAACACTTTGTTGCAAGATTTGAACATGACCATCAGCTCTCTCATAGATTTGGCACGAGTTGTGAATCGACCCAAGCACCCACAGAGCAGGGCCAGCAATCAGCATATTCAAAGCATGCTTTTCAAATTTAAAGAACCCATACTTTTTCTCTTCCTGCAAATCACGGACAGTTCCACCAAATTATTCCATCCCACAATTGCACAAACCACACATGATAAAGAAGACGACGTAGTATATAACTTACCTGAATAAAGATAAAGAGAATTCCCAAGAACATGATAACAGAACCCAGAATCTGAACAACAGGAACGGCAAACTCTACGACCGCAAGCTGAATATCAAACTCCATTAACGGAAACCAATAATCGTATCCCGCAAGATGGGCAAGAAGATCATGAATATTCACCACCATTATCAAAGCTAAAGCTATGAGCAAAAGCACTAACCCCGATTTGGGCTCCCGGGAAAGCTCGGCGGTGAACCCGCCGAGAAGCACGATGGTGGCAAACACGTATAGCCCTGCGTTTGTGTACTCCGCCTGGTTTTTGGACAGTCTCGGGCCGTACATTCGGCTCTCCCTTGCCGATGCTAGCTTCACCATTATGATTATCGAACACAAATTGCACAATAAAGATCGATTAAATAAGATCAAATTTGGGTTGGTCTTCAAGATTTCGGGGTTGAATTAGGGAAGATAGAGATGTGAAGCGACGAGGTGGCGTGAGAGTGGAACAGAAGAGAGAGGGTATACGTGTCTTCATGCATGGAGAGATCACCTGTTACGCAGAGTTTGAATGTTGAATGAGAACACGTGTTGTCATATTAGGAAGAAGGTGAAGGCCCCGGGCCGGCATCACTTTGGACGTGGCCCGGTCCAGAAATAGATAATGAAATTATAGGAATGAAGGAAAGCTCATCAACAAACATATCACATTGTGGGTGCTGCTGCCGCCGCCCACAATGTGATATTCACGTTGTTGCTGATAAAGAGTGTTGGATAGCCCTGAAAATCTTGATCTGATCTCAACATTTATGCAAGAAAGTAGTTTTAGTGTATGGCATTAAATTGGTACATCGATAAATTATTAAGAGCTGCAATGGGCTTGTACTTTCTGATGGAGTTTCACTCGTCTTTGGTCTCATTCTTCTACAACTGTACTTGAAGCACAGAGCGAGTTCAAGTGGGAAACCAATCAGGGATGAAGGAGCTGCAAAATTAAAGAATTAATTGATATTACTAAGTGAAATACATCGATCGTACACTCCAAGATTAATATAAATCAAGAGAAAAATCTAAATAGAAAATATAATAAAAATAACTTGCCTTTTTTTTGTGCACGAGCAAATTGTTAGAAGAAAAATATTTTAAAAATTATTATTTAATTTTATGATCTATTTATTATAAATCGTTATATTATATGATAGTTATAATTTTTAAATTACACCATTAATTTAATTAATTATTTTAATTTAGGACATGGTTATAAATATTTTATCTTTAATATTATATTTATTATTTAAGTTATTTCACTGTTATATAAAGAATATTTGTATTCATTTATAAAGAGAATATAAAAATAAGAAGAAGAAATAATATATTTTATATAAATTATATTTTAATGGTATATTTTTAAGCAATCATAATATATAAGACTTGGTGTTTGGTTAAATATTATTTGATACACAGGGCGAGCATATATATATATATATATATACACCAGTCTGCTTAATTACTTGTGAAATTTAGATAGTTGAAAAGTGTCAGTACGTGATCCTAAGGTGTTGGTGTGATCGATAGCATCAATCATGCATTTAGGAGATTGACAATTCATTCATTCATTATAATATTAGAAATTTAATTTCTCAGTCTTCATTTCATTCATCCATGCATCTGTCTTTTAATTTTCTCCCTCTATGCACGCTTAATTAATTAAGCTTTAGATCGAGAGAAATGAACTTCAATTTCTTCGTGAATATCGATAGATTCAAAACTTGACGAGTCCCGATTGTAAGCTCCACGGTTCTCAAGCTTTCCTTCATTCTCATATATATTTTTGTTTGCCTTGCCATCTAGCCAAAAACAAACGGAAAACATATGACCATGAAGAATTAAAGCTCCATCGAGATACTTTACAATTGGCAGTCCGCATGGAATATATATATATATATATATATATATATATATATATATATATATATATATATATGAAGCAAAAATGAGCCCTCTGTACGTACAATGTATAATTAAGGACAAGAAGCTCAATTAGATCAAGTAATTGCAAGAGTTAATTTAAGAAATTAGCATTACAAATTAGTGAAAATAAACTTCCATCTTCGGTGATCTCAAGTAATGGCCCGTCAAGCCATCAAGGCTTAGTCCTGATGGTATCATACTCAAAATGGTAGGAATTTTTTCATAATATGTGGGGTCTTTTTTAAAGTCTTTTGGACAATATTTCTGTTACATTGCAAGTAGTCTCTTGAATATTAGTCCTAATTGTATATACCAGTAGATTGTTAGTTGTATACTAATTTACACCATGTAATCATTAAAAAAAAAAAAAAAAAGTAATGGCCCGTTTACAGAGAGGACGACCTACATTATTAAGCCCAACAAACCATGATCGTCCCGGGCTGTATGGTTACGTGGAATAATAAAGCTAATGGCTGCTGCTCTCATTCGCGCAATGATTCATTGCCTTCTAATTCGTCAATTAATTTAGATAATATTGCGTGGATGAAATATTGGTTCTTGTTATTTTCATTTTTATTTTATTTTAAACAATATTAGGGAGTGACTTGCTTTATATAATTAGATTAATGTTTTACTTGAATATTACTTGTTTGTTTCTAATATTAGGGACTTGTCACTAATAGTTAACTATTAATATATAGTTATTGATGTTGCTTTTCTTTCATAGTTAATTAGTAATGGCCTGTACGTTTTGTTTTCGATATATGTACATGTTTTGCTCTGATAGCTAGCTAGCTGCAAAACTGAGCAGCTAGCCCCCAGTTGCTTCATTGTCAATTATTAATGACGTGCTGTATGTTAATTCATATAGTTAACTGTAAGTCACGCAAAGCTGTTGTGTTGAATGGCATTACATTACATAGGCCGATTGAAAGGTTTTTCTATGTCACTAAGCAAAAAGATTCACACGTACGTATATATAGACCTGATCCTCAACTTTAGAAAGACATGTACGTCTAGCTTGTACGTTCTACAAATTAAACTACTGGCTTGGCCTGCGCCTTAATTCTTCTGCTATTACTTCAATACTTTTTGGTCCTGATGAAACAAGCATCTTTAGCTTGGGGTTTATGAGCATTTCGTCACATTTATAAGATAATTTTAACAGTAAGGTTTACAGAGAAATGATCTTCAATTCTTCCATCTTAACCAAAACAAACGGAAATTAAAAATAGGAAAATGAACAAATAAATATTTTACGACTGGCTGCAGTTCGATCGCATGATGGATTGAAGCAAAAGTGAGCTCTGTACACATAAAGGTCAAGAAACTCAATTATATCACAAGTAAATGCAAAAGTTAATGAAGGAATTGACCTTACAAATTAGTGCCAAATCAATAAGTCGCCATTTTTTTTTTATTTATCATGGAAACAAACCGGAGATATATGAGAATGAAGGAAAGTTTGAGGGATTTATTGAATAAGTCAAATTAATTAACACTAGATTAATTGTTTTTGACAATAAATTAAATTCAATCCAATACCCTCCTCCCATGTTGCTACCAGCTGGACTGTTTGAACTTTGACGAACAATAATTCATCTTATTGTTGCCCGTTAATTTCTGGAAAAATTTCTCTAAGATTGATATCATCGTTATCCATGTATTTGGAGAACTAAAAACACCTGCAATCATAAGAAATTCGACCAAATCAATAGAATTTAAATTAAGAAATAAATTAATATTACAAAATAGTGAAAATCTACGATTAATTGATTGATTATAAATCCAAATAAAACTATAAATTAATAATCAATAAAAATGAGCCCTCTGTACGTACAATGTACAATGTATAATTTGAATGGAAGCTAGCTTCTTCCTTTAATGGAAGTATGCTTTGAGAGGCTGTTGAGAGAGAGCCGGCAGGTTTTTGTATGCATGAAGGAGATCGTTTCGGAGTACTCCAAAACTATTTGTAATTATAAAAAAATTATAATATGTGCTATTATTCATTTCAGTAATTTCATACTACAATACATTAGAATTATCGTTACATTATTTATTTATTTTTTCTGCAACGTAAAAATTTGAAAAATGCATGCTAGCTTTATAAAAAGTTATAAAAAAATTTAACTTTAAAATAATTAAAATTTAAAATCAGAAACTTGAAACATATAACACAAACATTGAAACTTAAATTATTTCTGTTATTAAAGACACAAAATAGTTAATTAATTAAAGCTCCATTAATATTAATTTCTGTAACATGACGAGGCAGGAGTACATAACATATATACTATATATGGATACGTGCATGGAAATTAAATAGTATTAGATCAAGCTTCATTAATTTAATTTCTGAGTTCACAAGTTAATTTCTATGGTTGCTGCTCTCATTAATATTCATGCTCCTCCTGCAATGGTTTTTCCTTTGTGCATCGAATAGAGTTTTGTTTTAGTGTGCTTATATGGATATGAATCTACTGCATTATTAGGGTTAGTCTTATGTTAAAATATATATATATATATATATATATATATATATATTACTGCTAAGTTAGCAATTTACACATTCCAATTAATTTATCCCATTACCATTGCCATGTTGCTAGAATTGCTTCTTCTTATTATTTTTGTCTTTGGATCGAATTAGTGGTGGTAATGTTGTCGACTTGCTCCATCAAAAATAATTACTTGATTGTTTTTAATGCTAATAACTAAGTTCGCTGTGTTACTTATTTGGCTCTAAAACAATTATAATATCTAAAGTCTCTTAATTTAAAAATTACTCTCTCTAAAATTTGTGTATGAAAGATGAATTTAGGTTGAGTTTAACGTCGAATGTAATGGGTGGTTCTTTCAGTGTCTTGACTCTTGTGAATCATGACGGAGATAAATTGCTGATAGAGACCGGTTTGGCCCACTCGACTAAAAAACGGTCCGTCACTGGCCGAGAAATGTCGACAAAACGCGTGGCATTTCGCCATCTATGAAACGGTGCGTAATGCCAAACCGGCCATCTATAGACGTTGCGTTTTATGAGTACTGCCGTCTTGGAAGACCGACAAAACGCTGCGTTTTCCCTGTTTTCAAAATGCCGTTAAGATCTTGTTTCCCGGTAAAATGGAAGCACGAATTATGGGATAACATCAAATCGTACTTAACCCATAAACTAAATTTAAACGACGTAGTCTCTACAAACATGGCCATATCGAAGTATGCCGAAAATGGCCGGCTAGATATCGCTCGTAACCTGTTCGATCAAATGCCAACTCGAACAGTCATTTCTTGGAACGCCATGATTTCTGGTTACTCGAGATGGGCCAAATTCGATGAATCTCTTATTCTAGTTTCAATTATGCATCACAGTAATATTAAGCTCAATGATACCACTTTTTCTACTATATTAAGTGTATGTGCAAAATTGAAGTCTTTAGTTCAAGGAAAACAAACTCATTGTCTTGTTTTGAAATGTGGGTACGAGAGTTTTGAGTTTGTAGGTAGTGCTTTGTTGTTCTTTTATGCTAATTGCTTTCAGATTGAAGACGCTAAGCGGATTTTTGATGATTTACATCATGGTAACGAGTTGTTGTGGAGTTTGCTGCTTGTTGGTTATGTGCAGTGCAACTTAATGAGGGATGCATTTGATGTGTTTATGAAGATGCCAAGAAAGGATGTAGTGGCGTGGACTAAGTTAATTTCAGGGTATGCAAAAAGTGAAGATGGCTGTGAGAAGGCTTTGAAGATGTTTTGGTGGATGAGAGATAGTGGAGAGGTGATGCCTAATGAATATACTTTTGATACTGTTATAAGGGCATGCGGTAGACTTTGTGCTTTGTGTGAAGGGAAAGTTGTTCATGGGCTCTTGATAAAATATGGGTTTGAATTTAATCACTCAATTGGAGGAGCACTAATTGAATTTTATTGTAGCTGTGAAGCATTTGATGATGCTATGAGAGTTTATGATAGATTGGTAAATCCATGTTTGAATGCTTCAAATTCACTTATCGATGGGCTTATATCAATGGGTAAGACTGTAGATGCAGAGCTGATTCTTAATAGACTGACAGAAGCTAATCCAGTTTCATATAATTTGATGATTAAAGGTTATGCAGTTAAAGGCCGAGTTGAAGATTCAAAAAGGTTATTTGAGAAAATGCCTCATAGAACAGTGTTTTCTTTGAATATTATGATTTCTGTGTATTCCAAAAGTGGTGAAATTGAGAAAGCTTTGCAGCTTTTTGAAGAAATTAAAGGTGAAAGAAACCCAGTGACATGGAATTCAATGATGTCAGGTTATGTTCAAAATAATCTCCATGAAGAAGCTTTGGAACTGTATGTGACAGTGTGCAGATTGGCAATAGACCGTACTAGATCAACATTCCCTGTTCTTTTTCACGCATGCTCATGCCTGGGATCTCTTCAACAGGGACAACTACTCCACGCCCACTTGGCTAAAACACCATTTGCTTCTAATGTTTATGTTGGAACATCCCTCATTGATATGTACTCCCGGTGTGGGAGCATAGCTGAAGCTCAAACATCATTTAGCTGCATGTCTTCACCCAATGTAGCAGCATGGTCAGCTCTTATTAATGGATATGCACACCATGGGCTTGGTTCTGAGGCGGTCTTACTTTTTGAGCGCATGTTAGAACAAGAAATAGTCCCAAATGCTGTCACTTTTGTTGGAATTCTGTCAGCTTGTGCTCGCACTGGTCTGGTCGATGAAGGGATGGAAATTTTCTACTCAATGGAAGAATGTTATGGAGTAGTACCAACTTTAGAACACTATGCCTGTCTGGTGGATCTTCTTGGTAGGTCAGGCCATCTGCAAGAAGCTGAGGAGTTCATCAAAAAGATGCCAATCGAACCTGATACTGTTGTCTGGGGAGCTTTGCTCAGTGCGTGTTGGTTCTGGAGGAACATGGAAGTGGGTGAGAGGGTGGCTGAAAAGATGTTAGGTTTGGATCCCAAGGCAACATCGGCATATGTTATTCTGTCCAACATATATGCAGCATCGGGGAAGTGGGGGAAGAAGATGTACATTAGGAAGAGATTGATGGACTTGGAAGTCAAAAAGGATCCAGGTTGCAGTTGGATTGCGCTGAGCAGCGGAGTTTATACATTCTCTGTAGAAGATAGAATCTATCCAGATTGTAAAGTGATTTATATGACGTTGGAACATCTTACAGCAAATCTAAATTCTATTGCGCAAATTGATTGAGATTCCATGTGAATACAAGTGTCTGGTTCTCTTAATTCAACATACCACCATTGATCAAATTCCTTTTGCTGTATCATCCAAATTTTAAATTTTGGACTGCTTCATAAAAGTCATATGTTTGCTTCCATTTGATTTAGCGAAAACATTTAATATTGATCTTCTCTCACATATCTTGGTCACATATAATCCCTGTGCCTTATTGCATTATTGTAGTCACATCTTGCTTCTTTCATAATTTAAGATGCCTTTCACTGATGGTACAATATATTCTTCCACATTAACATCAGTTCCTTCACAATTGAGCTCATTGTAGCAAATTTTCTCTTTATTAATTGAGGAAGGCATTTTTTTAAGGCTTCATTTTATGATTAATGAAATTAATCGCACTACAGGTTTGTGAAGCTGAGAGACTTATGCTTTGGCAACATAACACTTCAAAATTCAGCTTCAGACATGTCTGTCTTTTTCTCTGCTTTGTGTTGTTCTGATTCATCAGGCATATTGGACAATGACAACTACTTACAATTGTCAAATACTGAATAGGTTCTTAGCACAGTCCAGCCAAACATTACAATGTATGCATAACTAAAGTGGCTTATGCTGAGGATACAGATTAACTATTGCTTTTGGAAAAGCTACCACAGATCCCGTTATTGTTCCAAAAGTTAAGGTAACTTGTCTCTTTATAAGGTTTGCTGTCGAGCTCGTGCCTCTTCTGTTTAAATTAAACAAACATGACACTTTTTTCTGGCGATTTTGTTGGCATTGGTTGTTGCATAGTGATCATGATTGGTGATTATTTATGGACTATTTGTCGCTGTCATATAGGAACTCTTTCAAATGGAAAAAACTTGTTAATAACAATACCTTTTTGATATCAGTGTATCGGTTATGATTGAGTTCTATGCTGTAGCATCTTATTTTTGTCTAAGCTCCTATTCCTGGTATCTGAGTGTCTGAATATATTCCTGTTACTATTTTTTTTTTTCCAGTTTTTGTAGCATTTACTGAAATGATGATATTGATCAAGTCCTGAAATCATTTGCAGGAACCAGTATCTCCGGAAGACAAGTAAATTTTTATTATTTTCAGATATTAAATTAACAAGCTTTACATAAGTTTTTGCTATATAGGAGCTTTGACCAACTTTAGCTTTTCCTTCCCTCTTCAGGGGTAGCTGCAATTATTGCCAATGAAATGAAGTTTCCCCTGTCACAAACAAACACAAGTCTTAAAATTTTTGTTGATTTATAAACATTGATTCAACAATGAATTTAATTTCACATTCTCAGATAAGTAAGCATTTAGAATAAATAAAGGAAGGAACCTAGTCACACCTGACAATTGAATTATTCAAATCTTCCCATTACTATCACTGTTTATCACGAGCTGCTGTTTAGATTTCCCTTCATTCTGTTCTAAATCCCACTTGTTTGGTTCTTCTATAACTCCCCTTTTCCTGTACTTGCAGTAGAGAACAAGTTGGAGGATGCCTAAGGGACTACCAACCAGATTAGGAGACTGCAAAAATTAGGAAAATCAAATGAAAAACTTTCATCTTTGTTATGTACTTCACAACATAAGTTATATTATTTTGTTTTACAGCAAAAGGAGAATTTAGTAGCTATACAAACCGTGAGAAAGAGATCGTGGCTCAATAATCCATAGGCCATCCACAATGAACTAGTCAGGAATGAGAAAAAGGATAAATAAAACGGCATGAATTCCACACTCTTTGTTTTGATCACTTGCTTCTGCAATTATAAACGGGCAGCTAATTATAAGACCTAAAGATTTAATAAGAGATACAAAATCCAGATGGTAACTTGATTTGCAAGTAACTATAATATGGATGGATGCAATGAAAGAACTTATATTTTCTTTTTTCCTTTTTTCATCACTGGCTATATAGGTTACACAGAAGAATGATGTCATGGGATAATAACAGGAAAATATGACTCACCACAACCACCAGCGGAGAACCATACATAGCTATGGAGGCCACCAACGCAATGCTTCCAACAAACACTTTGCGATTGTGATGATCATGAAATGCAAGAGCTGAGATAACGGCAGTGATGCAGAACACCAGGATAACAGGTATCAGTGTAGCAGCAACCTTCATCTGTGCACTCATGATAAAATCTATAATGTTTTTGCCAACTATGCATTTACATGCATGCAAGCAAGAATGCACAGTTGTACCATGTTTTTTCTTACTTTTGCTAAAAAAAAAAAAAAAAAATAGCATGCATAATCTGTCTTTTATGCATAAAACTTCTAAAATAACTTGCCTTGCCTCTAGTTGGAGCAAACAAATAATATACAAGGATGAAGGAAATCTCGAGAAGGACCCCTAAACCATTGATTGTGACCACAGGGAAATTCTCCCACCTGCAGCTTACAATAGGCAGTCCATACCAAGTATAGAAGAGACAATTTAACAGTGCAATAATATAAGGAATGCACGAATACTCCTCAGTGCTCTTCTTCTTTATCACCCTTGAAAAAGTTAATCTGGCAAAAAAATATTGGTTTAAGTTTCAAGGTTACGAAAATCTAATAGGAAAATAAAATGACATGAACTTAGCTATGTAATAGAATAGTGTATAGACATTACATTGGTGCAGCATAAAGTAACAAAGAAGCTGCATTTCCTGCAAGAAAAAAAAGCCATGCAGGTTTGATGAATTAGACCGGTTTAATTTTTTTGCTCACAATGCTAGGATGCTGAAACAATAAACAAAGAAGAAAGTACCCATGATTCCAACTGCTAAGCGCAATCTATCTCCCATATTTTTGCCCTTCAAAGACGGTCCTAAGACGAAGAAATGGTCCCAAAAGGAAGAGTCTCTAAACAAGTAATTAAGAATGTTGTGCGGACTGTTCGAAACCCTTCAGGGTATATAAATAATGGAAGCTGAATAAAAAGAGAATAATAGAAAATTGAAATAAAGAGAAGTGCTTGCTGTCTACATCTCTATAAAACTTGTGGAGGGAAACAGCTTTGCTCTAATATGGAGCTTTGTACATTTGTTTAATACAAATTAACCTTTCATCTACGCTCTGTTAGGTTTTAGCATAAATTAGAGGAACAATAACAAAGCTATAGTTGCTGATTTGGTTCTAGTTGTGAGTGGAAGATGCTATATGACTTCCACTACCCACTTGAAATAAAATTTCTTTAGGTGTTGTTTGGTGCAATAGCGGCCACTAAAAACTTTTTGCTTTTGTTTTGCCATAAAACTTAAAACTTCCAATTATATTTACTATTTTGCTAAGAAATTCCATGCATACACATATTGATACAAGTGGCCACATGCTAGGATAGATATCTTTCAGTATTAGTGACGTGTAGTCCAAGGCATGATTGTGGATGATAACCATAATGAAAATAATCACTACACATATTAACTTGTTGAACTCACAATTTGACCCTCTGATTTGAGGCTAATCACATCAGTTCTCATGGGTCAGAAGATGAAGTTTTTACAGAAATAATGCAGCATCCAGAAATCTCCTTACTGGAATAGAGAAAGGGTATTATTCTAATTCTCATAGTGCGATGGTTCCTAGAACAAGAGCAGAATTTTACTCGGAATCAATCTATTCCAACACTGAATGTTTCCGGTGGTGTGGTGTGCTTTTTAAGATAACTAATAAACTTATATTCCAAATCAATCCTCAAAGTTTGGTTGTATGGCTCATAATTTTTAACAGCTTGCTAAAATGAAATAAATAGGTCAACAAAGTTTGTTTCTTTATTTTATGATCAAGAAGATCATTTCTTATGATGGTGATCTCAGCACATCATATCCTTTCTGGCTGTCTTCCATTCTTATTCCATTTTGCTTCAACAGTCCTATAAAAATTATATATCCTCAACCAAAGATTGGGGTTTCTGAAGCCTTATTTTGTCATTGAAAGTTCATTAGTGGGAAACCATTATTTTAACTAAAAGTGATAACCATATATAATATACGATTGTTGTTGCTGATATAATTCCACAAACCGATTAATTTACTAAACACATCACCATGGAAATCACAACTAACTTTTGGACTCAACACTCACAGTGCTATTAGCTAGCGAAGAAATTTATATATGGAGAGCTGATAGTATTGAATAATTTCAAATGGATCAATAGGTTCCAGTCAATTTGGACCACTCATTTGAAATAACTAAGATTGCATTGCAGTACAGTTGAATATTTTGATGGGTGATTTGAGTACAATATTCACTTTGTCCGCACATGAATTGTATAGGGTGAGCACAGAATATATTCTCCAGCCAGAAGGAAATTACTGGAAAATGCAAATGCATTTTGTTGGTTATGTCATGCAGCAATCAATCCCATTGATATGCGCAGATGCTTGAACATTGTGCACAACTGGTAATATATGCACACGCTTTTGATTTTGAAAATAGAAAACTGAATTAGGTCATTGAATATTGATTATATATATATATATATATATATATATATATGAAACTGTATGATTTGTCACAATCAATCAGAAAAACATGATTTGCCAACTCAATTCTATCTTATCTATTTTCATCAAATGTTTCAATCAAACTATTCCCCAAATGCCTTTCCCTCTACAGCATGTGAAATTTTCTAGGGTTTAACTGTACACGGATAACATACAATCAAACTATGTCCAGTTTTCGAATTCTGTTGTTTCCACCATAGAAAATGGAAAATTTTCTGTCATCTGTAATGCGAATATGGAGATAGAGCTAGATAACAATATTCTTCAATTTATTGTTATCTAGCTCTGAGTTGCATTCGTTTCTGGAACAAGCTATTGATTCGATGCATCATTTGAGCACTTTTTTCTGTTGTCTAAATCATGATGTGCCATTTCTGCTGTTGTCATTTTCATTTTCCAAATTCTTGTTGATATTCTCTATTTCGCAACTCATGATTAATCAATCCATGAACACCCCATTGAGAGGAAACTCTTTGTGTGAATGAGTAAGGGATTGAAGTGTTTTACTTTACTTCACATGATCACTGTTAATTTTTTGTTCCCATCAATTACAACATATATAGAGAAACACCGCGTTAGTTAGTATTTCAATGATCCTATTAAGAGTTTTAATCTTATCAAGTAGGTGGGTTAATATGAAATCATGAAAATTAATTAAAAAAATTGAACTCGGTACGAAGCCATTGCAAATTCAACATGAAACACAATTAGGTCTAAGTTTTACACCTTTAGTTTTGATAATATATACATATAATAATAAAGGCAATCTAATCAAATCCCAAACGTAAAACACAATGGATGCATATAGGATAAGGTGAGAGTGCATCAACATGTGCATGTATAATTAATTAAATTATTACTATTCCAATTAATACTAATGGTATTGCTGAGTCTTTTTAGGTGGGAGGGGAAGATGCTTTTGATCATGAAGTTGTAATGAGAAGGGATTAGTATGGATTAATGCTTGGTATTGGTACTGGGCTTGGATAGATTTTGAAGCATGTAACCGAGTTTATTGGATTAGGTAGGTGAGGATAGAAATTGGATAAATAATAATAATAATAATAATAATAATAATATTTTTATATGAAGAAATGTTGAATTATTGTTGAGAGAGCTCAAATTGTGTGGGAAGTCTCACTCAAGAGCAAAACGAGTGCTCTTATGGGTCCTAAACCAGCTTAATAATTGTCAATTGAATAAGCACATATATAATTACTTTTTCTTTTTGTTTTTTTCTCTTCGTTGGTTGCTTTGCTACACATAAGACAACAGCCCTGTTTTTTTTCCCTCCTGAGAAACAAATTGCTGTGTAGGCACTGGATCAGGATGTGAACCTTATCCTCTTAGCATATCACTTGATTTTCGAGAAAAAGTAAAAAAAAAAAAGAAGTTTGTATCTAGAAGCACTATATTCATGATTCTCACCTCCTATCTTATAAGTTTTAAATTATATAAAAAGAAAACTATTTTTGTTTTAAATTTCATCATATAAATTATTGCGATGATCTTATGTCCATTTTTTTTAAATAAAATCATTGAGACAGGATAAAGAAAATTAGTTAATTGTTTTGTTATATTTTTAGAAAAAAGATATTTTATTTTAAAAAAAAATGAAATACGACAGAATATATGTTGTGGAGAAACATGAAATATTAATTTTTAAATCATTTTAGGAAACATGACGTGCTGTAATATTATTATTTTAAATTTTTAAATGGGTGTGACACTTACTTGTATTACTGTAATTAATTTGGCAATATCTGATGAACTATTTCAATAATTTTATAATATCTTTGGATTCCACTCCCGCCCGGAGTGTGTATTTTTATAATCGAAAAATATGATTGATTCGAGCCACAAAAATTAATAGTTTAACAAAGATTCGACGACAACTTAACTTATAAAAATATTGAAGCATTTCAATTCTCTCATTTTTTAAATATTATATTTATTCAATATTTCAATTACTGTAGTTTTAAATTTATATGTGCAAAATTTTATATTATTGATTTTCGTCTGTTCTCTGCCAACCAAAATCCATCTAAAATTAACGATCTAATTTCGTTAATTTATTTTATTTACACGAATGATAATGTTATATTTATTACCATATATCTTATATTTTATTAAAATAATAAAAAAATTTACATGAATAAAAAAGATAAAAATATGTGACAGTCATATAATATTATTACATCAATTAATTAATTTATATAAAAATTTATATTTATTGTATTAAAATTTGAAATATATTTTTAATTTCCTTAAACCCATTTATTTATTTACTAATAAGCAATTTTACTTTGAAATAGTAAACTAAAACTCGTCACGTGGATGAAGTAAAAACGGGCGGTCAGTTAGAGATAAGTACGAGTCTAGTCTGTGTATACACATATTTATATCTAAATAAATATGATTAATTTAATTAAAGCAACTGACGATTGACCAACAGACTCTTACTGTTTGTTTGATTAGATTTTGAAGGAATCTATGAATAAATTACATTAATTGAACTTCACATGCTAACTCACATCAACCCTACTATTATTTATTTTATTTTACATGCTCTTCGTTTTCACCTGATGGTATCTGAAAATATTTTTGCCGAAACTATTATTTATTTTATTTTACATGTTTTATTGTGTTTGTATTTTGATTTGAAAATGAAGTGGGTTTTGTTTATTTTATTTTATTTTATTGTTGGTTGGGTTAAGCTTACATGATTTTGGGTTGAAAGATTATGAAGTTTTATTTAAAAAAGCAAATTAAAATCATGTAATATTCATTTTAAAAAATAAAAAGAAAAATAGGTACTTAAATTCATATTCTACCAATGAAGAAGAAGAGTTTAGTACCAAAAAACTGTATTTAAATATTAAATACTAGCAACTATGCATGTCTGATTGAGAATTGCTAAATTTTTTTTTATAATATTAATCAACTAACTTCAAATAATAAATTTATTAGAATACTCTTAATTATTTATTTTTTATTAAAATACATTTTTTAATATCTATTTTTAACTTTTGTGTGTGTTAATTAATTTAAATGTACAAACTAAATAAAATAATTATAGAATATAATAAAAGATACAAAAATTGAAAATTTAATTTTAAGTATAATTTTTTTAATAAGTATTTTTCAAATAAAATACAAAGATACATATAGTTAATAAAATTGATTAAAAAAATTGAGAAAAAATAAATTCTTTTATCTTTTTTTTTATTGAGTAAGAATTTAGAAAAGTGAAATTTTATTTTTTAAACAAAATAATAAATATCAAATAATAATATTTTATATATTTGTTTTTATACTTAACAGTCAACTAACAATTAAATATAATCATAAAAAAAGATAAGTAATATAATCTCTAATTTTTCTTTTTAAGTGATATAAATTCAAACTTCAAGGGAGGAAAGTAATAATATCCCTAATAACAAATGAAGAAGGTCCGGACCTCAGCTGATAATAAAGGTGACACCCGTTTGTTCGGTTGAAAGGTCATGTCCCTTTTGGTCAAATCAGCACACCCATTAAAGGAGGATATTGGTCTAGAAATTCATAAATTAAGATAGATATATTTATAATTATGAATCTGCTCCTATACGACTGAGTAACAGCGGAGGGGGATGTTTTTGTACTCGGAATGAATTATTTACGGTGCATGCATATAATATTAAGTGCATTTGCGGTTGTTGCCTTGTCCCACCTTCTCTTGTCTTCAACTGGTTAATTATGGAAAGTACATCCAAAAAATGTGTTTCTGATGGACACACTTAAAATAATAAAATAAATAATGTTGCCAAATTATGAAAAAGAAAAAAAAAACAATTACAACTGTATTTTATTTACCAAAATACCCACTTGCCATCGGATTTTGCCGGTTGCATTGTCAACCACAAGTCAAACAAAACATTCTATGCACGCGTTTTATTCGTCGCTCCCTTCATTCAGTACACAGTCTTGCAGTTTCACAATAAGTTTTTCTTTCTTTTCTTCTCCGTTACTCTCTGCTTCATTTCTCTCTCTATATATGTCCATGGAAAATATTGGTAAACGTCCCAGAAACCAACCCAAAACTTCAGTCGACTTCCAGTCTGACGGTACGTAGGCATCTTTTTTTAATTTCTGTCTTTGTTTAAATCTTCTAATTTCTTTAATTTACAGAAAGTGATTATGGGAGTATATATATTTTTTTCTTTTTCTTCCTCTTAGTTTCTGCATCTTCTCAGTTTCATAAATTTGTTTGGTTGCAGAAGCAAGCAGTGTAGAATGGGAATTCATTGATATGACAGAACAGGAACAAGATCTCATCTACAGAATGCACAAACTCGTTGGAGACAGGTACTTGTACAAACATTTTTCCTTTTTTTAATTTCTGCCTCCTGCTAATGCTAATGCTAATCTTCTCTGTATCAAATGTGAGACATATTAATGTCAATTAATATATAATACATATACAGTTAAATTTATTTGATATAGACTGTTGACATATTGAAAAGCGCTTTCCGAAACATGTCAGGATCTTCACATAATCTTTCCTGTGTTTGTCTTTCTCGTTTTCTCTTCCTTTTGCCTTGCCTTAATCATTGATACAGAAACGAAAAGAAATATTAATTAATTGAAGCTTTAAGCCTGATGGATAGACTAGAGCGAGCTGTATTAATTACACGCATAAAGTTGCAACCATGATCATTCAAAGCTAATTTTTCTTTAATTAAATCATGCTAGACCTGCCCACCCACCCACCCACCCAGCTCACGATAATTAATGAGCAGGAAATAAGACTAATCAATATTTGGCTACATCCACATGTGTCCCAAATTCAATAAAAAATTGTGGCTTTGCGCCAACAGAAAGTTGGGGCCCATTTTAATGGTAGGCCCCCCAAGTCATAGCGCTCTCTATCTGACTGTACTCTGAAAGGAAATCATGATAAGTATTCCTTTTTAGGCGACGGAGAAAACGGGAAAGCAATGATTGTACTCTTGTAAAAACTTTGATCTGCTTTTCTTGTTTTTGAAGCAAACGTGCTTTTCAAGGCTTGCTCTTTGGGTCAATATAGCTGCAGACCTTTAAATCCTAGGACTTTATGGCTTGAAGCATCCTGACATCAAAACTTCTCGGAAAATAATTTCCTTGGTATGTGCAACAGACAATTTTAGTCTAGATATGATGGCTAAGTAACACTAGCGATATGGGTTTGTTCTCCTTCCAGGTGGGATTTGATAGCCGGAAGAATTCCAGGAAGGAAAGCAGAGGAGATAGAGAGGTTTTGGATAATGAGAAACAATGAATGGTTTGCTGCAAGAAGAAAGCTGAATGAGAGAAATCCGAGATCCAATGTAATTGATTGTTAATGGATTCAAAGTATTTTCATTATGTCTCTGGCTCTTTTTAATTCTTTCAAGGCTTCCAATCCTCTGCAGAAGTCCACTTGTTCAACCTATTTTCCAGAGCAAAACTCCATATTCAATAAAATCTATATCATCCCTTACACCTGGAAATAATTCAATTTTCACAAGAATGCTGTGAAATTATATAAAATACACATGCCTGCCAATCCAACCACTCCATTCTAAATTTTTTCTGTGTTTCTCTTTTTCAATCTACCCTTCCCAACATTCCCCAAGAAAATGCCATTCCATTCTAATTCAAACCATGAAGGAAAAAGGATCCTATTTATGCATGCCTAATCCAAAATAAAGGCAAAAGTTAAAAGCATTACCTAATCAGTCAGCAAAATTTGCCACATCACATATAAACAAGTGAAGACATCAAAAGAATGGTGTATTCAGCAACTGTATAAACCACCATCGGCTTTTATAGGAAGAAAATTATTACATATCATGTATACATGGTGTTTTGTGATCTTGATTTTTCAATATACAGAGCATGGTATGAGAGTTCTATGTAGATGTAGTTAAATGACTATGGTACAACAGATCATTAGTACTCGTCACTTACGCGTGATATTAGAACAGAGAGCGAGAAAACTGTATTATTGAAAGATGACTAATGTAGAACAGTTCATGCCATATGCTGGCGAAGATAATCAACTCGAGTTGGATGCTTGAGCTTCATCAAAGCCTTAACTTCATGCTTACGAACCATTTCTCTCGAAATATTTAAGTTCCCCGCAATTTCTCCCAGTGTTCTATCACCTTTACCATCTAGCCCATATCGCTGTCTGATCACTAAGCTCTCCTTGGGCTTCAGAGAATCAAGCTGGAAAAAGGAGTTCCACAGAAAGGTTGTAAGTTATTGATATCTAGTTGCTCAAAACATATACCAAGTGACTGAAGCTGAAAATGGGAAAGATTAAGAACAAGTTCTTAGAAAAACTTATTTTATTGAACAGTGAAAGACCGAATGACAAACTATGCTATCCACCATTTTATAGCAGCTAATGCTAAATAGCCCAAAATTTCAAGTATAAAGGAGTCAAGACTTTATCCCATTATAAAATACTAGACTCCTAAAGGAGCTAAACAGAAAAGGGCAAGTAATCCAACTTTCTTACTAAAATATAAGAATCTCTAAAAGTTTCCAAAATTAGAAAATTGACTTCGAACAGAAATTTGAGCCCCTAAATGACAAGAGTTTGGCAAAATTCTGACTGATTGCCCTCCTTCAAAGCCTCAAAATAAGGTATCATAATTGGCCCCAACATATCTAAGTTATAGCTAGGTATTAACCATTATCAACTATCACTTCAACATAGTTTTCGTCCATAAAATTGGAAAAAAAAAAAGGCCTTTTCAAGTTTATAATAGAATACAACTGATTCCAGACTGATGAAAGCACTGTCTTGCTAGACCTATCCTCCTCTATTAAAAGAAGCCCTCACATAAGATTGCGAAACTTTGATTAAAAAACAGCTGTCCACGTTAGTGAAGACTTTATAATTCTAAGGCTGGGTTGTTCAATAAGTTTATACTCGCTGATTACAGAAGAAAATCTTAAGAGGGAGTTCAAAGCATGGGTGACAAGGCATCCAAATGGCATGTACGAGGACATGGCCCAAATGTTTTTAAAGATTAAAAAAAAAAAAACAGCTCTAGAAATGGTTGCAACAATGATTTTTATAATTCATTCTACCAAATGCAGTAGTCCTAAGATGATATGATTTGAAAGCAATGAATTGGCTGGAGAAGTGCAAGGTTTGAAGAGAGTGAGTGGGTACCACATCATCGAGTGCAAGCCTGAGAAGAGCAGGTTGTCTCTGGTTGTCATTTTCAACACCATCAACATCAGTAATCCCTTTAATGAACTCTTCTTGAGTGACCGCATGCCTTGAATGAAGAGAGAGTATGGGTTTTGAAGCCTTCATCACTTCACGATACCTCTCAGGCGATATACCAACCTTTTGAATTATCTCCTCCTCAGTTGGTAATCTCTGAAGCTCAAACAATAAATCAAGTTTGGCTCTCTGGATTTCCACTCTAACCTGCAATAGAAGTGCACAATTTTTAACAAGTCGTTCTCAACTGGATGCTTCCATCATCATGATCTTGTAAACAAAAATTAGAAAAACAAAGATTAAGTATGAAGAATGCCTACTGATTCAAGGCCAAATGGAACACGTGTAAAGCTTGATACTGTCATTGAACGTATTATAGCATGCCTAATCCAAAATAGACCATATGTTGATAGCCGAAATCTCCTTTTTGGTTCAAAGCGATCAATTGCTGTGATAAGTCCTTTAACTCCAGCCTGACAAAGGTCTTGAAATTTGGGGCCATTTGCAAAGTCTTGAAAATACTTGTTCATGACAAACAACACAAGCCGGAGATTGTGCTGCAACAAATAAGAGCATAATCTGTCAATGTTGCTTCCTTCATTGTTTGTGCCAAAGCCTTGAAGAATCAAAATGCAATATTAATAGAATCACTTCAGGCAAATAAGGTAAAGTACACTAGGTCTGCTGGAACTAAGGTATAGACAGCACTTGATAAAATTTAGCATCAGTGTAAATTCACAAGCTTTCAGTACAAGCACGTGTGTACTACAAATTACAATAATGCAATCCACGAGCACCCCAAGTGTCAAAGAAACCTCCCAGCAGATCTACCATATATAAACAATAGAAGTAGAAGATACAAAAATCCTTACCTTTATAAGCTTGTTCCGTGCAGCTCGACCAACTTCCAAGCATTTTCTTACTTGAACCACATTCATCTTTGTTGCCTCAGCTAATTCACCATCGGTTGGTTCTCTCCCTAAGTCTTTCTGCAAATGCTCCTTGATTTGCAGGAGAGCCTAAAATATAAAAAATAGAACTTAGCAGCAGAAAACTACCCAATCTAAATGCCAAGAGTAAGAACATACAAGAAATTAGGCAGCTTCCAAAAGAACAGACTGACCTTCATAGGTTGCATCAACTTGAACAACCAAGAATGCTCCGTAGAAGACAGAACTGGAGGTATCTTCATTTTTTTCCAATCCAAGCTGACTAAATCCGTTGAAGATGAATAATCCCTAACAAGTGTCTCAATTTTCTCCTGCTCATTTTTACGATCCATCTTTTTCCTGATTTTAGTTACCACCTCCTCATCCTTGTTCTTTCTAAGCTCAATTCTTTTATCAAGACTCAATCGCTTAGGCTTCTTAACCAGGTTCCTAACCACTCGTTTACTATTACCATCATCTGCTTTTTCATCACCTTCACTAGTCCTCTTTCTTCTGTGCCGCCGACCTCTTTTCACAGCACCATTTGTATCTTCCACATCTGAAGTCTTAATTGCAGGGCTAAGCTTATAAATGTTTTCAAGTTTGGCAGCGGCTTCATTATAATCCACATCCAGGGAACATGGAGACGCCTCATCAATGGATACAGCCTTCACTCTTTTCAAAGATTTACTGCCTTTTCCTAGTCTCTTCTGCTTCTTCTTAGGCACTTCTATTGGCAATGGGATTTGTTCCTGGGGTGCAACCAAAGCTGTGTTATTGGTTTTATCTGCTTTGAATGCCACAATCAAAGGTCTTTTCGGTGTTGATCGTTGAGTATATTTAGTGCTTAATCCTAGTGGAGATCGAGCAGCTGAACTAGAGACAGTGACAACTCCCATACCAAGCTGTCTGAACAAAAGCAAAAAGTGACTGCGGGATAGCTTTCTGATGGTACAATCACTGCAACCATAGACAAAGCCTTAATGCACTCGGTAACAATTTTAATTTTTCACTCATTATAAACACTGGTCCATACAAAACTCATTAGAAACAAACATGACAGAATTTCTAATTCTATCATGAATGATTTAAATTTCTGTTCATAGCAGCAGAAAACTATCCGAACTTAAGACTGATAATACTACAAAACCGAATTATCTACATCGTCTTCCATTAATCTTCTAATCAATACTACATTAATCAGTGAGCTAATTGTTGATTCACCATTAAAATGTAATTTTGACCAAAATCAACCATGCGAGCAATCTCCATTTGACTCGATCATGAGCTCCTTGGCTCCATTCCATAGTAAACCTCCATACAACACATGCATCAAATGGACACACATATACACCACCACCAGATTAATTACAAAACAAGAGATTAGAACTAACTTTCGATCAAACTAACACTGTCAAAATCCTCAGTTTCCACAAAAAAATTACAGCTTAAAGATACAAAACACAACTACAAAAATGAAAAACGAATAAAAAATAATCCAAAAACAGCTAAATTTCTAGACCTATCCAAGAAAACAACACTGAATTTGCTAACATGGGTTACCATAAACTTTCCCTAAACAGAAAGATCAATGCAAAGAGACGGATGACATACCTAACAACACGCAGAATTTCCGGAGCTGAACTCGGGATTCTAGTGGCAAACCTATAGAGAATCTAAACCGAGAAAACTTTTGAGTTTTATTGCAAGAATCTTGAATACGTAAATTACTATGTCCACAAATTATATCTTTCGAAAAATCAACGGACCGAAAAAGGTTGCGAGTTGAATCAACGGCGGAGAAAGTGTACAACTAGGATCGTATGAGTTTGATATAAAAGTTTATGTAATGACGTGGCGATGTGGTGAAGCAGACAAATAAGCCTGCGTGGCGGCGTTAGAGTGGAGGAAAAGATATTTTGTGGGATCTTGTGGATGATTTCGTCACACGTGGGTGGATCCCATGGGATATAAGATCTTACAAAGTTTTTGTGGGACCGAGTGCTGGTGGTGGTCTCGGATGTTTTACGTTGCTTAATTATAGCCATTTAAAAATTGGAATATAAAATGAAGGTATAAATATTAAATTTTAGTGAAATGTGTGTCACTTTAATTTTTAATATAATTAATAATTAAATAATATGTGATAGATAAATTGAATTTGTATGTTTGATTTACATTAAATTATGGTCATGGCAATCACCATCAATTCAATTTATACGAATTTGTGTGGTCAAGATAAATTTGATATTTTAATTATTATTTTTTTGTATTTTATGTGTTTAGATTTTAGAGTATGATTGGATTTCTATTTAGAGCGATAATGATATTTTAATAACATTTTTTATAGAGATGTTATAATAACATTAATATTTAAATTATTATAACTTCTCTGTTGAAGTTTAATCTGAAAAAATATGTACTCTAAAATAAAGTGTACATTCCACTTATCTAATTTAATATTACGAACCCTAGCTTTTGATAATTCATATAAGTCATTTGATGGGCCGGCCTTAAATTGTAAAAGGGCCTTTTTGAACTAATTATGCCTATTAGTTTGGGCCAATAAAAAAAGAGACTATACCACTATGCATGTAATATTATTTGAGATTAATGTATTATATCTTTAAAATTGTAACGGTTATAAAATGAAATTTAATGGTAGATGTTAGATATACATCGAGTCAATAATCATGATTTTTCTAATTTAAAATTTTATTTAAATAAACACACACGCATGTATATAAATTAAACAAAGAAAAAAAAATTAACTATACACGACCACTAACATATATCCATCAATAACTATTTCTTAACTCTCAAATAAAATCGTATTAAGAAAGAATAAATCGATTGTTTAAAATTTAAAATTAGAACAAATTTATTTATGGAGACTCACCAACTCTCTCAATTATTCAGAAAATATTCGAGTCACTATTTTAAGCAAAATTTAAATTAATATATTTGTATTCCATATAATATCTTACACATAAATTAATATATTTAAGGTGACACATGCATAATAATAAAAGCCAATACAATAAGTAATACAGTAACTAATGTATGATCGAATAATTAAAAACAAATGAAGTTAATTACATATAAAAGAAACTTTACGTAAGTAAAGCTGAAGCATGACGGAGATGGAGATGGAGGCATTGAGAATGGTTGACACTTGACCGAGCGAGCGAGGGGAAGCATGCAACATGAATGAATGAATAACAAGGAAAATTCAAGATTCAAAAGAAAAAAAAACCACGTGATCCGTTATCTTTTTATAACGCGTCTTCAGACCCACAGAATGGTCTACCAACGAACTGACCATCGCGTCGTGTTAAATTAAAACGAACGTCTAGAAGTCTACTGACTCGCATGATTGATTGGTTATTGCGGCTACTTGTTTTTCTTTTTGTTCTGGACGGCCCCAGCGGTACTGTTCTATTGATTTGCTTCTTATTTGGATTCCAACTCTGTTCTAGGGTGCTTGCCTCCCCTTTTTCCAAGCAAATTGAATTTCTGCCCTCAATCATTGAATTTGAATTGGTCCAAACCTTCTGTTGGAATTTATTTTATTTGCTTGGATGCATCTAATTATATAATTATAATAATATATTAACATATAATTTCAACTAATTAAGACACATAAATTAAATAATTTTTATGTAAAATTAAAAATATATATAGTTTATAAATAATATAAAAAAATTATCAATCCGTCCGTAAATGTTTGACAAAAAGGAAAAAGAAAATTGTCAGAATAATTTTGGAATATTGGTATAATTAGTGAATATAAAGGATTGCATTAATTAATTTATAGGGGCATTGACTTGTTCTAACTGATTTTATTAATAAGCAAAAATCAATTTGGTCACTAAATGTCAAATGATATAAAGGTGGTTCCAAGATATCTAGTGTCTTGATTTTTTATCTGTTGTTGCTCTTATAACTCTTCATGTATCCTGTACTAATGTGTTATAATGATTAATGAGACTGGGGTGGTTGAAAACAAATTGAAATAATTTACGTTATAGAGGGTAAAATTGAAAAAAAAAATGTTAATTTATATTCAAGAATTTATAATAAAAATATCGTATTATAGAGTGTGAGTGAAATTAAGAGGTCGTTTATTTTTTATTTAATTATTAATTGGTTAAATTTGTTTATTTTAGATAATTAAGTTAATTGAATGACAATTTTAAAATATTTAAGTTATTTTTTTTACTTTTTAATAGAATCTAAAAAATTTAAGTACATGATAATTTTTACGATAAAAAAATAAACAAACCTTTAAAATTCATACATTTAAGTCTATTTAAAATTTAAATAAAAAAAAGTAAATGCTATGTAAATATATATATACACGTACATATTAAAGTAAGGTCTTTTTATTAATTTGTTCATATTGAAAGAGACTAATAATTAAGAAATTAATGCTAAACACATGTAAGTAATTTTGTTATTAAAAACATATATGTCATTGGTGATCAGAATATAATCTAATTGGTTTAATAAGTCAACGATATTTAATTCTGTTTCCCATTTTCCATTTGAAAAGTTGCCACCAAAAGTAAGATAAAAAAAATGACTTGAAACATAATCTCTCAAGTTCCATGAATCATGCATATATGCATGGGCAAGTATATATATATATATATATATATATATATATATATATATATATTGACCCATTAATTGAATCTAATACTAAATCACCAAAGTTAATACAGTAGTTCTTCTCGAAAGTTTTGAAACATTGAATTGGTAATAATCTTATATGCATGAATATAATAATGTAAACGATGTATGTGCATGAATGCGACCCAAAAATTGATCTAACATTCAAATTAATTAATTCACACGTGTGCTTTTTAATTTAATTCGAGTGAAAAATAATAATAATAATAATAATAATAATACTCGTTTCGTGCCCAGATGCAGGTCGAAAGCGGCACCGTGATGCGTTTCGTAATTAATTAAATTAAACAACAAAAGAGATTGTGTTATTAATTCAATTCAAGTCATCAATTTTTTTAATCATTAATTCCTCTTTATTTGTTCTTCGGTTAAGAATTTAATTGGGGTAAAAGAGCAGTGACTACGCGGAACTAGGGTTGATAATTTTTCAGAAGGCCTACAATACATATATAGGGAAGTGGAGCCCGCTTTAGTTTTCTCCTTTTCCTTTATGACTGAAATACCCTTGGCTATCTCTGGCTTCTTTAGGCTCGAGAAATTCTCACAACACTTGTAATAATTATTATTAGAGTAATAATCTAACGTTATTCTTGTTATATACTGAGTCATGAGAGATTACAAATTCGTGTCATATGTGTAATTTTCATTTCTTTCTAGTAGTATCAACTTTTAAACCTATTTGTAATCGAAGACATTACGCGTTATACTGTTGACGTAGAATATAAAAAGGCATTATAATTCTTTAATTTTGAAATTGGATCTCGTATCTTAACTGTTTGTACGAATCTACAGTAAGATACATATATTATAATTATTATTAAATTGTGCAGTATCTGAATTGAGATCCTCGTTTATTTTTTTTATTTTTTTATTATTGGGTTATTATCAAATTCCTCCCCTGAAGTTTGAGATTGTATAAATTAGATAGAAAGATTAAGAAATGTATCAAAAACCTCCCCTTGACCTTTAGTCAACTAATCTTAAATAATACAATTACTGAAATACCCTTAATCTTTAAATTTCATATTATTTAATTAATTATAAAGATATTTTAGTTCCAAAAATTTGACTTAATATTCTTATAAGTCATAATAATTTCAAAAACATCTTTAAAAATCTCAATTTATTATAAAATAATAATTATACCTCTCTATAATAATAATAATAATAATTTAATAAAAATAACTAATAATACTAAATTATTTCTAAATTATTATTATTATTATATAGGGTATAATTGTTGTTTTTATAATAAATTGAGACCTATAGAAATATTTTTTAAAATACTAAGAATTATAACGGTATTACACCAAACTTTTTAGACCAAAAATAACTTTTATAATTAATTAAATAATATGAAATTTAAAGGCTGAGGGTATTTCAGTAAATGTATTATTTAAGATTAGTTGACTAAAGGTCAAGGGGAGGTTTTTGATACATTTCTTAATTTTTCTATCTAACTGATACAATCTCAAACTTTAAGGGAGGAATTTGATAATAACCCTTTTATTATTATTATTATTATCTTGTTTATTTTAAGGTGATCTTCATTTCCAAACGCATCACCGAGATGATTCATAATTAATCTTAATAAAAGAGACAAATTAAAATAAATAATTAAGAAAATCTTAAAGTCAAACGCGAAGCTTTGTAAACAAATGGAACAAGAATCTTCAACCCTAGTTCCGCAACCCTTTCGGTTAAGAATTTAAAGGTAAAGCTCCACTGGGATGAGGACACTTGTTGCTTACCAAAAGAAATAGAAAATGTATTGCAACACATATAGTAGGAGATGTTTATTTTTTCTTTACTTTTTTCTTTTTAAAATTTCTGTACAATTGAAATTTTCTTTATCCTTGTTATTATGATTAGTTTAATGATAATGATGAAAAATAAAATATTAAAATTAAAGATTTGAAAATAAGAATTAAGAGGTACCGTTAATTTTGAAACTTTTTATCTTCTTTCTCTTTACAAGAAAAAAATGAAATTAAGAAAACTCACTAAATATTTAATTAAATAATAAAAAGGTTAAATATTTAGGACATTTTAATAAATATGTTATTTGAGTTAGTTAACTAATGGTCTAAAAAATTTTTTTGATACATTATCTGAATATTTTATTCAATTGATATAATCTCAAACTTCAGGAGAAGAATTTGATAATAACCCTAAAGTTCATTTTCCTCCCTAACCAATCACCAGCTTTTGGATTCTAAAAGCATTCTTATTTGTTCTACATAATCTGTACTGAGAGCTACAAAATTCTCTGTAAATTAGTCTCCAAATTATCATAATTGAAGAGGTGTATTTGATTATAGTTCAATTTTCTACTCTACTAAATTTAATTTTTATATTGTTTGAGAGTTAAGGACGAAATACAAATAATAAATTTGTCCGGTATTTCATTTTAACAAGTTAATATATATAGTTTTTGCAAAAGAAGTAGGATTGATCCGTGTTGATCTAATTAAACTTTTATTTAATAAATATATATACATGATTAATAATTAATATAATAAAAATAAAATTTGAGAATATGTAAGTAAAAATATAGATATTGAAAAGAAGATTTTAATTAAATATTCTTATATGATTAGTTAATGGGTAGACTAGTCAGACTCTAGATGATGAAAAAGATTACCACAGTGTAGTAATAGTAAGGGAGGTGTGTACCTGTGCGTTTATTGTAAGATGTTGTTAATAAGCTGGGAAGGAAGAATTGGTCAGCATAATGGAATTTCTCTACTGATTTGAATATTGTAATTCCTACGACCAAAGACCGGTCCACGATAGAAAATCCCACTCATCTATCTTTGTCCCCAGTCAAACTTCTCGTTCCCCCCCTCCTCTCATCTTCTTCATTCAAAACAAATTCATTCTCGTTAAATCCCCAAACCCATCTTCTCCCTCTTTCCTCACCTTCCTTTTTCTCCTTAATTTAATTTACGCTCTGTCTGCTCTGCCAGTCCCACAAATTAAACCCATGCAAACTTTCATACTTCAAGCTAGGGTTCTTACTTTTTTCCATTGACACCAACTCAATACTTTTGCAACTCTCTGCTTCCACCATCGATCATAAACTAATTTTTGAATAAGTAATACAAATTTTCTTTCTTTCTTTGACTGCTTGTTCTGAATGGACAACATGGGAGAATGGGAGCAGAATAACTTGATAAGCGAGCTAAAGCAAGGGAGGGAGCTAGCAAAGCAGCTGCAAATTCACATGAACATACCCTCTTCTTCGCATGATCAAACTCGAGCAATGTTGCTTCAGAAAATCATATCTTCCTACGAAAAATCGCTTTCCATACTTAATTTCAGCAGCTCATCAGCCAGCGGAGAGCCACAAATTACGGGACTCCAAATCGAATCCCCGCCGTCTCTAAACGGAAGTCCCCGGAGTGAAGATTCTGATCGGGATGCCAAAGACCAGGAGCCAAAAGATGGCTCTAGGAAGAGGTAGCTAGAGTTTGGCTGATGCGTAGTATTCATTTCTCGTTTTTGTTTTTTGAAAGTAATATTTATTTTGTTGCAGAAAAACATTTCCCAGGTGGACGAATCGAGTGAGAATTAATCCGGTGACAGGATTAGAAGGGACTCTTGATGATGGATTTAGCTGGAGAAAATATGGGCAGAAAGACATTCTTGGAGCTAGATATCCCAGGTAACTAATTATTAATTTCTTCTTTTTTTTTTCAGCAAATGCTTCACGCAAGAACTTTTTGAGAGGATCATTCACGAAAAGAGAAAACCTTTTTTTTTTTTTTAACTGTGTCCTGCACTATAAAGTCAGATCTTATGATTGGCTATATGTAAACTGTTCATAATGCCATGATTGAAAGCAGATAAACATTCATACGGGCATATCTCAGAAAATACATTTTAAGTTTTCACAAATAAGATACAAGAATTAATTTCTCTATTTTGAAACAACGTCCTTCATTTCATTTCATGGCTCATACCTGCACTGCACGCAAAGGCATACTCATATACCTAACTTCTGGCTGAATTTTATGCACCCATTCTAATATATGTATATCACGTGATATCACAATACAAAATTCTTCGTAGAATATAGAATATTATCCACTAAATTAAAACTTTAGTTAGATTTTTCCTATCTTATGAATTAGGTGTTAAGTTTTTCATCATATGGTACTAATTCAATTTTCATTTCATTCATGGCTTATAACTAAATCTTAAATATGGAACGACTGAAATATTTTGATATCATCCCTCAGTGTAATTGTACACTATAGTTCAAAACTTGAAGATTTTTACTGCCTCATAAATTAGGTTTTAAAATTTTCAGATAATATTTTAGTTCTCCTATATGTGGAAAATTTTAAATTTTTAAAGTTTTAATTTTATGTTTGGATATCTTTTAAAATTTTGTGTTTGAGGCTTTACATATATATGCATGTAGCTTTACAAATTATCTATAATATATACATAAATATGATAACAACATCAAAACTTCAGTTATATATTATAAATTATTGTTTAGCGTCAAATTCAAATTTGATGCCGTGCAAACATTTAGATTAGAATTGTATGTATTTAGATTTATATATTTCTTGTCAAATAGACACAGCTGATTAACACTAATTAATTAGGGCACATAATATGATCATATTGGCTACCATGCAATAACTTGACAGCATGAGAATTGAGAAGATTATCCGTAAAGCATAAGCTCATGAGATGAAATTGAATCTTGCTCTTTACCTACCTTTGGCCCTATGGCACTACTATGGTTTTACTCTTGTCAGCACCAAAAATGGAGGGAAACCAAAACGAAAGTCGCCATCATCATCATGAGACGCAAAATTTTTTTGAAACTAATGGTGCATAAATTAGCCACATCTCATCCTGCAACAGCAACTCAAAAAGGCAAATCTGAGTGGAAATTAACCGCATATTCTTCTTTGCTTTTCTTCCTCACAGGGGCTATTACAGATGCACTCATCGAAATGTCCAAGGTTGCTTGGCAACAAAACAAGTGCAAAGATCCGATGAAGATCCACAAGTCTTCGAAATAACCTACCGAGGAAATCACACTTGTGCTCAAGCTTCTAAAGCAAATATATTTGCTCCCTCAGCACAACCTGAAAATCAAGAACCAAATAACAACAGCACGGAACCCCAACAACAACAGCAACAGCAACAGCAACAATATTACCAACCACAGCTAACTCAGCAGCAACCAGAAGATGCACTCTGGAATCTCAGACAAAGCCTCAAAGTTTTGACGGAAGATTTAGAAGTTCATCATCAATCATTTCCTCCATTTAACTTCCCTTCTTCGTCGAATATGACTACGGAAACCCAGGTGTTTTCGCCTTCTATGGCGATTAATAACAACAGTACTTTCACCGGAAACTTTTCACCTTCTTTCTTACCTTCTGCAGCTTCTGGGACAAATTATAATTTCTCTGCGTCTCCAAGTGGGATCAACAGCAGCTTTCAAAATCTTGAGCAGTCGTCAGACCTCAATGAGTTAATCTCGGCTGCTACTTCAGCTACGAATTCTCCAACCGTTGGCTTGGACTTCCCCTTTGGTAATATCGAATATGATGGAAGCTTCACATTTGACAACAGCAATTCAGGAAGCTTCCCCTCATTCCCCAAAAGTAATTAAAAAAAAATGAAGAATATGCATAAGCATACATACTTCAACTGGGCTACCGTAGTAGAGAATTTTTCTTAGCCACACTGATGAGTAAGAGCTAAAGATAATGTCTGTAGTTAATTTTTCTTTTAAAGTCTTTCCTTCCAAGTTCAAATTATTTGCTTTTCTAGTATAAGCTGTTCAATTCCTTTTGATCCTATATGTAGGAAGTCTTATATATTGATGATATGTACTGAATTGTTCTGTAATCTAATTCAAGTTTTAAATAATTTCTTCATAATTTATAATCTCCTACGATTCTTCCCATGGGTTCTTATAATCTCCGGGCAATGTTAACAGGCCATAGATGCAAGCCTCTATTGGGCCCATAAAAGTTGTTAATGGTTAGATCTTGTGGCCCAAGTTCCCAACAGAACTTGGGGAAATAATTAATTAAAGGCAATATGGGCCTTCCAGCCTATTACTATTTAATTTACTATATTCACCAACCGTATTGAATGCTGGCAATCTCAAACATTCTAGTTCATTCATTCAAAGCTTCAAAATAATTAAAGGAATGAATTCTCCTCCGAATATAACTCCCCCAAAATAAAAATATTTGCAGTGGTCCATGTCTCCTTAAGCAGGAATCATGTCAAAATTTGTCAATTGGCACGCGCTACTGTCCAAGATTAGGAGGGACCATTGCCTATATTTGATACTTTCCAATTCCTGTGTCTGTTTCCTAGCATATATGCATGTGTATGGGGACATTGTAAGTATTGGAAATATATAGCACCTGTGTGTCATATTGAATAACTAAATATTTAGCTTAATATTTTAACTATGATAACATTTAACATACATAAATATGAATGTATGTATGTTTTCGGTCATTATATTTCCGACTATATATCTTTAAAAATATATCACAAAATCTTTTTTGTAGTTGACATTTATTAACTACTCATTATACGAGTAAGTCATACATTTACATAGAATGATAATTATTGACGTACGTAAATATGATTTTTTTTAAATCATAAAAGAATATAATTGATGAATGATGAGTTTAAATATTTGAGCTATGACACAAAAAGTCCAATCCTAGTAAGATTGCAACAAGTTTTTATGGCAAAAAATTAATATATAGTAAAAAAATAATAATGATTAAAGAATATGTGTGTGTGTGTGTGTGTGTGTGTGTATACTACGATTACGATATGGCATGAAAGAATGAATTGATGTTTCGCCTCTCTATTGCGGTATTGCCCCTTTATACTTAGGTAGGGGTGGAATCTTTTGCGTTGAGTTGACAACTCAGTTTGGAAATAGTGAAATCCATTAATGGTTGCTTGCTCTTCGATCGAATCATTTGAGCTACTCCATTGAAGCAGTAACTAGTGTCTCCTGCTTTAAGGTGATGATCTGATCTGCCTATACATGCTATACAACAGTAGTTTACCTACGAAATGCTTTGATTTGGGAGAAAACTCTCCAAGACAATGGCAACTACAGCGCTATATTATATGGCAACTTAAGGACTTGCATATTCATGGTTTTAACCTGATGCGATGATATTGGTAGCTGACTTCTTGAAAATTAATTTTTTTTAACTTAGGTCGTATAGATGGGTGCTTATTGCATTATATTAAGGGCATTAGATAATTGTAATTAATTTTTTTAATTTGACATTAATTAGTTACATACATAAGACTATTTAAGAGTAATGTCACATATATGTGAGTGTCACTTGATTGAATAAGTACAATTTTCGGAATTATACAAAATCTCGCTTATATTGAATTAGAAAGGGATTTGAATTATGTCTCTCTTTATTTTAATAAAAAGGAAACAATACTCCGAAACTATCCTTGAGCGCAGGACAGAGCTTGCTGGATGTGATTAGTGCAATATAATTAAGATCCAAATGGATTAATGGACCAGATGATTAGTTAATTAATTAAAGGTCAGTGCTGTGTGTAGTTGTCATATTAATTGATCTCCATGCATTAACATAATTAATGAAATATCAAATTGTATATATTACAGAACCAGGTATACAGTCACCCCCACTGACTCTTGATTTATGCTAGCTAGCTAGATAGCTAAACAATAAGAATATATATATTCCCCCCAGCCAGAGCTAGCTGCAGATCAAAATGATTGCACCTCGATTTAATTAGGGTGAATCTAAGTACGTAGTTAATTACTTAATCAATTGTTCGTCAAATTCAATCATCAGAGAGAACAATAATCTCAAATATAAAGACCAGAAATAGCTAGAGATATATATACTCGTATACAAGTACAATTGCCAATAGATTCAGAAGATAATAAATTAAGCTTGGGAAATGAAATAATTATCTAATATTCATGATACATGCATGCAAAAACCAAAACTTGAGAAATTAATGATCAATTACAAAGGTCACAATAGCTAACATAAGTCATGACTTTCTACTCTTCTACATGCAATTATATGATATGTCAATAGAAATGCCAGTAAAAGTTAAAACCCTACTACATTTCTTTTATTTCTTCAACACGGTTTAGAGAGGTAATTTTTGTTAGGGTTTGGAAGCTTCATAAACTGAAACCATATCATCAATAAACACTTAGCAGAATGTTTGCTGGATCTGTTGAGCCAATTCTTCAGCACTAAGTTGACATTCAATTCCAATCTGTCAACAAAACAAAATACACACAATCATTACTTTTAAATTAAATTACAACTCGGTGAAAAATGGTGGGGGCAAACGCCCTTGCTTTCAGCAATGCATGATGCATTCGTGCTTTTCAAGAGACATGCAATTAACTTTAGAGTCAGTACAGAAAGATCAGTAAATTTTGCTTGAGAGTAAAATTAATTACCGCTGCAAATTTTTGATGATTGATAGTACTTTTACAACAGAGTTTTTCCTTTTTGAGTATCACTAACTTGTGAATTGAATTTTGTTCCACGTATATATATATATATATATATATATCGAGCTAATTCTGTAAATTGTGTGTGTGTGTGTGTGTGTGTGTGTGTGTGTATGATATGATATTACAAGTAAAAAAATTTACCACTGACATATGCACATCTGAAGAATTGAGAAAGATTGTCTACGCTAGCCGTAGTTAGTATTCCCGCATGTTATGTCTTCTTCAGAAATTTTTTGAAGAGATACCCACAGAAAAACAGAAAACGAAAAAATTCTCTCATAGGTCACACTAGAAAAGACCTGTCAATAGGAGAGAAGTTGGACAATAAAAGTACGCAGAAAAGCCAGAAAACATTGTTGATGATTTCAAAAATATGGAGAGACCTCGAATTCTTATTATACCTCCAGCTGTACACCCTGAATGACCCAAGGCTAGGCCTTGCTAGATTTATTATATTATTCACCAAATTGAAACTGGCTACAAGATTTAATTCTTGCCGTAAATGTAAATTTTCATATTTTTTTTTCTTTCTATTTTTAGATAGCAGTTGGGTTGTTTCAGCCAGGAACTGTATATTTTTCTTAACACATATTTTAATAAAAAAGAAGAAGTTTGACTAAATTAAAGTTTGTAAATAAGATAGAGATTTAATTAATTACCTTAATGGTGAATGAATTAAGCACGGTCTCGTCAACAGTACTAATGCTCACATGGAGAATCTCAAGCGCGAGGTCTTCAAGAGCAGACATAATTTTCATAGCTTGCCCTGGAATTCTCGGAGAAACAGTCTTAAGAAGAACGTTTGCCCCTGAAAACTTCACCTCCACATCAGCTATTGCAGACTTTGAGTTAGCGACGAGCTCGTTAACGCTGTCAATGGAGGAAGTCGATGAAGAACAAGGAGATGGTTCAACCGAATTATTAGTAGCTGCTTTTGTTGGAGAGAGATAACCTTGCTGTTGCAATCTTGGCCTGTAAGGACTCCCTGGTTGTGGAGTTCTTGGGCTTATTGGTAAGTTAAGTCTAGGACTTAATGGTGGTTTTCTAGGGCTAAGTTGTGAAGGTCTTGGACTTGAAACTAGCCTAGGGCTTAAAACTTCACTGTAAACTTTTCTCTGCTTCTTGGCTTCAAGTGATTGTAGAATTTGCTGCAACTCATTTATGTAGTCCACAACTCCTCCAATTATTGATGCTTGATCTCCCTATCCCATGCAAAATATATACAATAAACCAAATAAGAAAAGAAAAAAAAAGGCGCTTTTGCAGAAGTACTTTCAAAAAAAAAAATTTGATGTAGACTTACTCTTTTGACATAGAAGCAAGGCATAAGCGAGCGTAAAACAGACAAGTGTTCATTCATTTGCTTTCTCCGATTGCGTTCGACTGTAATGTGTGACAACCTTTGCTGTCCGTCTGTGTTTGCAGCTTCGTCGGAAGAATTCACTGCTGCTGCTGAAATCTTCTGTCGCTTGCTTTTCGGTGAAGTTTCAAGCTCAGTTTCTGACTCTTGCAAAACACTAGAAGAAGTAGATTTCTGAGACACCAGTACTCTTGTTGTTATCCTTTCTTCAGCAGCGGTTTCATCCAACGGTGTAACAGGAGGGAAATCCGCTACACTGTCTAAACTCTCAAAAATAGCGAAGAGATCATCTTCGGCCAAGTTGGTTTCTCCAAACTCAGCAGGTTCATCAAAAAAATCGGACAAACTATCACCCATTTGTTTTTCCTTTTCTTGTCCAAACACAACTGTATATTTTTTTTCCCCGGAAAATGCTCAGGGTTAGCAATCAGAAAGAAAGAGAGAGAGATTGTCAAGATAAAAAAAAAGGATACCAAAAGAAGTATATAATAGAGCTGTGAAAGGGACTAAACTATCACCATCAAACTTCCCTTTTGAAATGGAAATTTTTGGCGAGAGTTTTTGCCGTTAGAATTAGCTGGGAATTTTCAAGGGGAATAAGGGAGAGAAAAGCAAACGCAAGCACAAAATTCCAGGATAATGGAAAGTGTGGGGAAAGTAAGACTGTAGCAATCAGAAGCTCAAAAAATTGGAAGGAAAATGAGAGCCGTTAACCGATTTTCTGAGAAAGAGAGAGATATCGGGACCAGCTCATAGAAGTGAGGTATATTATAAGATGAGGAGAAAATTATATATGAAGAATGTATATAATTGATATTAATACTGAGAGTGTTGCATATTCAATTGGAATTTATTCAATATTTATTAATTAATTTATTTATTGTTATTTATTTAGTTTAGGTTGAGAAGATCTTGAAATTTAATGCTATGACTGCATGATCGATTTTCCCACTTGCGTCGATGGTTTTAACTCTTATGTCATAGTTAATTAATTAATTAATTAATTAATTCCATATTATATCGGGTCAACATAATAATCATTCTGTACATGTAAACATGCTTGATTTTTATGACAATAATTTTGCATTATTACTTTTTGTTGTTTATTTTACAACAATTGTAAATTAAAAACCATAGCATTTTAATCTTAATTATATTTTTATCAACATGTGAATTAAATTGTGTAAAAGTACATGTAACAATCTTTAAACTTTGTCGCAAAAATTAATCTCGTCTGTTGTTTAGGTTTTGAGTTGTTTTATCTGTATGCAAGCTTCATTTGCAACAACAAAGCTCTTTCAGCTAGCTTGAAAATCAACGAATCTTATGTTAATTTGCTATCAAATTAATTCTTCCCAAAAAATTCTCTCTTCATTGAAGTGAAACCAACCATGCATATGCAAGCTTTGACTTCAGACAACATCTCATGCTTATGCAGTAGCAAATTTACAGTCAATGTTGAACGAAAACATCCTTGGTATATACTTGATCGGCCAAGAGTTCTAATATCAAAAATTTTAATATTCGAAGGATATATAGAAGTATTATGATTTTTAGTTGGCGATTGTACGGCTTGTTGTTAGCAGTACCATATTTTGTGCATAATTAAGCTAATTAGCATTATATATAAATATATATATATATAAAATGTAAAGGAGCAAGAATTTTAATAAATGATGAAGATAGGCTAGCTAGTCGTTAGGTTTAAATTGATTGGGGGTTCTTCAATTTCAATGCATGCATGCATTTGTCAGAATTTCCTGCCCATGTCTTTTTCCTATATACATATATACATTCATACACACACATACATGCATGCATACATACATCCATACATACACACATACATAGTAGCCGGTTTCAATTTGTTCTAGCCGCCCATTTTTCAGTCACGTTATATATGTATAGACATTATCAATTGGACCCACCCACATGTTTATCACCAAAATATTAATGTCTAATTTTTATCTATAATATATATTCCCTTCTATTTTGTGAATTATATTCTTAAAAATTAATTTTTACATGTTATCTATTTACTTTTTAACTCTAGTGCATGTATGCACCCTTAATTACCAACACCCGGCCCCACCAAAGTAACAGAAACCTCTCATCAATTCCCAACATACGAGTGAGTACTCAATAATGTTCATCATATATTTTGATTATCAATTGTATTATTGATACCAATCACATTACAAGAGAGGCTTAATCTTGAATTTAAGTCCTATCATTCGTATAGAAAGGAAAGAAATGGAAATAGATTTACCTAGTTGAACCACGATAAATTTATAAAGTAATTTTGTGGCCAATTTAAAACTTAAAACTGTAAGTATTATTGCATTTTGTAACCATGCATATATCGACAATGAATAAATGCAAGGTTATATATGGTACGGTATTCACAGTTATGTCACGTCTCTTTTTCTTTTTGGTTTTTGCTGCAGGATTATTGATCAATCATTATTCAAAGAAATTGACTTGTGGTTATAGCCAGAATGACCTAAATTTTTATTTTATATATATCCAGGGGCCAGAAAAAGGAAACAATATAAAAGTAAGAGCTAGATTTGATTCCGGCTCCAATTATTAATGGCGTAGTTAAATTTTATCATCGGAGAAACAGTAGTAGTTATTTTTTGCTGGCTTCTGGCTGCAGCAGCAAAGCCATAAGTGGAGAATGTTGTGCAGAAATCTCAGTATCAAAACACAGACTTGCTATGCCTTTGCTTTCACGCTATCAATAATCAATTAGAGAGCTGCCATTTCTAGCATAAAATTTTATCATACATTTGTTTTTGTGCAACAGAAAAGTTTGTACCTTTTGGTTGTCTTTTATGATGGGTATTCGCTTTCGATAGTGCTTAACTTATGATCTTGTAAAGGGAACTGATGAAATGTTTTCAAGCAATAAAAAATATTTTAGCATTTATATATATTTCTTACTTGTATATCTTTAGCAGCAGGAGATAAAATTAAACAATTCTATGTATAACGTTTCTGGATCTTGTAAAGTAACATGTTTGTAAACAGTAGAAAATACCTTGGCATCTAATTACCTTTTGATATAAAAAGATTAAAAAAAACTTACTGCACACTTTGAAAAGGAAAAATAAAAGTTTAGAAAAAAAATTCTCAAACTCATCTTATATATATTCAGTTTACACAAGTAGCGATCGATAGCTAGACTTATTAGTTTATGGCTTGGCTCGAAACTGTCCCTACCCACCATTAAATTTTACTAGTTAAAAATTTACCGACATAGTTTAATTTAAAAAGCAAAATCGCAGGATAATTATTTGTTACATTTCCAAAACTAGGGAGACTAATTTAATATATGAAAACATTTTGTTTGCAAAATTTTGTTCTTTTTGTTATTATTTTGTGAATATATATATATATATATATATATATATATATATATATATATATAAACAAAATCCCAACTAGACATCTGAGTTAGGAATGAATCTAAAATTAGTTAAGACAATATTGCATGGACAATGTACAGAAATCAATCAATGGAACAACTTACATGAAAATCATTAATGAAAAGGGAGTACAAGTACTGCAGATGCCTACAATATAAATGAATATTAGAGAAAGAGAAAATCATGTGGTCTTATTGAAGTATTGCATTGCATGGCTTGCTGTTACTGAAAACCATGCATGCATGAATGCTGCTTAATTAATTAGCTATATATTTATAAAAATATATAGCATTAACTACAGCATTCATATCACGACAAACTGAACATACATGCATTCATATACGTGAATAATAATTACAGAGAGATGTAGAAGAAAATAAATGGCAATGGTGATGACGACGAGTACTCTGTAAAAAGCCTGCAAACTTGTCTGTTTTTGAATAAAATTATAAAGATGGTGGGCTTTCAATTCAGCTGCTAGCAGACACGGCATCTCCGTGTCTACGATGATATTGATTCTTCTAGTTTTTTCTTGTTTTTTTTAATTAATTAGAAGTTGCATATATGGAGAGAAATTAATGAATTATAGCTTAGCTTTTCATTTTTTTTTTAATTTAATTTGTTTCTCTGTCTTATTATGGTTTTGCAGAGACGCAAGAGTGACTGAGCAACTGAGAGGAGTAATTATCAATAGCAAGATTTCAGTATCGGAATGCGTTTTCATTTAAAGTTTCGAACGAGTACCAATTTTTGGTTCTATCACAATTACAATTTCTTTACAATTCAAATGCATACAATTTTTGCCTATCAACCATCAATTTTCACATTTACCATTCTCAACAACCCTCTTCTCTCTCTCTCTCTCTCTCTCTCTCTCTCTAACCTATTATTAATGCTTAATTATAAATGGTTATTTTCAAGAGCAAGCACGAAAGTCAATATAATTACCTGAAAATATATCCAACTAGATGATCATGTGTCAAGTTGGCATCTGGCAACATTGGTTGTCGGATAGTATTTAAAAACCCTAATTTCAGAACCCACCTTGCTTATATATATGTTAAATGTAATATGAAGTTGATCGATATGAGCATTTTAATTGAGATTGATTACGATTTATGCTTTGGCCGTTATGAGATTCTTAACATGTACATTGACGAATACTTATAGGTAGTACCAAAATTATGCACAGGTACCTCCTCCCTTCTTCTTCTCTTTGTAAATTAAAGTTCACATAAGAATACCCATGTTGGTTCTGTTTCTGGCAGGATGAAGTTAACATAAGGTTCATAAAACCGGCCGTTACCCTTTCTAGTTCATTTCGAAGAATTCGAGACAAATATCAACTAAAAGTAGTTGTTCTTCACCACCCAAACCAAACCAAATGTTTAAACACAAATACCTTTTTCATCTGAGCAATCTCAGTCTATATTATCATTTTGTTCGCAGCCTTATGAATATGCATGCACAGTGAGTAACGTCAGATCAACAGAGCATCAATCTTTGTACATATATATTCAAACACACAATAGCAGTATTACACTCTTAGAAAATTGAAATACAATATTAAAGCATTTTTGTTCATTAAACTACAAAATTTATCGGCATGCGTAAAGATATTGAGCATGATATACATATATACATAATAACTGTGATCATTTATGGCTAACTAGGCAATCTATGTGAACTGGAATATGGGACAAAATTTTAAAACAAAAGTTTAAAGCAAATACAATAAATAAGATGGGTCCTGTTTCAACTTCATTCACTACATAAATCTGAAACATCATTTACTATCACCACGAAATGTATGAGCAAGACATTACTGCACTTTTAACTCTCTCTCTCTCTCTCTCTCTCTCTCTCCATGTAATTCGTCGTCGTATTGGATGCATGCCGATGAATGTGAATGAAAATTTTTAACGATATCTCAGGGATGGTGTGTAGTCACAATCTGAAGGATGTCGGAATTGCAAAAAGGACCCACAAACTTGATTGCATATATATAAGATTTCAATGTTGATGTCCCCATTTTTCTGCCCTATAACCGTTGGGTGTTAAACTTTAACTTTGTTGCAGTATAGCTCTCCAAATTTAATTCACCATCAGTAGTGTGTTGTTATATTATAAAGGAAATCTTCTACCATCTCTTTTTAATTTTCTCAACTTACTGTTTTGTGATTTTTGGGTCCTACTCTTATTACACATACCCACCTGCCTAGAATTTTCTATTATTTTTTCACAAATTTTCCCCCCAAAAACATGTATGTGGTGGTGGGTTCTACTATATATATAAATGATGCAATATAGTCAGTCATCTTCGATTGCAATCAAGGGTTCTTTCTCTCTTTTTTTTTTAAAAAAAAAATTATCATTTTATGTTGTCTCAACTTATCTTTTAACTTATATACATTATGTACGGATGTGTGTATTTATTTATATGCACCCACATGCAATCATATATGCATCCATGTATATCGTGTATGACTCGTGCATAAAAAGTAGAAACATACATTAAAAAAGAGACCAATATGTTTTTCTTATATGAATTTTTACGTAAATTAATACAAATATATTTACGATCGATAACCTAACAACGCAACAAGATTTATAAACTACAACCTCACGAATTAACGATTACAATTAAAGAGAAAGTTAAAAATTATATAATAGATGGACTTTATTGTAGGAGAGAGGAAGAGAACTTGGTACTTGTCTCTACTATATCTTTTAATAATTTATTTCAAGAAAAAGAAAATAATGAACTTAGAGACAAATCAATTAAAAGCCTAATAGTGGTACATAATAATGCAATGCAGCAGTTAAAGCAGTTATAAAAACACTGTTTAAAATAAAAAAGAGCTCAGAGTTGTGACATTCGAGTAGGTGTCTTTCAAGAAAAATTAAATTCAAATGGTAAATTTTTTCGAAAAACCAATAATAATAATGGATAATAGATAAATTAATAGTAGGTGATCCTGCTGTAGAAGACAGCGTTGTCTCCCTTGTCATGTGTTCACCATAATATTACTCGGCAGTTTTGTCTTTGCAGTTGGTTTCTCTTCTCTGTATGATGAGTTATGAAAATAGGACAAATTTTAATTTGGGAGGCCATTTCCCTCTCTCTCTCTCTCTCTCTCTCTCTCTCTCTCTGTGAACTGTGTAGCATGTTTGCTATGGGAGAACGCCTGGTATAAATTATGTGGGATCAATATGGCCGCGTATAATATTGTAATGCCAAATAATCATTAATTGTTAAAATGTATATTAAAAATGTGTCATACTACAGCACCAGAATTGTACTAAACAATCTTCAACTTTCTCGTTATAATTTTGTTATTTTGATGTAAATAACGAAAAATTTAATAGCGTAAGCTTTGCAGTTGTTACTTTCGCTGTGTACAGTAAGGGACCGACAGAAGTGAGAATATGCTGGGTTTGCTGTTAAAACACAAGTGAGGATGGCCCAACAAAGTTAGAATTTGCCGTCTTATCACATGTGAGAATAGATAGACAGATGCTGGCAACATGCAACAGTGTCCGACGAAGGAATGTCTGCAATGTTTTCTTTAAATAATTCTCTCTTAATTGAAAATATACAGCAATAATTCAGTTAGTTAAAACTGCGCTTAGCTTTTCTTCTGTCATTTCAAAAAGTAATAAGGGGGTGTTTGTAAAGGTTACATTTTATTACACTTTTATTTAACTTAAAAAATGAGTGTTTGCTAAATTCAATTCCAGAAGCTTACGAGCGTAACTTGCCTGGTTTAAAACATCTCACATGATCTCGAATTCGAATAGTAAAAAAAATTAATATTTTTTGAATGAGATTTCTAGTTCCCATTTAAAATATTTCAAAAAAAATCAATTCAAGAATAATTATGGACTAAAAATGTCACAGCACCTTTATTGGAAGCATATCTGTGAAATTATCGTTTTGCTTCCTTGTCTTGTTTTTCTTCCAAATTTGTTAACAAACAGTCCAATTCTTGTTGACCGTAGTCAATGCAACGACTACAATCGTAGTTCTACAGAGCAATAGTTAAGATCAACTTTTAGTTATGAAGGGAAGCTAATGTTGATGATACTATATGCAGAGATCCCGTGACTACAAGAATACCTAATTCTTTCTCTGTTCTTCTCTGAAGAATCCGATTTGCCATCTTCATGGAAAGTTCTAATGACTTCTCAGCAGCCAGTAAGGTTTTGTGTTCTGAAACTGCTGGAGAATAAATTGATGGATCCTCCAACAATTCCCGGTATTCTGCCATTCCCTCGTGAACAGTACTGACTCCCAATTCTTTGGAAGCTTGGAACCAACGATCTCTTAGCAAGGAAGCTGAAGTCACTCGAGTCTTCCCTCCAGCTACATCAGCTTCTGTTAGGAGGACAGCCTCTAATTTTCTACCTGAAGAGATGCAATCAGGTCCCAGTTAGAACTTTCTCACAAAATGCAATCTTGCTTCTGTCAGCCCCTAATAGACATTTCTGCAGCTTCAGATAAAGAGATAAGTCAATAGAAGTTTGATTCTTTAATAAGACCTGGAGACATGTCAGAATCTATTTCCTGGCTTCTAAATTCTACTGTTAAGTCATTCTCTGTATTATTGTAAGAGCTCGGCCCATCAGAGATATTGTCCGCTTTGGGCACACAGCCCGTCACGGTTTTGTTTTCGGCTTTGCAACCCAAAACGCGTCTCTTGGGGGTTGGAGCTTACTATCTTATATACCAGCATCTCTCCCGTGCTCTGCCAACGTAGGATTCGCCTAAGATGTCACACTTATGATTTCACCCAACTGAGCAGTGGTTGCCTAAGCCTTAGTAAAGACAGCAGAGTATCAGAGGACTATACCTGAAAGAAATTCTCTTGCAAATGCTAAATGATCTTTATCACTAGCCATTGCAACCACAAGAGCCAATCTTGCCTCTGGAAATGTCATCTGTATTGTATCCACCAAAGCTTTAGCAGATTCTTTAGTGTGAGCTGGAAAGATAAAATGAAACAATCAGACCATTTACAGAGGTTGCAAATAGGCCAGCAGCCATCAAAGATGCACGCACATAGCAAAAGGGGGCATATGAGAACTATAATGGAGATTATGAAATTTCACTTCATAATTTGATAAAATTAGAATATTATACACAATATTCACAAAATAACAGATTATAACAACTGTAGAAAGAATTGGATCAGCTGTAAATAGTTGTATCCTGTTTTTTAGGGATAGTTTTTTAAATTCAAATAAGCTGAAGATCAGATCTTATCTCTTGGGATATGATTCCAGGTCAGATTCTGGTTTTATCTTTTCTTTTTTGTTCCTAATTCTTAGGGGTTGTTTAGTTGTCATCAGCCTATTTATTCTAAAGGTTGTAAACGTGTTTAATAAGAGGAATAAATTAATTCCAGCAGTGCTAAAATTCTCTCCTAAGAAGCTCACAACAACTTTTGCGGACAGCTTCCGATTGGACAAAGATGACTTACTGAAAGCAATCAAAGTGTAAGAAGAATGTAAGAATAAAGATCACCTCCATCAAGAAGTATTGTTGCTCCAGGTAGTCCTAACAATTCAGCTTGCTTGGACGTTAAAAACTGGCTTCTTCCAACCAAGCATGTATTCTCCAAACCAGCCCGGACTGATCCTTCTGAGATTCTCCATCCTTAAATATTCGTTCACATATAAAAAGAAAGTGAATCATACAAGGGATAATAAGGGACTAATGAGACAGCAAATCTTATTTAGTTATGCAACTATGCAAAAAGCTTTTGGCTAAAGAACTCAAAGGACAACCATATTTTTATCAAGGCAGGCAGAACCATTGAAATGCTAGCATAGATACAAATAGCGACATCAGGATTTTCCCTCTAACCAGGAACTCAATCCACTATAATACACAGTGCATGAACACACAGGTTGAAACCAGCACATGACTAAGAACAGAGGCAGGCATCTTGAACCAATATCATAACTGAAGCAAACTACATATCCATATTTCACCAGAACTATTCATTAAATGGAAAATCTTTGGTTCTCAAAAAATGTTCTTCACTGAAGCCAAATGGACATAAGACAACATTAACACCAACCTTGATCATGAAGGCATAGGGCTGCACATGTTGCAGTCAATGCATTTTGAAGTTGGTGACTTCCAATCATGCACAGGTTGACACCAAATAACTCCATGAACTGTATGGAGAAATAATTTAATAAAAGGCAATGCATATGAAAGAAATGAAGATATGAAAACATAGGTTGAAAAGATTCGCAAGCGGTGCTTCAGGAGCATACCAGTTGAAAGTCTCTCTGTACTTGTATTATTATATCACAAGATTGGCAAGGTTTATCATTGAAAATAGTCAGTCCATTTATGGTAGCTCTAATTCTAGCATCAGATGCTGATACCACTGGTGCACGCATCAATGATGCTTTATCACGAAGAATACGCTCAATATGTGGAAGAAATGGTCCCCCCAAAACCAACTGAAAAAATTCAACCAACAGCATTTAGAAGAATACAGAAAAAAATGCAACATATCGTTAAACTATAAAACCAGAAAGTATATTGTCAAATCATTAGGGAAGATAATACCTAAGCAGAACCTGAATAAGATGAATCTAGCTATCCTTCAACCATTTTAAAGACACTCATGTCATAATGCCTCTAGATATGCATAATGCTTCATTCATATGGCACTTTCAGAAAAAACATTCATATAAACACTATTCATTGAATCAACATGGCTGGTGGTCCAGTTAAAAGGCGAAGATAACAATTATTTCTCTATCAAATGCTATCATGCATGTCACCAAGGGAACTAGCTCAGTCCAACATTTTTCAGTATTTATATCTAGTAAAGGACATGTTGATCGAAAAAGCAAAGACAGAAGATCGTATGCCATCAATATGTGAGTATTCCATTATTTTGCTCAGTTAAAGTGCTGTTCAAACAACATATCCAGGGAAAATCACCTAACTGGGCGATCGTGTTTGATGATTCCTGACTTAGCCATAGCAATGCTTTCCATAGAACCACCTAGTGCTTCCAGATGTTCCTCACCTATAGTTGTTATAACTGATGCTGCAAGTCCAGAACTAGAAATGATATTTGTTGCGTCTCGGGCACCCCCCAACCCAGCCTGTTACATTAGAAAGAAGCAAAATTATCATTAGCGTGCTCTCTTCTTCAATTGCACGAGAAAAGTTACATTTGCATAAAAATTGAATTGGACAGAGGAGAGAGAAAGAGAGTAATAAAAAATATACAGACAATTGATGAAAAAAAGTAATTAAGGTGAAAGACACGATTCACCTCGACAACAGTGATATCAACATTCTCTTGAGCAAATAGAGTGAATGCCATAGCAGTGAGAACCTGAAATTTTCCATCATTAACTATATAGATAAAAGAAGGAACATTAAAGATGCAGCACATTAACAAATTGCAGCGCTTTGCCCATTTTATTACATGATAAGACTGCAAACTTGAAAACTTTCTATAAGAAAGACCCAAAAACATAAAGCACAATCTCTGTTAGAAATTACCACAAAAGGTGAATTATGTCCAAAAAAGAAATATCAAAATGTGAAAAAAATTGCAGCTACCATTCATACCATAAAAAGGCAAATCACTAAGAAAAGCTACTACATGGTCCAAACCTCTAAGTTTGTTTCAGTTTTTCTATGTTAGCTATTAAAAATTGAGCTAAAATGTGAAACTTTCTCTATAGACTAGTATCTGATAATGATGATGCACAATTTGATACCTCAAAATGAGTGATGCAGCCATTTTCAAGTTGTATCGCCTCATCAAGCACATCCTTAACTTTATGGAAGAGACAATTCAATGCCTTTGCCGAAACTGGTTGATTCATTCTTCCCACTGACATACGCTCTCTGATTGTCATAATATGTGGGCTGATTACAGAAAACCAAGCCTGTTGTCAATAAACTATAACATGAAAAGCTGCAATGTGTCAAGCTTTCGTTATCTGCACGCAAATAATAACTTCATACCTAGTATAACAGCCAACAGAATACCCTTCTGCACGTAAAATATTAGAGAGAAAAGCAGACGTTGATCCTTTTCCCTTGGTCCCAGCAATATGAACGGACTGCAATTGCAACCATTTTAGTTATCTTGTAAAATTTAACCAAAAACAATGTACACGGAGCACAAAATATACGATTTAAAAAAAATACAGAAATACGAAAACATATAAAGAAATCAATCCATAAAGATAAAAGAAATGCTTTTTGACTGTTAAAAAGTACAAAGCATTTTTATGTCTAATCTATAATGTTTAGTCGAAATAAATTAAGTGCATTTGCCATTACATTAAGCGAAAACAAAACTTTTGGAGTACTTTGGAGAAAACACCTGATAGATAAAAGCGTCCTAGAGTAGTACATAAAAGTAGTTTAAACTGAAAGTGCTAACTACAAAAGCACTCCAAATTGGAGCAAAAGTACGAACCTTGAACTTCAAGTGAGGATTACCAAGCCGATCCATGAGGCGATTCATCCGACCCAAATCGAACCCGTCGTCCGAATCCGTACCCGCTCCTTTGGGCACGCCCGATTTTTCGAAATTGTGAAGAGAATCCAGGTACTCCGTCAAGTGCCTCATCTCCGGTTCCTCCGAGTAAGTTGAAAAGAAGCAACTTTTGAACCCCATTGATAAATTCTTAAGACACCCTCTACACGTTGGAGAATAGAAAGTAGTGTATTGACTCACCCGTTGTAGAATTTTCATGTCCGCTTTCTGTTTGTTTCTCGGGAAAAAGTGACGTTAGTGGCTGCTGCTTCTCATAGAGTAAATATGTTCCCAAAACAAGCTGTTGTCATGTCTGTACCTGTGTCTTATAACTTTACGTTTCTATGCCAAACTAATTGTTAAGAATACCAAATTATCCTACTACAAATAGATAAGTTTCTCAGGATAATATTGTAATTTTATAAGGCTATTATTTAATTTTAAAATTTTAGAAATAATTTTGTAAAATGACTTTCATTTATATATATATATATATATATTGAAGAAAATACCCGTGTCTCTTAAGATTTAAATTAATTACCCATTTTCTCCTATTATTTTACAAATATTTTTTTCCTGATTTTAATATTATTTTAAATTTTATCCTTATTAACTGAATAAAAAAAAATTACTATTCATTATTATTATTATTATTTTGTTAATCTAAATAAATTTATTTTTATTATAAATTTTTTTACTTTATTTTTAAAAATTAGTGCTGTGGAAATTTTTTAATAAAATAAATAAATTTATTAAATTTTATAATTATTAATAAATAAAAAATTTAATAATAATGATAATGATAATAATAATAATAATACTGAAATTTAAATTATTTTAAATTATGAAAAATTATATAATAATATTTTAAATTTATATTAATAATAATTTAAAAATAACATAAATATATTTATAATAAAAATAATTTCACTAAAATTACAATAATAAAATTTTAAAAGAAATTTATTTTTATAAAAAATAATAAAATATTATTAAAGAAAATAAATTTTAATTTTAATATAAAATTACAAATATATTTTAAGCATATTAATTATTTTATAAAAATAAAATAAAATTGGTCCAAATAAATCGAATAGTAATTCTCTTTGGTTTAGATACTAATAAGAATGGCAACAAAATGGGGGATTCCAATCACTGCTCTTGTCTCTGCAAAACCCAACCCATCCCCACTCCTGACCCATCTTTTTTTTAGTTTAAACCAAGACGACGCAGAGATATCCCTATTTTGGCGAAGATCCCCGATCTGTTTCACTTTACAAAAACAAAAAAAATCTAATTTTTAAGATTCAAATCTAAGATTTTAAAAAAATATATAACTATCTTATCATTACGCTACACTTAATTGTCTGACAAAATGTGTCAATATAATATATTTAAGTAAGAATAAGTATTTTACTCATATTATTAAAAATATTATTTTTCTATTAGTAATTTATATAAAAAATAATAAATTTTGACAATAATTTTATTTTAATAATTATTTAAATATAATTTCACATCATTATTTTCTTTATAATTGTTTGAAGAAACAATAATTCTATTCTAATATTATCATTTTTAAATTCTTATTTTATTTAAAAATTAATTTTAAGAACTTTCAGATATTTTATTTAATTTTTCACACATAATTATTATTTAATATTAAGTCAATAATTTAAATTATATAATAAAACTAAATATTTAAATATTTTTATAGATTAATTATTAAAATAAGATTAGAAAAATTTATCTTAAAAAATATATTAATATATTTTATCATTATAAATTATAAAGCTTTTACGTAATCTTTAGACATAATATTAAATAACATTTATATAAATTACTAATATAATTAACATGTTATTGTATGATTACATGAACACATTTATACAAATTGACTTAATTAATTATATTTGTTAATATATTTATTTTTTATATTATATTAATTACAAATGTGTATAATTAATTATTATATTATATATTCATAATTATAGATTGAAGATATATTTGAAACGTTTAGTTATGTTATGATTAAAATATAATTAGTCATTATATCTTATTATAAATATTTTGTTTGATAAATAATAAAATAAAATCTGAAAAGAAAAAAATCTTTAAGAATTTTTTTTTTGTTAAATTTGTATTACTATTTAAAGTATTAAATTATTATCTTAATTACATATTTAAAATATTTAACAAAAATTAGTTTCTACAATTATTAATTATTAATTTGATATTAAAAATATATAATCAATTTCTAATCTTTTATCAAATATCATAATACAAATCAAAATTTTTAATTTTTTTTAATAATAATAAATTACTTATTTATATATAAAATCACCATTTCACATATCATCAAAATAATATGATAAAATAAATATTTAACTTTTTCATAAATTAATTATTAAACATAAGATGAATGATAACAATTATCAATTGGATTGATATAATTTATATAAAATATTATAGCTAATAAAATTTTTTAGAACAAAATATTAAATTTGATTGATAAATTTATTATAATATTTTGTTAACCCGTATAAATAAAAAAATAAATAACCATGATAGTGGTAAATTATATTCTAATTTTTAATAAAATTGATAAAGTTAATTTTTTTAATTTTTTAACAATTTTATATAAAAATATTTTGTTTGACAAATAAAAAAATAAAATCTAAAGATAATTTTTTATGAATTTATTTATTTTGTTATTCTTATATTATTATATTATAACATTTAAATTTATTAATTATAAATTAATTATTTTGTTGATATCAATTTATTATATTTATTTTATTAAAATTAATTACTCTAATTTTAATTATTAAAAATTATTTAATTTTATTAGTTTTTAATTATTTTAATAAAAAATTTATTAAGAAGATAAACTTAAATTTTTTTAAAGATTAATTAAATTGAAAATATGTCAATAATTATAAGGACTTAATTGATTAAATTAAAAATTTATAAATTTTATTGAGGGACTTGTTTGATTAAAATGAAAGATATATAACTTTTATAATTATTTAATAAATAAAATAAATATTTATGTAATTAATCAAATAAAATTTCAGGTGGGAAACGGGATTCTGGGCGGGTCGGGAAAAGAGGCCCATCCTTGTTCCTGATCCTTTCATCCTAAATCCGACTCGATTTTTGGTCGAAATGGGTTGGGTCTTTTTGAAAAAATTGTCATTCCCAGCTAATAGTCTAATAAGGATAAAATCGAAAAAATATATAGAATTAAGGGGTAAAAAATATTTTAAAAATAATAAAGGATCTGGGCGTATTTAATTAGTGTGAGGTGAAAATTTTAGTACCTTATTAGGACATGTTTGACACTCGGGTCTAGACCTGACTATTTTACTGATTGAGATAAAAAAAATTTGTCTAATATTTGATGCATGAATTAAACTACACAAAAATTAAAAATAATATAATTCAAACTCCTCAAAGTTAATCAATCTCTTCCTTTAAAGTAAAATTGAGTGCTATTTTTATTTATTTTTAAAAATTAAAAATAATAATTTATAATTAGTAATAAAAATAAATTTGATATAATTAATATATTATAATACAAAATACAATATTATATTAAATTTTATTCGTACAATTTATTTTAAATCAATTTAATTTACTATATTACAATATAGTACAGTTGAATGCGCTCTGCTAAACGCACCTTAATAGTACAATATTTACTGTGTCACTTTGTTCGCTCAGTTTCCATGAAAAATGTCCACAACCCTAAAATAAAAAGGAAGAAGAATTGAAAATTTGCTGATTGTTCATCTATATTGCAGAATATTTTTTTGATTTTGTTTAGTTTGAGAGCTGAATGGTGGTGTTAGATTCGACATGGAGGACAAAACAGCTGTGAAAAGCGAGCCGAAAGAATGTAGGTGCAGCGAATTGGAGTCAAAATTACTCGAACTGGAATCAGAGATTGAAAAGAAGAAAACGCAGTACGAAGAACTTGAGGCGAAGAATAGGAAATTGGAAGCTGAAAAGAATGTCATTGAAGAAGAGCCGGAGCTGAAAACTTTGAAGAGGGAAAAGGAAGGGAATGAAATGAGTAGTGGAAGAGAAAAGGAAGAAATTGTTGACTTGACGGAAGAGGGAGAAGGAGAAGAAGACGCGGTAGTTCAGCTGATGATTGAGAACAGGGTATTGGAGTGTGAGAAGCGAAGGGCTGAGGGTGAAGTTGAGTTTTTGAAGCAGAAGTTGAAGGAATTGGAATCTAGGGTTCCGAATGAAGCAGTTGTTTTTCAAACAGGAGGTAATCTTATGATGAAATTTGGAATTTTTTTTAAGTCCAGCTCAGTTTCTTTTTAGATTCTGTTAATATTGTTTAGCGTTTTCATTTGATCTTTTTCATGTTAGAAAATTTCTTGCATTAGAAGGACCTATTTCCTCCCCTGAAATTTAGGTAGTTACAAAAATGGCGCTTTTAGACGATGAAGGATCCAATAATTGAGTGTAAAAGAATCTTAGCTTTGGCTCTGACGTCACCTGCTCTAGGGGTCATAATTTCAGCGAGGTTCAGTTACTGGTTGCCTTCTACATGTAACCTATGGGCGGAGCCAAATCACTCACAGGGCCTGTCGATTGAGGCCTGTGCACCTTGTGGGCCTCTATTTGTTCTTTGAGACGTTTTGGAGTGTTATGCAAGCATTCTCTGTTTGAGGAATTCCTGAACTGTGACACTCCAAAGAGGTCTTTTTTATATAGATAGTTTTTGTATCCTTCACGTAATACCAGCACAATTGTTGCTTTTGTCAAAATCATGTTCATTGCCTTTTAAAATGGAATCATTTACTGATTGATTGAGAACAGTACATAGGAGAATCTTTAAGCTGAATGACGTGTTTTTGGTTTCACAGCGGGAACACCTTCTTATGTGACGCCTTCTAAGCATATTAGTTCTACAGAGGGAGAAAAAGGAGGTGTGTATTTAGAATCTAAAATGGGATATGGCAGACAAATCAGAAAGCCTTTGGTGTTCGAAGAAGACAGAAGTCCCAGCAAAAAGATGGCTCCATCAACGCCAGGTGGTGCTAGAACTGCATCTTTATGTATAATTGATATATGTGATAGTGAGGATGAACCTGATGTGACCCACTCTCAACCAACTTCTGTCGATAATCAGGGAGATGGAAACACTTGCATTTCAACTGATCATCCATTAGAAGGAATTATGGGTAGTGAAAAGGAAATTGTGTCCAAGGAAAGTTCAAAGAGGGTTCTTTTTCAGCCGAGCTATGAAGAAAAAATGGATAACTGCAATCACAGCGTGCCATTTATTTGCACTCCTAAAAGAAAACGAGCTTCTAATATTGTTACTAGTGACACAGAGAGTGAGGATGATGATATTCCAATCTGTAAACTCAAGAGGTCTGCTCAAGCAAGTTCTGATGTGAAAAGCTGCTCTGTGACTGCTGCTCCTTCTAGCGATGACAACATTGGGGATCTTGTAACTCCTCCAAGGCGGCGCCTAGTATTGCTGAGAAACTGCAAAAGTGGAACAGAAAAAAGCTCTTCAAGTGGACTCCCTACAGCTGAGGATGTTGAAGATAAATCAGAAGATACTGGGTCAGAAAGTGAGGGTGAGAGCTTGAATGGTTTTATTGTTGACAGCGATGAAGAATCCGATCTTAATGATTCTTCTAGTGAGGCAGATGACTCAGATGACAATGTGGACTTTGGTGAGATTTTATCTAAGCTTAATAGGAGCAAAGATCAGAAATTAGAGTGGGAGTTTGAGGCTGACATGCTTGCGGCCTTTGGTAAGGATCCTGAACTATGTATGAAGGCTGTATGTGCTCTTTATCGACAGCAGACTTCTGAGGAAAAAGTTAGTAGAGGAACTCTGGTCTACAATTACCGTGGCTTCAGCAAATTTGATGCTCGAAGGTATGCATATGAAAAGTTGGAAAGTCTCTTCACCACTTAACAAGTTTACAAGGACTCCCATCCATGCGCATGCACTTAGTCATTAACATAATATTCACATTCTGTTATCTCACAAACTATAGTCACTTAATTCTTTACTTTTCTTCTACAGGGGCACCACACTGGCTGAGTATCTTACTGATGGAGACCCACAAGGTGGTCTGAAAAGATCTGTCGAGGAGTTGCACAAGTACGACCCTAAGGCGGTTGAGATGTGCAGAACATTTGCAACTCGCTACTCCAAGCAATTGTTCGAGATCTATAAGAACAAGGAGGATCCTCTTTTTCCTTGAATTTGCCCTGCCATAGACCATTCCACCTGGATTCAAAGACAGAGACATAACTTACATCCAAAATGCCTGCTGCTAGAACCAAGTTGCAGAGAGTGGCGTTTTTGTGTTTTTTGCATTATCTGCTTACCGGAGTTGCTCCCTTAAAATTTTGCTTGTATATATGTGTTTCTAAAGTATAGTATGTAACATGTGTAGTGCGCCTATGTATTTACAGTCTTGCCAAAAATTTGTTCAATGTATAAGTGTTGCCCATAAGCTAAACTACATAAGATTTGCTGAAGAGTAGGCAGCGACTTGGCCGCGAATATGCTAGGCTAGTATCATGTACCATGTTGGATAGAAAATCTTTTGATCTCTGTAAGATCAAAGGGGGTCACAAACTATTTTTTCGGTGATGAGATCATGGCAGCAGGCGTGATGGCCTTGGGTTGGCCAAAATTCTAACGTCTAATAATTAACACAAAAGAACAAAACGAAAAGGAATTTTATTTTAATATGCTCGAAAAAACGTAGCGGGTCAATTTTCAAAAAGTGAGACGTACCATAAATTCATCAGAAAATATGCATAAATAAGCAAAGCAAAACAAAATAGATTTAATGTGTCAAAACTTAACGTGTAAATTAGACAACATGGAACATCTCTAGAATGGACTTCGGTTTTGGAATATATGTATACGAGTCTCTCTCTATATAAACAGAATTGACCTGATATATTTATGGATATAGAATCACTTATTCATACTGAGTAGCCCCAAGGACCACCCAACCTCAAAACCACAATGGCGGCTTCCAAGTTGATGCCGCTGCTGCAATATATTACCCGCAAGTATATGAAACCATGCCCGAATGGCAGCTCGATCGTCTCCCGGGTCATCGGTAACCTCCATGGGAGCTTTTCTGTGGCCCCATTGAAAAATTCACGTACGTGAAGCGATGAAGAGAGAAATGGTCGTAGCTTTTACTCTCTGCAATATTTATTGCTTTCTGATATCATTTATTACCAAATTTTGTTAAAATTTAATTCATAAGTTTCGGTTAAAATGTACATAAGTCTAATTTATAAATTTCAGATATTGGAAAATGTAAACGAATAAATAGGATCACTAATTTTTTTTTTAATCAAATTAAAGAAAAGGAAAAGCTTTTCTGCCATTAAAACATTGTGTAATCGTATGCACATAATAATGAATCAAAAGCGTTTTTAATTTTTGAGGTCGTCAGTTTACACTATTCAATTAATTAAACATAATATATATATAGTCGTATTAAAGAAGTAGATAAAATAAAAAGTGCTTCCTAATAAATATTATAAAACAGTTATACCAAAAGCTGCAGGTTTTATTATAAAAACACTTTTCAAACGAGAACAACGATCATCTAACTTCTTATAGAAAAATGCAGTACACAAGAAGACATTATAGAGAAAAATAAAATACATATATGGAGACATTGCAGAAAAAGGGGGGGGGGGGGGGGGGGGGGGGGGGGGGGGGGGGGGGGGGGGTGGGGGGGGGGAAATAATATATATATATATATATATATATATATATATCTATAAACTGAATCAGAAAGATAAATAAATTTAATTTTATAATGCCTGTAAATTGAAGTGATACATACATATTATTAGTGTAATAATGTAAGGTTTCGATCTCTTAGCTGTCAGTTGATATTCCGAAAGTCTTCAACAAGAGACGGCCTTATAATTAATTAATTAGTTGAAACAATTAATAATAATTCTAATTCCAGTTTCGTTCTGGCAATAATAATTGGATTTGGAAACACATACACTCTGTCACTTTTTTCATTATCTATTTGTTCAAACGCTACACAGCCTGGATCTGGAATCACAAGGAAAATAAAATAAAAATATAAGGTGACACACAGTGCATACATACATGTCTACGTCCCACGTGGGTGGGTACACGCACCCTAAACAATTTTCATGCAAAGAACATAACATAAGCCCCGTGAAAACGGGAGTATAAACACACAACATATCTCAGTTTCCTCTCTTCATCCACGTTAATTCATACCATCATTAATTCCTCTTCTCTTCTCTCCATCCGCCTCGCCTACCTACGGTTTCTTTCTCCGTCTCTTTTATCTTTTTCTTTTTCTTTTTTTACTTCAAATCATTTTTTTACCGTTTTCTGTCTGATAAAAAGGGAGATAGAAAAAGATAAATTATGGTTGTTTGTAGAGCTTCCTTCAATTTTTTTGCGATCGTTGCTATCGTATACGCCATGATCTCTTTACCAATAATGGCTCATGGAGAATCCACAGCGCCTGCTCCGGCACCCACCAGCGACGGTGAGTTTTTTTAATTTAATTTGATGCAGACAAGTGTGAAAAGTGTTTTTTCTATTATTATTATTACTACTACTACTCTCAATGAGATTGTAATTGCCTGAATTTTTTAAAACTCTTTTCGGAGGAACACAATTTCCAGTTTCTCTTTGAACGTAGGCTATAACAAAATCTAACATTTATGTTAAATTTTGTGTGTTTGCAGGAACCTCAATAGATCAAGGAATTGGGTATGTTCTAAAGCTGGTGGCATTGACTCTCACATACCTTATTCATTGATTTCAACTTCCAGAACATTGATGATGTTGATTAATCTGTAACTAGGGAGATCGATTGACATTGTTTTTAAAGGGTATGGTTTTTTTGGTCTATAATCCAATTTTAAGAATTAATTGAGGAATACATTTAGACTTTAATTTGGAAAAGTGCGCTTCCTTTTGTAATCCTTTTTATTCTTCAATGATCAAGATACTACCCTCCAACTTAAAATGTTATTCTCCGAAAACCAAAATCTTGTTTAAATACTCTGGCTTCCTCTACAAACTTTTGTGAAGAATAATATTATACAGACTAGCTTTACAGTAGTAATGCTACATCAATTCAAACAAATAATTTGTCTTTTGCTGCAATATACAATTACAACCGCTAAACATAAATTCAAATCATACAAACTCTGAATAGTCTTAAGATCATTTAACATAAAAAGTTCTGATTTATAGTCAGAAACTCAAATATCCCGCTCAGTCAAAATCAGGCCGTCCAATCTTATACAAGACTACGATCAAACGCTCTGAGAACTGAACTTAAGCTAGCAGCAATTAGCATCCAAGTTCAAAGACTTGCTATCACATTTACTTTCCATTCTTCTAAACCAACCTAGAATGCAAGAACTAGCAAAGAGGTGATTGACAGACTCAGACTAATTCTTAAGGAAAAATTGAATCCAGAAAAAAACACCCCACATCTACCAGCAAAATTTGTGCTCAAACCAAGCTGTACGACACGAGTTAAACTTGAAAAACAAAATTGGGTAAGGCAAAAAGTCCTAGTCAACATCCGCAAACCTAAGAAAGACAATGTACTATGATCATCATTGTGTCATTTTATCAGCATGTATGATATCCACAATATAAAGCTTGGAAACGTTTCTTTCTTTCATGTCAGGTGTTGCCCCATGCCATCGCCAAACACAGTTTCCACAAAGTATAGAGCATGTCATTGTCAGTTCTCCGTTAGTATGATGAATTATACCGGTTATGTAGAACATACTTCACAACTTCATAACAGGAGACCACGATCCCAACGGAAGGGCCTGCACGACCAACACGAGGACCAACTCCTGTGAACAAACCCTTAATACCTGCATCCCTGTTCCAAGCAAATTTAAGGTTACTATTGTGAATGCTTGATAAACAACCTACCAATCTTTTGATCCCATCCATTAAAAAATCATAACATTGAGTGTGCCAAGAGGTAGTTTTCCTGAAGGAATACCAAAATAAACAATACACAACCACAAATACTAATGCAGATGCTACCTAAGAAAGCTAAAAAATTATTTAAGATCATAAGGTTAGTAGTCACTGGACCAGGTAATTTGACCCACACATGCCGCCTAGTGTAGTCAACAACTTATTCCTAACATCATATAACAGTAATTTTACTTTGACAGAGAATTTGGATTGTTCAAATTGAGATCTTAAAACAATTGTGTAAGTAGGAAATAATAAATATACCTCCAAACCTCCATCAGTGTTTGGCGTGTTGTCATCTTCAATGCCCTGACAGGATCCTTCTGAAAAATCAAAAGCAAAACAGCAGAGTTACTAAAAGATATTCCATGAGTTAAGAAAACACTATATTTTTGGCAAATTACAGTTCATATAAAACATCAATAATATGATCAATCCCCCATTAAAGTCCTTTCCATTATCATCTGCAATCAACAAAAAGCATTGCTCTAATTCCAGACATTACCTCTATTTGCCTTCTGGTTTTTGCAACATCTAGAGGACATGTAGCAGCAGCAGCAAGGCTTCCTGCAACAAATCCAGCAGAAAAATTTGCTCCAAGTACACCAGCTGCATTGGATTCCTCACCCACAAGACTCAGAAGTCTTCTTCTCATCTAATAGAATATATAAAATACATTAATATCACAGTATGTGGCATACACATGCTGACACCTGTATCTATTTACAGAACAATTGGCACAAAGGAAATAGATTGAAAGAAATATATGTATCTCACAGGCTCAAGGGTAGACCAACAAATTGCTGAGAAAGGAACATCACGAGCAAGTTGTGTTCCCATGCCTGTCCATAGCATGCGGTAGCCTTGAACTGTTACCATGAAGGTTGCCAATCACATATTAGCATACCATAGAAAACAGTAAATGCAATATGTCAGCAAAACCAGCATTTAGTAACATTGATTCCTTTTCTTTTAAAGCTGAATGATTTTCATGTAAAATCTGTAGAATTTCTTACAATAACTTATTCTTCTTTTATTTCCTTCTGAACTGTCTCTAAATTATATATGATGAAACATATTGCACGTAAGATGTCAAAATAATCTGTCCATATTTCTACCATGGTACTGGTCATTCCACATCATTCCAGATTCTAGTTACCAAATAAAAGTAGATTTGAAATAGATGGCATGTTAGAGCATAGCCCTAGGCACCTGAACACACTCTAGTAGTATCCTTAACCACTGTTTCAAGAGAAAATAGTTTCACGATCACTAGAAACAATCATCAAATTCCATGAAAAGCAAGAATTCTGGAGCAACATTCAAATTTTCATTTTTGCAACCTTCTACTTACAGAGATAAATTCCAAGAGACTGGCACATTAGAGGATCCATACCTAATCCTAGTAATGGATGAGATTATCATTAACTAGCAATTCAACTTACAGCTGTTTTGAAGGTTATTTGTGCTTTTAACATGGGACACTACACCAAGTAACGTCTTCCAGACACCAGGAGGCTTCATGCCGATTTGCGTTCCCTTGAATGCCTATCATACAACAAAATGAAACAAAATAATATCTAAGGAAAAGAACAATAAATAAAGGAGTAAGACCTGTTATCAACAAGGTCTTCTGCGACCACAGACAAGACTGAATTGCATCACTCATTTGTTGGAAATACTTATGACCACAAAACAAAATGATAGTAAAGTAAGAATCCATAATTTTACACTGGCTCCTTACAGTGTAAACAATCAATTTTATGATTTGCTCAACAGAACACAATGCCAAGACAGGTAAAATTTGATAATACTATAAACTGATATCATTCAAAATGATAATTGGTAAAATTATACAGACTTACATGGGAACTGAAAATCTTCCATTTCTACTAAAACTTACAAATAATTCAACTAAATTACAAGCTCAAATTAATTAGTACTCATTCATGTGTTCCACACAAAGATAAAGAGTATGACAAATATTAGTTGTTTTTAAATAAACATGTATTCAGTTTTAATGTCGTTATGCAAGTAACTCAACTATTTTCCTAACTTCTCTACCAAAAGTCCACCAACGCAGTCAACATAATGAAGTTAAGATTTCATATCATGTCCAACAACGAGTCTGAGGAACACTTAGAAATTAAAGACAGCACTAAAAGCATTTACTACTCCAAAGAGGAGCCTGTATTAAATGGACAACAACTCAAGCAAATACTATTTTCCAGAACCTTGCAAGAAACCTTCCCTTGACATTCTTCCTTTTATATATTTTAAAACAGATGTAAGCATTGTGTCTTATGTAACCTACATCCAAGTTCTTGCAAGTTCAATAGGGTAGCAAGTAGCACAGTTTTTATATATTTTAAAACAGATGTATGCATTGTATCTTATGTAACCTGCATCCGAGTTCTGGCAAGTTCAATAGGGTAGCAAGTAGCACAGGCCAATGAGCGTGCCAATGATCCTGCAACCAGAGGGACATACGGGGTTGCACTTGGAGCATTATGGGCTGTTAGTTCTTCTAACCAGTTTCGGAATACGTCATAGCAAGGTAAATAGATTCCAACCTGCTCAAACAAAATGAGTGCCCGTCAACTACTGCTTAATAACTTGATAAAATTATTATCTAAACTCAACAATGCACTAAATAGCAAAGCTACCCTACCCACATGAAATCCTTACCGTTGGTACAGCCAATGCCAGACCCGCATTTGTGCCTCTCCACAGCCTGGCAAATCCTTCCTGCAGTAAGCATCCAATCAGGCTATTGAAAATTCCTTCCGTATGCAATGCAATCACAAAGATGATCACTAAAGTCACAGATTATATATATATTCTGTTCCAGAAAAACTACTGCGGGTTCATCCCAGAAAAATAATAGACCCAGCAAATTTTGCCCAACCATGCTAGATGCAAATGAGGTTCTATGACAGAAACTTAAGATTATATACTAGCCAGCAAATTTTAGAATTCTGTTCCTCAAGTGGATAGGGAGACAAATGATTTTAACTTCATTATAATTGCAGCAAATACAAGTCAGACATATTAAATTACTACTATGTTAAAGGATGACTACTAAAGCCACTAACCTGTCGTATGATTTTGTAAAAGACATCAAAAGTCCCTCTGTACTGGAAACAATCAGGAGGACACATTGCCACGGTACCGTGAACTCCAGCACGTGTGCAGGATGGAGAACACCTTAGATCTGCAAACATCTGGACGAAAATAAAGCAATGGACAAAGTTAATAACAGCTACGACTTCTAGCAGATTTTATATTTAATTGCAAACAGTGATACATGGTACCACGCACCCAATAAGATTAATCAAATAAAAAGGACAGGGCTTACAAAATCAACCCACGTATAACATGATCTTTCACAACATATATCATCAGTAAAAGATGGAAAGCTACTCAACACTCAAGATAATACATAAAAGCTCTTAAGAAACTACATAACAACTTAGCATACATACCGTTGTGGGTCCAAAATAAGCCATACGACTAATAATATTACTTAGTGGATGCGAGTAAGGTACTCCGGCAGCTTGAGCTTGCAACCTTGTCTGAAAATAACAAAATAAATTAAACAAATTCGACTTTGACTAGAATCATTTGAGAAATCCATTAGCAAGCAAAATACAATAAACATATCAACAGCCGAAATTGCAATGACTAACAAAACAAATAAAGCAAATAGCATCAACATAAAATTTCATTAAAACTTACAAATTTTACTAAAATTTATCCGTAATTATTAATTTTTAGCGGTCAATAAACTTAGCATACTCTGACAATAACAATAGTCGCAACAATAACTTCAAATTGACGAAGTTAATACCTTGGCGACATCAAGGGGGTTAACGATGATTGCCGATAAGAAGGCGGCACCGGCGGCAGAAAAAGCTCTCTCTCCAATCCCCAACTTTTCATCAGATGCATTTGTAGTTTGCAGTGGCTGCGAGGCACCGAATCCCCTTCCACCTGTATCATCTACCGTCAACTCCATCAACGACAAATCGCATCCGTTGATTTCCACCGTCTCCGTAAGCTCTGAACTCATCCATGGATTCTCCGTTCTCTCAGTCTCCACCATCTCCTCTAAAACCTTAACTCTAATTCGTGTTTAAGAAAAAACAAAAAAAAATAAAATCAAAGCCACTTCGCGGATTTAAGAACAACAAATTTAAACTCTTTGTTTTCATTCGCTCTATTTTGTCTTTTTTTTCTCCTAATAACTTGGAGAGCAAGAACAATAAAAATGCGAAAAAATGCTTACCGGAATAAAAGCTAAAGTGTGGACCGCGTTTGGAGATTGTTGGAAAACGACTTTTTATTTATTTTTGATGAAGGGAAGTTTCTATTTCCACTGAAACCAAAATCACTGTGAGAAGCCAAAAAGTGATAATAGGAACTTCACCATTCCGAAGAATCAGGGTTAGGGCGAAACCAACGTAGCCGTATATTTTTCCCTGACTCAGCGGCCGTTGGCTTTCTAGGACTTTCTATTGAACTCGGCACCAGGCGCGACTCACGGTGCAGAGTCAATGGATAATAACATTGCGATCCCTACATATTTACTTTTTCGTTAATAGCACATTCAAGTTTCTTATTCGTACAACTAGATGCCTAATCTAGTAATCTTAATCTTGTTACTTTGTTAACTCTGATGGATGATTAATATTAAAAACATTAAAGAGTATTTTTATTTTTATTTTTTTCCGAAAACATATATATATATTCTGTAGTATTCATGACTTTGAATATATTAAAATTATAAAATACTTATTATACACATTATACAAAAGAAATTATATCTAGAATAGGAGAATCTCACATTTTTATAGAGTTTGCGACCCGAACCCTTATTCTTACCACTTAGACTTGGCAGGCGTAACAACTTTATTTATACCATTAAATATAAAAATAAAAATAATAATGAAACGGAGTGTTATAATTGAAACGCACAATAACATTAAAAATTAGATACACAATGTCATATGTTAATAACATAAAGAGTGGCGTCACTGTCACCCTTCAAAATCCTCCTAGAACCTCAATTATTTTTATTTTACAATTTTAATCTTGATTAAAATTAATATATTTAATTAAATTCAAGAATTTTAATTCATATTAAGCACTCTCTGCACTATATTATATAGTACTTCTATTAATTTTTATTTTTATTTTATGGAAAGAGAATTGATTGTAAAGAAAAAAATTTCAGTTAAAAATAAGTGAAAAATTATTGTTCCTCGGATGAATAGAGTGTTATAAAAATATTTTTATTATTTTAGTAAGTAAATAAATAGAAGAGATTTGATAAAGATATTGAAGGAGTGACAATAGCATCACTCTAACATAAAATGAGTATTTTAATTGTAATTTTTATTATTAATTACTACTCAAATATTATGGATTTAATTTGGCGGGTGATTAATCCAAACAAATACACTTCTAGTAGTAGTATAAAACATCTTCAAAATCAAAATGGGGGAGGGGCTTGCTCAATTGATAATATTGTGATTAACTATGACAAATTAATATTATCCTCTCGCGGTTATTACAACATTAATTTCAATCACATAGCTAGCTTGCTCAATTGATAATTTACATTTAATTTACATAATTTTTCAAATTGCCGGCCGTATAATTAAGCTTGGGAGAAAGCTATTTGGATTCCATCTAGGTCGATTTAATTAGCAACATAATTTTGGGGTATTGTTAAATCTAGCCCCTTTTATGCGGTGGTTTCGCCTTCATTTTATTGAGAATTATAATGTTATAATTCAATAATAATGGGAATTCTTAGAGGATATATATATCCTTATCACCAGTGCTCGTAATATTAATTACAACTTGTAAAAGTATATATGTAAATATGAAATTAATGGACTCGATCGCTCAAGTTAAATTGCGTCATTAGACTAATTTTTGGATCATCTTGTACAAGCACGACGGATTTAATGCGTTGAAATCGTGGAAATCATGATTATGACCCTTTTTATTTAATTAATTTAATTAAATATTACATGTAAAATAAAATATCCTTGGTCTCATTTGGTAGAGACAATAAACTTACAAATCGCAGAGAACGGAGAACGCCAATAATATATATAGAGACAACTCGAGGTTAATCTGAAACTAAGCTTTCTATATATATATACAAAATTACAAATTAAACTCTTTATAGTATTACATGAATAATTTAGTAGACAAATTAACAGACATTTAAAGTTAATTAAAAAGGCTTTGACATTTTATTTTCTGAAAACATGCATTACGAAATATTTTCCCAATATACGGACAGCTTAGATATGAACGACGTAATATTACTTATAGCTCTTTAATTACTCACTAGAACCATTGTCTCAGAGAATTGCTAGCTAGCTACTAGCTTGCTAATTAACATCAACAGCAAGCTTGTATAATTAATTAAATTTCTTTAATTATGTATTAATTATTAAAAAGCATATGCCTTGTTATATCAAAGCAACTAATAGAATATCCTACATATTCCCTTTTCAAATTTCCTTGTTCTTCCCCCAAATCATAGAAATAAACGAACGCCGAATTTCATAATTATCTTCCCACGATCACTTCCTCCCAATACCAAGTGCTATATAATAAGCTCAAAAAATACAAGTTCACCAAGCAAATTTGATTAACCAAAGTTATATATCCATCTTGCGCTTGCTAGCTAGGTAGCCGACCAAAACAAAATGACTGACAACAATTTAGCAGTGCTCCATGCCCTTGACACTGCTAGAACTCAATGGTACCATGTCACCGCCATTGTCATCGCCGGCATGGGTTTCTTCACCGATGCCTATGACCTCTTCTGCATCTCCACCGTCTCAAAACTTCTCGGCCGACTTTATTACTACGATCCTGCAGACCCTAAAGGAGATCCCGGGAAGCTCAACCACCAGGTTAATAACATTGTCATTGGTGTTGCCCTAGTTGGGACCCTATCGGGCCAATTAGTCTTTGGTTGGCTTGGTGACAAGCTTGGCAGAAAGAAAGTTTACGGAATCACACTGATTCTGATGGTGCTTTGCGCCATTTGCTCGGGTTTATCATTTGGTTCCACCCCGAAATCTGTTATAGGAACTCTTTGTTTCTTCAGGTTTTGGCTAGGATTTGGTATTGGTGGAGATTATCCTCTTTCTGCTACCATTATGTCAGAATATGCAAATAAGAGAACTCGTGGGGCGTTTATTGCGGCAGTTTTTGCTATGCAAGGTGTTGGGATTATTTTTGCCGGGCTTGTTTCTATGACTCTGTCTTACATCTTCCTGAAAAAATACAAAGCGCCGACATTCAAAGAAGATCCAATCCTTTCTACACAACCTGAGGCAGATTTCCTATGGCGAATTGTGCTGATGCTCGGCGCTTTTCCCGCTCTCATGACTTACTACTGGCGAATGAAAATGCCTGAAACCGGGCGTTACACTGCTATTATTGAAGGAAATGCAAAGCAAGCTGCTTCTGATATGGGAAGAGTTCTGGATATCGAAATCGAAGAAGAAAGTGACAAGTTACAGCAGTTTAAGGAATCAAACAATTACCCATTACTCTCTCACGAATTCTTCCGACGCCATGGACTCCATTTGATGGGAACAATGAGCACATGGTTCTTGCTCGACATAGCATTTTACAGTCAAAACCTAACCCAGAAGGATATTTTCCCAGCTATGGGATTAACCCACAAAGCTACAGATGTTAACGCCGTCAGAGAAGTTTTCGAAACTTCTCGCGCCATGTTTGTTGTCGCATTGCTTGGTACATTCCCCGGCTACTGGTTCACCGTCTTCTTCATCGAACGTATCGGCCGGTTCATCATTCAACTCGTCGGTTTCTTCATGATGTCTATTTTCATGCTCGTTATCGGCATAAAGTACGATTACTTAAAGAACGATAACAAATGGCTGTTCGCTGTTTTATATGGATTAACATTCTTCTTTGCAAACTTCGGACCAAACAGCACAACATTCGTCCTCCCCGCAGAGTTGTTCCCAACTCGGGTGAGGTCGACGTGTCACGCTCTGAGTGCGGCGGCGGGGAAGGCCGGAGCGATGATCGGAGCTTTTGTGGTGCAATCCTATACTTTGGATGGGTCGTCAAAGAAAATCCAACATGCTATGCTGGTTTTGGCGTTTACAAATATGCTCGGATTCTGCTGCACATTCTTGGTGACTGAAACCTAAAGGGCGGTCCTTGGAGGAGATTTCCGGCGAAGATGGTGCCCAGAACGAGACACAGATGGCGTCTAGACCGCAAGGCGGCGCCCGCATGGAAGCTATATGAATTTACAAGGATCGATTATAATGAGTTTGCTTGAAGTCGTGATACATATAGTCGTCAGTTATACGTGAGAAATGAAAATAAAATGGGCAAAAGACGATAGTATATTTTTGCTTTGAAATGCTTACTTATATACCGGTCCAAGAATAAGAATGGCAAATTGTTGTGATTTCAAAGAAGTTAGGGCAAAGAATGAGTGATCTGTACTGTTTTTGTTCTTCTTCTCCTTTTTTTGATTTTTTTTTTATATTTATATATTCTGTAAAACTCAAGAAAATTTATATAAAGAGGAGATTTTATGCATTCGGACCTATCAGCAAAATTTGAATTTTGAAAAGTACTAGAAATAATTAACTTGACATAATAATATTAACTTAACAAATAAGTTGCATATACGATATATATCAATAACACACTATCACATTAATTTTTTAAGATAAATTTTATATTAAAATTAAAAAACAATATTAAAGTAGGGGACTTTAATTGTTTTCAAGATAAATTTGATGTATATCTAACAAATGGAAGTAAATTAGATAATGTATAGAAAAATTTAGCAATACAAGTAGACAAAGAAAAAGAAAAGAAGATGAAAGCGTATTTAGGGATGTTTTATTAGTCTAAAAATTATTACTTTTTAATATATATATATATATATATTTATATAAAATATCTTTTTAAAAAATATTCAAATATTTTATAGAAAAAATCAATTTCATTCGTAATATATTTTGATATTATCATTTACTATTTTTATTATTTTAAAATTATATTTTTAATTTATGTCGTTATATCATAATTGTTAAATATTAGTATATAATAACATAGACTGAATATATAATTTTAAAATAATATAGATGTAAATATAATATTAAAATTATTAAGAATGAAATTACTATTTTTTATATTTTATATCTTAAACTTACTATATATAGTTTGTATTATTTTATTTTAAAACAGAGGTTTATTCTTAAATAATTAAATAATTTTAATACACTTATCGGAAAGAATTGAAGAATTTAAGACTAATTTATGGTGAGGAATGACATCTCTAAATTAACGGGCAATAATAGCCATTGATCTGGTTAAGTCTTCCTCTTGGTAGAAATCGGCCTTTCCTAAATTTGCGAGGAAAATGTCTGACGTGGAAGAAAATTAGTGGCTATTAAACACACTGTCAAAAGTCAAAACTACTCGCTCGGTAATTCACATATTTCTCCGCAATAAATAATAAAAAAATAAGGGGGTTTACCGAAAAAGTTAAAACACAAAAATTAAAAAATTCAAGATATCTTCTGGACGCCAAACGGAGCCTTAATCAAACCCTAGAATTTCCCCTCCAAATTTTCCCTCACTTTCCCTCATGAAATGGGATATGGAAATCGACGAAATCGAAGCGGTTCTGGAGAAAATCTGGGACCTACACGACAAGCTAAGCGACGCCATTCACTCGATTTCGCGAACTCACTTTCTCAATTCAATCAAAACCCTTAAAAAATCCGACAAGAAGAAACTCTACAATGAGGTTGTTGACGATAACCGGGCCGGCTTTGTGTTCGTGAAGGGTTTACGGGTCGACGATAATGACTTGGCAATTCAAGAGGCCAAGAGTTTGAATGCGATTAGGACTGCTCTTGAGAACTTGGAAGACCAGCTAGAGTTTTTGCACGTAAGATTTTGAAGAGAGTTTTCTGAAATTTTCTGATAACATTATTTATATATTCTTTTGGGTATTGTTGTGTTTGGTTGCCTGGAAAACGAACATAAATATGGAAACTTTCGAGTTTTAGCGTATGTAACAAGGGTAATTGTTGCATTATGTCTGTTTTTGTTGTTTTCTGGCTTTTGTCCATAGGAAAGATTATGAGCGTGTTTGCGAGCGTTCCTGAAGAAAGGACTTTTTTATTAGAAAGCGCTTTCTTAAAATAAAAAATACACCTGTTAAGTGCTTCTCCAGAAAGCACTTCAATTTACATTCCCGCGTTAAATATGTGAGAAAAACAAAATCAAATATTTCTCCAAGAAATACTCTGAAGTGCTTTTTAGTATTCTAACAATCACTTTTAATCTGTTTTAGCTGAACGTCAAATACATATAAAAAGACCATTTTGATTGTTTGTGCAGAACTTTTAACAGTATCAGAAACACTTCTGACGAGCCAGATGTAGAGTCTAAACATTAATGTGTCATGATATTAATTGTTTTTTTATAATTGGTATAATGCATCAGGTTACCGTTGGAAGACAATTTTTTGACAATTTACTTGGAATATTTTAGGTAAGTAAGAGTAGGGGAAAAGTGAATATCCAGTTTAGCTTACTTGTGGGGGTTTAGTGCAATCTCAAGAGAATAAGAAAAATGGGAGAATTGATATACTTGTGTGTGTCCAATACCCATTTGGTTAAGGATTTAGGTTCAAGATGGTGTATACCTCATGTGTGTCTGCATATGCTTGGTTGTTGAGTCTTTCAATCCTTTGTCTCCGATGCTACATGACAGCCATGATGGTGGAACAGACCCACCAAGAGTGTCCTCATCTTAGCTCAGTCTCATGACAAGTAGTTTTGATGTAATGGATCATTTTGTTTTGTCTTGTTTATTGTGTCATCAGTACATGACCATCAACTTAATTTCCTATGTTGGACTTTGAGGCCATAAATAAGATTCAATTTGAAGGCTGCAAGAACTGTCATAGAAGTGCTTATAGATGATGTGGTTGTCAATCTTTGCATTGATGAAGGCTTTTGAAAGAGCTGGGTGGCCAAAAAAGGATTCATATAGTTGATTTATAATAGTTGGCTGAGATTCTTGTAGATTCAACACTTTCTGCTATGGTTCGCTTCAACTAGGGCAAGTTATACAAAGTTGGAGTTGTATTATTTGATTGGAAAATCCGCCAAAATGGCTTCACTATATGCATTGAAAATTTAATTATTTTATTGGAGTGCTGAAGTGATGTGTAACTATGGTTGAAGGTGGATAAGTACCTGGGGTTAAACCTAACAGAGCAACGTAACAAGAGAAAGGAACAAGGAAGGAGCTAAAGTTTTGACCCTAGAATGAGTAGAGTGGAAGCCCAAGATTCAGAAATCTTAGAAAAAGAGTAGTTGAGGCAATTTTTAGTAATCTGCTAATCGAATGCCTTTTTTAGTCTGACAAGGAAGTAATGCTGTCTAATACTTTCTGTTTTTGATGTTGTCTTGTCTGTCTGTATGTCATACTTTTGATTCAAATTTTAATATTCTTCAGTCATACTCCTATGCAAGATGCTGTCCTATACCTGGTTTCTAATAGGTTGCATATGGAACTATTTATGTACTTTTGTTATGTTTCACAGACTGTACAAACTCAGCAACGGGCGGAGCGAGATGGTGCAATTGCACGATTAGAACAAAGCCGAATCATTCTTGCAATGAGATTGGCTGAACACCATGGTAAGAAGTACAAAGTCATTGAAGAAGCCTTAGCTTTTGTGGGGGATGTACAAGATGCTGCTGGCTTTATTTCACCTGAAAACCTTTACAGTGCACCAGTAAGTCCATCTGGTGGGAACTTTGTGTCAACTGAAGGAAGAAGGTTTAACGGACTTATCAACATTCTCATATCGAGTTTCAATTTTGCAAAGAGATCTCTTAAATTGGATCATATGGGCGGGATACTAGGCAATGCTGCTATGGTTGCTGTGAGTATGGTTGCATTGCTACATTTGCATCAGGTAGCTTATAAGGAGCATCCACAAAAACTAGATGATAAAGTCTACAGCAACCAAGCTGTGAGAAGAACTCCTCAGCTGGAGAGTTCTTCATCCAACACTGGATTAAACCAGTTAGATGTGTTGTCAGCCAGGGGTTAAGGTTAAATTTTGAATTTTCTTGAGCAGTTGGTAAAATGATAGGATGCATTCTTTTTCAACTCAAAGGAACTGTTATGTCACTGTTCTTCGCCCACAACCTGAGTAGATTTTTGCAAGAAAGCCATCATGATGAATACCTCTTGTAGACTTTCTGGTTCTTTAGACTGGTTGAGAGGCAATACTACTATTGTCCACATAGGCGTCAAGGTGCCGAGTGTTCTGGTTGTGAGTAGGTTGCTTGATCTTTTCCCTTTTGTTTTTTGATAGTCATTTATGTATATCCCTTCTTTAGTGGTATTGGTATGTGAATTACCTTCAGCTATGGCTTGCACGCGATGATGCTTTCCTCTCAACAAGCTTTGAATATGTTGTTTCTGAATACTTATAGCTATTTCTATAGGGCTCTCTGTCTATGGTCGATTTCAGAAACTGATTTTTATTATGAGTTGGAACTTGGAAGCCACTAACTTTGAGTTGTATTATGGTATTGTACATGTCTACATGATCAATGCCAAGTTTTGATTAGTTTTGTTTTGTGGGAATGCTTCAAAGGTTGAACTGGAATACTGGAGATTCCGTCGCTTTAAAACCAGCTTTATTTTTTCTGATGGGCGTTTTTTGTGTTTTTGATAATTTCTTTAACTAGTCATGGGCCTTGTGGGCTTAATCACTAGCTAATGCGTCGGAAGTCTGCTTTCAGCAATCCAGAATCCAGATTGTTAGAAGATGGGCCGTAACCTACGTGGCCTAATGTCAACAGATCTGGTTACACAAATATTATAGCTTTCTTCTTTTTGTTTCAAACCCCAAAAAAAACATATTTAGAATTTGTGGGTCCTAACCAGCTTAAGAATTCTTAATAAGAGAGAAAATAAGTTAAACATTCTATGTGAGTAGGGTTTCTTTTTAACTCCATACTTGTGGTACTATGAGATTTTAATAATTGAATCAATTAACATCTATAAATCTAAAATTTGCGAATATGATAATAATTTTCTATTTTTTATGAATGGGTAGAGGGTATTTTTTTTTTTAAAAATTTATTTGACACTACATACTTATAAACTATAAGTATCTCTCTACGTTAACGAGTCAAATTTAAATTTGAAATCTCGCACTAGCTAAATTAATAAATATTTACAAATTTCAATGATCAAAATGCGGTCATTAAAAAAATAAAAAAGAAATAAATAATGTTGAGGTTGAGAAACATAAGGTCTAGCTTTTCCTTGACACGAGGCATAATGTGTGCAAAGGTGAATAGGTCAAGCTAAATATGAACTTATTTTTGTCTCAAAATGTCTTCCAATAACACCACATTCAACAGCTTCCAACAAAGTTTGCTAAGCCATTTGTAACATTCTTTCTCTTCCTTCGCATTTCATGTAGGAAACATCAATGCCTTATAAAACTATCGAAAAAAGAAATATGACAAATTACAAAACCGTCGTGAAAAATATAAGAATGTCAATAAAGTGCTTGCTTTTGATTCTCTGCTTTTTTCTGGTAGGAAATTGGCGAGAGGGAAACCCCACAAAAAGTAAAAGTTAAAAGGTCTGAACAATAATTAACCTTTAATTTTGCAGCTGCATGTGTTGTGTTCGTTTAAGCACTTTCTTTGACTTGCTATTGGATGGATGATGCATGCACGAATGAATGAATGAATGCGCGACTTCATCCAGAAACAGTTACGTAGCACAAATTGGACTCACCGAAGACAAAAACAAATAAAACGGCCTACACGGTGTGGTGTTTTTGTCCTACTTTTCTTCTCATTTCGTTGTTTTTGTGTAATCCTTAGTGGGACATACACACAGATCTTCTTTAGTGTTTTTCTTTTTCGGTGGAGAAGGTCAAAGTAATCCCACGTTTACACAGGCATGTGATGGTTAGTTTCTATAATCAACTGTACAAAGTAAATGGTACATATATAAATATATATAAATAATAATTTAAGCTACCTCTCCGTACTCTTAAAATAATATATATATATATATATATATATATATTATGAGCTATCAACAATTGCCAACAATATTTCTTCCAATTTCATTGGATTAAAAAAAAGTCAACAAAATAACTCCATCTAAGATACGTAAATCCAAATGGGATATTGCAACTTTGAATAAAAAATAAAATACAATAAATAAATCACCTTCAATTTCAAAATATAAAAAATCTTCCTCTTTCCATTCCCTCCCATGACCCTCTTGTCGGTAGTTGAAAGTCAGAACTCTGTGGGGGCCATACCCTAACGTCCTTGCTTTGCCTTGCCATTGCCACCGTCTGATTTTGCAGCCTTTTAATTAATTCAGTTTTTTCACTTTCTTTTTACGCTCTAACCCACCCAGTGATCGTCGTTTTCCACTTGTCTCATGACTAGACAAGTGGATGCCAAATCATGATTGCCACGTGTTCAAACTGATATTTCTTCCACCCTACCTGTAATCCGCTACAGATGGCCCATACACATAATCACGTGTTACCCACCTGATCTTGTTGTTCGTTTTCAATCAGAATTATTTCCAGCCCTTCATCGTTTTTCACAACCGGGCCCCATGAACGGGGCAGAAAGTCTAATTTCCAGCATGTGCATGGGCTCGGGGTATCAAACCAATGTGGGACCCGAAGAGGAGGAAATTGGACTGCTTCCGTACATTCGACACGTGGATGATCATGAGCGGCAACTTGGTTTAGTCAACCTCCGATGAGATCGTTGAGCTAAAAGGTAATGATTAGCATTAATTAAGCTTAATTAGTGGTGCAACTTATTATGAATTTAAACACCTTGGGTCTATTTTTCCTTTTTATTTGGACCCCCGAGTTATAAATGTCACGAGGGCTGCTAAATTAAAAGCAACAAATCATAATAATATTGTAGATATTATTTATCAAAAATAAATTATAAGATTATATTAGTTATTATATATAAATAATAAAATTAAAATAATAAATTTATATATTTTTTAAATATATAAAAATAAAATATTTATTTTATATTATTATACAATAATTTTATGAAATATATGTCATTTTTCTATATTTTAAGAGTATCGATTATTTATAAAACTTCATAAAATTATTTATTAATATTTTTTAATTGAAATAAAGATAAAATAATTATTTTACTTCTACTTGAAGTGGGGTGATAACTTTCAATAAAAAATATGTATGTTAGATATATATCAATAAATTAAGTAACAGGACTGGAATTAATCTTTTACTCTAAAATCAACTTATTATATGTGAAATAATGGTTAAATTATAGTATATTTAACAATAAAAAAAAATATCATTGTCAATCTTTATAATGTTTACTATAAGATTGATGTGGAATATGAATAAAATTATTCGTAACATTGTGTAATAATATCGAATAGTTGTAATTGCGACGTGAGTATTATCTATAGTTCACTAAATTATAATTAAAAAAAAGTAATTTTTTCATGGTCAAAGGGTGAAAAAAAGAAGAGATATTAATGAAAGTGAAAATAAGACAAAGAGGAGTATCGGGTGATAGTAACGTCTGAGTGCTTGAAGTGGGGGACCAACGTTAGTTTGCGTAATTTACTATAATATTAAAAGCAGAATAGAAGCAATTAAAATTCAAAAATAAAAACACAGGGGCTTTAGGCTTAGCCGTTGTCACTGTTCATTTAATTGAATTGGATTTGCAAGTTGGCCTCTGAGAAATCTGTTCTGTTTCTTCTGATAATTGTGAGCTCATTGCTTGCAGCAGCAGCAGCAGCAACAACAGCTACCTATGGCTATGTATTTGTTTGTTGTGTGTTTTCTTTTTTAAAAAAAAGCCTGCAAATTTTGCCTCCTTTTACTTCATCATCGCCCACAACTTGCACCTTTCATCGCCCAAGTTTTTAACTTTAATCTGTGCTTGCTAGCTAGCTAGCCTGTATTACTGCCCACCAATTCATAAAAGATTTGTTGACTAATCGTACAATAAGTTCATCGATCGTTGGGGTTGTTGCTTACTTATTACCCACCAGTTCAAATTTAATTAACGATGAGTAGCTATTCTGAAATTAATGATGGAATTTCTTCCATTGCTTCCCTTTGAACCAAGGTATTCCTTTTGATTTCTATGTATTTATTATTCATGTGACTAGCTATTACGTGACCCTTATCAATCTAAATGCCAACACAACATCTACTAAGTGGAATTTGGTGATGATATATATTTGACGGCAATTGTCTCTTTTCGAAACTCCTTGGACGAATCAAAATTTTATCCTTACGAGCATATAAATTCTTGGCAAAACTACAAAACAAATGAAGTAATTTAAATCGATGGAGTTCTTCTTCAAGAAGTAATTGAATTTCATTGGAAACCCAATGATAAGAAAGGGCTTCTAAGTCAATTTCCTCAAGTAAAAGTGAGGAAGTGTGTGCCCTAGCCTCCTCAGCTCTTCCAACATTAATTCTCAGCAGAACTATCATGTAATACATATATAAATATATTCCTGGGAATTTATATAATTAGGTTCCTGAAGCATACGGTTTTAACTCAATATTAAGTTTTTTCTTTGTTTTTCCCAATGGCTTCTTCTGCATCTGCAGCCATACGTCTTTAATAATTCTTTGGCTTTTTCATCGAACGTTTTAGCTGCTAATTTACAAGGCTGTTTTGTTTCTCACCGGGCAACTTGTGAACAAGGTTTTATTTTCTGAGCTCGCAAGCTTCTGCTAGTGGCCTAAACGCTCCTATCCACTGACCATCTATCAGAAATTAATGAGTGTCTTTTTATGAACAAAATTTAAAATCCCTTTTAGGGTTTTGATATATTTTCAGAAAACCACTTGAAGATTAAACATATCATCTTTGCTTGATGATACGGTCCTAGGAAAAGAAATGATTTTGTCTAAAATTCATGATTTGATTGATTTATGCTCAATGAGAATTAATCAGGGAGATACTTTTGAATACCAACGATATATTTTTCTTCATAGTTAATCATTATGACCCTGTTAGCTATAGGTAACGTTGTCTGTGGAAGGTTATATGAAAAGTTGTTTTTCTGATTAACATTAGTAGGAAAAAAGCTACCGTCTGCGGCTTCTTTAATCTTCTAAAAAGCAGTCGGCATCGGGTTCATGATTATTATTACTGCAACTTGCAACATTTACATGACACTTTGACCCAACAACAGCATGAAAAATAAATATACGCGGAAGCACTTCGAAAAAGCAGCTTCCATAAAGTAATTAAGCGACAGCTGAAGGAAGAACCTAGATTAAAAATAATAATAATATCTCACGTGAAATGGAACATGATGATGAAGCTAACTAAGCTGCTTCTGGAGCTAGCATGCAGCTGACAGAGAAACAAGCCACGTATCAATAATAATAATAATTATTATTATTATTATTATTATTCTATACAAACGTATTAAGAAAAAAAAAAGGCAGATAAAGATAATATAATTTAATGCTTTAATCACACTTTTGCAATCATATTGTGATGATTTTGTTGAGTGTGTTCTTTTCTATCTAGTCGTGCTCTGTAATACTGATAAACATACACTTGGCAAAAGCAAAATGAAAGTCGTCTGAGAAGCGCTTCTGGTGTTACGCCATATATAACTGGTCTATCTGCGGCTTAAAACAAAAGTGATTTCATACTAACTCGTCGTATGATGCTTTTGGCCAAGTGGCACCAACCCACTCTATTTTTCAGACTGATCTCTATCTGCTACCTGAATTTCATAAACCCACGTCCGATTTTTCAGTTCTGCAAACATGAATGGAGGAAGCACATAAATAAATCTACATGGGTTTTTCAGCTGGATATAATTTCTATAGATTAACTGCTAAAATTGAAATTTTAGTATTTAAAATTTTTAATTAAGATTTAGAAATTACAAATTTTCTTTTAGGTTACGACTTTTTATTCTAGGTAATGAATTGATACTAGAAAAGATATGTCTGCTTTCAACGAAGTTAACCTACTATAAATGGAAGTCTATCCATAATGACGTCGGCAGCCAATAAATTATGAAAGGGAGATTTCTTTCTTCTAATCAAATTTTAAAAAAGCACGGGTTGTTAAGAAAGTGATTTAAATTATAAAAGCACTTCTTAATTTTAGTTATCAAAAGAAAACACGCATTTAGCTTTGACCAACTTAATTGCATTATCTAAACGTGAAGAAAACGAAATTTTAAATGAAAAGCAACAGCATTAATTTTCTATCAGGTTTTGGACGGTATATTAACAGGGTGATGAGCAATTTCACAGGAAGTTCGTTGTCTGTAAGCGCTTTTTTTCCTCTTCGAAACCATGAACGGGTTTCAAATTTCTTTCTTTGATTCACACCCAATAAATTAAGTTTCTTATTTGTGGGTCACAAAAGTGCTTTTCATTTTCTTGTTTTCTCGATCGGCCCCTCTTCGCTGAATTCCAATAATATAATTTCCACACGACCTTCTACTATTTATAACATGACATACTCAAATACGTCATTCATTCCAAATTCAGATTTTATTTTTATTCACCAACCGGCATCCGCGGAAAAAAGCACTTCGTGTCTACGACATAGATAGGCTCTATCCAAAAGTGCTTTCTCTGTTGCCTTTACAAAATAATCTTCTTTCCACATGTGGATATGTAGCATAGATTACAGAGCCGTTGAAAAAGATTAGTGAACTAAATCTCTGACTAATTAAAGTTTTAACTTCTTAATCCTTGTGGAAGTATAACATTTCTCAATAATTTAAAATATCATAAAAGAAAATCACTTTTAATTCACCGACATGAAGAATGTATTTTCAGAAAGTAATATCTATAATAATGTGTACAAATATTTAAAAGTGTACTTAATCCTCCATTAAAAGTTAAATTAACAATAAATGATTGCGAGTTTCAAATCAAACCTCGACTATCAATTAAAAGCAAATGAAAACTAGGTGAAAGTATAATATTATACGGTATTGAAGGAATGATTGGGATTAAGTTATGTAATTAAGTATTTAATTATAAATTATTAAGTTGCATATTTGCACATTCGAAGTCTTTAATAATGAGGGGTAATAAAATAAAAAATAATAGTATGAAATGGGGTTAAGGTAGAGGCATAATTATGAAGACTTTTTTTGGATATTTATTGTATCACTCTCTTTGAGTAGTAGTAAAGCAAAGCAAGTATCCGCGGTGTATTGCTCTCAATCACTCATTTCTCCCTTTACAACAACCCCTAGCTTTACATATATTATTTTCTTTTTTTCAAAATAACTTTTTCTTAATTAATTATTTATTCTTTTTCAATTTTAGTATAAAATCAAATTCGATTTCTAATTTTGTTGCATCATTACAAAAATAAATATTTATGTAAATTAATTTTAACATTCACATGTTCAATACTTAATAATTTGCTTTTTATTTTTTATTTTTTATTTTTTGTCTTTCAAAAAAAAAATAATTAACTTGTGCATATAAATTTGCTTAACACACAAATTACATTTAAGAATGCTTTGGACGCCCTAAGTCCATTATTGGTAATAATTAAAAATAAATATTCAAAGATATCAAAAAAGTATCTAATAAGAAATTTTACAAGCAAATCAATTACAAATACTTTTAAAAAAACATTTTCAAATTCATCTATAAAAATAATAATGGCAAAAATTAAATTAAATGATGATAAGGATTAAGTTTTATTAGAAAATACCATCCTTTTTAAATAATTTCCAAAAGGATAAGGTTGATTGAAGTTTGAATTTGGAATATGTCATTTTCTTTTACATCCTCTTTTTGAAAAAATCACAAACAAAACAAAAACATCACAAATGTTTTAATCATGCACCTAAATCAGGGAGCAGCCCTTCTCTAATTATTTGAACTACTTTTGTTATTTGAGCTGCCTGCCAAATTCATCGATTCATTTCACTTTCATTTTCATTTTCCCACAATTTCTAATTAAAAATTATATATATGTATATATAATTCTTCACATAAATAAAGTAAAAGAATAATTTATATAATTAGTGATTATTTGAAGCAATATAAATGCGTATAAATAATTTATTTATTATGAGAGGTAGATTTTTACCTACAAATCACACTCTTACACGTGTGTTACATTATAAAATTATTTTTAATAATTTGTTTCAAAATAATTAGGTAGAAGAAAACATGCAAATAATTAGTAATCCGTAATAATTCTTTTGAAAATATATACTTATAAAATTATTATATAAAACCACAAAAGAAGGACATGTAGCACATTTAAATATATTTTCACTCTCTTCAAATATTTCTAGAGAATTAGTCAAATAACATTGATTCCAGTTGTCGGAGTATTTTGTACAAGTAAACTAAGAGATGACTCGGAGACTGAAAGTAAAGCATTGTTGCGGATATTTTGAAGCTTATAATAATTAATTATATGTTTGAATAAATATTGTGTTACATATTTAAATTTCTTTCATCATAATTTTTTTTTTTAAATTTTTAATATTTAGATGAAAGATTTAACCATATTTATCTTCTCTAAACTGTTAGTTGATCATTTTATTTTTACTTAAATGATTACAATACTCTTATTTACTTTAAAGTATTATTTAAAAAATTCAATTTTAGTTTATATAATGTTTAAAAAATTAAAATAATTAAAATTTTAATTAACGATAATTTTTATCTATATTTATTTTAAATTAATAATTTACTCATGCTGATATTTTTTGTAAATTTCTATCGTTTAATAATTTATTGAAGTTTTTGTACAAATTCGAAAACTTAAATTTACTTTACAAGTTATTGGATTGATGTTGAAGCGTAAATTTAATGTGAATATTTATAACATAAATCTTATATTAAAGAGTTTTTGTAGGAATAGTCAAGTTGATAAGGATATAAAATTTTTTGATAAAAAAATAAAAAAATATAATTAATACCAAAAAATTTACGAAAAAGAGAGTAAAAAAAGCGATAATTTTACATATTAGAGTTTGAAATTTGAATAAATATGATATATGAATAATAATTAATTAAAATTTTAATTTAAATAAATATAAATTAAATTTTTAAATTTTTTAAATTTTAATTTTAAAATAATTAAAAATATGATAATTATTTAAATAAAAATAAATAATAAAATATTTATTTTAAAAAATAAATACATCTTTTTTTAAATAAAATTTCAAATCTCGAAAATAAAAATATAGGGATTAAAACCCCTTAACATTAATATTGTTTATAGTTTTAAGTCGTAGTTGTAGCAGCTGTTAGTTTCACCCACATAAATTAATTTTTCTCATTAATTATTCGTGTTTATCTTTTTAGCCTCCATTTTTTTCTGCTTTTAGAGTTAAATAGCCAAGCCCATCCCCATGCACGCCTCATAAGCATTTAGCAGCAATACATACATACATTATTATATTTTTAGAAGCTTTTAATTAAATAAATGAATAAACCGGACTCGATTTCACACACGAGCGGCACCGACTTGGACTCTCATGACCGCAAATCGCGCCTGCTCGTGTGGGCCAAAAAGAATGCCACCGTGGAAATTTAAAAAAATTATCGCCTCCACGAAAAAGACATCAACTTTGCCGCATACTTTTTTTTTTTTTTTTTAGTTTTAAAATTTCCAAGAAAATAATTAAAATAGAGAAATTTCATCTTAATATTTTTCATTGATACTCACCGAAATTATACAGCCTAATCATTATTGTGATAACATTACTATAGCAAAACTTCAGTCTCAACTCTCACCACTCCGTTAAGTTTAACTAACGGAGTTATGTAGTAAACAAATAATTTTTTTTGGTTTTAAAAAAAAAAAGAACACTAATAATATAGCAAAACTAGCCGATCTCTTGTCACCGCCGGTACAAAATCTGCCGAGACAACGGCAAGCAAAACGGCGGGTGATTCTCACCAGGGAAGTGTCGTTTTGTTTTCACTCTCGAATCAAAGTCCAACGAGAGGAGGGTCAGCGAAGAACAAGTCGCCGATGTCTTGGAAATAGTCGTCCACTTGACAGAGTGAAGAAGACGATGAGAAACCAAAGTCTTGAGGCACTGTGTCGAGAAACACGTCATTCGAATCGTCACTGAAAATACTGTCTTGGAAAATCGGTGTGGTGTTGTCATCGAAAAACGACAGTTCTGGAGTAGGAACGTTGCCGAAAAACTCGTCGAGGAATGGAATGTCCAGAGGCAAATAATCGCCCGAATCATCGGATGACAAGTTCGCTGTCTCTCCTTGAAACTCTTGTACTACTGCTGCTGGTTCTTCATCAGCAGGTTTCATTAACGTCTTTTCTTGTTCAGTCTCGTCGCTAGAATGAGTCCGGAAATTGAGAACAGAAGTTGGAGATGAAAGATTGTGAGAGTGAGACTCGTCACCCGATTCGTAACCCGACACCGTTGCTGTTGCCGATGCATTTACTTTCACTGGCTTTTCTATTTCTTCTTCCATTTCTTTAACCGGCGGTGTTGAGAAGTTTGTCAAAGCGTCAGGACCGCGAAGCTTAATAGCTGCGTTGTCGTAAACTCTAGCGGCTTCTTCAGCCGTATCGTAAGTTCCGAGCCATAACCGTACGCGTCGCGCTGGATCTCTAATCTCAGCAGCCCATTTACCCCACGGCCGCTGTCGCACGCCACGGAACTTCTTACCATTTATTCCAATCGTTTGAGACATTTTAACCGGCCGCCGGCATGCCGGAACATCCGCTGCGATTCTCTTCCTGTTACTGGCGATGGCGGCAGCGTTGGTGTCCTTGTTACTGCAACTGGGTTCGATGTCGATTTCATTCACGTAGCGTTTCACTCGGCGGCGGCCGAAGAACTCTCCTTCTTCGTCGCTGGAGGAGTCCGTCGCGTCATGATCAGTTGTTGATATTCGTACAACTCTGGGTACCGTACTGAAACCGTTGTCAGTCGGAATCCTTTCATCGGAAACCTTTTTATTAGATTTTAAAGAAGGTTTTGTGAACTTCTTCGTAACATTTCTGTGTACTGTGTATTTGATAGGACATAAAGAACTCTGTTCCATTTTCAAATCTCCGGTAATTTTCTGAGTGTCAGACTCTCTCTATTGGCATCGAAAAGAAAAGAAAAACAAACTTCACCGCCAAGATTACAGAGGAAATGAAAAGCGTAGGAATCGTGAAAGTGAAGCTCCAATCTTAAAAAGATAACAACGAAAGGAAGAACAGAGTTTAAAAAGTGACTGAGAACCGCAGCAAAGGAAAGGGAATAACTGACTAGATCCACCGCTGGTTGTACTAATTGAGTACAAAGAAGTTTCTATGTTGGTGAGTGATTAGCAGATTTTTCTGATAAGAAACTCGCAGATAACAGAGAAGCCAGAAGATTTTGATCACCTGGGAAGCAAAGAAATGTGAGAAGAAGAGGAAGAATGAAGAAAGTTACAACAAGTGTACGGAACGAGATTTGAGAGAAGTGATGAGTGTGCGAAGAAACAGAGTTTTAGTTGCGCAGGAGACCGAAACACTGAAATCGCTGTTTTATAGGATCCAACAGCCGAAATTGGAAAACTCGGAATACACAGCCTATTTATTATTGATATTACCATAAATTCACCAATATTTTTATTTTAACGGAAATATCTTTCATTTTTATTATTATTATTATTATTTCAAAAATCACTGCTTATTAAGTAAGGGTCAGGGTCGTGTTAGAGCCGGTCGGTAGCGAACCGGAGATTCCGGTGACTACCAAAGTAAAACGAACCGCCGCATCCAATGATGCCGTAGGATTTTGACACGTAGCCTTTGTGGCCCCGGAAAGAGATTGGTGCAATGGGAGAACATCATATGGTGCTGAGTCGGCATATGATTCATCTCGAAGAGCGTGATACCAGCCACGTGAGGCCCAAGATACCCGGCCTAGTTAAAATTTTAGTCAGTCAAAATTGTCACTGAATTTGACTACTTAAAAGCCTACACACTGTTAATCACTCTCTGTTCACTTAATCAAGTGGATCAATTAAATTAATCATCGGAGGGTAATTCGGTCAATTTGGTCGGTGTAAAACACTTCATGTCCTGCTGGCTCGGTGGGTTAATAATTTTTAACCCTTGAAAGATTCAACTTGAGTTCTTTTCTTTTATTATTTTTTTTAAAGAACAGTTTTGACGATAAAATTTAAAAATTTACATTTTTTACAGCTAGTAGTAACGTGGTAGGCAACCTAGAATTCGCCGCCATTTATAATTCGGTTTTGTACGTCTCTGGGTTTTTTCTGTTCTCTTTGTTTGTATTACCGAGATGTTACCATCATACGTGGTCTTGCATTGCGTGTTACACACGCAATCACAATTTAAGTTAATTTTCTTAATTTACCGTAGAATAAAAATTAAAAAGATTTCTTTCCCTCCAGCTTTTTCTGTTTTCTAATTAAAGTTAAAAGGATATAGATTGAGACAATCAAAGGATAGAAAAATAATTACAGCTATTAAAAGATTTCAAATAAGAATCATCTATAAATGAAGTAAATCACATAAAAATAGGTGTACTATTTGATAAATATATAGTATTAAAAATTTAATTAAAAGAAAGCTAGTTAAGAAATTTATATTTATCAAAAATAATTTTATTTGCCTTTTTTTTTTTTTTAATCTTTTATGCAAAGTAATTTAAGAAAACGTGATTGTTATTTTTCTCTGTTTTTCTATTATTCAAAATTTTAGCACTTATAATGCGTTTAAAAAGCTAAGCGCGCGTAGGATTTCTAAATTAAAATTATTAACATCCCAAATACGGATCCCCTGGTAATCAATCACTTGGGCGCGGTAAAATCCTTTTTATTCTTAACCGCATACGTGGCACATGATCAGCATCGAATACACGTTGCAAAGTCATGATCCTCGTGGAACATGGGAAGATTTTGAACGTTTGATTTGTCGACCAGAGAGCAACATGTCAAAGTCTTCGTGCCGTTGATCAACGCACACGACAGTCGACATGTGCCGACCGTACAGGATAGTAACAAGAGACTGAAGACTCCGATTTTATTACGTGTTGTCTATTTTTATTTTTGCAATTTTCGGGGTTTTATTTATTTTTGCGATTTCAAGTGGGGGCTTTGGTATAACTTTGACGAATCTGAGAATTAATTAGGGAGAATCTTTAATGATTTTATATTTCCATAAATAGAAAAGGCAAGAAGAATTCAAGTGTTTACACAAGGGATGTATTATATATTTTTGTATAAAATAATACTTGATTGTCTAAGTTATATAAATAACATAATTATTTTGTTAACGATACAAAGATAGATTAATAAGTAGTAATAGATGAGCCCGTTTACAATAATTCCATCATTTTGTCAAAGATTGATTCGAATGCAAAGTAAACGTTCCAACAATTATGGAAGTGGTAAATGTAGTTAATTACAAGAAGAAAATAATGTACAAAATCTACGGTATATAAATAAAAAGAATGAATTAATGTTAAAATATATGTGGACTTTGAAAATAAAATCAACGAATGGGAATGGACCGGCACAGGCGAAGTTGGCTTGGTCGAATTCACAAAACTTTGAAAACGAAGCAATACATACATTAATTCTTTGGAAAACAGTAGATGAAACAAAGAAGCCGACCCGAGTTTGTATGTTTTATGTATTGACTTTACTTGAACGATACTCTTTAAAATTTTAATTATCAATTTATATTAATTTTCATATATGTATTTTTACGTGTCGCTTGATGATTGGTAGTTGGGATCTCACCATCACAGGCGGAATTGGCTGACGGGTACGTCCACTTTGGTTTATTTTGCATTTGTTTGTGTTTAGACATATCTGTTAGTTTTAAGGTTTGTTTTAATTAGTTAGTGCTCTTTAAGTAACACTGAACACGGTTTTCTTCGTGTTAACGTCGTGTTAGTACTGATACTAACTAACTGTAACTGCAAGAGGACGTACTTAATTTCTATATCAATAATATTAATTACTACGCACATAAAAGAAAACTAAAAGAAAAATAATAATAATAATTAATTATATGAATATTTTCTTAAAAAATAAGAGCAATTGTAGAAGGAGATCATATATATATATATATATATATCACGCGTACAGATGTGCAGGCAGGAACAGGAACAGGAACAGGAACAGGAGCACGCCCGCGTGTAAAATTTGGAAGAGAGAAAATGGATGTAATGATATTATATGTATATACATATGAATTAGAGGAGGTCGCTAAGGTGGGCACAAAATGCATGGATGATGATGCATGGAGGGTGCATCCATGCATCATGCATGCTGTATCACGCACACCTCACGTGCAATGCTTTGCCTTGGGTTGAAGAATTAATTGCTGTCTCCTACGTCTCACGTGATATTAAGTTTGGTGTCTGATTTTTTCTATTCTTTGAATCATCCCCATATATACATTATACGTATACACACACCAGGCTTTTCTTCTTTATCACTTTAATTGTTTTATTAACAACAAGTTGCCAAAATTGATTAATGGGTTATTTTTGAAAAGAAATAATAACAGTGTATTATTGTTGCTCATCATGCATATACGGTGTTCTTTTTATTTGTTTAATTACTACACACCCACCCCATTCCATTTCATACCACGTCCTATATAATTAAAAAGAAGATAAATGTACATCATGGGTTTCCTTACAAAATAATCAATTTAACAAATTATATGCTTGAAAATTAATTAATATATATTTAATGCGTTTTCAAATATTTCAATGGAAAATGTTTTTACTTTCTTAAGCAAGTATATCTCCAATTCTAAAAAGTTTTACTTTACATAAATAAAACACTTTTTTTTTATTATTATCTATCTAATTTATCAAAAAGTATAGTAACTACCATAAAATACTTTCAAAACTTTTCATGGTATATATTTTCCTTTTTTGTATGTAGCTTTTCAAAATTCAAACTATAGAATGCACTTCAAAATGAATAAGGTGTTATATTGAAAGAAACAAAATATATGCAAGCGTATTTTAAAGATCCCATCTCTTAGAGTGTGAGAGATAAAAAGAGATAATCATATGGATTAGAGCAAATTAACATATACAAATATTAATCAATAAATAAAATGAAATAGAGGCAAGTTAGGTTCTTGGAGTTTGGCCTCAATACATAGAGCCAAGTGAACACATAATAAACTAAAGACATGTAAAGAAGAAACACCAAATTCGACAAATACCCGTTGCTTTCTCTACTCTCTACTTAATAATATATTAATTTTAACAAAAACAAAAAATGTTAGTACTGTTCTTTTTTTTTTAACATGGGGTTTTGATTTTCTTTGTTTTTGATATCTTTCATATATTTCTCTCTCTCTCTCTCTCTCTCTTGCAATGGCATATCTATCTAGTTGCGTTGCGTTGTGTTTGTGTTTTTATGTAAATGGAGTTTCCTAAAAACTAAAACGAAGAGATAAGAAGTCAATGAGCATCAAGTCCAAGATGCTCTCTAATCATCCTCTTCATCATCATCATCGAACCCCAGACGAGACGATGCTCTTGATTCTTGTGTTACCGGCTGATCATACTCCATTTTGCTTCTCTCAAACATTACATCCATTATTAGATTATTATATCTATCATACCTGATCATCTTGACCATCTCTCAGATTTGGTTCATGCATACTTGTTAGTGTTACTACTTTCTGTCGATCTTCCTCACTCTCTTTTCTTTTCTTAATTTACTTAGAAAGGTACTGAATTCTCAACAACGAAAATTAAATTTATTCAACATCCATCTATCTTGATACAGATTGATTACTCATCGTATTCGATAAGATTTGTATACACACACGCACACATTAATTTTTTACTATCGGTCAATCATATTACTATGTATAGTACCATAATTAAGTATTTATGAATTATACATATTGATTAAATGTAGGCTTTTTACACCTTTTAATTAAGATGGTATCTCTCTCCATTTGATTCATTAATTCTTGCTAATTAGAAGAAAGTAATTTAGAGGATCCGAAATATATATAGAAGTATAGTAGTTTGATCAATATTCTGCTATATTATATTGGTACAGCTAGCTAATTAATTATCTGATCGTGACTTAGATTTTCTCTTCTGGATTACCAATTAATTAATTAATTATAAATTTGAAATCTGCCAGCAAATTTACAGATCTTTTAACTTAGAAATCGCTGGCAAAATCATATATAGAGGTCAAGAAAAATAATGTATTGATGGATTCATTTAAGTCAACTTCAGATTCTAAAATATTATGAGTCGGAAAATACTTTGTTTGAAAATTTTGTCATTAAATTGAAGAGAGAAAAACATGCCATAATGAATTAAACAATCATGCATAATGAAGAATCCTTGGGGTCAAATTTCATTCATATATATATTATATACATATATATAACATAAAAATTTGGTAAAAGATTATTTATTTTTAAATTAATTTATAGAGATTACATAACAAAATCAATTTTTAACCAATTGTTGATATAAACTAGACTCTTCCTTAAAATTAATTTCATTTTTATCATCTAGACATTTGGAATAAAACGCATTTTACAAATACAGCATCCCATGCAATGCAAAGTATCTTCCTCTTTACGATGAATTTTGATTCTGACAGAAACCAAAATAATATCCCATAAGAAAATTTAATATCAATTATATAAAAAGATATATATACATATATAAAGTAATAAATATAAAATAAAATGAAATATTAATTTTTCAAATTGATAGAGAGGAAAAACAAATTAAAACAATGTGAGAAAAAAGAAGAGTGAAACCACGTATTAATCCCCATGTTTCTCTAATTAATCCCAAAGCAAAAACACATTAATTAATTAATTAATTAAACCCAAGACGAAGAACAACAACAAGATCCATTCTTAAAAGCAGGGCCGCCTCCCACTGTAATATTTTGAAAGCTTTATTACTCGTACTACTGCTACTGTAACTCTGTCGGTTTCTTTCTCTTTCACTGTGTGTGATAGTATATATTTTTTATTATTAAGAACAAAATAAATAAATAATTAAGCTCGAATTTTAATGGAAACAAAATGAGAGAATCTCATTATTAATTAAGGAAATTAAAACTAATAGAGTAATAGAATCTTCAATTAGAAAACAAAGTTATTCACTCACAGACTTCACTTTGAAGCAAGAGATGTTGGTTTTTGATATTTTTTTAATTTGTTCATAATCAATCATACTTGCATACCCATCAAGAAGAATATATATAATTTGAAGAACATGGTTTTCAGTAATTAAATTTGGGGATATTAATTTAATCAATAATATGCATTTCTGTTGGTTTAAAATTAATTGTATTTAAGATGGTAGCAGAAATCACGTGCATGCATGGTTCATTTCATGCCTTCTCTTTTTAAGTCAAATTTCCAAACATTTTCTTTTACAAAGCAAAGAATTATGCCTTTAATTTTCCCTTTTGGGTTTGTTCCATATATAAAAATTAATATATATATATATGTCAACTTTATATTTATGATCTTAAATTAAGATAATTATCTACTACATAAGTTATAATATTATAATTAGACATATATATAACAAATTAAATGACTTATATTTATAGTAAACAATATTGTTGCGTATCATTATGTTATTAATACATTTCCTTATTGTCATTCTAAATGTAATACAAATTGAGTTAGTGATACTCTGTAAAGTTAGCAACATATTCTTGAAATATTTTTATTTATAGTTGTACATACATATAATATGGAGTGGTGGTAATTAAATTGAAGAGGGGTAAAAATTCTATGGCATCAAACTAATTTATCATAACATTAAAAAGTCAAGATTAATATTCATAGGCAAAAATCAAATAGAAATTAATAACAGTCAGTCACCCACGACGTAAAACACTTACATGGTAATTAAAAACTGAAAGAAAGAATTAATGTTAATCGAACATTTCACTCAAATTAATTCAAGAGAATTCACCAACTCACGTGCTGCTTTCTCGATTGTCATTCACATCAAAACTCCAACAAAATAATGAAACCTTCTCTTCTAAGAGTCGTGCGGGCATCGTGCGAGAAGGTGTTCATAAATTTTTTTACAAAATTCAGTGTAATAATTAAATAAAATGACTAATCAATTAAATTTAAGAATATTTTTCTCAGATATTAACAAAAACAAAATCTTCTTTTAAAAATGATTAATTGTAATTCTATCTCCATCAATTTTGTATTTATTTGTTTTGTTTTCTTTATCTAAATATAATATAATACGATAGAATATGATATCGCACGATAAAAGGTTTTGGGAAAATCTACTGATAAAATAAAAAATTTATAAAAAAAGGTTGTTGTCCCGAGACTTGAAGACAGTTGGCGACCGCCTGGGTCCGTGGGGGTGGGACCCACTGACAAAAATTACCGTTGAACGACCGGTGACCGGCGACGTTCGCGGCTTCTCGGTGATCTAAGAAGAGGCACGTGTGCTTCCCCCATGTGGAACTGACGTGGCCCCAATTGTATCCTTAACATAATAAATAAGAGATAATAAATTTTAATGTTATGAAAAGATATCATTATTGAATGCCATTGGCATTGGTCTGGGTAGTGGAGTGGGAGTTATATACAACTTTTTGCTATTTGGTTTTGGAATCTAAAATTATTGTGGTAAAATTGAGGAAGAATATCGATTTGGGTGCCTCAAATTTGGGGATTTTGTAGAAAAACAGCTTTTATTATTAATAGTCTTGAGAATTCGTTCAAAAATTCAGAGAGTATTTGGGTTTGGTAAGAATGATTGGTTTTATGTCTTTCAAAAGCCCTAAAATTAGGAGAATGATAAATCATATCCTTTTTTATTAAAAAATAAATATATGTAATATATAGTAAACGACGATGTAACATTTACTAATAAGTTCGTATATTCACTTGACAGTTCACTAAAATATAATGTAATTAAAAAAAAAAGAGAGAGAGGGAGAGACCCCATGTGTGTTAGCTCATGTTAATCTCAACGAATTGCTTAAAAACTTTTTATGTAATGTAAATTCAATGTAATGGTTGGCATGAGACCCTCAAATAATCCACTGAAAAAAAGACACTTAGCGAACAATAATTAGCTCTTTAAATATCTATTGAACCATCATTAAATCATATCATATCATCGAGTTATTTATCTATCAATCTCCCCAACTCGGCATTTCCTTTCCATTCCACGTGGCATACTTCCCATTTCGCCACGTATGCAAATCTACTCTACTTGGTGGAAGTCACTAGTCCTTGTTCTCTTTGTCTTCGGTAACAGACACGACAAATCCTGCTGTTCGTGAATCTGAAAATTAATAATTAAGAATAATTTTTAAAATATTATAATTAGTAAATAATAAATTAATAATTGAAAATTAGAGGTTCGGTTAAAATTAATTGAACCTGATTTTCAGGGACCATGCCTTCCTCCACTCGTGGGCACGACCTATTTGCCGGAATTATTTTAATCTTACAACTCACATTTTTTGCTAAGATTACGATTTGACACGTGTAATTTCTTTATTTACTTAATTAAATTTTACTAAACAATTAGAGACACGGGTCTTCAGCTACTATTTTTTTTCAGAAAAAAAGTAATAATAATTCGGAATTTTCAAGAGGTAAGAGAAGAAGACGATCAATTTTGATGTTGGCATTACTAGGCTAGGCATGGTTCTTGCTTGGTGGTGACGTGGCTGATTATTTATATAATAAATATGTTATTTTTATTGGTGATATTTTAGAAGAAAATTTATGATTCAACGACATAGTGAATGCTCGAGGTATGACTAAAAGTGGACTCCCTGTAAAGATAATTTATTTTATTAGTCAATGTTGCAAGAGAAAAAAAATTTAATTGTGATACACAAATTTTTAAAGTGTGTAATACAAACCTTAGAAATATTAGCTGTGAATCCCATGTATGCACGTAGGGTTTGAATGATGGTGATGGTGATGGTGATGGTGATGGTGATGGTGATGGTGTGTCGATGTGAAAATGACTTGACTGAACACCAAGTTACAAAGTTTGTAAACAATTGTAGGTAAGCAATGCAAAACAAACCATCCAGCCTAGCCTTCGATTTGGGTGCAGGAAGATCTTCAGGTATTTAACCCAACTGTCAATTCTTTCTACTAAGAGTAAACAAAACAATGAACATGAAGCACAAGTTGGTGGTGTAATTAGACCTGACCCTTCGAGGGTTAAATGGCCAGATGGATCATGGCATTAATTGCCGCCGATATTTTTGACTGACATTATTCGTGGAGTTTAATTTAATTTAATTTAATTTAGAAGGTAACGATAGCGAGGTGGAGTATCCGTCCGTAGTGGAAGGTCCACTACCACTAATCCAGCGACAGTTTTCTCCTGCATTGCCTACGGGAAACTGAAAACGTTAATAAGAAACAAAATTTATTCCATATTTGTTGTGTTGCTTTTCGAAGCATTTCACGGTGTTTTGTTAAAAAACATGCATCAACATATTTGGAATACATTTCCGTTTTGTACTTATTACACGTTACTTGTGACAATGTCAAGATGTATCGAGAAAACTGGGGGTTTCTGGTGAGATGAGGGACAGTAGGGGGAATGTAACGCATTATCAGAATACATTTCTTCAAGTTTCGGCATTAAATCGATATCCTGAATCTATTACTTGGGTGCCTCATGTTTAATCGACAATAAAATTGAAAAATGGTTAACATTTTTAAGGTTTGATATGATAACCAAAACTATACTGTTGCCATTTAGAAAGAAAGAATAACAATAACGATTAGGGACACATTTCATTGACCAGAGAAGTCGCATTATCCATACATCCATCAGAAGCAACACTTAGTTTCTTCTTTTAATCAGGGGCACATTTTAGGAATGAACAGACAGGGGAAGAACATTCATACAGAAACTGGAAAAACCAAAAAGAATATAAGAAAAGATGCCCCCCCTCCTCGCACACCACAACCTCAGTTCTTAGCCCATGGCATACTTCTGGGTCCAGCTCCTTGCAGTTGTCTCATACTTATTCCTGTCAGTCTTGTACATATGAGCAATTTCAGGAACCAACGGATCATCGGGATTTGGATCCGTCAATAACGAACAGATTGATAGCAACACCTATAAAAACAGAAGAACAAATTTCAACATTCCAAAGAAATGAAATGAGAATGGCAATAGTCCTGAACTAAAATTAACTTCAGCCATGAACTAGTAAACATTGCACAACTAACTAATGCTCTAGTTAATATATTGGTCATAGCATTACAAATTTTAACAGTAAGAGGTTAATTTTCATTTGCCAACAGGTAAAGACCATATCTGGCAAAGAAAGTAGGTGTGAGAATAAGTTGATTAGAATCGCATGATTAACATTTCTGTTACCCCAGGAACAGGATCAATACACAATAGTCCCTGGCATTCTTGCAATGGATGGTTACTTAATATGATTAATCAAAACATTAATATCTAATCAATATACTACGTAATGCAATTGGACAGATTGAAAATTCTTAATTTCCAAATAAAACTATCATGGTTATAAAATAAAACCTTGGAAATGGTTAAAGCAGGACTCCATTGCTCCTTCAAGATGTCAAGGCAAATGCTGCCATTGCTATTAATATTCGGATGAAATACCTTTGTCCTGAATGCCACCTGCAAGATCCAATATGGGCATAAGAAGGATGAGAGGGAAAACAGAGATGGAGGAGGATAGATTCAATCATCAAGCACAAAATTCATAATAGGTTATTTAGGACAACATCCAGAACCCCTTCAATCATTCAATACTCTGAGATGCAAAGAAACCCATCCATACAGACGTCTTTATAAAGTTTACTCCAATAAAACTCAAAATGCCAAATTACTCTCAAAATTTCCCGGTGCAGTCAACCTCAGAGAAACATGGGGAAAAATAATATTATATTGCACAAAAGCTCTACTTAACTCTACAATTTCTTATCTTAATTCCTCACAGAAACCTAGCATATTGTTCTTCTGGCTGAAATCAAGGACGGTGTATAACAATTTATTATGATACAAAAATGAGAATGTCTAACAATTAACTCTCAAGCATTTGAAAATGAGGAAAGAATGTAATCCAAAAGTTATCATACAGCTGAGCCTATTTGATTATATTTCAATCAATTTAAAAAAACCCAATGGAGGAGGGAGTGTATAGAAGTTACTAAAGAAAATAGCAGGCCACTGAGGAAGGAAATTAGAATAGAATTCAGAGTATTTAGAGGACATAACCAACATTCACACAGAAAATAATAGTGTAATGAGCACCTTGGGAGGCTTAAATGGATAATCTGGAGGAAAATGGATGGTAACTAGGAAAACACCCCCAGCATAAGGACTATCTGGAGGACCCATGATTGTCGCTTGCCAATGAAACATGTCTTCAGCAACAGGGCCTGCAATATTCACAAATATAAGAAAACAATAGGAAAAAAAGAAAGAGAGAGAGAGAACACTTAGCTAACACCACAAATATTCATGGATGATGTGGCGAATAAATTGATAACAAACAGAGATCTTAGGATGAATAGTTCAAGAAAAAACTTAGCTGAAGTACTCATCTTAACAAAGATTCAAATCATAGCAAAAAATAAAATTTATAGCACAAAATAGAGTAATGAAAACAAGACAAGATGGAATAACAAGCTAGAGCTTCCATCAACTTTAAGGTACAGAGAGTAAAAGGTTTTCTTAAATTCCTTAGCAGCATAAGATGTTTCATTAAATTTGTAATCCAGAAGGCCTGTTTGACTTGGCACCTTAAAAATCCAACAGATGCGATCAAATTCCAAAAGATCTTGTGGGATCCCTAATTGGGCAAGCAAGATGCTGATATGACCTGATCATTTTGGTCTTTTCAGCAGATAAACGTGCCAACGGTGACCAGCATTGGAGCCTTCAAAAATTGTTTTCTTGTGAAACTTTCTCCGATGTTCTTTGTCTGAGGTTAACATGAGAAAAGTAATAAATCTTGACTGGATACTCGTATTCAAAGAGCCAACAGCTCCTTGCACCCCATTTACTTAAAAATGAAAACATTTAGTCATCAATTCAACTTGATGGCCGTATTTGAGCATCAACATAAGGAAAGGAAAAGCATCACACAATTTATACAATGGAATTCTGGTAAAAAATATTCTTTGCCTAGTTAGGCAAACAATGCAATAGATTTTTCCATTACGCCACAGTTTGCTGCTAAAGAACCTAACTGCAAAGCAAATTCTACCAAAGAAACATAACCAAAGGAGGCATAAACAAAAAGAAGAGGCCAGTTCCTATTAACCATGCTTTCCTTATGATTCATAATAGAAAACCAGCTTAATAACATCCATGAAATCACTTCAAAATACACCCATCATTGAATCAACGCATGGCTAATATAAGATAATGACACGTGGCAGAAGATATGAGAAATGTACTATGGTTTACAATCACATTTATCCCAAAACGCGTGGAAGCATAGGCTCCATGTGCACTTTAGATGCATTTAAGCAATCTCTCACGAACAACACAAGGTATTCTATTGTTCTGACATAACGGGAGTTAGACATATGACATCCACGTGTCCAGCAAACAGATGACTCATCACGTTTAGCTCCTATAACCTCCTAAGTCAATGTTTTCATATAACTCCCCCTCCAAAAGAAACACGACTTGTGAAGCAAATGACAAATATTAGTTGAACACATCAAGTTATTGAGTTGCCTCAATTAGACAATAATTACTGTGACACATTAAATTTACATATTAAACAAGTACTCAAAACAGCATGTAGCAAAATGATTAAATACCAAAACAGCCAAAAAAAAATCACTTTCTAACTGCAAGTTTTTGCCACTTCTTTTTTTTTTTTAAATAATAACATACATTTCCAAATATCTTGCGTCAATACAACAAATTTTCAAATATCAAAACAGCCAAAATCACTTTCTAACCAATCACTTTCTAACCAAAAATGAAAGCTAAATCATCACAATTCACATCATTCAATCACAGGCAGCATAAACTATCACAAATACCAATATCTAAAAATCAAGAAGGAAGCACCGGATAGATCAAAGTCAAACAAAGACATACGTACACGTATATACACAAACATATACATGCATACATGTGTATAAATGACAAAGAGAGAGAGAGAGAGAATGATATACCGGCACTGCATGATGTAGGAGGATCCTTCTGCAAATCCTTAAGCTCTTTCAAGATCCGCTTCGACGCCATCGTTTCAACCTACGATTCGCACGCGTAGATCTCCTCAGGCCATGATCGAAACAAATAATTACACAGAAAAAATTATATCAAACAGATCGAAAACGTACCTGAGAAGCAACTGATCCTCCTGTTTCGGCCCGCTTTGTGTGGATTCGTGAGGGAGGAGATCGGAAGAAAAATAGAAATGAGAGGTAAATTGAACGGCAAGGGAAATGCAAGAAAAAGAAGAAATGGAGTTTGTGACTCGGTGAGGTGATGCCTTTGATAGAAAATTTATAACGTGTGGGTCCCGTCTTTTTGTGATTTTGACCCTGTGATTGGGTTATTTGTGGGCCCAACTTGGCGTCGTCTCTACGTTTAACCAAAATTTCGCCGAAAGTTGCCGCCGAAAATGAGTTACAAGCCTTCTGTTTGGTTTTTATATGTATTTCGTGTGGTGGGAATCTTTTATGATTGGCACGACGTCGTTGTCCGTTTTCTACTTTTGCTGCTTGGATATGAATGTACCTTACAAACGACGTCGTTTCCTGTTTATTTTCTCAGTAAAACGCCTTGGGAATATAGTTTATGGTCCATTGGTGTCAACATAATGTCAGCGTTTTCAAAGTGTACAAACTTAAAAGACTGGTCATCTTAGATTCCCACTTTATTTTGAATAATTTTTGTATAAATATAAAATAACTGTTTGAAACTCCCAATAACTTATCATATCTTTTAATTATCCAAGATAATTAAAATTAGTATAATTCAATATAATTATTGACCATTAGTAAAATTCTCAGTAAAATTTTAAACCTAGTCAAACAATACTTTGATGTAAAGATAAATTTAAAAATAATTAACATAGTTAGTTATTATTATTATTATTATTAAGATAACGAAAACTATCGTTTTGATGATAAATTTGAAAAAACTCATATGTACTTTTTTGAATTATTTGTTGATCATCAAGTTTTTGTGAAAAATACTAAAATAGAAAAGTTATTTCACACTTAGATGTCCTGAAGCATTCTTCAATATTTTCACTTATTGTTAAATAATTATTTTAATATTTGACTAACATTATAACACGATAATACTATTTTACATAATATAAATTCATCTTATATTTCATAATATTTAATATATTATAAATTTATTATTAATATTTAGAATATTTGAAAAAAAACTGTACACTCATAAACTCACTTAATAAAATTATATTTTTTATTATTTTTATTAATTAGATGCACATAAAGATGTAACGAGTATGATTTTAACATGTAATAATATTAAACATACAAAATTTACTATATAAATTAATGTGATGGTATTATTTTGTTGACATAAATTTTATAAAAAAATTTATCTTTAATAAAATTTGTTTGTAAATTCTACTCCTATAATTTAAAATCTTAAATAATCAATAAATAATAATAAAATTTTATACAAGTATTAATTATGTAATAAGTGTAAAATGATTACGTTGATTGAATATAAAAAAAGAAAAAAATTTGATCTTAACAATTTTCTGATGATCTTAAAGAGATATGTGTGAATTTCTCCAAACTTATTATGTAAGTGTTGATTTTTTAAATTTTAAGAGATGAGTTAGCCCTTTATTATTAATATTACTTATTTATCAAAAGTTTAGATGCATGGAGGACTTTTCTATGACACGGGAAAAACTATATCAATAATTGTGTGAGAATTGAATTCCTTTTATGAAAGAATAAAGATAAAAGGCTAGCTCTACCAATAAATTTTAAGAATGATTGCTCCTAACAATTATGTTGTTGAAATTACTATTATCAAAATGAACTTCCAACGCAATAAATTATAACAGTATTCGTATAATACAAACTAAACTTTAACGTAAAATTTGATGAAGCCTAATTACAGTATTCCTATGGTTATTATGTTGTTATATTAAATTTTAAAATGGGCCAAAAATGAAAGAGGGGTCATAATGATTTGTAAAATTACAACGATAAGAGACGTATTTTTAATGCGCGTGTTATGTCGATCGAAATTAATAAATATTTCTAATAACGATAATGAGCGATAATGATTATAAACCAGTGAAATTAATTGAAAGCTTGAAATAAGCGAAAGAATAAGTTGATTAATTTTTTATTTTCCTTTTATAACATTTGAGTATGTAATCCGATCAAAATTAGTTGATTAGTGTTGCATCGTAGGTACAATATAACATCCATCAAATCAGCGAGAGCCTTCACAACCCGTAGTTTGGATCCCACAATTTTAACGGTCCAGATTCTGCATAATCGAAGCTGTGATGACCACGCATGATAGAGTCCCGTGGGACCAAATAACTGACGTGGCCAGCGTGCTCAATCATCATCTCTAACTTCCCAAAAAAACAAATAGTAAACAACTCGGCGCATCCACCGATCCAGACTCGCCCTCTTGCTTTCGAAATGAACCGGTACAGACCGAACCGGCGAGTCCAAATCGAGGAATCGCAGCCTCCGAGATACGACGACGTTGAAGACGACGGTCAGGATGATAATTCGATGAGACTGAGACCGTCAGAGAACAATGTTACTGAAGATCAAGAGCCGTTCATGGGAATGAAAGTCCGTCGAAAGGCATCGCTTCACCGAGACTACAAAGGCGACTACCTCGACGTTCCGTCGCATCCGTATTTAATGAAGATTCTGCAGAAACAAGGTTAGCTCCGTTAAAAAGCTCCTTCTTTTTTTTTAACTGATTTTGATGATTTGATGTTTAATTAATTCAATTTGTTGTTATATTTACAATTTCGAGATTCGATGAGCTTTTATTTTATTGTGATCTTGTAGTTTGGTAATGCTTTTTCTTTGTTATTTTTCTTACATAAATTAGACTCATTAGTTGCATAAATCTGGTTGGAGACGTAAACCAATGATCTCTAATAGCTTAGTAGCTGTTAAAAATGTGCTTTTAGGATGCTTTGGTGAAAAGCACTTCTAAATAATACTATTTTTCAGAAAAAGGAAAATATTTGAAAGAGTACCGGTAGATAAAACAATTGTTCTCAATCTTATGAAGCTCTGTGTTCTTTTTTGGTCGATCGTATAACTTCAGTTTCTGCATCATCATTGCTGTTTGATAAACCATAGAAGTGCACTAAGGTAACCGAACTTGGTTAAATTTGTTGAAGTAGTGCTAATGTTTGAGCTTGAAGATCGTTGGGTTTATCAATTGTTGAAAAGTTTATACATATAGTACCCTATATATCTTATCTTATGTTAAGAGTGTTTCCCTTGAGCTTATGGGATATCGATTATTTTTTTTAATTAGTGTAACTTAACTCTTGCATTTGAATTTTTGTGGAGCATAGTCTTTATGGCTTAAATTAAATATTGAATTAAAAACAAATCAAGAATGGGAAGAGAGTGCATTTAGTACATGATATATATGCCATTAACTGTCTAATAATACTGTGTACCCAAAATTGACTGCTTCCAAGTCAAAAATGTTTTGTTTTGGGAGAGAGGGCGAGGAAGAATGAATGAGCAGATCAGATAGATTTTATGCACTTCTTTCAAAAAAATGTGGGGTTCGCCTAAAGCTTTTTGATAGATTGGAAGGTAAATCCAATATCAATTTATGCACCTTCCTTTTACTTCTAATAACAAGCAGAAAAGGGGAAAATAGGTATAGCAAGCACAGATATATAGATAGAGAGAGAGAGAGAGATTGGTGTAAAAAAAAAAAAAATCATATTATGTAGAAATCATAGTCTTTCAGTTGGAGATTGGTGTCTATTGGAATGTTTTAATTCATCATTTAAGGTTCTCTTTAATTTCTGAAATGACTCAATATTTGATTTCTGCAGGTGACAAGCAAGTAATCTTTGCTGATAAAGTTTTAAAATTCACTGGTTCTGGGAAGATGAAACGCCGCATTCTTTTGATTACTGACTTTGCCATTTACCTCGTGGACCCGGAGACTGATGCTCTGAAGCGGCGCATAGCCCTGGCAGCTGTAGAGAAGATGTGTTTGAGTGAACTGAGTGATAACTTCTTTGCAATTATCATTCCATCAGAGTATGACCTACTCATGGCTAGTACTCGAAAAACAGAAATTGTTACAGTGTTAGTTGAAGCTACAAAGAGTGCATCTGAGGAACTTGAGGTGGCCTTTTCCAACAGGTAAACATACAGTTATGCTAATGCTATATGTGCTTGCTATGTTAGTGTTTCATCTGGACATTTGATATTATCTTCGTACATTTGAGTCAAACATCCCAGTTCCAGGTTTACTGGTAGATGATTTGGAGGTTGGGTGGTTCTTCTTGACCTCCGAGGTTTGAGCAGTAGATTGCTTGGATCATCTGGTCAAGGCTTGTTGTCACTCATAAAACTTTCCTCAAATAGAATTTGTCTATGCTGTAAAAATTTGGGATCTTAATGGTTTGGGTTATTATTGTATTGCAATGTGGAAGTTTCATGCATGACTCTAGTTACTCAAAAGAAAGGGGTAAAGAAAAGGTGAGGAACAGAAAAGTCTTGGGATAATGTCCTGGTAAATGCCGAGATCATTACCAGGAAACTTAAACTTTAAGGGTCTTTATATTTTCTTATTGGAGGATAATGTCCTACATAAAATTAATTTAGTTTGTCATCATGGAAACTGTAAATAAGAGTTGTGTCACTCAAGCTTTTCCATTTGTTTTGTCTTTACTTGTTGGTATCTGTCCTTAAGATTATTCTTGATATAAAATATGCAATGTTCAATATCTTTTGTAGGTTTGAGTACCATGCTGCCGCTGAAATGGTGAAAGAAGTTGAATTTGAGGAAGTGGAAGGTCTGTGGTTACATACTTTTAGAATAAAAAAATCTATAGTTATCACACGTTAACACATTTTTTTATGAGTTGTGCTGATTTTATGTGCCCCTGAAGCTTCTTATTTTTGTTTATTTCAGGAGGTGTTAAAACCAGAATTGTGACGAAATAAGTCACAGCTTACACTTTGCTTTAATGTGTTTGTAAACTTCTGTGGGGGACTTGAAGCCTTCATTGTAAAGGTAAAATATTCTTTGCTGCATATGTGGTTGTACTCAGCATTATGGTCAACATTCCCCGGAAAACATGTAGCTTATGGTTTTGATATTTGAAATAGAGTGTGATTCTTTATTTTTCTTTTAATTTCACACAAAATAGTACTGTAATTTTTTCGTCCCCATACCAGTTTCAGCTGGATGTATGAAATGCAATCGTTTGGAAAATCAATGTTAAATTTTGTGTTAGAGTACATGGTTGTAATGCGCATTGCCTATCTTATTTGAAATTCTGTTACCGCATATGCACATAATTTTGTTTGGAGTAGATATCTGATTGCATGGTTCTTCTGTTACCTGGGAATAGAAAGCGAGGAGGAACTTTGCACATTTCAAATTCCATAGATCCTTGGCAAGTTACGGAAATTTAAAAGAAATTATAATAAACTTGAACTCTTTGGCCTTGATAAAGGAAGGTCATTGAGTATAGGTTGCAGGAGAAAATTTGGCGGGCCACCTGAATTGTTGTGCTATTGAAACTAATTGCATGACATTATAAATTAGAGTGCTTATAGTTCTACATTCAAAAATCCATAGCAAGGAATAGTTTGCGCTAGCGTAATTGGATAATATTATCAGGAAACTTTAGAACCATAGAAATATGCTGTACACTATGTAGTGGGGCGTGAACTGAGGTTGCTGTTTGGCAATTGTCATATTGTGACATTCATCAGATTCGGCTGCACAAGAATTTAAATTTGATACCAACCAGAACTACTGACAGCATCATGAGTGGCAGAATTTAATGTTTATGCCAAACTCTGTCGGTATTACCTGGCAACTGAAGATTTGCCTGACTTGGAGATCCATGATCTATTTCTTGTGTCCTTGGTAATCCATGGTCAGCTAAAGCTTGGCAAACTTGATGACACCTTTCTTGATGCCTTCATGATGCCATTTCCATCATTGCTTTCTCCCTTTAGAAGCAAAGGAGACACAAAAGGAAACTTAGGGAGGTGAATCTATCTTTTCATCTGACAAGATATCCTCTGTCTCTCTCTCTCTCTCTTTAAGTATAAATTACTCTTCTGATGGGAACTGTCAGATTTGGAGCCTCTCAGATAAAGTTGTTGTAACGCGGAAGTAGACGTCTCTCAATTGGGAGCAGGTATTGCTTAATCTAGACGTAGAATCTCGAACTATGCTACGATAGTCCTGATGCAGGGAGAAGCTTAGTAGAGTTTCGACGTACGTTTTACTAAAGAATGTCAGTCTTCAAAGAAAATAAATAAATATGATGTAATCACCTTTTACGTCCACCCAATTGAAACTAATTAAAGAAGATATTTATATTCAAAAATCAAAAAATAAATTAAAGAGATTTTTTTAATCTGATGCTTATGGATTAGGAAGGTTTTGGCACATTAAGGATCCAATATGGAAATACAAATCAACCTCATAGAATAATTCCACATGCAAAACAACAAAGTTTATGACTAAATAATACATTAGACAAAGCCTAGCGTGACTGTGACCTTCGCTGGAATTAGGTTGCCAAACTAATTTTTTAGCACCCCAAGTGTCACATACATATAAAATATGTGACATCAAAACTACCTTTTTCCAATTGGAATAGAGGTTAGAAAAATTTATAATATGACCACTAATAGCTACTGGGTTATTGTGCTAAAAAAAAGAGAGAGAGAGAATCTCAATGTGCAGTAGAGGATGATCCAATTTCAGTTGCCTTTGGTGTTGCCGTTGAGCTTGAGATTTCTGACTTATTTTCGACAGATGGAGGGTTTTCTGTACTCACTCGCCGGAGTTCTTCCACCATTTTCACTACATCCTGCATTTTTGGTCTCTGCTCTGGCATTCTCACCACACAAGACATTCCTATTTGTAACATCTCCACCATTTGTTCCTCTATGTTGGGAAACCTCAAAAGCTCTACATCAAACACTTCTGCAGTCCACTCCTCTCTAACCACAGAATTTACCCATCTCACCAAGTGAACTACTTCATCACCACCTGTAGCATGTATCGGGGATTTCCCGGTGAGGAGCTCAAGGATCAAGACCCCCAAACTGTAGACATCGGATACTTGGGTTGCTTTCCGGTTGTCTGTTACTTCTGGGGCACGATACCCTGCAGCCCGCATAACTGGCGATGGCATTGGACTCATCAACGTTGCCAAACCAATGTCAGAAATACAGACATTCCCTTGAGAATTAAGGAAGACGTTTGAGGCTTTTATGTCTCCATGCACCAATTTCCCACCATTTTGTGTATGAATATGAGCTATGCCTCTTGCTACACCAATTACAATTCCTACTCTGGTCTCCCAATCTAAAGGAGTCCGACCCTCACCTCGTCTACCTGCAAATTAGATATTCATTAGGATAATGATGAAATTTGATTAAAGGAATGGTGGTTTAGCAGATTGGAGAAAATTGAACTTACCATGTAACATTGCAGAGACACTGCCATGTTCATAATAATCATAAACCATAAGCTTTTCATCCTTGGAATAATAATAAGCTCTCAGTGCTGCCACGTTCTCATGCCTTATGCTTCCTACCACCTCCATCTGCTGCTCGAACTCTCGTTTCCCCACATTCAATTCCTTCACCCTCTTTACCACAACTGTTGTTGCATCCTCTAAAGCTGCCTTATATGTTGTCCCGAATGTTCCTTTTCCTAGAACCTCAGCTGATGCTCTCAGCAAGTCTTCCAAGTCAAAGGCAAGGTTACAACCTTCAAAGAACACAAGCTTGCTGTTCTTATCATGGCTCCCAGAAACCCCTTGGTTCAGTGACTTATCTTTCTTTTGTGATTTCATCGGTATCATATCTTTATCTCCTTTGTCAGAGTAGCGGCAGATAATAAAAACAGCGACTATGACAAATCCCAACACACAAGCCCCCAGTATTATCCCCAGTAATGCAGATTGACTCAATTTTGAGGTTTTTCTCCTAGATGGTTGAGCTTGAGCACCGGGTGGTTGAACAGGAAAAGCTGGAGGAAAGGCATTTTCGGGTGAAAGATTGTTACCAACAAATGCCGAACTTGGAAATCTTTGAAGAGAACGAGGCAAAACTCCAGTGAGATTATTGTTTGCTAAATTTATCTGTTGTAAACTAGGAATATTGATATCAGCAATTTGACCCGAAAGTGAGTTGTTTGCAAGATTCAAAGCTGTGAGGTGAGTCAAATTTAAAATTGAAGAAGGGATACTCCCGTTGAAATAATTGTTTGAAAGATCAATAATCGTAAGATTCTTCCAAACGGAGAAATCTGAAGGCAATGGACCCCGAAAATTGTTGAACTGGAGGTAAAGGGTTGTCAAGTTCTGGAGTTTTGAGAAATCAGAAGGGAAGGAACCAGAGATATTATTGGATCTCAGACTCAGATTCTGCAGTGCAGATAATCGGCTAATGGTGTTGGGAGGAATTTCACCGCGCAATGCCATTCCAGGCAACCTGAGAGATATAACTCTAGACTGGTCTTTGTTGCAAGTCACACCAGTCCATGAACTGCAAACTGAGTTGTTCTCATTCCAGTTGAGAGAACGTGAGAGATGAATATTTTGAATGAAATCAAGTAATGCTTGTTTATCTTCAACTGGGTCGGCATCGATGGGCAGGAAAGTTCCCAGCAAGCAAATTGCAGAGAAAACGAACAAGAGGTTCATTTTTCCACTCATTTTCTCGTCCACAGTAGAAGACTTAAAACTGGTTAAGCTAATAGTAGTTCAAAAGTAAATTGCTTCTGCAAAATCTCCTTTACATCTACAAGAAGAATTTAGGCACAAGATGAATCAGAATAGAGAATATCGGTATTTAACTCGCAGACTTCTCTTCTTATTATTTCTTTTTGACAAACAGATTGACCTACAAGAATCCCATGCTGATAATGTCTGCTAATTTAGTCAAAATATATGAGCAGTTCTAGGTAGGTTAGGTTCAGTCTTTATTGACTTTCTGCCACCTAACTCTGTTTGGCTGCCGAGAAAAATGCAGGAAAAACAAAAAGAAAACAATCTAAAATGTAGACTTTTATACATATAATCATGATTAAACCTGAGAAAACAAACACTTTTCTTCCTACTTCCGTCTGTCGTTTCTCTAAACACACATATAAATAACAAAACAAATGTTAAAATAAAAAATGGAAAAGACATAAACTTACTTCTTGTCCCCAGATCGCATCCGAACTTTCCAAATCCATATTCAGCTCTCTCTGCAAGAAAGCAATAAATGTTGCATGAACATGAAACAGAGAAAACAAAGAAGAAGAAGCAGAAGAAGAAAAGACAGAATCAGATACAAAACAGAAATAGTTTATAAAAGTACTTACTTTACTTGTAGTTGTTCATGAAAACAATGATGAATTGATGATGACGACGATGAGGTGAGCTGTTTTTGCTTCAGAAAGCAGCATCACATGCAGTAAGCATTTAGATAATCATTGAAAGAAACATTTCGTTACTAGATAGATATAGAGGCATATATTTTTTATAGCGCATGAACAGGAGACAGCATGTGGAGACAGAGAGAGAGAACGGAGGAAATCAAGGAAAAAGAAAGGGTTTAGAAGCTACTTTTTTTAAAAATAATATTGATAAATAACTTGTGGTTCTATACCTACTGTGGGGTATAGGTAAGTGAGTGTAATATTCTGTGTGCTTCCGCCATTGATGCCTTTTCCGAGCTTGAAGAAGGATCGTTTTGGATGTTTTTAAGATTGTTTATTTTGACTATTTATTGATTCTAAATTAATTTTACTGTAGGAACGGTGGAAAATTGGAAATGAAAAATACCCATTTAAATTATTAGATGGGCGGTGATGATGATACAAGAAGGTAGGACTGCCTCACTTGTACATTAATTAATTAGAAAGAGAATAGATAAAATAAAAATAATAAGGAATTTTTTCTTCTTATTTGTTGAAAATATTTATAATTGATATTCAATCCCAAAATAATACAAGAATAATCATATTTTGTTGTCAAATTTTGGATTACTTAACAAAAATAAAAAAATAATAATAATTTTATCACGTGTTAATTTTTTTAATTTATATTAATTTCATTGACCACATATTGTACTTTTAATTCTTTGCAATTCAAACCCCTCTTTTATTTACATCCAATATTTATGGACTTTTATTGATATATAAACTGAAACAATAAATTATCAATTTGATTAGCTCTTGTAAATAATAAATATAAAATCTCCACTTGATTTTAGAAGCCAATATAAATCAATCATGAGGATAAGCACAACTCGGTTCTCTTATAAAGTAACCTACCTCATTTCATTTGGGATTATTAGTTAGCAATAAAAGTCAAAAGCTTTATCATCAATAATAAGCTATTAATTAATTAATTGTGAATATTGATGAAGGAAATGAATTAATTAAAAATTGTCGCATGTAAGCATTTCTACGATAGGTTCACCTACCAAATTCGATTATTCTAAACCACCAATCAGGATGCGAGTTGACTACACTCGCCATTGAGGGAACCGTTGACTTTCATGTCCCTGTCATGAGAATTCCACAGCCGCGCGTGAAAAACGATTGTTTCGTCAGGCGGAGCACCAATCAATGGTGACGGTTGAGTGGGTGACATGACAGCACTGCCACGTGCTATTTATTACTCACCCATAAGAGATTAATGACAAAGACATGCACTCGTTGGCTGTGGGTCCGGTTATCGTAACAGTTGGGTTCTTTGGTGTAATTAGAGCCGTTTATCTGTGGTTTCCGAAAATGTACGAGTTTAAATAATTATGGTTTTGTGTCGACATGAGACAAAAAAAAATAAAAATTTCTCGCTCTCTTGAAAGTAAAATGCATAAATTTGTGCGAACCAATATGTGATTTTTTATTTTAATTTTATTAATAAATTGTAAAATTATAAAAGGAGATAAATAATATTGTTGCCTTTGTTAAATCGACAAATATGAACATAATTTACTCAATTTTAATTGATAATTTTATATGCATAAAAATTTTATTATGTAATTAAAAATATATTCTAATAACACAGCTTGAAATAAAGTTAACTGTATCTTATTATTATTTAAAAAGCAAATTTCTTAAATAATTTTTTTTATTATGTCAATTATTATTAGTTAATACACTAAATATAAAAATGATGCTACATGAAAACAATTGAATAGGACATGTTACGAAAAAATTTAAAAACAATGGTCAAAGATAAACTTCAAATTACATAAAATCAACTTTAATGAATGATGAAGCGTGTACAAAACAAAACAAACAAAAAGAAAGAAAGAATAAAATGGAAATTCAAAGAAAAAAAGGGTTGCTCTAGAAACTGATAATCATGAGGTAAATCACGAAGAGATGGTATTTCTTAGACCATACAAATAGCAATAAATTATTTCATTTAATAATGCAATAAAGTATTTAATGCTAAAATAGTGATATTATATTATTTATAAACAAATGAATCGTGCTTGAAACCCACCTTATTTTAACATTTATGAATGATGATATGCTTTTAACATGTTATTTTATTTTATTTATTTCTTTTCCAATGCAATTGCAAGAAAGACAGAGTTAATCTATCAATCTTACCTTAGGTGTCAATGAAAGAAAACGGGCAAACAATTTTTTAATTCACACCTAATTTTAAGTTGGATTTTATGATTTATAATCTAAATTTTTCGCTCATCGTGAATTTAAAATTTTTTTTATTTTATATTAAATTAAAATTTATGTTTCATCATAAATAGTTTGAATTTATCGTTTTAACATAAATTTTATTTTATCATATATTTTAATTTCACACTTCTTTATTTGTAATATTTATTACAAAAAAGTAATGAATTTTATATTACATCATTACTTTTTTATAAATTTCACACATAATTCACTTCATCTCACACTAATATAAATAAAAAGTAAAATTAATTTTCTTTTAAAATACAGAAATTTAACTACTATTTTTATTTTTATTTTTTAACTACAAAAAACCCAATCAACTAAGTTATTCATTACAATACTTGAGAACTCAAATCTCTTTAGAACAGAATTTTGGAGAATTTTGTTGTGACCTTTCAAGAATTCTCAAAAGTAAGGTTTTAATCAAATCAATTTATAAGATATTAATTTTGGTAATTTATTTTATTTTATTTTTTTAATTTTAGGTGGCAAGGGAGTTGCCCGGCTTAATTCATTATTGGGCCAGATTGGGCTTTCGAAATGTAAACAAAAGGGCTTTGGGCCTTGAAAAATTAAAGCACGATTTTGTTCCAAAAAAGAAAAATTAGTACTCTTACATGTTGATTGGTATCTGATCATTTTTGAACCTATACTCGTTGTGATATTAGACTTGTAAATTTACACACACACATTCTGTTTCTTAGATCATGCATTTCCGTCATCTACTTTGAAATAATTAATAATATTTATTAACTTATTTTAGAATCGGAATCGGAATATACAAAATTGCGATATTTATTAATTTACTTACAAACGTGTAAGATTTTTTTTTAAAAAATACTTTCAGCAATTAAGACATAAATAATCAAAGCACGTATAGAGTTTTTTTTTCAATAGTTTGTCAGACGTTCTAGTTAATTGCAATGATGAATTTTCAAATACTCACTAATAATTTTGCATATTTCTTTAAAAGTATAGTCTAAAAAGAAATAAAGACAAACATAAAGGACTTTAATGAAAAAATTCCTTAATAAAGACAACTAACATCTGATTTTGTTTCATAAAATTGAAAAATTAGACGCGATATATCGCCAAAAGATGTTAAAAAAAAAAAGAAAAATCGAAAAGTGATAACGAGAAAGAGAAGATAATCGTAAAGAAGAGAAAATTGTAAATTATAAGAAGCCCAATGTTAAACAATACAATACAACACAAAACCCTAACTCCAAAATATCGCGATAAATCGAAAAAGAAAAGAAAAAACCTCTCAAAATCTTCAACCTTCCGTTTATCTCTCCGTCGAGAAGACCAACAAATCTCTCTCACTCTGTAAGCTCCATAAATCTCTCGCTACTTCTTTCTTCTCTCTTTATATTTTTAATAAATAAAATAAATTAAGGCATTTTTATTTTTAGTTAAATTTATGTTTGATAAATGGAAAATGGGGGTAAGCGAGGGAAAGTTTGAAATTTATGAGAAAGCAAAGACCTTGTTTGTTTCCGTGGAAAAGTTTTCCGGGACAATCTAAATAATTTTCTTTGAACTAATTTGAAGAGAGATTTAGTAAGGGTTTACCTTGGAAACAAATGCTGCTTAGATTCACCAATCGGCATTGACTTTGTAGCGACGCAGTGTTTCCGTCTTTAGTAACTGATTTTCTCAGCTGCCAAACAGAGCTTGAGCTCGACTGCTTGAGTGATTTACTTGATGATGGGCTGCTTGGATTGATAAAGTTTTAAAATAAGAACTTATAATTTGACATGTAATTTAGGGTTTAGATCGTTAATTAGAAGAAAATCGTGAAGCTAATCTTGTTGAATTGCTGCATTACCAGTGGATCATGAACTCGTGAATTTGTTTGATGATGCTCTCGAATTTCATCTGTGAATCAAACTTGAATGATCAAGTGTCCTGTTTGATTAAATTCTCATCGTGATGTTAAATTTAACTGTTCAAGGTGTTCCATCAAGGCTTTAATAGTCGAATTGCTTGATATCTTGACAACGTTTGAAATATCATCTAACTATATAATTCCATTCTCACAATTATTTTGTTTTTCTTGTTTTTGTCTAGCTCTCTGCACAGGGAATTGCACAGGGATACAAAACCATTTTCTACATCACCAGTAAGTTTGAGCTTATTCTTTTGTGATAACAGTTTAAGGATATATTGGGGAGAGTTAGAATCTCATTTACGCACTATATCCCTCATTTAGAGTATTTTTATCTCAGTGATCACTCACTATTGCTTAGTTACTTAGATTTCTCAAGTTATAGTTCTTAGTTCTCTCTCTCATGTTGCTTAGACTTTTGTTCTTCTTATGAGCTCAAAACATAAAAGGATGAAATTATTTGCCTCTATTCTCTATGATCTGCTGCTAATCATAAAGAAAATGACAGAAAGAAGCATGAAATATTTATGAACTTACGATGCATATATCTTTGGACAGTGGTTAGAGAAAAAGATGTCTGCTGGGAGTATGCTGATAAATTAGACGGGAATAAGGTGAGATGCAAATTCTGCATGAGAGTTTTGAATGGTGGCATAAGTAGATTGAAGCATCATCTATCTCGTCTTCCAAGTAAAGGTGTAAATCCATGTAGCAAAGTAAGAGATGATGTTACTGATAGGGTGAGGGCTATAATAGCATCAAAGGAGGATGTTAAAGAAACATCAAGCATAAAGAAGCAACGGGTAGTAGCGGAAGCTAAATCTCCTGGAAATGTGTCTGCAAGTAGATCTCTTATGCCTCTGGATACACCACCTCCAGTGACAAAAGTTTTCCCTTCCATAACTCCGATGGGAAATTCCCCTTTAAACAACCAAGAAAATGCAGAGAGAAGTATTGCTCTGTTTTTTTTTGAGAATAAGTTGGATTTTTCTGTAGCCCGTTCTTCATCCTATCAACAAATGATTGATGCAATAGGAAAGTTTGGTCCTGGATTTATAGGCCCATCCACAGAAACTTTGAAGACTATGTGGTTGGACAGGATCAAGTCTGAAGTGAGCCTACAGTGGAAGGATATTGAGAAAGAGTGGGTTATGACAGGTTGTACTATAATTGCAGACACATGGACTGACAACAAATCCAGGGCTTTGATTAATTTTTTGGTTTCCTCACCCTCCAGAACATTTTTCCTCAAGTCTGTAGATGCTTCCTCAAATTTTAAAAACACAAAATACCTTGCTGATATATTTGACTCTGTCATTCAAGATATTGGCCTGGAGAATGTTGTGCAGATAATCATGGATAATAGTTTCAACTATACAGGAATTGCGAAACATATTTTGCAGAACTATGGAACCATTTTTGTGTCTCCATGTGCTTCTCAGTGTTTAAATATAATCTTGGAGGAATTTGCTAAGGTGGATTGGGTGAACAGATGTATCTTACAAGCACAAACCATATCAAAGTTTATATACAACAATGCATCAATGCTTGATTTAATGAAAAAGTTTACTGGGGGACAGGAACTCATCAGGACTGGTATAACAAAGTCTGTGTCTGACTTCCTGTCATTGCAAGCTATATTGAAGCAAAGATCAAGATTGAAGCATATGTTCAACAGCCCCGAGTACTCTACAAATTCCTCATATGCGAATAAGCCACAAAACATCTCATGTATTACCATTGTTGAGGATAATGATTTCTGGAGGGCTGTGGAAGAGAGTGTGGCCATATCTGAGCCCTTTCTTAAAGTATTGCGGGAAGTGTCTGGAGGGAAACCTGCTATAGGATCTATATACGAGCATATGACTAGGGCAAAAGAATCAATAAGGACATACTATATAATGGACGAGAACAAGTGTAAGATATTTTTAGATATAGTTGATAGAAAGTGGCGGGAACAACTTCATTCGCCTCTACATTCAGCAGCAGCATTTTTGAACCCTAGTATTCAGTATAATCCAGAAATTAAATTTCTTGGATCTATAAAAGAAGACTTCTTCAATGTTCTAGAGAAACTACTACCAACTCCTGATACAAGACGTGACATCACCAATCAAATTTTAACTTTTTCAAGGGCAAGTGGGATGTTTGGTTGTAAACTAGCGATGGAGGCACGAGAAACAGTTTCTCCTGGTACGTAATCCATTTCCTTTTTGGTGTGCAGTGTTGTTTGTGTTTGCAAGGGAGAGTTTCAGTCCAGTGACGTGCAAATGAACTATAATTAGAAAATACAAATATCACCTTGGTTACACAGTAAAAATCTCTCTTCACTCTCGGTGCATCAATTTTCTAATCTGGTATGACACAAAAAGTTTCTCCATGCTCATGCACAAGTATGCATCCTCATTCTTGCTTATTTGGCTTTGAGCCTTCTATATGGTCATCATTTGTCTGAATAGTGGAACTAATAATAAGCGAAATGTTGGAACAACATTTAAATTGCGATTCACTCTTTGTAGTAACCTTAGAGAAGTTGACATTTTGGGTTTTGCGGCGTGTGGGCTGGCTAATTATCAATTACTTTTCACCTTTAGATTAGTGTGCCCTAGTATATCTGAAAAATTTGCTCATTGGATTCTGAAACTGACTACTAATATTTGTAGGGTTATGGTGGGAACAGTATGGCGACTCTGCACCTGTGCTACAGCGAGTCGCAATCAGAATACTAAGCCAAGTCTGCAGCAGTTTTTCCTTTGAGAGACATTGGAGCACATTTCAGCAGATTCATTCTGAAAAGCGAAATAAGATTGAGAAAGAAACATTGAATGATCTTGTCTACATAAATTACAATCTGAAGTTAGCGAGAACAAAGTCTGTAGAAGCTGACCCTATTCAATTTGATGACATTGATATGACTTCAGAATGGGTAGAGGAAAGTGAAAACCCCAGCCCAACTCAATGGCTTGATCGTTTTGGTTCTGCTTTGGATGGCAGCGATTTGAATACAAGACAGTTCAACGCTGCCATATTTGGTGCAAATGACCATATATTTGGTTTATGATTGGGCAAGCATCAATGTATCTTTAGTTTGTATCTTCATAGTGCCTTGAAATTGTTATTAGATAGTTGTAATTCTTCATTTTGGTAGGTTATGTAATGTAGAAGAAGTGCTTAGAGATCGACATTTTGTGTCCTTGTACATAGATAGAATGGTGCCTAAGAAAAAGTCTCGATAGTACGCTTTGGACGGCATAGACTTGAATACCAGATGGCTGCCATATTTGGCGCGAATGAATGACCACGCATTTGGTTTATGGTTGTGTATTCTGTTTCAGGACTTCTTACAGTGCATCAGTATTGTCCAACTCTTAGGTCTTTTAAATTTTCAAAATTTTGTTATAATTCTAAAAATTTTTAATTTTAACTAGCTGAAAAGATGAGATCTGAAATGAAAATTTTGATAATTACAAAGAAAATATTAGCAAATTGTACAATACATTTGTATGTACGTAGGTAACACAACATTGCACTTTTTATCTGATTCTATACGTTATAGTAATTATGCATAGAACTTTTTAATTCAAAATAATTAACGAGTGAATATTACCTCATAAAATACAATATTGAAAATATTCTTAAAAAAATTTGTGGAACACGTCAAGTATATCCCATACCCAGCACGGGATAGTACAAAACCTGCAAACAAACACTACCCTACCCTTCATAATTCCTTCTCAACGCGTTTCCTTCACACCAGATTCTTACTTCTGAAACGCTTTCTCTCTCTCTCGCGCTCTCACACATACGAACGCAACATCAATGGACTACGATTTCAGGAACAGAGCCGGTTCATCGTATCCGATGTACGGTCCTACGCCGACTACGTCATCAGCGGCGTCATCTGGCCCCCATTCGATGTACGGATCGCCTCTTTATCCGAGGATCGGTCAGCAGGGCCATAACATGGTCCCTCCCGTATCCCGTACCTCCTCTTATAACCAAAGCTCTCCCCCTTCCTCTTCTTCTTGTAAGTTTCCGTCACGGTCTCCGTTATTTTTCTCTCGAAATTGGAAGAAATTATAATAGGAGTCTTAAATTTTGTTACATATAATGGTCACGATTGTTAGCCCCAGATACTCGTATCAGACGGCTCGATTTATTGTCTTGTGTGATTGATTGCAGCAGGATTGGGGATTAGGGTCGCTTTGAAACCAGAATATCGAATTACTCCTCCGGTATGCTCCTTTTGTCTTAATATGTAGATTTATTAGTAATTAGTAATGGGATTCTTGAATTATCTTTTTGATCGTTGACTTGCAATGAATTAATATGATTTGCATCAAGTGTCAAATTTAATTAGAAGGGCTCATATTAATGAAAAGGTGAGCTTTTGAACTAGTATACCTTTGATTCGATGATAGAAGAGTGGTTGAAAGTTCTTCATCATGATTGTTTGAAAGTCCGTACTTCACATTTTTCTAAGCTCGCATAGAACTCTCTGTTTTGGCATTAGTGCATTGGTTAAAGGTCAGTGCTAGTTGGCTGTTTTCTATTTTTCCTAATAATGTGAATCTCAAAAGCATTTGAATCCATTTGCATGTGTCTTGGAGGGGGCACAAGTTATATTGACCATGTTTTAGAGGAAGGCATATACATATTGAGATGCCTCGTGGTGGGGAATTGGATTTTTCTATAGTTCGTGTGTTGTGTTGTAGCATCACATATGTATGAGCTATAAGCATGACAATTATTTAATTTATAGTTTGATTGTGTTATATATTTTGGTGATTAATTAATATGTTCTCCTTTGACATGCCAATTTTGTAGCCTCCATTGTCACCACAAGTCGGAGATATTCCCTGGAGCAATTTTCATTTTGATTTTGATTTCGAAAAAAGGGTTTTGGCTGAAGCTGAGAAGGGTAGTCAGAACTGGAGCAGGCTTGGGATGGAAAATCATCCTCCACCTAAAAGTGAATCGACTTCTTCCTCGGTGTGTTACCATCTGTTAAGAGTTTATTTGCTGTAGAAGCTTGTGCCATTCATGTTTCTGTAAATTTGTGAGTGTTAGGATTTGGAGGAGGTTTAGATGTGCACATTATTGTTAGCGTGTATGATATATTTGCAGTAATATGTTATAAAAAAAGCTATTGAAATACATTCTGATTGTTTTATTTCTTTCGAAAACATAATATTCTTTAGGCTTTTTATTCCTAAAATCACCTTTCAAGTGTTAAGGTTGACATTGATATCAATGCAGGGTTCAGTTGGAGATCCTGTGGCAAACAGATACATTGCATCAGGACTTAACCGAGAAGCTGTTCAGATTGCAGTTGCAAACTATGGAGATAATCCAACCAAGGTATTTTTCTTGAGCTTCTTGCAGGCATGTTAACTATTATTGTAATTACTGGTGGGCGATTTGATCAATAATAATTGACGTTCTATATCTCCTGACTGATTTAATGGCATTCAGACTCTGGAAATTGGCAGTACCTGCATGAATATTAGTCTTTTCCGCATTATAGATAGAGCTATGTTGTAATTATATTTATATAATTATCAATCTCACCTACATAGTGGGAACTTGTGTATGATCCAAGTCCATCCTTCGGAGTTTCTTGGGTTCTATCTTTTGGATAGTTTACCAAATTTATGGTATCTAAGTTTACAATTGATGGACTGAGGCTAGAACTCTGTCTCATATGAAACTGGAAAGAAAGAAGTTCACTATCTAGAACTCTGTCTCATATGAAACTGGAAAGAAAGAAGTTCACTATATTTGTTGGGATCTGGCTATGTCATTTGCGCTTTGTGTATTGTCATAGAAAGTTTTTGTCATGCTAGGACTCTCGTTGGACTTAATATTGTTATTTTTAAACTAGAAGATATGTTAGGTAGAATATCTGATTGACATCTCTGGGACATATCATGTTATAGGTGCTCAGAATGTCCGGTGATATTCTCTTTCTACTTGCATACTAGTTTAGAAGAGCTGTGTTTTTTTCCTGTATGTATAGCAGTTGACATGCTCTAGCTGTCATCTTGTATTGATTTATTAAATCATTCAACTCGAAATTGCCTTCATTTGGTCCTTCAGGTTCGTGAATTTGTCAATGGTTATAACGTCCTCCGAGAAATGGGATTTACATCAAACAATGTTGCTGAAGTGTTACTAATGCATGACAATGACACAGACAAGGCATTGGCACATCTTCTCAGTAGTTCAAACTAAGAACAATGAAGACAATGGTTATGTTTAGTATATGGAGTGTTAAAGTGATGTTAGTATACAAACAGTTGTGTGCTGCTTTATCAAATTCAAGATCTATTCTGATTGTATAAAAAAATAACCCACATTGTTTCAGTTCCCTGTATTAGGAATGAGGATCTATCATTTTATGCCTCTTTGTAATGTATATAGACTTTCAAATACTTGTTTTATCAATGAGGAAGCAAAAAGAATTATCCCAACCCAACGGAAACATGCCAAATTGTCTAATACTCCTGCTTTTACTCTTTCCAACGTCGATTAATTAAAAAACAGCGCGGGTATACAATCACTTAACATTGCTAGTTATTAACTTGATGGTAAACCTTTGGCCCATTGACTCTTAATTAGCTGCTACAGAATCAATGAATGGTCAATAATTGCTAGTTCTCTGGATTCAAATGCGTATGCCGGCTTCACTAGAGAGATCATTCACATTCAATATAAGCATGATAAAGTCGCCATGCAAATGTTCTTTTGTTGTTAAATTAAATGGTATGATTTTACTCATCAAAGAATGGTAATGTTGTATTTCACTGAAAGAATAATCCGAATGATACACTCTGTAACTAAAAATAATGCCTATGACTGCTACAGCATCCAAGTGTGCTCAGTAATTGCCTGCTCCCTGTGAGAGCTCGTCGTGGCTCCTCTTGCATATACAGTGTCTTCAGATAATAAATTACTGTTCTATCAAACAGGCGAAATGCCTGAAACCAACTTTGGAAGAGAAGTATTTTCTTTTGGCAAGCAGACTGCAAATAACCTCTCAAATCTGTGTTGACATCAGGCACATATTTATCTATTGGAATGTTTAATGCCAAATGAAATTAAACTCCTGCACAGATAGCTCCTGAAACACAAAAGTCCACCTTCAATACCCCCTCAAGGAAATAGAGTGAAAGAAGATTTTCATTTTGAAGCGTATATATCCTAAAAGTTGGACGTTACTATTGATAAGAGAGAGAGACTATCTTCAGGTGGTTAGAACTTTATAAAAGCAAATTCTATCTCAGATCATTTTTGAGTGAGTTCATCCAAGGTAAATGAAAAGAAAAAGGAAGAAAGAGTGAAGGAAACCGTCAATCAGTGAGACTTTCGAGCTTGACTACACGTTGACACAACTTAGGGTGTGTGTGAGAGAAAAAGAAAAGACAGACCTGATGACCAAGATGAGCAGCAAAACTTTGCTTCATTGAGATGTTTGACCTCGAGCCCAAGAAACCAGGACCCTGCACTGATATCATCGTGGGCATAGGTACGAAGTACGGATCTACAAACAATAAATCATAGATCAATCCTTTCTGCGTACAAATGATAGGTGACAAAGCTGATGAACCAGAAGAAAAAGGAAATGACCTATTTATAGATACGAATTTAGCCAAAGCTCGTGATATTACGTACATCTCGCCTGATGCATGGCGGAAGTACCTGTTGGATGCAAGAAACTTGTATTCAATTTAGAAGACAAACATGCAAGAAGATAAAATGTTACAAAAAGAATATATGTTTAGAAACTAATTGAAAATCTCCCTAAATGTAATATCCATTTACTGCATATGTGTAAACCATGTCAATACTTTTGACAAGAATACAAGTTCTCTACAATTTACTTACGTTTTCTTATCGCCAAACTTCCACCAATCCGGTTCATACCATTTATGGCCTCTGCCAAAATCCAGCAGTTAGAAGTATGAAAATACATAACATTTAAATTCATTAGTGAATCTTATCTTCAAAAAGTTTAGGCCAAACTCACGGTTGAGAGAAAACTTCGCCAGATTTCATACACCCAATATAAACACGAGGCTTGTCCAAATGAGTTGCAAGGGTAGCTCCCAAGGCATCTGCAGAGAAAGTTTTAAGGATAAGCAGGTGGAGATACATTAATGAGCAAAGAGTTCATGATAAATCATAAAACATTGCTATAATAAAGAGAACATTTCCCTGGTGTCTTACGAGAAAATAGAATGCTAGTAGAATTAAAAATGAAAAGAAAAAATAAGAGTATTAATGATGTTTCACAAGCTTAAAAACTTGGTTTAGGGGGAAAAATGAACTTCCGATGTCAAAATTATACTCTAAATTTGAAAAAAAAGGAGTCCACTGACAGTAGCTACACAGCAAAGCATGAAAACATGCAATGTGAGGTCCTCTATAAATCTTAAATTAGATTTTCCAAGTTCACATGAAGCATCAGTAGAACACAGTAAGTATATTATTATTACTTCATTTAAGGAAGGAACTAACCCATATTCACATAAATATCGTCATTTACTTTAGCATAAAACTCAGCATCCCACTTCTCTGCAGCATAAGCAAAGAACAATTTAGCCTTCTTTGGGAACTCCTCTGGTGCCTCCACATGGTTATCCTATCCAAAGGGAGTTAAAACAATCAGATAATTGAGCTTCTACTCCTCAGCCCTAAATAAGTTTGAGCATTGGAACAGGAAAACACCCCGAACTGAGATATAAGCATTGCGATTACCTAGACTACGTCATCTAGGAGTTCGTTAAATGCATATTAAAAATATGAAATTTTAAAATCTGGAAAAAATACTAAATGGTGACCAATTGAGACATACAAGAATCAAGAAGTCATTTGTCTGCTTATTTTCGCTGTCAATACTCCTGTCCATACTGTCGCCACGATTGGCACTGATCAAGAACAGGTTATCAGTACACAGACTTCTAGCGAAGCATTATTGAAATAGCACCTATACCCTAGAACAAGAAACTGCAATATCAATTAGAAAAATAAAGGTACTAAACCTTCTTCCAATTACAAATCGTGCAATTATGCCTTTCTCATTCTCCATTTTCTTCAAAGCTGCACCTGCAAAGGTAATGAACAGGATTAAAAAATCCTAAGGCAATAACAACAAGACTCAAACAAGAAGTATTCTTCCCATCAGAACATAAACACTTGAATAGAAAATTTGGGAGAAAAGGGAAAGCCTAAATGCACCAAATTAAACATACATCCATATAAGATGTAAAGGTTCATAAATCCTGGAAACAGAAATGTAATCAAGCATTTAACCCAAGGATCTTACCATCATAAAATAAATTAACACGGATTACAAGTTAGGGACAATTTTTTCCAAATGAAAACATATTATGCACTAATGCTCATTGCATCAACTACATATTTGTGGATAAAAAAAATGTTGAACCTCTAAATTCCCATGAAGCGGGCAAGTTTAGGTAATACTGAGAATGACACCATAATTATCCAATAATTCTCCTTTCCTGCAGAGAAATAAAGTAACGCAACAGAAAGGAACAGTAGTTTACCATTTCCCATCCATGCTTTACGTATTGCATCTCTATTGTTTCTGCGGCCAAACCTTGTAAATATACCTATCACAACTAGTGGTCTTCTCTTTGAATTATTGTCATCGGTATCTATTGAGCTCTTTGAATGAAAACCCTCTTTTCTAGCAGCAGCTAACTCCATCTCAAGTTCTGATAACTTCTTTCGTTGCTCCCTATCAAAAAATTAATAACAACAATGATGTTTCATTGGAATTTTGGTGATGACAGGAACTTTACACTAACAATAAAAGATAGTAATAATCGTTAAATTAGATTATAGGATATTTCAATTAGAACAAATAAAAAGACAGGAATTACATTTACCTGCAAGCAATGATTTTCAATGTATCATCCACCGATATAGCAGATTGCCCCTATGCATCAATTAACATACATCAATTAACCAGTTAATATTCATACATCAACAACTAAGAAAATTCAAATTTATTAGAAAATAAAGTGATCGCGTTTTCACACACAACATTGAAATAAAATCAGCCAGAAAAAAAAAATTCACTCACCTGACCAGTGATTCTATCAAGCTCTTTTATCAATTGAACTCTGCTCTGTGAATCCTGCCACAACCTATTGCCACCCCATAAAGAAAAAACCCATTTTTACCAAATTGTTGTTTTATCAAAAAGGAAAAAGAAAATTGCTTTATAATGAATCGGAGAAAACTAACCGGCCGGCGACATAGATGGAAGCAAAAGTAGCAAACATAGAAAGCAACAGAGATGATATCCGGGTTCTAACCACCATGCTCGACAATCTGTTGCTCGATCCCCTGCTCTGCATTTTTGTATCTCCTCTGTAATTGAATTTCCTTTTTTTTCTTTTCCTTAATTTTGGTTTATGGATCCAAGAGAAGTAGATTTATAACGTTTTTGGCAGATCTTCTATGTGGGTTTGTTGCTTAGATTGTGTAATTGAGATCTCTTATTCGATTTGGACGATATGAACAGTAAAAATTCTTTGTGCAGGGGACTCCGTTTCTGGGTTGGTAGATTTCTTTTGTTTCAGTGCCACTTCCCCAAATAACGAACATCAATTTATTATTTTTTACTATCAATCTTTTTTTCCTGAAAAATATTTAATACATTTCTTTATATGCTAAAATTATTAATATTATTATTATAAATTTGAGTTCAAGATTAGGGTTAATCCGAGGAGATTAGCCTTATAAAAAAAGAGTAAATAAATTCTAAGTTCTAATACTACAATATAAAATTTATATAATAAATCATATGATATTTATTGTGTTAAGTAATTATGACTTGATTATTGTATTAATAATATGTACAAATTTTATATTTTAATTTTACCGATATGACATTATTAAATTTAAAGAACTGTTTATGTAAAGTGTGATTTAGATAGATATGAATATGGAATAATAAAGCAATGATTTTATGAAAAATTACGAATACATACATACATACATACATACATACAAGAGTATTAATGCTAACAGATTGTTATGGAAATCAAAATCCATAAAAATCTGATGGTTCATTTCTATTTGGTATATATTTACAATACTTTGTTGCTGTATTTGAAAACAACTAATGTACCAATTTAGTAATAAAATTATTAATCCAGATTTTATTGATATAAAATGCTGACTAGCAGATTGCAGATTAGCTTGTGCTATTCAATAACATAAACCTAGCAAATCAAAGTCTTAAAACTATTACGTATACAAATTGACTCGACAATTAAATGTGCTACAATTACATTACTGTCGTATGATTGGTAGAATTTCATATATTATTAATTTTTTTTACCAAAACTTTTGTGCAAATAGCAGCGGTAATACTGATAGCAATCGGTAAAGCTGTAGCATAGGCAGCATGTTTCAGTTTCAGTTTGAATAGGATATTACTGAGCCAGTCCATGATGGGCTCAATCTAGGCCCACAGTATGCTTTCATGTATTGGGCTACTCGAGCCCATCAGCGACTATATGATACAACGAGCATATAAATTATAGTCGAATTTGGTCACTATAAAATATAATAAAAATATTTAAAAGACATTAATAATAATAATAATAATAATAATAATAATAATAATAGCATACATTTAGAGACGTGTTGGTAGGTTAGAAAGAGTTGTAATCATTTAGAAATAGGGAGGAAAAAAATATTAATTGTTCTGAATTATTATTAGGGATTGCATCACCCACCGACTACATTTCCAACACCATCTGATGTCGACGGTTACGGCATGTTGTTATGTGATCGTGATGCCGTGGCCCCATGGGATGACTATAACTATATCTGTATGTCTGTATGTACCAAATTTATTATTCACATATGCAACTCATCAAATCAAATCATTCCATATGTTAATAAATTTTACAATATTAAAATAATTAAATTAAAACAAATGACATTTGAACTCTATTTAATTACATAAATAACACTTACACTTCACTTTAAAAATAATTATTAAACACGTCTCTTTTATCAATTTATTCCGTTATTATTAATATAAAAATGACGTGAACTTTCGTAAAAATCACTCTACCTTTTTTTATTTTAATGATTGATATTAAAATAGTAGTACTATAAATTATAAAATAAAATTATTAATTTATTTATATATTTTAACGACTTATCGAAACAATAAAGCGTATAATCGTAATTTAAAAATATATTACCATTTTCTTTCACTTTTTTAAAGGTGATGTTGTTTTAACAAAACAAATAAAAATACAAAATAAGTTGCGGAATATATATAACTATTATTTTTTAATGTTATATTTTAATTAAATATAAAATAAATAATATTAAATAATGATTAATTTCTTTTCTGAACATTGTATTTTAATAGTCAAACAAATAAAAATATAAAAAGAAGTAAAATATATATATATATAATCTCTCTTTAAAAAAATATAAATTCTCTCTCCGTTGAGTTTCTCTCAAACGCTACAATTCATCATCAATCTAGGAGTTGTAGTGCACTTTGCTTCTCTAGAAAACAATATCAGCCGCATGATCGGATGATGCACCCGTGATTTTTTTTCTTCAGCACCAAAAGAAAAGAAATCCTAACCCACTTGGTATAATATTCTTGATAACGACGATCTTTACCATTATCATTTCTTCTTTTCGTTGAAGTAGGACTACTGAAAGAGAAAGAGAAGAAGAGGAAGTAGGTCTTTTTAACATTTTTTATATTCTATAATTATTATTTTGCCCTTTTATATATTAATAATAATAAAAAATTAATGTGTTTAATAATTATTATTTTAAAATAAAGATATGCTCACCAACTACCAGCAATACCGGGAGAACAATTTATTCAAGTTGAGGTCCCAAACTTCCTCATCTCCTCTTAGAACAGAGAAGGGTTTACCCAGCATTAGCAATACTTTACCTGCAGAGAAACAAAAACCACTTCAATCTTTTTCTTTGGCATTCATGCTTACAATGTCCAGGTAATTCTTCAAATTCGAGTTTTCAAGATTCTCTCGTTTGCCCATTAAATTATCATAAACTTTGGCATCCATACAATGATGATTGATGAAAAAGATGACGCAGGAGGTGACGGTGCAAAAGCAAAACAATCTGCATCCATCAAATCATCATCATCCCAGCTGTCAGCCATTAATTGCTTCTTCTAAATTTCCTCGTTGACAACTGAATACAATAAATTCTTATATTTATTCATTTATTTTTTTTTGTCCTTAACGCCAAAGGGGGATGAATTGCATTGTATAAGGTGATTATCACATTTCCCCCCCGGTTTAGCATAATATCATTTAAAAAGTAACTTTTCAAACATATTACTGACCACCCCTACTTTATCTAGAAGTGGCAAAACGGACAGGTTGAAAAAAAAAATCTGTGGGCCGTGTTGTGAAAAGTATTCATGTCATAATAGGTCGAGAAAAAGAAGTATGTGAGTTACTATTTATCTCGTAGACAGTAAATTTTAGTTACTATTTATTATATATAGTGTCACTATTTACTATAAATATTTATATGGGGTTTTAACACATACCTCCTCTGAGGTTTGAGACTTTAACACTTAGATGGAAGGTTTGAGGAAAGGCACACTTACCTCCCCTGGACCTTTAGTTGACCATCCATTTATATTTAAATGACTATAATACCGTTAATTACTTTAAAGTTAAAATTTAAGAAATTTAATTTTAATTTATATAATGTTTGAAGATTAAAATTTAATTAACAATAATTTAAATTTTTATTTATTTAATATTTATTTAAAGTTAAAAATTTAATTTTGAATAAATATTAAATATGATACATAATTAAAAATTGAAATTATCAAATTAGAAAAGCGGTCATTTTACACAATAAAATTTAAAATTTGAATAAATATGGTATATGAATAAAAATTAAATTATCATTAACTAAATTCTTAATTTAAATAAATATAAATTAAAATTTTTAAATTATATTATCATTAATTAAATTTTTAATTTTAACAAATAATAAATAAATATAAAGTAAAATTGTCAAATTAAAATATTATTAATTAAAATTTTAAAAAATATAAATTAAAATTATTAATTAAATTTTAATCTTCAAACATTATATAAATTAAAATTAAATTTCTTAAATTTTAACTTTAAAGTAATTAAGGGTATTATAGTCATTTAAATATAAATGGATGGTCAACTAAAGGTCTAGGGGAGGTAAGTGTGCCTTTCCTCAAACCTTCCATTTAAGTGTTAAAGTCTCAAACCTCAGAGGAGGTATGTGTTAAAACCCCATATAAATATATACGATACATATAAAATAAGCGTGTACAATATTCGTTTAGGATATAATATATATACGTATATTCTAAAATATTAGTGAATATCTACATAAGATATTTGTTTTACTATTTTTTAAAATTCTGTTATCAAAACATCATTTTGTACTAAAAAAATACAAAATGTGATAGATATGAAGTTATGTCTTAATATAATAAAAAGTTTTAGTTAATTAATTTTAAAATAGGGTATTATCAATTTTCTTCGCTGAGGTATCTCATATTATCATGTATATGTTCAAGATTAGATAAATAGGCAAATACCTCCTTTGGACTGTTGACAACTTCACAAAACCAAGGGTATTTAAGTCATTTAATAAAATAAAAATTAAAAAAAGGGAAATTGACATATACTCCCCTGAAGTATTGGAAAAGAACAGATACCCCCTAAAAGTTTGAAAACGACAGATACTCCCTAACTCTATTGATAAGTGATACTTACCCCTGGTGTTAATTAATTGTTTGTTGACCGTTAGTTTATTATCACTTGTATCCTTAAACGTTTATAAAATAATAATATAATTTATATTTTATTAAATATAATAATTTAGTCTATATTTTAATATTTTTTATAATAACTATTTTTAATCTTAACAATTTAGTCCCTATATAATATTTTTTACAATATACTCAAAACTAAATAATTTTTTTAATTTATTATTTTAATAATAAAATCAAATATACAATTATTAAAAAAATTCAAATAATGAGTTAAATCACACTCATATATTAAAATATTTTTAATTTTCTTTTTTTATTTTTATAGTAATAATTTGATATTTAATTATTAAAAAACTTTAATTGAAATATCTTTTAATATTTTATTTTTACATGTAACATATTTATTTAAAATAACAGAAGTTGAGTGAGTTTGTATGATTACCATTTCAAAATAGTATTTTTAAAAAAATAAGAATATATTTATTAATAGTTGTTAAAAGTAATTTTTTCAAAATAAAAAATAATGAAACATGATTGATATAATTTTATTTTAAATGGTTAAAATAGTTATTTTGATGGGAATGGGAACACCTAGGGTTGATTAAACCAATTTCTGTGATCGTCCTCTTTTGCTTATACAAGACAAGACAGAGAGGTCTCGATCATTTGTTCCCTTTTTTGTTAGTGAGTGGGATGTCAATTTTCCTGTATCAAAATTAATTTCAAAACCTAATTTAGTATTAAAAAAATTATTCAGAAAGCCATCTCTCTCTCTCTCTCTCTCTCTCTCTCTCTCTCTCTCTCTATATATATATATATATATATATATATATATATATATATACATACACACACACATTGCTTTGCATTGGTTTCAACCACAATTTTTATTATTTATGCCCCTAATTTAAAATTTAAAAATTAAAACAACCATTTTACAAATGTACTTATTGATAAAATTAATTATACAAATAAAGATTTTACAGTATAAAAAATGAAACATACGGTGTTTGTCTTTTTTTTTTCAATTTTAACCATCTAATTAATAATATACAATATTTAAAAAAAAATTAAAACATAATACCTTTAATATTTATTAATAAATTAAAGAGTGTTTGTTAAATATTTATTTTTATTTTATAATAATTAACATTTTAACTCATTAAACGACAATATTAAATAAAATCTAAATACTCAAGTACCATAAGTACATCATAATTATCGTAATTATACATATCAGAAAATGGCATTCGTATAGTATTTAAGTTGATGGAATGATTTTATATTTTGTCTCGATGTGCTCGAATTTAAATATTGGCTCGTGCGTTGTATTAGCGTTAAGCCAAATTGTATGTATATAATGATTTGGCTAAACACATCGTTTTTCAACGACATGATAGCTTAATGATCTTGTCACCCTGCCTAATTAATATTTCAGCATTCTGCTCAAAAAAAAAAAAAAAAGGAAAGAAAGAAAGAATATTAGCTGTCATTTAAAGAAGAAAAAAATGTAGCTTTCAATCAGACGTTTTAAAACTCGGTTAATACTACACATACACGTATAGATCAAAGAGAGCTTATATTTCACTCTTAATTATCACATAAAGTAAACAAATTAGAATTTTTCTTTTGTCAATATATACGAATAAAAAAATATATTATATTTATTTATTTCTTTACATTTAAAATACATCTAATTCTGAAAATATTTTCAATTAATTTAAATTTATCTGATTGAAAAGATGGAATTTACATCCAAAGTTTGGCAATAATCTGAATCAAACATTTGACCTGTGTATAATTGCCACGTGTCTTTTGTCTTTGTGCAAGCCACCACCGTCATCAGCTTCAGTTTGTGGTCTTAAATCCTTTGAACATTTTATTAATTTAAATTAATATTAAATTATTATGTTTGTTATTATTTAATTAAGCTCCTTTGTTCACTTGAGCCTGCAAAGATTTCGAACAAAAATTTTATTGCATTGATTTTTTTTAAAAAAAATTCTTTGTCGGATTTGTTTAAAAGAGAACTGGCTTTTGAAGCATGAAAATGAAATGAAATTTAATTTGTTTTATGTTTTGAAAATGAAGTAAAAATGATAATAGAATTTAAAGATTTTATATTTTAGTCTGAAAATTGTTATTGAATTTAGAAAAATATATGTTAAGCGGTTGAGTATCAAATTCAAAGAATGTTTTCTCAAATTTCTCAATATAAAAAAAAAAAAAAAGGTGGTACAGCCTCAGACACTTTTAATTATTATTGTCTTTTTTTTTTTTCGGTAAGACTTCCAAGTGCTTGTTTGACTTTTAAGTTTTCCTTTTAATTTTTTTAAATGAATTAATTCGTATTTTAATACATAAATGAATGATTAAAATTAATAAAAAGAAAAGGTATTCACAAAAATCCGTCAAGCATGCAAAGGATAATTATAAAGTAAATATAAAATGATAAAATTTTTATTTAAAAAAGGTAATATATTTATCTTCTCTAAAACTCCTTCGTTCATTTAATTATAGTAACATTTTATTTTAGTTTTGCTAGCAGAAAAGGGGAGTATAATCCTGTTTTCACGTGGACAACATTTTATAGTCCACACGTATATTTCCCAGAAACTGAAAACGAAAAACAAAAGAAAACACAGAGAGACGTGAGCCATGACGACATCCAGACTCCAGTTCCATAATCTGTCTTCCTGTTCCGACATTATTATTATTATATCAATACCACTGTCAGAGCATTTACGTATAAATCATCATCATTACATCGATTTCTTTCCTTTAACTTTCTCTGCTTCTGCTCAAGTTTCATTAATGCTGATGAAAACCCAGTTTTTGTTTTAATATTTCATTGGAGAATTTGACCCGTCTTTCTGCTTCACGAGGAGGCATGCATGACTCTTGCATTTCGGTAGGAGAGAAAAGATTACGCCTATCGTGTGATTTCTGATCACTGGTTGGTTTTTTTATCTTCTCTCTGACGAAAAAATAAGAAAGGGCAAAAAAAAAAAAAAAAAGAAGAAGAAGAATGTTTTCTTCAGTGGTTTAATTTGTTTTGAATGCTTCCTCTGTTATTGTTTGTTTAAAGTAGTGTCTATGTGGATCTTGATAAGCATTAGTCAATTCAATGTTTGATACTTTCTTCTTGGGATTGAAGTGTTAACCTCTTTGGCTGTATAGAATATTGTTCATGGATGGACGCTGGTTTCAAGGTCGAATTTGTTTTAAAAATTTGCAGGACTATATTCACTGAAGCTTCAGAGAAAGAGAAGCAGAAAGGTTCTAAATTGAGGCCAATTGAGGTAACGGGAAATCCTTGTTATGATGCAATTGCATGCAATCACTTCAATTTTTGTTTATTACGTTTCCTTCCTTTGATCTTTTAACTTCTAGTTATTTGCCATAATAAACAGGAATTCTTGTATGTTATCTCTTACTCCCATTCCTAATTCTTTTGTTGGACTTTCACTACTTAGTTATTGCATTCTTTTGATGCTCAAGAAATTTGATGATAATTTCTTTGACATTAGTAACTAAAATTTTCTTTTCGCACATATATAATTTTGTGTTGGTGTGCAATATAGGGTTTTGAAGAGCCACCGAAGGGGATAAATAAGGATGGAGGATTTGTGGATGACGTTCTGCGGGGAAGCTGGGTGTTCAGACACCGATGAGAAGCCATGCAATTCTGATTTTGTTCTTTTGAGTCGTCCAAATTCATGTCTCAACCATGCCTTGATCATCTTTTTTGATGTTATACTCTTAGTCCTTCTCTTATTCAATATGATTCAGAAATCATCATCAAAATCGCGTCACATCCCTGCACGTTTTCAACGATTTACACTGTTGCAAATAGTGGCTGCAGTTATTAATGGCTGTCTTGGAGTAGTGTATTTGTGCTTAGGCACTTGGATTTTAGAAGAGAAGCTGAGGAAATCTAGGACTGCTTTGCCTTTGAATTGGTGGTTGTTGGTATTGATTCAAGGTGTTACATGGTTGCTTGTGAGTTTAACCGTTAGCCTTAGGGGTAATCGTCTTCCAAGAGCACCGATGCGGTTGTTGTCCATTCTTACCTTCTTGTTTGGGGGAATTGTTTGTGTTCTATCCATCTTTGCTGCAATTTTAAGCAAAGAAGTAACCGTAAAGACAGTTTTAGATGTTATTTCTTTCCCTGGAGCAATATTATTGCTTTTTTGTGCTTATAATAGAAATACACATGAAGAAACTGATATGAAGATTGGTGAAAGCGGCTTATACGCCCCTTTGAATGGCGAAGCCAATGGCATCAGTGAAGATGGTTCTGTTGGCCAAATTACTCTATTTGCTAAAGCTGGTTTTCTCAATAAAATGTATTTTTGGTGGTTGAATCCATTGATGAAAAGGGGTAGAGAGAAAACTCTAGGGGATGAAGATATACCCAATTTACGTGAGGCAGATCGTGCGGAAAGCTGCTACTTGCAATTTATGGATCAATTGAACAAACAGAAACGAGGTGAACCATCATCTCAACCATCAATATTGAAGACAATGTTAATATGCCATCGGAGAGAGATTTTTACTTCTGGTTTCTTTGCTTTGCTAAAGATTCTTACTGTATCTATTGGTCCTCTGCTCCTTAATGCCTTCATTTTGGTTGCTGAGGGAAATGAAGGTTTCAAATATGAAGGTTATGTATTGGCGCTATCGCTTTTCTTAGCAAAGAACTTAGAATCCTTATCGCAAAGGCAGTGGTATTTTAGAAGCAGACTTATTGGTCTGAAAGTGAGGTCTTTGCTCACAGCAGCCATTTACAAGAAGCAGCTGAGATTGTCCAATGCAGCTAGGTTGATGCATTCGGGTGGTGAGATAGTGAATTACGTTACAGTGGATGCTTACAGGATTGGAGAATTCCCTTTCTGGTTCCACCAGACTTGGACGACAAGTCTCCAGCTTTGTATTGCCCTGGTAATTTTGTTCCGTGCAGTGGGCTTAGCAACACTTGCGTCCTTGGTGGTTATAATTATCACTGTGATATGTAATGCTCCACTTTCAAAATTGCAACACAAGTTTCAAAGCAAGCTCATGGATGCCACAGATGTGAGACTGAAGGCTTGTAATGAGGCACTTGTGAACATGAAGGTTTTGAAACTATATGCCTGGGAAAGCCATTTCAAGAATGCCATTGAAAATTTAAGGAAGGCGGAGTACAAATGGTTATCAGCATTTCAGTTGCGAAAAGCATATAATACTTTTCTCTTCTGGTCATCACCCGTTTTGGTTTCTGTTGCTACCTTTGGAGCATGCTATTTCCTCAAGATTCCGCTATATGCTAGTAATGTTTTCACTTTTGTAGCAACCTTACGTTTAGTTCAGGAACCTATAAGACTTATCCCAGATGTACTTGCTGTTGTCATTCAAGCAAATGTTTCTTTTTCACGTATTGTAAAGTTCCTAGAGGCACCGGAACTGCAAAGTGCAAATGTTAGGCAAAAAGGCGATAAAAAGAATGTGGACTATGCCATTTCTATCAGATCAGCCAATTTTTCATGGGAAGAGAACTCTGTAAAGCCAACGCTAAGGAGTATAAGTTTGGAGGTTAGACCTGGCGAAAAGGTAGCCATATGTGGAGAAGTTGGTTCAGGAAAATCAACCCTTTTAGCAGCAATTCTCGGAGAAGTTCCGAATACCCAGGGAACTGTAAGTTGCTACTGTTTATTTTCTCGCTTTGATAGTGGTGGAATGCATGTAAACTTGATGAGAGCTGTAAACATCTAATTTTTGCTAATCCTCCAACTCCTAAATAATTTCTACTGATGTATTATGTGGTAAATTCTTATAATGTGTAGATACAAGTGTATGGGAAGATTGCTTATGTTTCTCAAACAGCTTGGATCCAGACTGGAAGCATACAGGAAAACATTTTATTTGGGTTTCCTATGGATAGCCATCGATACCGAGAAACACTTGAGAGATGTTCACTGGTAACGGACCTTGAGTTACTTCCATATGGTGATCACACTGAAATAGGTGAAAGAGGGGTTAATTTGAGTGGTGGTCAGAAGCAGCGAATTCAGCTTGCTCGTGCTCTCTATCAGGATGCTGATATATATCTCTTGGATGATCCATTTAGTGCTGTGGATGCTCATACAGCCTCAAGTTTATTTAATGTAACTATTTTTCTCATAACACCTTGTTCTCTGTTTAATGACAGATTGTTTGTTAAATCTAACTTGGACCATGGCAGGATTATGTTATGGAAGCACTTTCAGAGAAGGCAGTCTTACTTGTGACTCATCAAGTTGATTTCCTTCCTGCATTTGATTCTGTTTTGGTTAGTGTCCTCTCAACTTCAAGAAGTTTCTTTGTCATTCTTCAATAATTTCTTTGATTATCTTTACTGTATTCTGTATTCCTGTGACTTTAGATTTGTTTGTTTTCCGAGTTTTCGTTTTCTTGTTGCCATGTCATTTTGTCCAAAGCGCTTCCAGCATTATAGGTTCTGTTTCTTTCCATGTGATAGCTTAGATTGGGATGAGACTGGAAACAAGATTTTAACACAGCATGGTGCCTTATTATCATACAAAGGAAATGATTTCTATCAACTTGGATCATCAGAGCACTTGATTTATAGCCTTGATCTTGGACCACAAGGATAATTATTATTTCAGTGCATTGTTGGCTATTGCACGTCTCTCATATTTCCAAAGTTCAAAGTTTCACCAAACACTTCGCATATATGATTTTTAAATTAACATGAGATGTGAAGCTTATCAATTCTAATTCTTTTTGTTTCTACTCCCCAAGTATATTTTTCTAGTTCTGCTCCTATTGGTCTGCCCCTTATACTGTGAACAATCTGGTTGAATTTTTTGTCGTTGATAATTTTGTTAATAAATATTTCTACATCTACCTGAATTAAGCAAGATTTTGCTGGCAGTTAATGTCGGATGGGGAAATCCTGCGGGCAGCTCCTTATCATCAATTATTGGCAACAAGCAAAGAATTTCTAGACCTTGTTAATGCACACAAAGAAACTGCTGGTTCTGACAGACTTGCCGAGGTTACAACTTCCCAGAAAAGTGGACTGCCAGCTAGAGAGATCAAGAAGAGTTATGTAGAGAAACAATTTAAAGTATCCAAAGGTGATCAGCTGATCAAACAAGAAGAGCGAGAAACAGGTGACGCAGGGTGTAAGCCATACATACAATACCTGAATCAAAGCAAAGGCGTTTTGTTCTTCTCCCTAGCCAGCCTTGGTCACCTTGTATTTGTGATTGGTCAGATATCGCAGAACTCTTGGATGGCTAGCAATGTAGAAAATCCTAATGTTAGCACATTGCGGTTGATAGTGGTTTACTTGTTGATTGGATTTGTCTCAACATTTTTTCTGCTTGGTAGATCTATCTGTATTGTTGTTTTAGGTCTTAGATCGTCAAAATCTTTATTCTCGCAGCTTCTAAATTCCCTTTTCCGTGCACCTATGTCTTTTTATGACTCCACGCCTTTGGGAAGGATTCTTAGTCGGGTAGGCATCTTGAGAATAGAACTGTTTGTCTCTAGTAGGGATTTATAAAACCGAAATTTCTGTTTCTTATTTATTATTTCCCTTATGTAGGTTTCTTCTGATCTGAGTATCGTCGATCTTGATGTTCCATTCAGTTTAATCTTTGCTGTTGGGGCTACCACAAATGCTTATAGTAATCTTGGAGTACTTGCTGTTGTTACCTGGCAAGTTCTATTTGTTTCTATACCAGTGGTCATTGTGGCAATTCGCTTGCAGGTAATATGATGGAAGGTTACTTTTTCCATGAATGAGAAGGGGCATTTTTTTACCTTCTACTTTGTCACTACCATTTATGGTCCTATGCTGCAATATTGCTGCCTTTTGCATATTTTGGAATTTGAATTGGGATGGTAATGAGAAGAATTAACAAGCTTTTACATAATACTGGAATTCCTTTTTCACAGAGATACTATTTTTCATCTGCAAAAGAATTTATGCGGATAAATGGAACAACCAAGTCCTTTGTAGCAAATCATCTGGCTGAATCTATATCAGGGGCCATGACAATAAGGGCTTTTGAGGAGGAAGACCGGTTTTTTGCCAAGAATCTTGATCTCATTGATACCAATGCAAGTCCTTTCTTCCACAGCTTTGCAGCAAATGAGTGGTTGATTCAACGGTTAGAAACACTCAGCGCAACTGTTATTGCCTCTGCAGCACTCTGCATGGTTTTGCTTCCTCCTGGAACCTTCACCCCTGGTGAGTCAATTAATTTCATTGGCGAGTCACATCACGAATCTCTTATGGATGTGCATTAGATTCTGAAATAATTTTGATAAATGCGCATAAAATGATATCAAGTTACTTTATTATGAGGATATTGTATCGATCATTTACTTCTGTTATCTGCAGGATTTATTGGAATGGCACTATCTTATGGTCTTTCATTAAACACGTCGTTAGTCATGTCAATTCAAAACCAGTGTACTATAGCAAATTATATTATATCTGTCGAAAGACTAAACCAATACATGCATATACCGAGTGAAGCCCCTGAAATTTTAGAAGAAAACCGGCCCCCACCAAATTGGCCAGCTGTGGGTAAACTTGACATCTGTGATTTGCAGGTAGAATTTTTATTGTATTTGTTGAAGTTTTTGTCTACTGATTTTTAATATATAATATATTGAGAAAATTGATGATGAAACAGATCAGATATAGGCCCGATGCACCACTTGTTCTTCGAGGCATCAGTTGCACATTTGAAGGAGGGCATAAAATTGGTATTGTTGGTCGAACTGGCAGTGGGAAAACTACACTCATTGGTGCTCTATTCCGTTTGGTGGAACCAGCTAGAGGGAAGATTATAGTAGATGGTATTGACATCTCTAAGATTGGTCTTCATGATCTGAGGTCACGTTTTGGAATAATACCTCAGGATCCTACTCTTTTTAGTGGAACTGTTCAATACAATTTAGACCCCTTATCTCAGCATACAGACCAGGAAATATGGGAGGTAAAATTTTAATACATATTTGCATATGGGTTGCTCTTTAGGATCTAGCACTAGTTTTTCTGTTTGATTCTGCATGTTGATTATTTCCTCTGCAATTTGGAAGGTTCTCGAGAAATGTCAGCTTCGAGAGGTTGTCCAGGAGAAAGAACAGGGCCTCGACTCCTTAGGTAAGTATTCTGGCATTTGTGTACATTTAGGCATTTATTTTCAGTATTGATATTTACGGAAAACCAATTTCTCAGTTGTGGAAGATGGATCAAACTGGAGCATGGGACAAAGACAACTTTTCTGCTTGGGCCGTGCTCTTTTAAGGAAAAGCCGGATATTAGTGCTTGATGAAGCAACTGCATCAATTGACAATGCAACTGACATGATTCTCCAGAAAACTATTCGTACAGAATTTGCCGATTGCACTGTGATCACAGTGGCTCACAGGATACCAACTGTGATGGATTGTACCATGGTACTCGCACTCAGTGATGGTGAGTTGTCATTTTTTTTTTCAGCTCATCTAATGATTATAACAAAGTAACTCACAGATAGATCTGTTTGTTTCAGGTAAACTTGTGGAGTATGATGAGCCAATGAAGTTAATGGAGAAGGAAGGTTCCTTGTTTGGGCTGCTAGTGAATGAGTACTGGTCTCATTTGCACTCTGCAGAATCACATTGAAGAAGCTAACAATTAATTATTTCTTTTTCTCTTGCTTTCTTTGGAAGCAATCAAGAGAGAATAGAAGTAGGATGTACGTAAAATATAATGTACAGTGTCGCAACGATTAGAAGAAGAGGAACTTTTGTTTGTTCCTTCATTGGGTATTATTTTCTGTATTTCCTTGTTATTTGCAGAAGCAAGTGGGTTTTGTTTGAGCCAATTTTTCATTATAACTTCCAAAGCTTTTACCTTAATATGTGTGTGTGTTTATAAGAATATAAGATTTTTCACTATTGAGCCAGAGAAGAAAAAAAGAGTCCATTAAAATCAAATAAACTTGGCTTAAAGAGAGTTAAAATGATGGAAGAATATAACCTTAAAAATGGAAGCCAAGCAACCTAGGTAAAAGAAGACGATGCTGGAGAAATACTATATAATATAACTAAATACCATACATCGTATTTATAATTAATTAAGAATTATTTTCTTTGCATATTTTTGTTAACCAGTACTTCGACATTCAAATTTTATTGTAAATTTTCATTGCAAGTGATAACATTTATTACGTGAAGAATAAACTTCTACGATTTTAATTTTAGGGGCATACTGAAATGTTAGTTGTGTTATAGCGCGAACATCTGGGTCCAGCGGAAAGATGTTCTACCTCACTCACTAATTTCTTGAGAGGGAACTGAACTCAAGCATCTTTGCCGTCCATTGAAATGCTCCTTTGAATGGCGAAGCCATTGGCATCGCTAAAGATGATTGTGTTGACCGTATTACTAGATTATCTAAAGCTGATTTTCTCAATAAAATGTAATTTTGGTGGTTGAATCCATTGATGAAAAGGGGCAGAGAGAAAACTCTAGGAGATCAAGATATACCCAATTTGCAGAAAGCTGCTACTTGCAATTCCTGGATCATTTGAACAGACAAAAGTGAGATGAACCATCATCTCAACCATTAATTAATATTGAGACAATAGTAGTATGCCATACGAGTGAGGTTTTCATATCTGGTTTCTTTGCCTTGCTAAAGGTTCTCACTGTATCTGCTGGTCCTCTGCTCCTTAATGCCTTCATTTTGGTTGCTGGTGGAAATGCAGGTTACAAATATGAAGGTTATGTATTGGCGATATCACTTTTCCTAATGAAGAACTTTATAGTCCTTGTCGCAAAGTCAGTGTTATTTCAGAAACGGACTTATTGGTCTGAAAGTGAGGTCTTTGCTCACGGTAGCCATTATAAGAAGCAACTGAGATTCTCCAAAGCTGCTAGGTTGAGGCGTTCGGATGGTGAAATAATGAATTACAATACAGTGGATGCTTACAGGATTCGAGAGTTCCCTTTCTGGTTCCACCAAACTTGGAAAACAAATCTCTAGCTTTGTATTTTCATCGTAATTTTGTTCCGTGTAATGGGTTAGCGGCACTTGCCTCGGTGATCATAATTATGACTGTGATAAATAGCAGTCCGCTTTCAAAATTGGAACATGAGTTTCAAATCATGGTTGCAACAGATGCGAGACTAAAGTATCTTAATGAGGCACTTGTGAACATGAAGATTATGAAACTATATGTCCGGGTAAACCATTTCAAGAACGCCATTCAAAACTTAAGGAAGGTGAAGTACAAATGGTTATCAGCACTTCAGTTGCGAAAACCATATGATGGTTTTCTCTTCTGGTCATCAACTATTTTGGTTCCTGTTTCTACCTTTGGGGCATGCTATTTCCTCAAGATTCCTCTCTGTGCTAGTAACGTTTTCACTTTTGTAGCAACCTTAAGTCTAGTTCAGGAGCCTATAAGACTTTGTCGGGACGTACTTGCGGTTGTCATTCTAGCAAATGTTTCTTTTTCACGTATTGTAAAGGTCCTTGAGGCACCAGAGCTGCAAAGTGCAAATGTTAGGCAAAAGGGCAGCAAATAGAATGTGAACCGAGCCGTTTCCATCAAATCAGCCAATTTCTCATGGGAAGGGAACCCTTTAAAGCACGGGCTAAGGAATACAAGTTTGGAGGTTAGACCTGGTGAAAGGGTGGCCATGTGTGCAGAAGTTGGTTCAGGAAAATCAACACTTAAGCAGCAATTTCTTTCAGCTTCATCTAAGGATTATAACTAAGTAACTCACGGATAGATCTCTTTGTTTCAGATAAACTTGTGGAGTATGATGAGACAATGAAGTTAACGCAGAAGGAAGGTTCCCTGTTTGGGCTACAGTGAATGAATATTGGGCTTCATTTGCGCTCCGCAGAATCACATTGAAGAAGCTAACAATTATTTCTTTTCTTTTGTGGTTGTTTTAAAATTTTCTCGTGCTTTCTTTGACAGCAAAGATAAAATAGACGTTCAAGTAGGATGTATGTAATATTTATTGGTTCCTTGATTAGGTAATGTTGTGTGTATCTTGAACTCTCATACTTCATTATTTGAAGAAGCAAATGGGTTTTGTTGAACCATTTTTTATGGATAATTTTCACAGCTTCTTCCAATCAAATATAATATGATGTGGGGAAAAATCCCTATGAAGAATCTGTCATCCTGAGATGTTTTGTTCTAAGGAAAGTGATATTAAATTATTGTGTTTTTCACACTAATTTGAAGAGATTGCAAGTTTGCAACATCAGGGACAAGTAATTAGCTTGTATAAGTATAATCAATTAATGGTATTGATCACTAATGATTTGTATTATGGTAATTCCACACCTAAAATTAAAATAAAATTCATCCAAGTCCTGCAATTCGTTTTAAAAGTACTAATATGGGTCAAACTTCAAAGATCTTTGTGAGAATCTATTTTGAGAGTCTACTTTAAATTAATTACTAAAAATTATTAGACAATTTAAAAAGACGATGAAAATATGTTTTTTAATTATTAGTATCCAAAATCAATTTTCCTCGTGAATTTTCATAAAAAATTCATTAAAAATCATAAAATTCTACATTTTTTTTTATTAGAAAAAACCCCAATAGATGGGAATTGATCCACCCACTTAGTTCTCTACGCTTCCCCATCGAGTAATAAAAAGGAAGAAAGGAGACAATGAGTTCCGTAGTTTTGCTCTCTTCGAAGTTCAAACCAATGCTGTTTTAAATCTCTTAACCGGTTCCATTCTTCTTCCATGTAAAGAAGATTAAAATAACCAAAAAAAATTGAAACAATAAACATGTCTGCAATTTCTGTTTCTAAATTTATGAACGCAGATATCTTCTTATTTTCAACACCATCCATTGCTCCAAAATTCTCCCACTTTTCCTCTCTATCCCCTCCTCTTCTCTCGAAATTCTCTCCTTCTACTTACCCCATCTCTCAATCTCCAAGAAAAACCCTAACTTTGGTTTTCTCAAAGCCATTTGAAGCAGAAGAGGAGCTATCATCCGCGGAAGATGAGTGGCTCAAGAGACTCCCGGATAAGAACAAGCCTTTGTACTCTCACAGCTTACCTTGCATTGAGGCTTGGCTGAGGAATTTAGGGTTCTGTCAGAGCAAAGATGACCGAGCTATTTGGCTGGTTGAAAAACCTGATTGGCACGCTCAGTTGTCGCTTGATGTCACTGATCTTTATATAAGGTAATTTTTTGGTTTTTCTGGTTATTTATTGTGCTTTTGTATATGGGAGTTTGTTATTTTGTCCATTAACGTCAAATTATTTAATCTAAACATGGTTTTTTGAGGTTTTAAAGGATTGGTTTAGTGATGTGTATTTGGGTTTTTGCTTTTGTGCAGTGGTGAGATAGTTAGAGTCTTAATAATTCTTAATTAATAATTGGGAATTTGATGGAGAAGTTATAAATTATAAGATCAGAACTGCTGCAACTATGCTTGAAAGCTTCAAAATCAAAATGCTTATGCATTTCTAGTTTGTTTTATTTATTTATTTATTTATTTTTTTTGAAGGCTGGAACTGAGAAGTGATACCCCCAAAATTGCCAATTTCCCTCTTTGGATTATTAATTTTGTGACCAGGGAGATTGAAGTGGATTTTGCCTGGAGAAATTGATGTTGAATGGATAAGTTCAATGTGGGTGTTCATGAAGTAGTTGAGAGTCTTGAGACAAATTCTAGCAATCTATCATTTGGTCATACTTTATACTGATAAAGATACTGTGTGATCATGAAAGTGGCTATAAAGTGGATGTTGAAATGATAAATGGGGACTAAACAAAAACTCAGAAAGTAGAAGTAGCAATGGGTGTGAAAAGTTTAGGTAGCATCGATTGAGTACATCAAAGAGTAAACTATGGAACTTTGGTGGTGTTGATGAAGGACCAATGATTACTCAGTTCCTGGAACAATGGTGCAATAATGCAGCCTAGCTCCTGAGTTACAGCTTACTGAATTTATTCTTAGATTGGTTTGAAGATAAAGAATGCAAACTCTTTTGAATAAAGTCATGCCCTGTTTCCTGGAAAGCTTGTTTTCTCAATTCAAACAGTACCTATTATTTTGATTTTTCTTAGTCATTTTCTTTTGTCTCACCCCTTTTTTCCCTACCTGGCTTAGTAACTTTCTCTTAATTTTTTGCCAGTTCTTGGCCATCAATCTATAATTATATAGGAAAATTTTAAAATTTAATTAGTTTAAGAAGTGTTTTATCTTTGTCAATTTAGTATGCATTTAATTCTTAGTTTTTTTTATTTAAAGAGTTATTTTCCTTATTTTAATTAATTTATAACTCTAAGTTTTCTCTATTATGTATAGAAATCCTATACTATTATTTTAATAATCTTTCATTCAATAAAATTTTTCACTTTGATTTTGTCTCTCATGGGATTGTTATTTTAACACTCGTGTAATAACATCTAATTCCGTTCTAATGAACGTTTATTTAACCCAGAACGACATTTATTCCCATTCTAACGAACGTTTATCTAACCCACTGCGTCAAAGAACTGAACGATATTCGACGTTGGACAAGGTGTTTTTATCCCACCCTTTGTCTCGTCTGTGTCATATAATCTTATTGTACTAAAAAAAGTTAATCCATTTGTCCACGCGGTTTAGTTTTGCGACTCAATCCACCTGCACCCCTAAACAAAGTCATTCATTACCTGATGGAATCCGTTGTTAATCAAGCAGGCTAAGAGCTAGCTTAACCAGAATGTTAGTTTTTTCTGCAGCTGCCTCACTACAGGAGGGACAAAGATATTGTGCCAACTTTCTTCATACAATATCGTCATTATCGACCTCCATTATGCTAAGATGATTATATGTTGTGATGCAGGTACCTAAAGAGTGGACCTGGGAATCTTGAAAAAGATGTTGAGAGGAGATTCAGCTATGCATTAAGTAGAGAAGATATTGAAAATGCCATTCTTGGAGGGCCATGATCAATAATTCTTTATATTCCAGCCTGTTTATCTACATTTACGAGGATAACTTACTCTATAGGGCAGCATGCTTGCCAATTACTTAATCCTTCTAAACCAGATTGAAATTTGATCATAAGGGTTCTGTGTTTGTGATAATATTATCAATAAATATTTGTTTTATGATTTTTTTTAATTTCTCTTTCGGTATTTTATGTTGTTTAAATTATTTTAGCTTTATATTTTTTCGGAAAAGTAATATTAGAGATGTAAACTTTTTATATAAATTATAGAAGAAAAATTATGCAATTCTTTTATATGATTAATACACTATTCACTTGACTTATTATAGTTAATTAATTGTATTGGCTTAATAGTTTTATTTAACTAATATTTAAATAATTAGGAGGTTCTTGAAATTTTTTTAAATTCATAAGAGCAATTTCATTAAAATAAATAAATAAGATAATAAGCAGAGAAACATAACTCGTGAATTTCCAATGTGTAACACGATTCTCGTAAAAGGAAAAAATAGTGAAGCGTTTGTAGCACATGAACAACCACGTCAAAAGTCGTCGTTGATGGGGGTTTATTTTAATAAAAGAAAATTCAGATCGCAACAGAAAAAGTTTTGTATGGTTGGTTGCACATGAACAGCTATAACGTCGCCGTTTTCATAAAAAAAAAGGTATTCAGAATTGTTTAATACCGCCATTTCCTGCCCGCCAAAGACCAACGCACGACATCTCTGTCTCTCATCATCATCCAACATTTTGCGCTAAAAGTCACCGTTTCCGTTCGATATCCCGTCTCTCCGCCTCTCCTCCTCTGCAAACTCCACTCCACTTTTCTTCATCAGAACGCAAACCCAAACCCAAACCCACTGGCAAGATCTCTCTCTCTTCGTTCTCTCAATGGCTACCTCACACGACACAATCACAGATTACTCCAAAACGCAGCGTGTAGTCCTGCTAATCGACCTCAATCCTCTTCTTCATCTCCAAGACCCAGAGCCGTACTTAACCACTCTCTAAGCTTCGGCAAAAACCTTACTTTCTTTCTCTCCACTTCTCTCCTCTCTCTTCTCTTTCAAGCCTTTCTTTTCCTCTCTCTCACCGCTTCTCTCCTCGTCAAAGTGGTGGTCGGATAATTCTTCTATGATAGATCGGAATGAAGTTTTTCTTTAGAGATTATATTGACGATTCATCTTACATATGCAAAAGACAAGATGTCTTTTGATATAAAAAGGAACGGTATATAATAAAAGAAATACTTGGAAGATATCATTAAAACCTTAGAAGGAAAATTGACTCCATGTTTTGATGACCAACCATTAAAACTGTGGGATCGAAATGGTGAATTTGCTGAATTAAAATTGAAAAGAGAAGGTGACGCTATAGTTACAAAATATTTTCCTTATAAATTTATTAAAATAAGTCAATAAATTTATATGTTTATAAATAATATTCAAAAGCTTTAGGATAATAACATTATTCAATAAAATAAGTCATAATATTATTATTCTTTAGGATATTAATAATGTAATATTTATTAAAATATTACAAATTTATATGTTTATAAATAAAATTTGTTAATATATTATAAAATAAATAAATTAAATATTAAAAATTTGTTAATATATTTATATTTTAATTCTAATATATTAATAATTTAATATTAATTAAATATTAAAAATAAATAAAATAAATTATAAATAAATATTAATCTATAAATAAAATATAGTATACAACAACACTTATAATTATATTATAATTTATATTTATGTATAGTTAAAATATATAAATTTATAATATATTAATAAATAAAATAATAATATTTAATAAATTGAAACACATATTGATAAATTTTAACAGTTTTATCCCTAAAGTTAGGCCCGCACATTAAAAAGTGATTAAGTACAAATTTGCCCCTGAGAAATTTTAGTGATGCAAGTAACTGTTCGATGAAATACTAACAAGATTGAATTTCTATTTCTCCTGCATATTCTCGCACAACACCTTCTGGGTTTCTTGTGCTGAATGGCAATATTTTCCAGAAAGATTATCAGAATCCTCTCCATCTACAAAACTCATCTTGAATTTCTTATTTTCCTGAGCAATCTCACAAATCTCCAAGTGGGCATCGCTCCTTTCCTTCCTCTTTCCCGAGACGAAGGAACATCATTTGTCTTCTCTCCATATGATTTCGCACAAATATAATTTTTCTTCTTGCATTTATCAATAAAAAACAATCCATGCTCATCTCAGATCTAAGATCATTGATGCTCTGCTCCAATTTATGTATCATGTTTCGCATCTCATCAATCTTTGCTATGATGAACTCGAACGTTGTCTAGAACTTGGATTGCATCTACTAAAGAAGGTTTTGGACAAAAGCTGTCATATCGACAATACTCTGTTTCGGATATTACGAATCGTGCCCATCTTGCATTTTTCAAGTTTCTTGTTTGACAAAGCTTTGAGATGAATATGGAACCCAATGGTTTGTTGAGTGATTAGAAGTCATTTTAGGGTTTTTTTTTAGTGTTAAGACTATTTTATCCTTGAAATTTTTAACAGAGGTAGACAGACTGAACGTCAGGGATGAAAATGTTGTAGGTTTGTCAAACTATGTCCTTATTTATTATTTTACTAAAATTAAAAAACTAAAATTATTTTATTTTATTAATAAATATTATATTATTAATATATTTTTTATAAATATATTATAATTTATCAAATTTTAAAAATTTAATAATTACTTTTGTTGAATAACTATAACTGATAATAGTATAACATCATTCCAGAATTTTTTTAGATATTTTTTAAAATTATTAAAATTAATTAATTTATTAAGGCAAATTTGAAGGATTTGGATTGAGATTCAGCCCACAGAAAAGGGCTTCATATGCTAACATATTTAAGACAGAAAAAACACGTGGATGGATAAGATTTTGCCGACACGATTCAAGGGCAACGATTAGCTCTAGGTAAAAAAAGTACATAGATGTTAAATTATGTAAAAAAAGCACATGGGAGATATATACCCTAACGCGATTAGCTATAGACAAAAGTAATTCTATTAAAAAATACATGCGAGATACAGACCCCAACGTGATTAGCTATAGACAAAAGTAGGGAAAAGGGCTACCAGGTCCCAAAGGTTTGGTATAATATATTATTAAGTTTAAAATATTTTAAAAAAATATTGATAAGTTTTAATTCGTAAATTATTTAATGATAAACAGTATTTTTATATTTTTATTTTTGAAATTATATTTTTTGCTACCGTTTACCACTGTTGACCAATATTTTTTATTCTCATTTGTTTTACCATATATATGGTTAGAATCTTTGTCGAATACTCTATACAATGTTACTATTATTATCTTCGTTTGAGTAGTTATGAGTTGTAGATCTAACGTTAAACTTTTAGATTCGAAAAATTTAACTTCAGATTTACAACTTATAACTACTCAAACGAAGATAATAATAGTACCATTGTGTAGAGTATTCGATAAGGATTTTAATTATATATCTAGTGAAATAAATAAGAATAAAAAATTTTGGTTAACGGTGATCAACGGCGGCCGAAAAATATAATTTTAAAGATAAAAACGTAAAAATACTGTTTATCGTTAAATATTTCAAGAACTGAAATTTATCAGTACCTTTTTAAAATATTTAAGACTTAACAATATATTATGTCAAACTTTTAGAACCTAGCAATCCTTTTTTCACAAAAGTATATAAGGTATAGACAAAAGTATATAGATACCAAATTATATATTAGAAAAAAAAACACATGCAAGATAAAGACCCCAATGTATTTAACATGTGTTTACTTATCCGGGGTATTATCAGTTTCCTCCCTTGAGGTATTACTTATTATCAATTAGATGGCGCTAAATGAAAAAATAAGCAAACACCTCCCCTAATTAAATAATAGTGCTTCTAATTTTTTGTTAAATGACCGAACTACTCTATTTTTTGTTAAGCTAATTCACTGTTTATGTTAAAGTTCATGAGAGGTTGTAGACAATTCGGTCATTTAACAAAAACTTAACAAAAACTGAGAATACCCCTTACTTACCCTCGTCCTTTCGGATTTCAAATGCTTTGAAATCCATTTCTTCTATGTATAAAATGTAAATTGCCTCATTCAAAGACCATCACCGCGTATGCAATATACAGAAAGATAAAAATATTTTTCTAACAAAATTTTGTGTCATTGAAACTCTATTTACGATTTGGCGGAACAGTGGTGGGATAAGGTAAATTTTATTTAAAAATTATCATTTCTATGTTTAATATACTGATATATAATAATGAATTTTTAATGGATCTAAAACCATAAAACATGAACAGTAATAAATAATATAAACGGTGAATAAATTACTTGTTTACAATAATTTTATGAGTTTGTGTTCGTTATTATTACTTGTTAATTATGTGGTGGTGGTGGTTGTGAAATAATTGACCAAGAAATTTTAACTTAATTAAGGGTGTATTTGGTATTAAATTTTATGAATTTGAAATTACAACTGCCATGAAACAAAATTATTGAAGGTATGTACAAGGAAGAGGCGGATATTATTTTCACCGACTCTCACGCCTTTTTTTTTTTTGTTCGGTCCCATAGAGTAAGTAGCTCTATATATTAATATATAAATCCCAGTTGACAAAGATATTTGCCTGCAACTGCAGAAATGGCGAGAAACCCTCAAGCAACGCAAATTTTCGTCTTCTTCTTGTTCAGCTTATCAGTGATTGAAACCTGTTATAGCAGAGGCTTGCCAATCTACTGTGGCCAAAACGAGTGCGAGGGAACCCTAACTTCAATTGGCAGCGCCGCCGGCATCGCAACCTACTGGGGCCAAAACCTCAACGAGGGAACCCTGACTTCAACTTGTGCCACAGGATTGTATTCCTATGTCAACATAGCATTCCTCAACGATTTTGGCAATGGCCAAACTCCGGGACTCAACTTGGCAGGCCACTGCACCCCGGCACTTGATAACTGTAAATTCATCGGCGATGAAATCAAAATTTGCCAGAATCAAGGAATCAAGGTAATGCTTTCTCTTGGAGGTGCGTCCGGCACTTATTCTCTGGTTTCTGTAGCTGATGCAAAGGATGTAGCAGATTATTTGTGGAACACTTTCTTGGGTGGAAGTTCAAGTTCAAGGCCCTTAGGTGATGCTGTGTTGGACGGTATAGATTTTGATATAGAGCATGGTTCAACTCAACATTGGGATGATCTTGCCGGTTTTCTATCAGCATACAGCGCGTCTGGAAAGAAAGTGTACTTGACAGCTGCTCCCCAATGCCCATTTCCTGATGCACATCTGGGGACTGCACTGAATACAGGACTTTTTGACTATGTTTGGGTTCAGTTTTACAACAATGCACAGTGCGAATACAGTTCAGGAGATGCCACCAAGCTTTTACAGTCATGGGACATATGGGCTTCGTCATTAACTTCAGGGAAGTTGCTCTTGGGGGTGCCAGCATGTCCTGAAGCTGCTGGAAGTGGGTATATTCCACCAAGTAATTTAACTTCTCAAATACTTCCTGAAATAAAAAAGTATCCAATTTATGGAGGCGTTATGGTTTGGTCAAGATATTGGGATACTATATGTGGGTATAGTCCCGCCATTATAGACTATATATGAAGCAAACAGTTGGCTTCTAAGAACGTACTGTATGAATAATTTTAAATAAAATGGCATTACCTTGCCTATATATGTCAAGTGTAATTTGTCAATTTACCAAAGAAATAAAACGATCTTCCGTATCATGCATTTCATAATTTGTGTATGTTTGGGTTTCTTCAAAAAAAAAAAAAAAATTTGTACCAGTCGTCCACTTCGATGCTTTGTACCAAGTCATGGTATTTTTATATTCTTAAAAAAATGAAAAATAAAAAATTCAAGATATTATTATTCAAAAAAGGGACAGCTATTTTTATGACATGATACTGTCCTTTCGAATATTCAACTACGCCATACAACAAATTACTAAATTATGTCTCTAAAAATCGCAACGTAATTATATCACATGATCTCAATTTGGTGGTAGGTTAGGTATATATATTTTTAAGATTTGGCTGTTTTAGTTTGTATGTTTATAAAGATACCACGAATATTTTATAATGTCCATATATAATTCATGTATGTTTTGAGTAATATTATTACACGTTTAAAGCATCATTTAAAAAAATGTCGTCTTCAATAAAATGAAATTCAAACATATAAAATAATGCAATAAATTAATTTTCTTAATGATCATCTCAATTGGGTCAGCATATTTTTAACTAAGACAGACTCAATGGCGTTTCGGAATTTCTTTCGGCCAAACTCGTAATAAATGAACTAATTTTTAACTTATATATAATTCCTCCAATGAAAAGTCAAAAGAAAGTATATGGAAACCATATAAAGTGGCTGTTTCAATTTTTATGAGTGATTTATTGATTCGTTTGCTTATGGTTAGATAATTTCAAAAGATAAAATAAGGTTTCTATTTATTATTTAATTTAGCTATGTTTATGAGGATAACTGACTCTCTAGGGCAGCATGCTTGTTGATTACTTTATCCTCCTCCTAAGCCAGATTGAAATTTGATCATGCGGGTTCTGTATTCGTGATCACATATTAATAAATATATTTGTATTATGATTTTTTTTTTTTGTTTATTGTGTTGTTAAATTATTTTAATTTTATATTTTGGAAACAGTAATATCAAAGATATGCAAACTTTTTGTACAAATTATGGAAGAGAAATTATGCAATTCTTTTATTTGATGGGGTATTATCAGAAACCTCCCTTCAAGTTTAAAAAAGTATCACTCTGATGGAGTTTCAGTCTTGTAACACAAACCTCCCCATCACTGTGAATTGACTAACACTATTTAATTAAATGACAATAATGTCCTTAATTCAATCTTCTTTTATTAATAAAATAATTAAACTTCGCGTGACTTACGGAAAAAGTAGCCAACCTACGAAAAAGAATCTTTACTAAATTATGTAAATTACTAGCCAAACTTTTTGTATAAATTATAGAAGAGAAATTATGCAATTCTTTTATTTGATTAATACACTATTCACTTGACTTATTATTATTAAAATAAATAAATAAATAAGATATTAAGTAGTAGAGAAACATCAAACATGAATTTCCAATGTGTAACAGGTAAAACGTTTATCGGAAAAGGAAAAAATAATAGTGAAACGTTTTTAGCACATGAACAACGAGGTATTATCACTTTCCTCTCCTGAGCTATTGCGATTTATCACTTATATGGCTAAAATTAAAAATTAGACAAACAGATCCTCTCTTAAACGACTCTCTGTTAATGAATTTAACGGTCATTGATGAAATTACTGAATTGTCTTTGGAGTACATGAAAAAGCTGACGTTGCCAGAATGCGGTATGAATTTTCGGGTGTAAATGTAAAGAAATTGAACTAATGTAAACATCCCTTGACTTGGACAATATATATATATATATATATATATATATATATATATATATATATATATATATATATTTCTTTTACCTGCAAAGGTTAAAAAAAATATTTGGTGTTTCTTTTTTTATCTTTTATATCATTTTGAAATTATTGATATTAAAATTAAAATTACGTATCCTAATAGATTAACCAAATCACCAAAAGTCACTCTTTGAATTTTTTTCTCCAAATTTAGATTTTTTGTTTTATAATAAAAAATAAAATAAATATGTTAAAAATTCTAATAATGTTTGTTTCAACTTAAATATGCTAATAAATAATAGCAACTTCATTGTTGTTTTATGGTTGATTTTCAACATATATATATATATATATATATATATATATATATATTAACGTCAACTTTGCTTTTATTCAGTACACACTATTTTTTTAAAAAAATTCCATTAAAAGCAAAGAATCATCACAATTGCTCCTCAATTACATAATCATGAATTTCCATAAGAAACTTCTTCAGCCACATAAGCTTATCATTGTTAAGGGCTAGCTTGGGCAAATAAGGGCTGAAAAATTACCACCTGGAAGCAGTTCCCAGAGGAGAGAATATTGGCAATTTCGTCAACCACCCACCTAACTTCACGCCTGCTACAAATTTTTTTATTGATAAGATTTACCATACTTGTGAATCAAACTCTACCATGACTAGAATTAGTCAATAGCAAGATTGATTTCTTTTTGCACTACAACAACGTCAGTGAACTTTACGTCTACTGGGAAAGGAATCCTGCCAGTTGAGGCTGCCATAACTTACCCTTCAACATTTTTTATCAATATTCCAATTTCGGCATTTTCTGGTACACAATTTAAATGCATTACAGTTTCAAGCTGAGTCTTATAAACCTCTGAAAGCGTAGACCTTTATTTTATACATTAAACTTGTTTGAAGCCACTAACGATGTTGATTTTACTCAAAAAACAAAAGTCACCTAAATTCTGTATTAACATTTGATAAATGAAAGCGTATTTTTTCCTTGTTAAAGCTCTTAACAACAACAGTGACCCCTTACTCAACTATCCGTAGAAGAGAAATCTGAACAATAATCTTACCATGAGCCTTTGTAACCTATTTTAATGCTTCATTTTCGATCACTTCATTTCTACCCTAATTGATCCCTACGGCTCCCAAAGAAAGATGTTGTTCCAATGATACCTTTGGCCTTGCAATATACTCTAAGCTTCCTTTGTTACCAAACAAAGTTCATCTCTACTTAATTGATTGAAGAATGGATGATAGCAAATGTGAATATGGTTTTAATCTTCTTGAAAGAGAAGCTGTTAACCATGATGGACTTAGTGACGCCAAGCCTTTAGCATTCTTCCATAGCTTGTAATCCATTGGAAGAATGACCTCTTTAGATATAGGAACTCCAATGTCTCATGGCTTAGCACTCGACTAATTTTCAACATAAAAATACCAAGCATATTTGCAGATGATGGGAAAATAAAAAATGGCTTTCATTTTGGAAGCTTTGCACAAAGCACGAAAACTGCTACCTTTTGATGGAAGTTTATTTTAATTTTTTAATGTCAATTTACTCTTTAGCCCTTACTTCAGTTAAAGGAGTTAACAGAAGGTCGTTTAAGAGGGGATGTGTTTGCTTATTTTTCAATCTCGACCATATGAGTGATAAATTGTAATACCTCAGGGGAGAAAAATGATAATATTCCCATGAACAACCATGTAAAACGTCGTCGTTGATGGGGAGTTTATTTCAATAAAAGAAAATTCATATCACAACAGAGAAATGGTGAAACGTGTGTGTGGTTGCAGATGAACAGCTATAACGTCGCCGTTTTTTCATAAAATTTGGGGGAAATGATAAGGATGGGTATTTTGGTGCAAGGGTAAATATGTTCGAAAATCTTTTAGTGAAGAGGGTATTTTTGAATTTTCGATTACAAATAAGAGCATTGACGGTTATTTCCCATAAAAGTTGGGAAATTTATTCAGAATTGTTTTATACCGCCATTTCCTTCCCGCCTAAGACCAACTCACGCAGCCTCCCTCTCTCATCATCATCTAACATCTTTGCGCCTAAACGTCACCGTTTCCGTTCTATATCCCGTCTGTCCGCTTCTCCTCCTCTGCAGACTCCGCTCCACTTTTCTTCATCAGAACTCAGATCCAAACCCAAACCCAAACCCACTGGCAAGATCTCTCTCTCTTCATTCCCTCAATGGCTACCTTGCACAACACAATCACAGATTACTCCAAAACGCAGCGTATAGTCCTGCTAATCGACCTCAATCCTCTTCTTCATCTCCAAGACCCAGAACCGTACTTAACCACTCTCTTAGCTTCGGCAAAAACCCTACTTTCTTTCTCCCCGCTTCTCTCCTCTCTCTTCTCTTTCAAACCTTTCTTTTCCTCTCTCTCCCCGCTGCTCTCCTCGTCAAAGCTCCGCTTTCCTTCCCTTTCTCTCTCCTTTGACCGCCCCGGTCCCACCCTGCATTCCCTTCAATCTTTTCTTCTAAATCCTTCTCTCAGAAATAGTTGTTCCAAATCGACGTCGTGTTCGCCGCGGGGTTCAAATGTTGCTGCGTCCTTGCGACAGCTTGTTCACGACTATGCGTGGGATCCGGTGATTTGTTGCGATTCGGTTACGGATGGTAAGATTTTTAATAATTGTGGTACTGTCAATGGTTGTATGAGGTCGAATTTGGTGGTTTTGTTTTCTCCGATTGTTGGGTGTTTGAAGTTTTTGAGTGAGTTCTTGGATGTCGATGTAAATGATGAGTCTTTGAAAGACGCGAGATTGTTTAGGAATAAGTTTCGAGTGTTGTTTGAGAGTGTGAACGATGCGTTTTGTAGTAGGGATATTCATTTTAGTTGGGTTGATGTTAAGTATGAATTAGAGTCCAGTGATATTAATGAATTTGAAGCCAAATATGGGTTTTTTGAGTGTGGGATCAGGGATTTTGGTTGGGGGTTTTGCTCCAGTGATTCAGTTGTTTTAGGTTCCGCTCTCGTTCATTTCGGGTTGATTTATCCGAGAATTGGGGTTTCATCATTTTTGTTTAATAGTAATAATGACTATTGTAAAGCAATTCATGCCCAATTGAGTCTTGAGATATCAGATGTTAGTGGGAAACCCTTAGGATGCAAGTGTTGTGATCTTAAATTGGTCAATATGGAGATGTTTCCAGGGAATAAACGTAATGATAATTTGATTCCTGTGGAGTTTATGAATTCACAAATAGGGATTCATCTAAGGAAGAATAAATTTTGGGGACAATTTGGTGATGGAATCGTTAAACTACATGTTGAGGCAGTGTATAGAAATGACGAGGGTCTAAAATTTAAGGGGCAATTATTGGATCCAATTCTTGTATCTGAGACTTTAGGAGAATCTGTGAAAGATGAAAAGGAGAAGTACAGAGACTTTTTTGCATTTAGGGTTCTCAAAATTCTAGCTAAGGATATGGGCGAGTTTGTTAGGAGGAAAGACGTACCCATTTGGCAAATTTTGTTGAGTTTGCTTTACAGGAAAGGTTACTGGGCTTTGGTATCTTTCTTAGATAGCAATGGCAATTCACACATGGGAATCCTTAAGCCTTTCACAGCGTTTTCAGCTCTCTTATCTATTATAGAGGATGAGTTCTATGCTCATAGCACAGTCCATGAATTTGATGGGGATAATTTGGCTCCATTTGTTAAGAAAATGGACGACAAGATTTTCAAACCCAATATGTCTGCTGTAGCTGGGGAAGTTAAAAGGAAAAAGAATAAAAGGAATTTGCATTTGCTCCAGGATCTCACATGGAATGCTTTCTGTAAGGCAGCGTTTGAAAGCACCATGATAGATTTGGAACAAGTCTACTTTGCCAGGGAGTGTAATAACTCAAAGAAGTTGAAATTTTTGAAGTGTTGGATGAAACAGATTGAGAAATCTAGCAGCTTCTGGTTGAAGATTGCAGAGAGATCGAAGCCACATGAGGACATCCCAAAAGAAATAGAGAATAGACTAGCTGATTTGCCTCAAGACAGTGAACTGCCAGTTCCTTCATCTGCTTTGGTGAGAGATGAATCTTTGACTGGTGTTTCTAGAATTCAGGGAGATGCCACCCTTGATGTCCGCTCGGAAACTTCTGAAAGTTTTTTCAACAATCTTCCCAACAAAATACAACAAGGACTTGAATCTGAAGGAACGGATTTGGGGACTTTGGCAGAGCGCCTTGTGAATTTAACTATCTATTGGTTGTATGATAAATGTGAAATAAAGAACTCTCCAGAGAGTCAAATGCAGGGGGTAAAATCTGATGATACTTGTGGCAACAGAATTGCTTTTGAACTAACAAAGCTTTTACTGAGGGAGCCCAAGGACTTGATTGCAATGCACAAAAGCAATGACCCATCCATTCTGGCATCCAATCCGTCATCTGCTGGATTTGCATCAGAAAATATAGTTAAGGAGTATCCTCTTTATACATCTCTATATATGGATATTATGCTTTGGTGGTATTATTTTTATGTATATTGTGTTTTTCATTTTTTATTGATCTTATAAGAATAGCAACTTGGCCCAACTACAGCAAAACTTTCCTTAACAGACACAAGATATGAATTGCAAATTTTGTTTCGCATGGAGATTTTACAATCAGAGGTTGGAGCAAGTATTAAGGAGCCTACAAAACAGAAATTTGTTAAGCAAATTTGCTTGCTGTTCGAGGCCATTCAGTGTCATCTGGAGGGTGGCTTCTTTGGTGATTGGAGCCTTGGTAATTATGTACGGAAGATCATTAGAAGTAGGTATGTAAGTTTACTTACACCAAAGCTAAAAGAATCTTTCTTCTGCAACTATTATATTTGTACTCTTAGAAATGGCTACAGAAGTTGAGGCTAACCTGTCTTCATTCATCGCTGTAAACATTTTGCTTTGGATATGTAAGATTGGTTACCGTTATCTTTAGCGTCTTATCTGAATGACCTCATAAATCACTTCAATCGTCAACACCATCCTAGAAATGCATGGAGGGTAAACATTGTGCATATTTTATATGCAGCACTTTCATAACAACTACTAGCATGCATCCTTTTATTTTTACTAGTAAATGTGTGATCATCCCTTTATTGCCAAGACAAGGAAGACACAGCAAACACTCTAATCAACATTTGAATGTGCATAATTTCAGGTATACCGACACTCTTGGTGATGTGGTTCATAAAATCTATACCAAAATGGACTTGTTAGTATTTGAAGAAGACGATGAATCTTCTAATCACTTACTTAATAGTGAGGATAGTAACCAGTCCAAGCAACGGAGAGATGAGATAGGTGAAAATAGAGTAAATGAATCTTTCTCAGTAGAAGATGAATCCAACTGGCCAGAGGAAAATGATAATGAGAGCCCTCAAGGGATTAAAAGGGAGGTGCAGGTGCGCAAAGTAATGGAAGCTCAAGAAAGAAGAGAAAGGGCTCGAAGATTTGCATCTTTCACTAGTTGGGTGCCAGATTTACAGCGAGTTTGGGCTCCAAAGCAGCCAAAGATGATGAAACCAAAGTCAAATTGGAAGCCATCAAAAAGGAAGGACCGTCAGAGGGCAACCTATGACAATGTATGTGAAACGCCAATGACAGGAAATAAGCGCCCTTGCTCACAAGGATATAGTACTGATGATGAAGTTCAAGATTCTGAAAGTCACTTGTCTGGTTCTGTTTCCAAGGCATTGTTTCAAGATGACAGGTAGTGCAACATTGAGCTGATTGGCATTCATACAGAAACCATTTGTGAAAAGAATAAAGATTTAATTGAATAAGAACTTACTAACGTTCATGTGCAAATGTACATTGCCTGCTAAGGTGAAGACTTAACCTAGATGATTTTAGCTCCATCACTACAGTTGATACTTTTTCTTATAATTGTAAAATAGCTTTAAAACCAATTTGCTGAGTCCATCGGGCAATATCTTCTGCTCAATTTCCTGTATTTTAGAATTCTCAACATTATAATCATATATAGAGCAATCGTGTCATTCTTTCTGCACAGGTTTTCTATTATTGCTTCTACATTTCTTTTTCATTATTTGATTGTGGTATTGATTTTGTATTATAACCGGGGTATTCTAAATTTTTTCTCTAATAGAACACGTTAAAAAAACTACTTTTTGTCCCAAAGAAGAAAAAAAAGGATTCTCCCCTTATAAACACTACTCTTTCTTTAAGGAGGGTTAGCCAATCAAATCAAGGGGAGGGAACATGTCATGGGAGGATCATGCATAGTTTAAGAGGAGGGTAGGCATCGTTGAAGGATCATGGGCATTAAACTAGACCGTTATTTACAGATCCGAATCCTTAGGTCTAATTATAATATTCTAATTCATGAAAGCCATCACTTCTCTTTCCCGCCACTTCTCGACTGCTAAACTGCAATTCCTAGTTTCATCCATCCAAAACACAGTTTTCACAGAAGACTCGTGTAGTGATATATTGGACCGATTCCCAGATATCAAAACATTGAAAAAACTCCATGCCAAGATAATCATTCACCAGCATCTTCACTCAAACCCATCACTTGGCCTTAAATTGATGAGAGGTTATGCTGCTTGCGGACAAACAGGAGTTACCCGCCACGTATTCGACGATATTACTGAGAAGAATGTTGTTTTCTTCAACGTTTTGATTAGAAGCTATGTGAATAAACATTTGTATTATGATGCTCTTCTGGTTTACAAAACCATGTCTAGGCATGGTTTTGGCCCTGATCGTTATACGTACCCTTGTGTCTTAAAAGCATGCTCTGGATCGAATGACTTGCAGGTCGGTATGCAAATTCATTGTGCCGTTGTGAAAGTTGGTTTTGATTTTAATCTATTTATCGGAAATGGGTTGATTGCCATGTATGGAAAATGTGGTTGTTTGATAGAGGCTCGGCGAGTTCTTAATGAGATGCCAAGTAAAGATGTGGTTTCTTGGAACTCAATGGTTACAGGGTATGCACAAAATGGAAATTTTGATGATGCGTTGGAGGTTTGTAGGGAAATAGAATCTTTTAGACTAACACCAGATGCTAATACTATGGCTAGCCTAGCGCCGGCTGTGACCAACACATCCTCTGAAAATGTTTTGTGTGTCAAGGAGATGTTCTTAAAATTGGCTAAAAAGAATTTGGTTTCTTGGAATGTGATGATTGCAGTGTATGTGAATAATTCCATGCCGACTAAAGCAGTTGATTTATATACACAGATGGAGGTGAATGGGATTGAACCTGATGCAATCTCTGTTGCTAGTGTTCTTCCTGCTTGTGGTGATCTTTCAGCTTTGCTGCTAGGAAGGCAGATTCATCAATATGTTGAGAGAAAGAAACTTATGCCAAATTTACGGTTGGAGAATGCATTGATTGACATGTATGCAAAGTGTGGAAGTTTAACAGAGGCTAGAGCAGTGTTTGACCAAATGAGATTTCGGGATGTTGTGTCATGGACTTCTATTATCTCTGCTTATGGAATGAGTGGGCAAGGTTGTGATGCTGTTGCACTTTTTTCAAAAATGCTATTGTCAGGTCCATATCCAGATTCCATTGCCTTTGTTTCAGTACTCTCAGCTTGCGGCCATGCTGGGCTGTTGGATGAGGGACGATATTACTTTAAGCTAATGACAGAGCAGTATAAGATGACTCCTAGGGTAGAACACTTTGCTTGCTTGGTGGATCTCTTAGGACGATCAGGGAGAGTAGAGGAGGCATATAGTTTAATCAGACAGATGCCAATGGAACCTAATGAAAGAGTTTGGGGGTCTCTGTTGGGTGCTTGTCGTGTGTATTCTAACTTGGATATTGGTCTTCTTGCTGCTGATCGTCTTTTTCAATTAGCTCCTAAGCAGTCAGGTTATTATGTCTTGCTATCCAACATATATGCAAAGGCTGGAAGATGGGAAGATGTAACAACTGTCAGATCAATCATGAAGGGCAAAGGAATCAAGAAAACACCAGGTGCTAGCAATACTGAGATCAATGATCAGGTTTACACCTTTCTTGCTGGTGACCAATCTCATGCACAGTCAAAGAAAATCTATGAGGAGTTAGATGTATTGGTAGGGAAGATGAAAGAGGCAGGTTATATTCCTGAGACGGATTCTGCCCTTCATGATGTGGAAGAAGAAGATAAAGAATTCCATCTAGCTGTGCACAGTGAGAAGTTGGCCATTGTCTTCGCCATTTTGAATACTAAGCCCAGAACCCTAATCAGAGTTACCAAGAACCTTCGTATCTGTGGTGATTGCCATATTGCAGCCAAGCTCATTTCCAAGATTGCTGAACGTGATATCAGTATCAGAGATACCAATAGGTTTCACCATTTCCAGAAGGGTGTGTGCTCATGTGGAGATTATTGGTGACTTCTGGACAATGTCAAGTCAAAGATGGGTAATCTATCATTAAAACCTCTTGCAAGTTGCAGCATAACAATTTGAAGTCCATAAAGTCTACGTGAATGATTCTTGCCAAAAAGTCTAAAATTCTTGCCAAAAAGTCTAAAATTTTGTCTTCGTATAATAATTGGCCAAGAATTTTGACCCAATTAAGGGTGCATTTGGTATTAGATCTTGTGAATTTGAAATTACAACTGCCATGAAACAAAATTACTCAAGGTTTTTTTGCAATTGGAACCGTCCTATGTTTTCTCAAATTGAAGTATTGTGATTTCTATGGAGATGGAATTATATTTAATGTGCTTGTAGAGACATATCTACTTTTCTGGGATGGAATTGCTAAATGAAAAATATAAGTAATTCCAATTAGGAGTTAATAATTATCAAACGCTAATGTGTTTTCATATTCAAGTGAAAAAAAAAAAACAGTAGTAGGAACATATTCTAAATGTCAAACACCGCTGGAAAAGTACCTCTTGTGCAAGGTTAAGGAGAAGACCTAAATAAGGAAAAGACGGATATTAGATACTCTGATTTTGGAACTTTAGCCAAATTCACGTATTCTCATTTGCAAGTAATAACTATCACACCAATCACGGTCATATTTTCCCTAACGGTTTTTTTTTTTTAATTTTTCTGTCCCAGAGAGTAACTCCAAGTCTCTATATAAATCCCAATTGGCAAAGATATTTGCAAAACTGCAGACAAATGGCGAGAAACCCTGAAGCAACACAAATTTTCCTCTACCTCTTGTTCATCCTATCAGTGATTGAAATCTGTTATGGCAGCGGCATCGCAATCTACTGGGGCCAAAACGGCAACGAGGGAACCCTAACTTCAACTTGTGCCACAGGAAGGTACTCCTATGTCAACATAGCATTCCTCAACGATTTTGGCAATGGCCAAACCCCGGGACTCAACTTGGCAGGCCACTGCAACCCAGCAACTGGTAGCTGTAAAGTCATCAGTGATGCCATCAAAAGTTGCCAGAATCGAGGAATCAAAGTAATGCTTTCTCTTGGAGGTGGGATTGGCAGTTATTCTCTGGCTTCTGTAGATGATGCAAAGGCTGTAGCAGATTATTTGTGGAACAATTTCTTGGGTGGAAGTTCAAGTTCAAGGCCCTTAGGTGATGCTGTGTTGGACGGTATAGATTTTGATATAGAGCATGGTTCAACTCAACATTGGGATGATCTTGCTCGTTTTCTATCAGCATACAGCAAGCCTGGAAAGAAAGTTTACTTAACAGCAGCTCCCCAGTGCCCATTTCCTGATAGATTTCTGGGGACTGCACTGAATACTGGGCTTTTTGACTATGTTTGGGTTCAGTTTTACAACAATCCACCATGCCAATACAGTTCAGGAAATACCCAGAATCTTATAAGTTCATGGAACAGATGGGCTTCGTCAATAAGTTCAGGGAAATTGTTATTGGGGCTGCCAGCAGCTCCTGCTGCTGCTGGAAGTGGGTATATTCCACCAGATGTTTTAACTTCTCAAATACTTCCTGAAATTAAGAAGTCAACAAAATATGGAGGTGTTATGCTTTGGTCAAAATTCTTTGATGACCAGAATGGGTATAGTTCCTCCATTAAAGCAAGTGTATGAAGCAACCAGTTGGCTTCTAATAAACTGTATGAATCATTTTATGTAAAATGGCATTACTTTGCTTTGTCAAGTGTAATTTGTCAATTTTCCAAATAAATAAAACGATCATCCTTATCATTTAATGGTTCTTGTTGTTTGTAAATCTTATCATTTCATAATTCGTGTGTATGTTTGGGTTTCTTCAAAAAAGAAAAAAAATGTATGTATCAGTCTGTCGACTTCAATTCTTTGTACCATTTTTATATTCTTAAAAAAATGAAAAATGAAAAATGAAAAATAAAAAATAAAAATTCAAGATATTAATTATTCAAAAAGGGGCAGCTATTTTTATGACAAGATACTGTCTGTCGAGTATTCAACTATGCAATACAATAATTTATTAAATTTTGTCTCTAAACATCACAACGTAATTATATCACATCTCAATTTGGTTGGTATATTTTTAAGATTTGGCAGTTTTAATATGTATATTTATGAAGATACCATGGATGCTTTATAATTTCCATAACATATGTTTTGAGTAATACTATACATTTAAAGCATTATTTCAAACATTTTCGTCTCCAGAAAAATGAAATTCAAACGTATAAAATAATGCAATAATATCTCAGTTGGGGTAGGTGGTATATTTATAATGATACAAAGAATGGTTCAGATATGTTTTGAGTAATAAAGAAAATGAATTAAGAATATTATATAATATATACGTTGAATCTTGGTACACATGGGCATTAATAAATCTTCTTTGGAATTTCTTTCTGCCAAACTTATCTATTGTAACAAATAAATTTTATACAAGTCCTCCAATGAAAAGTCAAAAAATGTTTATGGAAACCATATAAGGAGGCTACTTCAATTTTTATGTGTGATTTATTGATTCGTTTGCTTATGGTCAGATAATTTCAAAAAGATGATAAATATGGGTTGAACGTTGACTCTCTCAAGCCTTGACTTGGTACAACGTGAAGACTCAATCAAAGGTGTCTTTCATCTTTGTGAATCGGAGTGCTGCTGCTGCTGCACTGTAAGATGTAAATAGATCTCCAATCACCTCTACTTCTGCCAGACTTGTACGAGTGGGCTGCATCTTTGACGTCATGAATAGCGGAAAATACGAAGTTCTAGAATCCAGTTTCAGCGTCTTTGTGGTGGGCCACAAGGCCCAATATATAATAAATGAGAGAAGCTGAAACTACCGATTTTCATTTCATAGACGCTCTTGCTCTTCGGGTTATTCATCATTCCTGTTACACGACTGTAACAATATTTATATATATATGTATTATTCCTTTTGGCGGGGGTGGTGCGTACGTGGCAAGCAGGAAACAGAAACGAGAGAACAACGCGACAAATTAAGATGACCATGAAGAACAAGACCACTGCCCAAAGTCATTCATTGGTCGACTTAGAACTGGAATACATAATACGAGCTTCGCGACGTGGTACACAGCACCATTACCTGTCAACTCCTCAATAAACGATATGTTTTCTCCAAGAATTTGGACTAAGACCTCCACCGTCAACTCCTTTTAATTTTTAGTCATTTTTATATTAAGCGTATTAGTATAAAACGAATTCTGTTTCTCAACACATGCTTGCTGCTCCAAACACTATACAAGGAACCATCCTTCTGGCATCATGAACACAGAAAAGTTTCATTTTTTTGGCAAGTAGCAATGGCAATAGACACTCCAGCCACATTCCCGCTTCTCCCCCTCCTCGTTTTGGCACTAGTCATATTCTTTTCATGCAGGTGGAATCGCTCAGAAAAAATGTATCATTTCATTTCTTAATTAACAATACAAACAAGTGTGCTTTATATAGGCACAACTATAATGAATTAATCCGCATATTTCGGGAGGAAAAATAAATAAGATTGAAGACTTTTGTAAGGTGGTAGAATTCGATGCCTAACAAAATTGAACACTTCAACATTCCCCATCAAGTTGATGCATATATATCTTTCATTCCCAGTTTATCGAGAATTTTTGTAAATATTCGATTTGAGACAGCTTTTGTAAAAATATCAACATGTTGATCTTCTAATTGAATCTTGGTTGTTCCACAACTCGTTCTTTCAACTTTTCCTTGATGAAGAACCTATCCACTTCAACATTTTTGCATGATCATGCTGAATAGGATTATAAGCAATATCACATGCGGCTTTATTGTCACAATATATTCAAATTGGTTGCTGAGGTGAATAGCTTAAATCTTGCAAGAGAAATTTAAGTACAATGTTTAACAAAGAGCAAGAGCTATGCCTCTGTATATAACTTCTACATTGAACGAGTAACTAAATGTTGTTTTTTACTTCTCCATATGACAAGGTTGCCTCCCATGAAATATCCTGAAGTAGAATATTTATCATCAATTGCTCTAACCCAGTCAACATCAGTATATGTATCTATATCTTGAAAGTTTTTATTTTTAGAGAACAAAGTTCCTTTCCCAGGTGCAGACTTCAAATACCTTAAAATACGCATTACTACATTCATATGTTATTCTTCAGGATTTTGCATATATTGACTAATAATACTTAGTGCATAGGCTAGATTTGGTCTGGTATAAGCGAATCAATCTTCTGACAAGTCTTTGATATCTTGTCTTATCAATTAGAACTTGATCAGATCTAATACATAGTTTTAGCCCTTCTTCTGTTAGAGTTTCAGCTGATTGACATACAGACATACCAGACTCATGTAAAAAATCTAAAGTATACTTTTTTTTTAGACAAAAAAATTTCTTAGATCGTGACATTTCGATTCCTATAAAATACTTTGGAATTCGTCATTTTGAATTCTTTTGATAAGTATATTTGGAGAGCTTTTCTTTCTTCAACATCATTTCCCATAACCATTATATCATCCACATAAACAATAAAAGCAGTGATCTTACCCTGCCGCTTCTTCAAGAATAAGGTGTAGTCTGAATTGCTCTAATGAAAACCGAAGTTTATCATATATTTTGTGATTTTTCCAAACCATGCTCTTGGAAATTACTTTAATCCATACATATTTTTTTTTTAACTTATATACATTCTGATTATGCTTGTCTAGTACTATGCATCCTAATGGAACATCCATATAGACTTCTTCAAATAATTCTCCACGTAGAAATACATTCTTTATATCGAACTGATATAATGACTAATCAAGATTTGCAACTAATGATAATAAAACACGTACTGTATTGATTTTAGCCACCCGTGCAAACATATATATATATATATATATATATATATATATATATATAGTCAATTCCATAGGTCTAAGTGTATCATTTTACTACAAGCCTTGCTTTGAACCGTTCAATGGTACCATATACTTTGTATTTCACAGTATAAATCCAACAATATTCGACTGATTTTGTTCCTGGTAGAAGATCAACAAGTTCCCATATTTCGTTTTTTTGAAGAGATTCCATCTTTTCATTTATGGCAGTTTTTCATCTTGAGTCAATCAAAGCTTCCTGCACACTGTTAGGATTTGATATAGTAGATAATTGATTTAAAAATGATTTATTTGATTCTGGCAAACGATGGTTAGACATATAATGACTTATAGGATATTTGACTTTACTAGAAAGATCAAGCTTATATATTTTTTTAGAGATACCTCTATTTTGACATAGAGAAAGTACCTTTCTAATTGGATTGGATATTATAGGAGCATCCTTTGCAACCGATTGGTTGGGTATATCAACATCTTGTGGTATGAAGGACTTGTACTCAAGGGCAGGTGAAGATGAAGTCATTTCAATTTCTAGAAGTTCATGGCAACTTGATTCCACTTCACTAGCTTCTTGGCTGCTTGTTTCAGCTTGAGAGTCATTACCAATTGAATTCCTACTTCATTTCGATAATCTACAACCTCAACATAGCCTTTTGCTTCTACAAATTTGCCTTCTTTTGAGGATAAATTATATGTGAAGGCCTGAATTTCTGTCTGTTCATACTTCCACTAAAATTCATACTCTGAATGGTAATACATTGTATTTTTATGAAAGACAATATTTATGGTAATAAACATTTGTTTTGTTGGAAGATGACAATATCGATACCCTTTTAAGAAAAATATTAAAAAATAATAAATTCGATTTAGTCCGAATTTTTTAAGTCAAATCTGAAAATAAACGAAAAATTTCGAATTTTTATATTGAAAGATCGAAACCGAACCGATTTACATGAAATACCGGACCTGGTTTTATGCCCACCCCTACTTTTGACTATGTTTAGGTGCAATTTTATAACAATCCATCTTGTCAATCTAGTTTTGGTAACACTATGAACCTTATAATTTTATGGAACAAATGGACTTCATTAATCAAAGCGCGCTAAATATTTTTAGGGTTATCAACTGCTTCTAAGGTAGCTGAAAATGGATATATACCTCCCAATTTTTTGACTTCTCAGATCCTTTTAGTGATAAAGAAGTCATCTAAGCACGGAGGCGTGATGCTTTGGTCTAAGTACTTTGATGGTAAGACTGGGTATAGTTCCTCCATCAAGAAGAGTGTTAACTATTAAGAGTGGATTATAAGTGTTCCTATAGCAAAAGTTATGGTTTGTCTGCTATAAACAATAAGATTGAAAACAATTGCTAGATTGTAAAAGATCAAATGTAATTTATTCATGGAATTTCTGTTATTATCATTCACTGTATTTTGATATGATTTTCATAAAATTTCATTACTCGTAACTTAATATATCAAATTCCTTCCCATTTTAGGTGTGACTTTGCCGCTGAGTAAATTTTGAACCCAAAACCTTAGCCATGGAGTGAGCACTTCAAACCTGAAACCCCAAGACTAAATGGAAATTCAGACCTAGGCCTCTTATATACCAGCTCGAGATTTTACGGGTTAAACTAATTGGTTAGCTATAATTAAGTTCTTTATAATTAAGTTCGAATTATGCTACACTAAAAAAAAAAGAAGGTCGAATTATACTGTCTCAAATGTAGAAATCAAAGTGGGTTAGGAGAAGTGGAGCTTTCCTGCTTAATTATTCCCTCCGATTTTATAACTCTACAATGCTCCACTAAAAAGCATCAAATGTTTATAAATACACAAAAATAAGTTTTTAGAGCAACAAACTGTTCTAACAGTTGCAGATTGGTACTGGCATTAGAAAGCTTTTTAATTCACTGCTAAATTTGTACTACCAAGCATCATAAAGTCTGCAAGATTCTATGAATCTTCTGTAACAATGCAACATTAAATTAACAGTAAACAAAAACAAAAAGAGAAACTAACAGCAAAACAAAATGATAAAATCTGTACGGAAACTTAGAAGTTTACGTAGATAACAACATAGCAATCCAAAATAACATCTAACCGAGGATGGTGCACCAAGAGCCGATAAGGTTATCTTGACCAAGTTGCAATTATGGGCAAGAGCTTTTCATGTCTATACTTTGCGGACCTGAATATTGTGAGTGGACTGGAACCGCCAGATGGGTTGTCTGCCACTCTGAACAAGTGCTACCTCTTCTCCTTCCTTTACCATTCCTTGTTTCTGCATATGAAGAGCATATTAATGACACAAACATAAGTGTACAGAACCTTTTTGTAAGATATATCTAGTAAAAGAAAAGCTGCTCTTATGCGAAAGGTGATGATTTCCCAAAGAAATTTTGCTTATGATCAACATCATAAAATTTCCAAAATAACAGCATCCATTGCTCATGAAGTATCCTGTGTGCAGCATAAAATCACAACCCTCAAAGAATTAAAAGATAAAAATGCAAGGGTGAGAAGGTTGAACTCTGTATAACTTCCTTTTTTTGGTTTTATATTCTAGGAAGAAAGTATCCAACTTGATACATCCAAAAGATTACCCATAGAGCTTGATTCAGGTCAAGCTATTAACCAAATGATGAACCAATAAAAACATCTTAACAAGGAATCTGATTAGTGGGGCAGGAATACTAACCTGCAATAAATCCAAGGCATTCGCAAAGGTTTCTTCAGCATCATCCAAGAACTCCATGTATATGGGGCACACTCCTTGATACAAAGACAGCCTCTGTTGTATTCGCTTCCTGCATGGTCATCAAAGTGATGTAATTAGAATAGCTTTTAAATAGCACAACATTCTCAGATATATCATTATTAATTTGGGTTTAGAGATACCAGCCATTGTTTTAAGCTAGCAGTTATACAAGATATGATGATCAAAACATTCTCTTCCAGAACAAAAGAAGCAGAAAAATCTATTGCAAGTACACAAATCCATGCTTACAGTGCGATGAGGTGCACTACTCAGAAAACCATTAACTCAGGCAAGCAATATCATAAGCACACATCATAAGAACAAAATTGGTACTCAGGACCATCTAGAACTCACTCATTTGTGAAGGCAAAAATAGTGCCAGAAGGTCGATAATGGCTGAGTAATATAGCCATAAAACCAGTTCTAGTGAAGACAACAATTGAGGTTCCAAGCGTGTTGGACATCATGGTTGCATGGTATGCAAACATCTCGCTCATGTGGTTCTACAAAAACAAGAAGCTTCTGGTAAGTATTCTCGTTGATCAAATGAAAAGGAGAAATTGCCAAAAGCAAATGTAAAGCCCATGCACCATACAAAACATATGATGTTATCTGCTAGTAACCTTGAAGGCTTGACCAAGATTAGGTGGCATTGCACCACCTGTTATGGTTGCTTCAGTCCGTAGTGAGACAGTGTGCATAACTTTCACGGCTTTCAATGGGAACCTGTACAGAGGCAAAATCAATTGATTAACCTGTGTAAAGCAGAAACGGTTTAAATCTACAGAAGCCACGTCTATTAAAGGTAAAAAATAGCTTTAAGGCTGGCTAGATAAGACTATAAGCCTACCATAAGTCCAATCTAACAAGCTCCGCTAACAGTGAAGCTAAGTTCTGATAGACCAAAAATTGCTCTAAATAGGAAGATGGAAAGTTCATATTGAAATCAAGAGCAACAAACTATATGGAAACCCTCAACAGAGAAAAATTAGTTCAACAATTTGGTAGCCTGTGTTTTAGCAAGTCCAACTCCTTCAAAAAAGCCTCTCAAGGGGCATGATACTCTGAACAGTTTCCTCCAATCACTCTCATTTACTCTTTGTGCAGTTGAAACAGAAAAACAGAAAAAGTAACTTACTTCCCATGAGCAGTTTCTCCAGAAAGCATGACAGCATCAGCCCCCTCTCGGACAGCAATAGCAATGTCTGAGACCTCCGCTCTGGTTGGAGTTGGGTGAACAATCATGCTTTCTAACATATTGGTGGCCACGATAACAGCTTTCCCCATGCTGCGACATGTCCTTATTATCTCTTCCTACATTTTGTCATGGATTTAAATGTCATAAATAAAATGCCTTGACAGTGGATAACATTATTGGCATTGCTCTTATATTAGAGAGGAATAATACCTGCAGAAGTGGAACCTCCTCAATAGGAAGTTCTGCACCAAGATCACCTCTTGCAACCATAGCCTTAAATAAAAAGAGCATGTATTAGTACAGAATCCTTGAATAAACAGAGGACTTGATACTCACTTTTATACTCAAATATTTTCCAATCAACAACTAAATAGATTATTTAACATATCTAGAATATAGCACTTTTATACTATGTATACACTGTACTGCTGCTAAGAACTACAACTGAGCCTATTTGAGCTAAAAAGCAAAACAAAAGAATGAAAATCTTCTGTTAGTAAGATATAAAGAAAAAGAAGCATTCAAAACTGAAAAAATTTCCTTAAAGCATTCATAGCAAAGCTCAAGTAAAATTCTAATCAATCAGGATGACAGAATTCTGTGTTATATCCATAGAAATCAACAAATACTGCTTAAAATCAAAGATGCAATGCAAGGATACAAGTGATCACCCCATCAGATGCTGTGATAATTGAATGCAAATTTGGTATAGAATCCGCACTTTCAATCTTGACAATTACATGAATATCTGCACCACAGCCTGCAGGTTCACATGGAGCAAAGTTATACATGGAAAATCCAAAGCACAGAATAAAGCACATATACGTATTTATTTCCTAAACAGAAGATCTAAAAATCAAGAGTTTACTTTTCAAATAATTCTTCAATTCATGAACTACTTGTGCATCTTTAACAAAGGAAACAGCATAGAAGTCAACTTTGTTGTCCACTCCAAATTTGATATCATCCCAGTCCTTCTCTGCAGAAACCAACACAAACAATTATGTCCATTTTCAAAACAAAATACCTGTTTACCAGTTTAGAGTTTACAGAGAGGAGAGCTGGGTGGGGCTGGAGGACAAAAGACATTTTCAAATTTAAAAGACATAAATGATAATTCAAGGTCCAACCAGTTATGGAAGGCAGTGTTGCACTTTTTCCTCGAACATTCAAATGCCGCCTAGACTTAAGCTCTCCTCCATCAACAACTTCACATTTAACTGAATCTTCTGTCTTTGATTTCACCATCAAGGACATCATACCGCCTAGATCATAAATTAAGGCAGCGGAGTATAGAGAACATAAAAACAAATAGGTTAGTGTTCCTCGTGATTTGTCAGGTAAGCAATCTTGCAAAATATACTTCCAGAGCGCTTTTGCTTAATAATATAGAAGAACAAACAAGAGATCAGCTAATGTACCGTCAACAAGAAGCATGTCACCCACTTCTACATCATTAACAAAATCATCGTAGTTAACACTGACACATTCAGCTGTGCCAACACCTCTCTGTATTGTAAAAGTGAATTCCTGCCCAGGTGTCAAAGTGATTGGTTGTGGCAAGTCTCCGCTCCTTACCTCAGGGCCCTGGTGACAAAGGAGACTACAGTTAACAGAATACCAAATGAAAATGAAAGTATCTCCTTAAATGGTGTAGGCTAATAACAATATTTCACCAATAGCAAAGGATGCCAAAAATCTTATATAAACAAATAATCAGCCAAATCTCATGCAGCACCTGTTCACTGACATTAACTTACTGAATGAACCAGGTGCAATGGCCATATGTGGAAATAATAAAAGAAACAAGCGAAGGGAAACCTGCCTTGGTATCGAGCATGATTGCAATAACGTTGTCCTTGGATTGTGCATTATATTCTTTGACCAAATCAATAACTTTTTGATGAGAAGCGTGGTCTCCGTGAGACATATTCAAACGAGCAACATTCATTCCAGCCTCAGCCAGCTTCCATATCATTTCCCTTGTGTTGGTTGAAGGACCAATGGTGCAAACAATTTTGGTTTTACGTCTGACAACTGGCTTGGTCCACATGGCCACTGACGTGTCGCCTAATTGCTGAATTCCCCCCAAATGCCGAAATTCCTCCTCTCTCTGCCCATAACCCAAATAACAAATATTTTCATCAACACTTCCGATGCTGATATCAATGACATAATTAACCAATTAAACAAACAAGTCCGAAAGGCCAAGTTTTAATAGCTTAAAAGATCATTAGCACTCTCAAAAATTATACACGTAGAGCGAAACTTCTACTCTTCAAGCTTGGATCAACATTAAGTTACAGATTCAAAGTCACACTTAACTATTGTTTCCACTATAGCAACCAAAACAGACTACACAAACAAAACGAACTTCACAAATTATTCGGTTGTTCTTCTAAACTTTTCTGAACAAACATACACATCCGTACTAACTCTACTAAGCTAAATATTAGCATTTATCTTGCTTCAAGACAGCTTGTCACTTTTACTTTTACTTTTACTTAGATGTGTTAGTGAAAAAAAACAACTATTACTCTTATTTTCCCACATTTTCTCAACAACCAAACAGCACAAACCTTAGGAACGTCCTCAGGCGAAACAGGAACAACTTCAGACTCGACACCCGCGGATCTCTTAGCTGTGATTTGAGTACTTCTACGAACAAGTGTAATTCTCTTCTTCTCCTCGCGTGCCAGAACCTTTGAAGCAAAGCTAGCAGACTTCAGCTTCTCGACACCTCGGTCTTGCACGGATCCCGAGCTACGACACAAAAACGAGCTCTGAATCGATCGCGTAGCGACTACCTGAGCCATTGCTGGAGAGAAGAAACAAAATGAAAATGAATTTGTAGAGACAATGTGGAGATGATGAAATGAAGTCCTTCGGGGATTTGAAATTAAAAGAAAATGAGACTGCGGAGTTTTAATTTGTGTAGAGTGTTTGGGGAAATCGCCGCTAAATTTGGCGGAAGTGAAGAGGGGGGCGCTGACACGAGGAGAGAGAGAGAGGGAGGCGCTTAGTTCGTATCGAAAGAAAAATTTTATATTTTTTTGAGTTAAAACAGTTGGAATAGTTTTTGGTTTAATGAAAAAGTGGTATTGTCAAGGAAATGTTTATTCGTACAAGGTCAGGCGACTCACCAACGACGTCGTTTGTTTCAATTTGTATATTTTCATTTAAAACTTTGTTAACGAATTTTTAAAAATAATTTCACCAGGACCGGCTTTGCTGAGGAAATAATCTTCTGTGCAATATATTTAAGGGATCAATAAAACCAATTTTTTTTAAATTCGTACAAGGTCAGGCGACTCACCAACGACGTCGTTTGTTTCAATTTACATATTTTCATTTAAAACTTTGTTAACGATTTTTTTAAAATAATTTCACCAGGACCGGCTTTGGCTGAGGAAATAATCTTCTGTGCAATATATTTAAGGGATCAACAAAACCAATTTTTTTTTTAAAAAAAAATAAAAGGGGTCTAACAATTTTAATGTGAGGAAGCTAAAAAATTACGTTGTTTTTGGAAATGAGCGCACAAAGTCAATGATTTGGGTGAACCAATTTGGCAACGATATCATTCCATTAACACTTTTTTCACTAGCACCCACCTTTTATCAAGAAATTTTCAATTTTATAGCCATTTTGATATGCTATAGAGTGTAGTTTATTACTATTAGGTACTATCGAGAAAGAAATAATATTCAATTTCAAAACTGTGATAATACAATTTTGAAGTAATAATAATCTGAATGAGAATATATATTTATTAACAAGCTAAACACGCAATGACAGCTTTTTTTAAATAATAATAAATTTAAAATATTTATGTCATTATGTGAATGAAATAATGTGCATTCGTAAACAAATTCTTACCAAGTACTGGCTGCTTTTTTAAGTAACAATAATTTAAAAGATGATGCTATTGTCCTCCTTCAAAATTTCTTAAAACTATTCTTTTATTTTTAATTTTAACTTTATTTAAATTTAAATAAAAATTATATATTTTAATTTACATTAAACACTTTTGCTCTCCATTATACATAGAATTAATTGGTATTTTTAAGTCCTAAATTAAATAAATAAATCTTTTATTTTTTAATACATTCATAAAAATTTTAAATTGATAAAAAAAATCATAGAGAGAAATTTTATTATAAAATATAAATTTTCAATCATGACTTTAAATTAGATGAGAATTTGTCTGTTATGTATTAATTGAGCATATTTAAAAAAAAATCAATTAATAATTTTCAATAAAATTGAGAACACTGAGAGTTGAAAAAAAATGATATAATAAAGATTACTTTTGGAGTTAACGAGGTATTTTAAGAAATTTTTTATTATTTTAATATAATTTATATGTGAAAAAAAAAGTTTTAAGAATTTTAAAGGGGTGACAATAATGTCAATCTAATATAAAAAATGTTTAGGGATAAAATAATATGAAGTCATTATCTTAAAAATAAATAATGAGACTTTTTTTAAGTAATAAATACATTAAAATATATATTTAAATAAAAATAATGTGTATTTATGAATTGAGTTGTCATTTTAAAAGAAATATGAACTCTTTTCAAATAATAACGATTTTAAAATATTTTTATAAAGTAAATAATAGCTATTTGTGAATAAGTTTTATTAAGTTATCGCTTAAAATTTTCAATCATTCAATTACAATGTTTAAATATTATTCCTTTTTTAATCTTACATCTCAATGCGACGAACGGCTAGGAAGGTAAAATACTATTTTAAGTTAAAGAAAAAAAAAAAAAGATTTTCAACCCTGCCGTATTCATAATCACAAGAATTCGTCGACTGTGAGAATGAAGTGTCGTTTGTTTATATATTATAAAGTCGACATGTTTTCTACAAACAACCTACATGGACGACGAGTCGTTTGTTCCAAAGCATCTCGTAATCTATGATAGGAAATGACATAATATAAACAAATCACATGCTGCCGCGTCACCGGTTACAAGTACCGTTCATTATACCCCACATTACAAGATTCCCATCGCCAGACCATCTATAGCGCGGGAAAATTAATAATCCCTATATGAACTTGGCGCCATCACAGCCCCCAATTTTTTTTGTTTGTCTCAACCCAGATCACTTTTTGGTTCTTCCCTCACAGTTTCTGAGCCAACTAGTTTTCACTTTTACAAAACCTTTGATCCAGATAACAACGGCGCCGTTCGCTTACAAATAAACATGGAAATGGAAAGCTTATCGGTGATCTGCGCCGGTCTTGGTCTCGTGGAAGAGGACGAAAGAGGCAATCGGATCGGCTACTCCAAAGGCGAGCAGTGTTTAGGTACGTTCCATCAACCAAAAGACTAAAGAAACCGGTGACAATTTGGTCTAAATAATATTACTACGATCAATCTGATTTTCCCAAATTTCATCGACAGAGAATATAAAGGATTTGCTGAGATTCTTGAGGCGTGACGATCCACAAAAGCGAGAAGTGTTTAAGCAAGTATGTAAATGGAACATCGTGTCTAAAGATTTGGTACCGATTATTGAACACTGTCAAGATGATCGAAATTTGGTCTTAAATGCAGGTAGTTGCAATTCCTTTAATTTTTTATTTATTCGATTTATCGGTAAGAGGGTTAACCCAATTCATTTTTTTCTAATTACACAGTTAAGGTTTTGGTGTTTTTGAGTATGCCTATTGAGCCTTCATCTAATGATATCCCTCAACAAATTGAGTATCTTTGGGGTTTGAAGTCTGCCATTGCGTGCAGTGATACAGTTGCTGTGGTTGTATCACTTCTTGAAGGTCCACTAGAAAATTTAGAAAGGTTAGAACAAAGTCTCTGCTTCTTTTGTGGCTATTTCATCGATTAAGTAGCGTACATGTAAAATTACAATGGTTAAATAGCAATAAATGTTAACCATACTAGGTTTCCTTTTTTTTTTCCGTAACTTTTGTTAGCACAATATAAATTGCTCACTGTTTGTACTTTCCTGTGTCATTGATTTCGCATGCTTTACATTTGACGTGTTGTTACTGTTACTGTTGTTAATGAATACTGGAATGTCATACAGCGAAGCATTCGCGGAGGATGACTGGAAGTTGGTCCAGTTAGTTATGACTTTATTCCGAAACATTCTTGCTGTGCAAGATATTCCATTGCAGCAGAAGGCTGGGGGTTCAGCTAGTCAATTTTTATCCCTCAGAGATAGATTCCTGGAACTTTTGTTTAACGAGAATGTAATGGACATAATTATTGTTATAACTCAGCACATTGGCGGTTGTTGTGGTTATTTCCGGCAGGACAACTTGCTTTTGTTGGAAACTTTTCACTACATATTTATGGGTCAGGATCCAGAGTTAATTGCCAAAGCTCGTCAAAAAGGTTCCAAGGTGGATACATTCATCCTGTTATTTTTATTTTTTTGCAGTGTTTTCTTTTGAGAACTTCAGACTGGATTGCCTAAGAAAATTTAAATATTTGGAACCAGTTTGGAAAATATATTATGAGAATATTTATGAGTTACTTGATTTTTAGTGTAGGCTGTAATGGTGCTTACGAATTAATAAGTAAATACACTTTTGGGAGCTTTAAATTGTTTGAGCTAGGAAATTTCTTTTTTTTTTGGATGCCATTATTGATGTAGTCACTTAGCTGATTGATGGTTATGAATTTGTTGGTCCATTCTAATGATTTTTTATGTGCTAGATGGGTGGAGACACCAAAGATTCTCTTGATAGTCTCAAATCCATAATAGCAGAGGAGCAAGAGAAAAGACGGCTTTCAAGACTACACAATCTTGTTCGTCATTCACAGTTTAGTGGGACATTTGCAAGACTTACCATGGTATGAGTTTTACCTATTAGTAATTTACTGATATTCATAAAGGTTATATTTAGAAATTTAGTAACTTTAGTTTTTTTTTTTTGAAAGGATGGTTCTAAAGCCGTGTTTAAGGGAAACCCTGCTTCTGCTTCTCAAAATCCCATCCTTAAACCTCATAAAGGTGTAAAGGGTGCAAATAAAAAGATTGTGTGGGATCAAGGAAGCTTACCTTCGACAAAGGATAATGTTTTAGAGTTGCTCCATGATTTTGTGGACCAGTTTCTATCAGGAAGTTACAATGGTATATATCATTTGGAAGTCTTCAATAATTTTTTTTGCTCTCCCTTTTTGTCCCCTTCCTTTGGTCTTATTGTTAATACTCATATGTAAGCCAAATGTTTCAGTTTTGATGCAGTCAATTCGTGAGGATATTGAAAAGGAACATCCTGCAATTCAGAGCAGTGATATCATTATGTTCTTTCGGGTTGCCCAGTTTGTGACTTCGTTTCAATATCACAAAATTGTGTCTTCAAAGGTGAGAGTTACGGGTAGTCATATCTTGAGGATTTTAATTTTTGTTCTAAGGTGAGGATGGTTCACCAAGCTTTAGTAGCTGCAAGTGCATGACATAGTTAATGCACTTTCCTAACAAGAAAGTCTTGTTGTCAAATTTAGTTATGTGATCTCTGCTTGATAAGAAGTTGAAAGTAGATCTTGACTCAATCCTAAGATATGCACTCAGTTACTTACCCCCACCACCTTTTCTTCTGTGTTATTAGATGGATTGATATTTCTTCTAAATATTTCCTTGTCTTTATAATTGTAGTTGGATTTTATCTATTAACTGTTGGTGTGAATATTTGTGATTAAACAGCCAGTCTTGGAAACAGAAAAGGTTGAAGCTTCCACTGATGAATTTGCTGGTAGCACTCTGTTTAATGGCAACATATGTGGACCAATCTCATCGTCAATGGATGAATCAATGTTTCGACTGGTCATTTCAAAATGGCAAAATGCATTTGATGGCTTGAAGGAAACAAATAATTATAAGTTTCTGTCAGCAGCTGGTTCTCTTATGAAGAATATGGTGATATATACTTCCTTATTAATTTGATGCTTTAACTGCTTTCATGGCTAAGATCTCTGTTTCTTATTTTACAAGACATTCTTGATGTTTCTTTGCCTTTCATATATGCCTCTAACAGTGTACATGAGTCAAAGTATGTAGATAGTTTTGCATGATTATACTGCTCTGTATTGAACTTGTTCTTGAGTCGGACTGAGAACTTTGTCTTTTTCGAATGCCTGTTGGCACTGGCTTTTCTTTCTTGCAGATTCGTATGTTAGATTTAGTGTTGAAGTCATTGCCTGAAAATTCTAAGGAGCCGCAAACAGCTCGCATCCTTCTTTACAAGTTGTTTTATGATCAGACTGACCAAGGGATGACTCAGTTTCTCCTGAACCTGGTCAAAGTGTTTGACACTCGCAAACAACCCAAAAGGTTTTTCACCTTTAATCTTGAAGACTTTAATTTTTCTTTTAATTCTTTTTTTTTTGACCTTTTGAATGTTATAACTTGAATTTATCTGTTAATTGTGGGCTCAATATTTTTAGTCTGTTGGGGCTTAACAATATTTCATTGAGTCCTTGCCTTCTAGCTTAGTTTTTTAAGTCAAATGGTAACATAACTTTGTAGGAGAGGTAGTTTGATCAAGAGGTCATTTGTTTGAGCCTCCCACTTGATTGAAGTTATTTGTCTTTTTTTTCTATTTTTCATCTTTGTTTGGTGACAAATGGAGCCTTTACCTGATAGCTTAAGGTTTTAGGTCAAATGCTATCATAATGGAGAAGCAATCATGTTAGGAAAATGTTCCAGCTCATTTTTTTTTAGTTTATTTTACACCCTGCAGCTAGATATATTCAGTTATGAATACACATATCTGTTGTGCAAAAGCATGTAGTTGGCTAAAAATGTATAGAAAATTTTCTAATTTGGACTAAATTAAAATGTCTTATGGTGCGCTATTTTGTTATTTTTCTTGTCAGTGATCTTGCAGATTTAGTTGAAATGATATATGTACTTCTAAGGCTCATGGAGAATCTTCAAGCACGTGGTGCATTAAGGGTATGTTTTCTTATTTGCAGAGTAGTTTAATATTGGAAAACTGTTGGAATGGTAGTTATCTCAAGTTAGTCATTATCATAAGAAGACTTCTCGAAATATGGGCTTTCAGTGTTATTAGAATATCTCAAATTATGAGATTTTCATAATTCTCAACACTGACTAGATTCCACTAATGAATTTAATATTGTTATAGACCTTTATTTTTGACCATATGCTGATTTTGTTGATGCCAAGTAATTCTAGCCAGAGTCCAATTATTTTAAATTCATCCCTTTACATTCTGCTGAAAACTTTTTGAATTTTAGAGGTATATTTGATGTTTACTTTCTGTGAGTGGCAGTTTATAATTTTGTTCTGAAATGGAAATTGGTTGCCACTTTCAAACTTGGAATAAGATTTGCATGTAAGTATATATTTTTGTCCCTCAAGTATTTTTATGAAAGCAATTCTTGTGTCTACTTTATTTATTAATCATTCTAATATGTGTTATATGTTTCTTAGAGAATTTTACCCTATTTTCTTGATATTCAATGTGTTATTTTCCTATAAAATCTTCCCTTTTGCCAGGAAACTTGAGTAAAAGTTAAGTTAAAATTGTAACATTACAATTTAAAATTTTGTAAGATATCATAATGTCAAGTTAGTGGAATAGCAGGCATATGATATGCAGCTAATATAAGGAGGAACACAAAATATTTCATTTACTTAAATCCAGTTTTTCATTTTTCTTTGCAGTTTTGTGGCTAGATGAAATTCAGTATCTTTTAGCATGAGAAAGCCTCTGTTTGTGTGTGTGTAATTCACATTGTTCCTTCTTTTATTTTGGTATGCACTGCACCATGCCTTTCTTTTCTTCTGTGATGATCTATATTGAAACCTCTGTTTATGACTTAGGTTTCTAAAAGATCAAGGAAAGCGAGAAAAAAGGGAACTCTGAAGGGCAACAAAGAAACTGAAAGTGAACTGTCTGGAAATCATGCTACCGTTCAGAATGAGACTTGCATGTCAAACAGTGGACCTATAGAAAATTCTTGGATGTTACATAAGGAAAGCTTAGCAGATGCAACTTCTGATGGGAAAGAACACATGGACATCCCTGTTAAGGTTGATGAACCTGGAACTGAAGTGCAAGAGATGAGGAATCATGGAGTCAATCTGTTGCAGAAGGATAACAGAAAATCTGATCATGCTGATGATTATCTTCAGTGCAGCACTAGTGATTCTTCTGGTGATGAGCAGCCAGCTGCAACTAATGAAGTTGATTTTAGGGTCTCTATGTTCCTTTCATCCTTTGCAAATACTAGCATTATTCAAAAATTGTGCTGGTTGCTGAAGTTTTACAAGAGCAATTCCAACCGTACAAATCACTACATAATTTGCATATTGCAGCGAATCACTGATGACCTGGAGCTCTCACCAATGCTATATCAGGTTAGAATTTTGAAATACTATCCTTAAGATTATCCAAAAGTCATTTGAATGTAAATCTCACATAAAATTATTTTGGATAAAATTTTGCAGTTATCACTCCTCCCTATATTCTATGACATCCTGGCTGAGCAGAAGTCATGCCCAAGCAAAAATTATGCTAATATTGTTGATTTTCTCACTAGATTGGTCCAAAAAATGCTTAAAAAAATGAAGAACCAACCCCTTCTTTTTGTGGAAATTCTCTTTTGGAAAACTAGAAGAGAATGCCATTACATTAATGCTGAATATTTATTGCATGAGCTTGGGCATGCAAAGAAAATTAGTGGAACTTGGGAAGATGTTTCAGAAGTTGGCGACATTGGGTCATCAAAGGCCAAAGGATGGGCTTGCAGAAGCATAGCTGATGCATTGGGTGAGGATGAAGCTGATGTCATGATTTCCCATGATCTTGGATACCAGAAGTAAGACTATGTTGATAATGCTAATTTTCTATTGGGTTTTACCAATTGATGGTTTTCAAATATTAAGGAGGATAGATGACATATCTTTTACTTCTTATAGGTCCAAGTTGGATATCTGTTCTTCAATTTGATGATTCTTTTTTTATTGACTGAATAAATAGATGGCAATATCTTAATTATTCTCAGAACAATACATAAAAATACCATTCTTTTGTGCAGAAACGAAGGAACTTTTGAAGTTCAGGAAGGCGTCACATCCATTTCAAACAGTGAGATTGATGGGAAAGAAAATTCTGATCAGTATGATATCTGGGACAACCCTTGAATATTACTATATTTCCTGTTTGTCTAATATCCTTTGAATTTAAAAACTCCTTTGCGTATTTGGATGGTGCAGTGGGATAACTTCCATGCAAGAGGAATCTATAAATGTTTCTAAAAGAAAGAGAAGACTTGTTCTCAGTGATGAGTGGGACCTGAAGATCAAGGATCTTTACGAGAGGTAAGTTTGTTTTGAAGCAACTATTTTACTAACAAGTATATATGCAATTGTATCAAAAGAATACAGTACTAGATAAATGTTGCTCATGTTTTTTTATTGTACTAAGTTGATTATATAAACTATTTTGGTTTCTTTCCTGAGGGTAAGTTCTGCTTATATGGTACTATATTCTTTCTTCAATACTCATTTAGTAGTTTCACAATTGCCATACTGCATCTGTATTGATAAATACGGCTGTTCTAGATTCAAAGATGAATGGAGTTGTAGTCGGCTTATAGCAGAATCTCTAGATCCTGATGGTAAAGTTTCAGCTGCTCAAGTTTCCAACAAGCTTAGGCAGCTAGGCCTTCAAGTTGCACCAAAGAAAAGGGTGCGCTACTCTGGTGAACCTTCTACTGTTGGTCTTGATCAACATGGGGAAGACCGATGTAAAATAGAAACAAATAACGCTCTTCACAACTCGAATGACTTAGAAGGAAGTTCCCTGAGGCATCCTTTGTAAGTACTTATTAATAATTAAATGTTAGAGTTTACATACCCTTGGACCGAGTTATCAAGAGATTGCTCTGTTAATGCAAGATTGAGACATCCAATTGAAACTGAAATTATGAACTTGGATAAATATCTTTAAGAAAGTGAAATCTTAGATCATTGATTTACTCTTTTTTTTTTTTTCGAATAGGTTGCTAATGCTGTATTGTTTTTGACAGGAACAAGAGCAAGAGAGTTCATGCTTTTAACAGTGATCAGGAGGCTATGATTAAAGCTCTATTTGAGCAGTGAGTGTAAACTATGTTTTCCTTTATCTTTTACTTCAACCTAAACTATAAGTAAATCTTCATGGTGTGAGTGAAATTTGGTGTCAAGACCACTAGTACGACTACAAGAGAGCTTACCAGCAAAACTAGCTGATACCTATATAAACTATCTTGTTCATTGGTACACTTTCTTAGATTGGATGGTGTTTAATTCACTTGTTTACACCTTGCAGTCTGAAATTTGGTATCTGCACTGGATGGCTGCTCTAACCCATCCTTATTTTATGTTCCAATCTTCCTCAAAAGATTTAATTTCAGTTTAATTGGGGTTTTGCTTTACTATTTGTTAAAAGGAACTATTAACTTCTGCTGTTTCATTCTGCAGATTCAAAGACCATAAGAGGTGTAGCCACATGATTGCAAATGCACTAGATGCTGGTAACAAATTCACAGCTGCACAAATCTCCCGTAAACTGAAGCAACTTGGCCTGTGTGCTCCTCAACAAAAGTGGTCCAAAGCCAACATGCACTTAAGAGATGAAGAGCTCAATAACTCTTCTAAAGATGAAGCTCATGATTCTGATAATGAAACACTGTTATCATTCAGGAATAGGTAGTTATACATGCAAAATTTTAATATTAATGCACTTTTAAATACCAGCTTTCTGTATTATGCTTACCAATGTTGCATGTGTGGATCTTCTCATTGGTCATACCATCCCAGTATTCATTTTTTTCCTTCTGAAAAAATGGGAAGATGCTGATATATGGACATGGAATTTAGTGTTAGAGAAACTACAGAGGCAAGACCGGTATGGCCAGTTTGACTTGTTCCTAACTCAGCTTGTGCTGGCAATAAAACTGTAGCTTGGCCTTGAGATTTTCCCATTCGACTCTATTTGGGATCATGTCTTTTGTTGCACGGAAGTCCAATAGTTTCACTATGTTAAATCCATGGTTTCATATTTCAATTATTAAAACTGCAACCACATACAACTGTGTTATTGTTTCTGTCTATGGGCACTATTCAGCTCCCTTCACTCTGATTTTCTTTTTTTCATTTTTGGGCTGCTACAACCAGTACAAATTGAAAATGTGCAACACAATCACCTTATTGATTTCCTCCTTAAAGGTCTCACATCCATTTTAGTGAATTGTCTCTTTTCATAATCATATATAAAAAAATGTAACACTCAAAACTACCACTTTCTTTTTGTCTGTTTATTATCTTTCTCAGCATTATATTCTACTCTAAGTATCTAAGTCATTACAGATTAATTGTATGCAAGTTTTCAGATATTGATAGATCTTCTGATTTCACAAAGACACAGGACAGTTGGAGTTCATCTATCTAATTAATTTTTAAATTTTAGGAGAAAAAGCAAGGATGGGGGTAGATTGTTTATTGAGGAGTCACAAGTACAGAATACGCTAGGAAAATTATCAGATGATTCTGATGACGAAACCCTGGGGGCTGTTCTCAAGTAAGTCTCTTTTGCTCTCACTTTAGTGTAGAATAGTGGAGCTTCATAATGCGGTGTTATTATTATTTTTATCATTGACTCTCTCATCCTTTAAATTTTTCCGCTCATATTTATAATTGTCGAATGTTTCATTAAAAGAACATGGTCACTGTTATGACTCATTATTTTCTTGACAAGTTAACTCAACATAAAAGAAAATTAAATACTGAAACTGCTTATCAATTTTTTATCTTTTACTTGATTTATGTATTTTTTTCAGTGGCACAATGCAGTGTCATTAATCACGATAACACTCTCTTTTGGTTCCTAGGTCGTTTTGTTTTCATTGACGACAACAATGAAAAGCATGGGCACCATGATACATTCTCCCTTGAGTTCCTTTCCACTACCTTATAAACGTCATACGTATCAATGTACATTTTTCTAATTTAGTAAATTCACTTGTATTTCTCTCATTGGTATCGTCAATTTGCAGAGAAAAGTTACTTGTTTAATGTCACCCTTAGAAAAGACTCCCTATCTTTTAAATTTTTTATTTTTGTTTTTATCTAAATTTTGCTTGGTATCAAGTTTTTGAGCACGATGATTGTTGTCTTAGTATTTTTTTTACTACAACATATAGTCAAAGACCTGTTGAAAATATACCAGGCAGTTTTCATCTCTTATTCTCTCTTTTTCTGGTTTTCTTATGTTATCTTGATTTATCATTTGGATATAGGAAGTCTAGGAAGCTCCCAGTGAAGCCAAAGCATGACATGCTTCAAACAATATGGGTTGAGGAGTCGAATGAAAACATGGGACATGGCACTACTAACAGCATTATGGAAAGGTACATAATCCATCTAGATCCATTGCTTAACACTATTTATTTCAACAATCAAGGCAGTTCTGGAGCCATCATTATTAAGAGGTTGACCTGACTTCTTTCTTCGTTAGGGATGGTTGCAACCAGTCCGGTGGAATGGAAGTTGCAGAAAATGGTGAGGGTATTTCTATTGACCGTGTCAGCCTGGAAGGCGCTTCCAAAACTGAAGTGATCGACACTCAACCGCCAGATGTTTCACCTGTCAACAATGAAGATGATTTGCCACAAGAGCTCTTGGATGATGATTTGGCAGATTCAGGGGATGATGTGACTACTGATGAATTACTGAGAAGTTCTGTAAATAGAAGGAAGCTGAGGATGGTAATTGATCCTGAGGATGGTGATTAAGACGGAAGCATCATAAGGTTTCTCTCATATTGCTTTCTTGTATTCAATTTTAGCAACCTGAAGTATTCGTTACCTTTGTTACTGGGAATTGAGTTGTTTGTGGATTATTTCTTTCTTGTCATTATTGCCTGCATTACAATGTTTGAAATTTTTGGAACTCATGATTGCTTTTGGTGAAGTTTAAAGTATTTAAAGTATTTAGTCTGTCTTATGATCAGTAAAGAGAAAATTTCTTATTAGCTCAGGACAACTTTGTTTCGACTCGCTGGGCTTGATTTAATTGTCTTAAATTTCCTGAACCAATAGCTATATGAAAGCTGCTACTCTGTGTATCAGTGATAGACAAATTGTTTCATCCTCTAAACCATGTCCTCATCTTAGCAGCTGCTCCTAGTAGCAACATTAAACACTTGTTCAGTTTTCCTGCATTCTCTATTATAGTTCTCATACCTCTGACTAAGCGGTTCTTTTCCTTGTGTTTCCAGTAGGTGATGCTGCTTATCAGCCTTGATTAATGCCTTCCACTGGGTATGCGAATCTTGGACAGCTTAATTTTTCCATATAATACTGAATGAGATCATGTGTCATTCATTCTCGGCAAGTTTTCGGGCTCTAGCAAGCTCGGCCAGAAACATCTAATGTATAATCTCACAGTTAAATGTGTGATGGATGCTTGATTTTTGTATACAGTAGGCATTGCTATTACATTTCAGTGTTGATAGAAGTCTGGCATTTTGCCCCAATATCCTTGCTGTTTCAATAGGATTGATTCAGACGTGTGTAAAATAAAAATTTTGTTTAAACAAGAGATATTGTGTACAAAAGCAGCAGATTGATTAGATTATTTTCTTTTCATTTTGTTTTTATTAGTTCCATTTGCGGGCAGACGGGCCTAATGATCCTTTGCCAAAGGAGAACAGCAGACGGTGGCATTCTGTACGTAAAAAATGGAAAAGCATTGCAGAGATTAAATCTGTTAAAATCTCCATTACCCTTGGCATGACTTCATCAATAATTATCATCACGGCTTTTTCCTTTTTTCGGGAAATATTTATCATATTCATGAAGTATTTGTACAGTCAATTTTGACGTATTTATTGCACTTCATTACTATCTTAAAAGGAAAAAAAATTAAATAAGTTTAAATTATTTGCTAAACTAATGTAACGCAAAAGTTCATATGAAATAAACCTATTTATATAAAATAACATAATACATTATATGAATTTTATTTTTTTTTGTTCTTTAAAATCTTTTATTCCTCTCAAGTCTATTTCATTTAAATTCCGTCTGCCAAACTTCCTTCCTATATCAGGTTGTTGTTGAATCGCTAATACAGCAGCACCTTTGAATTTCAAGAGATTGCGAAAGCTCTACGATAGTAAAGCTTCTTCATCTGTCGCCCTTATACAAATCAAAATGGCCGTCTAACATCTGTTTGAAAATGCAACATCTTCATGAAAAATTCTTGGGTACTTGCATTTGTTATATATATATATATATTCCTTTCCGAAGTAGTTTAGTGGGAACGCAAAACTTTCGAGAGTGGAAGTAAAAAGAGAAAGAGGACCAGAAGAGAATAGTTTGTTGAACCTTGATTGATGTTGACATTTGATATTAATTAATATTTAAACTAGAAATAATGTTGTTAAAATGGGTTGTAGGTTCGTTGGATTCAAAATCATTGGGTTCATTAAACGTGAACGAAAGAAGAGAGTAAAACTAGAATAGAGAACTTTCTAAGAATTGCTCCTATTTTATCCTGGCATTGCTCTGATTATTAGTATTTCTAAGCAGAAAATCAGATGTAAAGCTGAATGATTAGATGTTAATAATAATAATAAATAGAATAAGACATTCTTTCTAATGCAGACGATTTACCTGAATGAAGACTCTATTATATTGTTGAAAAGGACATTGGGTTCTTTTAATGCAAAATATACAAGTAGTCGCTGACCTAAGTTCTGGCTTTCATCAGAAATATATAATAGCCAATACGTTATCCATCATTTTGATAGTGTTACTGCTTATTGACGATCACAATGTCCGGTAGAAAGTTTATTCAACTTCTAGCTTTGCTTGTGAATTTGTTCAACTTGGAGCCAAGAGTTGTGGAGTCTAACACTGTGAGGTGCATAGAGGAGAGAGAAGCGCTTCTATTGTTCAAACAAGGATTGGTAAATGAAGCCAACTATCTCTCTTCTTGGGGAAGGGAAAATGATAAAAAAAAGATTGCTGTAAATGGAGAGGAGTGCGGTGTGGCAACCAAACGAGCAATGTAATTGTGCTTAATCTTCAAGTTTCTCTTGATTCTCAGCCTTTGAGAGGTACAATCAGTCCTTTGCTTAAATTGAATCATTTAAGACGTTTGAACCTTAATTTCAATAGTTTTAGTGGAAGTCGAATGCCTGAGTACATTGGTTCCTTCAGCAAATTAAGGTATCTTAGTCTCTCTGGTACTGAGTTTGCTGGACCAATTCCTCATCAGATTGGAAACCTTTCAAGGTTGCAATATTTGACCTCAGCTTCAATAAGTTGTTCAGTGTTGGAAACCTTGAGTGGCTTTCTCGTCTTTCTTCTTCAAGATATCTTGACTTGAGTGAGAACAACCTCAGTGAATCTGGTGATTGGATTAAAGTTATTGACAAACTCTCTTTCCTAACAGTATTGCTTCTACCGGTGGTGTAATCTTCCACCTATAATTCCTTCGTCTCTCTTGCACCTCAATTTTAGTACACCTCTTGAGAGTCTTGATGTTGCTATAAACAATCTCACTTCTTCAATATACCCTTGGCTGTTTAATCTTAGTAGCAATCTTATTGATCTTGCCCTTGATTCTAACCTTCTACAAGGTTCAATTCCAGATGCTTTCCGGTACATGCTTTCTCTTGGATCTCTCTCCCTCTCTAGTAATAACCTTGAAGGGGAGATTCCAAATATATTCGGGAATATGTGTAGCTTATCGTCATTGGATTTTTCTTACAATGATCTCAAAGGAGAATTCCCTAGGTTTATTCAGAACGTACCGGGTGAATGCTCTGAGAACTCATTGGAGCAGTTGAATTTAGATGACAATAAACTCACCGGGGTAGTACCCAATCTTACATAGATTTTCATCCTTAGCAGAATTAAATCTTAACAGAATCGTTTAAATGGGACCACACATAAAAGCATTGGACAATTGTTGGAGCTTCAGCTTTTGGATCTTGGAGGAAATTCATTGGAAGGTGTCATCTCAGAAGCCTTTTTCTCAAATCTCTTAGTCTTACAAGGATTAAACTTATCTGATAACTCTCTGGCTTTGGAAGTACGTGATGATTGGGTTCCTCCTTTCCAACTGCAAGCTTTAAGGCTTGCCTCCTGCAAGATGAGGCCTCATTTTCCAAAGTGGATCCAAACTCAGAGACAAATTTTTTTCATTTGATATCTCAAATAATGAAATCTCGGACGTCCGGGTGAAGTACCAACTCAAGGTCCAGGCTTTACTAGAGCCAGAGGAAATGCCAGCATGCCAGAAGAAGAGGATCGTATTATAACTCGGGGGTTCTATCTGAGTAGATTGTCGGATTCATTACAGGATCCTGGGTTGTCTGCAGCACTTTAATGCTCAACATTCAATGGAGATATGCCTACCTCAGTTTCTTGTCTGACATAAAATATTGGATTTACGTGAAAGCAGCAGTGAATATTGCCAAACTGAAAAGATAGCTCACGAATTAGATGGTATTACTCCATGTGTCAGAGTGTTTGTATATTAATGTTATAAACTAGCTTCTTTTCTTGTACATGCTAATGCTTATTATTTTGTGGCAGGAGCTATTTTGTCCGTCAGATAAAATTCAGACCTCATTTCACAGATTGCTTGTTTGCTTTCTAAATAATGTAGTCTTCTTATATTGTTCATGATACCCGATTGTAAGTTTCAGAGAACTAAATATGGTTCTCTGCAACCCATCATCCATCTTAATATCCGCTTTGTTAAGATTTATATGGAATCCTTGCCCTCTCTGTATCCCTCAATGGGAGACGAATTATATGATCATCTTTTTAGTGTGGAATAAATTTTACTTCGTTTGTAAACAGCATAACAGAGCATTCAACTATTAATTTCTATAGGTAGGTGGAAATTGAAAAGATTTCATACATTTCTGACGCAATTAAGAAAGTAAAATGAGTAATTCTAAAGAAAAAAAAAATTAAATGAGGAAAAAAAAAGAGAGAAAGAAGACGGGTATGAGTAGTGGATGGCGGAAAAGTGAAAAACAGAAAATTGTACACCCGAGAGAACGGGAAAGTTTTGAGTAAAAGGATAATAGCAAGAGAAAGCGAGAAAAGAGTTGTTTGAAGATAAACTGGTGTTGGTATTAATTAATATTTAAAATTTTAAATAACGTTTTAAAGTGGATGGTATATTCTTTAGAATTCAAGATAATCGGTACAGAAATGTGAAAGAAACTTAAAAAGAGACAACTTTCGAAGGATTGCTCTGAAAATATATCACAATAATATTGTTGATACCAAAATTTGCGATTTCGATATGATACAGTAAAGATTGTTTTCATCTAACTTTTTTGCTCAATAAAAATTATTTTTATCATGAATGAATTTATATGAAGAGAATGTTATGTATATATATATATGAGTGTTAATTTTCTTATTCAAATAACATTAGGAGTTTTAGTCTAATCTAAAGAGAATCTAGCAGAATTTTAGTTTATCTCAAATTAGGATTGCTTATTTTGAATTCCTCCTTTTATAAGAATTTCAACAAGTAACAGTCTTACTATATTTATCATATTGTCCAAATCTTCTCAGCTTGAACAGATTCACTCTCGTGGCACTTGATCAGAATCCTCCCTAATTCGATTATAGCGCATCCTAGCTGACCAAGCGTTGGGTCTCTAAGTATTGGACTTGTTTACATGAGGCCCATTAACTCCATGGGCCCGAAACTATTTTCTCAAACACTAAGCCCCCATTTTTCAGTGAAATTAATACTTTTACTGGAAACTTTAGTTAAGAGCGATCCACAGGCCTGTGCCTTCAGCCTTCGCAATGCCAAAATCTGAACAAAACCTCCTTCCTTATTTAATCAATTCCCTGATCTTTGAGTAAATAATACCAAACCGATTAGACTCTAACCAGAAGTATTTCCTCGAGACGAACACATTATTCTCTTGAACAGGTATGACAACTATCTTTATACTTGAACACCTATTAACCCACATGAAAATCAATCAAAACGGAACTTTAGCAACGATCAAAGACTGAACACGATGACAACCCTTGAAGTTTAAGTGAAATGTCGGCATGCGCAATGTGAATGCTCAATTTTTTTAATTTCGCACTAGCAATTAATGTGCATAAATGTTGCAATTAATGTATTTGTTTTAAGAAATTTTTTTTCATTTAAACATATAATTTTATTTTATAAATTATCTAAAATGATAATATATTAATAAATGATATTACAGTAAAAAATAAATTTATAAAATAAATAACCATCAAGAATTATAGTTATAACAAAATTCACATAAACACAAAGCATGATTGAATTTATATAAAATGAAAAATTATAAATTCATTTTTGAAGATTTTCTCACGACTGAGATTTATGGATTTGGGAAAAAATGCACTATCCAGAGAGATGCCGACATGGATAGGGGAAAGCCTTCCAAATTTGGTTATTCTTTCCCTAAAATCTAATAAACTCCATGGAAATATACCTTTTCAGTTATGCAATTTAGCATACCTTCAGATCCTGGATCTTTCCTTGAACAGTATATCAGGAACTATTCCAGAGTGTTTCAAAAATTTTACTGCTATGTGTTGTATATTTTATTTAATATATAACTATATTTCAAAATACTTATAGGTTTAATAAATAAAAAGGTGTATGAAAAGACATGTCCTAATGAAAAAGTGTGTGAAAAGACATGTCCTAATGAAAAGGTACATGTGTACTTATAAATTAAGGTCATATCTTAACTTTATAAGAGGAGAGAAAACTAGAGAATGTGATTGATTTTGTGTTATTCAAAGGGTTCTATACTTGGGAGTGCACCCTTATAGAACTAATAGCCATTGTATCTTGGAGGGAATACTGCCACAAAACTTATTTGCACCAGGACATTATCCTAGAGGGGTAAAAATTTTCTTAAGATTGTTAGAGATTTTCAAAAATAGATTGGATAATGCACAAAATAGCACAAGATATTCTCAAGCCAAGGCATGCATAATGCATTGTCCTTAAAGAACTTTTTAAGCTCTTAATGAACTCCATAGCCCAAATATTGAATGGTGGCATGTTTAAACTATAGGACATGCTTGATGGAGGGTTCACCTATATGAATGTGAAACTGGGTCGGTTTCTATGAGAGCTTAAGCAAGCATCTCTAAAGCATTCATGAATTCCAAGTAGGCACAGGACCATGAAAGTGCCACATCGCAGAACAACACTCATTGTGAGAGTTCAATGTGGATAGCTAGTCCTCTGACTTACGCCAAAGGACTTTTGGTTCATAGAAACTCTATGTTTCACCAAATTCCTGTAAGACACGATTAGTTGTCCAATGACTGGTTCATAGCCTGATAAGCACCAGTACATATGCATTGAATTCTAAATATTCTCTATTATCTTATATGTATTTTGAAATAGAGGGGGATTGTTGTATATTTTATTTAATATAGAACTATATTTCAAAATACTTATAGGTTTAATAAATAAAAAGGTGTATGAAAAGACATGTCCTAATGAAAAAGTGTGTGAAAAGACATGTCCTAATGAAAAGGTACATGTGTACTTATAAATTAAGGTCATATCTTAACTTTATAAGAGGAGAGAAAACTAGAGAATATGATTGATTTTGTGTTGTTCAAAGGGTTCTATACTTGGGAGTGCACCCTTATAGAACTAATAGTCATTGTATCTTGGAGGGAATACTGCCACAAAACTTATTTGCATCAGGACATTGTCCTAGAGGGGTAGAAATTTCCTTAAGGACAATGCATTATGCATGCCTTGGCTTGAGAATATCTTGTGCTATTCTGTGCATTATCCAATCTATTTTTGAAAATCTCTAACACTATGACCCAAGAAAGGAGTTCAAATTCCGCCATTACCTCCGGCTATCACTCCATGATGGGCAGTGTGGCATACATAATCCATTGCTATTTTGACAGCGCACAGTTGACATGGAAAGGAAGTCAATACGAGTACGGAACAACTCTAGGACGTGTAAAAATCCTTGACCTTTCAAGTAATAAATTAAGTGGAATTGTTCCTGAAGAGATTATGGATCTTGTAGGACTGATTGCCTTGAACCTGTGAAGAAGCAATCTAACTGGACAGATCAGTCTTAGAATTGGTCATCTAAAATCATTGGATTTCCTAGATTTATCCAGAAACTATTTTTTGGGGAAAATTCCTTCGAGCCTTTCTCAGATAAATCGTCTTGGTTTCATGGACTTGTCATACAACAACCTGTCAGGAAAAATTCCTTCAGGCACTCAACTCCACAGCTTCAACGCATCAGTGTATGCAGGAAATCCTGAACTTTGCGGCCTCCCACTTTCAAATAGATGTCCAAGGCGAGGAATCAGCTCAAACTGAAGTGCCAGCCGATGGCAACACTCCAGAAGACGAGGATCAGTTGATAACTCTCGGGTTTTACGTAAGTTTGATTGTTGGTTTCATTGCTGGATTCTGGGGAGTCTGTGGTACTTTACTGCTGAATAGTTCCTGGAGATATGCTTACTTAAATTTCTGGACTGGTGTAAAAGATTGGCTCTTTGTGAAAGCAGCTGTGAGCATCGCTAAACGGCACTGAAGGCTTGGTAAATAAATGGTAATACTTCTTCATGTGTATTGTAACAGGCTTATTTCTTTTCCTAGCTCGCATGGATGTATTTTATTCTGCTTCGACTTGGATGTTTTCTTTTCTGACATTGTTAGCGAAGTTGAGTGTACGCTGAAAGGAGCTTGTCTATGGTTCTCATTAATTAGCCCATATATCAAGGTTTGGTTCATGGCTGCTTATATTTGTTGGATTCTTTTGCAATTCTAGCCAGAATTTCGAGGCCAATTTTAATTTTAGCTAACCTTTGCCTTGTGAAAAATATTCCTTCATCATTTTTGTTACTCTTTCCAAAATTCTAGCTAAAATTTAAAGTGACGATAATAAATTAATTAATAAAAGCACAATTTTTTCTTAGATATTAGTAAATATACTTCAAAGAAAAGAGTTGCAGAATATTCTACATTATAAGTGAGTTGATTCTTAATCTGGGCGTTTATTTGGAAGTGTGAGGCCCTGCGTAAATTGTGCCATTGAAGCTTTGGAGCTGAGTGCCCAATGGAATTTACTGTAATCTTCTATCACATTATATTGTACCTGATATTGAGAAAGGAACTTGTATACGTGCTTCCTCAACGTTAACCTGTACCATAAATCCATTAATTAATATCTAAGACAAAACAATGTTTGCAATTTTTTTTTCTTTTCGGGTGAATAAACCTTTCATATTTCCGAATAAAATTCATTCTCAAATTTTTGCATGTATTAACCTCTCCAAATAGCCATAAAGGCTTAGTCTTCGTGGTCAAAACACCTACCAGTTGCATTGGTAAGAATTTATCTATAATATGAATTTTTTCAAAAACTTTTTAATATTATTCCTATTATAACGCAAACATTTTTTTTGAATATTGAGTATATTACAATTACAGTTAAAATTTTAATAAATCCCTAATTATATACCAAAAGATTTCTAATTGTATACTAATAGATTTGTAATATATAATTTAAAAAAAAAAAATTCCTCTCCAATAACTGTTGATCTAGATTTCCTTTTAAGTTTGAATAATTGCATGTAATGGAAAAAGTTTTTAATCTTGAAAAGATACCTATCAGCGACAACAGTGATGGGTCAATCTCGTTTCTCCACTTCTTTTCTCTTTTTCTCCTTGACTTTAAACTTGAGAGCTTCCAAACGACATGGTTAAATGCTAACCTGATGAGCGGAAATACATTCACCGTCCGTCTCACGCAGTAAAAAAAATATACAGCAAAGAATGAATTATACATTATAACCAGGAACCATTCGATAAATTACAACAAAAGAAAGCACAATCCCGTCCAGTTGAGACACAAGCTGCTCAAGATGTGCCCTTAGAGCAGCGACTTTGGTCAAACCACAACCAGGTGTGAGCTTCTCCACTCCAGCCTCCAACTAATCAAAAAGTGAATATCCAAATAGGAGATACAATTTAGGAGCCACTCCAGCCTCCAACTAATCAAAAAGTGAATATCCAAATAGGAGATACAATTTAGGAGCCACTACGGTATGGATGTTACTTGAACTGAGTGATCCGCTGAACCAGTCAAGAAAATTGGCAATGTTGGGTGCCAGTCCACAGTGGTAATAGCTGCACTGTGGGGAAGAGTTCTAAACCCACTAGCCTGACCTCGAACCTGAGACAAGTTGATAAAAATGAAAGGTAACTTAAGATTAGGGAATCTGCACTACTTAAAAATAGAACTTGTTTGGCCAGAAGTTGGCAACTTAACCATGGGAGACACATCGGACACACTCCAGATTGATAAAGTAACCAGACAAATCAGGCTAACATCCATTTTTATGTATTATACTGTCAAAATGTCAAGGTGTGTGAGAGCCCGTGTATGTGTGTGTGTGAGAGGGAGAGAGAGAAGGGAAAACCTGATATATAGGAGCCCTTACAGAACCAGATGTTACCAATAGTCTCCTCCCAGTAGCATCCAAAGCCATCTCATGTCTACAGTATTTTGATGACTCCGAATCATAGAACCTACAAGAAACAAAAACATTCTCACATAATAGTTTCTTCCAAGAACTTGCATGCAAAATATTGAGGATGCAACAAGGCCACAATGGAATGTTTATCAACAATAAGACAACAAATTGTATGTATAAAGACACTCATTTTACAAGGATTTAAAAAGAAAAAGAAAGTAAAGGCAAAAGTTCAAGCTAAATTTAACATGGTATACAAATGGTATTACAATAAGATTGGAAGACTATACATAATAAGGTTTGAGGATCAATGTCCTTCACATGGTTGTAAATAAAAGCTTTCACTTCCAAGTCTTAATGCAATTGAACAATCCATAAATTAAAGTGACTAAAGATTAAGGTGGGATACATATGATCCACAATATTTTCGATGATGAAACAGAAATTATAGGGCACCACAGTAAACCTAAATACCTGCTACAATTCCTTGACCAAAGGATATGACCTTGGTTTTGCAAGCTCCATTCAATAATCTAAAAGAGAAAAATCAATTTTATGAGGTCTCCATATATAGCAAATGAGGAAACTTAGAATTTTATATGGATCAAAGAACACTGATCAAGATATAGTTATGCTTCAGAGAAACTCACAACATGGCCAGAGGGAAATGAAAATACTTGCCTTTCCATCTGAACCCAAGCTAAAAATGCTTGTCTCATCAGGACCAAAGAGAATTGAACTAATAGCAGAATCATGTGCAGGCCAGCCAGTAATTTGTAGACCGGCAGACATGTCTTTCTTAAGTTAAGGTTCAAGTCTATGTGTGCATGAGTGAGCACACACACCCTCACATGTGCGCAAATGATGCACTCTACTCTTTTTGCTAAGTAACAGAGAAAACCGTTCAAGAGGCATATGTAATCCATTCACCCAACCATTTTTTGGGATGAAAAAAGAATTTAAAAAAAAAGAAAGAAAGAAAGAAAGGCTTTGTTGTTTCAACAATATGTACAACTGCAAATGTCAAAAAAGGCACAGAAATCATATATAAACCATTAACTAATTAACCAGAGACAAATTACACCAAGCCTCACAATTTTTGAAAGGATACCAAACATGTGAATCATTCCATCAATTGCTGAAGCTGCCAGAATCTTGCCATTGTGATTGAAGCATAAGGAAGTTATTGCTGGTGGATCTTCACCAAGAGGAAGGACTGTCTTCATAGAAGTTAAAATTCATTAAGGAACAAAATGGAAACAGAATTCAATTAAGAAGTTCAAGGCACATACCATGGGTTTCCATGTTTTCATGTTCCAGACAGTTAATGAGGCAAAACCCCAACTATCAACATTACTTGAGCCACACCTGCAAAGCAAAGTGATCAAATTCATCTCTTGCACCCAAAACAAATAAAGAGTGAGAAAGTGTGAGCAAGATTTCTAATATTATAATGAACGAACTGCCAATCTCCTAGGCAATATGTACAATGACAATAGCTGTCTTCAAATTACACCTCACCAGGTAGCAATAGCTTTTAAACAAACTAAATTTCACAATTTAGCAGACAGGTATATGCACTGCTGCACAGAACGTTAGGAAACAAAGAGAGAAAACAATTTGGTACCAGCTAGCAAACTGTCTTTTACTTTTAGCAATTCTCATCTATATGAACAAGAGAATGCAATCATAACTCCCATGAATGCAGCAACTCTAGTTGCAAGTCTGGCAATAAACAAACAGACTTAACAAAAGTGATTTTGTACCCAGAACAATTTTCAGTGAACTTCTAGTATTTCAATGCAACTGAATAAACATTTAAAAGTTCAAGGAATGTTTGAGGATTACAAAAATATAGGACCACAGTTGGTCAGCTCAAGTCAGCAATTGAGTGGTCCAAAGGGCAACACAGTATGCCAGGTGTCCAAAAGCCCCATATGCAGAACAAAAAGATTAGAGAAAAATTCTCAATAACTTAAAGCTAAATGGTTCTACTAGAAATTTCCATTGAAACCCATGGAGAAAGGCTCTTATTCCAATTCCTGAGAACATCATATTCCAGCGATTCTTGGTATCCTCTGTATGAAGTATTATGAAATTTAAGTTCAACAACTGGTTGGCAAGGGGAAAAGAAAAGAAGAAAGGAAATTCATGGGTAGGGATAAAGGTTCAAATTTTGATCTGGAAATGAAGTTATCAGTTATTTTATCTGTGAAAATTAAGCATCAACTGAGAACTTACTGGCTAATATTTAACCAAACAGCAGTCATACACACTTTATCCAGGTACAAATCCTAAAAATAGTTATTTGAAAAATGAAGTCGTAAAAAAAATATATACATATACCTTCTGGATGCTGCTGCAGATACAAAAATTGGCTCTACAGGGCTGCACTTTAGGTCCAAGACACTACAACAAAGCAAAAATGTGAAGCGGAAGAACAAAGTAATCTAATCTTTAATTGCAAGTAGTATTTTAAGTACCTAGGAAATGCTTTAGTTGTATTGAGATCACAGACAACTCTCTTGGCATCAACATTCCAAGCTTTAATGCCTCCATCAGCAGTGCCAATCAGAAGCTTTTGTCAAAAAGAATAAGAAATCTCGTAAACATGTATTTCTGGTGATAAAAAAACATAGCATTTAAAACTGGATAAATAGTTGCTGAAATTGCAACATCATACCAGACGGTCAGATTTACATTCCCACTCAAGTGACATAATCTCTGCCCCACAGTATATGGTTGCATTTCTAGAAGCTGGAGATGATGAGTCATATGTCCATATCCTTTGTTGAATATGCATAAAATCAATCAAAAGTATGAAGTGGACGTCAGAAATAATAAAAAAAGTTCAAGAACTGTAAGTAATTGAGGCATGCCCAAGGTGTCATCCAGCATAATGAATACTTAGACTGTCTAATCAAGGTCCCACCAAATGAGGAGTTTTTGAACCAAAGTCGGCATTAATCCCTTGTTCTTTTTTCGTTTTTTTGATATCCAAAATGCCCTTAACCTTATATGTTCAGCGAATTCTAATCTTGGTAGTTGGCATTAATCCATTTGAACAGACCAACTTGAAGCAATCAAACACATACACATAATTACATTTTGAGTACTATAAGCATAGTTTTGGGATGCTACAAGCATAGGCTGAACAGCCTGTTAAGTGAAGTGGGATACCTAGTAGCATTTAAGTTTTGAACAGCATGTGTATAAATAATATATCGACTGCGGTGATCATGCAACGATTGTACAGTTAACCTCCATGAAATAAATTGCTTACTTCCAGCAAGTACCTGACAGTGCCATCCACAGAAGCACTAGCTATATTGTTTCCAGTTGCAGAAAAGCGGCAGCAACTGATTGGACTTGTGTGGCCTAAAAATGTCTCCTAAAAAACATGGCATTCAAAGTTACAGAGAGACTGATGCACAACACACTAGCACAGTACAGGAAAATAAACAAGTCACACATCGACTAAGAAAGAAGGCAAAAACTTCTACAAGCAATGTACCTGGAAGTCTACTTTTACTTCTGGGAAATCTTCTTCACCCTGCATTTCTCCACCATTCACTGTCAAAGAAACTTCAATAATTAGTTCTACTGACTATAAGTTCCTATTCATACTGTAACCAACTAACCTATTCAAGAAAGAAAACAGAAATTTGAATCCAGTAGACACTGATTATTTCAATGGGAACAAATGGCTTCCTATATTTCCTACACAAAGCCACTACAACCAGACTACAAATTAACAAATACAACTAGATCTTTTCAACTCTTCATACAGATACAAATGCAACCTTCTCTGTCCTCATCCTCCTTTCCACAAGCATTATCACTTTAGTTCCATAAGAGAGAAAATAATTTCAGGAGCATGCATATTATAAGCAGAGCAGCTCTAAAATTATTCCAGAATTTTAGTGGTTTCTAGAAGTATCTTTTCCTTCTTCTCCGGTATCCCTGCTTGTTTTTCCACTATTACACCTCAAAGCTCATGGTTGATATCATTATATATAGTTGTATTATATCTTGGTTTCCTACCATTCAAACCTGTGAATGGCACACAGTTATTATTTTTCTTCAGATAATTTCTTTAGCGTGGCAGAAACATGATGCTAAAATAACGTTCATTATCCTCAATTCAAAAAGAGGGCAATCGATACAAAACAGTTACCCACCAGTGTAAGGACCATCATTGTACATTTGAATGGTATCACCACCCCCAACATCTTCAACGTCAAGAGTTGAAGGAGAATTTGAGTCATTTCCACACATGGATGCAGTAAATCTAGACAAAGCAGGTCCAGAAGTGGCCCGTGCCTGACCCACCTCGGTTTCACCTATATGCATGGCTGCAGTAGCAATGGCCTCAGAACTGTTTGCTGATAGAAGAAGATTTTCTTCACTTACTCCACTGGAAGAAGTTGAATTCTTAGTTCGTCCAGTGCTTGCATCCTTGACTGACTCAGAATGACTGGCATTACTAAGTGCCAAACTATTATCAGCTTCCACCAAAACAATATAGGGAAGCAAACCATTAAAGTTCCAATAGAAACAATAAATATAGCTCTTACTTCCTCAACCGGTATAACTGAGCCTCTTTTTCCTCCAATAAAGCCTGAAGTTCTGACAGCTTAACATTAAGTTGCTTGATGTCTTTTTGGAGACGGTTGACTGTGTTCTTCTCTGAACTGATCTTCAAGAGGGCAGGGAGACTTGGTCTAGTTAAGGAAAAATTCTTATAACTCCAATCAGCAAAACAATCAATTTATTATCAAAGGGTATAAAAAGTACAACGAGCCTATAGTGTGAAAGCCAGTGGAAAACAAATATAGGAGAGAAATTAGGAACTAGCTTGGTGACATGGTGACATGCATTAGATGGATAAAATGTGGAAAGTGCCAACCATCAATCCATGACCTCAACTGTTGTTGAAACCTTTTTCACGCACTATATTTGTAAATTAACAAAATAGAAGTGAGGTACATATTCTCTAATAGAAGGGTCCTCATACATGTAGCCTTGAAGTTGTGATTGCACCTGCAACTTGAGTCAGGGGATAGATATAATGCATCATACTTGATAGAATTTCAGCAGAAGGAATGCATTTCAAAAGGATATGAGTTCCATTGAAGATCTCGCTAAAAAAATTCCTCACAGAAAGTTGCAAGGCTTCATACCATTCTTTTGAGAAATATACGCGAAACTGTGGATCCGAACTTGGATTCTTTAAGTAAGGAATGGCTGCATGGCATGCCCATTATTGTCCATGAACAATATGTTACTTCATGAGAAAAGACTGAAAAGAATAAGAAATAAACCCACCAAACCATGTAGTCCAATCTTGACCCCTCTGCAACAGATCGTTTCCAAGTGTTCCAAAAAACTCCATAACTTTGTCTTGTCTTCCTGATTGTAAGGAATGAACTATATAGTACCGGAGAATAGAGACCTCCAATTTTGATAAGGTAGCAGCAAGTACCGTCTCAGATGGTGAGAAAAAGCATTGCTTGAAGAAACTGAGCAGGCCAACTAATTTTTCTGCCTGAAAGTTTGGAATATATATTGAGAAGATTAAGTCTAATATCTTATCCACTTGAAATCCTTTACCTATTTCCGTACTTAATTCCTTCTCAAAAGCTTGCAAAGTATTTGTAAACCCTCTGAACATAAGAAATTCCCTCACCAGTTCCTCAGCATATTGCATGTTCTCCATCTTATCATGCTATCCCTGCAATCATACATATGCCTTCAGGTTCATAAACTTATATACATCCACAATCCACGACAAATGTGTCTTTACCACATCTGTGATATATATATATATCAAGAACTATTATATAACTTAGCAAATCTCTTTATCAACACTTCCCAGTAACATACTGCTCAAAAATTAAAATACTTCTACGGAAAAAATTTATCTTAACAGATATGAAGGTGAAAATGTTGCACAAAGTATCCAAATTAGTAAGTAATTACTCAATGCAACAAATTGAGTATAAAAGGACTTGCTAATTATTCCCTTAGCACAATAACTGAATCAGCCATTATCAGTAACAACTACTACTAGACGCGCGATTTTTCTTCAACTGATCTAACAATCAGTTTCATTTATAAGCAAATACGACCATATTTTTAGTAATTTAATTCAAATTAGCTGCTATTAATACGACATCTAGGGTTTATAGTAATTTGAATCCCAGGAACTGCAAATGAGTTGATACGAAGAGAAAGTAAAACTAAAGAGTGCGACGCGTACCGTATTGAATTGCAGAAGAACTGTGAAATACTGAGGAAGGATCGAAATTCGTTGCGAGAAATCAAATCGATTGCTTCTGATTAGGGGTTTCCAGGGACAAAGTAATGATTAACAAACTTGGCGCTTAAATCTTTTACGCCATTTTTTGAGCTCAATTGCGCCGCTGTTAGAACGGTGGTTGTACTCAATTGTCACTGACCAATGGCTTCATGACACGTCACCTGACCCCTCTCTTTATTTTTCCTCCCGCAGTACCAATCTCATCTTTCGGTCGATGTTTGTTTATACCGAGTACAACGTAAATTATAAATTTTTTATTTTTTTAAATTGTGATTGTATTTAATAAAATGAAAAAGAAGGCTCAACAAATAAATAAACCAATGATAAGTTGATGGGCCTTGACTAGCCGGTCCAGAAAGCCCATAAAGACTTAATTCATTGGATCAAGTCTGTTTTATTTTTTTAAGAACATATTTGAGAAAAGAAATTCTTGGTGACATGGACATATTATGTCATTTATGACTTTTAACTACTAAAATTTTGTCACATTTACATAACTTAAAAATGAATAAATTGTAATAAAAAGATATATAATTTCTTAATGAAATCACATTAGAACCAATCTAAGATTTTTCATTTGAGAAACGATTTAAGACCTTTTTATTTAGAGTATACATAACTCATAACTCATTTGTACTCTTTTTTTTAAGTTATATATATAAATTATTGGTAGTTGGTAACATAGATTTTAATCTTTCTTTTGCCAGATTGTATTTTGTTGAAAATTATATGTAGTGATATTAAAATTATGATCATTCCATCAGCCACATAATGAATACCATATTATTGAAATAAATTTTTTTGGATGGAATTTTCATCCCACTCAATTGTAAATACTTCTAATCTCTTAATTTAAGGCTTCATTTGGTATCATGGTGTGAAGATTTTTAAACTATAGTTGTTGTAAAATGGAAGTTATAGCTAAAAATTGATGGGTATTTAATAAACACTAATTTTTAAGTGAAAACTTAATGGATATTTGATAAATTAATGAGAATGATATTAAGTAATTAAATTTTATTGATTTTTTGTCTCAAATAACTATGAGCCAAATTCAACCTAATTTTAAAACCACAACTAAAAGTGATTACCAAACACTTAAGATATATAATATTTTGGAAGATTGATCATAGATCAATAACAAACAAAGCCCTAAAGTATTCTACAGATTCGATTTGTTCAAATCTTTTATCGATTTTAGTTTTCTTTTTAATAAATTTTATGTACTGTCAAGATGAATCTTAAAAAATAATAAAAATACTCTAGTGATAATAATTAATGAATTAATTTTTTTTTCATATAATACGAAACGTTTTTGAATTTTCTTAAAATTTCATAATAAACGTTCCTTAATAATAATGTACCATTAAAATTTAATTAGTTCCACATCTTATTCAATAACTATGAATAATTGAATATATTTATATATTTTGTTGAAGAAATTCTCAATGTTTTTTCTTAATTTACTAACTATCAGTTATGAACTTGTATTTTATTTTGAAATTAGAGGCTCAATTAAAGTAAGAGAAATTATAAAATAATAATGAAATATACATCAATGCAATCGTGACAAAGACAATATATAACATGTACAAAGTCAAGCTTCAAGCATCAGGATTATCGATCGCGGGGAGCCAGCTACATGATTGGCTATTATTTTATTCGGAGACAAAAGGCTTGGAATAATATTTTTCTGAAATCCTGCAATGGAATTTCGTGAAACTGGAGCGCAAGGCTCAGAACATGGGCAGCATTTTTCTGTATGTGTAGACTTGTAAGGAAGAGGAGTGATACGTGAATGAGATGAAACTTTGCAAGCTTCAAATGGAACAACAAAATTATAAAACAGAAACCCTAAATTTAACGAACTCTAGTATAAGAATATATATGTACATGTACACGGAAGATCTTCTCTTCACACCTATCTGAGAGGGAGAAGGTAAAAAGTGTGGCTCCTCCAATCCATTGTGAGCCATGATGAAGCTTATTCATGTATTTACTCGTAATATCAGCCCATCTAAAATTAGGGTTGAGCTTAAAACTTCAGCCCATGTTTATAAAACTTCTTTTATGTGTCTTCTGAAGAATTTTTTATGTATGCATGTTTCAGCGACGTTAATAATAAAGTGAATATATTTTTTTTAGGTAAGTATTCAAATCGAGAAAAAATTATCTTCCGTTATGCTCATCAAGAAATTTCTTTTATGAAATTAAAAAAACTAAATTAAGTTTTATATGCCAACTGATGCCAATTTATATACATTAGTTGGCAGATAAAACTTAACGTTTACAAATTTTTGCTGAAACTAGTGTTACCATATTTTAATTCATATTTGGCTGGTATAATTCACAAAAAAGTCTTGATCATAATCTCTATCTCTAACCTTAATTTTCTGGTTTAATTAATTTCCTAATGCATGTGAGGTAAATAGTGCAACTTACAGGATTAAGCCCACAGCCGAAATGGAGCCAAACCCTATAACTTCATTCCCCCTATCTTCAAGGTGAAAGAGAATGCGAAACCGACACCTTCGAATCATCGTTGCACAGAAGCGAACGACATGCAAACAACACGATAACAGCGAAAGCAATCAAAGCTAATAGTATTACAGTAATATAAACCTTTCGCTTAAACAGTTAAACGACATCAGGCTTTAATTTTTCCTGGAAAGGCTTCTGCGGAGTACTTGTCGACGACGATGAATCTCCAATATTCATTGAGTGACCGTATCTGATTTCTCGTATCTGCTCGTTGACGATGTTCAGTTCTACGTAGTTCATATCTAGATGATACTGAGTGTAGTAGAACTTATTCACAGTGTTTATGAAGGCAAGGAAGAAGATTAAAGATGATAACAGAGAGGCGGTAAAAGTTACCCACCAGCGTTTGCATTGGTTAGATGTAGATTGGAGTGAGATTGAAACAAGAATAACTCCCTGGAAGAAAATGTAGACGATGGCTAGAATATGTGCCCATGTTTCATAGAAGCGAACTCGAATTTCCTGTTTCTAGTTTATGCGGCCTAATTCCTTGGCGGCATTTGTAAGTTCCTCAACCTCCATTACAGACTTTATTGCAGCTGTAAGAACTAGGTTTTACTACAAAACCTTTGCCGCTTATTTGTGGTTCTTCTTCAAATAAGAAAGTAGCTAGCAAGGCTCCTTTTTATACTGCTTTTGGAATTGAAGCTCATACTTTAGGAGCAAAAAATCATTCTATCTAATAATTAAGTTTATTCTTATTCTTGGAAGCAACTGGATTTTATGAAATTGTACGACAGCTAGCTACTGAGAAAGTTCTTTAGTATATTATAAGTTAATGTTGCGCAGGATTTATTTTAAATGGTGTGCCAACGCACACAAAATCCTTGATTAAGTTTTGCGCTGTGATTCAATGGTTTTACTGGGTTAATTGCATGGAATTTTTCTGATTTGAAATACTACTAAACCATCTTCTAGCATCAATATATATAGGCAATTAGGAAGAAGAAAAAGGAAAGAAAATTAAAATTACTGTAAAATTGTAACTGTGATGCAACATATATATATATATATGTTAGGAAGAATCTTGCATTTCTTTTTTCCTCTCAAGAGTCTATATAGATATGAAGACATATAATGACGTTTCATCCCTGAATCACTTGTAATAATGAAAAAGATATCAGCTGAATGAAACGTCATTATATATCTTTTATATCTTCTAGTGTTTTTTAAAATACTTTAATTAGAATGATAGTACATATATTATTCACTCTCCATGAGTTCCTCAAGAAAAGCTCCAGCTGATTTCATCACGGAAATTCTCTGAACTATTATCAGGAGTGATCTGACACAATTTGAAGATAGATATCAGGGTTTAATTAGCCGAATCATTCTGAATTAATTATCAACTAGTAAAAGTTTGCATAGGTGACAATATAAAGCAACATCAATTAATATAGGGATAATGTACTTTACCCGCTTCACTTTTAAGAAAAAAATATCTCTTAAATTTTTTGTCAGTTATAAATACCTCCCTTATTTTTTAAGAAATACTGAGATACCCTATGAGATATTATTTTATACATTATTTAGATTTCAATTAACTATTTTATCTCACAATTATTAAAAGATATATAAAATAACTCAATTATCTTTATTTTTACTTTGAAATAATTAATTTAATTTTATATTAATATTTAAAATTTAAAATTATAACGATATCTTAATTCTTAATTATTTTTCTTTTAAATTTATTATTAATTTTTAACGATATTAATTATACATATTTTTAAAATTGTATTTTATTAAAATAATCTATTTTAAAAGATTATATATAATTAATATTGTCAAATTCTTAATTGTCAATTTTTTACAACATTAATCGTAAATAAATTTTAACAACATAATTATAAAATTTTTTATAAAATAAAATTTGCTATAAAAAAATTTTAGTTAGTTGTAAGAAATTAATTATAAAAATTTCAAAATAAATATTTTGACTATTAGTATTATAGAAAATTGACAATGAGTTTTGACAATATTAATTATACATAATTTTTTAAATTTATCATTTTAATAAAATGATCAATTTTTAAAATATGTATAATTAACATTATTAAAAAATTAATAACAAATTTAAAGAAAAAAATTTAAGAATTAAAATATTATTATAACTTTTAAATTTAAATATTATAATAAAATTATATTGGTTATTATAAAATAAAAAATATTTAAATAGTATAATAAAATTATATTAGTTATTATAAAATAAAAATAAGAATAATTAAATTATTTTATATGTTTTTTAATAATTAAAGAATAAAATAATTAATTTAAGTTTAAATAATATATAAAATAGTAAAATAGTATCTCGAAGATATCTTAGTATTTTTTTTAAAGTGAGAAGTATTTAAAACTAACAAAAAATTTAAGAAATATATTTTTTTTTCTGAGAGGGGCAAAATACATTGTCCCATTAATATATTACTTCTCCACAAGATCCAAATAATAAAATTAAAGGAAAAGAATTCAGTCGTCCAATAGTAATATATAGCCTGCTATAATCTATATATATAAAATTCTATCCGAAAAGTAAAGAATTATCTAATACATTGATCTGAGAGACAATAACTTCTATAATATTACATTTTAACTAGAATAATTTTATTTTAGTCCTTAATATTTCAAGAAATATTATTTTGATTGACATGTTTCATAAATTAAATAAAAAGGTTCTTAACTTTATTGAAATCATGATTTAAATCCAACTAATATTATTTTTTTTATTGACCTAAATAATTTAAATTTAAGCAATAATTTTTAATAAAATTAAATTTTTTTTATCTAATATACAAAACAGACCAATCAAAATAATATTTTTTTTGAAACGTTATGAACCAAAATAAAATTACCCTCATTTGAATTAGTGTGCAAATTAATCTCGATCTTACTAAAATATTTTCACCAAGATGTCATAAATGAATTTACTAAAATATTTGGCATTGACAATGATTTATGTATGTATAGATCTTACAATATGATGAACTAATTAATTAAAATTAATGATGAGCCAGTTAGTTGGCTGATCATAAAATTCTCCTTGACATTGAACTTTGAACATAGCTAGTTCGTTGGGTAGATTCTTTCGGCAGTTAACTTTCTGTTTTCGTTAGAAATAATATTTGTCAAGTTGGATTAATAGGCAGAACTTTCTGCTACCATACATAAGTTGAAATTGAATGAAGAGAATCTTCGAACATGACCCATACCAACCGGCGGCATTAAATTCAAGTCAAGAATCAGTTTTAATTAATTCGTTGTTTTTAATTTGGGGTTATTTCATTTAATTTGTGTGGTTTAGTTCTTTATTGGAATTAAAGACGAATTATTTCATCGTTGTTTAAGGAACCAAAATGCTCAAAACAATATTTTAAAATATATTTGAAATTAAAATCAGGTTATTTTTAATTCATAGTTATTGTAGAATAAAATTATTAAACGTATAATAATTAATTAATGTAAATAAAAATTGGTGTATACCATGCAGTCTATATATTTTAGTGTCAAAAGAACACGAGTTTTTCATCCCTTAATCACTTTTTACAAACATGAAACAAATCAAGATGTAAGCTCTGTTTCACGAGACCATGTCTTGATCAGGCATGAAAATAATCGATCGCTTTGCTTTGAAAGGCAAACAGATCGACTTGTCGAATCCATTTTCATGCCAATTTTCGCATCTTCACCCATCACATGCACTTTTGTTGTATAAAAACATGAAAACCCTAAACCTCTGCTTGCCTTCAGCCTTTTTTTAACTCCAAAAATTCTGTAAACATTTGCTAATTTCTGATGAGTAACGGAATTCTAAAATTTCGAGCTCCCAGCTTGATTACATCCAAGTCAAACAAACCATATATCTACCCATCTATATATTGCATGGATTATATATAGATATAATATTGTGCTGGTTTCTTGTAAAGAGAGACAAAGCAATAATTCAATTGAGGACTCATTGATAATGGCAAACGGCATAGAGCTGCCATATGATTTTCCTTGAATATTCTAGAGTACTTTTCTTGAAATTTGACCTTCATATCCCACGTTTTAGAGCACTTTAAATTTCGCCAAGAAAAGGAAACATTTTAAAATGGTAAGAGTATTTTCAGTGAAGAAATATATCACATCAGTATATTTTTATTTCGTTATCATAATTAAAGAGAAGCATAGAGGTGGCAAAACTGATTGTTAAAAGTTCAAAGGGTTGTGTCGTGCCGCACGATAAATAGTCATCGTGCCAGGACTGAACCCAAGCAAAAAAAAATCACCATCTATTATTCATTATTTATGAGTATTATTGATAAATACTATACAGTTCATATAGACTTATGAACCGTATTTGGTATACTTTCTAATAGATCGATATAATATTCACAATAAATGTATCGTGGATTAAATTATACTTATTCATTTTATTGTGTGGGATATGCTGTGTCAGTTCAATATGAGAACTTGTATAAATTTATTTTTTGTGTTAGCATAACTCATTTATTACCTCTAAATAAGTATAAGATATAATAATGAGAAAATAGTGTTTAATTAAGAAGATATTTGTTTTTACAGCTGACCTCATCTCTAAAATAGTGGAATTACGCAATCCATTAAAAAAAACACAAAAAAAAAAAAATTGTTTCATATGTGCCTAGACTATCTGGGTGACATAGGTGGAATAACTGCAGGTAGCATGAGAAGATGGATGAGTGCTAGTATTAATGGTGAATGAACTAAACTGATTAAAATCTCTCTTCATAGCTCTGTACACATGATCTAATCCTTCTTCAACCAATTCCAAAACTGTTTGAGGCATTGGTGGTCTGTTGATTTCAACTGATCCTTCTAACATTTTCACCACTTCCCCCATTGAAGGCCTCATGAAAACTTCATCTTGGATGCACCAAAATGCAACTTTCAGTGTTCTCAGCAGCTCTTCTTCTTCCACTGCCCCTTGCAGTCTTCTGTCTGCGACTTTCATCGGCATCCCATTTGTCATCTCCTGGATGTTTCAACACTGATATGATTGAGTACAGAATAATGAAACATTGAAAAATAAGAAAAATAAAGGGGAAAATCTTTTGAAGTACCTTAAAAGCCCAGCCAGGATAGAAGAAGTCCTCTGCGTCGTAAGACATGTCGAGGTTTCTTCTTCCACCAACAATTTCTAGAAGAAGCATTCCATAGCTGTAAACATCAGCTTTTACAGTTATAGGCCGGTTGCTAACCCACTCCGGGGCCAAATAACCTCTGGTTCCTCTCACCATCGTGACAACATGAGAATGCTCTCTTCCCATTAGCTTAGCCAGTCCAAAATCAGACACCTTGGGGCAGAAGTTTTCGTCTAACAAAATGTTTTCTGGCTTGATGTCACAGTGTATTATCCTGTTTCTGCACTGCTCGTGAAAATATGCAATCCCTTGTGCTGTTGCAATTGCTATGTTGAACCGAGTTGGCCAATCCAGCAGTCTATCTCGGCACTGATATGAAGGAAAAATCCATTTGTCCAATGACCCATTTTTCATAAACTCATAGACCAAAAGCCTGCAAAACATAAAAAAATTTAAGACAAAACTGCAAAATTCACAGTAAAACTGTCTGCTCGTGTGCATATTCTACTAGATTGAATCATGTATAAAGCCAATCTCACTTACCGGTGTGAGCCCTCAGAGCAGTACCCGCAGAGACGAACCAAGTTCATGTGATGCATAGAGCCAATAGTGTTAACTTCTGTTATGAATTCCCTCTCCCCATGAGGCAAAACTCGATCAAGCTTCTTTACTGCAACTAAAGTCCCATCTCCGAGGCTTCCCTTGTATACACTCCCAAATCCACCTGTAGAACAACAAAACGAAAAGAATATAACTAAAATATATCATTCTAATTCATGGCAATTTCCCCTTCATCTACCTCCTCTGTTTTAGATAAAATCCACAGCGGTCTACCCTAACCTGTTCCAAGAAGCTGTGAAAAGTTGCTGGTTCGAATTTGTAAATCACGGTATGTAAAATTTATTGGAGCACCGGACACAATCAAAGAATTTTCCGCAGCTTTTTTAAGAAATCTCCTTCTATGAACATTGTAGTACAGCAACAAACAGAGGAGTCCAATAAGTACAGTCATGCTGAGAACTATAGGAAGCACTACAACTTTAGTGCGGCTGCTCTCAGATTCTTCTGAAGAATCACCAGATCCTCTGCCTCCTGCATTCATTGATCCATTAGACCTAATTTTCACAAACAGAGTTGAACCCGGGTCCTCGAATCCGCCAAAGTCTAAACTCCGCAGAACCCAGCAATAAGGCTTTTCATCATCAAGGCCATAAACAGAAGCAACACATTCACAATCTGATAAACAAGCATCACCACATTTGGAAACAGTTTCAATGTCGCTGTAATTTGTTATAACTGAATATTCATAGAAATAGTAGTTCGTTTGCTGCACTGATGCAATTCTATACTCACGAGATGTTTGATTTTCATGCCTTGGGTCACATTTTCCAGTCACTGATGAATTGTCTGGACACTGCCCATCATTTCCTATCTTAGAATCACCAGGCAAACATGCACAAGAAGCATTAGTTTTGCTTCTGTCCAAATTACATATCCCTTTGCCACATATTCCAGCAATATCACAGGGATTTGAAACTGCAGCCCATTCTGGAACCCATTGGCGTGATCCATTAACATCGTTATCCCATCTATACAAACGCAAATTCCCATTAGTTTCGAGTATCAATCTGCGGAGAACTGATAAACGAGTTGATCGATTTGTAGCAGCAGATAATCCGCCGTTGTCTCCATCATTCTTGTAAACATAAACTGCTCCACTCGATGAATCTCCATATACTATTCCAAAGCTTCCAGCTTCATCTAAAACCCCAACAACATCACCAGTAACATTCGATATGTCCGGCCCAGCCCAGTATGATTTGTTTGCATAAGATTCTGGCGAAGGATCATACGATTCAGGCAAATTATATGTCAAGGCAAGGCTCAATGAAGTTCGCTGTTGCAGCATTTTCAGAGAGTAATATCCACCATGTGAAGGAGACTTCGGAGAAGTTAGTTCAAGCGAAACAGATAAAGGCTGGTTTGGCAGAAGCGTGTCGGAAGGGTGCAAAAAACTTTGCCATACAGGGCGATTGTTGGGGGCGTAGAGAATGAAGTTTCCGGATTCTAACATGGCTCCAAATTCGACGGCGGCATCAGATGAGTTTGAGCTCCAGATAGTGGTGTCTCCGTCGTTAAGGACCAGGTTTCCTGTTGTGTCCAGCTCCAGGATTGCGTCCTTGGTGACAGGAGAGTTTCTATTTAGATGATCATGGAGAGAAAATGAAAGTGTTGGCTTAATGTCATCATCACATTTTTTTTTCACCTGCAAGAGCTTTAGTAAAGACTAAAAACTAGAGATAGAGAAATGGCTTCTGCTTTCTCTAAAGTCCAGTACTAATCCTAAATTTTTTGTACTAATTCAAAAAAAATTACCAGTTAAACATCATGCATGCATTCTTTTTTTCTTTTTTAAATTTTAGTGAACCCCACTGATAGTGAGTTGAAAATTAAGCATCCTTGCCAATGACAAAAATTGAAGATAGGACCTCCTAATGAAATTCTGACTCCTAGCCATTTGAGCTAGCCCAAGTAGTTATCATGCATGCATTCTTATACATGCAAAATGTACATTGTTAAGTTTCTAAAATAAAGTTTATTAGACAAACCTGTTGGCTGACCAAACTACAGTTCTATCTCCGGGAAGCTGATTGAACCAGATAGCAAGCTGAAAGCGGTCTTGAGTTTTCTCGACAGGGGTGAACCCAAAAGCAAAGGTTCCATTATCAGAAACCCAAGTTTGGTCCTGGCTAGCCAAGAGTCTCGAACCCAAGCCGATCTGGGTAGCCGTGCAGGAAGTAAGCCCGGCTATGAGCAGGCAAACCAGAATCCATGAAGAATAATAACACAGTGAATTATTAGTAGCAGCCATGAAGAGGAGCTGAGCTAGCCTAGCAGGTTAAGTGAACGAGCAGTGAACTTGCCGAGGAGGTTACTTAAATTGGCAAGGGAAAAGTGACTAAAAGTCTGAAGTGGGGAAGGAAAATGGAAGATCATTACACGTGTACAGTGGTGGGTGAGCTAATCTTTGAAAAAGTTTTACGTCAAATGGTCGGCTAAGGAAGAATAACTAGGAATTGAGGCACGTGGTTGTTGATGTATGGTCCAAAAGAGGTTGTGGCCAACCGAAAGGTCCTAGAGTTTATTGACACATAACTTACTGTTATACATACATTTTTCTGCATGGGAAATTATTGAGAATTTCAAGCAAAATTAATTAAAATACAATAATTAGGTTTGGATATTGTTGGTATAGTACAAAGGCAGGATGATGACCAATTGATGAGATGATGTTGATGTGAAATATAGAACATTTATGGATTTGTTATTGTTATGACAAGAATATTTTCAGTCCTTAAGTTCGTCTAAACTTCAAAATTATCTAAAAATAAATAAGGATAATTTAAAGATGAAAGTCAATTTTTTCTTACAATATTTAATATCTTTTATTGAAATATTCATTTTTAAAAATTTTTGCGATTTTTTCTACTGTATGAGTTATATCTTAAAAACTTAAAAAAAATATAACGAAAATTAAGCAAGAATACGTTTTTTTCTTCTTTGTTATTTCGGGTTAAAATGATTCTCTTCCTCTTCCTCTTTCCCTCCTCAAATTTCAACTTAATCATTTCATATAATTTAAATCGGTTAACATGTCAAAGACAAAAGAGAGCAAGGAGTTCAGATTTTCATCAGAATCTCGACTTTTAATCAATAATTAATTCTAAATTTCAATCCCCTAATAACCTTTCAGTATCAAGATTCAAGACCCACAAATAGACGTTACATTACAATGAACAAGTCAAACAACAATAGAACAGCTACATCAAAAATTGACAATGAATGCAAATCATACAGGGAGAGCTTTTTAAGCGAAAACTTTTCAAACACCCACCGTCTACGTTAATGCAGCCAAAGAAATCGCCTGTTGAAACGTGGACATACATTGGCATTAATCGTCATGGACCATAAACTTTAATGCACAATAATTTTAGCTGCGCATACCGTACCTGCAGTACCTCTAACGTCGTCGTTTTGTCCTGGTCCTTCCTCTCTCCATGAGGCAGCAGAACGATGCGTTTCAGTTTTGCTTATGCTGACCAATGCGAAGTGCGAACTCGACTTCAGTTTTGCATCATCGAACCCCTTCCGAGTGCAGGGCCAGCGTTCCGAACTCTCCAAGAACTCCATTTTCGTTCCATCGAAGCTTGCTTGTTATCCCTCCTTCCTCTACATCTCTAAACCACGTAAGCTATATCTTTCAAGTGTATTTCAATTTCCATAAGCACCGTTTGCTTGCCAAGAATATCGATTCTGTATAAGTAGCTGAATTAAGCTCTAAATATAATAAGTTTAGTTATTTATATCGATCGGTTCTATTATTCAATTTTTTTTTCTGCAGTTCAAGATTATTCGCCACTTCATTGACTAAGCTCGGTAAAGTTGGATTTTGAATTTCATGTAAAACTGGAGAATTGCGTACTGTAGGCATGTAGTTTATATATATTTTGGGAATAAATTTTCAATATGTAGCTAAATTAAGCTGGAAAAAAATGTAAGAATTTCAGTAATTTAAAACTCCATGAATTCGACTGTTTACTTTCAATTACATTTAATTATTTAATTAATTTTTGTCTATGATTAAGGATTATCAGCAGACTAAATGGGTTGAACTCAGTGATTGTCATGCAAAATTGGAGATTTGGGTGCTTTAACCCTGGAGACCCCTTGTCTTCTGAGCTTACGTAGTCTGTGTGTGTTTAAGATATAGCTTGGGAAGAATTTGTAAAGACTGAATATGATTTCATCTCTTTTGACAAAAGACAGGGTTTTATGTCTCCTAAAGGTAAGTTCTTGTTTCATGGCTTCAATACTACATTCAGTTGTACCACTACCTAGTGTGTAGATCATAATTATTTCTTTGTTTGGAACTTTTGTGTGAGCTCTTGTGATAATTTTTTATAAAGCGTAAGAATTGTAACTATACTTTGCACAAGTAAGTCCTTGGCTTTTAAAAGTTTGGCCATCGGACCAAATTATTAAGTAGTCGATTATGTTGATCATTATATATAGTATATTGTCTCAGGTGACACATGCACTACTTAGTGCAGAGCCTTAGGACAATGTTATGGACAGGGAAGTGTTTCCTGGTTTACTTGATAGAAAGAGATTTTCTTTCAGAGGTTGGTTCTTTTTTTTCTAAATTATTTTTGCCAGACTTATGTTTTCTGTTAAATGGACATAATACATCTCATGTAATGTAATTTATTGAACAATTTGTATTGGGTTAAGCATGTTACTGAACTTTAAAACTTAAATTTATCAGGAATATAGATGAGTAATTTCCGATTTTTCTCTTGAAGTCTTAGTATATGAATAGAAGGGAAAAAGAAAAAAGAAGGGAAAAAGAAAAATGAAGTGAGATTTTCTGGTATTGCAGGTTATGCTTCTGTTGATTTTCTCCTCTTGGATAATTCCAATTGTAGCTCACACAATAGGGTTCAGAAAGAGTTGTTGGGCGAGCCTTCTACAGCCTCTTGAAGGATATGGCTGGAGGTCTCATTTCATCACTCTCTCGAGGTTCCATCCCCTTCAATTGGATTGGTTCATGTTTAGCCTTAAAGGAAAGTAGCAGTTTAACGTTGGTCCGGGCAGGCTCATGTTTGCCTTGGTTAACTGGCTCGCACAGGTTAAGCTTAATTTGGTACCATTCCCTCTGCACCTGTCGGTGTCTCGAGTATAGAGCGATAAGCTATTGCACAAGCTCCAGTGGCAATGGCTTTCTATGCATTGGTCGTTTCATTTTTTATCCTCATTTGGGAGGAGATTGTATTCTGTGGATTCCTTCTTCCTTCACTGACAAAGTATAAGCAAATGTGGTGCTCAATATTGGCGACTTTACTAGCTTTTTCCTTTTCACATTTCAATATGTAGAGGATGCTACCACTGCTCTTCCCTAGCTCGGTACCGGGTGCTGTCTTGGTGCAATCAAGAAACCCATAGGCATCAGTACGCATACGTGGCCTATGGAATGCCTATGTATTCTACAATTTTATAAAACAATCTTCTAGTTTTCTACAAATTTTTCTTGTTGGGTACAGCAGTGCCTTTGTATAACTACAAAAATGGTTTTGGTCTTTAGGAACTAGGTTTTACCAAGATATAGCTTGACAGATGTTCTACCAAGTCCTGACTCATGATACTAATCTCTTCTCGTGAGAGTGTTGCTGGCTTTGTACTGTTGTGATAGATGTTCCACACCTCATCATGGAAACTACTTTAAGCCGTGTTTGGTGTTGAGGCGCCTTAGTTGGAGTAATAGTTGTTATAAGATGAAATCATCAAATATAAAATATAAGTGAAAAAATAAGTAATCCCTACTAAAAGTAGGTGTTCCCCGAACCTTTTGTCTGCTATATGTGCTATGAAAGCACTGTCCCAAATTTAAGCAGTAGCTCTATTATGAGAAAATTAAGGTGAGCTAAAGAACTCTCCTTTTCTAGCCCAATGCCCCTCCATGTTCCAATGCCGTCCATCTTGATCGTTGACGGATAATTTATTAGAGACCACAACCATAGAGCTCTACCATTCAGCGGGAAAAGCGTTAAAGCTTCAACACTAGTTGGTGCCTTTAGAACCGTCTTTTCTCAACTACCGTGCACTTAACACTTATGGATTCACCCTGGCTATCTGTAGAAAGAGATTTGCAACTAATAATTCTGGAAGACAAGTCCAAGTCCACAGATCAGTTAAATACTTCTAATTAGTCAATCGTCAGGACCACTCCCTTAACCTAGCATGTACAGGGACACCTTTGTACAGAGTATGGTATGGTACATACTTTCACTATATATAAACAAGATTTAGAAAACTCACTGTGAATATAATTTCAACCGTTAAGGTCTCAAATTTTTCTTTATTCATGTTGGAAAATTTTGAGTAATTATATTGCGTGAAGCATTTACTTTGATGTATTGAATAAATGCTCGATGATTTTTTGTTGTGATTTAAATTTTTGCAATGAAAGACATTCTATTTGGAACCTAATTGCTTTACGAACACATGGATTCTCTAGCAATTGCTTATTGTCCTGAAGGTAGTACAATAGGGGACCATTTCTTTACCCGTCACAATCTTTATTTGGCTTCTGTCCCAGAAACTTTGGTCAATGTTCATTTCATTCTCCGACAGCTTTGGGGACCCCTGTCTGCTATTTTTGTTTTTGTAGGTTGTTTGTAAATAATAATTAGTACTATTTTACATGACAATGACATTACTTTCTCTAGCATTTAAGTTTTGAGAAGATTCGAAACTCACCACCACTCAGACCGTTAGTGGACGTAGTAGCCTAGAATTTCCTTACCGTGAGAACTTAGTGATATATATTTTCGTCTTCTTTTTTCTTTTCCTTGAGGTTTTAGATGTATAGCTTTAACTGATTCAAGGACAAGATTATCGCTACGTATGACGATGTGTATGGTATTATTTTATCTTTTTTCGATGATGTCTTCGTATTTATGTCCAGTGTCTTCTTGTATCTTTGTTCTGATGTTGTAGTGAACAAGAAAATACTGTAAATATTGTTGTCTGATTACACTTTTGCCCAGAATAGAGGACTGAATAGCATTTTGATAATCTTGTCATTTTTAATTAACCAAAAATTTTAACACAGGTCGTTGTATCTTTACATATTATAACTCTTGTGTCTGTGTTCTGATGTAGAGCTTTTGCGTTCTTGTATAATGTGGTTTGATGTAACTCTTTGAAAAGTTTTTTAAGGTCACTAATATATATTATTTAGAGTGTGGTTAAAATCACGAACTTATTATATTCAATTATGGAGCCTGTATGTAGGTTTAAAAACATTCATATATATGTTCTGTAATTGAATCTAGAGCATAACTTGCATAGTATATTGTTGTATGATTAATTAGTTTATCCTCCAGGTTATGCCATTGAAGCGAGTGGTTGGAATGTAAGCATCAGAATGGTGAAGTCATGCTTTCAAGCTAGTCATGCTCACCCAAAAAATGATAAATAGAAAGTAATAAACATTATAAAAGATAATGACAAAACAAAAGCAAGCCAAGCCAAGTCGTCAACTTTTGTCTAGAATTGTAATTTCCACATAATATAATTAATTTTTCTAAAGCATAAAGAGTAGTCATGCTACTACTCTCTTTATTCCTATCTCAGGAACACACTTGAATAAATAAATGGAGTTTGTGCATGAACCTGCCTTCTTAATGCTCACATAAACCTCTGTTTACCTTTTCCAGTGCTTCACATTTATAGAACATACGAGTTTATAACAAACATTCTAAAGCACAGAAGACTCTTAAATCATATATAATTATATATTATTCTCTTTGTTTATAGAGGCTGCTTTTAAGTAGAATAAAGGAATATGCATGAACCTGTTTCTTCTTTTCTTTTAACTCCTTTTGATTAAGCGTAAACTAAATAAATTAATTAGTAAGAGAAGAAGCCTTCTTGTTTGTGAAGTTTAAATTAAAAAAAAAAAAAAGAAAAGAAAAAGGGGGTGGGGTAAGCTTCTGATGCAACAGTACATTATGGGTGCCTGTGGGGGCTCACATTTTTGTTTCTTTTCTTTTTTTCCCTTTTCAATTATTAAAATTCATTGTCTCGTGCCAGACAACCACATACACAACTGTTAGAAAGAGAGGATATTAAGGTATATAAATATACAATAGATTTGTTCCTTAAGAGGAGTGTCTTTCCTGTTACCCACCTAGAAATCTTCTTCCCTTATTGCGTATTTGTGTATATATAGCATCCTTGTTCTTCTAGTCTGCATATCTTAATACTTGCCATGGAAACTTCTCAGCCTCTTTCTATTGAGAGTTTTTCGTACAGTTGGTTGGTAAACCTAAAACCATCTTTAGAAAGCTTGGACAATTCTCTCAGAGCTTCACTTGATGCATGCGATGAAGCTTCTTTCATCGAGATGGACCCAAGAATGCCACCTTCAAAGAGATTTCTCAGAAGTTCTCAGGATTTCAAATTTGACTTCCCCACCTCACAGTCTCCTCTCGCTCTTGTTCATGCAGATGAGCTCTTCTCTAATGGCTATGTGATGCCTCTATTTCTTGACCCAGAAAAGATGGAAGCATTTGAAGCCCCGGATTCAACTCTTTCTTTGCCTACCTCTTCTCATGTAGCAAAGCTTGTGGTTCCAGGCAGCAAGACAACCCGTTCTTCTTCCTTGAGAAGATGCAGAAAGTTATCGAAACGAATATTTCAGAAGTATCTGGATTTTCTTATCAGGCCATTGTATCGAAAAATACGGGGAAGGAGATCAAGTTCCAGAGTTGAAACTGGTGATACAAGAGTTCATGTTATGAATAGTTGGGTATATTCAGCAGCAACCTCTCCAAGAATAAGCGTAGCTTACTCTGCCGACGATTGGCGCAAGTCTTGTGATTCCGAAAGCTCCATTTATGAAGCAGTTCTCCACTGTAAAAGATCCATCGGTAAGTTTTTCATTTTGATTTTGCTCAACCGTTTATTTATTTTGACAAAAAAAAAAAAGAGTTATCAAGTATTGATGTTCTTTATTACTGTTGGAATTTCAGGAAAATGAACAGAAAATACTGTACTGTACAGAAAAAGCAGAGAAGGAAAGGAGGCACATGTGGAATCAAACATGTGAAGAGGAGAAATTAATGAAGAACAACTTGTGATCCTTGTCCTTTGTTGGAAGAAGATAATGTAAATTTGTCCTGTAAGGGAGAAGAAGGTAGCTGTGCGGATCATGGTCGGTCGGCCTTGGAAGCACCGGCCTGGCTAAGGGAAAGAAAAAAAAAAAGCAGTTAATGCATACATATCTTACAATTTTGGCTGTCTTTTTTAATCTGTAAGAGAAAGCTAGCTACCAAACTAAACTAATGATGAAGAATCTCTAGCTCCACAATTTTTGTAAAGTTTTTTAGTTAATGAAATCAGGGATATTTTTCTTTTCCATTTCACATATATGTTAATAATATTAATATGCAAATGCCATTAAGTTAATTTCTTCTATATATATATATAATTTCATGTTGTTAAGGTGCTCCATGGAAATGCAGAACAATAGCCGGTCTTGAATTAGCTGGTTTATTACGACAATAACTAAAAATTTGGAGATTTCTTTTAATTATTTATTTTATATTTAGAAAATTGGGATATAAATTTGACAAAATACCTATTAATGATTGTTTAGTTATTGACTTATTAATATATAATATTATTGTATTTAACAATAAATATCATTTATCTGTCTGTCACACATAAGTTTGATACTTGTAGATTAGAATTTTAAGAGGGGTAGGATATCGTATGACACTCATAATCTTGAGGCGCAGGAGAGTGCGCTTCAATTGAAATCGATTGCTTTTGTTTGGTTCCACGATCAAATTGGGCTTCCATAGCATAGTAAGTTATAGCACGAATTCAACCCAGCTTAAAATTTGATTTCCCCAAAAATGCTTCCCCCAAAATCAATTTTATTTCATTCCAATTCTTGTACTGAAAAAACTTTCAGATTCCAATGTTAATTCTAAGTTTAATTACGTGCTGCTTAGCTTAGCACAGAAATTACAGAATTCCATGGAGGTACAGGAAACTGTAGTTGTTAAAAGGCATGCAAATTCCATGATGGATCATTTATTTATTTATAAATACTGAAACCATTTCTGGATTTGTGTCATTTTCTGTAAGCTGATATTGCACAGCTGTTTTTCGAATTTATTTATTTATAAATATTTCCCATATGCTAGCAGTAGTAATGCCTACACGTACAGTGCTTCTGGTTCTCTTGTTATTATCATCTAAGAAAATGAAAAATATTCCGTATACTCATTTCTCAGTTTTCTCTCATAACTTAGTTTTGAATTAGCTATGATAAATGATTAGGAGCTACTCCATTACCGTTCAATATTTTAGAATATAATGTAATTATAATAACTTTTAATTGAGAGAATTTTAAACCAAACAATATCTGTCCCAACATGCATTTATTATTACATAGAAATTTCTCCTGGAAGCGTTGCACCAAATTAAATGTAAATCAAAAGAAAACATGATAGCAATGTGATGCATTCAATATCAGAATTTGTTACGTCCACAACTTCAATATTCTTTTCTTTCCCATATCTTGGAATATTGAAAATGGAAGTGAAGAAAACTTGTGAAATTCGCAAGGAATTAAGGGAAAGGCTGCGTATTCTTTGTTTTTTCTTAGGCAATTGAGAGACATGATGCATGTATTTAGGCTTTTCTTTTGTAAGTTATTAGTTGTATTGTTCTCTTCAAGCACAAAACTCTAATGGCATCTATATGTATCGTTGTAACACAATCATACATTTTGATTCCTTCTGTGCCCATATCTTCAGCAGTATTCAAGAACACACATTGGTGTTGTTCTATGCCATAATATACCATTAATTACAGTCTCGAAGATTTTGATGAATTAAACTAATTATGCTGATTCGATCTATTGCATAAAGTTTTTGGTCCCCTAACGAATGGGGTCCAATAATGTGAGATGGGTCTTATATATAGACCTCTGAACATGGCTAGTTTTTTACAATGATGAAGCTAAATTTCAACCCTTTTGCAGGTAACGTAACACAAAAGTTATAGCTATAATCTATATGGTCCAGTTTTAGGCAATGGAGATCACTTGCCAAGAAATCGGATGAGAGTGAGAAGTTTGTCACATGTCAACGAATAGGATAGGGAGACATAGACAAGTTGTGCTAGCAGAAATGACAAAGTTTGATAACATTGATTTTGTGTTTTCTATCTATTTCTTTTTGTCTTCCTTGTTGGATTTCTTCTTGCTAATTCACAGAAAGATTGCCCTTTATGAAGTTTTGTTTTTCTCTTGTCCCTACTTCAGCCTAGCTAAGCCTAAGCTCGTGGGGACCAAAACCTCATACATGCTACTTGTCGCTGCTATTGATTCTTCAGTCACTGTAGCTGAACAAGACACAGTAGCAATGTCATTATTGTGCTTGCAACCAAAACAATTCCACTGAGATTACAGAGCTTAGCAAGCTGAGGATATGGGCTTTCGCGATAATGTCCTCAGAAAACTAATAATCAATCAAATATATGAACCACAGGCAGAAGAGAAAATTGGATCGGTAACAATATTACTGGATATTTGAGATATTTGTTTAAGTTTGCAGCTATAATTTCAAGTTTCTTGCAAAATTTGACTGGGGATAAAAGATGACGCCTTGGAATGAAACTTCCACTGCCGACTAATTAACAATATTCATTGTATGTTTTATTAGAAGGATTTCTTTGGAATGACTTGCAGACTTGTTGAAACAAACAGGCCAAGCGACTGAGACCTTGCTGTATGCTGTGTGTCGTATGAATTTGGCATAAGGTCAATTGTTCTGGTCTTTAGGACAATGAACAGTGCATGTAACTTCTCTCCATGTTTCAGAATTTGATTAGTATTGAGTGTATTCATTGCATTGATGAGGCAGGGTCTATCTCAATGAGTTGGTTTTTGAAGGAAATGAAACAATATGGGGCATACTAAAGACATGAAAGACGTATAGCCATTGCAGCCTTGTGCTTCAGATTTTCACCATCACTCTCGTATTGATTGCATTGAAACACATAACAAGTTTTTCAATGCTTCTGCTTTTGTGAACAGACCACATACAAGCGCCTAAATGCAAGCTAATTAAGGGAACCGTGACATTCTCCTACTTTGTCATCCCTTGAACCATTTTTGCGGAGAAAACAGGCAAGTGAGAAAATGCATGAGTGTTCTTGCCTGCAGTAGCTTAAGGTCCCCCCAGTTTGCAGTTAGTCCATGGATTCAGAAATTTTACAAAATACGTAAAGAAAATTTAATGTTATGGCTAATAAAATTATTTGAATTATCATTCCACCTTATCAACTACCACCAGTATGGATATTATTGCATCTGTTTTCTCAAAAGTGGAAAGTGCAAATTGCTAGGAGAACTCATGTTATGTAACATTTCGTTATCAGAAAGAAGTTCTCTTTTGAGGAGCTTTTAATGGCATGGATTGGGCCAATATATTGTGGCTAGTTCCACCATCGGATCCATTTTGTTGATTGTTAGGTCCTGGAAAATGGCATGAACGAGTTATCTGATTCAGTTACACTTGCCTTTCAAGTTGCCATTTCATACTATTTATACGTCACGTCCCCCCAGTTAGTGAAAGGCCAGTTTAATTTAAGAGTATATATGAGCTCTGAATACCCATAGCTAAGTAGGTTTGCCAAGGCTTCATGTATCTGACATGCCCATTGTCAAATATCAAGGCAGATTACAGAAATTGATTTCAAATTGTTAACAATACATGTATCTTGTAGGCCACAGGCTTGCTGCCTACCTCAATTCACTAAAACTCTCATGATAAATAGCAGAAGAGCTTGCTTCAAAAAAAAAAAAACAACAAATAGCAGAAGAGCTGAATATGAACAAATTTTATACTTATATGCTTTGTAATAAACCATTTTATTACCAAACTCTCAGATACCATCTGATTTACAACTCATCAACATACACTATAACTCATAAAACTTTTTATACAATGCTACATCCTTGCTGCATAAACCTCCATATCCTCCCTAAGAATGTTCACCGGAACTTTTAGAACTACTAGATTATACGTTCCTCGCATGTAGGAGTCATGAAGATTCAGAAAATGGCAAGGATTGAAACACAGACCCAAGTTGTTGGACATTACTTAATACTTGGAGTCGGAGCTCTCTTTAATCGTGGTGCTAGAGGAATTTGAACCACCTCCTATGTCTCTTTCTTCTGGGTAAGCAAATTTCAAGAAATTTTCTATTTCTTTATTCTCCGAGCTTCCAGTTCGACGATGCAACCACTTCAAGTAGTTGGGAGGGTGATGGTGATGTTTAGGCCTTCTCTCGCTAATGGCAATAGCAATGTCATTAGGGAAGAGATTTCGGAGCACAAAGGCGTGCAGTATAGTTGTTACAAGCAGAGCTGTAACAGTGAGTGTAGCAACAATAGAGAGTATTACAGCAAGAGCTTGGGTTACCACAGTGGTGACTTCATTTGAGTACCTAATGGTAGCAATGGCAGCACCAGTCATTGGAAAAGTGTATGCCCACCAAGCTAATGAGAACCTGTAAATTCAAGAGAGAACAAACATCAGAAAACTTGAATTGCAAGTAATGAAAGAATAGATAAAACAAAGGCAAATTTCATTATATCACTTACTTGAATCCTCGGAAGAAATTAATTCGAACTGCCTGCAAAGTAGAAGAAAAGTTGGCAAAAGGTTAGAAATCAATCCTGTTTGATGGCAATAAACATCAATGCTTTTATGTGTCCAACTAAAAGAAACAAACCAGCGAGAAATAGAGGAACAAAGCAATGAAGTACGCAATTCGTGATCCATAATCAAAGGAGCCTTGAATCTTTGCCCAAGCCATAGAAGCAACACTGGGTGCAGCAACAAACAAAAAGAATACAGGATGGAGTTCTTTTGGAAGTGTTTCATTCGTTGGAAGTCTCTGGTAGAGAGTTACAAATAGGACTGTGTAATGAGCCAAGCCGATAGCAAAGAAGAAAATAGGCCCTTCTTTTAGCCCCATTGATGCACCTAATAATGCTCCAACAAAATTCCCAACAACTGAAAGATGATTTGATGGATTTGCCACTTTCGAAAGCCTCCGTTGACCTCCAGACATCCATTGTCCATAGAGCTTAAGCTCAAAACAGAAGATTGGAGTCATGAGAATGTACCAAAGGCATTCAGGCAACTTTTCAGTAAACGAAGGCGGAACTCCAAGAGCTAAAAAAAGTAGTGCAATCCAAGGGGCAAAGAAGAAGTTAACACGAATTGGGTGGTAATACTCACGACGAACTGCTTCAAAGTATAGAACTATTTTCATAAGATAGATCAAAGAGATAATGACAACAAGAGCAACAGAGATGATCCACAGGATAGTATTTATTACTAGGCTTATGTGGAGAAACTTTGTGGAGTCAGAGGAGGCCAAAGTTTTCCACAAAATTGCTTGGCTGCTAACACCAAGGCACATACCGAATGAAGATATGGGAAATCTGAGAAGAAAGGGCCAAGTCTTATCATCAGGAAGCAGAATCTCCTCTGAAGGCTGTAAAAGTAGAAATTGTTATGATATCATTAATAAAAATTGTTAAACACATTAGAATGAATAACTGAAATATGACAACACATACCCTAAGGGTGTCCAATTCAGGCCCTTGCAGAGCATCAAAGTACCGATCCACAGGCAAATTAGTTTCCATTTCTGCTCTCCTTGGAGTGTTATTTTCTGGTGCAGCTTCCCTTGGCCTTCCGCGAAGATTTGAGAGCTGCCTTTCAAGTTTTCCAGACCATGTTTTGAAAGAATCAAACCTTTTATCCTTCAACCTGGCTATACTTGGATGGTGGGTAAAATTTGTGTGGTTAAACGCCCCTTCAAACACAAATCCTTTAGGCATTGGTTGAGAATGAAATTTTACACGTTTTGGAAGTTCATTAGCAGTCTCAGGAGCAGCCGAAGAATCTGGGATCCCACTGACATCAAAAAGAACTCTTCTAGGATTCTTCATTTCAACTTCACTGGGAGAAGATGGCATGCTTATAGAAACAGAATGGACCCTCTGATGATTGCAGGGATGAGATTCTTCGCTCTTGCCTTGACTATTAACAGTTTCAGGTGTCTGTCACAGATCCAGAAGAAAGATCAGTTTCAACCGAGAATCCACCCAAGAAACTCTTCACAAACAGGAGTCTTAGGAGCAGTTCTAAGAACTAAGAACTAAAAAGAGTGATAACAATAACAATAAAAATAACAAGAGTTACAACCAACATAACAAATAAGATAAAAATAGCAACAATTGGATCAGCTGCCATAATAACTATAACAAAATCTAGGAATTTTGTAGTAGTGATCAACCAAAAAATTCCAGAAACAACAGCATGAAATTAATACTCACCATAACACTTGGCTGGCACTGATTATTCCCTTCAACACCATCAAAGCCCTCAAATTCATTAGAAGAAATAAACTTGATGAGTGATGGAATTTCTTCAGGGGAATTCTGCTCTGCTGTATTTATTTCTTGGCTGTTTTCCATTATCATACAGAAGAAGCTGAAAGAAAGAACAGCTCAGTTACAAACATGAAACTATTATAATATGTTAATATCTTCATTATAAGCTCTAACAAACATGCCGATGTATTAAACACTGTAAATACATTTAAACATTGATTAATAAAGGCTTGCAATAAACTTATAATTGAATCAACTGAGAGATTTTCTCTAATTACATGGAAATATATACTTCATCTGCAGATTAATCTCTGCCACAAGGATACCACTAAATTTGCTTCAAGATAAACAGGCAAGCCAGGCCACAGAAATTCAATTATACATCTTGTTGGTAGACAGGAAACATCTATTTTAATCACTCTACTTTTTCATTCAGGGAAATAATAACTGGAAAAAAGTAGGTGGATTGAAATTGAAATACTCATGACTCATTTCCAAAATACTTTGGAATAAAAAAAAAAGATCAATTCTGCTGTGCTCTCCTGTCCACAACACCAGATCTAAGATCTCGGAAACAAGTTCACACTTCAACTTTCAATGTTTATATTCATTTCTCTAGAGCATTGTCCATTGACCAGTTTCATTATAAGATACAGAATTAATATCAACACAGACAGTTAATATGTAGACGCAATGCCCTTCAAAATATCAGTCTATGAAATGAAGAAATCAAACCCTTAAAAAGGATCGCAAAATATTTTCAACAATAAGACCAATATATATAGAAACCCCACGTATACTGCTTTCTATATATTTCACTCATTCACAGATATTCCAAAAACAAGTACCGAAAAGTACTACAAGAAAACGAAAACTTACCAGCAGTTCTGAACTTGAGGCTTGATTTTCCAGAAGTAACTCGATTTTCCTGAAGCACAAGCTGATTCTTTCTGTTTTTCTTTTTTTTCCGCTCTTTTCTAGAGCTGTTAAGTTTCAAGAAAACTCAGAAGACGGCGACTTATTTATAGGTATAGAAATCTGGTGCAAGAAAACAAGCAAGCACCAACTAACACACGTCTTCCAGCTACAGCTACAGCTACAGAAAGCAGAATATATTTTCTTTTTCAAAAGTGGGCCTGCAGCCACTACGTCAAATGCACTCGATCAATTTCAATGGCAATGGCGATTAATAGCTTTAATTCAGATTGACACGACCATGCATATATATATATATATATATATATATATATATATTATATAAAGACAAAGCAGCCGAAATAAAAACACCATTAACATTTAATCCAAAAATTTAATTAATAAGTTAGGTCAGCTAACGAAAAGACAATACCACAAATAAAGACAGACTGTAAACTTGAAAGGAAACCGATTCTAAATTTTTTGCATGGGAGTGAAATTGTAATTGCATCGAGAAATGAAGATAAGAAATAAGATGATAAAAAAAATATTAACACTACTAATTGCATCACAAATCAATATTTTACATTTTTACTAGATACATACAGTTCAGTCTTGTGATAATCCCCATATCTTGTAATATATACCCTAAATTTTTAAAGTGTTTTAGATATTTCTGAGTTTCGAGAAAATAGAAAAAATTACATGATGAATACATACTAAATTATTACTCAGAGAGTAAAAATTAAATGAATAATTTAATTTTTGAGATTTTTGAAATAATATAAATTTTTTTAAATTTAATATTTTAGTTTTCAATATATTAAAAATAATAAGAATTATTAATAATAAAAAAATATATATTCTATTTTTTAAAATTTAAAATATCTAACACATCCTAAAACTATAAGGGTATTTATTATTTTCTCAAAAGTTAGAAAAAATTATCATTTTAGAGTTTTAAATAAATTTTAAAATAGTATTTTAAAAAAAGTATGAAAATACCTTTCCTAGATAATGTATTTTTTTTAGAATATAATATCTAAATTTTAACTTGATATTATTATATTTCTCAAAAAGCTTCTTAAGTTGAGATATTGAGATTTAGTGGATGGATGATTGGATAAACATGAAGGGCTTTAGGATAAATATGAACTAATTTTTATTTAATTATCAATATCTTCCATTACCTTAACCTGTCAAAAATTTTGTCTTAAAAAAAAATAAACAACTAATTATGTGCTGGTCCATAATTTAAATATAGGTCTAGAAATGAAATGAAAGGGACATAGCCAATATGTATATATTTTTTTAATTTGGTTAGAGTTAGGGAGGTTGACCTTAAATTAAGTATCGTATTCTATTTAACAACGCAATTAGAAAACATGGGGCTCAAGACAAATTTTAAAAATTAATAAATAAATAGATCGTGATTAGTGGAAACTGGCGCAGTCAATATAAAAATTAATTAACTCGATAATTCAATAAACAAAAAAGAAACACATGGATTGGTTTAGATATTTGCAAGTAAACAAATATAGCACAGTTGTCATCAACAAAGTAATTCAATTCCTACTTAAATTGACCAACATATTCAACAATATCCAAATTGAAAACTACATACATACATACGAAACATGCCTTACCCACATTTGTTGTTTTCAAAAATTTTAGCTCATCAATTTTGTTTTATATAAGAAATTATTAAAAATACAAATTTACTTATCTTCTAATGCAAAAATAATAATAAAAAAGATAGCGTTACGAATACATGAGAGTTACCCGAAAGTTATATATTAATTTACTTGAAATCGTTATTTTATTAAAGGTGGAAATTAATGCAATGTATTTATTTATATATGTAATTAGAAGCATATTCCACCGTAAGTTAGGGGGTATAGGAAGTAGGAGTGATAAGTACTCAGACCTGTTATACGTAATTAGATAGAGAAATTAAACTTAATTTAATTGAAACATTTCGTAATATAGTCCTCACCTACATACAGCTAGCTAGATCAAAATGAGTGTATTCTTTGATGACATCTATCAAGTGGGTGGACAGACACAACATCGACATGCATGAATCCGAAAGTAATATTAATTTGAAAGCAAAAATTCTGTTTTCCGACCACAAAACACAAAAATGAAATTGGAAGTACTTTTCACACACTAAAATCTTGTAAAGCAATGGTCCATAAATATTATATATGTATTGCATCTGAAGTTGTCCTTTAGTAATTCTTCTCTCTCGCTCCTTTGTTTTCTGCCTTGACTTGACTTTAACGTGAATCTAATGGGAATGGGAAAGTGAAAGTAGTGCTCTTTTTTGGCTTAATTAATTTAATTTACACATTTAGCTAGCACCCTGCATGCTCAAACTCAATGCCTCAATCCGATTTCCCACAAAGACAAAAGTGAAAATAAATTTGTTGTTTATTTCAAGTTGCGTTACAAAACGTGGCTTTATTAATTTAGATCAACTAATTGAATTTCACTTTCTCCACTTTAATTTCTTTGTCTTCATTTGTGTAAATTAAATCACTTTAATTTTGTTAAAAAGTTTCTTCTGTTAAAAAATCAATCTCCACTCCACCGCAATAATCTGGCATTGACGTCATTGTGTGGAACAAATAAGAAAGGAATAGTATAGTGTCGTGATAATGAATGAAATTAGACAAGAGTACAACTACAGTCGACTCTAACACTGGTGGATGAGGATGAATTGCTTTGTTATTATCATATGCATTAATGCCTCTGAATCTGTGGTGTTGTTTGTCCACTGTTGCTCACAGCTATCAGCTGAGCTTATCTATCTGCTGTATATCTGCTTCTGATAAACAACCATAACCTACTAACGAGCAGGTCCCAGTGCCAGACCCAATCTGTGCGAATCCTTGGGCCATTTTCATTCCTCTGCCCTCTGGGAAGCCCAAGTGACTAAATCATTGGGCTTTAGAAAACAGGCATCACTAGACCAAGCCCAGAATGCCACAAAACACTACAAGTAGTGAAGCCTGTACCAATCTGATTGCAAAGCATCTGATCGATTCTTGGGCTGCACATGCGGATTGGATAATATGAATGTTCTTAAAGAAATTTGAGTCCCTGAATTCAATTGTAAGTGGGTATGTTTTATTTTTTTTCTCGGTTTCTAATAGTTATAGATATACACAAGCACATATAGAGGACAAATTTTCTTGATATTAAATGAAAAAAACAAAGATGCAAAAGAATAACACACTTTTCAAGTTGATCAACTGCCTCACCAGAGACACAGAATGGTGATTGGTATGGTCCCATCCGGCTGCTGTGCTTTGCAAATTGCATTGCCTGTCTAACTGCATAACACCTGCATCAAATTGTGTGATAATTCAGAAGCATTTATTGGTGTGAATTACATGAATCTGTGTATTCAAATATGAAGCTCGGTAGTCAAAAATCGTGGAAATTTAGCGAACAAATAATTGTACTTCATCATGCAATTGATACCCTTTTGTTTTAAGCAGTATGAACAAAAAAAAGGTACAGGAAAAACCCTATTTATAGTGTGTACTTTAATTGATTAATGCAACCCATCAGAGCCATAATGAAATTTCAAATCGTACATGCATTACCCTACTATCTTAGTTATCACATCAACAAATAGTCTAACATGATAAGAGAAATATTGGACGAGTCTTAATTTCTTAAATTTTTGTAACTTAAAACGTAAAATTTGTTATCTTATAAATTATAAAATTTCTCCTACTCGTAGCTAAAGATTTCACGTAGGCTATGGGATGCAGTCGGTTACACATATATGTATACATATATTATTGGCACAGTAGAGACATGTGAACAACACTAGCAACCATGAAAATAGTCTGCATTTCGGATTTCCCATAAAATGGGATCAAGCCCATGAAAATTAGAAGGTTGTTTCAGTTCTTTTAGGTAAGGATACTTGCATTAAGGTCCTTATACCTTGTTCCTTTATATCAAGTAGGTACAAAATCTCTGTTAAAATAATTAAAATCTATGAGTAGGGGCTATAGATATTATTGCATGTTTTATTATTTTTAGAACATGTTGAACATAAATATATAAATGATATCCTTCGTTGCGAAAATATAAAAATTGAGGGACATAGATATTATTGCATGTTTAATTATTGCCTGGGATCAGAAAACAAAACAGTGATTGAAGAGATGTCTTGTCAGGTTTCTTTTAGAGTAGGGGCCGGGCAGCAAGCTGATATATGACATTATTTATTATTATTATTATTATTAATATTATTATTGTGATTGTTAAGAAGAAGAAGAAGAAGAAGAAAATGGTTTATGTTAGGTATCTGTTCTTATAAAGTAATTTAGTTGTTGTCATATTATGAGATGAGTTGCTTTCTTTTCTCTCTTTTGAAGCCTAAAATGTTGCAAAAAGTATGAAGTGTGATGTGTCAATTGGCACCATTTCCACTAACAACCAAAAATTGCCAGTCGGCAATCCCCCTGGGTTATGGCCCAACCTGCTAGCCAACCTGGTTTTGCTTTTGCTTTGCCTTGCTTTGCTTTTTGGTTAGGTCTTCATCTTGTGGTTGTTGTGTCATCTTTGCTTTGCTTTGCTTTGCTCTGATTCAATTTTTATTAATTCATTAGTTTACAGATGCCACCGACTCCATACTGATAACAGTTTGAGAATTAAGCTTTTTCTTTCTCTATTTGGATGCATAGTTTGTGGGAAAAGGAGACAAGAGTTGATAGATCTGGATTCGTTCAGGATCTGGCCTTTATATTAAAATACTTTAAAATTATATATAAATCGATTCATTGTCTTTTCTTCTGTTCCTTCCTTTATGAATAATGTGAAAGCTGTATATTCCTTTGCATACATCTCTTTTATCTGTCTTATTTTTAGACAAAATAACAGTTGAGTGGATGTGTTAATGTGCTATATAGTTATTTGACTGCCAAACGTAAAGCAAGCTTTGGCTTAAAATTAATAAAAAAGCAAATCCCAACAATCTATCAAAAATATACAATTTTTTATTGGTAAAAGAGAAAACAGTCCTCATCATCATTCGTGCTTTATGACATTAATTTTGTTTACGTTTTTCTGAAAATTATATATAAAATCTCCATTAACGAGTAACAACCGATCATCAAGCACAATGAAGGGTCAGAATTCGAGGGATCCATTGATGGCATAAAAAAAACACACACAGAAAGCATTACAGTTTTGAAACTTCATTGGCTGTTGGTGGAGGATCTAACATCTATTCCATTCTAAGATTCATACTTTCTGCTATCGGAAACTCTAATTTTCTTTTTATTATTATTATTCAATTAGACCTGTAACTTTAATTAAATGAATGCTAGCCTTTGAGAAAGTTTTAGCTTTTTATTTTCTTTTTCATCTTGTTGCCCAAAAAGATCAAAGAATCGGAGTTTACTTAGCAAAGCAGTAAAGGTAGCAGTAGCATGCATACCAAAAATAAGTGTATTTCACATTTTATAATGCAAATTATTATCCAAGGTCTAGAGGTTTTTATATCTTTTCAAATGAGGACATAACTAATTCATTCGTATACACTGATCGAGTGTAACCTGAAAATATAGAGTATTAATTTCAATCACTTTGATAGGAGGTGTTAAGTTAAGGATTTATTTAATATAAATGAATAATTATACTCTTATTTAAGAAAGTATTAAAAGATAGGGACTTAAATGATAATTCTCCATTTATAATGCAATGTTGATGCTTTTTAGGTGAGAGATTGACATCCGAAACTGAAACAATGAAGCAAGTATTGGAAATTTCTAGATAGCAATCCAATGCAAGGGAAATCAAAGCAAAAAGTAGATTTAAAGTTAAACTTGCTTGTATCAATGAAATTTACTAGTAATTGTAATATTAATTACATTACAAAGAGAGTTTCTGTCCATTTCATATAAAAATGATAGATAGCACCATTTATGCTTTAAAAAATATAGTATAGGTATATATTTATATATGAGATTAATTATCATAATCAATCTCATGTTTAACAAATCAATGTTTGATTCCTTAAACTATAAATTATTATTTGAAAATTAGTTCAAGTTGTTGAGCATCATCTAGCTAGCTTGCATGGAGCATCATTGTCTCTGTTATTATTAATATTTAAAAGAACTCGTTAATTATTAAGGGTGGGGGTATCGTGAAGTGTTTCAACTAACCAATAAAATATAAAAACATAAATTCTTCGCATTCACATGTGAAAACATCATAATGAAGTGGTAGTGAGCAATTATTACTTATCAGCATTATTCTTCGGAGGTCGACTCCAAGTTGACTCGTGTATATTTATGTATATCACCGTAGCAATCCTTCGGTGGAAATATTTTGTCTGTGGGGTTTAATTAAAAATCACCATGAAAATGAATTAGTGAATTGAATGAAATAACTATACAGACGTGATCACTTACCTCTCTTTCGTGAATTTTTAATCAACTTACTTAAATAATAAATTTATTCAGATATTTTAAATTATTTATTTTTTTATTAAAACATAATTCTTTTTTTTCTTCTTTATTTTTGAAATATCTATTTTTATATTTTTTATGTTAATTAATTCAAATATATAAAGTAAATAAATTGATCATAGAAAAAAATATAAAAAAATAAAAAGTTGATTCAAAGCATAAAATATTTTTTCCAATGAATATTTTTTAAATGAAGTACTTCAAAGAAAAAAAATATAGCTAAAAATTGCTAACACTTAGAGACATATATTAATAAAATTGATTAAAAAAATACGAAATATGTTCAAAGAAAAAAATGAGAACGTCAAAATTAGAGAAGATAGTAACAAATTAGACTGAATAATTTTCGAGAGACTAGAAAAATCTTATGAACCCAACAAAAACTAATTGGTAAAAAAAAGCATAATTTTTAATAAAATAAAAATTAAACTAATAAGAAGTAAAACCAACAACACATACAATAATTATAATCACTTAATGAAGTGTGTGCTTACAATGAAACTGAATATACAATTTAAAAAAAAAGTGAAAGATAAAGGATCTGAAGTATAATAAATTAAACTGAATAATTTTCGAAAGATCAGAAAAACCTAATGGACTCAACAAAAATTAATCAGTAAATAAAAGTATACCTTTTAATTAAACAAAATTATGCTAAAAAAAAAAACCTAACAACAATGCAGACAATGACTATAATCACTTGATGAAGTGTGTGTTTCCAATGAAATTGAATATACAAATTTTTTTTTAAAAAAGTGAAAGACGAAGGGTCGAAGCTTCTATTGGAGATTATATTAAACGAGCAAAATTGAGATTGCAAGATTATATTAAGAGTTTTATTTCATCAAAATTTAAAATCGAGCAAAAATAAATGAGGTTAAATATACATTGGGGAGATGAGTGATAAATTTTTCATATTTTCAAATTGATACAACTCTGAAACTTGACGGTAGTGACATGGCAATGTCCCAATAATATAATAATATAACAGTAATAAAGTAGTGATGAAAAGTTAATAATATATTTATAAAGTGGGAATGGGGTGTAACCCACCTATTGAGGGAAGGAAGTTGCAGAAGCAACTCGCAAATTAAGCAAAAACCCATGTGCTGCTGATGTGGATTTATCAAAAAGCAGCCTATGCGCAGATGCCCCATGGATTGGAATCTCCTAGCCTTGCTTGATACACAGTCAGTCTCTTTCTTTTCTTTTCTTTTCTTTTCTCGTCTTTACTTTTCTTTTGCCCAATTTCCTTTCCAAGTGTTTAAAAAATTCTTGTGTGTTTTGATAACTTTATGATAAGAGCTCTTTCAATTCCCCCTCACATTTTCACCCTCTCTTTTTCTATACATTAAAAGTAATGACCAATTAATGAATCCCCCACTAACCCGCTCAGATCATAAACGGATCACCAAAATTGATTAACTATTTTTTGGTTTTCCTTAATTAGATCAGTTGATGACATGACCATGTTAATTAATGTCTATCTCCATCTGCATGGATGTTAAGAAACATATGTTTGTATGCATATATTATGAGCTTTAATCGAACTTCAACCAACATGCATGCATGGTCGTAGCTTTCATTTCTTCTAGAAAAACTTTAGTCACTCTTTTCTTTTTCTCATTTAATATGAAAACCTTCTCAACGAAGGAGCCGTCAACTACCCTATCTATCTAGAGTAGAGCATTCACCAACCCACAAAATAAAAAATAAATAAATAGTTTATATCATTGAGTATTGGGAATAAGAGTTAAATTTGTAATGAAACTCCGAACTAATTAATCACAACTGAAATGGGAAAAGCAATCCATTATTGTATCTCTTTGACACTTGGATATATGATCCATACTTTTTCCTCGACCTAATTAAAAGGCTCCAAAAATTCAAAAGCAAGCTACGAAAAAGAAAATTGAATAGTAGGGATAACTTTTTTGTTTTTTCCATATGTAGAAACCCTTGTGAGCCAATCAAAACTTAATAGCTAAGCATCAATAATCAATTATAATAAAATGAAATAATAATAATAATAATAATAATAATTTAAATATTAATAATCAATAGTTGCAGTGACAGCCGCCCCCAGTTAGTCCTTTAGTGTGTAGCGATGAAAAAATTAAAAAAAATAATTAATACATTAATTGATATTTACACTTGCAGGAAAAAAGAACAAAACAAAAAAGTGACAAACGTGCGGATTAAAAACTTCAAACTTTTTCAGTCCATGTGCTGCTTCTCTTGTTCTGTAAAGCAATTATTTAATAATCAAAACAAAATTATGTGGAAAACAATTTTATTTTATTGTTTTAAAAGATTTAGTATTAGTGGGGATAAGATTGAAAGAATTAACATGAGGTCGTATAGTACTTTATTGTCAAATTGATAATTATTGCAAAGGCTAATTGAAAATTTTGACAATTATATATTAATTTTACAATATTTTATTGTTAATATTTTAATGACAAAAGAAAATCAAAATTAAAATTAAAAAAAAAGGAACAAAAAAGCTACCAACCAAAAGTAAGAAAAAAGAAAACCGACAAATTAATAATAATTTTTTTTTTTAAAAGAATACTAAAGTGAGAGAAACCCAGAATAGCCGGTCACCGGTAAGTCAAAAAAGCAAAGGAAGATGATTGATTTTCTCTGCCTTGCTTTTCTTTTCTTTTCTTTCTTTTCCCGGCAAGCATTTAACGAACGAACGTCCATTTGTATTATAAATAAGCAATGCTATAAATAGTTGAAGAGAGGCAAACCACATAGCAAATTAGCAAACTCCCATTTCCCTTTATCTGCCAACGTTGTATTCGGATTATTATTTTATATACGACACTCTCTTCTTAAAATATTCTTCATCCAAATTCACATCCTCCCCACCCCCCTTTTCTTTCTTTATTTTGTTTCTTATTGTTATTTCTGCCACTGGTAGCCACCCCATTTTGCATCATATTCATTCTTTCTTTTGAATGAATATATTTTGAATCTTTTCTTTGGTTTTTAGTACTTGGGATCAAAACACTTATTCCAGATCCTTCAACTTTTGTGAGCAGAGGGCGTATATTGTTGTTAGATATGGAACAGAAGCATATTTTGTTGTCTGCTTTGAGTGTTGGAGTTGGGGTTGGGATGGGTTTTGGATTGGCTTCAGGGCAGACTGTTAGTAAATGGGCAGGTTCTGGTTCTGGCCTAAATTCTTCTATGGAGGGAGTTTCTGCAGAGCAGATTGAGAAGGAGTTGATGAGGCTAGTGATTGATGGGAAGCAGAGCAAAGTCACTTTCGAGGATTTTCCTTATTATTTAAGGTAAGAGAAGGTTGAATTCTTGTTATTCTGGTGCATGATTGTATTTTCTTGTCTTTGTTTCCTGATTTCTGTTTGCATTTTAAGATCTTAAGAAACAAAGACTGGGAAGAAAGGTTAAATTTTTTTTTTTTTTTTGCTTTCTCAGTGCAAATTTACATGAATTTTTCCACAATTTTTTATCCTTGTTAACGGGGTTCTCAGAAGATGTTTTCTGTTTTATGATTTCTCTGTAATCTCCTATTTCCTATTTTCTTTAAATAAATAAATAGGGGGTTTTGTTTTCCTCATTTTTTCAAAATTAAATCTAAGTGATCGCTGTCAAAATCTTAATTTGATTCCCATTTTTCCTTTCCAAAAATTTCTCCATTTTGATTTGCAGTGTAACATCGGAATAAGCTCCGTTAGTGGATAGATTTCTTTATTTGTACAAATCAATTTCTTTTGTGGATCCAATAATAATAGTAATAATAGTGAGATGGTTTTATGTTATTTTTAAAAAAATTAGATTATGACTTTGCTTTTCCATTTTAAGGATTATTTGGTCGTTCTCAGGTTCTATGATAAAAGAATATGAAGTTTGTGGAAGTTGCCTTTATACTTCCTCTAATTTTTATTGAAAGAATTAATGATCTTATATCCTGGTATAGATCTCTTAATTGAAAGTAAAACATGATCTGTGGATTATGCAACTCAGCATATCAACTTTTTCTGATGTACAAGCTGTTTCGAATACAAATACATAAGCTTCAGAACGTGTGTCAGGTTCTAATGGTTCTTAAAGACATGTTGTTAAGCTAAATGCCTTACAACAATTCTGAGATGTTCTTACCTAGAAAACTAGTTCACATGATGCTGGACTTTTGATTCTTCAATGCGTCATGTCAAAGACAGAATGTTAATGTTTATGTCTAATATTAATGTTCTCACTCTGATATTGACAACAACAGTGAAAGAACACGGATGTTGTTGACAAGTGCTGCGTATGTTCACCTAAAGCACAACGAAATTTCCAAGCACACCCGGAACCTCTCACCAGCGAGTAGGACTATTTTGCTCTCTGGACAAGCTGGTAAGATAATGGCATATACTATCCAGTACTCCTTAAAACATCTTTGTTTCAATTAAAATATAAAAGATTCAGAGTTCATTGTAATCTAATCTGATTGCAACTTTAATTTTCTGTAGAACTTTACCAGCAAATGCTCGCCAAAGCTTTAGCAAATTTCTTTGAAGCGAAGCTGCTGTTGTTAGATGTCACTGACTTTTCCTTAAAGGTGACTATCACTTCTTCATAGGCTATGTACAGTTTTATTTGAATTCTCAGTTAATCATACTTATTATTCTCATGTTTACCTCTCTACAGATGCAAAACAAATATGGTTGTGCCAAAAGAGAAACTGTAAGCTTTCCCTGACTTATACTGAGAAAACTAACATGTATTGCATTGTCACATCATTTGTTGTTAGGCAAACTGGATAGGCCATGTATTTTGTGCATGGTGTACCTTTGTCAAGTATACTAAATGCTATCAGTTTTTGCCCCTCAGTTTACCATACTTCTGTTGGGGGTAAAAGTCAACTGATTAGCCTGAAGTGGTGCTTCTTTTTACTGATTTGTTACTCCTTTTTGTAGGTTCATAAGAGGTCCATCTCAGAGGCAACATTGGAGCGGATGTCCAGTTTGTTTGGATCCTTCTCAATACTTCCTTCAAGGGAAGAAACTAAAGGTATAAAATAAAGTGCAGAATTACAGATCTATTTGTTGGATATGTTAAATATTTTTGTCTGTTGGAATGAAGTTGTACATCATTTTCATCGATGCTCATTGTTTCCGTTTCCCATATTTGCAAATTTAAGAAGACAAAATTAAAACAGGAAAAGCCTTGTTTAATGTTCATTGCTCTTGAGGTTTTGATGACTTGTACATGATTCTTCTACTTTGAGTCCAATCTTGATTGTCACTATTTTGTTATTTTCATATTCGGTCGATCTTTCTCAACATTTTTTCTAGCTCTGAGCAAGAATTGTTTTCCAGGAGCATTGCGTCGGCAGAGCAGTGGTGCAGATTTAAAATCAAGGTATAATTCATAAATTGCATATATCCATACTCCGAAAGTTACCTGCAAGCAGTTAGAGATTAAGCTTCACTAGCTTAGCTGGTCAGCTGTGCTTACTTGATTACAGCTCTAATTACTTCTAATTACTTCATTTTTCTCAGAGGAATGGAAGGTTCCAGTCATCCTCCAAAACTTCGTAGAAATGCCTCTGCTGCATCTGATATGAGCAGCATGTCTTCTTCCCTTGGTGCTTCTGCAAATTCAGGTTAACCTTCTTTTGTATTTTGCCAATACTATCCTGAAATCTTAAATGTTGGTTATTGCATTGCATCCCATTGCATCAATAATTATATAACTATGTTGACAATCTTATCTTTTACTGTGGCTTTCATTCAAGTAGATATATGCCTTGGGAACTGCTTCTTTGCAGGATCACATACTTCTGTAATCGACTAATGCTAAATACATACTTGTTCATTATTTTCATTTTCAGCTCCTCGAACAAGTAGCTGGTGCTTTGATGAGAAACTTTTTCTGCAGTCACTGTACAAGGTATTTTAATTACTCAATTGCTTGTCTTGAATGCTAGAGTATTGTTGAATTCATGCATGATCTTGATTGAAAGATACTTTCTCTTGATATGGGTGTGCATGTGAATCTCTTTATGTATAAAGTTCCTCGAGTGAAAGATACCAAATAAATGGACAATAACTTGATATGAAGTTTGCTTATGTATTAAAGTTGTGCTAAGAACACGAGTCTCGTTCTTCTTACAGGTATTGGTGTCGCTATCAGAAACCACTTCAGTCATTTTATACCTGAGGGACATTGATAAGCTTCTACTTCAATCACAAAGGGTATACAATTTATTTGACAAATTGTTGAAGAAACTTTCGGGTTCAGTTCTGGTACTTGGTTCCAGGATGTTGGAACCAGAAGATGATTGCAGAGATGTGGATGAGAAGCTCACCGTTTTATTCCCATACAATATTGAAATCAAACCACCTCAAGATGAAGGTCATCTTGTTAGCTGGAAAGCTCAACTGGAAGAGGATATGAAGATTCTCCAGTTTCAAGATAACAAGAACCACATTGCAGAGGTGCTTGCAGCAAATGATCTTGAATGTGATGATTTGGGTTCAGTCTGTCATGCAGACACAATGGTGCTCAGTAATTACATAGAAGAAATTGTTGTATCGGCAATATCTTATCATTTAATGAAAAACAAGGATCCAGAATACCGAAATGGAAAGCTTGTTATATCATCCAAGAGGTATATGCCAGTTTTTCATTTTTAGTTAGCTTTTTTCTTTCTTCTTCTTTTATTATCAAATGTTGAGAATGTAATCTGATTACTATTCTGGCTTTGGAATAGCTTGTCCCACGGACTGAGTATATTCCAGGAAGGCAAAAAGATGAGAAAAGACACCCTAAAACTGGAGACAAATGCTGATGGTTCCAAGGTTGAATTTATTCTCAAATTCTTACCTTTTTTCAAAAATCTGAGCTTAGTGGACCAGGGGTTTTATAATTTACCACTTGTTTTCATTTGCAGGAAGGGGAAGAGGCTGTTAGTGCAAAGACAGAGTCAAAGTCTGAAAACCCAGCATCAGAATGCAAAAATGAGTCAGAAAAATCAGTTCCTGTGGTGAAGAAGGATGGTGAGCATGCTCCTCCACCCAAAGCTCCTGTAAGTCAAAGATATTATGAACATGACTACAATTGACCTATTCTTTAGAATCATTTTTCTTCAGTTCTTTGAACTTTGTCTCACCATAGAACTTTCATGTGGCCTGCAGGAAGTTGCTCCAGACAACGAGTTTGAGAAGCGAATTAGGCCAGAAGTTATCCCTGCGAATGAGATTGGAGTGACTTTTGCTGATATCGGTGCCTTGGATGAGGTTAAAGAATCACTACAGGAGCTGGTCATGCTTCCTCTTCGAAGACCAGACCTGTTCAAAGGTGGTCTTCTTAAGCCATGCAGAGGTATCTTACTTTTTGGTCCTCCTGGTACTGGAAAAACAATGCTGGCAAAGGCCATTGCAAATGAAGCTGGTGCAAGTTTCATCAATGTCTCAATGTCCACCATCACTTCAAAATGGTTTGGAGAAGATGAAAAGAATGTTCGAGCTTTGTTCACGCTTGCAGCAAAGGTCTCCCCGACTATAATTTTTGTGGATGAGGTTGATAGCATGCTTGGGCAGCGAACTAGAGTTGGGGAGCATGAGGCCATGCGGAAGATTAAGAACGAATTCATGACACACTGGGATGGGTTGTTGAGCAAATCTGGTGACAGAATTCTTGTTCTTGCTGCAACCAACAGGCCATTTGACCTGGATGAAGCCATTATCAGGCGTTTTGAACGCAGGTGTGAATCAAATTCATTTTGCAGTGGCAATGCCCCCTCTTTTTTAATTGTTTGATTGATTTGTGATGTTTCTGTCATTGCTTTCGACTTTTATCTTTTATCTTAATTGTCTTTTGAGTAATGCAATGATTAGTTAATTTGATTCCTTGTTGCAGAATGACTGATTGCTGACAATTAAAATGTTAGTATTATTTTTAATTCCAATGCTTTTCTATGTGAAACAGAATCATGGTTGGTCTGCCATCTTCCGAGAACAGAGAATTGATCTTGAAAACTCTTCTAGCAAAGGAGAAAGTTGAAGATCTAGACTTCAAGGAGCTTGCAGCTATGACTGAAGGATACAGTGGGAGTGATCTCAAGGTTTGTTATTTCCCATATAAACATCTCTTGAATTAGCTTTATTACTGGCTCTACTCAGCTCATGACATGAACTGTTTGCAACAGAATTTGTGTGTGACAGCTGCATATCGACCTGTTAGAGAGTTAATACAAAAGGAGAGAAAGAAGGATATGGTAACTACATAAAATCTTCCTCCGTTTCAAAATCATTATATCTAGCAGTCATTATGATGAATTTTATCTGAATTTCTGCTCTTAAATAACTTAATACAGGAAAGGAAGAAAAGAGAGGAAGCAGCTAAGAGCTTGGAAGGTGCTTCAGATTCAAAAGAAGAAGCTAAGGAGGAACGGGTGATTACTTTGAGACCTTTGAACATGGAAGATATGAAGCTGGCAAAGAAACAGGTAACTTTACCATTAGTCTCAAATACCTTGGACTGTTCATATATCACCATCACCATCACAAAATGGAACCTACAATGCCATGATTAATGTTCACATTCCAATATTGTTTATGCAGGTTGCGGCAAGTTTTGCTGCTGAGGGTTCAGTAATGAGTGAGCTGAAACAGTGGAACGAGCTGTATGGAGAAGGAGGTTCAAGGAAGAAGCAACAATTAACTTACTTCCTTTAGATAGCAAAAAGCAGCACCAGGCAGCTTCTATCCTCTTCATTTCGGGAAAAAATGGTGAACGATTGTAGAAGCCCCTTCAATGGATATGTTGCATTCAATACAAAGCTATACATCAAAATGCATGCAGGAAAACACAGTGAAAGCTTCAGATGGAGTGCCGTATATCATTCTAATTATTTTTCTGAAATTTGTAAATCGTTTTTAGAGAGGGTTCTCAGTGTTTGTCAGAGCATTTCAACAAAACCATTGGCCAAACAAATCTTTTAGGATTGTACTGTTTCATGGTTTGTGAAATGTGTGGTATTTGGAGATGCAACTTATATTTGGTTGTTCTGTTGTTCTCTGGTCTTACGAACATTGTCATAACAGTAGCATGAGTAAATTAGTATTTGTTTAAAACTTTTTAGTACACCACTTTCTTTCTCCTCTGGAATTGCACTCATAGCATTCATAAATATGAAAAATTAGTAAAAGGACATGAGCTGAAATGAAATAATATAAAGCTCTTGATCTATGCCTATAAAAATTGTTGCTTTGATTTGTGTGATTATTGATTGATTAAATTCTTAAGTTTTTTACTGGAAAAAAAAAAGATTGATGCTAAGATGTCATGAAAAGGAATCCCTGCAGATGAGATTTAATATGATGAAATTATATTGACCAAATAATGTAAATGTTTCGATTTTTTAAATAAATAATTTTTAATATAAAAAAAAATTATTTGTTAGATGATAAATTTTGCGGTTCCGGCCCGCCCCTCGCGTCCCTCGGCGGGTGGCTGTTTCTCTGTTTTTAAGTATTTGATTTAAATGTGGAAGTGAGAAATCCTCTGCAAAAATGTCAAATCCAATGGAGAGATACCAGAAATTAGGCCTGAAAGAAGCTCTACCAAGAATTTATCGATACCCAATTGCTTGCAAGGAACTGAGCTTCATTCTCAGAGCAGCTTACACCAAACTCCCCAAGAACGTACAATCCCTCATCTTTGAAGATGCTCTCGCCGCCTTTCGTCTCCTTCCCGAGTATGAATCGCCTCTTTCCATCAAGATTTTTCTTTTTTCAGAATTTTCTATATGTTCTAGTTTTGTGTACCCAGTTCATGATTAACGAATTTCACGAACTTAAAATTAATTATTCCATTTATGACCAGAATTCAATAAGTTACAGGTTCTGAATGATCATATTCATATCGGTAAATAGGAGAAATCTCTGTTCAATCGGCTACGTCATTCCTTTTCTGCATTCCAACCCATCTAAAGCCAAATTTTCTGTATATTGTTTACGAGACATCATCTAAATATCATTTAGATTAGTGAAGACCTACAGGTCATCCTCAATTTGTTTCATCTCTACCCAAAAATTATAAAAGCAAAAGTTGGTTGTATTCAATCACTTCATAAAAGCCTCAAAAATCTCTAAATCCACTAAACGCGGAACTCCTTCGGTCATAAACAAAGAGAATCAACCCATGGACAATAAAATCCAGCCCAGAACTGCTTTTCCCTGGCTGATTTCGGGAAAAGAAAAAAACTTTTAACAAAATGGTCAATTTTATTTATTGATGATGTAAATTCTCCTGATGTTTATGATTTTATTTTAAGATCAGAATTCAGACTTCCAGTGCTGTTTCTGCCACCCATCTTCTCCTTCAGAGTGTGGAGGCTGTATTGCCAAAGCAGAAAAAGAATTTGGCTGTTACAGAATTTAAACATGCAAAGGTAGCTCATAAGAGACGCTGTAAGGCACGCCGGGAAGATCAAGGTAAACGTTTTGTTTTCTAATATCAAATAACTTGAGCTGAACATAATTCTCTGTTGAGAAGTGATAAATGTAATGAATTGTTTTTCTTGTGGAGGACCCTTTACAATCTTTTTAACTGTCCTTGCAGGCTCTGTTCAACTACCAGAAGATGTTCTTATATATATCTTCAGTTTTTTGGATATGCAATCTTTGGTCTCCGTTGGGCTAGTCTGCTGGTAATTTTTCTTTCTTTTCTGGTCTTTTGCACTCAACTGGTTGGCCTACCTTGGCATCGCCCACTATCTTTTAGCTTATAAACAAGTAGCTGGCTTTCTCTAGCAGTTTCCCTCAAAAGTTTATGTTCTTCACAGTTTGATGTTTTTGTCCACTCTATGTGAAGGTCATGGAATTTAGCGGCAAGTGATAACCATCTCTGGCAATTGCAATATGCCATATACTTTGGTAATTCTGATAATAGTTCAAAGGTTAAGGTGCAGCGGAGTGGCAGGGATACACTTCTACAGGATAACTTAGCTTCCGAGTCCTGTATTGATTGGCGAGAGGCCTTCAAAAAAGAATATATAGGTATTCTGGTTTAGTATTTGTAAGGTCTAAACTGTTATGCTATTTTGTAGATCTTGTGAGGATACTTAGTGGTTAGGTGAACTTATGTGAAGTTACCTTTCTGTGAAGCAAAAACTATTGACTTCTTGATGCTGGCATATAGACTTGCTCTCTCTGCTCATTGAATTTTCCAGTGCTATGATGAGCTAGTACCTAATTGATAGATATATTCTTAAAATCTCTCTTGAGCAAACTCACATAAAGCACTTGTCCATGGCAGCAAATTTGAATATATGTTCTTGTCTTCTATCCTTCCAAGCTTTAACCTGCAAAACATATCCCCTTACTATTTCCAACTGTCTTCTTATCAGGAAATTCATCAAAGAAATTGACATCAAATAGGGGATTTTGTGGGCATTGCAAAGCAGTAGTTTGGCTCAATAACTTGAAATGTTCTAATGAACACCATGGTCTGAAATCCAAAAATCAGCAAATCAAGCTTATATTGCCTTCCAGGTACATTATACATGTTTAATTTAGAGCTGTGTCATATTTTCTTTATGAGCTGTATATTACTGAATCTCCTTGTTTGAAAGTGGTAGAACTTCTATGACATTCAAAGGATTGAACTTCCGTAGACCATCTTGTGTCATAATTTTTTTTTCCCCATCCCTCTGCTTTTCCTGCCTTTTCCAATCTTATGAACTCATTAGCTGATGTTTCCCATGCATTTATCAATTTAGGTTGTTGCTTATCTACTGGATGATCCCTTGTCAATGATATCTTCTTCAGAGAGTGACAGTGAATCAGATGAAGAATCCATTTCCAGCTTATGGGCCTACCCCAAACATTTGCAAAAGTGATACACGTTTTGTGCGGGAGCAAATTTATGGAGCTTCTTGGATAAGATCTTTATTAATGCATTTCAGGGAGGACCAGCTAGCTCTGCGTTTCAAGTTGCATTTCATCCCTAACATCAACTCATGCTGCTGATTCTTCAACACCAGTCGATTTGGGCCTCCACTTAGTTTGACCCTTAAAGCTGGTTAATGGAGACAGTTTCCTTGGTCTCCGTTGTAGGCTCAGTATCCCAGCTATTTTCTTAATCTTAATATGGGGGACGAAGAGAATATGGGAAGCAGATACTGTAAGTTTAATCATATAGAGAATAAGATTGATCTTAATCCTGTATTAGAACCATTAATTATTTTTTAGTATTATTACAGTATTACATATACAGACTCTATTCTCATACAAATACAAGTTTTGCAATAAATGTAGACATGCTTGTTATTATGGCTTTTGAAATTTAGAAACACCGAGAATTATCAACCAATCCTCATGCGTTATTAAAGCTGGAATCATATACGGGAATGTGGTATTTTTCATCGTGGGAGGGCAAAATGGGTACAATAAGTAGACTGTTTGAATCTCCACTATTAAAGTAATCAATATTGGAACATTAACAAATAGGTACATCATTTTATCAAAACAACAAACATAGACATACTTTGGTCGTCTATAACAAATAAATAACATCCTTAAGAAACTAAATAACAACTCATGTCATGTAAGTAAGAATGACAATGGGGAGAGTTTGAGGTAGGATCTGTCATAACTAAACTCGTCTTGTTTAAAGCGAATTTATCCTTAAACTTACTCCTCTCTTCGTTTGAAAAAAATGGGATTAAGATTAACTCGCTCAACCCTTCTTTATTTTTAACCCGCTTGACTCATTTTAAATTCTCATTTGACCTAATTTGATTAAGTTATAATATATAATATTTTATCACATGATTTTACTATAATATGAGTTATAATTTATGAGTTAGCTAGTGTAACATAACTCAAAATTTGGGCATGATATAATAAACTATATTATTATATAGCATGCTTGTTACACTATTTTTTTTGGGATAAATGGCGTAAGGAGGGCTGGAACCTATAATTTTCGAATTCGTCGTAATTTTTAAACTGATTAAATTTTTAAGCTCCAAATCTATCAAACGGGTTCAGAAATTTTTGTCATCCCTACATGTTAGGGACCTATTTATTAAATTTTCTACTGTACGTGTCTATTGTTGTTTTTATAAAACTCAGGGACCTGTTCGTTGTTAATGAATACAATAATTACCAAATAGCACAACGGACCAAAAGAAGAAACAGAAGTAAACATAAATAAAAATACAATATGTTAAGAAAGACATTATCCAAGATCTATCACTTGCTTTTTAAAAAAATGGTTTTGAAATAATAAAAAAATGCAGACCTTAAGCAAAAATATTAATATAATACCAACTGTTTCATTTTTTTAAAAGATAAAATAAAAATTCTATTTATAATTATATTTTAAACAACAAAATATATTAAGACATTATTGTAATTTTATGTTACATGACAAAATAAACTCAAACATATAAAAAAAAGTTATTATTATTTTTAATAGTCATAGAGTTATAATCGTTATTTAGAATCTTTTATAAGATTAAGAATATAATAATTATTTAATTTGTGATTAAAATTTCGTGAATAGACTTGACAAATATCCAACTTATAAAAATATAAGAGATGTTTAATTTTTTATAAACTACAAAACATGTTAATATATATTATATCATAACAAAATATTATTAAAAATGAAAAAATTAATTAAAAATACTTTTATTCTAATAAATACCGCGAATAAATTTTAGCCACGACTTTTGAATTACTTAATAATTTGTGGCAGATCTCAAATCTCAGACCGTCCAACTTGTGAGTTGTTATAATTACTTTCTGAAATCGTTTTCACTTGTTTCATTTTTACTATATTGTACTGTAGAATTAGAACATTAGTCATCAGACCAAGTATTTCACATGATTTCGGTTATTCAGATTACCGTCGCTTGGCTTGTGTTGTTCCTCCATCATTGGCCGGAGACAATCATTCACCCACTGGGTGGAGACATCGAGAAGACGAGTCGTTGAATCTAGAACACCTGACGCGATTCTTTTTTAAATAAAAAAAAATAACAATTACATTTCAAAATTTTTAATTTATTAAAAAAAATTTATAAATTAAACGAATTAGCATCCACATAATTTGAAAAGTAAATAAGGCATCTTATAATATATATAAAAAATGATATCAATACACTTTATACAAAATGAATATTTTAGTTAATAAAATAACTTTATCAACCTTTCCTCAGATTTAATATAATTTGATTCTATATTTTAAGGACTGAAGTGAAATAAAGATAAAATGTTGCAAACGATTTGTAATCAACGGCAAGCGTTGCTTTAAGTCGCCCCTTTCAACACATGAGCGGCAACTTTGATAGTATTTTGCTCCACTACTTGTGTGTTTGTAACTTGCTACCAAGTTACGGCTATGGCGGATACCATTGTTCTCTATCCTTCTCCGGGAAGAAGCCATCTTGTTCCGATGGTTGAATTTGGTAAACTGATACTTAAACACGATCCTTCTTTCTCTATCACCATCATAATCTCCACCCTTCCAAATGACGTCGCAGGCGACACATCTCAGTACATATCTGCCGTCTCTGCTACCACTGCTGGCATCACTTTCCACCACCTTCCCGCCGTTTCCGATCACGACCTTACTCACTATCCTTCTATCGCTGAAGTCCCAAGATTACGCAGCATATTAGCTTTACAGAACAACCCTAATCTCCACCAGACCCTATTAAATCTTTCCAAAACTTCAAACGTCAACGCTTTGGTCATTGACTTCTTCTGCAAACCTGCGGTCCAAGTTTCCTCCAGCCTGAAGATTCCCGCATACTTTTTCTACACCAGCGGCGCAACGGCGCTGGCACAAATTATATATTTTCCCAACACTTTCGAAGAGACAAATGGCCTGAAAATTGACCCTGAAACGTTTCTTGACATCCCTGGTTTGCCTACCGTTAGGGCAAAAGACGTTTTTCTGCCTGACAAAGACGGTACTGGGAGAGCACACAAGACCGTTATTGATATTGCGATACAGATGACCAGATCTTCAGGAATTATAATAAACACGTTTGAAACACTCGAACAGAGAGCTTTCAAAGCTTTAAAGGATGGAAAATGCGTACCTTATGGAGAGAAAATGCCGCCGATATATTGCACTGGGCCAGTGCTAGCAACTGGTTCTGACCAAAAAGCTGAGCATGAATGCCTGAGTTGGCTCGACTCGCAACCGACTGCAAGCGTCGTGTTTTTATGTTTCGGCAGCATGGGATTCTTCTCTACCAAGCAGTTGAGAGAAATGGCTGTCGGATTAGAGACAAGCGGCTTCAGGTTCTTGTGGGTGGTGCGCATTCCGCCACCGGGAGACGAGTTCCGGCGCACGTTAGCAGTTCCTGAGCCGGACGTGGAGTCTTTCTTGCCGGAAGGGTTCTTGAAGAGAACGAAAAATAGGGGTCTGGTGGTGAAATCATGGGCTCCGCAACTTGCCGTACTGAATCATGACTCGGTGGGTGGCTTCGTTAACCACTGCGGGTGGAATTCGGTTCTTGAAGCTGTGTGCGCCGGGGTTCCGATGCTGGCTTGGCCGTTTGTGGCGGAGCAAGCGGTGAACAGAGCGTTCTTGGTGGAGGAGATAAAGGTGGCTTTAGCAGTTACTGTGTCGGAAGAGGGGTTGGTGAGTGGGAGTGAGTTGGAGAAGCGAGTGACTGAGTTGATGGAGTCGGATAACGGGAAAGCTCTTCGCGAACGGATTAAGGGGATGAAAGAACAAGCTAGATTGGCCCTGAAAGAAGGTGGATGTTCGCAAGTAGCACTACTGAGTTGGCTGAGTCACTTAAAAAAAGGGCGAGTAGAGACGAGTTAACCCGTTATGCGTCGAGAATCGGGATTCTTGATTTGGGTGGTGTACCGTCCAAATGTACTACTATATGTGAATCCCACTTACAGTGGGTTGTCAAACCCTGCATACAAAATGGGGCAGTCCCCTGACCCTAGCAAGGATCGAACCGTAGTCCCCTAGCCACCTGGGTAAGCCTTGGTTGTTTATGCTATTGTATTTGTTGATTAACGCCCGTTCACTTGTGTTACTTTTTTTTTTTTTTACTGTGAATATCGTTCAATTCTTCAGAAGCATTTCTCGATCAAAACATATATAATTAATAAAAAAATATTGGTGATTAATGAAAGTATCGATAAACTTACATAAATATTACACAAATATATGTGTGTACGATATTTTTATATATTTCTTTTGCAAAAAATAAATAAATAACAAAAGGAAATCTTCTAAATAATTCATGTAAAACTGAGATGTTACGAGAGAATCCTCAAGAATCATCCAAGAATGTATGTTATTATTATTGTAAAAGATTCATAGTTTTTTAATCCGGATGAGATGATGTTCTTTTAGGAACAAGTGACTTAAAATAATTGAGTAAATAATAATTATATCAATTTATAAACCTTTTAAACATGTTGATTAGTATTATATATATACACACTAAATTAAGAAACATAACTAATCTCATATCTGCGTTGTAACTCACACATGAAGTCAGAACAACAGTATGACGAATTGTTTAGAACGGCGGATGATAATTACAACCATCGTAACGATAGGGTCCATTTCCTTTCTCATTATAAAATTAATTCAATTTATAAATATTATGTTATTATGCAGACTGTTTGGAAACGAGTGAGAGCATATTCTCTGAGAGGTTCTTTTATTCCAGCATATACCAAGAATAAATGTGCTACAGCCTGCACCGGGACTCTTAGTTTGTTCGAAGCAACGAAGCTCTGAAAATGGTGTTTAAGCAGTAGCGCCAAGCTCTCTTTCCAGCAGCTCCAACATTTCATCTCTTCCAAATCAAAATATATAGGTAATCCAACTCGAACTTTTCCTTATACTTTATCCATGTATCTATTTCCCTCATCTTCTTTCAGTGGCTTCAATTTTCTCATGTTTTGACATTCTTTTTATGGAAAATTAAGACAATTATTATAAAATTATTAATAAATAATGGAGTGGCGGGTAAACATTAGCTGCCAATAAAAATTAATATTTATTAATATTCAAATTACTCATTCTTTAAAACGAAAAATAGTTTCGAGAGGTACAATCATTCTCATGAATCATATAATGTAGATTGTTCTTTATACATTAATTTTTCATCTCGGTCTAGTCTGTGTTAGGTTGTCTGATTCTCGGTATGTGCTTAGAAGAATCCGAAAGGCAAATGGTAAAACATTGTACGGAGATTAGGTAAAATATGTAGTTTTCATTTAATGACCTAGAATGTATTTTTCTTCGATATTATTATTCACAGTATACTAGGTACAAACTTATTAAACAGTTTAATTTTTGTTTTATTTTTTAATTGAAAAAACAACAATTTTTATGGGAGAGAGAGATTTTAGAACGATTCTTGCTGCCGATTTACTAGCTAACAACTAATCACGTTTAGACAAAGCCTTAAGAATCTCATTGCAGTGCTCGTTTTTTTGCTGCTTTATAACTATATTTATATGCATTTGTCAGAAATGCAGATCTCCCTTTGATTTTTTTTTTTAAAAAAATAATTTTTCTTGCTCATTAAATTTAAGTTCTTCCATTAGAAATTTATAGTTACTTACCTAAGACCTTACCTATTATATGATAAATATAAATATTTTTAATTAAGCCAACCACGATAAACACATTAATATAAAAAAAAAAGATTTCAATGGATCTCCCCCACCATTTTCTTCCAATAATTTAGTATTTATTATTATTGGGCTAAGATTAAAATGGGGTCGATTTTTATTTTTTAAATACAAAAAAGAAGTGTTTAATTAGTGATCTAATTTTAATGTCAAAAACAGAGTGCTAAAATGAATTATTTCAATGATAAAAAAGATTCCATCATTTTTAAATTGATTTCCTTTTTTATTTTTTATTTGTTTCGTGCACTGCGCATCCAAAGGTGCGTTGGTCGTTAATCTCTTCTTTAATACATAACGATGAGAGTTTCCGCACAAAAACTTCCACGTGTCACCTAACATGCCATCTTGCTTTTGGGTCCGTACAATCGCGAGAACTACTGATTTCAATCGCTTGAATCATGTCCTGCCACGTATACATGGTTCCTATCGCCCCGATCAACTAAACGGCAAATGTAGGGTCCATGTCGTATACACGTCGAGTAAACAGCGTCAGCCTAATAAAGTTCTTACTAACGTTAAGTCTAACGTCCATTAAGCCTCGAGCCACGGAACGATGAATTTATCTTTGGACTCTTCTGAAGTGGCTCCCGCGTTCATCACAGACATCACAGCTAACTTCACCATCTTGGCACATGCAATCAAATCATTTCGTTTTACTGTTACAATTTTACGGTTTATTGATATTTACATGTAATCATGTCAGTTCATTCTCCCATTATAATTTCCAGTCTATTAATATTTATATTAAATACTTATTAGGAGTTTAAATATAATAATTAGAGTCAACTGCAAATACTTTGCAGAGTTTGAATACACCCCTAAAACCCCGAGTTCTCGGTGAAAATTTTTTCACTGGAATTAGCTATTTTTTTATCAAATAATTTTGAACTAAAAAATATACGACTATTATATATTCTAATATTTTTACTACTATTACTGTATAAACTAGTGGATCAATATTAGATTATTTTCACATATTACATACTTTAATGTTAAATATATATATATATATATATACACCATCAAAATTTAAAATAATAATATATTATTGTCCCACCAATTTATGTAAGAGTTTGTGTTTCTAAAATATAATTTTGTATTGAATAAATATTTCATTAAAAAAAATGCTTATAATACCTTTAACAAAAATTGAATTAAGTAGCTGACTACTAGTTTAATTAAAAAATTAATTTTATTTATTATAGTTAAATATTAGTATGAAATATGTATTTAATTTTTAGATAGTAACATTAAATATAGTTGTCACGAATTAAATTTATCTATTAAGATTTTGAAATAGTAATTTTTTTAATAAAAGTTTAGATGAAAATAAAAAATTATACATATAAAATATTAAATTTTTATTTATTATTATTATTCAATTTTGAGTGTTGATAACTTCTAAATTTTAAACATATCTCAAATCACCCAAATTAAATATAGGATCTTTTGAAATAGTTATTTTATTATATATGATGAGATTATAATTAGAAAGATTTGACCACTAAAATTGTTATTGTATTATATAACAATTATTTATTTCATATCAAATACTTTACGTAAACTGCACTACTTAGTTAAAAATGCTAAATATTTAAAGCATCAATCCTTTGCTTTTTGGAGGTAAAAATAGGGGCTTACTATACCGTGCCTTTTTAACTGTGAGATGGTGAGTGAAAACCGTCACAGCCATCACAACACTGTAACCCTAGATTTGCTCGTGATCCTTTTCTGAATACCTGGAGCCCCTCGTTTTCCGTTTTCCGTTTTCACACCTAACTTACAGGCCCGTTACCGAACCTCAGGTTCGGACTAAATTACGTTTTTATACTGCCGAGATTTCACCGCATGGTTCCACTCAAAACGTCACGCTCGAAGCAGAAACGCTCTTTTCGTTTCCGCTCTTTCTCTGGAATCTAGTTGATTCTCATTTTCATCGGTGGTCTATCGGCGGCGGAGATCTATGGCGGAGCACGCAGCCGAACACGAATCAGCCGACAAATCACTGATGGAGAAGATCACCGAGAAGATCCACGGCCGCGATTCATCGTCCTCTGACTCCGATGACGACAAACCGTCGCCTGTTGACGCCGTCAAGTCCAAGATATCCAGGCTCTTCGGCAGAGAGAAACCTGTTCACCACGTCCTCGGCGGTGGAAAACGTACTCTTATCTCTTTATCTCTTTGTTTAACTATTATGAATGCGTGTGCTTTGTGTTCACGATTTGTTTGGATGATTAGAAAATGGAGGATCTGAGTGAAGTAGTTGAGTTTGTTACAACTATTCTCTCAATTTATTTAATGTTTTGTTACAGCTACTATAATGAGATTTGTGGCAACCATTTTTCCTCTCTTTTTTGGTCAAATATTAGTTATGAATACAACATGGAGACTAGCTTTACAATATTACAGAAGAAAAAGGAGAGCCGCTTGTTAGCATCTAAGTGAAATTTTCTGTAATTTAACTTAGATGAGTACATTCTTATAGTGTTATTGTATTGAGTGTTTGAAGAGTATTTGTCAAGTGTTGTACTCCATTTTCAAAAAACTGCTAATCCTTTTTCCAGATTTCCAACCTGAACTGCCGCATTCGGCCATCATGCTTTATAATTTATATGAAGTAAATGGAGCAATACGCTAGATGGCCTTACAATTAAGCATGATGATGTGATTCGTTGTCCCAGTAAAGTTTTGTAATTGTCAATGTCCTTCCTTTGATGTGTTTTTGCTGGTGACCTTTGTGAACTGATAATTGGTTTTAGTTTCATGGGCATACGTTGTCAATGTGTTTTTACTATTCAGTTTGAAGACAAAATTTTCTTATTTTATTTAGTTTCATATCATCAGGCACCCCTAGTTGCTTCTGTTTGCAAAGAATTTCGAACATATCTCTAATATATTGGATAGTGATCCTCCAGCCAAGTCAGGACGTGACAGTTTTTTTTAAAAGAAGGTTTTGAAATATATTTCCATTTGTAGTTCTTTTTCAGGACCTAGTGTATTTGATTTCCTTGTATTTATTCATGCCTTTAGGTTAAAGAATGTGTAGAGAGCATGTATTCTCTCTCCCTCGTGTGCACACACACACACAGACTCATCATGTAGGCACACACAAACAGATCACTAGCATATGTATATCTTCTGTTAAGCCTTTTCCTTAAGTCTTATGTGAGGAATTTCTTTTCAGCTGCTGACGTTTTCTTATGGAGGAACAAGAAAATCTCTGCTGGTGTGCTTGGTGGTGCCACTGCATTGTGGATCCTTTTTGAATTGCTTGAATACCATCTAATCACGCTGGTCTGCCATGTGTTGATACTCTCACTGGCTGTCCTTTTCTTGTGGTCCAATGCATCCACATTTATCAACAAGTATGGTTTTGATATTCCTTCTGTTATGGAATGTCCAATGCAATTCTATATCATATTAACTTGATTTTGTCCTTTAACTAGGTCACCACTAGAGATTCCAGTTGTTACAGTTCCTGAGAAATGTGTCCTTGAAGTTGCCTCTGCACTGAGGTTTGAAATCAACAGAGCCTTGGCTGTTCTGCGAGATATTGCCTCTGGGAGAGATTTGAAGAAATTTCTTGGTGTATGTTTTGTGCTTTATTATGTTTTATCTTGACAGAATAACAGGGCTATTGTTTGCGGGAGCTGAGTTTATTATTTTCTTGCTTTTAGTTCTATTAAGAATGCTCTTATTTGGCCTGCTTGCTAGAAAAACATGTGGCAATAATTTTCACTTTACTTTCTACCTTAATTAGCAAGTTGATAATAATCGGTTTTGTACATCTTGATACGTAGCTATTGTGGCCATTATCTTTTTACTATTGATGTGCTACTGCTCCTTTTATGATCAGGTTATTGCTGGCTTGTGGGTTTTTTCAATCGTGGGTAATTGGTGCAACTTCCTGACCTTGTTCTACATTGGTAAGTACCAATTTGTTTAAGCCTTATTTTGGGTTCTGTATATAGATGGAAGATGCATACTTCGCTAGTCTTTGGATATTGAATTTATGGTGTTTTGAAACAGTCTTTGTTTTGCTGCACACGGTACCCGTGATTTATGAGAAATATGAGGACAAGATTGATTCATTTTCTGAGAAGGCAACTATTGAGATCAAGAAGCAATATGCAGTCTTTGATGAGAAGGTATTGAGGAAGGTCTTGAATCAAATTCCCAGAGGTTTGAAGGAGAAGAAGAAGGATTAGACAACACACGAGCAATATTAAGGTGGTTTTTGAATACCAATGTTTTGTGAAGGGGCGGTGTTGTAGTTCTATCACCCATTACAATCCAAGTTACTGTTTGTGTTAGAAGTGTTTTGTTGCACACAATTTAAATTAAAATAATTATTGCATGCAATGGTATTGAAAGTTTTTGGATTATATGTTGGTTTACTTTTTGTTCTAGAGGAATTGAATTGATGAATTATGCTGCCTCACCTCTGTTAAGGTTTAACGAAAGATCTATGTTTTAGACATTAAAATAAATATCATTAGGCGCGAAGTAAGTATGAGTGAACGGACGGCAATTATTGGTTGTAAAGTAAAATTAGTCTAAATTTTATATATATATAAATTTGTAAGAATGTGTGGGGAAATTTATTGCGTTATCGGGTAATATTCCCTCATTCTTTTGAATGGATTGATACTCTTTTTTAACTTTTTTCTTTTATGGGCTTAATTGGGTTCTGTTGTAAAACCATCTTTTGCTTTGTGCGACTATTCCCCTTGTACGGCTTTAAGCCCATACTCCTTCCTCATACGGTTGCTTAAGGGTTAGGACTTAGGCCCATATGAGGCATTTTTCTGTATGTTCTTCTTTTTTTTTGTTTTTGCTATTTCAACTTCAACTGTTTTTCATAAAACTAATATATGCTATTAGCGTGTGGGTACAGATTATGAAGGAATTTTCTTTTTTAATATATTTTTTTACTTGCGACTATGAAACTTTTATATTGTTAAGAGGCATTAAAAGAGTGAAACATTAACCGTGCTAAAGTACTATCAAATAAGCTCTGGAATAAATTTAAATTTAGCTAGCAATCACTTGAGCAAAAAAAATTATTTTATGAGGTGCAAAGAAAAAAGAGAAATATATAATGTGATTTAATTGAGAATTTGTTTTGATATTTTTAAGGTTGGGTTGAATAAAAATTTATATTTACAAAATATGCGAATAAAGTGGTTTGAATAGTATTTGGTTAAGATGCAAATCGCCCCCACCCCACTTTCTTTATTACTTTTAAAAAGCTTATGTTATTGTTACCTCACCTTAATCTAACCTCATTTTGTTATAAAAGTTTGCAACAAAAGCTAAAGCTAAAGCCAAGGTTCTTTACCAAAGTAGATTGTCACATTAATTTCATTAGCTAATTAAGTTTGGTAATTAACCAAATATTTATTGTAAACATTAATAAGCCAGCACATCTCAATCAATTCGTACGAGACCAAAACATAAAAACCCCACATTCACCAAATTCTATCGAGGAATAATTTGACCGGTCGACATTTTTAATTTGTGAATTCTTTTAAAAACAGACAGTGAAAGTGAAGGATCCACACCTAACACCCTACCCTCGTTGACGTTATTCACTGCTACTCAAATCAAAGGACAAACTACTAAAACCATGTCATAGCATCCTTTATTTGAATTATATACATATAGCATACCATTTTTGAATTTTCCTTTCCTCCTTTGATATTCTGTTTTTTAGATTTGATTGGAAAAATAAGGAACTTCGATGGGGACTATTACACTAATATCATCCAGAAATAAAGAATTAGAACACAATTAAAACTAAGCAATTTTTAAATTTAAAGTTAGTATAAAAAAAAAAAAAGAAATCGGCCGGTTTTTAATAAATTTCTTTTGTTTGGACAGACTCGGAAACATTGTTTTAAATTAAACTCATCTTAACAAAAACAAAAATAAGGTTTAAATGGAGGACGTCTCAAAACCCGACGTGCACACCATAAACGTGGTTAAGGTGGAAGTTGTTTTATGAATGTTGTGATAATGATGAGAGTGTATTTCTTAAAAACAACAAACTGAAAAGAAAAAGACCTTCCTTGTTTTTTGAAAGTAGAGTTATAGATTACTTCCATTTCATTGCTTATAATCTTCAAGTTAGAATCATTGAGAGCCAAACTTAGAAACAATAACAATATTATAATTACAAAATATTTTGTATAATTTTAATTTACTTCCTTAAAATTATACAAAGTATGATAATATGCGTATTATTTAATTCATTAATAAAACCTTTTCGGGTGATACGAGAAGTATGAAATTTAAAATTTACTCCTATATGTTTGTACAAGAGTTTGTTTAATAGGAAGTGCTCAAATATATATTGTTATTATTATTACATCTTTGATTTTTGGGTTTAAAAATTCAAAGTTATTGCAATTTGAGGAAATGAGGCTAAGATCTTTCTGTTCTATATTTAAAAATGAAAATCCAAAAATGGAGCATATATATATGAACACCCACAAAACAGAACTATCCCTACAAGAAGAAGAAGAAGAAGAAGAAGAAGTCAAAGTCAAAACTTTTTGAGGCAAAGAGAAAAGAGAGAATTGAATTGGTCTCTCTTAATAAGCTAGTAGTTGTAATAGTAGTAGTCTACTTTTAAGTCTTTAGGAGAAGAGAAAGAGAAAAGAGAAAGAGAGAGGCTTTAAAATCAAAAGCAGGGTCATGCGTGCTCCCAACCCCATCTGCTCCAATTACTTTCTTTCCTTGTTATTCTCAGTTCCTTCTGACTTACCTCCCCCAGCATCTTTCTAACTCTCGTTCTCTCTCCTTACCCGAAAAAGGGCAAAAACAAAAAAGAGATACTGACATTTAGGTCCCTAAATCTTTGTATTATCAGTTTATCACAAACAAAAATACAATATTTTCACTTATAATTAGTGCATTTCTTACTCTTATGCATACTATGCAAGAAAAAAATCTACCCAAAATCACACTTCAACACCTTTTCACTTAGAAAAGGAGATTGAGATATTAGGGAAATATTCATTTTTTGACTCTTATTAAAAAGTATGAAGTACATTTTAGTGATAAAGTTATTAATTAATGTAACGACGGTTAAACCTTTGTTATATGTGCAATATGGTCATTTCAAATATAATGTTAATGTAGGATCTATTTGTTATAAATAAAAAAAATTTATATGTTAATTGTGAAAACATAAATGATTAGGGTTCTAAATGTTATTAACCAAAAGAGGATGAGAGTAAAGTGTAGCTGTGCTGTACTGTAACAAAGACCTTACGTTACCTTTACTTAATTATTTTAAAAAATATATATATCTGTTTTTCTTTTTGGCCTTTTACTCTTTTTGATTTTCCTTTTTATGTTTACAAATTTTTACTCCTTTTTGGAAGTTTCCCTTCACTCTCCCCCCTCCCATGATTTCTTTTATTTAACTAAAACTAGATTTAGATTACCATCCATTCTCCTTTGCTCACGCGCCCCTCCCCTATTTCCTTTCGATTTTAATTTAATTCATTCTCTATTTTCTTTTCTTGATTTTTAAACATACAAACACTTGTATTATTCTCTAAAATAATTATTTTAATATAACGAAAATATATGCATAAAGTCTTACGAAAAGCTTTGACGTTTTCATAATCCAACCCACATCTCATATTATCTTTTTTAATAATTTCGTATGTTTTGACTTGCAAAACCCTTTTTATAATATCATTCCATTAATAATTTTAATATCTTACTATACTATAAAGTGTACGAATATATAAATTTATTTTAATAAAATATTCCCATTACACACGGACAATTTAATAATCTAACTTAAAAAACATATATATACTAAATAGAATGAAATTTACTCTCATTTAGGTAAAAATTTATCCTAAAGAGAATTATTTTAAAAAATTGGTTTGGAAAAGAAGAAGAAATAATGATGGTAGTAAATGGGGGAGAGCGAAATGAAAGAAGGGCGCGCGTGGGTCTAATAATGTTTTGAGTGACAGTTGAGACAACACTGAACCACCCTGCACTTTCTTTCCTTTCGTCGTAAGACGACGACGTCTCACTAACCTCTCTGCCCTCCCCTCTTCTCTTCTCTATTCTTTTTCGTAGCAGAAACGCCCAACCCTTTTGCACTATCCCACAGTCCACCTGTATTTTTTTAGATTCTCTTTTTTACCATCTCTCTCTCTCCCAGGTAAAAAAGCACAAGAAATTCTCACATTCATCCCTAGTTTTTATGAAAATAGCAAATACATTTCTAAATTTATTTTTTACTTACATTTACTCCCCTTTCTACGGCCGATAGAGTATTATTATGATATTACCAGCCAAGTCTCTCGTCTCTATTTCTAACGGCTCATGTCATGAGAAAATTTCAAGTTTATTTTTTAAATGAAATGATAATATTTTAAATAATTTAAGATTTTAAAAAAACTCTATTTCTAAAATTTCAAAATTTTAATAGTTTATAAGTTTTTTTTTTACAATTACAATTAAAAAACTAAAAAAAAGTTGATTTTTTTATTTTAAAATAACTCTTTTAGTTAACGAGAAGCCATTCAAATAAAAACTCACACACATGTTTTTACCATTATACATCTAATTTAATGATTAAAAAAATTAAAAGAATCAAATAATTTTATATAAAATGTTATTTTACCAAAGTTAAGGGTTGTTTCTTGGATAATAAAGTAAGTTTTGAGGATAAATATGAATTTGAGACAAAATAGTAAACTTGAGGATTTATTTATTACTTTTACAAAGTAAAAAGGACAAATTTGATTATTACTTAAGACTATTATTGGGTAATCACGTGCTCCCTCTGTGACCATGTAAACAACAAGAAGAAACCAAACGTACAAAATACTGTACAATTAATTAGAAAAAAAGAGGGATATTAGAGGATGGGCCCTGAAATGTGACGAAATAACGCATAAGGACATAGTTTTATTGTTTATAGTGAATAAATCCTTACAATCAGAAACGAAATAATAAATCACGCCGTGGATTTATTTATTATAAACGACCAAAGTATGTAATTATTTGTTATACTAAAACAATAGGGATCTGTACGTTATTATCCCACAATGGAAATTACCTCGCTCTCACAGCTTTCCCCTGGAAACGCCATTTTCAATCCTGCCAATGCTCAGCCATAAAACGCAGTGCAAAAGCACTTTTCCTCTCAAAAACCTCGCTTCTTTTCTCTTTGCCTCTAATACCTACTATAAAATCCAACCAAAATACCCCGAAGCACCAAACCCATTTCTCTTTTCTCTTAAAACGCCATGGAAGCTCTCAGCTTTTTCAAGTTCTGGAAACCTATCAGCTCAAACCAGAAAGAAAATTTGAGCTATAATGGAAGCCGTGACGCCAATGAAGTTCCTAGTCTTGTTGTTTGCTCGGAGGGTGAACCGGAAGAAGGGGATGACTCATTTTTTGAATTGGAACTCACTGTTTCTGATTTTGACAACAACCACCGTAAACAGTGCAACAGATTTGACTCCAATGAAGGGCAACAACCATTCCACTTCTCAACTAAAAATGCCGGCCATGGAGAATTAATGATGTCCCAACAACAACAGACAGCGATTTCTTCCATGTCTTCTTCCAGCGATGTCTTGTCCAAACGAAAGATCCTACCGATCGAGCCCAGTTCAAAACCCCAGTCTCCAATCGCATTGTTGAAATCAGCCCCGAAACTTAAAGTTTCCATTTTCAAGAAATCTAAATCAATGGCAACGGCCAAAGCAGAGAAAACAGAGACAGCTAAGCGAGGAAGCAAGTTATTAACCGTCAAATTCAAGGTGGAAGAAATTTCAAATCTTTCAGTGTTCAGCAGAGCTTCCAGTTTGAGAAAAACGCAAACCAGAGACAGCGCAGACGAATCTTCATCATCATTATCATCATCCTACGATCATTCTTCAAAACGATTTTCCAAAGATGTTATACAGAAATACTTGAAACTAATCAAGCCATTCTATGTCAAAGTGTCGAAAAAGAACGAAAAGATGAGATTTTCCAGGGAGTTGTCAGAGGCTTCTCCAGTATCATCTCCGGCGACTTTGCGGCCGCAGTCACCTAAGAAAGAAAAACAAGGGAACGTACCTTCTGCGTTCAGAGGGGTGAGTAGGCATCTGGGCAAGAGCAAATCTGCTTCGGCGACGGCAGCTTTGTCGCCGGCGAGAAGGGATGATTCGCTGCTGCTGCAACATGATGGGATTCAGAGCGCCATTCTGCATTGCAAAAATTCTTTCAACTCCAGAGGTACTAAATGTTAATCAAGTTCATTTCTTTTTTGATTGGATTCATTTATTGAATTTTTCTGATTTATTTTCGTTGTTTTTTTTGTTTCAGATTCTTCATCTTTATCACGATCTACCAGCAGTTCTTCCCAGGAGATTTTCAGCAGTTTATCATCTAGAGGTCATTAGCCTCAAAATTTCACAAATTCTCAATCTTGATTTCTGTTAATAATGTTCTTAAACTCGTTTAAATCTTTCATTTATTTTCAGATTCGTCTCTGTTGTCACGATTCAGCAGTGATTCATCATCTTCTGACTTCATATCGGCAAGAAAATCCAATGAAGAAGGAATTTAAGCGGGAAAAAACAAACTGTTTTGTCAATCAAATCCATAGGAAAAAAAAAGGATTAGAACTTTGTTTTTAGTTTTATGTAAAATAGAAAAAGGAACCAGAGAAGCTGTTGTTGGTCATGTCTAGCTATGATGACTATGATTAAAACAGGAATCACTTTGATTTTGTTTTTGTTTTTGTTGTTGCTGCTGTTCTTGTTATTGTCTTGTATATTGATGGGTCATTATTAAAAATTTGAAACAAAATCTGTCTGATTTGTGGATCTTTTTTGCTGTGCTCTTGTATTCTGCAATTCAGCATGATGTTACCTTTGAAAATATGAATTAGCCATTCATTCTTATCAAACTTGTCATCATTTCTGATTCTGAAACTGATATGACTTATCAGGCTTCCAAATATTCCTCTCTACTCACTGGTTTTCGCTCCAATGACAAATATTCTGGTGAGATTTTTATAACCAAGTGCTTTCTTAAAACAATAATGGTTTACTTGTTAACATAGTTATTGATAAAATCATGTTTTAAACCAAATGGCCACCTTGCTTTCAAAACTACAACCAACTAAATGTTGGTTTTTGTCTGAAGAAAATGGTAGTCACCTAAACGAGAATTAGGCATCGAATCACATTTTTCAAGAGGATAATGTATATAGCAATTAAGGTAAGGGAGACTTTAGTAAAGTTGTGCCAAAGCGTCTTTAAATTAAGCCTTTGTTGTATTCTTTTGTGTCAAATGGCCATGTGGAAGGGGGGAATATGGTGATCTCAGTAAAATCAAATCATTCTGGCAACATGTCTGCTTTTGAAAAGTACTTTTGAACGGTAAGAAAGAAAGAAAGCATTGTATTAGTTTTTGTTTAAAGTCTAATTTCATTTCAAAAGTGAAAATAAAGCCGCACATTTCATAGTCTGATGGTCAGTGCTCATAAGAGAGAAAACAGAAGCAGATGCTCTCAGTCTCCTCTGCTCAACCCACATCATCCTATCCCTATTTGCTTTGAATATTCAATTTGCCTTCCCGTTGCACCCTGGAAATTTCTATGAAGTCCATATGTATCTATACCATACACACACATATTCTGGTCCTTTGAAGCCTAGACTTTAGAGTTTCTCCACTTTGTCTGTGAGGAGAAAAGAAACCACGTTGATATTTAATAAAACTAAGTAGAGGGAATTTATAGTCAATAAGATGAGTGCAAGCAAAGACTAGTTTGATAATTATGAGATGCAGAGGTGATGAATAATAAATTTGAGATTGAAACAGAGAAGGTTTGAAATTTCGGAGGAGTGTATTAGAAAGGGACTGACTGTTAGGAGTAATAAATGAGCAAGAAGACAGAGAAGGAAAATGGAGTTGCAAGCTAACCAAAAATTCTAAGGCAACATCATGCTATTGCCTAATGGAGCAGGAAAATGCCAAATGAATACAAAAAAATATTGCAAGGCATTTGAAAATTTCTGATCATTCACTGCAGATTTTTCAGATTCAGAGAGCAACCAGCACTAAACAGGCTGGTCCCCCATCTTTTCCATGAAACAAGGCTAACCTCAATTTCAAACAGTTTAACCCACTCAACAAATTATCCAACATCACTATTCACTACAATACACACACACACACACACATATATATATACATATATATATATATATACATATATATATATATATAATAAAAAGAAAGAAAATCTACCGCCAGTGCAACAAACAAAAGGACAATAAATACAACTATTTGCTACAAGTTTCAAAAGACTAATTTCTAAAATAAAAAAAAATAATAAAATACATTTAAAATGTCACGTGAATTTTGTATGCATTGAGTTTTCAAGCAAGTATATTTAGTGCTATTCATCAACCGAATATATTCTTTTATTTGCTTTTACTTTCAGAGATAGAAAAAGCAACCAAAAAAAACAGTGTTCTAAAACTCTGCCAATTGGTTTACTAATGTATTTCTAAATTAGCATAAAACTAAGTTGAACATAGGAGAGTTTACGCCCAATGATTGTTCAATATAAGTATTCTACCTATATTTTTTATTTGTACAATAAATCGCTCAAAACGATGAAAATCAGTTAGTACATGAAGGAAGAACAAAATTAATTCATTGAACCAAGCAGATAACATAGCCCCGATGAAAATGGTAAGAATTACAAGTGTCAACACATAAAGACAAGACACCGTGTTTTCATTCGAGGATCTTTAGATTTGCTATGTTTCCTCGGTAGATTTTGTGTCTTAATTTTATGATTTAGTGCAGCAATTTAAGTGTTACTCGGCAACATTTTCTTCAAACTCACAACAGATTAGCGAGTCATGTGGGCTCCTTTCCCAATTTTTCGCTTTGTTGTTGGAGACAGTGATGTGTTTAGTTTGGAAACATTATGATCCAAGATTGAATTTCTTTGTTTAATTCATTGCATTCGTCTCTAATTTGGTTGTTATCAAGCAATTTGGCGATTAAAGATTTGGGGAATTTGTGAAATCAAGGTTAATTATGGTGTAGAAATCAAGGTGTATATATATCATTGACTAATCATCAGAGAATAAGATGATTGTATTAATTTTAGGAAAGCATACACAATAATAATTTTGAGCTATGTGGATGCATGATACTATGAATAGAACGTCCTTCGATTTACAATATGAAATAAATAAAAATGCTCGATCTTGGAGTTAAGATGGAAAATGAGTTACCGAAAGATGAAGTGGCAAATGGATAGACGGGCCACAGAATTTAGTAGTGGGCCCAAAATTAGTTCACAATGTAACTTATGGGCATCGAAAACGACGTCTAAATAAATAACAAGCAGGATGCATCCAGGCCTTTTAAATTTTAGCGAGATTGGGCCCAATAACAACATAACAAAAATTTCTAATATGCATCTTTGGTTCACTTCAGTTATTCTGTTAAATTTATCTATCGGTAAATTAATTAATTTTATAAAACCTACTGAACCACACGTTTAAATTTTATTAATTAAAATGACATCATTTTATTCAAACTCACAATAAATTTGAAAATCACGTGATTTCATTTTCCAATTTTGTACTTTGTTGTTGAAGACAGTGATACTTTTATTTATTTATTTATTTTAAAAAAAAAATCAAGCTAGGAAACATTATGATCCAAGATTGAAGTTGTTTTGTCTAATTCATTGAATTCGTCTTTAATTTGATTGTTCTGTGGTGATATATTATTACTAATTTGTGAAATCAAAGTTAATTATGGCGTAGAAATGTAGATGCATCATGGTCTAATCATCATAAAAACAGTTGCATTGTTATTATTACTTTTATAACATGCAAGATAAAGTGTGATTAATCCCTAAATACTTGACAACAAATCTCCTTATCATTAATTAGTTAAGATCTCTCCTCAAGTGACAATTGTTATATTTTTATCATTTTATTCTAATTGAAAGTAAATTAAATTAAAAATAAAATAATTTTAAATTTCAAAATAAATTTGATTTAAAATAAATTTTATAAATAAATAATAAAGAACTTACATGTGGGATTTGTGCATCCAAATTAATCTATTTATTTATTTTATTGTAATGCATCGCACAAAAAATATCTAAATTTTTTTTTACATTTATTAAAATCGTTACTCTATTACAATAAAAGGTTAAAAAAGATAGTATATTTAGTATATAGTTAAAATAATATTAAATTAAACCAGCTCTATATAATTTTGTACCAAAAGATTTTAAAATACAATAAGAACCCGAAAACTCTACTTGGGATGGGTGTGAAAAAGTTTTGATCTAGCTTGATGATTAAATGAAAGTGTACTTTATTTTCAATATTTTTTTGCACATTTTTAGAAGTACAAGATAAAATGTTTAAAAAAAAGAAAAATATAAGATTTATTAAATCCAGTACAACACAAAAGGATCGAGTGTGATTATTTTTCAAATTTTCACTTTGAGAAAATTTATTAGTACTACTCTAGTGAAAAGGTTTTGACCATAATCCCTGGCTCGGAATCTGCTTGGGTTGGGGATTCCATCCTCGCCCTAATTTGACTTTGTTTGTATAGTTTGGGTTGTTGTTGCTTATCATCATTGACCATTGTCTAACATCATCCATTTTGGTCATAATAAATATCACTCAAATCATTTTTAAATTTTTTATGTAATGGTATAATCACAATTATTATTTGAGTAAGTGTTAGCTATAGATTAGAAGTTGAATTTTTGATACCCTAAATATTTAACTTCAAATCTACGGTAAATAATTGCTCACACGGTGATGGTGATTATAGAATTATATAAAATTTTCAATAAGAATTTGAATAATGTTCATAATGACTTAAATGAAAAGTAATTAATGATGGTTACCAACTGTAATTTGGATGAAAATGTTAAAATATTATGATTTATAAAAGACTTAATTTATTATACTAAAAAATTATAAACAATAATGAAAGACCTAGTTGATTAGATAAAAATTATTAAACTATTATAATGATTTATCAAATAAAATATTAACTATTCAGAAAAAACTGGATTTTAATTCGGGGAATTAAGGAACGAGGCCATTCCGGTTCCCAGCCCATTTTCAAAATGGGAATGATTTTTCATCCCTGTATCCCGGCCTGCTCCTTTTTTTTTTTTCCACATTTTGTCTTCGATTCCCGACACGAGAATTACGGGCAATGTTTTTTTTTTTTTTTCCGTTCAACTTGGATCAGCGGGTAAACACAACTGCAGGAGTTAACAGTGTGGGGGCACGTTTAGCACTTGCAATAAATCTGGGATAGCGTGATAATGGTCATAATATGAAGGGGCGGAATGAATATTAAAAAAAAAAGGTGCCAGTGTGAATACACAAACTTCGATGCAAAGACCAAGCAATCAGACATATAATTAATTAACTTCCTCGTACATCTTATCAATTTTTTAATTCAATTAGGACATGTGCAAGTGTGAACACAATCACAAACTCCAAGTAAAGCAATGGGTTTGGTTGAAACAACCTAGATTTGATTAAGATTGAAATTCTAACCTAAACAAAGACTCAATGCATTAGCCAATTACATACATCATTACAAAAGCATATTCCTTCTGTCGATAACAGCTTCCCATTTAAAATATCAAACTCTTTAGGCGTCTCGTGACTGCAACGAGAAGCATTTCACTGGCTATCTCCAGTCATTGATAAGCTCATTCTAAATCTCTTAACTCTTATTGGATCGGTAAACATACGCCATTTAAATAATATAATATAATATGAATAGTCGATTCTTCTTCCTTAGTCATTAAGGTTTCTGCCCTTTCTTTGGATGTATAAATACCAAGCAGTAAGAAGCATAAACAATACATATTCTAGACTGAAAATTCCCATTTTCTTTCTTCCTTCCGTGTAATGGCTTATCGTAACGAAGTAGAGGTGAATATTACCTCAGCCAAAGACCTGAAGAATGTCAACTGGCGTTACGGCCCCATCAAGCCGTACGTCGTCGTTTGGGTTGACCCTAATAAGAAATGCTCCACCAAGGTCGACGAAGAGGGTGATACTTCTTCCTACTGGGGCGAGAAACTTGTCATCCCTTTGCCTCGTCCCGTTGATGAAGACACAACCCTCTTCATCGACATAGTCCATGCAGGAGACGAGGAAGAGACCAAGAAGCTTATCGGCTCCGCTAAGCTTAAGCTCAAAGATGTCCTCAATGACGTTGGATTAGACGAACGTGCCTCCCTCACCTTGAAACTCAAACGACCATCTGGTAGGCCGCATGGAAAAGTTGACGTAAAGGTCACTATCAGAGAACCCCGCTCTGCTCCCTCTGGAGAATATTACGCACCTCCCCATGGTGTCCCGCCTTCTAGATCCAGAGACTACCCTGCTCAGCCAGAATATGCCTACGGATACGGTCAACCACCAGCGCCGCACAATCCTTATTCCGCAGCAGCTCCGCCAAGTGGGTATCCCTACAGTTCTTACAATGCTGCACCGCCGCCACCGCAGCCTTACGGTCAGCCAAGTTACGGAGATCAAGGAGAATACTATGGTCACACTGAGGAGAAGAAGAAGAGTAAGTCTGGGGGAATGGGGATGGGATTGGCCGTGGGTGCGGTGGCAGGAGTCTTAGGTGGAGTCGCCTTGTCTGAAGGTTTTGATGCGCTGGAAGACCATATCGCTGAGGAAGCGGCGGAGAAAGTTGAAGAAGATCTTGGTTATGATGCCGATGATTTCTAGTTGTTTGATATCTTGTGGGGCCGTTATGTGTGTGTGTTTGTTCGTTTTTTTATTTTCTAATTTTTCGTTTTCGGATTCTGCATTCCGTTCTGTTATATTTTTCTTGGTCAGAGGTGAAAACATTGTGAAGGCCCACCTATCTTGTTCTTTCTAGTTAACTTCAACATGTTTGTTGTTTGTTTTTTCTTTAAAATTTGCCTTCATATTTTTTCTGAGGATTTTAACGTAATACCTATTGGATTGTAACACTTAAGAGAAAATATGGAGTAATTAATAAATTTTAACGTTAAACATGTATTACGTTATTTATACGTTAACTGAATAAAATTTGGTTATATATATATATATATATATATATATATATATTTACAAAAACAGTAATTAATAACATTACATTGTTATCATGTGTTAAATAAAAATCTAACGACGCTGTAACACTAAAACATGAATTCGTGTGAATAAATTTTGTATAATTAGTAATATTTTATAGGGGTTTTAACACATACCTCCCCTGAGGTTTCAAACTTTAACATTTAGATGGAAGGTTTAAAGAAAGACACACTTACCTCCCCTGGACTATTAGTTGACCATCAATTTTTACTTAAATGACTATAATACCCTTAATTACTTTAAAGTTAAAATTTAATAAATTTAATTTTCGATTTATATAATGTTTAAAATATTAAAAAAATTAAAAATTTAATTAACAATAATTTAAATTTAAATTTATTTAATATTTATTTAAAGTTATAAATTTAATTTTGAATAAATATTAAATATGATACATAATTAAAAACTGACGGCCGTTTTATATATTAGGGTTTAGAATTTGAATAAATATGATAGATGAATAAAAATTAAATTATCATTAATTAAATTTCTAATTTAAATAAATATAAATTAAAATTATCAAATTCTATTATTATTAATTAAATTCTTAATTTTAACAAATAATAAATAAATATAAACTAAAATGGTCAAATTAAAATATTATTAAGTAAAATTCAAATAAATATAACTTAAAATTATTAATTAAATTTTAATTATTTTAATATTTTAAACATTATATAAATTGAAAATTAAATTTATTAAATTTTAATTTTAAAGTAATTAAGGGTATTATAGTCATTTAAATACAAATTGATGGTCAACTAATAGTCCAGGGGAGGTAAGTGTGTCTTTCTTCAAACTTTTCATCTAAGTGTTAAAGTCTGAAACCTCAGGGGAGGTATGTGTTAAAACTCCATATTTTATATAAATATCAATTTTAATATATTTGATGATATTTTATATTAAAAAAATACACTATTTGTCTCCATGACGAAGGGAACTCTGTTATAATTCTCAATCTTTTATAATATTACACATATAAGTTTAATATCCTAATATCTATATTATTTTGGTCAACATATTGTTGTTGACTGATATTCCATTAAGCTCTTTCATCGAGCCCACTAAATCATATAAATTTGAAATAAAAAGAAAAAAATTGAGCGTAATGTATGGAATGCCTTATAACATGAGAAAATTATATGAAGTATGTATGCATGGGACATTTCATAACGTGAGAAAACAACATTATTTTAATCAATGCACTTTAAATTAAATGATTCATTTTCGGTTCCATGGACTAAATTGATGTAAAGATGAAATGTTGAAATATTGATAACACGGTGTCAAATCTGTAGACTAGTGTGTAATTTTACAAAGATTAGACAGTGAAGTAAGAATTTCCCCTCTCGTATACCTAATAACACATAAATAATTTAACCTCCCTCAGAATCCTCGTACCATATCATATCATGTCAGATCAGATTATCAGTTGTCTTTGTTTCTAAAGGACATAAAGATGCACACAAAGACCGCGCAATTAATTTACTTCCTCGTACAACAAATCAATTCTTTCAAATCAAGTGTGAACACAATCATAATTAAACACCAAGTAAAGCAATGGATTTGATTAAGATTGGCATATATTTTAACTTAACGAAAGACCAGGAGCATTCGTTAGCCAATTCCATTCTTTACAAATGCCCATTGACAACTACCCCATTAAAATATCAACTCTTGAGGCGACTCCTTGACTGCAATCAAAAGTTCACTGGCCATCTCTAGTCATTTATAAGGTCATTCTAAACGTCTTAATAACTGATCTTATTTGGATTAAACACTCGTCTTTCCCAGTTAGAAACTCACATCTGTCGGTAAACATACAAGACATTTAAAATTTTAAATATATTAATAGTCGATTCTTCTTGCTTAGTCTTTTAAGGTTACTACCCTTTCGTCGGATCGATGTATAAAATACCAACTTAATTAGGTGGACTCGCGTTGGCTGAAGGTGTTGATGCGCTGGAAGACCATATCGCTGATAAAGCAGCGGAGAAAGTTGAAGACCTTACCTAGCCTGTGTGTTTCGTTGTTTTTGTTTTTCCTTGAGAAAAAAGATACGAAGGCCCGCCTATCATATTGTCAGTATGAACATGCATGCAAAATGGAGTTTATATCCTAACTATATATAAAACGATTAGAGTTGTTGCTATTCATTCCCATCTCAGAACGGTATCCAAATTTTATTCTCACTATATATCACAGCGCCACGTCAGTAGTCCATGCCGTCGTTGGTCGGCAACTTCTGTTGACTTTGGTTGGTGAACATACAATACAATGACGGCCGGCATGCATTTGCCGCGGCATCAACAGTTATTGCTAACGTATTATTATTGTTTTTGGTTTCTCTTTTCCTGTTGATTTCCAAATTTAATCTAAAAACCTCTAAATTTATTAGTGTTTTAGAAAAATGATTTTCAGTGTTTCTCTTAATATTTTATGGTGTAGGTGTAGAAATCTAGATGTATATATTATGTACTAATGCTCAGAGAAATGATCGTATTTGTCGAGACATTAATTTTAGGAAGCTTGTAGATTATAATAATAATTTTGTGACATGTGCACGTACGATGCTATCAATACAAAAGCAACTCGGTTTATAATATGAATACTAAATTTAATTTAATATTAAAAAAATTACATTAGGGATAAATACATCTCCTCTATTAAGATTTGGCAATAATACAGAGATTTTGTGAGCAGAAAATGTACTTCTAACTTTTTATGTTTTTCTTTTGAAGAAAACTGATAAATATTCTTAAAACTAAACAAAACTTATGATGTTGTTAAGAATTTGATGACAAGGGAGTATAAATAAAATACATTTAATGCTTTTATTATTATTATTATTCAGGTTAAGATAGTGTTTATTTATTTTCATTTGAAAAATATAAATAGATGTAAATTTCAATATATTTGAAGATTTTATTTTTTGAGTCAATTTTCCAGAACGAATGGAAGACAATACAAAACTTGGAGGACATAATGAGTTTACCCCTAACAATTAACACAATAATTGCACCAATATACAAGAATAAAAAAGAAAAAAAAAGTTTCAATGATATCTTTATTTTTATTTATAATTTGAAATATAAAACATATGAAAACTAATAATTTGATTTATATTATCCTTGTATATAATTAGATAAACTATATAAATTAACGAATAAATAAAATTTATAATGATATTTTTTATGATAACAGTATTGTGTTATTGTCATATGTCCTATATTTTTTATAAGAGTAAGTAAAAATTTTATGAGGTGAAAGAAAGTAAAATATAAGGGACATAAATAATAATATAATATTTTTTAGGTAATTGTGTATGAATAAAGTTGATATCTAACATTGTTATTTCTATATAATTAATTAGATTAAATATCTTTAAACATTTTGATTTTGATAATGTAAAAAACAAGAAAATAGGCATTAAGGTAACTTTTGCTCCTATTAAATTGAAGGCAAAAGTTGATGCGGTCCTATTTGGCAAAGAAAGTGCAACTAATAGACAGAGTTTGTTAACTAATTAGACGGGCCAGCGAGGCAGATATGTTTGAACAAACGCTAAACAGAGCAGTATTGGGCCCTAACTCAGTTATCATTTCAACGTGACTTATGGGCCACGTCGTTCGTAACTCTCCATCACGTCGTTTTAACCGTCAATTTGCAGTTGCAAAATAGGCACGCCACATTCTTGTTTCTAAAATTTAGGGAGATTGGGCCGTGCATAATATAAATATTATTTTTCGAGTCAACTACTCAAATTAAGTATTATTATTATTATTATTATTATTATTATTGTTATTATTAGGCCTTTTTAATTTCATCCGTCGCGTACCAAAATTGAAGGGGATAAGTTAATCATTTCTTTACTTTACTAGAGCTTAGAAAAAAGAGACCTTAGTAGATAGGGGATGGCCAGTCGAGACTCACTCACAAGACCAAAGAAGGATCCATCCAAAATCCAATTTTCTCGAGTTTCTTCCACCATGTAATAATGTATAAAAATAAAACCGTGTTCCTCCCGCGTGCCATCTATTATTACCAAATCAGTTTCCACTTGCCAAATATGCACGTCCCCGGTTCCTCTTCAAACAGACTTCTGACTTCAACAGAAACCGTCTTACTGGCTATCTCCCAGTCACTTTAAAGTTTAAACTCATCCAATTGGCTCAAAATACATGCCTTCCCCATTTAGAAACTGCCACCTGTCGGTTCACACGCCAATGGATGCTTAGTCCTTAAGCAGATTTTACCTTCCCAACATAACATCTACCCACTGCGACCTATAAATACCAAAGCAACTAAAAATCTCCATATTCCCAACACCGGCTGTCCTTCGTCCTTGTACAAAATTCCCATTCTACCCCTCTCAACTCAATGGCTTCTCGCTACGAAGTGGAGGTCAATATCACCTCAGCCAAAGACTTGAAGAACGTCAACTGGCGTTACGGCCCCAACAGGCCATACGCCGTCGTTTGGGTTGATCCGGCTAAGAAATGCTCCAGCAAGGTCGACGACGAGGGTGATACCTCTCCCTACTGGGACGAGACCCTTTTCATCCCTTTGCCTGGCCCCGTCGATGAAGACACAACCCTCTTCGTCGACATAGTCCACGCCGGCGACGAGGAGGACACCAAAAAGCTGATCGGCTCCGCTAAGCTTAAGATGAAAGAAGTCCTCAACGACGTCGGATTAGGTGAACGTGCATCCCTCACCTTGAAACTCAAACGACCTTCTGGTAGGCCACATGGAAAACTTGACGTAAAGGTTACTATTAGAGAACCTCGGTACGCTCCCCCGGGCGCGTATTACGCACCTCCCTATGGAGTCCCGCCAACTGCATCCAGAGATTACCCTGCTCCGCCGCAGTATGGCTACCAATACGGTCAACCACCGGCGCCACATAATCCATACTATGCAGCCGCTCCGCCAAGTGGGTATCCCTACAGTTCATATAATGCACCTCCGCCGCCGGGACCTTATGGTCAGCCAAGTTATGGTGCGGCTCCGGGAGGATATTATGGTCAAACTGAGGAGAAGAAGAAGAGCAAGTTTGGCGGGATGGGAACGGGATTGGCTGTGGGTGCGGTTGCCGGAGCTCTGGGTGGACTCGCATTGGCGGAAGGCATTGACGCGGTGGAAGACCATATCGCTGATGACGCGGCGGACAAGGTGGAAGATGATCTTGGTTACGACGGCGATGATTTCTAGTTTTTCCTAATCTTGTGGGCCCATATTCCCCGCTTTTCTAGAAGCGTGTGAGGGTAAATGTGAGGGCCCACTTTTTCTGTTGTTAATATGAGCACTCATGCTTCAACGCCGTTAATAATTATGAACCTGAAAGTATGTCGCTATTAATTATTATTATTATTATTATTATTATTTTGTTTTGGTTGTCTAATATTTATTTTAAAATCTGATCAATTTTATAAAAATAATGAAAATAAATTTTAAAAATTTCTATTTGATAATTTAATATCATTTCAGCTGAATCTAACTGACGTGCGTCAATAAACCTCTACTTTCTAAAAGGAGAGAATAAAGTTGGGAAGCTGTTTCTCTTCTTTCGATAGTTGGGAAATCCGAATAAGAGAAATGCTTTGGGTTTGCAGCAGCAACGCCAATCCCTCACTTTTTATATTTTAATTTTAAAATTGTTTGTTTATTCAAGATTTTTCCTAATGACTAGCTCTTATACTTGGTTACGTTACAGCATGCCAAAAAGGAGAAAAGAATGATCGAGTATTAGTTTTGGGTTTTACTTGGGTGATAATCTAATAAAATACACAAAATTTGGAGGTACTAGAACCTGAAAGGGGGGCATATACTAAAAGTGGTCAGGCCCATAGTTTATGAAATTGGGGTTATAGACTTCAGAATTTTGGACCTATTTTTATGAGGGGATTGAACTAATGGGCCTATGATGGGGTGTTAAGCCCGATAGAGTGCTACGGGTTTTATTTTACCAACTTCAATGATGAACAAGAAATAGAGTGGTCAGTGCTGCTTTCGTTCTTATTTATTTAGTATTTACTATTCTCGTCTCGTGCAAGATGCCATCTCACAGCACGCACACAAAGTGCATATGCCAATGGTGAAGTGAATTCACGGACGGGCAGTGGCAGCTATTTTCTGCAAATTGAAAGTCATGCATGCTCTCGTGTAATTGTAGGCTGGCGTGTGCAGAGATAGACAGAAGAGAAGAGAAACTGTGGACTCGTGAATCAATGCAAGTAGTATTTAATATTCATTCCTCCATGACCATGCATATGCACCTTTATCTTTAGTCTTCCAATGCTGACTGATTCACATGATTCATTCTTATCTTGATTAGCCCACAACTTTAGGCCTTTCTGTCCTGTTCCGTTTACTCTAATCAAATTACCCACCACTTAATTATTTTGTTTAACTCTCCCTAATATATTCTATTTTCATTCCAACCTTTTTTTTAACTAATTTCTTTGTCTTTTCATCTTGTCATAAAATCAAACATATATATTTTTTTAATTTTTCTTTTTTAATTTTTAGCGGCACAACATGTAAATAAATAAAAACCCATAATTCAAAAAAACAAAAAAAATGCACCACCAATGTCTCTACCATAACCAATTATTGATACATAAATAATAGTTTGTCCTCACTGTACTGACATTTTCTTTCGGTATGTCTACTCCTAGACACTAGCTATTTTCTCATGATCTCCGATTTGATGATTAAATAAATACTGAAATTAATACCAGCCCTAAAACTTTTCAACAATTAATTTCCTGTTTCTCTTAATCCCTCGCAGCAATCAACCTTATAGTAGACAAATCTCTCCACTCCTTTCTTTACCCCAAATCCTCACCCTTCAGCATTTCTCCACCCCATGGAAGAAGAATCACCACCACCCTTACCAGCGCCACCGCCGGTGCCGCCGTCATTTAAAACCCATAAGTTAACAGCTTCTTCAATCTCATATATCAAATCAAGTAACAGCATTATACCATCCTTTGTCTTCAAAGCTTGCTCATCAACACCACCACCTTACATTCTCCGGGATGTTTCTCTCACTGCTTATCCATCTCAAATCCTCGCCATCGTTGGCCCTAGCGGAGCTGGAAAATCTACTCTTCTTGACATCCTAGCTGCTCGAACTTCACCCACGAATGGCAGTATTTTGCTCAATTCTTCCCCCATCAAACCTTCTTCTTTCCGCAAGCTTTCTGCTTATGTACCTCAACACGATGCATGCATACCTACGCTCACTGTGTATGAAACTTTTGTCTTCTCAGCTCGTCTTCTTGTTCCCAAAACTTCTCAAATTGAAACCGTTGTTACCGCTCTTCTCGGTGAGCTCAGGCTAAACCACTTGGCTAACACTCGGCTCGGTCATGGGTTGTCGGGGGGTGAACGTAGACGGGTCTCCATTGGCCTGAGTCTCCTCCATGACCCTGCAGTTTTGCTTCTCGATGAGCCCACTTCAGGGCTTGACAGCAATTCAGCTTTTAACGTAATGCAGATCCTTAAAGCCATTGCTGTTTCACGACACCGAACTGTGGTTTTATCAATACATCAACCAAGTTTCAAGATCCTTTCCACCATTGATAGAATTCTTCTGCTTTCAAAAGGCACTGTTGTTCACCATGGCACACTTTCTTCACTTCAAACATTCTTACTCTCCAACGGCTTCACTGTTCCTCCGCAACTTAATGCCCTTGAATACACGATGGAAATTCTAAACCAGCTCCATGATTGTAAGCCCATTACACCCCCATCTCTACCCGCATCACCTAATGATGATTCTGCAACTACTGCAAGTGATAATGAAGCCAAGAATATGATCAGATATAGAAGCTCGAGGCTTCAAGAAATCTACGCTCTTTATAACAGGTTTTGGAAGATCATTTATAGAACAAGACAGCTGCTTTTAACAAACGCATTAGAAGCACTTATAGTTGGACTTGTCTTAGGAACTATCTACATCAATATTGGTTACGACAAGCAAGGAATAGAGAAAAGGTCTGGTCTCTTTGCCTTCACTCTCACATTTCTACTCTCTTCCACAACTGAAACGCTGCCAATCTTCATCAATGAAAGGCCGATTATACTGAGAGAAACTTCAAGCGGAGTCTATCGACTCTCGAGTTATCTGCTAGCAAACACACTTGTTTTCTTGCCGTATTTGCTTGCAATTGCGATCATTTACTCAGTTTCGATTTACTTCTTAGTGGGACTTTGTGCTTCATGGCAAGCTTTTGCTTACTTTGTTTTGGTCATATGGATCATAGTTCTGATGGCTAATTCGTTCGTTCTCTTCTTGAGCTCGCTTGCACCAAACTACATCGCTGGAACTTCACTTGTGACAATATTTCTCGGCGCTTTCTTTCTCTTCTCCGGCTACTTCATCAAACAAGACAGCATGCCAAAGTATTGGCTCTTCATGCACTTCTTCTCGATGTACAAATATGCCCTTGACGCCCTTCTTATCAACGAGTATTCTTGCCTTATCTCAAGGTGTATGATCTGGTACGAGGAGAACAAGACGTGCATGGTAACAGGAGGAGATGTGTTGCAGAACCGAGGGCTCCATGAGAGACAGAGATGGACAAATATCTATTTCTTGATAGGCTTCTTTGTATTATATCGGGTGTTTTGTTTCATCGTTCTGATCAGAAGGGTTTCAAAATCAAAGAAATAGGGTCGTGATCATCATGGAGTATCTGCAGCCTTTCCAGCATGCTCTTCAATAAACTGAATTAACACAGTAGTAAAGTTGGTTTGATTCACAGATTAGTACTTTTATTTAATTTTCCAAATTATATTTCTTTGCAATGCAAAAGTTTTGTTGGAGCGAGTGTAAATCATCATACTTCTAAGTATGTTTGCTCATTGAATATATATACGATGATTTTCTAAAGATCTCAATCTTGTAATTCTTAGACTTCAACAAATTCTTCTCCGTGCATGAATATTACAATCATCAACTTACATAATCTTTAATTCATTATCCAAAACCCTAAAATCTCCGATCAAACTAGAAAAAGTATTACAACTACGTCCAACAACTTGACAAAGAATATAAAATAATTTTGTGGGCTCCAATCTTCTTATATCATCAGAAAAGTGAATATATAAGAAAGCAATAGATGAGAGGTTGATTATAATTGGTGACCTACAAAATGCTACTGACAATGTGTCACGGGTCTCTATCTATTATAAGATATAATTGGTACAAAAAAAAAAGTGGGTGAAGAATCCAAGGTGTGGTCACACTCATATTATAAATAGGGTTTTGTCGGGTCGTAAAATGCTGTGTTTTGTTTGCTTCCTTGGCTATAATTAAATCAGTGCAGGTTCACGGGTTCTTCTTCTTTACTCAACATGTGAACTTCTTCTTGTCCGTGTCTAATGTGAGTACGTACGCACCCTCAGCTTTCCCTTCATTATTCATTATGCAACTTTTTTTTTTTGAAAGAATTCATTAAGCAACTTAAAAATACAACAAAAACAAGGCCACTGTTTTGTAGAACTCAGGATCAGCTGTAGCAAAAGCTCCCCGAATTGCACAAAAATCTACTGGCCATTGCGTTCAATGTATAAAAACAAGGATCTAGCTGTGGCATTGCATATTCAATCAAGAAATTCAAGAAGAGACAAGCAAAGTTTTATTAGATTTCTGAATAAAAAATATCGTATGGAGAAAGGGAAAAAAAAAAAGAAAAAAAAAAATCCATGTCAGGGACCCCCTCTATTGATATTGAAATGAAAGACTACGGTGATAACGATGACGACTAAAATGTATATTCGGGAGAAGCGAAAGGTAGTGTGACTACCTGCTGGCCCAAAACAAATAAAAAACACTCAAAGAGTATATGCAATAAAACGATTAAAAGGGGCCTCAACCTTTAACAAAATGAGTAGTGGAGCTGGAAACCCATGATAAAATTATTAAATAGTCGAGTCTCATAAAATTAGATTTAACAGATGTACTTTATTTAAAAAGGGGGACAAATTTTTAAGAAACAAATTTTATCCTAAATATAAAGAGAATATCGGGTTCTTAAGAACACAAAGACAACCACCTTTTCACAGTTATTAGAAGAGATTTTGTATTTAAAAGGACAAGGTTAATCTTATTTTAAGACATGAAATAAATTTTGGGGAGATCTCGTTACTTGATAATAAGAGAGTGCTCTAAGAAAATGGAGATAAAAAAAAGAGAGTCCTCTTTAAACCTGAAACTCATGAACTCTCGCCCAATTTTTGAACTCAACTGTGGAACTCATAATTAACTTCTTCTTGAGGCCTAGAGCCCAACCTGAAAACGGGAGAGTACTCATTATGCCCCTCTTTTAATAGCACAAAAGTACGCTAAATTTTGTATATGAATAAATATGTGGCAACCTTATAAAAATCATGAATGCCATGTGACATCCTTACACTGGCACTTACAAAAAAAAATTCAAAAATCTCAATTAAATCAAGGAATGAACATAACAATATAATTATTTTAGTTTAAAAGTATTTTTTTTAAATTGATTTATTAGTACAAGCTCAATTCCTCTCTAAATTTTAAGTTTATAACTCAAATATATATATTTATAATGACTGATTTGGTTGTTGCGTTCTTGTAAAAGAAAATTTTAAATTTTAACATTGCTAATTAGGGTCGGATAAAAATAAAAATTGTCTTAAATTTTTTAAACTAAAATCGAAATAAAACAGAATATGGAAGCTTTAGAACCGAACCGAACTAAAGTAATCACTTCAATTCGGGTTGTTTGATTTTACAACCTTAATATTTCGAGCCTAATTTAATTCTTATAAAAGCCGAACCGGAATCTGTCCACCTTTTTTTATAGAAGAAAAATAATCAACCACTCAATACATGACAAATGTACAAATATCTGACACAGGAATCCAGATGACAAAATCTGCAGGACTTATTATAAACTCATTTGAGTGCCTGGAATATAGGGCTTTCCAAGCAATATTAGATGGACAATGTGCACCAGGCGAATCGGTGCCACCAGTGTATTGCATAGGGCCAGTGATTGGGGGACAGAAAGGAGATTGGGAACATCAGCATGAGTGCATGAGTTGGCTTGACTCACAACCGAGCGGAAGCGTCCTTTTTCTTAGTTTCGGAAGTTTGGGAGTGTTCTCTACGAAACAGTTAAAAGAAATCGCTATTGGTTTAGACAGAAGTGGAGTTAACTTTCTGTGGGTGGTGCGTATTCCGCCGTGCGACGACGAGACACGTCGTTCTTTAAAAGAAGCTGAGCCAAAGATAGATTTGTTCTTGCCAGAAGGGTCTTGGACAGAACCAAATTAAGAGAGGGGACTTGTAGTGAAATCATGGGCGCCGCAGGTTGAGGTACTAAATCACGACTCAGTTGGCGGGTTTGTGACTCACTGCGGTTGGAACTCGATTCTTGAAGCTGTGTATGCTGGGGTGCCAATGTTGGCGTGGCCTCTGTATGCGGAGCAAAAGATGAATAAAGCTTTCATTGTGGACGAAGTGAAGGTGGCTTTTCCGGTGGCGCAATCGGAAGACGGGTCCGTGAGTGCAGCCGAGTTGGAAGAGCAAGTAACTGAGTTGATGAACTGGGAGAAAGGCAGAGCGGTACGAGACCGTGTGATTGCAATGAAAGCTGCGGCATCAATGATTGATGGTGGGTCAAACTCGAGTTGCACTAGACAGGTTGACTCAGTCGATTAAGCAAGACTACTCACTAGTCACTAGCCACTGTAGCCGGTAAGGCACCTAAAAACTCTTGGTCCATATCTTAGTCCAGAATAAATAGCGAGAAAAAGAGGAAGGCAGCGGGGAAGAGAGGGGAAGAGGAGGAGGGAGAGGGGGAGGAGGGGAAAAGGAGAGGGTGAAGGGGGAGAAGGAGAAGAGAAGGAGGAAAGAGAGAGAGGGGGAGGAGGGGAGAGAGGGAGGGGGGAGGAAAGGAAAGAGAGATGAAAGGGAAAGAAGGAAAAAGAGAAAAAAGAGAGGGGGGGGAGGAGACAGGAAGGAGGGGGAGGGGGAGGGGGAGGGGGAGCAAGAAGGAGGAAAGAAGAGGGGGGAAAGGAGAAAATAGGTAGAAAAAATATTTATAGAAAACTTTATAAAACGTATTATTATAAACAATTTTTATAAAAAATTAGGTTTTATTATATTATTTTAATTAATTTATTGTAAAATTAAAAAAATTTTAAAAGAATAAATTTATTTAATTTTATATTTTATTTTTATTTAATATTATAAAAAAACTAAATAAAAATTAAAAAAATAAGTTTTAGATTTTATTTTTATTTTTATTAAAATTTTATCATTTTTTATTTTTATTTAATCTTATTGTAAAATTTTTTAAAATAAAAATAAATAAATTTATTATATTACAAATTTAATTTTTTAATTTAATATTAATTTATATTAAATAATTTTATTCTTAATATTTGTTTGAGTTTTTTAGAATTGATATTTATTTTATTTTATTTTTTAAAAATTAGGTGACATTATCATTATCAATATAGGAATAATAATGTTATTTAATCTTAAAAATTAAAATTTTAAGATTAATGTTATAATGATATAGATTAAAAGCATAATTTTAAATAATAAATATATAAGTAGTAATATTAAAATATATTAAAAATGAAATTGATATTTTTTTTAAATAATAGTTTTAATCAATTTCGGATGCCACGAATGATGACTCTAATCTATTGAGGCCCACTTGTACCTGGCTATTTTGTTTAATAATACTAGTAGAAATTAAGAATGCAAATTATTATAGACAGACGTAATTGACATTATTTTTATAATTATTATACTTATAATTGATAAAATATTGATGGTATAAATAAAATAATGGGTATTTCTAATTGAATTATAAATTTGTCATTGCATCGACTAGGCGTTCATGTACATACATACGGGGTTGGTATTGTAGTAGGTGACCTTCCTCTTAAGTTCAATACCAATTTCTTCAAGACAAAAAACCCAACACTTAGTAAGGTTGGGAGTTTATCCCACTACTGAGCCTTACTGGATTCTGTAGTTGCCAACTGCTCATGTAGCCCACTATTAAGCTAGGTGGCCACAGAAACATGAAATTTGATTTGAAAATAAAAATAAAATCCACGTAAAAGTAAAGAAGAAAAAATTAAGGATGTTCGTAGACAGATATTTGGGCATCACTTACAAATTTACAGTACTGTTACTAGTGTTATAGCCAGCTATATAATTTTTTTGAATTAATTAATGGTGTTAGATAAGACGGATGCCCTAGAATAAATGAAAATCATATTATTTGGAGAGTTTCTCCTACTAGTTTATACTATATACACAGCATTAATTATTGTCACATGCAGAAAGGTGTCTTTTCTGATTAATTTAGGCCCACTTTATTTATATTTTCTTGTAATTGTTGGCCCCAGTCATTAAAACAAAGAATCGTTGCCTCCGTTCAATTCATCACATCAAAATTTTATTTACTTATCTAATCTTTTAATTGAGAATAGGTATTATTTATATACGTTGGGTTTGTTTAATTGTATTTGTTCCATGCATATCTTAACATATTTATAATTGAATGTGATAATATTTTTAAAAAAAAATCCTATATTATTAATAAAATTTTAATAACCCCATTCTATTTGAAAATAATCTCATAAACTATAATAAATTGCTATAAAATCACCTCGTTTATTATTATGATTTAATTAAATATGTGTTATATTTAATTTGTTGGGGACCTTTGGACTTTATGTTTTTTCTTGTGTCTCTAATTTTATTTGAAAAAGGAAACCACCTGTACAAGTAAAGCTGGTTTAATTATTTTCATCATTATTACTGATTTCTATATGAAATTACATAAATAAATCTGCAGCTAATGAGTGTAGTGTACAACTATCTGCTAACCAAATAACTGTAAAAGTAATAATTAATACTTGGATTATTTTTTCTTTCTCGTGATACAATTTTTTATTCAAGTTTCTGTTAGGTTGCGTACTTTTTTATTTTGAAGCAATAGACACACATATGTGTATATAGATTTATTTCAAATAATGCAACCGGAAGTCAAGGAAATGCATGCAATTTTACTCGTGTCAGGTATAATTGCCAATCAATCAGCACATAAATGAAATTACAGAAAAAGAAAACAAGTAGTGAAATCCCCCAATTTCAAACATGAACCACATCGATGAAGAGGCGAACACATCAAACAAAGAATTGAATCACTTATCAAAGATTCAGAAGATCCTCTGCCGACTTATTCTCAATTGGCAACACACTTGGATTAACAGTAGCAAATGCAAGCAACTCTTTATCACGTTCAAACAACGCCATATCTTCTTCCTTCAGGCTCACCAACGCTTCAATTCCCTCACCATCTCTAGTACTGAACAGCATAACCATGTTATGCATGTAGTTCGGAAGAGTTACCCATATCGGCTTTCCCCATCCGAAATCTACGTCGTACTGTGAAAGCTTACTTAGGTCTGAGTACATATAGAAATCTATGTCATCTCCTTCAATCCTGTTTCCTGCGAGACTCTTGTGTTCTAGAATAGTTTTAAGACCGTTAATTTTGAATTCTTCCTTACCTTTCCTTAGTTCATAAATCAGGTCTTGTAATTCTATCCCATTTTTGCTTGTCTGAGCAGGAAAGTCCCCTACAAAGTTTCCTAAAATGTTTTCTGGCAATGTTGGGGAAACCATCCTGCGCAAATCCATGGCGTGCACTGTTAATGATACCCTTGGAAACCCTCGGATGGATCTTGACGCAGTTATTGTACATTTCCAAACAAGTGCTATCACAGCTTCCACGCGTGATGGTTTTGGCACGTTTGCATTGGCAACTTTTCTTTTGAGTTCAGCAATCTTTGCAGCATCAAACACAAATCTCTTTGTTACATAATTTGCTCCCGTGACATCCATATGGGACACCAAGGAATCGTCCGGAGGAAAAATGGATGCTGCATTGTATGCAGGAACTTTGACAGCTGTCTTGCCGGAGTCAAGAGCTTTGGCCGCCCAGCTTTTGACGAATGTGGTTGCCGTGCATCCGTCAGCGATCTTGTGCGAAAGGCAAATTCCAACACAAACTCCGCCGCATTTGAAAGTTGTGAGTTGAACAAGTAGTAGAGGACCCGAGCCTGCTTTCCTGGATTCAATCTTGATAGGAAGGAAATCTCGTACTAAATTTTGATCCGGTTGTTGAAGAATGTCGGATAAAAAGCAACTTGCCCTAGCTTCGAGGAATTCAGCTCCATTATCATTACATTCTATCAATAGATGGTCTTTGATTATCCCGGCAAGTGGGTAGAAACTTGTAAGACTTTCTGATAAAGATTTCTTCATACGCCGGGATAATTGGGCAGCAGTTTCACCATTTTTTCTGTAGAAAAAAATTGCTGCCGTATATTCGACAGGAATGATTTGGTCTAGAAGGGAAAGCTTAAAATTTCTTAGGTAATGGGGTGTTGGAGAAGCTGGTTTGATGGTTTCTCTAGAAATTATTTCGACTTCTAGTGCCCTAACCATCTTCTAGCTTCTTTCCCTACTTCAGAAATTTTGTCGCCTTGTTTTCGAAAGACCCGCTTTGTATATACTTAAATATGAGAAAGGGTTTGCCTAACAAGACAATTTTAAAATAGTGCAATAAATTTATTACCTTTTTGCATGAAAGAGAAGTTTGATTTATAATTTTATGGAAGAATTTACCTAAAGCTTATTTTTCATTTAATTAAATATTCTACTATTGTATTAATTTATGTATTTTTCTTTATATTCCGACTAGATTCAGATTTCATCACCATATATATTTATTTTATCTTAAAAAATTGTCCGAACCTCTGAAATGTGTGACAATATTTTCGAATGTATGATCCATAATTTCGGCATTAAGTAACTCATAATTTGAAGCTACCTAACAAAACTATTTGCAGATCTATAACGGAGGAATTAATGAATATTGTCTTCGATTTTTCTGTATTACAGAACATGAGTATGCGTTTCTTCTTTACTTCTAGCTCTAGGGGGACAAAATAAGAGTTTCAAATTGGCCGAATCATCTAAGCAGTTGGCGGTTGGCAGTTGGGACGTTCTAATTAACGTCGTTCTTTTTTGTTGAATATCATTTATTTATTTTACCTAACACAAACGAAAATAGATATATATTCCCAAGTTATAAAAAAAAAAAAAAAAAAAACAGATGCCCTCAAATTTGAAGTAGACTGATACACCGTAATTTTGATATCCGGTGAGTTGACTTGCTAAATTCTTATGATTTTTTCCTAAATTTCAATAAAATAATAAAATAAAATCTAATTATTTTAATTATAATAATTTAGTCTTCATTATTTATAATATATTAAATGTCAAAATGTTTAAAATTAAAATTTTCGATTTATTATTTCAATAAAAACTTAAAAAAATATTATTATAAAAAAATTCTAACAATGCACAAAATTAAAATCTTCTTCTATACACTATTATATATATATAAAAAATTATTCTAAAGATAATTGTATGATTTGCATTTATTTTTTTTATTGTAAGTATTGTTAAACGAAAAAAAAAATCTTGGACACTTTCAAAATATTGTAGCCTTCAATATTAATTTTGTGTCATCCATATATTTCTCAACTAATCGTGAAAAAAGTCGACAAACACTGACAAAAATATAAATAATGTTTATAAAGGACATGTAGGATTTGAATAGAGAAAAAAATTGATGGGTTGTCGAAATATGATTTAATATATACTTTAGTGATAGTAATTTCCAAAATATACATTTAACTCTTAATATGTTAAATAATTTGTTCAAAAATAAATATTAATATTCTTTTGTCATTTATTTTTAAAAATTAATCATAACATTGTATAGATAAAAAAAATTAAAATTTAACAATATTAACGACAACGTATTCTAATAGATAGTATAGACTAAATGAGAATAAAATAAATTATTAAATTAAAATAGTAATATTTTAATGACCCAATCACCTTATTTTTAGGGCGTTGAATAATATGGTTGATGGCTAATTTGCTACGTGCAAAACAGACTGTGCTATACGTGAAATCAAACCTTATGGCCGACAATTCATTTCCGGCCACAGAATTACATTAAATAATGCACTGCAACTACGAATGTTAAATGTTGTAGATATTCTCTCTACCTCTCGGCTGTCGAAGACACACAGTGTGGTACAGCTAGCTCTATATCTAACTATAAATAGAGGCCATAATTCTGTGGCCAATAATATCACCGGCAAATTTTGTTGATTTTACACTACAAATTCTTTAAAATGATCCCAACATTAACCCTGGTTCTACTTTTGTCCCCCACCAAAATTCGTTATTCTTCTTCTTCATCTCTCTTGTTACAATAACTTACGAAAATTTACATGCATCTCTTTTGTTACAATAACTTTATCCATTTGACTGTTATTTGATAATAAAAAAATAATATGGTAAAATTATATTAATTTTGTTCTTTTTATCTACTAAAAATTAAATAAATATAGAAATAACTTTTCAATGGGTAAATTAATTCATCCCATTTAATAAAAGTTTACAAAATTAGTGTTAAATCTAAATAACAAAATAAAAATTAATTTACAAATTGATCCAAATTCAATATACATTTAACCAACTTCGTTTGAACTTTTTCTCCTTCAACCAAAGATAACAACCGCGCGCACGCTTTAATTTCGAGCTTCTTACATTGATTTTGAAACCTAGATTCTGATTCTTTTCCAAAATTATGAATTGCTTCTGTGCAAGGTTTTCCTATTTTGTCTGAGCTAAAGAAATGATTGTAGACATGTAGTGTTGCAGCCATCTTTGGGTGGTTTCAGGATTCAGTAAAATAGCCATAGAGATCATTGAAGGAGAGGTTTCTCCACCGGAAAGAACCAGAAGTCCAGAGAAGAAAGAAGAAAGAGATGGAATCAATAAGGGGTCAATATGTAATTCAACACTCTTTAATAGATAGAACTAGCAAGGATGAAAGTGTTAAAATTGGACAACCTATGTCCTGATTTGTTGTTTTACCAAAGTTCAGGAATGAAAATGTTAATGCCCCGTTCATTTTCTTTTAATTTAATTTTCTCTTTCTATGTTGCAATTATTTGGTACTCATGTGAATCATAAGAAAATGAATTATTGACTGCCAATGGATTTGAAAACTATAAAAGTCAATTCTTCTCTTCGGTAGAGCTTGCTATCTTTGGGATAAAATCAATATAGATTGCCTTAAATTTTAAAGGGGACAATCCAGTAGCTTATGGAGATATTTTCGTAGTTTTTCGGGTATGTGGACTTTTTCCATTATGTAATTTGATGTTTTAATAGAAAAAAGTTTGTCCATTAAACTACTCCGTAGGTCTATAAATTAATGGAAGGACCAAGAAACATCATTTGATTGGTCAACCAGATGGCAATAGCACTTAACTTTAGTAATGAAGCCCAACACAAAAACAATTACATAATCGTACGTATTCATAATTATTTTGATTCAAAGATGATGATAAATACAATTATACATAACAGAGAAAAGTTGAACAAGAAACATGTTAATTTGTTTTAATAATGAGTCAAATTTAATTAGTGGGCCTTTTGTCAAGTGCAAACTACCAAGGTTTTTGATCAGCAATGAGAGAAGCAAGCTCCTTAACAAGATCAGCCGGATAATGAAAAGGAAAGAGTAAAATAGTAAACCCAAGAAAAGGAAAGAAATAATTTCAAATTTTTTTCTTTTTCTAAACATACCACGAATGTAGGAGCCTTCTGAGGGGATAGGGAGTCATTTTTCCTTCACCTCTCATGTAACTAAATTTCAAATTATGGCCAATCCAATAAGGTTATTTTTATTCTGTCTTATATATGATAGCTACGATGTTAGAAAGAATTGGTATAATTTCCAGAATGATCTCATTGAAAATAAAAACCTTCTATATACTCCTAATTTATTTATTTATTTTTGCTAAATAAATTTGCCTCATTATGCTACAAGTTTTATTTTTTATTTTTATCATTAATAAATTGATAGAAATATTTCTTGCCAAACAATTAAATTCAACTTTGGTACCAACAACATGTTTTAATTTATCAAAGAAGCAATACTTCAGCTCATTCTGTGGTTGATTACTCACTCGCTCTCACTCACGGTTAGTCAATATCTTATTCGTGTAATTTAAGTAATATTTTTTTTTAAATTCCGTTATTGAAAATATTTAGCTATAAATGAGATCTAACTTAGATGTGAATCAATTCCAAAAGTCCAATCAAAAGTATAGAATTTCTCTTTATTCTCACAAATATTTTTTTTTATTATTTTTAAATGAAAATGAGAAATGTCACTTATGAAATATTAAACTGTTATCCCTATTGTTACTCTAATTTAGGTGGGAGCGTCAAGCCTGCTCTTGATCACTGGAGCTATCGCCGAGGGAGTCTTTATTTTCACAAATAATAAAGCATGACCACCTAACAAACAAACAATGGCTGCTCATCACACATACAACACAAGTACATTCTTGTTTTCATATTAAGCATGATCATCTGACAAACAAGTACACATAATACGAAAAGGAAGAAAACCTATCTCAAACTTCAAACATGATCTAACAAGCATGTCTTTTCACAAACAGAAGCTTGTTCTCTAGAACAGTTTGCAGACCGTGTACTCGGAATTCTTCCTTAGCCTTCCTTAGGTGACAGACCAAGTCTTGTAATTCTATCTCCCTTTCACTTGTCTGCGCAGAAAAGTAGCCAACAGCGTTCCCCACTGAAGTTTCTGGCATGGGCGGCACAACCAGTTTACGTAAGTTCACGGCGTGTACTAACAAAGACAGCCTGGGAAAACCCCGGGTTGATCTTGATGCAGTCGTTGTACATTTCCAAATGAGCGCAGTCAGAGCTTCCACACGCGTTGGTTTTGGCACTTTTGCACTAGCAACTTTAGTTTAATTAAGTGCAGAAATCTTCGAAGAATTAAACACGAAACTCTTCATCACACACTTAGCTCGATACAGATCCTTCTGGGGCACGAATGGAAAGGCATCATCTAGCAGAAAAACTGAAGCTGCTACATATTCCGGAAACACTGCCTCGTCAGACTCACCAGCTATACTTGCCCAGCTGTTTATTAACGTGCTTATCGTGCTTCCATCCGCAAGTGTGCGAACAGCATATTCCAATTGCCACTCCCCCACAACTGAAAAACGTGGCTTGAACAGTAACATTGGTCCGGTGCCTGCTTTTGGGGATTCAATATCGATTGGCAGAAGAAATTCTCGTAAAAATTTATAATCCGGTTGTTGAAGAATGTTAACTAGAAGGCAATTGGCCTGAGCTTCAATGTATTCAACCCCATCGTCATTACAGTCAATGAAAACATGATCCTTGATTTTTCAGGCAAAAGGGTAGAACCTTGTGAGAGTTTCCGACAAGGATGTCTTGAAACGTTGGGATAAGGCAGCGTTTACACCATGATGACCAGTGTTATCATTTACAGTGTAGAAAAGCAGAAGTGGTGCATACTCTGCGGGAGTGATCTGATCAAGAATAGAGAGCTTAAAATTTCTGAGGTGATGGGGAGTTGGAGAAGATGGTTTGATTATTTCTCTGGTTGTAATCTTGATTTCTATTGCCATACTACTTATCTTACTCTAGCTTTCTTCAGCAATGGGGCAGCCATGTTGTTGAACTGGCTTATGTAGAAGGAAAGGAGGATTAAAATATTGGAGAAAATTTTGCGTGGCACTGTGGAATGATTTGTATACGGCATCTATTTCTAGTAATAAATTATCGAATTTCACGCTCATTTAAAGTCTTAGAAATATGACGGTGGTACGAAATGATTTAAATATGACTTGAAATAAAAGAAAAAAAAATAGTGATTTTTAAATCGGCCAGTTTATTTGCAGCTTAAAATGCATTCTGGGCTTCATCGAAAAAAAAAATGTATTCTGGGCATATTTGAGTTTCCACTGTACTACTTTACTTTTTAAAATAAAAAAATTATTCAATATTTGCTGTTTAGTCTTAAATGTATAAAAACTAAAAATAATATAATTCATACTCTTTAAATTTGATTCTCCTCTCCCTAAGTCAAGTCCATATTGTATTATTTTTGTTTATTTTTTTAAAAATAATAATTTATAATTAAATAATAAAAATAAATTTTATATAATTAATATATTATAGTACAATCACATATTAAATATACTATTATATTAAATTTTATCTAATATAATTTATTATAATTCAATTCAATTCACTCAATTACAATTTAATACAGTTCAATATACTCTGCCAAGCACACTTAATATGTATATATTTTTTCACACTAATTTATAACACATTCATTTATCTACAATAATTAGGCATAATTCATGAATTGAAATGATTTGAGTGTCATAAATTTTTTTAAAAGTGTACAAGAAAAAATTAATATACGTAATAAACAAAAAGTTTAATTAAGAGATATTTAAACTAAAGGATGTATTAAAGTAATTTTATTTTATAACCGTTTAAATTTATTTTTTTTAATAATTATTTAAAAATAATTTTAAACTCAAGTTATTATATAAATATTTTTATTATAAATTTTATAATAACAAAAAAATTTTAATTATTATAAAAATTATTAAATATATATTTTCAAAAGAATTATTTATTAAAGATTAAAAAATACATATTTAAAATATATTTAGTATAATGGTTAAAGTATTATTTTTTTTTACTAAAATTTAATAATTTTATTTTACAATTTTAAAAAATAAATTTAAAATATTTTGATAATTTTATTATTTATAGAGTTAATTTGTGGTTTTTTTTATAAATTTTTTATTAAATTAAAATTTTCAAAAATTTTATGAGAATTACGTGGACTTTTCTCTATTTATATATATATTATGGACGCTTGTTAGTGGAACAAATGATGTAGCTAGTGCAACGCAGATGTTCCACCTCTCTTTGTCTCTCAATGAGGTTTACGAATTGCTATATATATATATATATATATATATATGCAAGTTGCCCACCCACTCATGTTTAATAAATTAACAATACAAGAGCGAGTCGGATGATTTTCGACCTGCTGAGAAAACTAGCTGGTGTTAATTTATTGCTTCCATTGTGTGATTAGTTAATAATCATCTTTATTATATTGATTTTATTTAAAGGAATTAATTAATTAATGTTTTATTTTTCAATTCAAAGTCTACAGCCCGTGTGAACTAAACTTTTTAATTAATTAACAAAGACTCTTTCATCGTTTGTTTTTAAATAAATTATCGGAGTTGGACAGTAGTTTGGTTTTATTATTTAAATCTCTCAGGTTGTCATCAATTAATTAATGTCTGATAAGGATTAATTATTAGTACTATTACCACAATTACTTTACTAGATGGGACCGATGCTACATGATTTTTTTTTTTAGTCTAACTCAATTTAAAAATTAAGTTCTACGCTAGATATCTTGTACTTATTGGTGTATTTCTTCACTCCTTTGATCAAACTAAAATGCAATTTTTTTACTCTGAATCCTGACTAACCTCAAATTTCGGCTGAACTATTCCGTCTAATTCTAGAAAATCATCCCACTTAAAAAAATAATATATGGTTAAAAAGAAAAAACTTAATTTGGTTTGGCAAATCCATTCTGACGATGAGGATATTTTTTACTCGAATAGCCTTCTTTATTATATCATGAGTGAAAGGACATAACTAACTTAAATGAAGGAGTAAATATAGCTATGAAAATCACTCAAATAATACAAAAAAAGAATTAATGTGGTGAGAAGAGTATCAATAATATAAAAAATAATAGAACAAAGTAGTAAAATACCATAAACTCATGGAGAAGACAAAGGCTCTTAAGTTTTAGAGAGAAGATTGAAAGAAATAGAGAGAGAATTATCTACTTCAATATAGAGAAAAACATGAATTTATACGAGACTTTCCTTAATTTTGATTGACCAAGGAAAGTTGTCCTAATTCATTTTTTTCTCTTACCTTTAAATTTGAATATTTTATCTTTAACTTAAAGAAGATAAAATTAGGATTTGTGGCAAATAAGAATTGATTCTTGTGTCTTTATTTAAGATTACTTGCCACATGTCGCATTATTATTAGGAGTTGAAGTTACTTTATCCCTTATCCCTTATCTTATCCTTTATTTGACATATGTCACAAGTTGGTTCGCCATTTTTGTAACAATAAAGAATTACAAACATCAACATGGTCCACTTATTTTATCTTTTCCATTCTGAATCATTAGTTATACTTACGTGACACCTTTCATGTGAATACCTTTTAATTTTTTGAAGTAGAATCCTGTATCTGCAAGTGTGTTTTAATATGAACGAATTGTCTCATAGATACCAATTAAAGTTTCGTAGACTAATATACCGCCACATGTTCAGCTTATTTTTATCTCATAACATTTGTATTATGTTTTCTTTTTTCTAATGATACCTCTTAAGCGAGGGCTTGAATTTAAAGACAAATGCATAGCTTCACGAAATGTCTACTCCTCATTTACTAGTGTATTTTATGTTTGATATTATTCGCGTTCGGTGTGCTATCTAATCGTATGTTAATTTAATTTGAAGTAAGGTTTTAATTCAAAAAGGGGTTGGTTGTAAATATTAATTCACTACTTTTTGATTCAGCACACATTTGGAATTATTCAGAGGCCAAAGAAACAACGCCGCAGACAAATTGAAAGGCCACGCAACAATGGCGACGACAACTAGCGCGTAACCCCCGAAGAAATCCAGTAACATTCACACCCATACTCCACCGAAAAGCTAGACTCACAATCTAAAACAAAAGTAAAAGCTACAGAAGGCAAGAGATCTGCTCTCCAACTCCAAGAGATTTCTTTTCTATATATATATATATATATATATATGGTAAAATTAAATGTGAAGAAATTAATTCAATAGTAAATACCAACGTGTAATAATGGGTCTTCAACCTTCACCACAACTCATTGTCATATATTGGGTGTGTGCATGTCAGCTGGATTAAAAGCAGCTCATGATCACGTTCAAACAGGGCCATGTCTTCTGCGCTCAAAGTCACCACTGCTTTTATTCCCTCCCCATCATTTGATTGTGCCCAGTAACATAATTAAGTTGCAAAACCCTTCAATCAGGCACGCTCACCCATATTGGCTTTCCCCATCCAAAATTAGCCTCATATAATGAAAATCTATTCGTCCTGGAATACATGTAGCAATCCATCTCATCTCTTTCGATCTTGCGTTTCAACTTGATCGGGAATAATGTTCTAACTCTTGTGCTCCAGCATAGTTTCAAGACCGTTTTCGCTGAATTCCTCTTTTCCTTTTCGAAACAGGACAAACCAAGTCATGTAATTCTATCTCATTCTCCCTCGCTTGTAAAGGCAAAAAACCCTATAACGTTTTCCACAGAGTTATGAAGCAAGGGCGGCACTACCATCTTGCCCAAGTTCATTGCATGTACTGACAAAGATTGTCTTGAAAATCCCGGTTTGCTCTTGACACTGTCATTGTACACTTCCAGATGAGTGCTGTCACAGCTTCGACACGCGTTGGTTTAGGCAGGCTAGCACTAGCAACTTTTGCCCTCAGTTCAGCAATTTTTGAGGCATCAAACACAAACCTCTTCGTACATATTTAATTTGGTAGAAAATCTACGTAGGGGCGGGGCTTCAACGATTCATCTGCCGGGAAAATGGATTCTACAACAAATGTGGGAAGCACTACCTCACCGGAATCAAGAGCCGCGGCCCAGCTTTTTAAGAATATGCTTACCCAACAACCATCCACGAGCTTGTGCGAAATGCAAATTCCGATTGCCACTCCTCCGCATTTGATCAAAATAGTGACTTGAACGATTAGTAAAGGAGCCGTGGCTGCCTGCGGGGACTCCATAGAGATTGGAAGAAACTCTCATAATAACTTCTGATCAGGTTCTTGAAGAAATTCAGATAACAGGCAGTTGGCCTAAGCTTCAACGTATTCAACGCCGTCCTCACTACATTCAATTGAAACATGATCTTTGATTTTTCCAGCAAACGGGTAGAATTTTGTGAGAGTTTCTGATAAGGATGACTTAAGACGTTGGGATATTTGGTCAGAGGTAACAATATTGTGATGATGATCGGTGTCATCATCTACAGTGTAGAAAAGAACTATTGCTGCATATTCAGTATGAGCGATCTGATCCAGAAGGGAGAGTTTAAAATTTCTCGGGGAGTTGGGTAGGATGGTGTTATAGTTTCTCTAAACTACAGTATTGCAAGAAATTGCCTTAGGTAACACCGCCGATGTTTATCAATTTGGATTTTATACATAATTTAATTTTAATATATATATTCATTTCTTCGTTTAGTTCTAGTCTTCCTATTTTATCTTTAACTTTAAAGATCCGTGTCTACTCTTCTATCCTTAACTTACAAAGATCCATCTTCCATGTCTCCTTTTCTATTCTTAGAAACAATCCATTTAGATCTATCTTCCATGTTTTCCATGCTTAATTTTTAAAGAGTCGTTAACACCTGACATTACTTATTTTCATCCTTAACTTCCATTTGATTCAAAGTTTAAAATCACGTTTTAATATATTTTATCAATTAACCATCACAATTTATTATATTAAAAAATAAAAAAATATTATTAAAAGTAATTAATAAATTTTTTAAAAGAACATCTTAACAGTCCATTTTTAATCATGCCATGTATTACTAAATTTTTAAAAATTCTAAATTTTCAAAAGTTTAGAATACAAATTTGTGACCTTAAAAAGATTCAGAATACAAAAAATAATACTGTATCCAAGCCCTTTTCTATAATTATTAAATTATAGAGTGCAAAATAAAAATTATATGCGTTTAAATTGTTGTTGGAGGCCATCCAAGATTTCTTAGACACGTACACTATGTGGTGGGCACAAGAACGGTCGCCCAAACTTTCAAACGTGCCGTAAAGAACAGATATGGAACCATTTGAAAACGCAATAAAATATAATTAAGGATTTTCTCTATGTTCTGAGATCTATAAATAAAAGTCTGTAAAACCATTGGAAAATAGACTAAGAAGTACAATATTCTCTATTATTTAAGAAGTTAATTCTTCACTAATACGCCACGATAAAATCCAATAACATGCCCACGCTCCACCAGAAGCGAAAATCTCCATAAGCCAACAAATCTGATCCACTAGCTAGAACACGTACGTCTTCTCAGACATTAAACCAATGTATACTGTGAGATTAATATATATACTACTAGAGACAATTAAAAGACAGAATTATGAAAATTTATATATATATATAGGTAGGTGTGTGTAAATGTGAAAGAATTAGTTAATTACTACCTACCTTCTGATGGGTCTTCACTGCGAACCATTGGCCGTGTGCAATAGTACAGCTGGATTATAAGTAGCAAATGCAAGCAACTCTTGCTCACGTTCAAACAAGGCCATGTCTTCTGCGCTCAATGTCACCAATGCTTCTATTCCCTCACCATCTTTTGTGCCCAACAACATAATTATTTTCTTGTGCGTATAATCAGGCATACTCACCCATATTGGCTTTCCCCATCCAAAATTAGCTTCGTACAGGGGAAATCCACTCCAGCTGGAGTAAATGTAGAAATCTATCTGGTCTTGCTTGTTCTTATCTTTCAATTCAGGAATAATTTCTATACTCTTGTATTCTAGCATGGTTTCAAGACCCTTTTTGCTGAATTCCTCCTTCCCTTTCCTCAGTAGACAAACCAAGTCTTGTAATTCTATCTCATTCTCCCTCGTCTGGGCAGAAAAATACCCCACAACATTTCCCACAGAGTTATCAGGTAAGGACGGAACTATCATCCCACGCAAGTTCATCGCGTGTACTAGCAAAGATAGTCTTGAAAAGCCCCGGTTTGATCTTGATACAGTCATATTACATTTCCAAATAAGAGCTGTCACTGCTTCAACGCGCGTCGGTTTAGGCACGCTCGCACTGGCAACTTTTGCCCTCAATTCACCAATTTTTGAGGCATCAAACACAAACCTCTTCGTTACATATCCAACCGGTAAAACATCTACGTGGGGGCGGGGCACCAAAGATTCATCTGGAGGAAAAAAGGATTCTACAACATATTCGGGAACCACCGCCTCGCCGGCACCGAAAGCTGTGGCGGCCCAGCTATTTATGAATATGCTTATCGTACTGCCATCCATCAGCTTGTGCGAAGTGCAAATCCCAATTGCAACGCCTTCGCATTTGAAAAAAGTGGCTTGAACGAGTATTAGAGGACCCGTGCTTGCTTTTGGGGATTCGATCTGGATCGGAAGGAATTCTCGCAATAACTTCTGATCGGGTTCTTGAAGAAATTCAGATAAAAGGCAGTTGGCCTGAGCTTCAACGTATTCAACCCCATCGTCATTACATTCAATTGAAACATGGTCTTTGATTTTTCCGGCAAATGGGTAAAACTTTGTTAGATTTTCTGATAGAGATGATTTTAGACGTTGGGATATTTTGTCAGCGTTGACAGCATCGTGATGATCTGTGTCACCATTTACAGTGTAGAAAAGAACTGTTCCTGTATATTCAGCAGGAGAGATTTGATCCAGAAAGGAGAGTTTGAAATTTCTTAGGTGATGAGGGGTTGGGTATGATGGTATTATGGCTTCTCTGGCTACTTTTTTAACCTGTAGTGTCCCGGTCATGGTATCTGCCCTGATATATATAACATCAGAAAGAGGAAATCTTAGATGAAACAGGTGTGTGTGTGTGTATATATATATCATATGCATATTGCTTATGACATAATTTTATTTGAAAAAAAAAAAGAATTGCACTGCATTGATTTTCCAACCTTTTCTTTTAATAATGTTTTAACTTATCCAAAAGGTTCAAGACTCATTATATATCCTAAAGTCTAAACTAATGGAAGGAAGTTTGAACTGAAACAAGATTATACATTGCAGAGCATAAAAAATAATATAAAAATTTAAACAAGCATCAATCAATGAGTAAATATTTGATAAATAATACTTCTTAATTAAACTTAAACATGAGAAAATAAGAACCAAAGAACTGATTAAATCTAAAATCTACTCAAGAAGACAACGTACGTTGCAGGTTAGAGAACTTATCGGCCGATCGATTTCTTTGACGCCCAAGCAATTCCCACTACCAACTCTTCTCTTGATTACTTCTCTTTGCCTTAAACCTCAGTGTAATTAGTAAATAATATATATATAATTAAGATAGTATGCATGCCTCCAACACGTAATATGCATGCATCAAGTTTTATACACGTAACAAATCCGAAGCATGCACCCATTAAGCAGCCTACACATAGTTAATGTGGTGTCTTGTTCAGGAAAAGTAATTTTTTGAAATTTTATTGGTAGTCAATGTTGTAGTTATTAAATTCAAGAAATTCTCTTGCGACTGATGAGTCGACCAATGACTAACATTCCTTTGACTTAAGAGTGAAAATATAAAATTAAGTCATACTTATGATGCAATTTGGCAGGATTCAACCACGTACTGCCATATATATATATACATATAATGACAAAACTTCAAAATTCCATTTAATTCTTAAACTTGCCGTATCTGATCTGTCTGACTGTCTATGATTTCTTCCTTAATTATTTTCTCTCTCCCATCTTTCTTTCATTCCAAAATCTCCATCTTCCTTATTCTCTGTAACCTCATCAGCTTTCTTTCAACTACCCATCTTCTCAAAGACATTGTTGCCAACAAATTAATTAATTTTTTTTTATCAAATTTGATTTAATTCTTTATCTTATATTTGTGTTTTTTATTCTATTAGAAAAATGTTTCTAGTACTTTCACTCACATTTTCTTTGAAATTAAGTGCTCAATTAAAATTTATTTTTATTTATTTCTTTCTTTTAGATAAAGATAAATATTGATATATTCCTAATTTTATATTTTTTTGTTGATGATTTTTTCTAATTAGACCAAAATGTTGGAAATGAAGACTAATTATCTGAGATTAGTTGAGTTGATGAAAATAAAAGTAGATGTTAAAATGGTCTCAATCTAATGAGAATTCATTGTTCAAGTTGTTTAATTAAGTTCAATAGAATAAGAAAATGACATGTTATGATATAAAGCTGGCATTCAATTATAAGTTTAAATATTTATATTTAAATTGTTAACCAATATTAAATTAAAATATACAATCTTATAAATCTTCAAATATTTAAAAGAATGTACGATTCAAATCCTTTTTATAGCTTAATAAGAGTAAAAATATTAGGAGGCAAAACTCTTGTGAGGCACAAAGTTTTAGACATTAAACCAACCAATAACTAGCAATATTAAAATGCAAGAAGAGAGAATTCTTCCTTTAAAAAAAAAAAACAGAAAAGTTAGAAACCAAAATCCAAGCTAGAGAAGCTAGAATCTGCATTGATTTCAAGTCGGCTCTTAGACGACCAAAAACCCGGCCGCCACCCATATTGTATAAGCCGACAGCAAATACTAAGCTCCACCATAAAATCCAATAACATGCACATGCACAAGCTCCACCGAAACGCTAGACCACTTCCAATCTGAAACCAATTCATCCGTAAGCAAAAAACTACTGAAGCCAAGAAATCCTCACTTTCTTCCATAACATTTGTTTTCTCCAGCATTCATTAACGCAAGATCACCTGCCATATATACCATAAAATGAAAGATATTCATTTCATATATATGTATAATATTGTAAATATACATTAATTGATTAATTAATTAATATTACCGTTTACTTATTAATTGTAGTGAGCAAGGGTACAGCTGGATTGAAAGCAGCAAATGCAAGCAACTCTGCGTCACGTTCAAACAAGGACATGTCTTCTGCGCGCAAAGTCACCACTGCTTCTATTCCCTCGCCATCTTTTGTGTCTAAGAACATAACCAAGTTCTTCAGCGTATAATCAGGCATACTCACCCATATTGGCTTTCCCCATCCAAAATTAGCCTCATATAGTGGAAATCTACTCATGCTGGAGTATTGGTAGTAATCTATCTCATCTCTTTCCACCATGTTTTGCAATTCGGGACTAACTTCTAGACTCTTGTTTTCTAGCATGGTTTCGACACCCTTTTTGCTGAATTCTTCCCTTCCTTTCCTTAGTAGACAAACCAAGTTTTGTAATTTTATCTCCCTCTCCGTTGTTTGGGCAGAAGCAAACCCTACAATGTTTCCCACAGAGTTATCAGGCAAAGGCGGCACTACCATCCTACGCAGGTTCATCGCCTGGGATATCATAGATAGTCTTGAAAACCCCCGGTTTGATCTTGACACAGTCATTGCACATTTCCAAATGAGTGCTGTCAAAGCTTCTATCCGCGTTGGTTTAGGCACACTCGCACTGGCTACTTTTGCCCTCAGTTCAGCAATTTTAGATGCATCAAACACAAACCTCTTTGTTACATATCCAACTCCCGAAGCATCTACGTGGGGGCCGTGCAACAAGGATTCATCTGGCGGGAAAACGGATTCTGTAACATATTCGGGAAGCACTACCTCGACGGAATCAAGAGCCGTGGCGGCCCAGCTTTTTACGAATATGCTTACCGAACAACCATCCACGAGTTTGTGGGAAGTGCATATTCCGATTGCCACTCCTCCGCATTTGAAAAAAGTGGCTTGAACAATTAGTAAAGGAGCCGTGGCTGCTTGTGGGGACTCCATAGAGATTGGAAGAAACTCTCGTAATAACTCCTGATCAGGTTCTTGAAGAAATTCAAATAAAAGGCAGTTGGACCGAGCTTCAACGTATTCAACTCCGTCGTCACTACATTCAATTGAAACATGGTCTTTGATTTTTCCAGCAAATGGGTAGAATTTTGTGAGAGCTTCTGATAAGGATGACTTAAGACGTTGGGATATTTGGTCAGAGGTAAAAACGTTGCGATGATGATCGGTGTCACCATTTACGGCGTAGAAAAGAACTATTGCTGCATATTCAGGAGGAGAGATCTGATCCAGAAAGGAGAGTTTAAAATTTCTCAGGTGATGAGGAGTTGGGCAGGACGGTGTTACGGTTTCTCTGGCAGTAACCTGAACCTGGAACGCCTTAGTCATGGTATCTGCCTACTGTAAAATAAAAAATAAAATAAAAAATTAACGGTCTAATAGATCTGGTGATTATTTTCACTTATTTAATAAATTTTAGTAACATTAAAGAATTGTAATAGTGATATTTCAGATTCTTACCAGGTTTAATGAGTATGACGTAGTTTTGTACTAGAAACTACTTTTTTTATTTATTTATTTATTTGAAATAACATTCAACACACAAATTTTTGTTATCCAATTACTTCAGAATAAGTAACAAAGAATTGATGCAAAATGGTTATTGGATCAAAACATGTAATAGAATATATAACAAGCGAAAACTAATTAAATCTAAACTCGATCTACTCAATAAAACAAAGTACCCGCTCGATTTCTTCAACGCCGAAGCAGTTCCTACTGAAGTTTCTTCTCTTAATCACTTCGCTTATGCTCTTTCCCTTGGTGTATTAGCCAGTAAATAATAACTAAGACTCATGCATGCTTCGTACGCGTAACATAATTTTAAACACGTATCAAGTTTCCTACCTGTAGCAAATGGCAAGCATGCGTCCATCAAACAGCCGCCTGTCGTCTGTCTTGTTAAGGAGATGCTTGTATTGGGATAATTAATTAAAATAACATGTTGATAAGATTATTTAAGGTGTTACTGTGGGCGGAGCCAGAAATAGAATATCGGAAGATCCAGAAGACAGAAAAATGAAGTTAACAGATCAATTTTTTTTTTATTACAACTTAGCTATTTAAGGGAGTAAAATGACTATTTTTAAAATTTTAGGGATCTAAATATAAAAATGTTATTTTATAGATATAAAATATAAATAATTTAGACACGAATTTAAGAAATTTCGAGGGACATGAGCCACTGCATAGTTTTATGTAACTTCATCTTTATTCTCAAAACTTGTATAAATTCTCTAAATATTCCTGTACTGCTTGCAAGTGAAATACTACATAAACAGTTGTCTCTTCTCTCTATTTTTATGTCTTAAATAGCTCGTATAATAGTAGTTATATAAATTAGTAACATGTTACAATCTATAAAATCTATATAGTATTCTAATCACGTGTATTTAGAGTAAAAATAAGAAAGTAAAATATGATGCCATTTTGTTTTGTTCGAGTTATTGTTGGAAATTTTAACAGAATTTTAAATTTTATTTTAAAACCTTTATGTTGAAAAATTATGTGAATGGTGACATAGTGCTGCAATAAATTATTGTAAAAAACATAAAAAAAATGTATTGTTAATTACATAATAATTAAATAACAGATCGTGTACTATGAAATCAAATTTTGATATAAAATTTGAGTACTCATACATAAAAATACTCTTTGTTCTACATAGGTAAATATGGATATCATTTTGTACCGAATTAATTAATGTCGCCAAATATTGTCATAAAGATAGCTTGCTTATATTACTTAAGCTGCTCTAGTAAACGGATATGGTCACAAGATATATAATTCCCTGGCCATATGTTTGCTTTGAAATCTTTCTCTTGGGATCATTATACACGTTGGCATGCATATAGCGGTTTTCTCTTCTCAAGACGAACTAATGAAAAACAACTCTATAACATATATATGCTGAAAATAACTGAAAAGAAAGGCAGATTTCTATATATTGAAGTCAGTGAAAGAAAAACTATTTGCGGAGATAAAACGTACAGAAAGTGACAAAAACCGAACCCATTAACAAAAGAGGGCATACATAACAATACTTGATCAAGTCGATTCATTCTCATTCTCTCCTTGATCAAGATTAAGATATATAAATACTTGGATTTAGAGCAGCAAATTCTAGCAAATCTTTGTCACGTTCGAACAACTCCATGTCTTCTACGCTCAAAGTCACTAATGCTTCAATTCCTGCACCATCTCTTGTACCCAACAACATAACTACGTTCTTGAACATGTAATTCGGCATTGTCACCCATACGGGTTTTCCCCATCCAAAATCAACATGGTATATTGGAAATCTGCTAACACTTGAGTAGAAATACACATCAATATCGTCTCTTTCTTCTAGCTTGTTCCCTACTCCAGGAATAGTATCTAGACTCTTGCTTTCTATGATAGTTTTTAGTCCGTTTTTACGGAAATCTTCCTTTCCTTCCCTTAGTTCACGTACCAAGTCTTGTAGTACTATATCCTTCTCTGTCGTTTGTGCAGGAAAGTATCCCACAATGTTGCCCACACAATTATCCGGCAAGGGCGGCTTAATCACCCTACGCATGTTCATCGTTTGCCATAACAAAGATGGCCTTGGAAAACCTCGGATTGATCTTGAAGCATTCGTTGAGCATTTCCAAATCATTGCTGAAACAGCTTCAACGCACGTTGGTTTCGGAACGCTTTCGCTGGCAACTTTAGTCCTGAGTTTAGCAATCTTTGCCGCATCAAACACAAACCTCTTTGTTACGTTATCACTACTAGGCTGTTCTATATTGGGAATCAAGGATTCATCTGCCGGAAAAACTGACGATGTAACATATTTAGGTTGCACCGCCGCCGCCTCTTTAGACTGGGTAGCTGTGCCTGTCCAGCTTAGGATGAATGTACTAATCGTGCTTCCATCCGCGACCATGTGCGAAAAGCAATTCCCCAGTACCATTCCCCCGCATTTGAAAAAAGTAGCTTGAACGAGCAACAGAGGACCCGCTGCAGCTTTAGTTGATTCTACTTCGATTGGAAGGAATTCTCGCAACAATTTTTGATCGGGGTTCTGAAGAATATCAGATAAACAGCAGTTGGCTCGAGCTTCGACGTATTCGGCACCATTGTCATTACATTCAATAGAGGAATTACCTTTGATTATCCCAGCAAACGGATAGAATTTTGTGAGAGTTTCTGATAATGATTTCTTGAGACGTTGGGATATATGGGCAGCCTTAGCACGGCGATCTTTTTCATTTTCACCACTTGCAGCGTAGAAAAACAGAATTGGAGCATATTCAACCGGTGAGATTTGATCCAGAAGAGAAAGTTTATAATATTTCAGATGAGGAGGAGTTGGAGAAGATGGTTTGATGCTTACTCTGGATAAAATCTCAGCCTCAGGCGCCCTACCCATCTTCTGATCAACTATTGTTTCAGAAGATGTAGGTAGCCTTATTTTGTTGATAACTAAGCCCTAGCAGATACAAAGGAAATTGATTTGTGGTTAAACCTACGCAAACCAGGGGGGTGTATATATAGGGAAACATACAAATACAGGTTCTAACTATGAATTGAAAATGTCAAAATAAAATCAGCCAGAAGCAATACACATGGCCATAAAAATAGAACTCTGTTCTCTCCTAACTGTGGCTTTTTATCTCCCCCATGCAATCGCTATGACGCTGTTATTTTTTATTTTATTTTTTCCTTTTTTAACGAGGTTATTAAAAGAAATATTTATTTATATAAAAGCAACCCCTCAAAAAATAGTAAAACATATTTGCATTAAGTGTACGAGGGAGGTTATTCATTAATCATTTACTTTTGACTCCTAATATTCAAAACAGAGCCTAGGAGGGAGGTTCATCATGAATCATTTACTTGGCTCCTATTATTCAAAACAGAGCCAAACAAGTTGAATGAAGTGTATAATTCCTAAAATATTCGGGATCAACGTAATTTTTTTTTAATTATTACATTAAGGAGTTCTCTCATAACGAGTCAAATAAAGTGATCAAAGATACATTTTTTTAAAATATTTGGGATTAAAATAAAATTTTTCTCAGTAAATTTTCATTTAATTTTAGTATGAGAGGTTTTGTTTTATTGTTTTAATTAAGGGTAATTTCATTTTGTCCTTAATGTTTTAAAAAATGTCAGTTGGTTGACATATTTGACATATTGAATGAAAAGGTCACAACTTTATTTCATCACTTACATCTAAATTGATTTAGTTAATGTTGGTTAAGTCTATTGATTATTAGCTGTTAATGAAGTGGATTAATTTTTAATTTCACTCACATAATATTAATAATTTTCGACTCAATCTTAAAATTTATGGAAGTTATTGTATTATCCACACGTTAACTTTAACATTTATTTTTTTAACTAAAAAAATAAAATTAATTAATTTTATATTTTTTCTTCTCCATCTTTCTCCTCTCTTTCCTTTCTTTCTTTCTTTTTCTCTTTCATCGCTGTCTCTTCCTCTCCTCATTTTTTTTAATCAAGGAGAAATTGCAATGAGATCAAAATTAATCATTTGATGTTCTCAATTTAAACAAAAAAGATCAATATATAGTAAAATTAATTTATTCAAATCAAATTGATTTCATAATCTTATAAATTAAAATCATTTTATAATCTTAGCAATTGAATTAATCAATTGAAACTTACAAAAAAAAAAAAACTCAAATCCAAAAATCTTCTCTATATGAACAAATTCTGATTGCAATTTCAATCTCTTAGATTAAAAAGAAATGAGAAAAGAAGAAGAAGAAAAAAAAGGAGGAAGACAAGGAAGAAAAAATAAAATTATTTTTTTATTAGTTTAAATTTATAAAATTACAATTTCATCTTTTTCAGTTATTGAAGGATGATAGTCAATATGTAGGAGTGATATGATAATTTTTATAAATTTTATAGTCGAATTGAAGGTTGTTAATATTAGATGGATTAAATTAAAAATTATCCTAACTTACTAACGGCAAAAGATAAACATAAAGCTGATCAAGGGATAAACATCAAGTTGATCAAGGGATCTAATTAATATTGACCAAAATAATTTGGATCACACTGATGTAAAACATGTCAATTAAAGTGAAATGTTTTGAAATATTAAATATTTAGGGATATTATGTTTTACTCTTAATCTTTAGAGAAATAGCACTCATCCCCTAAATTTACAATCAATTTAAAAAAAATTTCTAACTTTTCAAGAAAAGTAAAGATACCCTTACCGTTACTCTTCCATTAAAAATCCATTAAGTTAAAAGTCATATTAATAATTTATCTTAAAATATAATAAAAATAAAAAAATATAATTTTGGGACCATCCTTGCTATTAAATTAAAATTATTTAGTCAAACTTAGGCACTAAAAAGACAAAATAATTTTAAGTCTAAAATTTTAAAAATATTTTGAAAATTTTTAATTTTATATACAATATCCAATATGTAATATTTGTTAAAAATAACTAATGAAGTTTTAAAACTTGATCAAATATAATACATTTATATAAAATATATTAAATTATAATTATTTTACTTTTCTTGAAAAATTAGGAAGTTTCTTAATTAGTTGTAAATTCAGGGGGACAAGTGCCTTTTTTTAATTTAATTTAATGAGAGTGCTCCTCGAAAAATCTATTAACAATTGGTGGTATGTTTGTCCTAACATGAAAAAGGAATTTCTACCTAAATTAAGGAGGGAGAGTTATGTGAAGAGACTTCTATCCACATGTGATGAAACTCGAACTCATGTCTTTAATATTTTAAACTTACGATTTTTGTGTGAATTAATAGACACATTTACCTCCATCTAAATGGGTCCTTATGAAAAGTAAAAAAAATTAATACCTAAATGTTTGAATACTTGGCACCATGACATCATGGATCATGCATAAACATAAAAAATAAAAATAAAAACCAATTTCATGATTTAAATGTTCACAAACAAACAAATATTCCATGGCATCAGGTACAAATATTTTCAGAAACCAGGCAATAAGCACATGTAAATAGTATGTATAGAAATGTACCCGAGTCTCTGGTAGATGGTAACCAAGGAAAATAAACAGACTTGACCTGGAGACGACCTGGTGCGTGCCAATCACTCAAGTACGTACAAAAACAATTGAGCCATACGTCACGACCGAGTCGTGAACACAGTTACTCTTACACTCAACGCGGTTTCCGCTGCCATGACTCGACAAATTCCATCAACCCAATACGAGACGACCCGCCCTCACTCGGTGCAGCTTTCGCTTCATTTTTCAATTCTACAATTCGTTTCCTGACCGAGTTACCTTTCTCCGACTCCATCAACTCTCTGACTCGCTTCTCCACCTCAGCTGAACTAACGAACCCGTTTTCAGACTCGGTCATCGGCAAAGCAATTTTAATATCCTCCACCAGTACCAGTCGATTGACTCTCTGCTCCGCGTACAGCGGCCACGCCACCATTGGTATGCCGGCGCAGAGAGCTTCCAGCACTGAGTTCCACCCGCAGTGAGTCACAAATCCGCCTACCGAATCATGGTTCAAAACCGCAACTTGCGGAGCCCAAGATTTTAGGACCAGTCCCCTCTCTCTGGTTCTATCCAAAAAACCATCAGGAAGTAACGAATCCAAATCCGGGTCGGGTTGTGCGAACCTCGCCACGTTTTCGTTCTTAGAAGGCGGATTTCTGACCACCCACAAGAATCTTTGGCCGCTTTTTTCCAACCCTGTGGCGATTTCCTTCAACTGTTCTATGGAAAACAACCCTAAGCTTCCAAAACATAAAAATACTACGCTTTGACTCGGTTGTGAGTCAAGCCATGTTAAACATTCCGGAACACCGTCACCGCCGCTTCTGTCATCGGATGAAATTAACGGTCCAATACAGTAAATAGGCGGCGTACGTCCATCAGGCACAGATAATCCGTTTCTTATTGCTTTGATAGCTGTAGGTTCAAGAGACTCGTATGTATTTACTACAATCCCCGCTGATTTTGACCACCCGGTTGAGGATTCTACAAAGTATTCATAAGCTTTATCATGACGTTCGAGAAGTGGTTTTGGCATGTCTGTAGAGAGTATGGACGGTATGCCGGGGACGTCAAAGTGGGTACTGATATCTTTAAGATTTCCGGTGGTGATTCTGTGAACAGTGGGAAAATAGAGGAACAGAGATAGACTTCCGGCACCGGAAGTGTAGAAGATGTAAGCAGGAATGTTGAGTTGAATAGTGACAGGAAAAGCAGCGTGGCAGAAGAAATCTGCAATAAGAGCAGAAATGGAGTAATCTTTGGACATGGAAACTAGGGTTTGGTGGAGATGTGGATTGTTGAGTTTGAGGACTTCGAAGGTGAGAGTTTCGTGGTGGAGGGAGGAGTGGGTGATGGACGGAGGAAGAGTTATTGTGGGGAGATGGTGGAAGGTGATTGATGGAATGGTAGCAGAGACTTTGGAAATGTATGAGGAGGTGGAGCCGGCGTCGTATGGCGGTGTGAAGATGATGATGTGAACGGAGAGTGAAGGTTTAAGAGTAAGTATGAGTTTGCCTAGCTCTACCATGGAGATCAGGTGGCCGATTGCCGGTGAAGGGTACAAAACTATGGCCTCCATTGAAACCGATCAAAATTTGTCTTTTTTCTGAAACGTAATTTCAACTGCATATAAGTGGTTGGAAACTGTGCTATGCTACAGTTTTAATCTCTCATCCATACGAAGTGATATGTCGTTTTCTTTAATCAATATCCGTGGTCTAAAGATTATTATTTCGTTCCTTTCGAAAAAGAACAAAATGTTTACTTATCTCCCTTTTCGAGAAGGAGCTTCGGGGCCACATGGCGCCAGCACCACAAAAAAAAAGCATGGTTTTCTATAATTTTACCCTAATGATTATGCTGTTTTAACTTTGGTCTTTTTTATTTTGATCTTCTAATTTTCGAAACTAATTGAAATTAATTTTACAAAAAAAATAAATACTAAAGTTATTGATGTAGAAATTTTGCTCAATCATAGATAAGTTTAGGTGTCGTGACGTAATCAGTTAAATTATACTAAATTATTATATCAAAGTGGTTGGTCAATGTAATCCGAAATTAGATCGAAATTAGGTTATTTGGAAGTCTTTTGAAATTGTGAGTAAATATCGCTCGTTTATTGCAGAACAACCTTGCTTCACCTCTTTGGCCTTTAAACAGCATCGAAACTTAAATCTCGTCAAGTTACCTCGCGAATCTCTCACAAAACAGAACACAGGTTATACGAAGGTCACCTCTCTGACGACCTCCCCTCTGATGCTTGAGTTAGTTTCAATCGAAGAGTAAGTTTTGGAGGCGTGGATCATGTCCCTATTTTATAAGTAAAAATGAGATATTTTGAGAGAAATGAGGTATAGAAAGATTGGTCAAGGTCTAGACTCTTCGACCTTCAAAGAAAATAACCTAAGAATAGTGTTTATAGAGAGCTTATGAAACATTTATGGTGAACAGAAGAGACCTGGAGGAAGTTCTTGGGAAGAACATGTAGAGGACTTGCTTAGAAAAAAATGTCTCTTCTTTCTTAGGGTGAAGGTAAAATGAGGGAACTACAAGATAACTTATCTTAAACTTAGAAAAAAATATGTTTATATATGGAGATAAAGCTAAGCACTGATTAGTTGATGCATATTGCCTTACGTTAGCTCAACTTGGTGCACGTGGTGCTTGTTCATTAAACTTGGGTAGTGCCATGTAGCATGCTAGGATTAGTCATTCAGACACTTAGCACCACGTGATTTGATATTACTAGGTTAGGAGACTTAGTAGTCCCCAGCTTTCTAAGAGATATGGTCACTTTCAACCTTGAGTTGGGGTGTGGTCCCTTTTGGTTAGCAGCTGCACCCCCCTTTCCTCTCTACCTTCTAGTACTTAGCCTAACTGACATATCCTTTGTTATCCCTTACCTTCTGGCAAGATCAGATATTGTTTCCTTTTACTTTTTAGTGGTCCTCTGTAGTGTTGCTGTGGGTGTAAGAGGAAACTCAGGTCGTGTCAACCTGGTCCTAGATGCATCTGGTTGCTAGGTCTTCAGCTTACCTAAGTGTAACATTTGATGTTAAGCTATTTGGAGCATATCAACTCGTATCTTAAGCCATAAATAGAGAACTTGAGGCATTTTCCGACTCCCTTTTATACTTTATAGTATTGACCACGTATATTGTACACTTCAAGGTATATAATCACATTTTTTACATACACCACGATATATGGTTGCATAGGCATTTACATTCATGCTACGATATATGATCATGCAAAGTGTTATTAACTCATTACAAATATCTTGGCCAAATAAAATGGGGAGCCCAACCTTAAGTAGGTCCTACCCAATCGCTTTCGATGTCGAATATTTTGTCAAAATAAAGTAAGCATCAAGGTGAGTCTAATCCAATTGCTTTTCACCTAATGATTCGCTTGCCCTACGTTAAAGTAATAACGAGGTTGACCACTTTACTTAATGTTTACCTTACGTCAAGATAATAACGAGACACGTGAAATTTGTTAGGACTATTACAAGCTCAAACTATGTCATATGTCTAGCTACATTTTCCTATAATTACTTCAAATACCAACTAATAATTTTTTAAAAAAAATTTACATTATCTTTTGTTATCTTTTTTTCTTATATAGTTTTTAATCCTAACGGAATGTTAATTGAAAATTAACAGTAACAAATACTATTTAACATATATATATTACTTTTTATTCTTAGATTACAAAGACTATTCGACCCTTTATGAAGAAAAACTAATAGGAGAAATTTTGTTAACAAATATTTCCAACTCAGGGATCTCGTAGTCATTTTCGCATACTTTGAAAGTCCGGCTGTCATTTGCTGTTTGATTTGTATAAGGACTTTGAGGAAGCACGTTAATCTAAAAGACGAGCAATTACCTTTCACACCAGATTGGGAGGGAGAAGATTCCAACCCTTCCCACACCAACCACTCAATTGCGCAATGGCTAGCATGAAAATAAATGACTGGAGGATTTATATTCATTTGGCTGTCACCTACTTGTACTACATTGACAAAGATACAAGATTTCGATCATAAGAGACCGAAAATCTCAGGTCAATCAAGACAATACTTCTCTGCTTTCACAATTAGGAGTTGGTAATGGACAGAGACTTGGGCAAATTACATGAAAGAGGTTAGAGGTTCAGCCTAATTCAAACAAAAAAATGAATTTTACAGTTCCAGTCGGTCCCGTCAGTATTTCAGGTCATCAAAGTTCATAGGGTGGTCTGGTTACTGAGGCAAGCAAATTCACCAGAAATTAAGGCAGGAAATGGAAGCGTGTACTTTAACAAAGATTTGCAAGCATGTAATTCATCAAAGCCATCAAAATGAACATAATTTCCTTCTAACACAGCGTTACAGGAAGTAATGAGGGTGAAGTTCACTGATAAAATTAATAGAATGTATCTGCACAGAACATTCTTAATTGAAGCTTTATACCTGCCTAACAGGAAAATGAACAAGCCTGCTTCTCAAGCAATTGTCCCAGATGTGCTGGGGCAGCGATGACAGCATAGACTGCTAGACAAAAATCCAGATTTATTTCATAAATATAAAGTTTTGATGATGGAACTAGCATCAAGAGTGCAGAAGCAGATATTTGAGACTGAAAGCTACCTTGAGATACTATGCAATGCTTCTTACATATTGATCAAGTGTTGTATTAAATAGCTCACACCTAGACAGCAAGTGCATCAGTCAAATAATAATAGCCTGGACGTTATAAGAATAAATTAACTGCAACACTAGTTCTTAAAAGCATGTAGGAGTAAAGAATAATTGTGCTATAAATAAAAACGACTTAGGAATGCTCCAAGCCTCATAATGACCACTGCACAAAACGTAGATTAACAAGGTAGATAAAGGGAACAAAACTTGACCGACTTGTCATTTTCTATTTAACTCAATGTAGCTTGTCACCTGATTGGAGTTCCCGGATTATATAGTGGATTCTTGACAACATATTCAACATATAGGTTGTAAATGTACTTCAGGGATTCCCGCAGGTCACCAGTCCTTGGATGGGTGACCAAGATAATCTATAAAAATGCAAGTAGAATAATAGATGTCACTGTAACATGCAGCAAACAGTCGCATAAACTATATTGTGTGGAATAAGTTCAATGGTGGATGTGAAAACACGCAGCAGTCAATAACATAATAAAGCATGTAGTCAAGAAAAATATATGACAAAATTTTCATGACACTAAAGCATTAGCTGTTAAATTTTCAAGAGGTAATCTGATACTACAACAACAAAAATGAGGCAGCCAACTAATTAACTCCATGCAAGTTCAGTCTTCAATCAGGGTTTCCAATCAAATCGCAACAGTAAATGGAGGATAAAGCTCTGGCAAACTCAACAAATGAATTTCACTCTATTCAAAGTTGTCTGTGAACATCTTACAGCTTGTTCATCTCCATGTAAATCATTCCTCACATATAAAGTGTACAGTTTCTCGTTCAAGAATAAATAAATAAATAAAAAGAACAGGCTGCTAACCACAGAGTTAATAGGCATCACCTCTTTATCTTAAAAGTACAAAACTTGAATATTGACAAGCCAAATCAAAAACTTCAGAATTACTAGGCAAGCATACCAAAGATTAAGGAAATTCTGGGGCACCATTAAAGCACTCACAACTATATTCAATCATAATAAGGCACTAAATTTAGCCACCAAGGTTCTCCATATCAATTGCTCCTTGAAATTCTAGAAGGCAAAGCATCATCAACAATTCCGAACCAAAAATAAGGCAGCCTGGCCATTACAAAATTTTGGCTAGTCAAGTTTGACACCTACTGTGGCTGCCCAGCTCATTTCATAGCAAATGTCAATCTGTTCTGGCTCTAGTTTGTAAGAAGTTCCCTTAAACTTACTATTCATTCATTTGATCTGGAGTCAAAGGAGGAGCATTGCCTGTTAGAAAGAAAAGATTATAGAATGTATAGCCAATTAAAAGGGATCTTTTGTCAAATAACTGTTATCTCTTCTCTCCATCAAACCTAGCAGGTTGCTAACACTGGTGATCTTGGGAGTACCTCCTCTAAAACCATTAATCCACTCTTTATCAATTTCAAGCTCAGCTGAACAAATTTAAATTTGAGAGATTATGTATCTCAACTTTGTGCAGCAAATATGATTTCAAATTAAGCATATTGGTGAATTCCTCATAATAATTGAATCTTTCAAATGACGCAAATCATTATATCAATGAAAGTTTCCTTAATCAGCAGTAAAGCTCATCTATATAAAACAATGACAAATACACTACAAATTCCAGCTAACCTTTATCCCAGATGGACTTTCCATGAAACTTAGTTTGTATGTATTAGTACGAAAACTGTGAAATGAACAACCTTGGCCTGGCAATTGGGGCACACCCAGGTTACCTTTCTCTGCACTGCACAAATAAAATAATAGACTAATTACCAATGTGAAACCAGATCTGCATTATATAAATTATGACATCCAATATTTCAATCCTAATTCATTTCTTTCATAATAAAATTGTAGGCTTATACCAAACTCTCAGAGCCCTTGAATAAGTGGGATCCAATTCCAAGAACTATTGTACACCTATAAGAGAACTTACCGAAGGAAATCATCTCTGAAACAAATCACCATTTTATGGATCCAAAAGTGAAATTACAGTTAGAACTGAAAGATCGTAAATGGATAAACAAAAGGACATCTAAATTTATAATGGCAAACAATCCAATCATTTGTGCACCAACATCCAAACTATGGCCCTCTGCCACATTGTACCAATTTATGCATTTCAAAAACTATCCACATAAACATTCTCAGTTATTCTATTAACAAATATTAGCAAAACAACCCTTTGATTGGTAGCGATTGCAATTAAGTCCGGAAATCAAAATTTAGTAGAATCAAGATGTCAATCTCTAATTTTACTGCCTCATAAAAGACATTTACCAACATAGATAGGCTCTTCAAATCCAACCAATTCCAATTCCAAATTGAATTCAGCAAAACATAAACCTACTCTAAAGCAATATATTTCAGCACTCAGAAATTCATTTTGAAATAAAAATTCCCGAAAAAGAAACGAGGCGTATACCTAGTGGGGTCCATTTTGGCGGTCAAGGACTTGAGGGAGAAGAGCAGGCCAAACATGAGTTTGTGATCTTGCTGTGCGCTAAGGGTGTGAAGAGGGCGATTCCATTCCCTGTAAAGCAAGCACACACCGTTCCGATTGAACACGTACATCATGTGCGCATTGTTACCAGACACCGTTGGTGCTGGCGGTGATGGACTGATCTCTGAACCTCCAAAGAACTGCATTATTCCTGTTAATTTGCGTGAACGGTCACAGTTTTATAAAAATTAAAAAATATATACATCATTCCGTAGCGATTATAACGTAGAGACAGTTGATTCGACAATTTGAAACAGATCAAACCTAGAAACTTAACACTAATGGTAATTGTTTAGGATCTGAGAATCAGATATCATTAACTCAGCTACTGTTAGTAGCTAATGGAGTTCATTTGGAAAATTAGAAAAAATGAAGAACTGAAGCATATAAAAAAAAAAAAAAATCCACGACTTTTCTTTTCCTGAGGTCTATCGGAACCAAACAGATTACAGCTTCAGTTACTGAAAAAGCCGAGAGACGTACCTGGAGAGTTGTTTGATTGAAGAGAAAAATTGCGACGGGGGAAGAGCTCGAAATAGAGTAAAACCTCGGAAGGAATTTATTACCTTTCGAACGACGTCGTTTTATTTGAGGTCCTGGAACCCTTGTCCTCCGGAAGATGAGGACAAATTTTCTGTTTACCCATCATCAAACCGCATGCCTTATCTTTTTTTATTTGAAAAGATTCACTTATTTGTTCAAAATAACCAAATTGTTTAAAAAAATTCGTGTACGAATGTGTTCTCATCCCCTTTGTAAATGAGCAAATGTCATTACTTTTTGTTAGTCGTCAATGTAAACGTTAACTGCATTACATACCTCACCGATTAAGTTTTCAGTAAAAATAAAAAACCCTTCATCAAGAAATATAACTTGACAGATTTTCTGAAACTTTAGAAGATAGGTCAAAGAATTTTTAATTTGAGAAGTCTCCTTGTAAGATTTAATTAAACACAGAATCTCTGACTTCCGAAAGGATCAGTTTTGAGCACACCAAGTACCTTTAACATTTAATTTCAAATAGAGAGAGAGAGAGCATGTACTTCAGAACTAAATCTAGACATTCAAGGACAAACAAGCAACAAATACATACTTTTGGGGCCTGAAAAAGATGAGATGTCAAGTTTCAAAGAGACAAAATCAAACGCTAAATTACAACTTATCCAATTCGAGAGTTTTTTTTAGTATTCCCATTTCCTCATTTCCATGCCATCTGGAGGACTTCCTTCAACCTTCTTGGAACCAACTTCCTTCCAGTTCGTGGACAGCACTGTTCCATTGGACTCCACCTGTAAATTAAGAAAACAAATTTTACGATGCAGCCCACCATGCAATATAACCATCAACATGAAACCATTTAAAAGATATCCAATTTGTATTGTCCATATCATGGATCATAATTAACAGACAGGTAGTGTCAGAGAGTCTTACAAAAGATTTTTTCATTGCCCTTCTCGTGTCTTCATCAGCATCAGCATAAATTTCCTGGAAAAACTTGTTCAATGCTGCATCACCATCTAGTTTTTCTTCTTTTTCCTGAAAGACAGATGACCAAAGAATCATGCTTTGACTGGAATGTAATTCTTCAAGGGAAGTTGTATCATGATTATAAACACTAATTTAAAAAGCAATAAATTTCAGGCTCACCTCCTTTTTCACCTGAGCTTCAAGCTTATCCCAATCTACCCTTGTAGGTTTTGAGGAAGGGTAAGTAGGTCTTTGTGATCCAGTAACTGCAAAATTAGCTATGATTATTGAACTTATTGACATGGTGAAACATGAAGATTACTGAGATCTCTCAGGCTATTCAGAAGATATAACATTGAAGACACCGCATACATTTTAAGGCAAACACCTTATCAGTAACAGCCCACCCAAAACCAGGCCATAACTACCAGAATCCTAGTTTAAAATCCTAGCTCAGAAGACATAACCAAAGCCATCACATACATTTTTAGACAAATACTTTTTCAGTAACAGCCCATCCCAAGATCAGGCCATCAACTAGCAGAATCCTAATTTAAAATCCTGGGCCCCCTTATCTCACAATTATAAAGGGTTGAACCAGAGCGGTTTGTAGAGCACCACAAACAGCTCTTTTCCAAAATCACGGGTCTCCTGTATTACTTTCTCACTACTTGCTACAATGACCCGTAGCATTTCAGCATTAATACAGCGCATGACAACCAAAATTGAAGTGATGCAGTTTGCTGGTAACAAGCTCCTTCAAAGTTCAAACTGAAACATTCAACCAAAACTATAAATGAACACGTATCTGCATCTCAATACGAATTTCTCACTACTTGCTACAATGACCTGTAGCATTTCTTCAGTAATACAGCACATGACAACCAAAAATGAAGTGATGCAGTTTGCTGGTAACAAGCTCCTTCAAAGTTCAAATTGAACCATTCAACCAAAACTACAAATGAACAAGCATCTGGATCTCAATATGAAATATATATTTAATTATTCCAAATAGACAACAGCATGGTTGTCTGAGTTACATGGTCCTCAAACTCAAACATATCATCAACTGCTGCAATTTCTCAATGATTGCTCATTCTAACTTCCATAATAGTTAAAATTGTAGACCCCTATATGAAAACTCTTATTTGGAAGTGTGAGAAAAATCTTAGGAACTTACGCATTGGGTAGAAATGTAAGCGGAAAAAAACAGAAATGCCCGACATCTGGTCAAGGTCTAAAGAATATATAATACTATAAGAAGATCAACATACCAGATGATACATTAACCCTTTGTGGGACTGCACTTTCCTTGCTGAATTCAAGAGATGTCCAATGTATTGGTTCAGCTTTTGCAAGGCGGATTTCGACTTTGGTTGACAAGACCTCATATCTGCACTTAGCAGGTATTATCTGTTTGCACAATACCAAGCAGCAAAAAGTAAAATCAGAATTAAAAACAAGAAGTGCAAATCAGGGAGCAAAGGCTTCAATATAAAACTGGCGCTCAGACTAAAGCAAATGTCAGTTAACACTTTGTTTTCCCTACGAGGAAACCAACAGTCTAGCCTTGAAACTATTTACCAATCCCACAATATTCCCAACACATAACAAATTTAGGACTTGTACAATATTCCCTCAGTAACCAAACAGTAAATCCCGCATATGCACATACTACATGCCAATTATGAGAATAGAGTGCATTATTTACATAAGCAACAGTATCTTGTCAAGAAGAATTTATATCATACCTTTCCAAATAAGCGAGGTTGAAAATGATATGCCTCTTCGCCAGGAACATCAATACTAACACTTAGCTGTAAAGAATGGATTAAAGTTAGTATATGTATAGTTTCATCTTTACATGCCTAGAACTAATAGCAATTGTAAACAAGAAAAGAAAAAGGAATGAAGAATTGATGTGCATCATACTATTTGTTCACCATAGTCAAGAGCAACATTTTTGGCTGGTATACCCTTTGCAAATATAGTGACAACAACTTCCTCAGGCTTCTGGAAAAATTCATGCCTGCACAGACATATCTGAATAGATTAACAATGTAGTCCAATAGGGTAAACGCATAATCATCTTACAATGTCATTAACTGGTTGTTATGGGTAATTAGATGTTATGATTAATATGTTGTATATCTAGCATTGACCAAACAAGCACAACATCTGAACAAACCTGTACTTTGGTCTGGCTGGTGCTGTCACAGTTGCCTGATTGGGAACATTTATCACTGGCTGAACATCTTTAGTCGACACAACATTTGCTGGGGCTGTCTCTAAAGACTGCTTTTGTAAATCACCAGTTTCCTCTGGAATAAAAAGCAAAATCCTTATCTAAGATCAGAAGTTCAATAAATGTTAACAGATATTTTCTAAAATATATAAAGTTGTCTCGTATATTTTCTTCCCCAAGAAATTCGTAGTCCCAACAGATTTCATGCTGAAAAAGATCAATCAGCTCCAACAAAAAATTACAAAAATCTAAAAATAAATAAATAAACAGAGAAACAAACATTTATTATAAGTCAACTGCAGACCTGCTATGTGATCCTCACATGCTTTGATTAAGCTAGTGAACCTTGAATCTCCTGGAGCTAGAGAAGCACCTTTCTCCAGAGCTGCCTTAGCCGTTTCATATTCCTCAAGCTTCATGCATGCAGTGCTGTTAGATAAAATCAAGAGAAGGAAGTCAAAGGTAAAATTTCTTTGAAAGAAATTACGATACAATGCATGCTATCTGCCAGACCAAGCACATCAATAAATCAGCAGCGGGGGTAAAGCAGCAAGCAAGACTATACTAATAACACCAAAGTTGTCTATGAAAGATGTAGATTAAGGTTCTGTACAACAATTATACAGGCACCAACCCTCAAAAATAATTATCTCCCACATTTGGCCCCTACTGATCTAAAGCAGATAGTACAAATCCACAAACAGTTTTGCACCGGATAAAAAAGATAACTCATTCAACATAAATTACAAAATTCTAGCATTTAACTCTTCACTATTTCATTTCTCCATGGAACAACTAACTGATAGAGTTGTTAGTCTCTTTGTCCCGTAACTAGACAGGCAGCCAACACATAAAACACCACCTGCCTTATTAGAGTTGTTATCCCTATGAAAAGCACAGATATTTAACACTTCATTAGAATTGTTAAAACTAACGACAATCGAATATAATTTGGAATAGCTACCAACAGAAGATATGAATTTTTAAATAGACTGACAAATTCCACAATATTCTTTCGGTGATTTTATACGTAGTGCCTTATTAATTACAAAAGCCAAAAGAAAGAGAAAATTTTGAGCAAAAGAATCACAGATTAAATGTCACTCACGCTTTTCGCAAGTACGCTTTAGCCATTGAAGGTTCCAACTCAATTGCTTTTTGTGCATCCGCCACGGCCTCTGCGTACAAAATAAAAACATCAAACTAAGAATCAAGAAACAATTTTTTCAGTCGCCAAAGTAGCTAGCCAATAATGAATAAATAAAGAAATAACAATAATTAGATAAAAATACCGGTGAAATTTTTGAGTTTGATGTTGGCTTGAGCGCGGTCAGCGTAAAGCTCAGAGTTATTAGGGTTAATATCAATGGCTTGCGAGTAGAGATCGTGGGCGAGCTCGAAATGGTCGTCGATGAACGCCTCTTTCGCTTTCTTCTCGAGATCGGTCGCCATTGCAGATTACCGTTATGCGCAGAGGAAGAGGAAGAGAAGAATCTAGAAGAGGAGGAGAATTGGAGAGACTGTGAATAATATCAAGGGTTGGATGATTGAAAGAAAATAGATAGACTTGACCTGCCTACATATATATAGTGAAAGACGATTACCAATTATTGTTATTATAATGGGATTAGAATTGTCGTTAAATTTACCGTTTTGCCCGGCAGAAAGTACACTTCGGTTTGTCTTTCCGTATAACACGGGGAGTTTAAAGTACTTTCGGAAATTGTACCAAAACCAAAATTTTGAAATTTATTGTATTCTTTTTTAACAAAATTAAATAAATTCAAGTTTCGAACACGAAATATAAGATAAGAACAATCAAAATGGTTTAACAATTGACACTCAATTTACGAAAGACAAATGTTAACGAGTTCATTTGGTAAAATCATGCTCTAAAATAATTTTAAGAACTGTTTAACTTTTGCTCTTTCGTTGTGAGGGAATCATACCAATGCCAACGAATGCCAATCAACTTTAATTCTCAACTTTGGTATGAACTAACAAGTTAAGAATCTTCAGACTTGATCCCCATTTCCATTTTTAGGAATTGAAGAAAAGCATCAATGAATTCGAGACAGATGATGGTGCAAGAAAATTTCCATGACTTTGCTAGAAAGTTCCCATGGCCAAATTTCCATGATAGTAAACCATGGAGACTTTCTTTGTCAAATTTCCCGTCCTGGAAACTTCGCTTCAACCGAGTCCACCTATCATACGCTTGGAAGTCAATGAAAATAACAATAATAAATTCATTTGAGACCCAAGAAATATCTCGGGTTAGCTGACGGCTTGGCCATTTGATTAATAAATTAGGACCAGTTTTGAGGCCTTTCCAGCTGGCACGCACATCTAGCATCATCTTAAATTCAACCGAACGAAGTTTACATATTTCTGACAAGGCTTGAATATTACATACCCAGAATTTTGCGATTATAGAGTGTGATTTTGAGGAAGCTGTGAAGTGCGAAACTGCGAAGCTGCAAAATCTTTTTCCCTTACTTTTGAAGCTGCCCTGTCTCTCCAATTCAGAACGCCACGTTACATTGCACAAAGTACTGTGAAACAGCTACTCTCTATCTGGCCACAAATTAACTTTTCAAAAGGCAAACAATATCGCCAGATACCTCACTTATTCACAGCCATCATTTCTACAGGAATGCACAAATGAGAATTGGAACAATAGCATAGTTCTTGTAATACCTGTTCATCTCAAATATTATTAACCAGAAGGTTCAAGCCTTTCATTCCATAAATAAAACTCCATTCAATCTGGAAAACAGGCAAGATACAAGACAGAGAGAAAGAATAACAAAGTATGTAAAAGAGAAAAGACAGCTTCAACTATGAAACTCAACATTCCTCCCAGCAAGAGCAAGCAGCATACTACTCCTTCGACTGTGACTCACTGGAGGTAACTGCAGGAGTATCCTTTTTTTGGAGAGCTTCCAGCGTCCTGTAGAATTCCTCAGGGAGAGGACCAGGTCGGTGTAGAGGAACATGCTTGGGAACTGGGGCATCATTCTCGATAACTTCACATTCATAGTCATCAGGAACACCCCAAGGATCCCACTCTGCAATGCAACACAGCAATCTCAAACACACCATTACATACAAAACCTGATCTCTTTCATGCATAAAATGATACAAAAACAGGAAGCATGATTCCAAAACCTAGGCAAAGGTTAACTGACAAATTGAGGTTAGTTTAATGAGTGACCTTATTTACAATTGCTCAGGATAAGCATTTTAATGTAACTCAACATTTCCCTAATTGGTTCTGTTTGGAGGCCACACTTGTAGGACCTAGACAACAATGGACAACATTAGCCCCATTTAAAAACTGTGTATGCTAAGATCTTAGTAAGGTACCAAATTAACTCAACAACCCCAATTGGTTCTGTCTGGAGGCCTCACTTTATAGGACCTAGACAACAATGGGACAACATTAGCCCTGTTTAAAAACTATCAACGCCTAAGATCTTAGTAAGTGTAAGGTACCAAATTAAATGAGGAACGTTATGTCTGAAACTTCCTATCACCATGAAGGTAGAGAAGTTAGGGGGTCATGTGATAAAACCTGTAGCATTTGCTTATGTTTGATTTCTAGTGCTTGGAAGAAGCTTACAGATCATAACAAAGCACTAATGCAACTGAAAAATTGTAAAGCACCTAAACGAAATGATCTTTGAAATCTACAACCAAACACAATTGGTGTAATGAAAATAGGAAAAGGAAAGGAAATGTTCAACAAACACGAAAGATTTTCTTTGCTCTTAGCCTTCAGACTGTTGACTACTAAACAGAAAACAACATCATACAACAATGTCAATATTAGGTTTGTTTAGTATTGAAGTGCTGTGGTTACGAAGTCAAAGCTATTATGAGATGGAAGTATCAAATATTAATGACCCACAAAAAATTGAAGTTACCAAACACTTTTTAATTGTACTTTCAAAGCACAACAGCAGAATCTCAATACCAGATGAAGCCTTAGTTAATCTTATGTAACATTAAGGCAGGCTTGGATCACTTTAAAAAGAAACCCGGTGTATGTTTGGGACTATTATGCTTCTAATTAACTTTAAAAGCACAACAACCAAATAGTTTGGCAAATGTTCACTTTTACTTGTCAACTAATGTTTAACACTTACTCACTTGTGCTTGATAACTAGTCCATCCATCAAACAGTAGTTGTAGATTAAAAATCATAACACCTCAATTTCAACCATATTTTAAGTAACTGAACGCTATAATAACAACATATGGACATGACACAAGATTAGATTAGGATTAGGAAGAACTGAAACTTTGGCTGAACCAATCTAAAATTTAGCTTGGGATTGTGATTTAAAAGCATGACAAGTAATGTGTTTGATAAACACCAACTTTTGATAGGAACCACTCATCTTTTCACTAATATTTCGCATCTAATAAATTTATCCCACAATCGTTATAACTTCAAAGCAGGCAATGCCTTCACGAATTTGTACAAACATGCAAAATTTTACTGACGATTCCAAAGCCAAAATTATTTGTCACTCCAATTACATTGATGCGCCAGTGTCGTCCAATGTTTTATCAGAATATACAAAATGTTTAACAAGAAGACCAACAAATGAGTCATCATACTCTATAGTTCAAATTTCATCTCACAAGCTCTAATTTTCACAAACGTCTTCCACGCAATGACATTACAGTTTACACCGTAAGAACCCAAAATAGAATTATTAAATTCCCAAAATTGTACCGAATTACTCCTACCTCATCTTCAAAATCCAAGCCTTAATTTAATAAGAGCTAACATTATCACATTTTTATTGTAATAAATACAATAACAGTCAACAGAAAACGAAATGTACGTACCGATCATTTTGGCAATGAGCTTGAGCTCGTCTTGCGCCTCCTCGATGAGCTCCTCGACCTGGCCACAACCGAGCCGTTTCTCGATCATTTCCCAGTCCTCTTCCTCTTCGCACGCCTTAAGACGATGTCGTGTGAAGCTCTCAACGGCCTTACGGTATCCCTCATCCGGAGGAACAGCCTGGATCTCTTTTAGGGTTTTGTTGTATAGATTGATCAGAACTTCCCTCGCGTTGGGGACCACGTCGAGGCCAACGATCCCTGTGGTTTGTTTCACCTTGGCCATCAATGGCCGTGCGATCGCACGTAGGAACATCTTTAACAGTTTTTCCTCTCCTTTCCTATCTATTCCCTTCTCAACAGCAGTTCATCGAGTGTAGTTTACCAAATATTTATGCGAACAACAGAGGAAGTGACGATTTCGTTACTACGGTGTCGTTTAACTGTTATATGCATGCGACGGGCGTATTGGGTCGACGTGATGTCGTCCTTGGGTTACATAAGTCAAGCCGCCCAATGGGCCAGGATTTACAAAGGCCTTTCTCATGGCCGAATGAACCCCCTTTTTTTTTTAACAAAACCTTTATTCTTTAACAGCAGTATATCTTCAAGATAATTGCTAAACAAATAATTTGTATCTATCAAAAAGAAATTGAATCCTTGTACCTAAGAACTCATTTATCAATGTGAAATGAATATTTAAATACTCAAATCATCATTTTACAAAAGGTTTGTGAATAAATGTATAAATAACTAATTTTTTAATAATTGTTAATCTATTAATTATAATAAAATATTTTAATTAGTTTACAATAAATTCATTAGCATAATTTTTTCCTCCATTTCTATTTGATAACTTATATAGTACACGGTTCAGTCATTATATTAGCACCGAATAAAAGTGCAACCAAATGCACATATATAACTCAGTACTCTTGATAAAACAATTTTACTTAATTACACTAATAATAAAACAGTAACCAACAATTCTATTACACATAACAGTAGTTGATTAATAAATATACACCAACTATTTATTGCAATTGTACATATATATATATATATATATATATATAATGCTAGTGTGCCTCGAATTGTGTTTATAAAAATAAAAAAATCCATTGAATGTTTATAACTTTAGAGCTGCTACTAGGGACAGAGACTGCACGGCTCACATTTTCTTCATTAAATACCTAAACGAGACAAGTAGCCTAAATTAAAACAAGTTGACGAGATTCTCACATAGCCAAGGATGATTTCATACGTACTCACAGGCTGCATAATTCAATATTATAATCAACAACTAGAGAATATGAGGTTTCATTTCACCGTAAATTCTTTATTTCGAAATAAAATACCAATAATATATATATTTTTGCAGTCTTGCAGATAATTGATTAAAAAATTATATAAAGTAGAAAGTATTGGATGAATTAAAGGAGCTCATCTTCTTCTTCGTTGTCTGAAATAGACAAAAAGAGGGATCTAGTGTTTTGTCTCGTGATAAAGCCGACGCTTTCAGAGTCGTTGGTCTCACTCATCTTAGGTTACGAGTGTGAAGCCCTACAGCAATTTACAATTCTGTATGCGGGTACCGACAACTCTTTTAAATTAATGATTAATCCACTTGATTGCATGCCCCAGTCAAATAACCGGTATTATTTTATTCTTTTAAATCATTTTAATATAAAAATAACGCTAATTTCAGAATGCAATAATATATGTTTGATTATCAAAAGTTTTATAAATTAATATGTTATTAATTGATAAAATGACAAAAATCTCGAGATTTCTTTAATGCCTTGCGCAAGAAGTTGCATACATATTCCTTTTGATATGTCCTTGTTTTACTTACATTTAAAAAAAAATGATGTAATTTTGATCAATGGCGATTGTCTTGATCAATCAAAGCTCTACAATTAATTAAAATATTTTATCAAATTAAATTACATTTTGAGTAGTAGTACTTTCAATTTACATCACTCACATAGGATACTATTATTAAAGAGCAATTTATCTAACAAAAATAATCGAAAGCCGAAATTGTCCCTACTTTGAGAGAACTTCAAGGAGCTTTCCAGGGACAAAACCATAATCTCGAAGGGAAAGTTATTTCTCAATCAAGATGAAAGTGCTCCAATTAACTTTGTAATTATTGTTCATAATAACTACTGTTGGCTTTCCTAATTATTATATTGTAAAAGCAAGCAATAAGAAAGTTCTTTTATTGCATCGAATATAATCCCCAGTCAAAAATTAATATGGAATAAAATAATCTCCCAATCAAAAATCTAAAATACTTTCACTGTATTATCTCATTTATACAATAATTTAAATTAGGTATATATTTGTTTAGAAATAATTAATTGAATTTATTTAATCTTTTAAAATTTATTTTGGTGAGTTCTAAACTTATTTCGACTTTTTAAAATTTGACACTGTATGTTTATGCATTTATGGCGATAAAAGCTCAGGATAAAAGTAGGATACGGTCTTGCTCTGCATCATCATCATCATCATCATCAAAGATCAGAGTGTAGATATCATATCATCATGATCACCATGAAAAACAAAGGCGATTTAATTAAGATGCAGCTAGAAAAGCTTATAATTATATAATTGGCATCTCATGATGCTAGGTAGGATGCCATATAAATCGTCATCAGAAGAACAGAATAACCATGTAATAGACAGTAAAAAGAAGGTTGATATATCAAAAATGAAAAAGTAAATATATAAATAAATAAAACTATATGGATGCATAAGCAAGAGATTCGTTTCATCTTCTTCTTTATATCAATCTTGGCGTACAAAAGGATCAAAAGGGAAGTTTTTGAGAAATCTAGTTTCCCCATTTACGAACCCAACTGAAAAAAAAATGTATATAATACTGCTACATCTAAAAAAACCCTATCTTTAAGCTCAGCTCCGGCGGCTATCAGCAGCCGCCAACGCCACCGCCGGAAGCGGAATTACTGCTAAAGTCTTTCAACCCTTTAAAGAAATCTTCGTCAACCGCGGCTGCTAAGTTTGGAATCAGGAGATCGTCCAAATAGTCGTCGTCTTCTTCCGCAAGACCCTGGCTGTCTCTTTCCTCGCTTTCCTTGTCGGCTCCTTCTCTGCGACTATGTTCCATACTACCCTTCTCTTCGTCTACAGGAGCTGGTGGTGGGGCCGTTGGAGAATGACACGTGGTTGAGAGAGGAGAGGAGCATGAAGCGTTGGCGATGATAGGAGGCGTGGAATCTTTCCCGACGGGATTTTGCGTTCTCGATAATTTGTTTCGGGTACTGCCCGCCAACGAATTTCTGTGAGTCGGTCGGGGGTGTGTATGGTCGCCGGTGTAGCTGACGATGAATATGTTTGGATCTGTGTTGCTACGTTCTACTTGTTTTCTCGCCGCGCAACCTTTTGAGCTGCTGCACCTGTAGTAATTCCTGTAGTAAAATTAAATATTAAATTATATTCATATTGGAAGAACCAAGAAAAAAGAGCAAGATATACTGTCGAAGGGAGAAAAAGAACAGACCTTGGATATGGCGAGCCTTTGATGGGTTTCTGTCCGTATTTCCGCCAAGCCCATAAATCAGCTGAGAGATTCTCTGCCGTTACATGGCATACCATTCTTTTCTGCGGCGTCTTTCTGTAGGTCAGAGACACAGACGATTCTTGAGTACACAGCAAGAATTAACAATCAAGGAAAGAGAGAAGATCGACAATAAACATCTTCTTACCTCTTTCTAGATCGAGATGCCTGTGATGGCACGGGCCGTAGAGGAAGTGCAGAACATGTTACAGGGGGCTGCTGCTGTTGATGTTGTTGTAGAATCTGTGGCTGTCGTTGTAAATCTTGCAATACATGGTATGATTGTTGCTGTACATGGCGTGGCTGTTGTATTTGGTTCTCCCCGAAAACAAAAGGAGATGAGCTGGTTGGGGACACTGGAAAAGTAGCGCTTGTGCTCGTGTGTGTTAGTTGCTGTTGTTGAACATCGTCAGTTAACTGTTGAGGAACAGAACAGGATGAGCTTGGAATTTGGAAAAATGGCTTGTAAGAATCTTGCAATTCTTCAAGTCCATCGTTTTTCGTCGGTAGAAGATTGGGAAAAGAATATGGATCATCTTCCTCTTCAAATTTCAGAGTAGTCAAGAAAGACAAAGGGTTTTCTGCACAACTGTTATTTCCATCGGTAGTAGTATAAATTTCTTGGGCATAATTTGCGGTGGTTGTAGCGGTGTTATCAGCGGCAGAGGAGTAACTCCTGACCACGGCGTATAGATCCCAGTTCTCAGCTGCTTTAGCTGCAGGCAATCTCTCACTCATTTTAGCAGACAAATCTACCTAGAAATTATCAACAAATCAATCTAGCCTAGCTTTGTGTTTTCTGCTATTGATGAATTGGGCAAAGGAAAGAGAGACAGAATGCACAAAGGACGGCGCTGACTTTGTGGGTATGAAAAAGCATATGTTAGACTGAAAGATTGTAGACAGAGTAAGAAGAGAGAGGAATTCGTGGTGCAAAGACTTGGTAATTGTCAATTATTTATATAGGAAAAAAAAAATATATATATATATAATGTGAGGCAACTAAAAGGGGAGAGAGTCATTGCCCACTTTGCCTTTTTCTTTGACTTTGATAAATGTCAAAGGGGGCGGGGGGCCGAGAGAGCAATAAGGATGAGGCAATTGAAATGATATGGTTCCTTATGCTAATCAAAGAGCCAAAACGCTGCACCTTGGAATGATTTTACTCGAAATTTGATTGGAAAGTGTATGTGAAGTTGGGGTTGGGTTGAAATTGATGCCACTCGCTCTTTGGATGTGTGTAAGTCACATTGCGTGTGTTGGGGCCTGTTGTCTTGGCATGTCCGACAATTGGGTTGCTTTCCATTTTGATGGGTTTCAAGTAAGGTTACGCGAGAGTGGGATATTTTCACGAATATGGAACGACGATAGGGAATATGCCAGTCGGAAGTAGCCAATTCCACAGCCTTTGCGTAGTGGAGGTGAAAGTGAAAAACACTTTTAACTTGTGATGAAATTAAAAAAGAAAAAGAAAAATCTGTGAATCTTCTTGGATTTTTTAAAAAAAATAATAATTATGGACATTACTAAGATTTAAAAAGACTAATTATTACACTTACAAAGTAATTGCCAATCCAATTTAAATATAAAGATACAAAACAAGGATTATATGTATAATATTTTCAGGTTCTTAAAACATAGTGTTATAGATAAGGTTAATATATAACTAAGATAAAATGTAAAATGCCACTCAAATCTCACTTAATTAATTTGATAATTTTATTTTTATAATTTATGAATTTATTGAATAGGTTCGAAAATTTTGTTTTTTTAGCCAAAAAAAAAAAAAAAGTCACTTACATACTTTTATCATTATATTCACATATTTTCCACGTGATCTATTATTATAGCAAATAATCCTTCGTTATTTTTAAGTTTACTCTAGCAACTACTTTAATTAATTTTTGAAAGAAGACGAGACTTTTTAACTCCAACTGACTACTCATGGAGAGGTCCGAAGATAAAATGAAAACACTCATTTTTCATATAAGAGCTTAATAAAATAAAGATATTTTTCTGACACGATTTTTATTTTCCAATGAAATTGGATAGTAGGCTTGCATTTAAAACAAAAAGTAAATTTTTTAATATATTTGTTAGAGATGAATTAAGAATTTATGTGAGATAATTAATTACTTATAACAATTAAGATTTGTCTTAATTGATAGGTTTGTCAAGTATAATTTTAACTGTTTAAGTTATTTTAAGTTTAATGATTTATAACGACTTAAAAAAGTGCGCAGAATTGACGGGGCATTATCATTGTCTCATATCACAGACCGTGACTTTTATAATTTACCCTTGAAAACAAAAAACCGCGTACTGTATAATGCACGCACTCTTTCTGAGCGTGGATTTACCTTTTCTGCTAAAATAGCTGTGATACAGTGCTGTGCATCTGCACATACATGAGGTGAAGTCACCGTGTCCGTAATCTAGCGCGTCCGGGGACCGGGAGTACACCTTGGAATAGGGCCCACAAGCCTAATTTAGCAATTTAATCCTTCTTTTCTTTTTCCCTTAAATTCACTCACCCGCTGTCACCTTTCTCTCTCCTTCTCCATAAAATTTAATGCATGTTTATTAGAAAAGAAAAATTAATAAATAAAAAATTCAACGCAAACAAAAGGAAAGAAGGAGCTTAAAGTTGTCGTTTGGCACGTTTCACCGATATGGCTAAGGGCTTCGCAAGGTTGTACATCGTGGCTATGGATAGATCTGACCGTAGATTAGATCAACGTGGCAACATCAGTCAGTGGTTTGTGGGGCCCCATTGCCCCATATAACCTCTACAATGGAACATAAAGGGCAAAGAGAAAGATCTTTCTGTCAGTTGCGATATATGCCGTCATTTGCGGAAGGATCTTGAGCCATTGAATTTGGGATTTTCTTTTTAAAGATGCTCTTGATGCATTTTTCACGGTGCTGATGCAATGCTGTTGTACAGGTGAATGGTAGGCTGACATTCCTTGTTCATGTTACTAGCCGCGATTATGATCGGGTATGTGCCGGAACAGGATTTTAATGGTGCTCCCTCGATCTATAACATTTGTATAACAGGAAATGAGGAGTCGGCTGACTGACTAGCCGTAAGATCGCGACCTATGTACTTCGCAAGAATATCTTTTGTCTGACGTG